>OZ038382.1:108689016-109889016 GCA_964036045.1 Eutreptiella sp. 'Long Island Sound 2002'
AGTCCATATATCTGAGCCAATTTCAGATAACTTTCTGATAAAAAATTTCACCACTTTGAGGATACTATGAAAATTCGTTTCTTTGCTTGTTTTACACGATCTTGGCACTTTTGTTCTCTACAGCGCCACCCTAAATGCACTTGATCTCTCTCTTTTTCTTGTGTCTACCTACGCATCGCGCTGATGTGTGCCCGGGGTACTAGGCGCCACTATCTTAGGTGGCTCAAGTTGCATGGTCTAAATGTGCCCAAAACTGCCTCTCCGCGGCGCTGCGAAAAAATAGTTCTTTTGGGGGGACCCAAAAACATAAGAACCAAAAATCCCGCAAAAAGCAATTAACTGGTCCATTTTCCTTTATTTTCAAGAAAACCGACTGCTCGGGAAAATGATTTATTTCTCTAAAAGTCCACTACTTTTTTGGGAAAACCATGACTTTTTGTTTCCTCTACCACTTATGCTTTCCAATAAAAACACCCATGAGCTTTCAATCTTTTCGAAAACCTGTTTTCAAAAACCGTGTTACGCACAGCACCACAACAAGCATTTTTTGGCACCCCTTCTTTGCGCCAGGCCTCGCGCAAACACCAACACAACAGCACAATAAAGTGCATCACAGAGAATAATGTGCCGCACAAGGTGACAGCAAAAAAGTCGTTGAAGAGGAATGCATAGCGCGAGCCCTCGCGCATAATATATCAGAACAAACGAAGAAATTACTTTTTCTTCGGAACAACTTGCATCTTAGAACCAAGAGCCTTAGCAACGGACGTCCTACCCTTTGGCGGTGGCTTTGCGGGCCGGTCCCTTGGTTGGGACTGACGAGCTGGCTGCTTGAATGGAGCTCTGGCCCCGGTTTCCTCGGGCCTCGGTTTCGCTGCCGCTTTCTTCGCTGCCTTGCCTTGGGAGACCTGCGGTTCCCCTCCTCTTCTTCCTCGCTCTCCTCCTCCTCATCTCCATCGCTCTCGTCGGATTCTTCACCGGTAACCGACTTCGCTGCACGAGGCTTGGAAGCCGTCTTCATTTTCTTGGGAGCTGGTTCCCCACCAGTAGACTTCCACTTTGCAGGGGCCAGTGCTTCTGCAGCTTGACCCTTCTGAACAGTCTCTTCTTCCTTCAGCGACACCGCCTCAGAACCCAACTTCTCATCGCGAACCCAAAGGGGAATGCCACAGTTTGCCCAGTTGGCTTGCTGGTCCCAATCACCCGACGCGTCAAGTTTCGACCCTTGTGTCGAGACGTGGTTCAACTGAGTCTGCACTCTGTTGACCCAATCAGACAGATTGTTGCTGGTGACACCAAGAAGGTACATGCGAGAATCCGGCTCGATGGACGCAATCTTGCACACCAGGTCTGGCTGATGATCAGTGAACAGAAACGAAGGCTTGAAGCTCTTATCGTTCTTCAGGTAATGGACGTGAGTGTCGAAATACCACATAACCGTCTTTATCGGAAGGGGACCGCAAAATTCATCGTCATCCATCTCCTCTACCTGAGTAGGTCAAAACGTCAGATAATTTGAAATCTGCAAAAAGGGAGAAGTTATTGCGCGAGGCCTCGCGCAAATAGAGGACGCAAAGACGAAATTATACCTTTTTCGTCCAGCTATCTGGTGACGAAATCAGCAACCAGCAAACGTCGAACGTTGTAGGATCCCCTGCTGGCTTCGGTTTGACTGGCCAACTGAAGATGGGAACACGCAACATGTTAGCCATGCGCGGGGCGTTGAAATCATCGTTGGGGCGCCTCTCTGTTTTCGTTTCCAGCACGTCAAACATGTTGTCAACAACAGTTTGAGAGCCGCAGATAAGGGTATCGGCACGCGCCATCTCTTCATACAGCCAGGCTGGGCACATCATCTCAGGAGCAAGATGTTCAAACATGTCGCCGTTGATGACAATCAGGTTCTTGTCAATCGCCATGAACCGCTTCGGGGGATCGGGGCCGGAGCTGCAATTCGGGTCGCCTTAATTGTGATAGTTTGAGTTGCCAGTAACGGATCCTGCTGTTCCACTGTCTTGAAGTCACCAGTAACGCCAGCAGCTGGGGGGACCACACGGCTCTCGGTAGGCTCTTGCCCCAGGAGTTTTCGGACATTGAGGATTTTCAGGGAGGCGGGTTTGCCTTTCTCTGCCAAGTGCCACAGTGGTGCGCGAATCATGGATTTCCATGCCGGCCATGGACTGCGACTTTTGCCTTCAGGTTCCCGCCAATAGCCGCATGTACCAAGAGTCACCTTCAGGGCAGGCCTTCCAAGTGCAGCAACATCTTTGCAGGTGCGCATTTCCTTGGCTAAAGAACAGAAATGGAGAAGGTGCAGCGCACCAATGCAGAAACAGAACCCACGTCTCGTTGATGGTACACACCTTTATCAGGTCGAACGTACTGGTCGTTGTGCGGGTGGTCCAGATGCATTGAGACCCACTGGTCAAGGACGATGTCGTCAAACGAATTCTGCAAAGATTTGAGAGTTGTTTTTTCTTCCTGCATGAATTCTGCTATTTTCTCGTAGAACTCCGGCAAGAGGATCCTGTCCAGTTTCTTCAGCGCGTTCTTCGTGACTTTCTCCCCTTTGTTGTGGAACTTCTGCAGACCTTTCACAGCTTCCGGACCAGCATAGTAGGCAAACGTCATGAAATCCTTCCACAATTTGTACGTTTTGTCCTGAAAATGACAAGGTTATGCGCCAGGCCTCGCGCAACGAACAGCATCGAAAAAACGATTAATGAACATACGAATTGACCAGGCTGCTTCAGTTCAGCGGTTGGAACCAGGGCACTCATCTGCACAGCATCCACAATGGCGATCTTGAGATTGCTGTACGTGTCAGGTAGGCCTCGCCGCCGCTGATCTTCAACACATCGAATTAGGATATCTGCTGCCTCATACAGCGGTATTGGCTCAACGTCTTGTGCGCTTCCTTGTGCCTGTCCCGCCAGCTTTGCACGGAAGGCCCACTGTGTCTCAGGCTTCAGAATATCGGCAATACATGTAGTATGCCACTGCTGCAGATCCAGACACGCTGTGCGTCACTTCTGCCGAATCTTCGCAATCGCTTCCACGCTGTGCTGTCCAGATACAAACCAATAATCGCCATCTGCGAATATGAGACACGTCCACGCGCGAGGGCTCGCGCAACGAGAAGAGCGAACAGTCGGTTGGTAACATACTATTATCTTCCCAGAGAACGACGTGTATTGGGCCTGTTGGCCGTGCTGCTTCCAGTGACTCAATACGCTTCTGTAGCAACTTCGTATCTTTCCGTCTGATCTGGCCCTTTGTCTTCTCTTGGTCGATTCTCACATTGTTCAGCTCAATCTCTACCTGCCTGCCATCCGGCTTCAAGTGGTCCTTGATGTCAGTACCCATGGTTAGGCCAGGATCTGGTGTTTCCTTCTTCTTCCGCCCCTTCTTTGGTGTTCCAGCCTCCGATCCAGAGGTCCCAGGGTCATATTCGATATCTTCCCGTCCCTGGGCTGTTTTTTTGGCGGGGCTTGCCATTCTGCGATAAGAAGAAAGCCTGTATTGCAGGAAACGAAACATTAAAAAGGGTTAAAATCGTCGTCAATAATGCATATGTGACACGCTTTTAGCGAAATTGGGTACAGTATGGTTGAGAATGCAAAACTAGAGGGGCACGCCACTGTTTTTGACTGACAACCTTGCGCGAGGCCTCGCGCAAGAGAGGGGGTGTAATAACCTGTTGTACCATGCTGTTTGCGCGAGGCTTCGCGCATCACTGCATGTTCTCGGATCTTCTTCGAACGTTTCGCATCGTGTCAGCCTCTCTCTGCTCCTCCAACACACTGCGTTGGGGGATCAGCTCCGACAACTTTCGCTTAAAACCAGCCTCAAGCGGCCCCTGCTGCGTCAGCACCAACAACACAGACACAAGGACTTGTTTGTAGTGGTTAGAACCCTTTGGAATTAGAAGAGACGTTGGAAAGTTAGGTACACCCCTGCGCGGCCAATGTGGCTCAATTGTACAAGTAGGCTCCGCACACCACCTAACCCAAGGTACATATACCCGCTCTGCGTTCAAGTAAGCGGTTAACCGCTGACGCACAGAGTTGACAAGGGAACTGGGGATTTTGCAGACGTTCACCCTGTGACCTTCTTTCCGGATAGTGATGAGATGGTACAGATCGTCATCATCTTCAGTGGTCACTGCACCTCTTTTTTGGCCCTTCTTTGTCACAAGGCTGGAGAGCAGACGTTCACAAAACTCCTCGGCAAAAGCCTGTCCAGGCATGGCTGTGTGCCATGCAGTGTGGCACAATAACGCAGTTGCAACAGTGCGTTCGTACTTTAAAAGTGTGTCCGCCTTTTTCAAACGGTCTAACAGACACATAACGATCTGCAATCCCTCGGGAGCAAAAACACCCGTGTTGGCCGTCTCCCCAGCCCAATTGGACTGCCTAACGAGGTGTCCTAGGTATAGTAACATAGGACAGTATTGTGTTAACACAACCTGCATGGCCTTACACACAGCGTGCCCGAGGCGACTTCGCCGATTTGCAGGGCGTGCCAGCCCAAGGGAATGACATTTTCTGTTAAGGCGCCGTATGTGGGGGCCCATACCCAACAGCAGTGCGCCAATAGTTATCTCCATTGTGATCAGCTTCGGAAAACAGGGGACTGTGTCACCGCTGCGCAGCAAACCTTTACGGAAGAGAGTCACGATCGGCCAAAATGAGCGAAATGTTTGTATAACGCAAAATTTGTACGCGTGCCAGAAACCATACAATATAAGCTGTGAACGCAAAAAAAGCTGGACATTCCAACCCGTTGTTTTTTCACCATACATCATCTTGCAAATGCGGTAATGGATGTTCTCATCACATAAAACAGGGACAACTGGTCGAGTGTGCTGCGCCAAGTCCCTAGTGAATTGCAGTAGGTTAAGAAGCGATACTTTGCCGCTCACCTTTTCTTTGCTTAGACAAAGGTGGTCGCCAATGTGGTCTCTTGGCAGGTACAGGGCGAATAATGTCAAGCGGTCCCCTAATGTTTCGAACAACACTCCGCGTGCTTGCGAATCCTACATCGCGCAAGATACGTGCAAACGTTCCCTCGGTGTTCAGAAGCATGCGTGCAACAAAAGGAACACGCCGTTCAAGCTCTTCCAGGCTAGGATGACCATGCCAGTAGCACGGTGCATCCCTCAGTAGCAAAACAGCCAACGCTGTTGCGTTAAGGCTTTTGTGGTTCTTGTCAGGGTTTGTGGTAAACTGTTTGTTGTACCAATTGTGCATCCATAACACAAGCCACTGCTGGTGTATTTTGTTCCATGTAGTCTGTAACCTTACTGCGGCCTTTTCCTTCACTGAAGGTGCGCTATATGGCGCCACACCTGACCTTGCTAAAATGTGACGCTGCGCCCTACTTCCCTCTATCGCAGCACCTGACTTTGGTTTTCCACGGTACGGGACTGCGCGGTGGCGCATCGGCAAATAAAGGCGCCGCGCCTCCTGTATCAAAACACCAACCCATCTCTTGCCTTCTGCCGCAATGGCCTTTTCAACGCTGCAAAGCGTCCGTTCATTTTTGCGCAGACGCAGAGAAAACACAATCAACAATCGCGCGCCCTCGTCCCTCTGTTTTGGCCCTTCCCACAGTTCTTCTGCCGTGTGATACGGCGGTTCCTTTGAGCAGACATCGCGGAAAATGCCGAATGCTGCGGCCACTGTCTTCTCAAGGTCCACCTCTTTTAGGGGGGGCATTGTTGCTGTGGAAAATAATTGCGTAACTGTATCTGCGTAAAAATCCCTGTTCGAAAAACTTTCTTGCTTTGAAACATCAACCTGTCCCACACTTTTCGCGCGACCAATTATTCAATGATTCGCCTGTCGCATGCACCATTTTCGGTTTACTGTAACTGTTTGGTGGTCCCACATTTGGCTAGTTAATCCGAATCGCGGTACCCAGTTGCGGCGCGCTACCATCGCTGTTGGGCAGTGAAGCCGCCGGTGACCACAGTATGAAAGCTGGAGATGCCGGCGGGACCTGTATGGGCGCCCATGCAGCAGCGCCGCATCAAGGGAATGCATATGTTGTGTAGTTGGTGGATGTGTTCCATTTTTGGTTTCTATGAGCGCTCATGACATCCATTGCGCGAGGCCTCGCGCAATGATCACCGAAACTTTAATGTTTCTCATGCGCCGTTCCATGCGCGAGGCCTCGCGCTTGAAACTACAGTTTGTTTCAGAATATTTATACTTTTCAAGTCCCTTGGGTACACCACTGTTGAACTTTATTGGTTCATACATTCATCTCTATCACGCAATCCTCATAATGGTACTAAGTTACGTGTATAAATACGACAGGGTTCTATTTTTCGACAACCTGCCTAATGCTTTGTGCTGTAGTGCATTAATCCGACACAAATGAACGTCTTTGCGCGAGGCCTCGCGCAAAGAATAGTCACAAAACAATACTTTTCCCTGTCTCGCCCATGGGACATGTCATTCTTATAGAAATATTTATTTCGCCATACTTGTTCGCGACAGTCCAGAAATATCCATCAAAACAACTATTATTTGCTGCCTTTGAAAACCTGTCATATTCCTACCTTTTCCGTCGTTTTTGACCATGCAACTTGAGCCGCCTAAGACTATTTGGGGGTCCCTGGTTCAATTCCTAGCCGCCTAACAAGTAGGACAAGCCCTTTATAATGTACGTAAAATTGTGGTGCCCTAATGTGCCACAACCATGCAATCTCAGCACAGCATGTAGTAAATATAAAAGGTTCCGATCTCAGAGTGGTCATAAACTCGGAGGGGGGGGGTGTGTCCCATCATTCTTCTGTTCTGTCAAGTCAAGATAGCTACCATTTCAAAAAGTCTCTTTTTCTGCAAAGCCGGTGTGCTATATGTTTTATTTGTGTGTGCACCTTATTTCCTATTGTCTTGCACTTCACCTTTGAACTTTTAATCGATCTTCTCATGTCTACTTTGTTTGCACTACACTACCTATTGTTCACCAAAAAGAACATCTTGATTGAAAAGTTTGCCATGAAAAAAAACCACGCAGGCCCAGCAACGGCCAGCTCCGTTAAAGCAGTGCAGCAAACACACTCACAGTCAAGTTAACTCCTTTTTGACAATATCCACCATTTTTGCCGATTGTTGTGGCTATTTTCGACTTCCAACTGTTTGTTGAGCAACATTCTACTACTATTGCTGCCATCTCGCTTTCCTCGTTAACGATGGTATTCGTTGCCCGGTTGCCATGATTCCCTGATCATCAATCGAGTGCATCACTCTTTGTTCATTGATTGCTAGTTTCACAACTCTTTTCACGCTTTGGTCCTCCATTGCTCAAAGGGTAAACGAGCACATATGGCCGGTCGCAGAGTGTCGTTTCATTTGGCGGCGTTATGTTTGTAGGAATGCAGCGCACCCGAGCGAGCGAGCGCCGGCTGACATACAAAGCTTGCTTACCTGCCTGAACAAGCGTTCTACAACTGACAGCATTCTCCCTTTCCACGGCACATCGGGACATTGGCTTGGATAGGGTCTTACCGGGCAGCGGTTTCCACCGAACTTGCATTTTTTGGCAAACGGGAGACATACATGGGCATAAAGCATACATAATTGCGAGTCTTTTAGCGTGGCCGAAACCTCTGTGAGCCAAGATTCGGCCCGTCCCTTTGTGGCTCGCATCCGGATACATAAATAAACAAAACACGTTTTATGCTTGCATTCCGTAGAAGATTTCCAAAATTTCATGCAACATTTGCACACCTTTTTCCTCAAATGCTCTTGGTTCAACATTGGGTCACAAGCGACTTGCCGGCACCACATTAAACCACAACAATCCAACATTAGAATTCCAAACTTGCATGTTTCAAATTGAAATGTACAAATATCAAAGGAGCAGCATTAAACACAACGTTGTACAATGTTGTACCCACACAAACAGGGCTTCGGGAACCATTTTTACCCATATTGCTTCCTCGAATAGTGCCCCACATGCCCTTGAATAGTGACCTCCAATCCTTGCTAGCAACATACACAACAAATTGGCAACAAGATTAACAATGCAACATCCCACACCCTTGTCCACCTAAGCCTCAAAAGCGGCCGAAAGTGGTACACTTTTGTACCGAGGTCGTTAGAAAAAAGAACAGAAAAATATGGTGAGTAAATGCTACTAACTACCCTTTGTTTTGTCGACGATTTTTGGAAGCAGGGATTTGTCTCAAAAAAAGTCAGTTTTTTCAACAAGGCTGTACAAAATGGGTGCCTTTTCACACTTCCTCGTCAGGGATTGCAAAGCCTCGCCATCCAAAAATCAATTTTGTGGGAAAATGGAGCTATTTACCCACCTTTTTGATTGCGAAGCCTTGCAATACACTTGATTGGAACGTGTAAAAAGGCCCCGTTTCACCAATATGTGGTTGCTGTTCAGTGCAGCTATGAATGTAAATAGGTGTATTTCTAAATATGCATTCCGAAATGTGGGGTAAAATAGCCAAATTACCCAGTTTGAAATGCGAAGCCTCGCATTCCAATTCAGAATGTGGGTGATTCAAAAGATTTACCTATTTTCAATTTGTATTGCGAAGCCTCGCAATACAAATTGAAAATGGCATCATTTACCTACTTTCTTCAGTCAGTGAGCATGAAAAGGCTTAATAACATCATTGCAAATCGTTCTGAGGTACGAAAGCAAGAAACAATAGTATCTAACTCAAAATACCCCCGATTTTGGGCCTCTACCAGTAAAATATAGGTAATTTGCCAAAACCTCCATATGCTTTTTTGGGCCGAAAACATGCATTTTTGGGGGTAATTGGACCAAAAAGCCGACTGCTTAAATTTTCCCTCGGCAAAAAGCAGGTAAATGAGGCAAATTACCTAGTCAAGATTTGCAGACAACCCAGTACAAAGATGTACCAGTTTAGGCCGCCTAATAAGCATCCTTTATTCAATCTATTTCACGCATTTCTTGCTTCCAATCAGCAAAATCAAACCATGGAAGTTAAAAACCACAATGCATAAACGCTGTGATAGCACATAACCCAAGCAAGCCAGTTTCACTTCCATACTGTCGGTGATTGTGTGGAGCTCTTTACAGAAATGGGCTTCATTTTTGTGTACATTTGGCTTCTGTGTTCAAAACGGTCCCTTGCAAACCTCTGGGACTTTCCACCATTTGATGTTGGTTGTGAATCATTCATTGCTTGCAATACTTGTATTTTGCCCAATCATGGTAACAGATACCGGATGCCCCCGCCCAGGCAATTCCAGCCAATGTTCCAATGTGCAATCCAGGCAATCCAACTGCTGATTGTATTTCGGATACTGTCACCAGGCTGGAGTGTTTCTGCAGCTACACATCAAGTATAACACTGATGACGAGCCATTTCAATTGTTACATGCATTCAGTGACACGTGCGCATGCATGCAGACACAGGACAAGCGCTGCACATGAGCATGCATCTCCATGTATCCTACTGGGTTATCCTGCTGGGTCAGAAAATGATATTCATGTGAGGAAATGATATTCATCAAAAGGTCAATGAGGGATAACAATGTGCACAGCTCCAACAGAAGCTAGGGCTGTCACCATGCGGCATCATGCATGCCCACAGAGTAATCAAATATCGTCAAAATCAAGAATTCAGAATGTCCTGCAACAGCTATTTGCCCACAGCTAAGAAACAACAGAGACCATTTCCTGAAGACGGACTGAACTGTCAGAATCCAGATGGAATATGCATCAAAATCGCCCAAACAAAAAACAACCAAATGATCATATAATATTGCTCGCCTGCTGTTATCACGCACACCACATCCTGTGGCGAATCAAATACCACCGCTCACCTGGCCAATAATGCCAAGTAGTGGAACGGATTGCACTGCAACGAGCCTCCAGCATAACAGCACAAAAATGAGTGGTAAAAAGTACCTTGGCAAATGGGTCCAATGCTGTTGGACCTTGAAACCTCCCAAAGGGGACAAAAAACCCCATGGCACCATACCCGTAGGAGAAAAACTCCCCAACAGCCCCTTTAGGTGAAAAAAACCCTCTTTGGGGTGAACACCCCCCAAGGAACATAAAGCCCCGCCCCAAAGGGGTCAACCCCCCCTTCGGGAGAAAAAACCCCCCCCACCGCGGCATGCCCCAAGTACTTTGAAGCAACAAATCCAGACCAAGCGAAGGGTGCTGTAGGGGCCCAAAGTCAAATTTCTCTGCAGAGCGCCCATGCAGGTTGTAGCCTCATTTGCTCAAAAACAGAAATTCCGAAACCACGTTTTTCAATGCTATGATAATGATCGAATATTGCATGTAAAACCCATGAAAGACTGTGTGCTGTGTGCAAAATGCACATTACAAACCAAATTCCCCCCAAAAAGGGGGTGATGAAACCACCCCAGGGGTCCAAAATGGCCAAAAGAGGGCTTGGGGGTGGTTTTTTCACCCAATGGGGGGGGGGGGTTTATTATCCACAACCATGGACTACCTGTAAAAAGGTGAAAGCCCCCCCAGTGCACAAAACCCCCAACGGGGAGAACCCCCCACCCCTGGTCACAAAAATACCCCCCACCATGGCTCAATGAAGGTGGGGACCACAATTGACCCTGATTGTATCACAACAAAATCCCTTGTACCACCACCACCCAAATTGTCCTCAACACAGGCAACAACACACATGCACATATGTGTTGTTATTCCAACTTCACACCTTGCAAAGATGTTGTACAGCACAACATATGGTCAATCGGCAACTTGCAGCCCATAAGAAGGGTTGACAAAGAGCCACTACGAAGTTACACATGCCCAGTATGGCCCCCTGTGGAAACCATCGGCTACTGGTAAAAGGGTGAAAAAAAAACCCCAAACGAGGAGAACCCCCTCCCCCTCCCCTAGTCACCTGGTCAGAACCCCCCCCCAAAAAAACCACCCAGTTTAGGTAGAAAAAAATCCCTCTGTGGTGAAACCTAAACCGGGGGGGGGGGGGGTTCTCCCCTACTAGGTCTGATCCAGAGCTGCACCCACACTCACAGGCCAAAGAACTTGGTGACTTTATGGTCAAGCATCGTCAGGGGTGGGATACAAAGGGGGAATGTTTGCCCGGCGCGCTACCTTTGTATTAAGTATCTTATCTCTAGCCCCAAGTTTATCCTCACCTTGGGAAGTCCCCCAAGTAGACCGCACTAGACCGCAAACCTTCTCTGCACCGCACCTTGTATAAGCCAAAATATGAGAATTCAACAACACAAAATGTCACTCCCACCACTTCCAACCACCACCCTTGCCATCGTCATAAGCCGGGTGCAAAGGATGGGCCAAATTCTTAGACACGGCGAAAAGGTACTCCAAATTGTTTGGTGAGGTGGGGGCAAAAGCAGGCACGTGTGCGTCACACACAAATAAAGATGCCCGGCGCGTGCCCGGCGCGCTAACACTCCCCCTTGTGTGTGGTAACAAGTGAAACACCAGACTGTGAGGACATTTGCGGAAAGTGTGTCCCGTTTCCTTTCTATCCCAAAGTGCGGGATCCTGTAGGGCTCTCGGTGCTCAAAGGAGTGTCAACAGCTCAAGAAGTGGGATGTCAAGCATAATAGTGAGATTGGCAAGCAAAAGCAACCCCCCCCAACTCCGGTTTCCTATAAACAACAATAAAGGTTGCAGTCACTAGACAAAGGGGGGGGGGGGGTGTTTGCCCAGCGCGCTATGTTTGTATTAACTATCCCGACTTTAACCCCGGATTTACTATCCCATAAAAGAGCCCCCCAAGTCGACCAAGAGTGGACCGCAAACCGTCCCTACAAACCATGCTGCATACGTCGAAATGGCTGAATTCAACATCAATGTGTATTACTCATGTATCGGCTAATACACAATCTTTTCCCCACAAGTGTGGGCATCAATACATTCATCACAATAATGCTCCTAGCAATCACCACAACCTGTGATGGTGGAGCGCTTCTGACAACACAAGGCATACACATCTGCCTCATCCTCTCCTTCATTTGGCTTGGCGGCCGGGTTGCTTCTATCAGTACAAATATGAGGCATATGCATGGTCCCATGGTCCATAAGGAGGGTGGCGCATGTGCCTCTGAATGCAAAATTGCGTGAAATGCGAAAAAACAAAGTGCCCGGTGCAACTCATCAGGGCCGCCACGCTAGATGTTCCTAACCAAACCCGAATGCTACAACTGTCCAAACAAATGCTCAATGTGAGCCCTATACCACCCATGCACATCATTGGACGACTGTTGCTAGGCCGTCAAAGTTCTATACTTTCTTCCCATGAATGGCACACGCACATGAATCCAGCCTTTATAAGCACCGGCATGGCCCCTCACCTCAAAATCAAAGAAATCACCGCGGGTACGAGACGCTCCATACCCATGCCAAATCAAAACATCCAGAGATGCCCCGGGGGGCAAGGGGCAAATCCACCTAAACGCACAGCCACCACAAACCTCACCATATAGAGCCACACGCGCAGTGCCGCATGCTCAGACCATGACACACACGCATACGTGGCACGTGCGGGCAACTCCCACAAATCACAAATCACCAAGGGCGTACGACACGGCCGTAAGCAGAGGGACAGGCAACAGAGACCGACACGCACCGGCACTGTCCACCCCACTAACCCCGAAACCGATCCAAGCCACATATCCCGCCACCGCCAAGAACGGCAACACTGCCCACCAACCTGAACCACCAGCGGCACACACCAACCACCAAAAACCGCGCCCCTAACCGCCACACAGCGCAGAACCTGACATGCACCAGACGCGGCACCACAAGCTCGCTAACCCCCACAGGGCCTAGGCACGGGCATGTGCACCATCCGCACCACCTAACAATGCAACATATCAACGGCAACAATTACCTTGTAAACATGCAAAAGGGGGCACTAAATTGGGCGGAATGGCAACTTCAAACAATATGGCTACATCACCCCTACATCATCCCTACCTTTTCGGTGTCCCATGGTGGGGAGGGATCAATATGGCGACATCACCCCTGCCTTCCTGGGGTCCCGATGGCGGGGGAAAATCAATATGGCTACATAACCCCTACCTTCTCGGGGTCCCCATGGTGGGGAGAAATTTATATGGCTACATAACCCAGGCAAAAAGTGTGGATTAGGGCTTCGTGTCAAGTGTGGCCCAAAAAGATGCCTGGCACGCTGACACTGCCCTAAAATTATTGGGAACAAAGGTGCCAGGCAGTCAGGGGTTTGGCTATTGTACAAGCCCGGCTCCAACATAGCCGACAGCATGGCACAGGAAAAGCATAGTCTGACTGTGGGGACTAACCGTTGGGCATGCTGCCAGACAAAATGGCAGGGGGTTGAGGGGGGTGGTCAGATCGAAGCAAGTACAGCGCTGAAATGATTCACAAGCAGAGTGTACTGCAATTGAAAGAACCAGGAGAAAAGGAGCAGATTAGAGGGCAAGCAATTGAGAGATATTGTGAGAAATGGTGCACAAAACAAGCGCAAGCAAGGACAAATCAATAAAAGAAAAAAGAAAGTTGCACATAACCATGTAGCAAGGCACCACTGCCCACAAGCTGCGGAAAGACCCCGCAATCATGGCCAACGGGTGCAGTCAGGAGGTCCATTGGACGTCTTGCTGCACAATGCTGCACAATGCTGCTGAGAGAGTATGTGCATTTGTGTGTGTGTGTTCATCTTGGGAGAGGTAATGTGCCCTGTGATTGTGTATCTGTGCCTGTGCTTTGTGTGCAAGGACGCCTCTTGAGGTGGTAAGCCACAAAGCACGGCGACCTGGAGCCATTGGTAAGGGTTCACCTGTAGTGATCCAAATGCAGCCTCCCCCCAGACTGGCCTAATAATGAGATATGCCACTAATCGCACAGAAACCCTTTAGGATGGACATGGAATCAGGCAGTACCTTAGACACGACATCATGGCAGGAACCTCCCCTGGTGGATGTTCAGGTTACCTGTGAGCGCACAAGCGCACGTGTGTGACTTTGTAAGTATGCCTGTAACTGTGTTTGTGTGTGTCTGTCCCTGCTGCGCTCCCGGCTAGAGCCTCCTTGCGGGTGGGGCTACGTTACTTTTGGTGCTGCGCTGCCATGGAGCCACTGCCTTGTGGACTCCCCTGCCACATATGTGTGTGTGGTTGAAAGGACAGCCCGTTAATTTGTTATGACGTTTGGGTACAGGTGTGTTACCAAGGATTAAGAACCACAGCAGGAGCCCACCCCGCCATTGTAAGATAACGCCCAGGAGATGCTAGAAGATGTGTGAATGTCCAAAACGGGATCCAGCAGGGATTGTGGGAGTTTGTCATTGGATGTAATAACCAGAATCCGCTGGGGTCCTCCCCTGAAACAATTGGCTTGACAATCAGCTCTTCGAGACCCTGGGCTGAATCACGCAGGCAAACACCCATTTCATAGTTGTCAGGCAACCTCCATGTGTGATGTGTGGCGGGGGAAGGAAGGGGGAGGGGGGGGGGGGTTCCAATTACCAGGGCAGCGGACTATTAAGGTCGTGGATGCCAATGTGAAGGAAAGGGAGTGGGGTTAGCGGGTTAGAGCTGGCCTGCTGCCGGCGCTGTCCCTCCCCCTGCCCGCCCCATGTATTGCGGCACAACAGAAAGACCCAGCCATTCTATTCACAAGGGAGACCCATATGCAGCCTGCATCCAGAGACTACTTGAAGAACAGCCATGAGTGGCTGCCCTGCCCCATGATCTGAGCCCAGATGTTCTGCTGAATCAGCACCTCAAGCAGTTTGTGACATCGAGTGACTTCAGTGCTAGCACGTCCATGGCCCCTTGGGAAAAGAATCCCTGCTGGCTGTGGGGCCTCCCTGTCGTCCGTCAGCATATCCACGGAGAGCAGAGCTGGGGAAGAGGGGAAGCAGGGGCTCCTGAGTCGAAGGCTTTCAGCGCATTGAAGGCTGGTGCCAGCAGTGGAAGTTTTTCAAGGGGACCTGGTCAGGGCCACGCAAAAGTATTGGCAGTACTGCTGTTGGATCGGTGGGATTGATGGGTGTGGTGATTCTGCTCTACACCCAATAGCTGTGTGGAAAACCATTGGTGGCATATCATTGCTGCTAGTATGGCAGAGCACACCAGCCTTCGCCCAGACATGGAAGGCAGTATTCGCAGTCGCAGTAGCAGTAGCAGTCATGGAAGCAGCAGTCGTCAGTGAAATAGCAGTAACAGCAGCCGCGACAGTGACGGCGGCGGCAGCAGCAACAGAAGCAGGATGACGAGGAGTCCCAGGAGCAATCAATATTATTGCAGATAATCCAAGAAACCAGCCAAACACAGTGCGCTCACTCTTCTAGGTGTGCTGGCCACAATTGCTGCACTTGACCACTAAAGTGGAGTTCCAACCGTCGAGTCCATGCGTTAAACATGACATCGCCACCACAAGGCAAGTATCACGAATAAGTCGTCTTTGCAAAGTGAAACAGGGAGACATGTAGCACATCCTCAGAATGTTGCTGCTTAAAATCCAAGACAATGGTCCTTCAGTCAAGGGCACATGCTTGAAGCCCTGGGGCAATGTTTGCCTGGCGCGCATCCGGCGCATGCCCGGCGCGCTACCTTTGTATTAAGTGTCTTATCTCTAGCCCGAAGTTTATCCTCACCTTGGGAAGTCCCCCAAGTAGACCGCACTAGACCGCAAACCTTCTCTGCAACGCACCTTGTATAAGCCGAAATATGAGAATTCAACAACACAAAATGTCACTCCCACCACTTCCAACCACCACCCTTGCCATCGTCATAAGCCGGGTGTAAAGGTTGCCAAATTCTTAGACACGGCGAGAAGGTACTCCAAATTGTTTGGTGAGGTGGGGGCAAAAGCAGGCACGGGTGGGTAATGGTCAAAAAAAGATGCCCGGTGCGTGCCCGGCGCGCTACCCCCCCCCCCCACCCCAAAAGAGCCCCTCTGTCGCTCCTTCCTGGAATCCGGAACCCTAACAGACACCTGTTGATTTCATTGAGGGCCCGCCCACTAGGCAAGCCTTAGGGCTTGTAGTCCGAGCAATCGAAGATCAACTCTTTGGATGAAGAGGGCAAAAGGGAGTATGGTGGGTGTTCCTCATCATGAGCAACATCAGGATTCCACAGGGCGACTGCAATTCCTTGGCAGCACAAGCCCCCAAGCCCCGGCGCCTGAAGGCCCCTAGGTGGCCGACGGCCAGTGCTGCTTGGCTGGCTTTGTTACCCTGAAACCTTTTCCTTTTTCTCATTTCTCATTACACACAACACAGCCATGCCCTGGGCACCGGCGTCGCATGGACTATGAGGCTGTCCCTTATAAAATGAGAACGCAGAATTAGCGAATAGGCTTGGCCTCCAATGGTTTTCTGCTTCATGGCATACCCACCCATGTGGCTCTTCCACAGACAAATAGTTCAAGTCCAATTCCATTGTTCACACAAACCATATTGCCTTATGGTCATTTCTTGGTTCCATATTCAATGTACAACGGTGTCCCAGGTACAACCTGGAATACTGGAACACTGGAATAGCCTTTAGTTTGGGGCAAAGGACAGCGATTAGTGGGAAAGAGGGAACACCATCAGGACCCGTTGAGACCACTGTGAAATGCAGCAGTTCGGCATCGGAGGGAGATGAAAATGGGGGCACAGCGTCATCTCCATCCGAAATGGAATGAGTCAGGGTGGGCGGGCGTGGCGCACCCACACCAGAGGGAGGGTCTGGCTCAGGACCAGCCACCTCAGTCCTATCCGCCAGTGGCCCTGCGCAAGCCTCCAGTGTGGTAGCGACCAGGTGCTCTGACGCAACAAGAGGGGGGGAGGGGGTGGTGTTCGGAATGGAATTGGGGTCATCTCCAATGATCCAACAAGAAGGAGAGAAACAGTCCCTCGTGCTCATGCTGTTTGGACAGGGCGTAGTTTATGTTTGGGGGGGGGGGGGTCACTCCGTTTGATTGATGCCATGCCAATCACTTCACGTGGGTTTGGAGGGACATTTTGCTCAATCCGGACAAGTGCACTGGAAATGCAGTGGCGATGTGTCAGAATGTGGTGATTCTTACACGAGGCAAAGCACACGAAGCACTGGGGACTGCAGACAGGCAGTGTTCAGGAGACGCCACGCCATATGGAACAGTGCAGTGTCGTGCCAAGTGCACGTTTGCAGACTTGTGCAGACATGGTCCAAGGCCTAGGCCTGCCGTGCCATGTTCACCAGAATCCCGGTCACGACAACAGCCGCTCGATTATCAGTGTACCTGTGGAAATCATCCGCGCAGCGGAGGGCTGAGCAGTGCAGCAGGGAGCAATGCAGGGGCAAAGGCCAGTGCAGAGCAGTCCTGGAAAATGGGCACAGCAGGGCAAGAGCAGTGCAGTGCAGAGCTGTGCACCGCAAGAACAAGGTATAGCAGTGCAATGTGGAGCACAGCAGTGCAGGGATAACCAGTGGAGGGCAGAGGAATGCAGAGCAGGGCAGGGCAGATCAGTGCGGTGTGCAGGCTGGCGCACAGCAAAGCAGGGCAGAGCAGCGCAGGACAGAGCAGCAGGACAGAGCAGCGTCACATGTAACAAATATGCTTCCCATAAAATGCATATTTGGTCAGGGGTACTGCTACATCTCTTCTCTAGTATTCACAACTGGCTTTTGTAGTTGGCCCATGGAGACAACACATGATGGTGTACTGTGGTATTGTTGGAACTACTTTCCCCAAGCACTTTCCCCAAGGAACACCGAAAACAAACTTCTAATGAGACATAACAACTGATTTGGTATTGAAACATACGAAGCGAAATTTCCAAGCACTTTTTGCATCTACCCGAGGCAATTCCCAAGCACCAGTCCCAGCCTGGGCCACTGAGCAACCTCGCATGCAACCTCGCAAGCACTTTTCCCAAGCACCCCCGCCCATCAAAATTTCCAACCACTTTTTCCAAGCGGCAGATGCCTCTAGTTTTCCAATCGATGCATCGAACCAAATGTCTGTGAAGTTTTTTGTTTGGCCCATGCGACTTTCCGGCCCTCGCTTAGAAATGCACATTGCGATTTATAACCATCACTCAAAAAAATTCTCAAGTATTGTCAATGTACACAAATATTTCATGCCGAGGGGATTTGCGATGTGTGTATGGCAGAGCATTGCAGGCAGGGCAGGATAAGTGGCCGCACTACTGTGCATGGCAGGGCAGACAAGAGAGTGCAAATTACAGCAAGCCATGCAGGGCGGGACGAGGAAGGGCAGGTTCGGCAAGCCATCCTTATTCCCATTGCCCATTTCCAACCACATACCATTCAATTTGTGTATTGCAGATATGTTTGCATAACTCCCGCAACGCAAACACGGACTCCCTTTGTTTGCTGTACGTGCCAGGTTTCTGTCGGACTTGCAAAGCCACCTGCCGAAACCACAAGGAGGAACAATGAAATATGTGGTGCTAATGGCCGGTGATGTGGAACACTGTACATGAGATTCCAACTACAAGATCTGCCCTCCAACATTTGGCACATGACGAAAGCAATCAACCAGAATAAACATGACAGAATGCTTCACCTGAGTCTTGGACACATTATGTCATACTACAACACAGCCCTCACAGCCATCTTGGGGGAGCCACACCACATTGGAGAGAAGATGCATTTTTGCAAGCTAATCACCAACACCATGCGCCTCTACCATGCAGGTCCCAGGTGTGTGGCATTGGGATCATAAATGGGTCAAAAATCTGTTTTCCTAAATGACTGACGGTGGGCCACTTGGCGTGCTGAAATGAAATTCTTTTGTTTTGGGCCCAGCATGACCTTTTGGTGGCACACAAGCCCTCAAAACCCCTGAAATACACAGACCATCCAGAATGAGTGGGTACTTTGAAGCTCCTACGTTGTTGCATGTAGATTCCACGATTCTAGGGAAAATGATAGCTAAGGCTACCACGCTATCTAAGTGGCCATATGGACATGCAACCATGCTCATGAGGACCCATGACCAATTGGGAGCCAACCCCGTTTGGGGGGCTATCCATTGGATTGCTTCTCAACATGCATCATGGTATTTCCTGCCTGCACATTGCATGCAGCGAGGACCATTTTATTCGGATTCCATTGTATCGCATTGTACCCGATTGCATTTCCATGAGCTTGGTGAAGATGGGATCAACAGCTCCGAATACGCATTTCTGTACAGTGTTGTTGTTGTATAGTGCGCATAGTGCTGCTGCAGCCTATCCTGTTGCTGTATATGAGGTGCAGCCAGACAGGATGAGGCCGACAACGCCCCCCCCAAAAGTGGTGTATTCCTCCACCATACCCCCTCACATCCTATGACTTTTAGGTACTAAAACATGTTCCCTATGCCAATGGGACCCCGTGGACACCGGTGCCGCCATGTGCGCACGCGCCGTGCGCATTTCGTGAAATCCCACGACAGCCCCAAGACAGCCCTTGTCTTCACGACAACCCCCCTATCTTGGTTCAGCTGTCTTACAACACCCCCCTGTCTTGACACCCGTTGCGACCCCGTCCTAACACAGCCCCCCGTCTCGGCACTTGTCCCACAGCCCTGCCGCAAAGCAGCATTTTGGATTTCATTTGTCTCCTTAGGCCTTTCGTCGTCTCATGTGTCGCTTCTTGTCCTTCGTGTCATGCAACGCATGCCACGTCTGCAAGCCCACGTCAAGAGCATCAAGCTCGAGTACGTGGGCGCGAATGCCAGTGCACTAAAATACGGGCGCCATATTTTATAACCTAGAAATGAATGGCGGATGTCCATCTTGAATTCCACGTTCCGCCTTTCGGCGGGGATGCTGGAAAAAATATATAAATTGCGGTACTCAGCCGCAAACCACCCAGAATGTCCAATGTACCCACACTGTTGCCACTGCAACGCACACCAATCATTGGCAAACTGTCCCACGGCCCGCCTATACGACTCCAGCTCCTTATTGGTCAAACCAATCTTGTTCGACCAACACTTTTCCATATACCACAAACTTAGGAGCATGCGCTGGATCACGGCATGCAAGGGGATGCTTGTCCCGGCTACAGCCACACGCTCTTGAGGCCCCACATGCTGTTGAATAAGCTGCACAGCTTTTGCGTGCTTCGCCTAATCCCGGGCAAACCACCTTACCCCCGCTAAATCAAAATTACCGTCCTTAGCGGGCCGCGGTGCGTCCCTGTTTTCGGACGGGATGTGGGCAGCTGCTTGCATCACGGATTGCACTACACTCCGCACAAAGGGCCGAGGGCACGGGCCTGTGAATTCCGGCCATCTGAGCATAACCTTTTGAAAATTGCATTTACTATTCTACAACAGCAATGCACCATGTCTCCAACACGACGTGTTGGGGGTATGGAACGGAGGAAAGCCCCCCATCGGATGGAAATTATAAAATTACTAGGATGGAGGTTGTCACCTCCAAAGTCCTCGAATGCGAGGTCACAATGCCAACAACGGCATTTAAGTTTCGTGTGCCCGGCGCACATCCCTCTCCCATCTCCCGTTAAGAAACATTCTACCTCAACGGTCACGGTGGGGGTGGCAATCCCGTCGCGTTGTAGCTCGACCACCTGGGCATCTAGTTGCCCCAATTTGTCGGCTAGACGCAAGGGGTCGGCATCATCTGATCCATCGAACGTAAACCACGTAGACCACAAACTAGGCCTCCCCGCGTTGCGTGTACTATCTGCTAAGTCAATGTACACGTCCCCACGTGCGGCACTTGCCTTGCAAAAAGGGGTGGCAGCCACACAAATGACAATACGAAATTTTGGAGGTACGCCGCCTTGGGGTTGTTGCATGTAGTGCAACTTCACACGTTGCTCCACCACGTCCCGGAGGTTGAAGAGGGCCCCGCAACGAGCCTGCCCCACACTGGGCTTGAACACCACCGGCTTCAACCGGTAGGGGATGAGGGCTTGGCGGACCCGTCGTAGGGTGGCCCTCCTACATGTCCTCGGGAGTTTGTCCGAATTGGGGACAGAAATTCTCATCCTTCGGAACTGGCCCACCAACAAAACAGCCTCCTCCTCACTCTCATCGCAGTCCTCAAACTGCCCCTACAGCCGCAGGGTGTGATGTGCCTTGGTGTCCGTGATGATCCAGGTGGGTTCCCGCAGAATTGCCGTAGCGGCCTTCTCTAGCATGCGCAAGCGCTCATGGCGCCATCGGTTGGACAAAGTCCGAAGCTTGGCCACACTAGAGCACAGGGTGTCAAGAATCTCGGACAGGCTACCAGAGGCCATTTTCCTGTCAACGGACAATTCAACACCATGCAACAGGCAACCACACCCATAGTTGTCTCACGAACCGTGTTCAAGACAGGTTAATAAGAGAGGGGTCATGACAGGGGTCTGTCGCAAGACAGGTTACCAAGACAAGTACTACGACAGGGGGCTGTCCGGTCTTAGTACCTGTCTTGGTAACCTCTCTTGAGATAGAACCTTGTCATCACCCCTGTCTCGGTATCTTGTCGTGCTATCCCATCACCTTCGTTCTCGGTTGATGTAGCGCTACCACACCTCCACCCCCCCCCTGCATTGCGGTGGCATACACCCTTCCTCATTTGTGATCAGGGCAGGCATCCGTGCTGCGGACATTCCATTGCATGGCATTATAATATAATCCCGTGCTTCACTTGATACACACACACACACACACACACACACCAGGTACAGGGAGAGGGTTGGTCAACTCCCTATATCGTAAAGAGCCTGCCAGGACCCCGAGAAAGGGGGTGAAGGCAAAGTGTTCCTGGGGGAAAGGGGACAGTGTCAATGCTGAAAAAACCCAAAAGGGACAACCTTGCATCGGAGTGGATTGGCCTTATTGGGACTGTGACTGGGTCTGGGTCGAAGCACCCTTCTCTGCCATGGACTAATACAGCTCCCGCCACTGTGCTGTAATCTCCTTCTGTGCCTCGAGTTGCGTTTCCAGGCTGTCAGTCTGGCTCTGGGCCCGGGCCAGCCAGCCTTCGAGCTCCACCCGGAGAGCCTTCTCCTGTTTGACTTGCACATTTAGGTCCAAGACCTCCACCTTGGCCTCTGTGGCAGTCTTCTTGGCCCCCTCGAGCGCTTCCTTCAAGGGGCCAACGACCTCCTGCTGCTTGTCTTGATGCTTCCGGCGCTCCTCAAAAAATGCCTCCTTCAGGGCGTTTGGTGCTCCTTCTTGACTGCACGGACCTCCGTGGCGTGTGCCCCCTTGAGCGCCTTCATCTCCGTGGACGCGGCCCCCTTTGCGGTGTGTGGTGATTGCTCTGCCTTAGCGTCGCTCCTCGCCGACATCACCAGCTTCTCCAAGAGGCCCTTGGTGGTTTTCCGCTTTTTTGTCGGGTGTACGTCCGAGTCCGAATCACCTGTGTCTTGGGCCTCCGACTTCTCCGACTTGACTTGCACCGCCTCTTTTTCCCGTGACCGGAACTCATTCTCCAACGACGTGTGCACGTGGTCCGCCACTGGCTCGCCCCCAATGGTCGTGAACTTCGACAAGCTGGTCCAACGGTTGTGGTTCCATGTGTAGTTCAGAGGGGCCTTCACGAGGAATCGCTCCTGCTTCTTACCCCCTCCGCGAGGCTGACTTGTGCACCGCACCACTGCTTCGAGCGTACCGGTTCCATCCCAGGCAGGGTTGTTGATCGCAATGGGCATCTTCACGTCGCGCGGCTTGAGATGGCCCTCGCTTGCAGAAATTGATGATTGCTCTCCTGTAGTACACGGTCGCCCCCTTCCAGTCCCATGCGGCATCCGACGGTGTCCGGACCACTGCACTGCCGCACGGCACCGGGTCGGTGGTCTCTTCGCCCGACATGAGCGGGAATCCCGCGAGGGGGCACGCTGCGGCGCCCCATCCTTCTGCCCCACATCCTTCTCCCCCTGATCCCTGTTCCCGACGAACGGAACGGCACAGAACGGCGAACTCTAGGGGCGACAAGGGTTGTCACGTCCATGGCCGAAAGAACATCCACTGAGGCCTGAAGTGAGTGAGCACGCAAGGACAGGGGGGCATGCCAAAGACCGCGACAGGCAACTGTCGTAGGACAGGGAATTAAGATAGGGCACCGGACAGGGGGGCTGTCATGGAACAGGGCATGAAGACAGGGTACAAGACAGGTCTGTCATCGGACAGGGGAGCTGTCGGCAGGGCTGTCGTGGGGTGCTGTCGCGGGATAGGGGACTGTCTTGATGCCTGCCGTAGGCGGCTGTTGCAACACACAGATCGCAAACGAAAGTAGCAAACGCACGTCGTGCGCAATGTGGGAGTTGTCTGGGTAGTGCACCTGCTGACAGGCACACGTCCAGTGCACTGCATCCTCTGTGCCGCTGCCATCGGTGCCAGACTGGGCCTAGTTGCCCTTCTTTGGTGTTGCCACCTTGGAAACCCTTGAGGATTGTTTTTCCCGTGGGGTGATCCAGCCGTAGTAGCGCGCCATACGATAATCCAAGAGGGGCCTTTGCGGGGGAACAAGCGTGCACCACAAGACACGACCACGTGTGGCTGAGAACTGCAGATGAGGAAGAGACCGAACAGCAAAGCCCCCAAGCCCCCAAGCTGTACGTTGCGAAGAATGATACGCACACCGGGGGAGACGTGAACGGTGGCGGCGACCGTGTCGGAAACGGTTGAAACGATGGAGTTGCCATGGCAAAACTACACAATGGGCAATGCTAAGGGCTGGGTGCAGCGTCCCCCATGCTCCGCACTTCCGTGACCACCCGAGGCATGTCAACCACCGTGAGGTACAAGTGGGTATTCTCGTAGCACAACATGAAGAAGCTTGCCGTACCAGGTAGACTAGGGATGTTGGTGACCGTCTTTGCCTTGAATTCCAAGTGCCAACCTGGGTTGGTGCAGCACGCCCCACAACATGTACCAGCCTGGGAGCAGCTCCGGCACACCAGCTCCTCTTGACACAGCGTGCAAGGGGACCTTTGCTGGCGCTTTGCTTCTTGTTGCAACCTGTGCATGGTCTGACTTGACCAAGATTGTCAGGCGGAGGGGCCATGGTGCAATCAAGGGGCGGCAAAAGTGGATATCCGGCACGGTGGGTCACACGATGTGTCCCAAACCCCATAACAATGAGGACCAACGGCTCATACATACCGCTGCGCTTCCCAGGAAGGCGAACAATGCAGTCAGATGGGCAAATCAACGACTCGCCGGGCACCATGGGGAATGGCAACGTGTTCCATGGCTGCGGCAAACCTCCGGAACTGAATGGGAGGAAGTACCCGTTCGTTGTACTATCCGCCGTGTGTGTCTTTGAAATGCACGATGAACCGGCCCCGGTGATTCATTGGGAAGGCACACCAACTTGACGAACAAAAGGTGGAGCTACTTTTGGTCATCCGCAAGGGACGGTCGCACCCTGTCAAGTTGCTTCATGGCAAACGCGCAAACTTGTGGTAAAGGAGCCGCGGTACCACACCGCTGGAGGCCCATGGGGATGACTCAGATCGATGCTCGTTGTACGTTCTGCGCAAGAATCAATCGACTTCATCGACGAGCTACAACAAGAGGTCAGGGCAGCCCACAACAAGGTTCATTGGGAGACCGTCGCGGCGAAGCCCCTTCATAAGGATCCGTACCTTGAGGAGCACCGCCTTTGCCTGTCCATGGAAAAGGATCCAAGTTTGTCAAGTCCCGTGTACTCCCTCCGAAGTGACTCCCCTCACCAATGAGTGAAGTGAAGTGAACATGGGCCAGGAACAACGCACGCCCGGCTATGGGTGACACACAACAACGACCCCCTTACCATCCCCTCTCTACCACCACCACTACTTATTGGGGTGTCCCACGGCGATGTGTTTTTCCGAGAGGCCCTTGGGGGGCATCTGCTCGGAGGTCCAGGCCCCCGTCGTCATCCAAGTTCTCGAGGTACACCATCTCCTTGCGGCCATCCCCATCGACGGTAGCTTGGGACTACTCAAACAGGTGCTCCAGGTCTTCGCCACTGAGCCATACCACCACAAGCTGCACATCTAGGTTTGCTTCCAAAATGTCGTGGAGCACATCACTGAAGCACCCTGGGGATCGCTTGGCGGTGAACGCGGGCAGAATCTTGACATCCGCCATGGCACCATCGCATTGTACCTCCATACTCTCCCTCGCAAGGATGTATTGTGTGGGCATTTTGGCGGCATGAACCACCGTTGCCCCCGTCTTGGTCCCCACACTGCCCATCCACCCCTTTGCAAGGTTGTCCACTTTTGTCATTGCAATAGAAGAGAGGAGCCAGCAGAGGTGCTAATACAAGACAGGTGCCGTAGACATGTTTCAAGACAGGGGGCTGTCAGTAGACAAGGGGTGGAGAAAGGCTTCAAGACAAGTGGCTGTCGTAAGACAGGTGGCACAAGACAGGGGGGTTGTGGTCCCACAGTCCCCCTGTCTTGTGCAAAGACAGGGGCTATCGTAAAACGCACAACGCAACCACTTGAATATTCGGGCTATTTTCACCTGCTTGAGCGCAAAGAAACCCCAAGAACATGCACAGGTGCGGGGTATGGGGTGCCAAAAATGGACTGCGACAGGGGGGGGGGGGGGGCTGTCGGCTTCATCCTGACTAACTACACCTAATAGTGCTACGGTAGCGTGTCGTGTGATATTTTTGAGAGATGTTACAGTGATCACATTAAATTGTTGCTGCATTTGCTGCTTTGCAATGTTGGTGGCATATCCTGGTGGCATATCCTGCTGTTGGTGCTGCACTAGTGCTGTACCAGGGAGGGGGGGGGGGGTGTAAGAAAAAAAATTCCTGGTACCGGCGTACAGCTTTTTGTTCGGGGGGTACCCCCGGAGGGGGAGGGGGGTACGAAAAAAAGATTCGCGCGAAAATTTTTTCCGGACCCCAAAGCCTGAAATTTGCTTAAGTCTACCCCACATGTTTGGGTTTGGAAGGTGCAAGGAGGGTATTTTTCAAGGTAACCATGGATATTTCAGCCGATATGGGTGGTATTTGTGTTTAAGGGCACAAAGACCCGCGGTCTGTTCGGGCTACAGTGCAGCGCCCCACCGTGGCCTCTTATCGGCAGGAAAGAGTCCCCAGATAAGGCAATCCACCCTATCTGGGGCGAGAAACCGAACCACCAGCATTGAAGGACAAGGGTGATTGATGTCCATTCTGGCCGTTCCGCAGGTTGCCCAAGCCTACAGTGGACCCCACAATGTCATGGCCCCATTGCCTTCTCGCATGCTGGTTGATGACCGCTACACCACAATGGCTTGCCAACAAAGATTGGTTCTCAGTGAGGGTACGGTTTGTGTGTTGGTGTGTTAGTATGTTCGCTTTGATGTGCTTCTTCTTCTTCGGAATTTGCTTCTTCTTCCGCTTCTCGGCCCGCGTGTTGCTGCTACTACTGCTCTGTTTGCTGCTGCTACTGCTGATGTTGTTGTTGTTGCTGCTGCCGCTATCGTCGCTGCTTCGGCTACTGCTGTTGCTGCTGCTACTACTACTCTGACTGGTGTTGTCCTCGTCCTCGTCAAGGTCATCATCTGCATCATGTTGTTCCTGAACCGCCATGACTGATGCGGCTGCTTTGTCTCCTGCCTTGAGGGCCTTCGTTGTTGCTGCTTGCTCTGCCACATTGTTTGCATTGGCGAGAACGTCACGTTGCAACCTGGGCTAACGATTGCATTTAACAAGTGTCCCCCGCTACTGGAGAGAAATCAATGGCGCCATGCAAAAAAAACCCCACTTACTTTTATCTTAGCAGTAGTTCATGTGCCAATGTCATACAATGTGGCAAAGTGAAGGTGCCATGCAAGTTCAAGTAGCACACAGTAAAAAAATTCCTCCTGGCGAAAATAAAATTCCTACATGGGGTGCCAGCTTTTTTTTCGGAGGGTTCCCCCGGAGGGGGAGGGGGGTACGAAAAAAAATTCGCGCGAATTTTTTTTCCACCCCCCCCCCCCTGTGTTGTACACAACAGCAACTGCTGGCAGCTGTATCCAGCATTTACGGTTGCTTCTGCAGTCAGGTTTGCAAGATTGGTGTACAATAGGCTGACAATCCAAATTGAAATATCTCTCAACATCGGTGGGAATTATGCCAACTCAAAGCGTTTTTGGGAGTCGAGGCCCTTGTTGCCTCATGTGTGCCCACTGAGTGTCCCGGAGGGGGGCGAGTATGTGGGGTATATTTGAGAAGCCCTTGAAAGGAGCTATTTGGAACACCGTGGGTCTACATGCTGTATTGACAGCATATTTGAGAATTTCGTCCATTTTGGACAACATGTGTGCTGCCTGCTGCCCCTTTTTGTCAACAGGCACGCACCATGTCCGCCTACAAATCCACCCAATGTGCTGTTGCTTCCCTTGATGAACCACAGATACCTTTGGTGCAGAAAATAGCACACTCTGGGGTGTAAAGTGGGTGCAGGTGAGTCAAGATGAGGCTGTCAGGAAGGCCAAAAAGCCTTGTACAGGTGGCTCAAAAAAAAAAAGCAACCTGCATGCACCCACAAGGAACACCAGATTCTGTCTTCCGCTTAGGCCACTGTTTTGCAACCCAGTTTTGGGATCGCAAAGAGCACCCAACCAAGGTTTCCCAACCTGAATTTCTCGCAACCCGCATCGACGTCGACTTGGAGCAGAAAGTTATGCATGCAGGTCGCCAGAGGTATGCCTGAAAGAGGGGGTATCGGACATCGTATTTTTGTACCTTTCCACGGGGGTCATGCGGTAAAACCTAGTACGCGCTGTAGCAAAACATAGTGAAATGTAGTTTAACCTAGTGAAATGTAATAGAACCTAGTGAAAAAAATATTTTTCGAAAAACATTTTAACAGGCTTTCTTTACCAGGAAAAAATTTTTTTTTGAATCTTTCTTTACTAGGTTACTAGGTAGACACAAATTTGGACTTGAATTTGAACGAAACACAAAAAGGGGGGGGGGGTTAACGGTAGGTGGTATTTTTGTGTAAGGGCATTGTGCCCCCTAGTCGGTTCCGGGCCACTTGTGCAGGTGGCGCCCCACCTGGGCCAGACCGTGTATTGCAAGGTCAGCGGAAACAAAATGAGGCTCAAGAAAAGAGTCCTGACAGGGCAATGGCCAACACCAACGCGATGGCATTGGGAATGAAACCCGTGCTTTTAGATCATATACATATATATATGGGCGTTTTCACGGGGGGGGGGGGGGTCATTCCGACGCGAAGTGGGAGATTTTTCAGTTCTCGCCGTTTTTCTCAAAAATGTCGTTCCGTAGGGGGAGGTATGTTGTACCTTTTTGAAATCTCCAAGAAATGGCCGTTTCGGAAAGGTATGGGTTTGGGGGGGGTAGGTGGCGATATTTTTGAGATCCGGGGCCGAACTTTTGGGCGTTCTGGTGCCTGCTCCAATAAGCAGGTCCAGTCTGGTGTGGTTTGTATACAGGGTTTCATGGTGCTTGGCCCGGTGCTCCAACATGTCGTTGATATGGCAAATTTCAGTGCCATAGTAAAAGATGCAGATTTTTATGCCGAATCTACGGGTGAAGGTCCCACCCTTCAACTCAACGATATGTTGGAGAAATTTACCAAAAACTGTGTGCAGGCCTACGCTGCGTCAAAATGCTCTGGGTAGCTTGACTTTTGCAAGCTACACTGCCAACAGTTTTTGGTGATGTTCTCTACAATATCGTTGAGTTGAAGGGTGGGACCCGCACCAGTGGATTCGGCATGAAATTTTGCATAGTTTACAAGTCCACTGAACTTTGCCATAGTGACGATGTGTTTGAGCACCGGGCCAAGCACGGTGAAAACCCTGTACGTATGCTAGACCACTAGCAGCAAATTTCTTGAAAATCACCCGTGTTTGGGACCTCGGATAGCCCCACCACCGTTTTGTTGGGCCACAAAACCTTGATTTTTGAATTCTCCATGTCCGAAAACCAACTTTTGGGCAAAGTCCATACCGGCCTCGGGCCGAAATTCCGAAAGCGGCCGAAAAACCTCCCACTTTGCGTCAAAACCCCATATATATATATATATATATATATATATATATATATATATATATATATATATATATATATATATATATACATATATATATATATATATATATATATATATATATATATATATATATATATATATATATATATATATATATATATATATATATATATATATATATATATATATATATATATATATATATATATATATATATATATATATATATATATATATATATATATATATATATATATATATATATTTACTACACCCCTCTCCCCTTAAATTTAGCTAACAAGCAACAAGCACGTCACCGTTCCGTTTTGGCCATTGCCCCTTCCCATCGCCTTGAGCTTGACTCTAATTTAGCCATCCTAGAGCCTAGGTGGTGGCCTTGCCAAATCCAAGTTTTCAGCCAGAAACTCACCGGTTGCGGCCCGGGGCGGTGGCGCCAAGTCGGGAGGTGCCCTCCCAAATCTGCACAGCTTTCGGCCAAAAACAGCCTTTTTTCGCCCAAAACAGCCCTAGTAAGGGTTCAAAACAGCCAAACGAAGGCAAACGGCTGCTACACTGCACGTGCGGCTTGACTTTCTCGTGACCAAGGGACATTTGGTGCCCTCTAACTCCACGATATGTCCGAGAAACGGCCCAAAACTGCGCCAAATAGCCCCGAAAACTGCGCAATGTGCACCAGCACCCCGAAACCAAGAACGGGCCGTATTTTGGGCTACGTGGCTCAAACTCGAATTCCGAGGGCACCTAGTCCACCCGCAACCCCCCACTTTTTATGGTTTCCAAGCCTCAGAATCGCCCAATGAGACACGTAGACCCCCGTACCAGTGGTCACTTGGTGCAGCCGGAGGGCGGGCCAGCCCACACATAGTGGGGGCCAACGGTGGGTCCACAAGGGTCCGTAGGGCGAAAAAAATGATTTTTTCCAAAGTTGTTCCTAGACCACTTGGGATGCTCAAACAAGTATTTTTCGGCAGTTTTGAGCCCGTGGTGGCGCGTTTTGGGCCATGGAAAATCCCAAATTGCCTTGAAAATGGGCCGTTTTGGGACCAACAATGGGTCAAAAATGGGTCAAAAACGCCTTTTTTCAAAAGTGACCCCGACCATTTGGGATGCTCAAACAAGTGTTTTCAGCCCATTTTGAGCCCGTTTTGACAGAGTTTAGCCCCTTCCTCCACATGTATGCACCACTTTGTGCCCTTCGCACGTACCTTAGAGCCGTGTGGTGGAGCCACCTAGAGTTGGGAGAGGGGTGTAGATTGGAGGATATATATATATATATATATATATATATATATATATATATATATATATATATATATATATATATATATATATATATATATATATATATATATATATATATATATATATATATATAGTATATATATATATATATATATATATATATATATATATATCCTCTAATCTACACCCCTCTCCTAAAAGACACGCGGGTTCTTTATGTGGGAGTTGTGCTCAAGGTGGAGGGGAAGGCTAATGGGAATTTATATCCGCTCAGAAAGAGCCTGTCCGTACGTATGTCCATCAAACCGCAATCTACAGTAACCGCGTGGCAGTGTTGGAGGAACGAAGCACAGTTGGCAAAACACGTGAAGGAATTACTTGCGAGTCTCGTGGTAATCATTGCAAGAAACCCTCTTGTACCAAACACTCCAGCCTATTGTTGCAACTCTTGCCTCTTGATTAGACATGGCGTGAATGTGAAGGTAACTCCGTTAAGAGTACACCTGTACTCCAAGTCCAAACACTAAGAGCAACGGGCAGAGAGGAACAAAGCACACAAACGGCAAAACACGGCAAAGAACTACTCGTCCCTCTTGTACCAACTCTTGCTCCCATGATTAGACATGGCGTGAATGTGAAGGTAACTCCGTTAAGAGTACACCTGTACTCCAAGTCCAATCACTAAGAGCAAAAGGCACGAAAGAACAAAGCACACAAACGGCAAAACACGACAAGGAACTACTCGTCCCTCTTATACATGGCGTGAATGTGAAGGTAACTCCGTTAAGAGTACACCTGTACTCCAAGTCCACTCACTAAGAGCAAAGGGCACGGAAGAATAACGCACACAAACGGCAAAAAAAGACAAGGAACTACTCGTCCCTCTTGTACCAAACACTCCACACTATTTTTGCAAGTCCTGCTCCCATCATTAGACATGGCGTGAGTGTGAAGGTAACTCCGTTAAGAGTACACCTGTACTCCAAGTCCAAACACTAAGAGCAAAGGGCACGGAAGAATAACGCACACAAACGGCAAAAAAAGACAAGGAACTACTCGTCCCTCTTGTACCAAACACTCCACACTATTTTTGCAAGTCCTGCTCCCATCATTAGACATGGCGTGAGTGTGAAGGTAACTCCGTTAAGAGTACACCTGTACTCCAAGTCCACTCACTAAGAGCAAAGGGCACAATGAACAAAGCACACAAACGGCAAAACACAGCAAGGATGACTCATCCCTCGGTACCAAAAGGGACACAAAATTTCACTTGTTTTTGTCCCATAGTGGCCCATTTTCAAGGCATTTTGAGATGCTCCATGGGCCACAACGCCCGATCTTGGGCTCAAAACAGGCTAAAAACACTTTTCTGAGCCTCCCAAATGGCCCGTGGTCACTCTCAAAAAATTGCGTTTTTCACCCAGTTTTGACCCATTTTTGGTGGTGAACCGGCCCCTTTTTAAGGCATTTTGGGCCAAAACGCGGCACCACGGGCTCAAAATGGGTCCAAACCACTTGTTTGAGCATCCCGAATGGTCCAGGATCACTTTTGGAAAAACGCGTTTTTCACCCATTTTTGACCCATTTTTGGTCCCAAAACGGCCCATTTTCAAGGCATTTTGGGATTTTCCGTGGCCCATAACGCACCACCACGGGCTCAAAACGGCCTAAAAACACTTCTCTGAACATCCTAAGTGGTCTAGGAACAACTTTGGAAAAAATGATTTTTTTCGCCCCGGGGACCCTGGTGGACCCACCGTTGGCCCCCAACGTGCGCGGGCCGGGCTGCCCTCCGGCTCCACCAAGTGACCACTGGTACGGGGGTGTGAGTGGCTCGTTGGGCGATTCTGAGGCTTGGAAACCACAAAAAGTGGGGGCTTGCGGGTGGACTAGGCGCCCTTGGAATTCGGATTTGAGCCACGTAGCCCAAGATACGCCCCGTGCTTGGTTTCGGGGTGTTGGTGCGCATTGCGCAGGTTTTTGGGGCTTTTTGGCGCCTTTTTGGGCCGTTTCTCGGACATATCGTGGAGTTGAAGGGCACTAGAGAGCTCTTTGACACGGTGAAGTGAAGCCGCACGTGCGGTGTACTCACCGTATCCCTTCGTTTGGGCGTTTCGCCCGGGTTTGGGGGCTGTTTTAGGCGAAAAATGGCTGTTTTTGGCCCAAAACTGCGCAGATCTGGGAGGGTACGTCCCGACTTGGCGCCACCGCCCCGGGCCGCCACCGGTGAGTTTCTGGCTCAAAACTTGGATTTGACAAGGCCACCACCTAGGCTCTAGGATGGCTAGAGTAGAGTAGAGCCCGGAGCGATGAGGTGGAGCAATGGCCAAAACGGTGAGGAGAAATGCTTGTTGCTTGTTGTTGCTTGCTTGTTGTTGCTTGTTGCTTGTTAGCTAGATTTAAGGGGAGAGGGGTGTAGTAATATATATATATATGTGTATATATATATATATATATATATATATATATATATATATATATATATATATATATATATATATATATATATATATATATATATATATATATATATATATATATATATATATATATATATATATATATATATATATATATATATATATATATATATATATATATATATATATATATATATATATATATATATATATATATATATATATATATATATATATATATATATATATATATATATATATATATATATATATATATATATATATATATATATATATATATATATATATATATATATATATATATATATATATATATATATATATATATATATATATATATATATATATATATATATATATATATATATATATATATATATATATATATATATATATATATATATATATATATATATATATATATATATATATATATATATACATATATACATATATATATATATACATATATATGTATATATATATATATATATATATATATATATATATATATATATATATATATATATATATATATATATATATATATATCCTCTAATCTACACCCCTCTCCCAAGCTGAAGTGGCTATTTGCTTGACGTGCTGCATAAGAAACGCAAGTGTGTTGCCTACCATGTCCACCACCTTTGTCGGGCACCTCCGAAAGGTTTGCTATGCGACCCAGGTGTGATCCGACGGTTCGCACCGCCCGTCACCCCAATAGTGGGGAGGGTAGCATCGGCTTGGGTATTCGCAGTCGTACTGCGAACCTCAGGGGGGTAGGCTCCTGAGGCGGGCAAGGAGTCATCTTTACAATAGACACACATATATAGGAGGGGGTCGAAAGGCAAGTGCGGACGTGTGGCCATAGCAACTCGGGGCGGTGGCTTCGGACCACACCGCCATGAAGGTACATCACCCCTCCTCGCTTACACCCCACTTGCACAACCCTTCTCCCTCCCCAAAGAATGATGCGAGCAACGGAGGGGAAGGAAGGGACTGGGACACACAGGGTCGATTTTGTAGGGACGTGCCTAAGACGAAGAGTGGCTACTTGGGACACTTTCTAGGCACCTCCGAACTGTCAGGTATGCGGCCCAGGTGTAGTCCGACGTTTTGCACCGCCCCTAACCCGGAATAGGATTGAGTGTCATCGGCTTGGGTATTCCCAGATAGGGATATTGGGAACCTTAGGGGAGTTGCTCGAGCGGCGATAACGGGGTTAGGGACCACCATGGGGCCAATGGTACACATTACGGTTGCGCTTTCATTTAATCAGGGCAATTGGAAGTGGTGGTGCTAAAAGCATGTAACCATAGGCAGTTTGTTGGCAAAAATCCTTACACGGAGGAACTCCTTGCCAACCAAGAATTGGACTTGGAGAGGAAACGAAGGTAACTCGGTTAAGAGTACACCTGTTTTCCAAGTCCATTCGTGGAGCACCATGTGACGCATTAAGTGTGGCAATCCGATTAAGGGGCTAGTCAAACAAATCTTTTGCCGCACCCAACACTTTGAACCTCTCCGTCGCCATTGGGTCGGTCCTCTTCTTGTCGGGATGAAGAAGTAGAGATAAAGCGCGGTATTGCCCCTTTACTGTGGTAGCATCTTGGGCACCCAAGAAGTGCAAGGCATGTGCCTTTCGTCGGCGAAGACTGGTGTTCTCATCTGTGATCCGGGTAGACCACTCGGTGATTTCTCTCTTCGTTAAAGCCAAATGATCCACCGGGGTACGCTCCGCTCGAGGACGTGACCGGGGGGGTTCGCCTGATGGTGCTGTTGGATCTTGGTGTGGTTGAGGGCGTTTGCGACCACCCCGTTGCTCGTTGCCCGTTGCACGTTGTCTCTTGGAATGTGGCCCGTTGTTTTGTTGGGATCTCCTTTTTCTTGATGAGGGGTTGTCCTCTCCACGACCTCCTTGGGGTGGATGTGATTGCGAACGATATGGTGCTTGGCTTGGGGGTTGATGTCGTGCTGGCATAGTAGTTCTTTTGGACTTAGGAACTCTCCTTGAAGGTTTTGCTGTTGGTGTTGATGGACTTGGGCGTGTAGGTTTTTGTGGTGTGTTTGGGGTAGGCTTTCTGCTGGCACCTCCTTTTGACTCCGATTTTTTGGAGCGTTGGGCCTGGCGCGTTTGTGATGGATACGGATGAGCCTCGTTGTTGCCTACCGTTGGGTGTGATGGCCCACGGTTGGTGGCTTGTGGAGGGCAGGTCCAATGGTGTTCGCTTGTTTCAGCATCCAATTCAGCATCGGTGATGTCGGGTAGGGCCCCACACTCCGTCATTGCCCAAATGACGGGTTCATCATACATGGGCAAGGCATCCTCGTATGTGGCGTCTTGGAACGTATCCACTGTGGATCGCAACGTCGTGGAATCCAGTGCAAACATCTGCAGGATGCTTGCACAATATGCCAAGAACCATCGTGGGAGCTGTCCCGTCAACGTTTTGGCAGTGCACCATTGCATGGCGAGCATCACGACGCGGAACCCACAAGTATCGGAATCAGGTTGGGTTCCGTAATGGTGCCACAGGAAGGACCAGCCAATTTTCTTCAACATGACTCGAAACAGGGCCCCACATACTGACGAGGCGTCTTTGGAATCGTGAACGACTAGGCTCTTGCAATCCACTTGGACATCTGTGACCAACACGTAGTGGACCCCTATCGTGGAATTTCGGGATGTTAGCAATAATGGTAGCGCGCATTTTTGTGTACAAATGAGGCTTAGTGTAGGAAAATGTCGCATGAGTTGGGCCAACTGCATGTCGATGATCACAGGTTTCACCGAGGTGGTGCCTGGGGGCAAGAGAACCTCAAGGAGGCATTGGACTGCCGAAGTGGACAGCCACGCACATTCTGCAAGATGGACATTGTGCTCGATGGAATCATTCTTCTCATCCGGCCAATATTCAAAGCTGAAGTGGCAAATACGTGCATCCGTATGGGGGTGGTCACCAATGGAGGAAGGAGGCGGAGACACATGCGATTTAGTCGGGTACGGTTTTGGTGGACCCTCAATGTGGTCTTGCTTTCGAAGAATGCGCTCCCGGAAAGTAGCCTTTGTACCACATGTTGATAGTCCATGAGCCGCACACAAGGTCCGTAACTGAACAACGGACATTTGGCCCAAGACATCGGCACTAAAGACATGTGGCTTGTTGTTGCCATCCAACAATTGCACCCCAGCATTTGGTTGCTGAGATGTGCCATGAGGCCGTCCGCGCGTACGTGGCTGCTCCGTTCCGTCCTCATTGAGGTCGTCAATGTCTAATGACAACCTGTCTCCTTGCAATTGTCTATCAATATAAGACCACCGTGGAAATGACACATACTGCAAGATGAGCAACATGTTCACTTTTAAAATGCGGGCATCCAAATTTTGGGGAAAATGAGATTGGGTGTGCCATGAGCCGCATACACACATGATCCCGGCAATGAGAGTGGATGTGAAGGTTCTACGTGGGTAAGGAGGAATGTGCTGAGCGGGCTTGGGTGCCAAAACATTTGTTGCCACAAACCAATTCCACAGCTGCACGTAGTAGGGGTCCACAAGGAATGCTTCACGGCGATAGTTGAGGATAAATAGACCTTGAAGAGAACGTGCCCGTGACAATGCAACGTAGGCATGTGCCGCTGCAAAGAAGGTTGCCATATCAATCCACACAATCCGGTACGAGCAGCCTTGCGATCCGTGCACAGTACATGCATATCCTGCGAGCATCGGAAATTGTAGTATTTTGACCTGCACGGATGGCCCGTACACGGGGATTATTTGTTGGAAGCGACAAATAGGGTACTCCCTTGTGCGACCAATGGGGCACACAACGATAACATCATTGGACCATCGCTTGATAACAACCATTGTTGAGTTCACCAAACGATTTTGAATACTAACGTTGCGAATTAGCCGGGCTCGCATACCGGCGGCCACGGAAACCTGTTGTGGGAGCACGCGGCGATTGCGAGAATTGATGTAGTCGCACATAGCTTGATTAGTGGGAGCACCACCCATGTCCACATAGGTGGCGTTGAAGGTCACAATATTAGATCCCAATTGTGCCATGAAGTGCTCGTTCCACCGATGCATGGCATTCCTGCGTCCCACTAGCATGGGGGCACCTTCGAGGTCTTGAAGCGAAACATCATTGTTTGGAGCGATGCGTTGCTGTAGAGTGAAATGATCATCATCTGTTTCCTCCCCAATGCGCACACGATTGAGCAAGTCAATGAATTGTTCATCGTCTTGGCGCATGACCTCAGTCAACACAAACGGCACAAACTGGTTCCGGAAGAGGGCACTATCGAAGATGTCGAGATCAACAGCAGGAAGCTGCAATGGGTCGCCAACAAGAAGCATTGTAATTCCTCCGAAAAGATTGCGCTTGTCCCGGCGCACCTTGTGTAGTATGTCATTCAACGTGTGGAGGAGCTTGTTCGACAAAAGTGAGAACTCATCCACAATAATCATGTCGGCATTACGAATCATCCACCAAAGAATTGTTCCCTCCTTGATTTGCCAATCAAGGTCCAAGGACAAAGAAAACAAGCTGTGGATGGTTCGGCCACCAACGTTGAGCGCTGCCACGCCACTAGCACCGCACACGAGAATTGAAAATCCACATGCGCGTAGCTTGGCAATCAATAAACGTACAACATGAGACTTCCCAGTTCCTGCAACTCCTGTGGGAATGGCACACAACTGAGGTCGGCTACCAGCAATGCTAGCCCGACAATGCGTTGATATATCTGGTACATCCTTCGGTTGTTGTTGTTGAAAGTGTGCCACAAAGATTTCAAAAACCATGCGTTGCCAATGATTTAGAGCATTGACCAAGGTTTCAGCAGCTCCGGGGTCATCGGCGTTCATAAACGCCTTCAACTCCTCAGCCAATTGAGGATCCATTTCCGCCTCATCAGCAACCATTGGTTCATCGTCACCGGCCCGATGCTTGTCAAGCTCATCCAAATCGGACATATAATTGTTGAAGAAGGTTGCATCGACTATGTCCTCAGCGCGAAGGACCTCTGCAAGAAGACGCAACCGCTCAACCGAGTAACCTCGAGCCTGGGCGTTGTTCAGTGTTTCTCGTGCTTCTTCCTCATATCCTCGGAATAGCCCACGCAGGATACACTCCTCCATGTAGGTCTTCGACACATTGTCCTTCGAAAAGAATCGCTGTTCGTGGTCTTCTTTCGTGAAGGGCTGGGAGAGGAGAATCTTTTGTAAGAAGTACTTTTCGGCGTCCTCACCGTAGGGAAGGTAGAAATTCCACCTTGGAATGGCAGTGCGCCGGCGCAATCTCCACTTATTGCCCATGTTGTCTCTAATTTCCCGCTCCATGCGCTCTGGAGGGGATGGCCACCAGTATGGGCGCTCCTTGCCATTGTTAGGAGGATCGGCTTTATACCGATCACCGTCTATTGCGTCGTCCGAATCACTAGACGGAGATTCGTTGGCCATATCCTCTGCCGGATTGCTTGCCAAGGCGCTCGCCTCTGAGGGATTGCGCTGTGTACGACGGTAATAGCGGTAGAAGTCAGGGTACTTCAGTTGCAAACCGTCCGGAAGCTCCAAATAGAAATCGTACCTATCTAGGTACCAAACATCCGTAGACGCGTCATCCTCCGGTAGGTGTTTGCGGCGTTTCAAGCGCCCCAACTTAGGCCATGGATCCGTTGGAATCCATACAACCTCTCTACTACCCCTACATTGATGAATGCCGAGCAGCATCATTCCATTCTCCATGCGTCCCAAAGAACGTAGCTTCAGCAAGCGCTCAACGTCAGTGGCATTTGGTGACAGGTTCATTGGAACAGTCAATGATTTTGCAGCTTTGGTGAGATATTTCGCAAGGTACAACTCCCACCCCAAAGATGTGATCCGTTGCACATTGTTGTGGCATTGCAAACGTACTAGAAGACGACGATTGTGAGGTACCACACAAGCATCTTCTTGTTCCTGTCGGCGGTACCATAGGCGTACACCTTTACTGTCCAACTCCTCCTTATGTTGGGGAACCGTAAACGGATACCCTGACTTGCACTCGGTAGATACGCGCCCTTGGCCAATGTTGAAACATTTGTCTGGGTAACACTGGTGCACCATATTGCACTCCTTGTATAAACTCCGTAGATATGAAGTGAATTCCGGATCATAGCCATCACTTTCGCGGGGCATTGTAGCGCAAATGACATCATCCGGGATTGAATCGGGTTGGCACCAAACAACACCATGCAAGTGCACTCGGCCGCGCTCTTGGTATTCAAAGCGGAACCAATAATCGCGAACCGTTCCAAATGGACCTCTCTTGCCAATGGCTAAGACCTCACGCTTGAAGATCTCGACCCGCTTGTGAAATGCGACACATGCCTCCATATCGTACTCGTCTTGAATTGGCTTGGTGAGCCTTGTGCCCTCGGGATATCGTCCAGGCCACACCGCACCTGCGCGACATCCCTTCTGCACTGCGGCTTGCAAATCAGCCCAATTGTCATTCATTGCCCAAGTAATGAATAGGTCTGCTTTTCCAAGCTCGCGGCTCATTGCAGTGAGGTCAAGATGCCGTGAGGCCCAATAGGATCGTGTCCCAACTAGCTTGGATGGGACATAAGTTCCATATCGATAGTATGGGTTGAGTTCCGCAGTACCTTGATCAACCCCTTCGCCTTCCAAATTCCGATTCATGGAATCAACACCATCGTGGTACGAAGCACGGGCCTTCTTATGTTCGTGTGCGGGGCGTGCTGATGATTGGCTTGGTTGGCTCGGGGACTGTGTGGATGATTCGGCACCTGGACATGGAGTTGATTGGCTCGGCTGACCAGGTGATTGAGTGGATTGCGAAGAAGATTGTGCGTGATGTGATAAGTGTCGCTTTGGAGGGGGCTTGGGTCCTGCAGAGCTTCTAGCAGCACGCAAATGTTCCGCAGTGATATCCTCTGCGCGATCACCACGTTGCGCTTTGAAATTTTGCTGGTTCCAAATGAGTTGATTCTTCATCTCTTTACTCACTTGGAAGAAGGACCACCATCGGTCCCGGCGCCGGCGCTCATCAAATGCAAGATACCGGCTACGCTAATACGCTGCACGTCCAATTCCACACCCAACCTTGTATCCACCAACTCCACCAGGATACAAATCCGGCCAAACGCACGGTTCCAATTTGGGATCGTTGAAATGCAAATACGTGTCGTTCGCCAATGATTGTGCTGCAGCGGTAACGGTCCCCCCTGCACGTTGAAATGGTGCTCGATGCATGAATCCCACTCTGTCTTGGTGAGGGGCAAAATCGGGAATAATGTTCCGCGGTGCATCACACTCCACTGCCCAAGCCACATACTCGCCTTGTAGATGGTACTCCAGGCGTTTCCCGTACTTATCCTCAAAAAAACGTTGTGTCAACGTCCCCATTGTAGAAGCTGCATTTTGCAAGTAGCGGTACAATGTATCATAATGCGCCAAAAACCGGGAATAAAAGGGGTGAATTTTCTTCAGCAACAGCAATGCTTGGTTCATTTGCCGCGTGTTTTGGGCACTATCCTTCGGCTTTTGATAATCGCGCAGCACATCTTCTTTCATGGTCATAAACCCATATAGTGCATTATAATGCTGGCTAGGCTTGCGGCCCACACCAACGGTCCCAATAGCACGGTGCCACTGTCGATGACGCACATCCACGTGCTTAAGGGTATTTGAATTACAAAGCACCCAACGCGATTTGCCGTTTTTGATATTCAGTGAGATTCGCAAGTTTGGTTGGGACCCTGTAATGTGTCGTGCCATCTAGTTCGTACCCATAATTTATAGGATCGTACTTGGCACGATACTTGCTGCAAACGAGGCATGCATACATACGATGTGGCGAATGCCACACCGGCGTATCATACACTTTAAAGGAGCCAATACTCGTGGGATGCAACCGAGGCGGAACGCGAAAAGGTGGTTCTTTGTATTGTACATAGTTTGCAAACAAGTCATTTCGGAACTCGAAGATCGCACTAGTAATCACATCTGTGGTTGGCACCCCAAAAAGGTTGGTGGTACGGACTGCACTATCATCTCGGGAAACAAGAAACTTGTGCGCACCAACCGGGCCCCAAAGCAATTGACCACATCGATGGCAAAGGGCATCGAACAGTGGCGAGTACAAAACATCCAAGCCATCAAGCCAATACTCTCGGACGGATTTCAAAGAAATGGGAGACGGCGGCTCGTGCTTCCCGCGGAAAAGCTCTTTCTTAGCGGCACCAACAACCCCCGGCGATCGGGGATGTGATGTTTTGGCATGTTGCTTTTCAAGCGTATTGCCGTGTCCACCCACAATACCTTTATCGCGTTGCGCCTCAGGCGTGTTCCTGGCACCCTTAGCGGCTTGTGCTTGTCGTGTGTTCCTTACCCCCCCAGTAGATCCCTTGGCGGCTTGTGCTTGTGGCGTGTTCCTGGCACCCTTAGCGGCTTGTGCTTGTGGTGTGTTCCTGGAACCCTTAGCGGCTTGTGCTTGTGGCGTGTTCCTTACACCCCCAGTAGATCCCTTTGCGGCTTGTGCTTGTGGTGTGTTCCTGGCACCCTTTGCGGCTTGTGCTTGTGGCGTGTTCCTTACACCCCCAGTAGATCCCTTGGCGGCTTGTGCTTGTGGCGTGTTGAGATTTGCAATGGATGACGATCGAACTCCACGCTCCGACCGCTTTTTGAGCCGGTTCCTCAGTTTGTTGTGTATGCTGGCATGGCGACGGCGAATGGTGCGCGGCGCAACTTCGGGATGCCGCGCAATGAAGTCCCCAGGGGCGAAGTCAAGGTCAGCCTCCAGGCATTGTTGCAACTCTTGTTCCCAGCAGTCAGACATGGATGATATGAACGTAACTCGGTTAAGAGTACACGTATCTTCCAAATCCGACCGCAAAGAACAGAGCACACAATGCAAAAAAGGGACCTGGAGAGGAAGGAATAAAGGAATATGCAGAAACATTGCTACATTGCACGCCTGCTACATTGCACGCCTCACGCCTGGCAAGATCCCATGATCCCATAATCCCACAATTATTACCTACTATGGTACCCTGTGCCATAACCCGCGATCCCATGATCCCAAAACCATTACCTACCTTGGTCATGTGCAACACGTGCGTGATACTATGCAACACGTCCGTTCATTATCTAGGCTACTTAACATCAAAATATGAGCACAAAATATGCGTGTGGGCAGCATTGTCACAACTCTTGTTCCCATAACTCAGATATGGATGGTATGAACGCAACTGGGTTAAGAGTACAAGTATACTCCCAATGCAAGCGCAAAGAAGACAAAACAAAATGCAAAAAGGGGTACCGGATGAAAGAAGCTAGTGCACAAGTTCAGCACGCAACAAACGAGTTTTGTATAGCGCCTCGTCTTGCGGAATCTGGCGCTCATAGCATGGACGGTTTGATCACCATGGACGGCTTGATGAAAGAACCGATTGCACAAGTTCAGCAAGCAAACAAACGACTTTTGTATAGCGCCTTGTCTTGCGGAATCTGGCGCTCACAGCATGGACGGTTTGATCACCACGGACGATTTGATGAAAGAACCTAGTGCAAAATTTCAGCACGCAACAAACCACTTTTGTATAGCGCCTCGTCTTGCGGAATCTGGCGCTCACAGCATGGACACTTCATTTTCAAGGCATTTTCCAATAATTGCACGTCCAACACGGGTATCATGAGCACGCAACAAACGACTTTTGTATAGCGCCTCGTCTTGCGGAATCTGGCGCTCACAGCATGGACGGTTTGATGACCATGGACGGCTTGATAGAAGAACCTAGTGCACAACTTCAACACGCAACAAACGACTTTTGTATAGCGCCTCGTCTTGCGGAATCTGGCGCTCACAGCATGCACGGTTTGATGACCATGTCTGGCGCTCACAGCATGGACGGTTTGATGACCATGGACGGCTTGATGAAAGAACCTAGTGCACAACTTCAACACGCAACAAACGACTTTTGTATAGCGCCTCGTCTTGCGGAATCTGGCGCTCACAGCATGGACACTTCATTTTCAAGGCATTTTCCATGAAATGCACGTCCCACACGGGTGTGAGAGTGGATCATGAGCACGCAACAAACGACTTTTGTATAGCGCCTCGTCTTGCGGAATCTGGCGCTCACAGCATGGACGGTTTGATGACCATGGACGGCTGGATAAAAGAACCTAGTGCACAACTTCAACACGCAACAAACGACTTTTGTATAGCGCCTCGTCTTGCGGAATCTGGCGCTCACAGCATGGACGGTTTGATGACCATGGACGGTTTGATGAAAGAACCTTGTGCACAGGTTAAGCACGCAACAAACGACTTTTGTATAGTGCCTCGTCTTGCGGAATGTGGCGCTCAGAGCATGGACGGTGTGATCACCACGGACGGTTTGATGAAAGAACCTAGTGCACGACTTCAACACGCAACAAACGACTTTTGTATAGCGCCTCGTCTTGTGGAATCTGGCGCTCACAGCATGGACACTTCATTTTCAAGGCATTTTCCATGAAATGCACGTCCCACACGGGTGTGAGAGTGGATCATGAGCACGCAACAAACGACTTTTGTATAGCGCCTCGTCTTGCGGAATTTGGCGCTCACAGCATGGACAGTTTGATCACCATGGATGGCTTGATGAAAGAACCTAGTGCACAACTTCAACACGCAACAAACGACTTTTGTATAGCGCCTCGTCTTGCGGAATCTGGCGCTCACAGCATGGACGGTTTGATGACCATGGACGGTTTGATGAAAGAACCTTGTGCACAGGTTAAGCACGCAACAAACGACTTTTGTATAGCGCCTCGTCTTGCGGAATCTGGCGCTGACAGGATGGCCAAAGTAGAGTCGAGCCCAAGGCGATGGGAAGGGGCGCGTGCTTGGGTGTGCTTGCCTTCAAGGCATTTCGGGATTTTCAATGGGTCGAAATTTGTCACCACCGGCTCAAAATGCGCTAAAAGCGCTTGTTTGAGCCCCACATATGATCCGGGACCACCTTTGGAAAAACGCGTTTTTGACCCATTTTGGACTCATTTTTGGTCCCAAAACGGCCCACGTTCAAGGCATTTTGGGATTTTCCATGGCCCAAAACGCGTCACCACGGGCTCAAAATGGGCTAAAAACACGTGTTTGAGCATCCCAAGTGGTCTAGGAACAACTTTGGAAAAAATCTTTTTTTTCGCCCTGGGGACCCTGGTGGACCCACCGTTGGCCCCCACTGTGCGTGGGCTGGCCGGCCCTCTGGCTGCACCAAGTGACCACTGGTACGGGGGTCTACGTGTCTCGTTGGGTAATTCCGAGGGGTGGAAACCACAAAAAGTGGGGGATTGCGGGTGGACTAGGTGCCCTCGGAATTCGGTTTTGAGCCACGTAGCCCAAGAGACGGCCCGTTCTTGGTTTCGGTGTGTTGGTGCACATTGCGCAGTTTTTGGGGCTTTTTGGCGCCTTTTTGGGCCGTTTCTCGGACATATCGTGGAGTTACAGGGCACCAAAGGTCCCTTGGTCACGGGAAAGTCAAGCCGCACGTGCAGTGTAGCAGCCGTTTGCCTTCGTTTGGCTGTTTTGAAATCTTACTAGGGCCGTTTTGGGCGAAAAATGGCTGTTTTTGGCCCAAAACTGTGCAGATTTGGGAGGGCACCTCCCGACTTGGCGCCACCGCCCCGGGCCGCCACCGGTGAGTTTTTGGCTCAAAACTTGGATTTGGCAAGGGCACCACCTAGGCTCTAGGATGGCTAAAGTAGAGTCAGGCCCGAGGCGTTGGGAAGGTGCAACGGCCAAAACGGCAAGGTGACGTGCTTGTTGCTTGTTGTTGCTTGTTGTTAGCTAAATTTAAGGGGAGAGGGGTGTAGTAATATATTATATATATATATATATATATATATATATATATATATATATATATATATATATATATATATATATATATATATATATATATATATATATATATATATATATATATATATATATATATATATATATATATATATATATATATATATATATATATATATATATATATACATATTTGTATGTAAAGGGGTGCATAAACGTATGCTTTATAAGAAATAGCAAAACACACGCTTGTAGATGAGGTCCGGGTGTTTTATCGTTGTAGGTGGGTTGTGCTGAGGGCGGGTTGTGCTTGCACGTGTTGCGAAGCACCTCCGTGGTCTTCATATCCAACACTTCAATTAATTTTTTGTCGTATTGCAATCTACTAGAAGCATCTTGGGGTAATGCTCTGGAACAAAAAATTCCTTACCACGGATCACCACCTTTGGACGGACCTCATCTATTAAATGTGGCTTGTGAACCGCACGCCGGTCACCCAACACGAATGACAATTACAATGCATGCCACTGTGGCAGTAAATTGCACACTCCATTTGCGCAATGCCACACATATCTCCGATGAACAAAAAACGGACGCATGCGGCATGGCACAATGATAAACTCCATATTCAAGGCATGCGAGGCGGAATGTGTCATCGCAAAAAAAAGCACGACGAACGGCTGGCTGGACAATAGGGCCTAGCATACATCCGTGCCAAGGCCCAACTCGGTGTGGTTTGGATAGGGGATGCATGTGCGGAATTGCGAAAGTGCAAAGCTGTTTGTGCAATCTCACGCGACAACCACATTCTATCTTGTGCAAGTTGCATCATCAAAAGGTAGGCAAGATGGCGGCTCACACCATCCCTTTGACGTAGGAAGGTGGAGTAGAGGGGGGCTATAGCCAAAACTACACTGCCAAACTCACCCAAAAACGTGCCCCACTTCTTCTTTGGCCTTGGCTCAACGCCGTCTTGTTCAGCACTGAGGTTGACTATGGTCAACTCCTCGGTGTTTGCACCCACTGTGCACGGCCTATTACACAGCAGATCGAACACAAGGCATAAGAAAGTGCACATTGGGGAATCCAACAACATACGCAGCACCCAATGTGTATTGCACACATAATATACTTGGGCCGCAAGCAAGGGAGGGGCATAGTCCATATCAATGGACGCTGCTTCCAAAGTACGGTGTGCCCATGATTCAGCTAACACCTGCCTACAATCCCACGGCGCACATGACGCATTCCACAATAAATCACGCACAACCCACGCCACACCCATAACATCCCGGTCTGCACTCAATGATGTCCTGGTAAGCCACAAGTAATACACAACAATCTCGGCATTATGTGACACGTGAGATTCTGTGTGAACATCTCTCATTGCCGTGCCTCCCGTTTATACAGTTGAGACCCCAGACTTGGAATGATCACGCCATGATTGGAGGACAATGTTGCAAACACGAAGGGCAAAAGGAAAAAGGGGGGCCCGAAAGAGGGTAGAAATGCTACATCACTCCTGCATTCTTGGGGGTCCTCAACGCCAAGCGCGGGGAGCAAAATCAGAAGTCGTCCCCAACAAAGAGGAACAAAATCTGAAGTGGCTACCTCACCCCTGCCTTCTCGGGGGCCCAAAAGAGGGCGGAAATGCTACGTCACCCCTACATTCTCGGGGATCCCCAACGCCAAGCGCGGAGAGCAAAATCAGAAGTGGTCCCCAACAAAGGGGAACAAAATCAGAAGTGGCTACCTCACCCCTGCCTTCTCGGGGGCCCAAAAGAGGGCAGAAATGCTACGTCACCCCTGCATTCTCGGGGATCCCCAACAAAGAGGAACAAAATCTGAAGGGGCTGCCTCACCCCTGCGTTCTCTGGGGCCCAAGAGAGGGCAGAAATACTATGGCACCCTTGCATTCTCGGGGATTCCCAACGGCAAGCGCGGGGAGCAAAATCAGAAGTGGCTACCTCACCCCTGCCTTCTCGGGGGCCCAAAAGAGGGTGGAAATGCTACGTCACCCCTGCATTCTCAGGGGTCCCCAACAAAGGGGAACAAAATAAGAAGTGGCTGCCTCACCCCTACCTTCTCGGGGGCCCAATGAGAGAGGAAATACTACGTCACCCCTGCATTCTGTGGGATCCCCAACGCCAAGCGAGGGGAGCAAAATCAGAATTGTTTCCCAACAAAGGGGAACCAAATCAGAAATGCCCGCCTTCTCGGGGGCCTAAAAGAGGGCGGAAATGCTACGCAACCCCTGCGTTCTTGGAGGTCCCCGAATAGGGGTCCAAAAAGGGCCCTCACCAGACCAATGGAAAAAAGCCCCTCACGGGGTCCTAGATACTTCGGGGTAACCCTACAACCAAAGATCCTTAAGAGAAAAAAAAGAGGGTCTTAGGGAAGGCCGTTGGGGGGGGGGGGGGGGGGGGCGATGCTTCAAAGCGGGGGACAAGATCAGAAATGGCCAACAAGTGGACCAGAAGTTCTAAAGCCTAGTTCTTTTGTTTGGGGAGGTTCTGAAACCTAGTGAAAACAAAAACTTTTTTTAGTAGGTTCGGAAACCCAGTAAACACAAAACTTTTTTTACAAAGTTTTGAAACCTCGTAAAAAAAAGAATTTTACTAGGTTCTGAAACCTAGCAAAAACAAAAACTTTTTTTAGTAGGTTCGGAAACCCCGTAAACACAAAACTTTTTCCTACAAAGTTTTGAAACCTAGTAAAAACAACTAGGTTCTGAAACCTAGTAAAAACAAAAGCTTTTTTCTACTAGGTTCTGAAACCTAGCAAAAACAAAAGTTTTTTTAGTAGGTTCGGAAACCCCGTAAACACAAAACTTTTTTCTACAAAATTTTGAAACCTAGTAAAAACAAAACCTTTTTTTACTAGGTTCTGAAACCTAGTAACAACAAAAACTTCTTTTTACTAGGTTCTGAAACCTAGTAAAAAGAAACGTTTCTTTATTAGGTTCCCGTTACCTAGTAAATTCTTACATCACAAAATAAATTTCAAAGGAAAAAATTTTACGAGGTTTTACTACAGACCCTACCGTGGGGCACATTGCCAGATTTGCAAGACGCAGCTCCTCCACTACTTCAAAATATCGGGCATTGTTGTGCAGTCCGTGGCCAAGGCGAAAGCAGCCCCGGCCATTGCCACCGCTCGCAGTCCTATGAAAAGTCCCGGAAAAAGGCTGCAGACAACACACGACAAACAACACACAACGGGCCTAACCTGGCCTCAGTCGTCAAAATGAAATTTGAGAAATTTCTGCAGGCACTGCCATAGGCTGAGAACCGCTTCAGTGATGCCGCTCGGCCCTACACTGAGATGGTGCATCTGGCTCCTGTGGGTGGACGCCGCACCTCCCCATACAATGTGCGGATCCATTGGCTGCAATGGGCGGAGCCAGATCAGTTTGTAAAGCGAGGCAAAGTGGATTTCAAGCCTCAAATTTCAAACGTTGCAAACAGCCCAGCAAACGATGAGAACATTGAAATTGGTGTTTCAAGCACCGATGAAGGATGCATGCACGGAATGTGAGCAGCACAACCTGCAAATCTAGACAAATCTAGACAGCCCCACCCGCTTTGAAGGTTGTTACCCTCTACCGCTGCGGTCCTTCGCTTCTTTTGGGTTTTCCAAAGTGTGTGGCGCTTTTTTTCCTGAAACTTCGGCACGAGCAGGCCACACCTTTACGATTAGCCAGTAAAGGATACGACTGCAACAAGTACCATGGACAGTACAGCATGCAGACCTGGGGCAACGTAAAAGTCACAACGTTTCCTACACCTTACAGTGAGCGGTGAAGACAAGTAATCTTCAACTATAGCAAAGCGATGAGTCCCTTGAAGTGTCAGTGAAAAATGGTGCACGTCAGAGTTGAAAGCCCACGGCTTGGTGCTGCACCGCTCCACCATAGGCATTGACACTGTGATGGTGTCGCCGGAGTATGTGGCTGATAAGGGGTTTAACGAAACTGCTTCAGCCCTGATTCGCGAGTTGTATTGTTGCTCCACTGGGGCTGGAAACCTATTTATACTGATGGTTGTTGTTCTGAGTTTTTGAATTGGAATTTTTGTAAGCTTTTTGACAAACTGGTGCAGTGGGGCTGGTTCCACAGCATTTCGCGGTGTGTCTTCGTAAAGGGCCACTCATACAACCTCTGTGATGCAGCATCGCATGCCGTGGATTGCGCCCTGCAGAATGTTGATTATTATTATGGTTTGATAGATATGGCTGGATTAACAATCCAGTACGTTTTTCGCAACAAACAAAGGTTTGTCTGGAAACTGCGCATCCTGACCAAGAATGATTTCTTTTTGGGACGTTAGCCGTTGGCTGGCAGGGGCCTATGCATCATCGTTAGACCATCTGGACCAGCACAGGGTGCCTGTTTTGATTTGAGAACACAAGATGAAGTGGCTGGACTTCGGCAGTAACCCTGATGAGGGCAACATTTCCCCTCATCTCGGTTTTGTGTGGGTGAAAGCAGGGTACAGAGAAACCATTCCGTGGCGCAAGGTCAGGTTGACAAAGCAACAGAATGTTGACCTGACCACCGATGGTCTTTGGGGAATGCCTCTTAATACAGGCTGGGTACCAGTGAAGAGCCGCAGGCTGCAGGATTGGCAAAAGCTGAAGAAAGATGTGCCCAACAATAAGCATGGTGATGTCTGCCCCAATGGGGTCCCAGCCCTGCCAGAAAAAAGCAACACCAATGACGAAGATTCGGAAAAAACTTGTTCAAAATGCGTATCGTCCAGTTTGCAGCTCTGTGCTCAAGAATGTGACCACCTACCCTCCCTCCAACCCATACATTTCTGAAACGGCCTTTTCTCACACGTTTCAAAAAATGTACACATAACCCCCCCCCCCAAGGGAACGGAACTTTGGTGCATTGGACCAAAACTTGAGAAATCCACGAAAAAGTGCGAAGTTGCTCCGCGTTGGCATATAACGAATGATCCCAAGAGATATGTCAAGACCATTCAAAAAACTGTTTTTGGATCAACAATATCAGCAGAGCCCAGCAGCACACTGCTGTTGCCAGCAACGCAGCTGGTGCCAATAGATAGATGTGCAAGCTGCAGGCAGCCACCATACACTGCTGAGTAATGCTGTGCATGGCTAGTCCGCCCTCGTGCATTGTGACTGCTGCTGTCTTCTGCTGCCTGCTACTAGCAAAGAACTCCAGCCTTCAGGAGCATACAGCAATGCAGCCACAGCAGTAGGGGCAGCAGCAACGGTAGATGGCAGAAGCATCAGGTGCTGCTTCGCATAGCTGGCTCCCGTTGTAATATTGCTGCTGCCTGTGCCATACACTGCTGCTGCTCCGCTGCTGTACAATGCTGCTGCTGCTGCTGCTGCTGCTTCTTCTGCTGCTGCTGCTGCTGCACCCTTCAGCAGCAGCCACCGACACAGCCACCCAGATCAGAGAAATTTTCCTTGGGAAAAAAACGAAGTTTATTATGCGGGCACCCACACTAAGCACGACCTGCCTCCCCGAAAAAGGGCGACTCTGAGGGCTGGGTGCAACTTAGCCAAGACTGGGCCACCAGTCCCAAGCGTGAAGAAGGCCTGCCTGGGTTGTGGGGAGTGGGCGCCTGGAAGCAGGGCGCACAGAGGTGGGGTGCCCAGTGGTGGGGCTCCCTGAGTCAGGGCTCACGGAAGTCAGGGCTCACAGAAGTCAGGGCTCACGGGGCAGAGGCAAGGAGGCTGGAGGCAGCGTGCCCTTTATCAGGGTGCTTGGAGTGGGGGCATGTGTTGTGGGTCGCTGAAGAGAAAAAGGCAACCGCACCACCGTTGAAGTCTAACGCCCTGGAATCAGAGTAGAGAAGCAACAGGGGTAGCGAAGCACCTGCACTGTGTACTTGATGCCGTCCTTAGAGGTCCATGTACTGGGTGTGGCATACATGTGCAATTTGCAGTATTTGACCGTGGGTGAAGAGTAGAAGAACTTTCTGGCAGGAATGTGCCCCTTGCGGACCCCTGTGTGCAAAGCAAGGGGCACACGAGGTGCACAAGCAAAACGGAACATGCCGGCCCTCTTACCCCTCACACCCTGCGATCCTTTCATCATACCCAATCTTGAGTTGTCCAACAGTTTGTCTCCTGGCAGTAGCATCTGTCCATGGGTAAAGGAGGTCCTGAGGCTTGGGATACTCAGGCCATGGAACGCCACATTCCACGTGTCCCAAATGCGGTTGGCCTTGGCCTTGCCCTGCATCACCTCCACTCCCAATCTGCACAAGGATAGTGCAGGTCTAGCCGTGCAGTGTCACACAAAACAAGGACGGGTGGGGCCCAGGGATGTGTTTGGACAATAACTCTACACCTTCAAGCTCCCAAAGACGGCCGTCTACAGCCCTGAGGCACCCATCCAGCCTTCCTCCCAACCTCAAACACAAGCAGTCTCCGTCTGCTTTCCCCATGCTCTCATACAACGCATATGCATCTGTGCGACACCCATGCTACTGGAGCAGTCCTGAACAAAACCCTGCATAACCTCTGCACAAACCCCAAAATCCCCGTTCACAGTTTTCACCCAGGGACGCAGATGCGGCACGGCCACCCTAAAACTTACAGGACTACTTCCGGGAGCAGAACAGCTTTGCACTGCGTGCAAAGGCGTCCCTGTATTGTCACTCCGTACTGGTACTCCGTCATGGTGGTAAAGAAACATGACAGGCCCCTCGAAAATGGGTGGAAACTAGGCCAGAACTGTTGGGCAACATGCCCTTTGTTGGAACTGTTCATGTTAGAGTCTTCGTGACCCTGTGTGACATCTGGTCAATCCAAACTGCAGATCACAGGGCCTAGATCCCAGGTGCCCCCATCAGTGGCATCGGATGCACTTCTTTCTCGTTTGAAAATGGCTTGGGGTTCACTGAGTGTATGGCGCCTTTTGAGCCGGGGAAGTGTGTCCGTATGTGCGACCTGTGGTCAGGGGTCAGACCGCAGCTGACAGACAGGCCTGATGCTTATTTGGGGCATCCTCACTTTCTTGAAGTGTATGGGCCAAAGCAACGAAGGTACGAAAATGCGATCCTTCACTCTAATTCACTGGTCGTCTGGGGCCACAATGTTTGATTCATACGCATGCTGCAAGCTCAATCGAAGGCGCGGAATGAAACCACTGCCCGCTCCGCATTCCAGTTACAAATACACCCGTACACACCAAAGAGAGAGAGGGAGGGAGGGGTGGGGGGGAGAGCGAGCGAGCGAGAGCGCCGAGCATGGTCCGGTCATACCACTACTCACCCTCACAGTACATCCCCCTCATGGTCTCCTGCGCTGGTGCCAGGCGTCACATTCAGCCCATGGGGTGTGAGGTTCCAGAACGTGCTTGCTACCAATGATGTGACTAGACAAAGCTCATCAGAATGGAACGGTGCCGAGGCTCGGCGGCGCTGTCAGCTCGGCCGAAACTGATGTTGCCAACGGCGGTGTTCGCCGGCCGAAGCGCGGGGCGGTGTTCCGGCCGGCCCATTCGGCCAGCTGAGACCGCCACCCGGCCTCTTCAGCCAAAAAGACGGCCGACAGAACCGCGCTTCAGCCGGCCGAACCGGCCTGGTGGAGGGCCAGGCGGTGAGCTGGGCAGTGTTCCAGCCGGCCGATTCAGCCGGCTGAGACCACCACCCGGCCTATTTGGCCGAAAGCCTGGCCGACAGCACCGGTCAGCGCTTCAGTCGGCCAAACTGGACGGCAGAAGAGCCAGGCGGTGTTCTGGCCAGCTGCATCGGCGGCCGAAGTGCACAAGTGGCGTTCCGGCTAACCAAACTGCCGGCTGGCTCTAATACACCCCCTACCCCCATGTGCCCCTTGCGGAATCCAAGCCCACCTACATGCACAAAACGCTTTGTTGTTTGCTGTACTTGCTAGGGGGGGTCCCTAACTCTAATCAAGACTGAATGTTGGGACCGAGCTGGTGGGGAAGGGAACATCAGCTATGACTGGTGAGGGACATCAAGAATGATTCACACATTGATGGCTCTTGACAAAGTGGAATCAGCTTGCAAGTGAACCCCATGACCACGAGGCCCACTTTCAAGGCTTTTTGGACTTCTGAGGGGCCAAAATGCCCCAAAATGGGCTCAAAATGGGCTCATTTCACCCGTTTGTGCACCCCAAATGGTCTAGGATGAGGTTTGGAAAAATGCGTTTTTGACCCATTTTTGACCCATTTTTGGTCCCAAAACAGCCCATTTTCAAGGCATTTTGGGATTTTCGGAGGACCAAAATGGGCCACCACAAGCTCAAAACGGTCCAAAAACACTTGTTTTAGCGTCGCACATGGTCTAGGATCAGTTTTGAGAAAAGTCATCTTTTTGCCCCTATTGGACCCTGTTGACCCATTTGGGCACCCACCTGTTTGGGCTTGAGCTTGCAGATTGCCGCAGCCTAGTGGGCCTAGGTATTGGGGTCTAGGCGTGCGTTTGGGCAATTCTGAGGGGTGGAAACCACAAAAAGTGGGGGGTTGCGGGTGGAGTAGGTGCCCTCGGAATCGCATTTTGAGCCATGTAGCCAAAGATATGGCCTATTCTTGGTTTGTGGCTGTCGGCATTTGGAGCTTCTGGGGGCCTTTGTGGGCCGTTTCTGGGACATATCATGGAGTTAGAGGGCCCCAAAGAGCTCATTGACACGGGGAAGTGAAGCCGCACGTAGAGTGTACCCACCATTTCCCTTCGTTTGGCCTTTTTGAATGTGTTCCGGGCCTTTTTTGGCCCAAAAATGGCTGTTTTTGGCCCTAAACTGCAGTTTTTGAAACTGAGGTCCGCCACTTGCGAATCCCGTTCCCGGCCGCCACCGTTGAGTTTCTTGCTCAAACTTTGTGTGATTGTACTTCACACCCATAGGTATCATCCACTAAAATTTCACCCGAATCTGAAGCACCACGACGGAGTTATGATTTTTGCCCATTTCGCGCGTGCTGCTGCTTGCTTGCTTGCTTGCTGCTTGCTTGCTGCTGCTGCTGCTGCTGCTAAACCTGGTAGGTCCACCCTAGACACTAAAAAGGGTTATAAAACCAAGACTGGTTCCACCAGCTCGGTGACCCTCAGCCTAACCAGGAATGAATATTGGGACCGAGCTGGTGGGGGAAGGAACATCGTCTGCGAGACTTCCAACCACAAACGAGGTACGCACTGGAAAGTGGATGAGAGCGGCTCAAAGAGGGCTCAAAATCATCTGATTGGGAACCACAACTAGACAAGGATCATTTTTCGAAAACCATGGTTTTGACCCGTGTTTGGGCCTTTTGGGGTCCCAAATTGGCCCATTTTCAAGGCCCGTTCGGCCTTAAGAGGGGCCAAAATTGCTCAACATGCGCTCAAAATGGGCTCATTCCATTTGTTTGTGCACCCGAAATGGTCCAACAGTACCTTTGGAAAAATACTTTTTTGACCCATTTTTGCCTTATTTTTTGGTCCCAAATCAAACCATTTTCAAGGCATTTTGTGACTTTGGAGGGGCCAAAATGGCTTGCAATAGGCTCAAAAAGGGCTCATTTCATCGGTTTGTGCACCCCAAATGGTCTAGGATCATTTTTGGAAAAACACATTTTTGACCCATTTTTGACCCATTTCTTGTCCCAAAAAGCTTGTTTCCAAGGCATTTTGGGATTTTTTAATAAGGGCCAAAACGGGCCACCACAAGCTCAAACCGCGCCAAAAACACTTGTTTTGGCATTCGATATGGTCGATTATTTTTGAAAAACGTATTTTTTTTGCACTCGGTGGACCTTGTTGACCCATTTTGGCACCCACCTCTTTGGGCTACCTCTTGTCGCTTATTGGGCCTGTAAGGGGGCCTAGGCGTCCGTTAAGGCAATTTTGAGGGGTGGAGACCACCAAAAGTGGGTGGTTGCGGGTGGAGTAGGGGCGCTCAAAATGGTTTTTTGAGCCACGTAGCCCAAGATATGGTCTGCTCACCGAGCTGCTGGAACCATTCTTGGTGTTATAACCCTCTTTAGTGTCTAGGGTGGACCTAGCAAGTTTAGCAGCAAGTTCCCGGCCGCTACCGTTGAGTTTCTGGCTCATACTTTGTGTGGTTGTCCCTCACACCCATAAGTAGCATCCACCAAAACTTTGCCCAAATCCAAAGCACCACGACGGAACTAATTTCGCGCATGCTTGCTACTTGCTTGCTTGCCGCTTGCTTGCTGCTTGCTTGCCAAACGTGTTAGGTCCACCCTAGACACTAAAGAGGGTTGTAAAACCAAGACTGGTTCCACCACCTCGATGACCTTAACCATAACGGTAAGCAAGATTGAATATTGGGACCCACCTGGTGGGGGAAGGAACTTCGTCTAGGAGGTCCCATTTTTGAACCATTTTTTTGTCCCAAAATAGCCCATTTTCAAGGCATTTTGGTACTTTACGAGGGCCAAAACGGGCCACCACGAGCTCAAAACGTGCCAAAAACACTTGTTGTGACATTCCATGTGGTCCAAGATCATTTTTAAAACAAGTCACTTTTTGCACCCGGTGGACCTTGTTGACCCCTTTTGGCACCCACCTCTTTGGGCTACCTCTTGCAGCTTGCCGTAGCGCATTGGGCCTAGGTACGGGGGTCTAGGCGTCGGTTAGGGCGATTTTGAGGGGTGGAAACCACCCAAATAGGGTGGTTGCGCGTGGATTAGGTGCGCTCCAAATCGTGTTTTGAGCCACTTAGCCCAAGATATGGTCTGCTCACCGAGCTGGTGGAAGCAATCTTGGTTTCATAACCCTCTTCGGTGTCTAGGGTGGACCTAACAGGTCTTAGCAGCGAGCAAGGAGCAAGCACGCGCGAAATGGGCAAAAATCACAGCTCCATGGTGGTGCTTCGGATTTGGCCAAAATTTAGGTGGATGCTACCTATGGGTGTGAGCAACAGCCGCACAAAGTATGAGCCGGAAACTCAACGGTGGCAGCCGGGAACGGGTGTCGCAAGTGCCGAACCTCCATTTCAAAATCTCCAATTTAGGACCAAAATCAGCCTTTTTTTGCCCAAAACCGCCCTAGAACTTGCTGAAAATGGCCAAATGAGGGGAAATGGTGACTACTCTACACATGCAGCTAGACGTCTCTGTGCCGAAGGGCCCTCTAGGGCCCTCTCGGTCCACAATATGTCCGCGAACCTCCCCCAGAAGGCCCCCAACCCTTGGTACACGCTAGAAGACCCAATCTCATTCTGCTCATTTAGATGTCACGGGGGGGGTAGGGTGGGCCAAGAGGTCGAACACAAACACCGCACAAACACCCCCTCGGTGTCGAGCTATCACCCCCCCCCTTTCCATGTTGTGGTCTGGGTTGTGGCGCCCCTACTTGTTTTGCCTAAGGTTAGGGAGGGTATGCATTTCCTCTTTGCAGGTGTGCTGGTTTTTTTGATTGGGGTGAAGAAGTGGGTAACCAAGCAGCAAGTGGCAAGCAAGCAGCAAGCAAGCAAGCAACCAATCAACCAAGGAGCAAGCACGCGCGAAATGGGCAAAAATCATAGCTCCATCGTGGTGCTTTTGATTCGGCCAAAATTTTGGTGGATGCTACCTATGGGCGTGAGGGACAACCACACAAAGTATGGGCCAGAAACTGAATGGTAGCGGTTAGGAACGGGTGTCGCAAGTGCCGGACCTCCATTTCAAAATGTGCAATTTAGGGCCAAAATCTACTTTTTTTTTAAACTAAAACCGCCCCAACACTTGCTCAAAACGGCCAAATGAAGGGAAATGGTGGCTACTCTACACATGCAGCTAGACTTCCCCGTGCCGAAAGGCCCTTTGGGGCCCTGTAACTCCACAATATGTCTGCTAACTGCCCCCAAAAGGCCTCCAAAAGCCCGAGAATTTGTGCACATTGGCCGCTGCTACGTGGCTAAAAAGGCGAATTCAAGCACACCTAATCCACCCGCAACCACCCCCTTTTGTGGTCGCCACCCCTCAAAATTGCCTTAACCGACGCCTAGACCCCTGTACCTAGGCCTAGTGGGTTGTGGCAAGCTGTGAGAGGTAGCCCAAAGAGGTGGGTGCCACAATGGGTAAACAAGGTCCACCGGGTGCAAAAAAAGACTTTGTTTAAAAATTGATCTTGGACCACATGGAATGTCACAACAAGTGTTTTTGGCACGTTTTGAGCTCGTGGTGGCCCGCTTTGGCCCGGCCCTTATTAAATCCCAAAATGCCTTGAAAATGGGCTATTTTAGTTCCCAAAATGGGTCAAAAATGGATCAAAAATGTGTTTTTCCAAAAATGATCCTAGACCATTTGGGGCGCCTAAACAACTAAAATCAGCCCATTTTTGAGCCCATTGCAAGCCATTTTGGCCCCTCCAAAGTCACAAAATGCCTTGAAAATGGGTTGTTTTGCGACCAAAAATGGGTGAAGAATGGTTTAAAAATGTGTTTTTCCGAAGATACTTTAGGACTATTTGGGGTGCACAAACAAGTGGAATGAGCCCATTTTGAGCCCATGTTGAGGAATTTGGCCCCTCTCAAGGCCAAAAAGGCCTTGAAAATGGACTAGCTTGGGACCACAAATGGCTCAAAAACGGGTCAAAACCATGGTTTTCCAAAAATGATCGTAGTGCAGTTGTGGTGCACAAACGGATAAACATAGCTCATTTTCAGCCCTTTTTGAGCCGCTGTCATCCACTTTCCAGTGCATACCTCATTTGTCGTGACACCAAGAGGTAGGTGTGTTACTCCTTCCCTCCTCCCTGCCATGTAGGTTTGTGGTATGGGGTTGCCTAGTGTACTGCTGTAGCGTCAGGAGCTGTGCTGTGTTGGTCAGTGGTATGCTTTGTCCCCCGTCCTCCCAGGTTATGCAACCCCCCCCCCCCACCTGTGTGCACTGGTACCTGGCTTGTGGGTTGGTTGGCTGTTGGTTTTCGGGTTGCTTGGTTGGTTGTTGGGTTCGTTGGTTGGTTGTTGGTGGATGGGTTCTTGAACAGCTGAGTTTGGCTGGTTGGTTGGTTGGTTGGTTGGTTGGTTGGTTGGTTGCATGGTTCGTTGTTTGTTGGCTAGTTGCTGGGGTGTGTGCACAGGTGCTGTAGCATTGTAGATGGTGTTGGGTGGGGTGTATGTGTGTGTGTTGCCTGGACACGTGCTGTGTGGTGTTGTTGCACAGTGTGTCTGTGTGTAAGCATGTATCTACGGCGATTGCAAAGGTCCTGGGGGGGGGGGGGTTGTGCACATTTCATTTTGGCGTTCTAGCGGCGTTCTAGCGAGGTGTTCTAGCGGCGTTCTAGCGGCGTTCTAGCGGCGCCGCTTCGCTCCCTGTAACGCCGCTAGAACACCTCGCTAGAACGCCGCTAGAACGCCAAATGAAATGTGCACAACCCCCCCCCCCCCCAAAGACCCTTGGATTAACTGCGCACGCATGCTTACAGACAGACACATTGTGCAACAATACCACACAGCACGTGCCCAAACAATACACACACAAATACCACCCCCAGCAACTAGCCAACAACCAAGCAAACAACGAACCAACCAACCAACCAACGAACCAGCCAAACTCAGCCGTGCTAGAACCAATCAACCAACAACCAACCAACGAACCCCAACAACCAACCAAGCAACCCGAAAACCAACAGCCAACCAACCAACAAGCCAGGTACAAGTGCACACGGGGGGGGGGGGATTCCGTAACCTGGGAGGAGGGGGGACAAAGCATACCATTGACCCGCACAGCACAATGCAGAACCCAGCTAGGGGGGGGGGGGGGCAAGGGAGGAGGGATGGTGGGAAGGGGGGACCTGTACACTTGGCAACCCCATACCACAGACACACATGGCCGGGAGGAGGGAAGGAGTAACACACCTACCTCTTGGTGTCACTGTGTACCCACTTCTTCACCCCAATCAAAAAACCAGCACACCTACAAAGAGGAAATGCATACCCTCCCTAACCTTAAGCACAACAAGCAGGGGCCCCACAACCCAGACCACAACATGGAAAGGGGGGGAGGGGGCGCTGATAGCTCAACACCGAGGGTGTGTTTGTGCGGTGCTTGTGTTTGGCCTCTTAGCCAGCCTCCCCACCCTTGACATTGTATCTTGTGTATTGTGTTGTGCATATGCTTTTGCAAAACTGTGTGTATGCTGGGGGGGGGGGGGCATATGCGTATGCATGCGTCAAGTGTGTTGCTTGCTATGAGTGTGTGTGTCATGCACCCGTCAACCCACTGTGATAATTTTTTATGGTCTACCTATTCTACCACTCCAGGCTGGAACGATTTGTGTTCTAGGCGAGAACCATTCTAGGCTAGAACATCTAGTCTAGATGTTCTAAGCTAGAACAAGATTGGGTGTTCAAGCGTGTACCTAGAGAAAAGCCCCAAAATTTGTGCACATTGGCCGCCGACAACCCCAAACCAAAAACAGACAGTATCTTGGGCTACCTAGCCGAAAACGCGATTTCCAGCGCACCTAATCCAGTCGCAACCACCCACGGACTTTTGGTGGTTTCCACCCCTCAAAATTGCCCTAACCGACACCGAGACCCCCGTACTTAGGCCAGTGCGCCGTGGCAAGCTGCATCCTAGAGCACATGGAATGCCAAAACAAATGTTGTTGGCGTGTTTTGAGCTCGTGGTGCCACGCTTTGGCCCTCCTAAAATCCCAAAAGGCTTTGAAAATGGGCTATTTTGAGACCCAAAATGGGTGAAAATGTGTTTTTCCAACAATGATCCTAGAACAATTGGGGTGCACAAACTAATGAAATGAGCCCTTTTTGAGCCCATTGCAAGCCATTTTGGCCCCTCCAAAGTCACAAAATGCCTTGAAAATGGGTTGATTTGGGACCAAAAAATCAGGGGAAAATGGGTCAAAAAAGGATTTTTCCAAAAATGATCCTAGACCATTTGGGGTGCACAAACCGATGAAATGAGCCCTTTTTGCGCCCATTGCAAGCCATTTTGGCCCCTCCAAAGTCACAAAATGCCTTGAAAATCGGTAGTTTTTTGGGGGTGGGGGGGATGGGTGAAGGATGGGTCAACAATGTCTTTTTCCAAAAATGATTCTAGACCATTTGGGGTGCACAAACTAATGAAATGAGCCCTTTTTGAGCCCATGGCAAGCCTTTTTGGCCCCTCCAAAGTCACAAAATGCGTTGAAAATGGGTTGATTTGGGACCAAAATATCGGTCAAAAATGGGTCAAAAATGTGTTTTTCCAAAAATGATTCTAGACCATTTGGGGTGCACAAACTAATAAAATGAGCCCTTTTTGAGCTTATCGCAAGCCGTTTTGGCCCCTCCAAAGTTTCAAAATGCCTTGAAAATGGTTTGATTTGGGACCAAAAAAATGAGGCAAAAATGGGTCAAAATGGGTCAAAAATGTGTTTTTCCAACAATGATCCTAGACCATTTGGGGTGCGCAAAGAAGTGAAATGAGCCCTTTTTGAGCCCATTGCAAGCCGTTTTGGCCCCTCCAAAGTCACAAAATGCCTTGAAAATGGGTTGATTTGGGACAAAAAATAAGGCAAAATGGGTCAAAAAAGTATTTTTCCAAAGGTACTGTTGGACCATTTCGGGTGCACAAACAACTGGAATGAGCCCATTTTGAGCGCATGTTGAGCAAGTTTGGCCCCTCTTCAGGCCGAAAGGGCCTTGAAAATGGGCCAATTTGGGACCCCAAAAGGCCCAAACACGGGTCAAAACCATAGTTTTCGAAAAATAATCCTTGTCTAGTTGTGGTTCCCAATCAGATGAATGTCGCTCATTTTGAGCCCCTTTGGAGCCGCTCTCATCCTCTTTCCAGTGCGCACCTCATTTGTCGTTGAAGACACGTAGACGATGTTCCTTCCTCCACCAGCTCGGCCCAAGATACAATCTTGGTTTTGGTTTGGGGCTATGGACGGCGAACGTGCAGAAACTCTGGGGCTTTTGGAGGCCTTATGGGGACGGAGCTGTGTTCATCTGTCTGGGCACCACAACTGGACTAAGATCATTTTTCGAAAACCATGGTTCGGGCACGTTTTTGAGCCATTTGTGGTCCCAAAGTGGCCCATTTTCAAGGCCCTTTCGGCCTTGAGAGGGGCAAAAAATGTTCAACATGGGCTCAGAAACGGCGGATTCCATTTGTTTGTGCACCCCAAATGGTCAAAAAGTATCTTTGGAAAAACACATTATTGGCCATTGTTTACCAACTTTTGGTCGCAAAAAAAACTATTTTCAAGGCATTTTGTGACTTGGAAAGGGCCAAAATGGCTTGCAATGGGCTCAAAAAGGGCTCATTTCACTTGTTTGTGCACTGCAAATGGTCTAGGATCATTTTTGGAAAAAGACATTTTTGATCCATTTTTGACTGATCTTTTGGTCCCAAATCAACCAATTTTCAAGGCGTTCTGTGACTTTGGAGGGGCCAAAATGGCTTGCAATGGGCTGAAAAGGGGCTCATTTCATTAGTTTGTGCACCCCAAATGGTCTAGGATCATTTTTGCTAAAAACACATTTCCTACCCATTTTTGACCCATTTTGTACCCCAAAACAACCCATTTTCAAGGCATTTTGTGACTTTGGAGGGGCCAAAATGGCTTGCAATGGGCTCAAAAAGGGCTCAGTTCACTTGTTCAGGCACCCCAAATGGTCTAGGACCCATTTTTGGGAAAACAAATTTTTGATCCAATTTTGACAAATCTTTTTGTCCCAAAACATTTAGCCCAGTTAAAAGGCATTTGGGGATTTTAGGAGGGCCACAACGGGCCACCACGAGCTCAAAACGCGCCAAAAACACTTGTTTTGACATTGCCTGTGGTCCCAGGTCATTTTCTTCAAGAAAAAAAGTCATTTTTTGCACGCGGTGAACCTTGTTGATCGACTTTGACAACCACCTCTTTGGGGTACCCATTGCAGCTTGCTACAGCCCCTCGGGTCATGGTACGGGTCTACGCGTCGGTGGGGGCAATTTTGAGGGGTGGAGACCACCAAAATTGGGCGGTTGCGGGTGGATTAGGTGCACACGAAATCATGGTTTGAGCCACGTAGCCCAAAATATGGTCTGCTTTTGGTCACCGAGCGGGTGGAACGAGTCTTGGTTTTATAACTCTCTTTAGTGTCTAGGGTGGAACTAACACGTTTGGCAAGGACACAACAAGGAGCCAGCACGCAAGCAAGCAACAAGCAGCCAGCAAGCAAGCAGGAAGCACTGGCGAATAGGGCAAAAATCATAGTGTCATTGTGGTGATTTGGATTTGGCCAAAATTTTGGTGGTTGCTACTTATGGGTGTGAGGGACAACCACACAAAGTATGAGCCAAAAAATCAACGCTGGCGACGAGGCACAGGTGTCGCAAGTGCCCGACGTCCATCTCAAAATCTGCAATTTAGGCCCAAATTTAGGCTTTTTTTTTGCCCGAAACCTGCTAAAGGGGGGCAAATGAAGGGAATTAGCGGCTACTCTACACAACCAGCTAGACTTTTCTGTGCCGCCAGGGCTTCTATGGCACTCTAACTCCACAATGTCCGCTAACCGCCCCCAAAAGACCTCAAAAAGCCCCAAGATTTGATCACATTGGCCGCCGACAACCGCAAACCAAAAACACACCATATCTTGGGGAGCGTGGCTGAAAGCGCAATTTCAAGCGTACCTAATCCAGCCCCGACCACCCACTTTTGGTGGTTTTAACCCCTCAAAAGTGCCCTAACCGACGCCTAGACCAGGATTGTGTATAAAGTGTGATGTCTGATGTCTGATAAGGGATGTTGTGTGTGCGGTCTGTCCAAGAAGATGTCTGATATTCTTATCTACTGGAAGGTGGGTCTGGGGGTCTGATGTCTAGAGCAAATTGGGAGAAACTATGCCTAAATCAACCCCCCCCCGCCGTTGTCCACACCAAATTCTTCACAAGAAACCCCCCCTGTGACCCACCCATCCCCCCCCCCCACTATCGAGTGCCTTCCACCCGCCCCCAAGGAAAAAAGGCGCCACAGAAAACACAAACCCCCCCGTTTGGAAAGCAATGGCACAACAGTTGTTGACAGCAGACAGCACCTGTGACAATCTGAAACATGGCGGTACAAAAATAAAAACCACTTTGAGCACCACAATGGAGAAATGGGGAAAATGGGTGAGCAGCAAAAGTGGCCAAGAAAAAATAGACTTTGGGAGAGGGAAAGGGGAAAGGGGAAAGGGGAAAGGGGAAAGGGGAAAGGGGAAAGGGGGAAATGTGGGAGCAGGAAAAGTGGGAAAATTGAACGACCACCACACAAGACAGCCATATGTAGCACCGAAAACCAAATGGGAAACGTGGGGGAAATGTGCCAAACAGGGAAAAGGGGAAAAATCTCAACGGATAGCATCATGACCATTGCAATTGGCAGCAATTAAATTCGGATCCACAAATAAAATGGTCATGGTACGCCACAGAACATCAAATGTGCCAACAGGGAAAATGGGCAAAATCTTCGAAGACAACGCACAACAACAAAAGGGCACATGCAAATACGTGGGCATCCTCTCATTCATCGATGAGTCCATCCATGTCATCCACTGGCTGCGAGCAACTGGGCTGGGAGCTGGTTGGTGGTGCCGCAGAACGTGTGACACGGTCCGTGTCCGGCACAAAGGCATCCCATTCTGCCAATAATGGCAATGCATGCTGCGTAGCAAGGTCCCGCAGTTCCCGCCGATTGCTGTTACCCGCGACCTTCACACCAAGCACATCAAGGCAATTCAACAACGCCCCCCCTTGTCCAATCACGCAGCCTGCGATTCTGCGCTACCATTACCAACTTCGCCTGCATCCTAGCCACATCGTGCCCCTTATTTGGCTTGCGTGGTGTGGCCAATTCGTCTGCACTATTGTTCTCCCCCTCATCACAGACATCATCTACAACATTCACCACCACGTCCCCACAAGGACGCGGGCTTGCGCAAAAGCATCCATGTCACACAAGACATGTATTGCACAATATGCGAACCTCCTTCTTGCATGTGGCACACTCCATACCTCTGCGAAAAGTGATGAAGTCATGGTTGCAAGCATGCGAGTCAGGGGTCCCATCTGGTGCCACAGGGCGTACCACATCAGCCTGGTGCCGTTCTGTACCCTTTCCCGAGGGGGCCGTGGAGGCTAGTGGGGTACCCGGCCCTCCAAAGAAGGGCAGGTTGTCACCATCATCAGCCGTTGCTTCATTACTTTGTAGACACTGCAGCATCGCGGCTTCTAGAGATTCTCTTTCACTTACCTTCCTTGAAACCCTCTGTCTTGGGCGCAGATCGAAGCGTGCACGGGCAGCCGGGTGGCGTGCCACTGCAATACCTTGTCCCTTTGCCCGTTGTTGTAAGGGGGGCAAGTTGGAATGCAATGCCATGCACATGCTGAGGACATGTGTCTCCACAATGTCATGCATATTTCTGCAGAATCTCCCACGCAAAGAGATGGCACGCTCTACTGCAACTTCAGAGGGGCAATATGTTCGCAATAATGCCAGAACGCGCCACACATTCACCCACTGTGCATGTGCCCTTTCAGGTGCCAATGCCTCCCACATCTTGGACATTTGCACAGTTGCAAAGTGCTGCACCATGTGCTCCTTAAGGCCTTCCCACTCTACCAAGGCACGGTCACAGTTCACATGTGCTGCGCGCAACTCTTCTTGGTGTGCAGCCATGAACTGGCGCAATTGGTCTACCCCATATGCAGCACGCTCATTGACCGGGAGGCCAAGGAAACGGCCATGGTCCAACAATACTGCGCACTCCAACACCCCCCTGGGGTCAATGGTTGCCTGCCCCTCCTTGATGCCTGCAAGCAACACATCAGTTACTGCATGCGCCTGCAGCGAATGGTCAAAGACTGCACCCCGGAAATGACCACCTCCTTTGACACCATCTCGTTCCGCCTCAGCAATAACCACCACCGTCGGCCGGTGGCACTGCTCCTCCATATCCCCACAGTCACGGAAGTGCAGCGGAACGTCCCGTCCAGGCACCCAAACAGTAGCGGATGTCAACGCGCTGTCCATCCCAAACCCTGACGTCACAAGGCTGAACCTGTTTGATCGCAGCAACACCATACTACCATGCAAATGCTTCGCCAAGCTAGCAAAGTGCTCAGGCATTCCCCCTTGGGGCCGGCCTTGCCATGTGTCCTTCCCAAGATCCCGGTTCACAGATAGTGCAGACTCTTGAATTGAAAGCCCACACATTTCGCGAAACACGGCAATGGCTTTTGCCCGCAGCGATGCGCTGTCCAACGGGGCGTTGCTGCTGATAGCATGCAGGCTTTGGGCCACGGCATAGTAGAAACATGCCCCTGCAACGTACTGGTCCGGAAGAATGCGAAGCTTCAAGGACCTCGCGGTTGGTAGGACCATGCCACCCTCGGCCTTGTTGGGCTGTTGGTCCACGTCGTCCAATGCAGTAGCATCTGTATCTATTGGAGCTGTCTTTGTGCCTTGCTCTTTCTTGCCACGTTTCACGGCAGCCCCATTACTTGGGGGTGTAACCCGTGGGCGCTTCTTGCTCTGTGGGCTCTGTTCCAATGAACTGGGGTGTTCAACCGGGGTCGACCCAGAATCCGCACTGGACTGACTGCAAGCCTTCACTGTCGCCACAGTGCCCGTGCTACAAGGACCACAGTCCACAGCAGCTGGCTCCTTGGGTTTCTGTGCAAGTGGTATAGGGGACTCCTCCAAGGAACTCGCCACCCCTCCATCACTAACCGCCGGCGTCAGACATGCAAAGTCCACCACTGCAGGGGGGGCTGGGGAGTGTGGCGTGAGAACTCGTGTAGGGTCTACTGTGGATGCAATGGAAGGTGACTCATCGGTGGGGCAGACCTGGGACCTGGGGTCTCGTGTTCCATGTCCAACACATGCCGGGGAGTCGGTTGCACCACCTGGGGGGGGGGGGGGTCAGGTGGACTGAACACCTCACCAGGGCTATCCACACTTTGTGCACCTGCCGGGGGACCACGCCCCTGTGCCAAGGAGGACGAATTGGGAGTCACAGACTCATCGCCTGAGGGGTCTCTTGGAATGAGCACCGCCGCTCCAACCCCCTCCGCTACGGCAGAGGACGTGGAGTCATTTGGGTCACCTCGAGGGTGCCCTTTTGGACTGAATCGTTGGGTGCATGCAGGGCGCACACCGGCCGCCTCCATCTCCTCCACTAGTTGCTGCAACATCTCAAGACCTCCATCATCCCTCCACGCGTTGTCCACAACCCGTACGGCCGCATGCAGACGGCCGGGGTGACTGTCTGGCACCTCTGGGCTAAAAGGGCGGCAACGCATCAACAGCTCGCTGCCCTCTTGCATGGGCACCCGCATGCTATTCGCGAAGTGGCGGCCCAGCGTGTATGCTGCCACCAGGCTGTCCTCGGTCAATGGTTCCTTGCGCTGCTGTTGCAGCCCCTGGCATGCAATCGTGAGGCAGCGGGCTGCCCCATGGGCGGCTTGCAGCAACGCTTGGTCAAAGCGCTCTTGCCGTGTCTGCGTGACAGTCACACACGCACGTGGGACCGCAGCCTGAGGCAGCAACGAGTTGCGCCGACCGCTAGCACGCGCCTTGGGGCTTGGCAACAGGTCGCTCACCAGTGGTTTGGGCCCACTTGTCGCTTGGGGCCACAGATATGGGCTAGGCGTAACATGGCGAATAGCCTTGTCATAGAGGTACCCCATAGTAGGGGTGGGATATGCCTCGTCCCCTGTCCAGAACGGCCACTCGTCGACCAGAGGTAGGGCACGCACCAGTTCACACCAAACGTCCCTTTGCTCTGCCGTCTTCACAGTTGACGGCCACCCGGCAATAGCACCGGCCTTACGACTGCCTGGCCGGCCACTGTTTCGTTTTTCAAGTCGTTCCCACAGTTTTGTGGCAACTTTCCGGTAGTGCACATGGCTACCCCCATCATCATGGTGGGCATGGCAAACCCATGCTCGGTGTACATGAACCAGCACAATGCCCTGCAACCATGCAGATTCACCACGTCAAGGTCACACGAGGCCATGCGGGCCTTCAACCGTCTCCATAGGCGCCCGGCCACCTCCGGCGTGGCCTCCCACCCCAATTGTCCTGTGGCCAGTCTTAGGCCATACTTCATTCTTGCTGGCTCCAGCAAGTGCTGCGGTGGCCACTCAAGAGGCTGGTCCATTGCTTGGCACGTGCACCACGACTGTTAGCGGTTTGGGTGACCTTCGTGCCTTGCAGGGTCCACAACCGTGACCACTATGGGGCTCCCACAACTCGGGGGGGCAATGAAGGGCAGGTCCTTGGTACTCAAAGTGCCAGCCGGGCTTGTCCTCGGGCTCCCCGGCTGGTCCAGGAGACGCCGTTGTGGGTGGGTTTGTTGTCGAGAGCGCTAGGGCTATGACAACATACGAAGTGCTGCGGCTCAGTGGCACGCAGTGCGTAGGTCAAGGTTGAGTCTCGAAGCGCAGTGGCTCAGACTGAAACCGAAAGCTATGGCTCAATAGGCGCACAATAGGCGATCAAGGTTAAGTCGCGAAGCGCAATGGCTCGGACCGAAACCGAAAGCTGTGGCTCAAAGGCGCACAGTAGGCGAAATGGCACAACGCGAACTCACACCGGAAAGGGTGTAATGAGGTAAAACAAACTACAAGGAGAAAAGGTACAGATGAAACCACAGAACCACGACGCACCATGTCCGTCAAATACTTCGGGGGTGCAGGCCCCCCAAATTTTTGACGGACACACATCCGTCAAATATTTGGGTGCTGTAGACCCCCAAAATATTTGACGGACATACATGCGTCAAATATTTCGGGGGTGTAGACCCCCGAAATATTTGACGGAACCACATCCGTCAAATATTTAGGGGGTGTAGAGCCCCCAAATATTTGACGGAACCACATCCGTCAAATATTTAGGGGGTGTAGACACCCGAAATATTTGACGGACGTACATCCGTCAAATATTTGGGGGGTCTACACCCCCCAGATAATTGGCGGACGTACATCCGTCAAATGTTTCGGGGGTGTAGGCCCGTCAAATATTTGACGGAACCACATCTGTCAAATAATTTGGGGGTGTAGAGACCCCAAATATTTGACGGACATACATCCGTCAAATATTTCGGGGTTGTACAGCCCCGAAATATTTGACGGACGTACATCTGTCAAATATTTGGGGGGTCTACAACCCCCAAATATTTGACGATTGTACGTCCCTCAAATATTTTGGGGGTGTAGGGCCCCCAAATATTTGACGGACGTACATCCGTCAAATATTTGGGGTGTCTACATCCCCCAAATATTTGACGGAACCACATCCGTCAAACAGTTTGGGGGTGTAGACGCCCCAGATATTTGACGGACGTACATCCGTCAAATATTTTGGGGGTCCACACCCCCCAAATATTTGATGGAACCACATCCGTCAAATATTTTGGGGGTGTAGACCCCCCAAATATTTGCCGGACATACGTCCGTCAAATATTTTGGGGGTGTAGAGCCCCCAAATATTTGACGGACGTACATCCGTCAAATATTTCGGGGGTGTAGGGCCCCCAAATATTTGACGGACGTACATCCGTCAAATATTTGGGGTGTCTACATCCCCCAAATATTTGACGGAACCACATCCGTCAAACATTTTGGGGGTGTAGACGCCCCAAATATTTGACGGACGTACATCCGTCAAATATTCTGGGGGTCCACACCCCCCAAATATTTGATGGAACCACATCCGTCAAATATTTTGGGGGTGTAGACCCCCCAAATATTTGCCGGACATACGTCCGTCAAATATTTTGGGGGTGTAGAGCCCCCAAATATTTGACGGACGTACATCCGTCAAATATTTAGGGGGTGTAGACCCCCCAAATATTTGACGGACGTACATACGTCAATTGTCATTTATCATTTTCGAATGTCAAATATCATTGGCGTGTCTTCAACCTCCTTTTTGGGTCAGCCCACCTCGACATTGTCTGAAGACTTTGGAGACCTCCTTCAATCTTGGGCAGGCAGGCATGGGCACACTCGTACCATTGCAGGCAAACATAGTCAACGCACAGAGCAGCAAACATGGTGGTGATCACATGTGTGTACCCTTTCCCGCCGGTGCTGTGAGTGGTACTGTTGTGGCATGCCAGGGATGGTCAGAGGCCGTGGGTCAATGCATGTTCTTGTACACACAGGGTTAGACAACATGCAGGCCTAGCGCCATGGTAAGGCCAGCATGGAAACCATGCTGCCTCAGAGGGTCAGCTTAGTGGCGCCCCAGAATGTAATCTTTCACCCCGTGGGGCAGCTTGCTCCGCCCACATTGGACGGCCTCCTCCTCATGCACCTGAGTTGGTGCACACAACCCAACGGTGCCAGGGCAGCGGTCCACCCCATGAAGCAGGGACGCCACGTACACCCCAACAGGGGTGCAGAAGTCCCCACGCAAGAACGGCAGCGAATCCAGGCAGCCGTACGCGTCCTACCACAAGGGCAGGTCGATCGTGCGGTATGTCCCTACAGTGTCCTTATTTTAGTACTTCTGCTTGTGGAAGAGGGGCTTTCCCATCAGGTCCTGGACGAGTCGCTGCTCCCACGGGTCAAGCTTGGTTGTGTGGGTTACCCTCACCAGCCCCCCCCAATCCCCCGAATCATGTCCATTGTCCTCAACCAAGACGTACGGGAGCGCCCATTCGGTGAAGTCGGGTAGGATGACCCCCAGAAGGCGGGGTTTCACAATGTTCCCCAGTGGATACTTGACACGCACTGACACCTCATCCTTCCGAGTGTTCGCCATGATGCGCTCAAAGTCAAGCAACTGATCCGCACTGCCTAGTGAATACCCCCATGGGTCCCGTGCCCTCTTGTGCTTCTTGCATGGCTTCCACAGCCAGTGCCCCACCACCCCCCCGGCGAACCGGTAGATTGTGCCATGCACAATCCTCTCAACAACTGCGGCCTCGCGCAGAACCCCTGCCAGCTCAACAGCGTCGCTCACAGTCCCAGAGCCTGCTTCCCACTGCACCGCTTGCACTGCATCCAGCCATACACCACGGGTGGGGTGGGTGGTCCACTCTGTAAACCGCCCGAAGAGGTGCAGCTCCGACTGCGCCCTGCTGGTCAGGGTGTTTGACCGCCAGATGTCCTGCATGATCCCTGGTGTCGGGGACACCAGGGAGGCCAGGATGACTGGGGTTTGCAGCCCCTCGAACCGATCGAGGGTAGCAACCGTTTTCAGAAGGTTCACCGGATTGCCCTGCCACTTGCGACCAACAAACCTCACGCACAATTGGAGCCACACCATATGCGCATGGTGTGTCATCACTACCGCTACCGACTGTGCTGGGTAGGTGCCTCTCCTGACAGCATACTCCAAAAAATGGCACACCAGTAGAATGTCCTCCATGCTCGGACCCCCCTTGTTCAGCAACACCGGATCAATTCGCAGGTTGGCCCATGCTTCCTCTACATCACTGAACATTCTACCTAGGTCCTGTGCCCCCAAAGTTTGCTCCAACTCCCCCCACCAGGTGGACCCAGCGAGGTCCACAATGCGGATGGGGTTGTTCAGGATAGGGTCGGGGAGGGGGTTCTCAGATGAGTGGTAGTGGCCAACAGCCCCCCCTGTAAACAAGGCACGCATGAGCGGGGCCAGCGGCTTGGTCATCCGGTATTGTTGTACCAGGATATTGGCCCGGCAGCGCGTGCGGTACAAAAAGAATTGCAAGGTGCTGGTGGTGCAAAACCGATGCGAATCATGCCAATGCACTTGCGGGCCAGGAGATTCCCTTAGAACCCCGTTGTACTTGAAGGTGTCATCCGATGGCCATGCCACTGCTTCGGGGACTACCTCAGCCTCACACACACTTGCCAAAAGCTGGACGTGGCTGTAGGGCCGCAACTGCCTTGGGTCACCACACAGCAGACATTGGCTGCCCATGGCTGCCAAGTCCAGGCCCACGGGGATGCTGTGCCTCGACGCCTCATCCACAAAGCTGAACGCAAACCTTGTTTTTTCTTCCCTTTCCCAAGCAGCATCTGGTGCCGGTTAGCAACCATCCCAGCCGTGGCAAACAGCACACGGCAGGAGTTGAGGACACATTTGAGGGTAGCCTTACAACCTGGGCTGTTCCCCAAGGTCTCCTGCGGGTTTGCCCATAATGTGCCCATCAACTCCCACGAGTAATGGTTGCAACTGTCCTTCATAGTACAATAGAGCCCTTCGACTGCATTCACTGTATGTGCATACAGGTCGACCTCTGAGTTACATCTGTCCTCCAGCAAAGCGTCTTCTCGTATCTTGGATACCAGTCTGTACAACTCCTTGTTCCCCATGTGCACCTTCATCTGGTCGAAGGACGCTAGCCCTGGTGGGGCAGTAGCCCGTTGGGCTCAGAGGCGCAACCAGGGGGCTGGATGGTCCCCAAGCACCTTCTCACGAAACACAGTGTCATTGTAACACTCCCCGTGCACGCGTGCCAACAACATGTCGACTTGTGCGTTCGTGGGTGCAGTCACTAACACGCATGCGCGGGGTGGGGTATCTTCCTCAGGTCCCCCCACCTTGCTGCCCATGTTGAATGTTCCCATGTCAGCAGGATCGGGGTTCTGGGCGACCACGAGGCCTTGCTGCCATAGCACAGCCTTGATGCATGCCACCATGGTCTCCGACTTCCCTGTGCCAGCACCTCCAGTCAATGCTGTGATGCATGACTCATCCAACACCTGTCGCACAGCCAACGCCGGTGAGGGATTCAACGCGTGGCGTTTGACAAGGTGTTTCAAGATGTCCTGGTCCTCGTTTGACAGGGGAGGCGTGTCCCTTGGTTCAGCCCGGATGTTTGCTAGCAGTTTGGGCCATGCTGATCCTTGCTAGATCTTGCTACGCAAGGTGCGAAAGGCACCTGTGTCGGGGACAACCTTACACCAATAGGTGCAGTGAGATTGGCGCGTGGCTTATTAGCACAGCTGATCCAAACACGCTGTCCTGAGATGCCATCTCCATGCACCCTCGCCTGGAAGTCCGGCTTCAAGGCGTCCCAGTTGGGGTTGGCAGAGATCCAGCCATGCACCATGTCACCATCGGACAGCTCATAGTTACCCCAGACCTCCATTAGGGAGGCCCATTGTGGCTGTGGGGGAACATTCCCATCCCCATCGCCATCATCGTGGGACCACCATTCCTCAAAGGCCAGGTTCCGCTTCGTGCCGTTCTTGTTTGCCCACACCTCAGCAGCCTCCATCCCATGTACAGTGTACACCTCAGATGCTTTGGTCACAAACCTGTCGCGGTCAAGCCACCGTTGTGTAAACCCTTCGACAAGGTTGTCATCGGGCCCGTAGTCCATGTTGTTCAATGTGGCCGAAGTGGGCAACAGAGTTGGCTGCTGTGGCGGAGCGGCACATGGTGGTTGTGATGAGGGTTGAGCTCCTTGTGGCGCACCCGAGTCGACCGGCGCCATGGCCGGGACAGGAGCGGAGTGCTATGGCTCAGCGGCACACAGTGGTTGTGCTGAGGGTTGACCACCTTGTGGCGCACCCGAGGCAGCAGTCGGCAGTGCCTTGATGGGGATGGACTGCTGCGGCTCAGCGGCACGCATTGGTCGTGCAGAGGGTTGAGCACCCTGTGGCGCAGCCGAGTCAACGGGCACCATGGGCGAGACGGGGGCTGACTGCTGCGGCTCTGGGGCACGCATTTGCGGGGCAGAGGGTTGGGCACCCTGTCGCGCACCCTAGTCTAGCAGCGCCATGGCCGGGACAGGGGCGGATTGCTACGGCTCGGGGGCACGCATTCGCAGCGCAGAGGGTGTAGCACCCTGTGGCGCGCCCCAGTCCACCGGCGCCGTCGCCGGGACTGGGGCGGATTGCCGCGGCTCGGGGGCACGCATTCGGGGGGCACAGGGTTGGGCACCCTATGGCGCGCCCCTGTCGGCCGGCGCCACGGCTGCGACAGGGGGGGATTGCTGCGGCTCGAGGGCACACATACGGGGGGCAAAGGGTGGAGCACCATGTCGCGCGCCCCAGTCCACCGGCGCCATGGCCGGGGCTGGGGCGGATTGCTGCGGCTCTACGGCACGCATTGGGGTGGCAGAGGGTGGCGCGCCCCTGGCAGCCGGCGCCATGGCCGGGACAGGGGCGGCGTGCGGCGCCTCTGGGCCGCGCGATGGTGGTGATGGTGGTGGTGCCGTTGCCTTTGGCTTCGGCTTTGCACCAGACTTGGTCTTGGCGAGCCATTTTGGAGCCATTTGGAAGAGTGCCCTATGTGTAAGAGACGCACGGTGCACACTGCCCGAAGAGCTGGAAATTCGAACGTCTCGCCGAAGTCTGGGGGCGTTGCAAGGGGCTTGCGCAGGGAGCAATGACCCACATTGCGGCTTCATCGGTGGGGGGGCAGACTGAGACGCACGCCGCTGGGGCAATGAACCGTACAGCGGGGTGGGGCATGGCCGGTTTGGTGCGGGAGCCAGTGGGAGGAGTGAGGTACGGCGATGCCTGCTATACTAGGTCAGCGTCACCTGATCACTTGGTGGAGGGGGCAGCGGCCGATGAGGCACAGGTGGTGGAGCTGGCTTGGGGATACAAGGGGGTATTGGGGTGGCACACAGGATTTCAAGCACCACTGCTGCATGCTCCTCGTCCCTGCTGAGGAAATGCGACCGGCTAATTCGCATGCCCTCCTGCCACACCCGCAGAGGGTTTTTCTTGGGCTGCTGCACAGCAAACCGGTACATCGCTCGGCGGTTCAGCACCCCGTCTACGAAATACGGAACCCCAACCCCGTGATTCTCCCGGATGAGCTGCAGTGTTTTGGCACTATAGGGCCCGTGACCAGTGGGTTTTGGGGGGTCCTTGGGTACGTACTTGGGGGGTTGTGGGGGGGATGGCGGTGGCACAGCAGTGCACATCAGGGCCTCCTCCACGGCTTCCAGGGCTGCCTGGTATCGGGTTGGGTTAACGTGGGGTCTGCGCGGAGGACTTATTGGCGTTGGAGAGGTTGTTGGTGCACGGCGGGATGAAGGGGGAGAGGGAGGGGGTGTTAGCAATGGATGCTCGGGCGAGGCAAGTTCGCTGAGACACTTCTCAGTGTCACAGTCCCACGGTGGCGATGGGGGTTGGTCTCCAAACCGCAAGAGCTCCGGCCGCTTCCCCTAACCGCATTCCGGAAACAAAGGGCTGGAGGGAACGGAACAGGCCACGCTAAGGGGGCTAGACGACATGGGAAATTGCAACCCGCAGTCGGTGGGGGATGAACGCGTGGGTGCTGGGGCAGGCCCAACTCAAATGTCTGGGTCAGAGACGCAACGGTCTAGACCCAAGACGCGCTTCCTCGCCTCAAGGGGGAGGTTGATAACAAGAGAGTGCCCTATGTGTAGAGGAGGATCAGTGCACACTTGTCTCCTATGCAATACACGCATTTCCCTTTGTGTCGAGACAGACATGCACAACAAGGAACAGATAAGCGTTGAAGGGACATAGGTACCAGGAGAATGTGACATGGGACCCCTTCTGAGTAGTTGGCAGCATGTTCACCATCGAAGGGGTCTATGGTCATAGGCGCCATGGCCTAGACCACGGACGTACTAAACACCTCAAGGGTGTTTTGCATGATCCATCAAATAAAATAAAATCAAATGCAATAGAACCAAAACATACTAGGAAATCAGGACCCAATTAAATCAAAACGAAATACCTCCAAGTTGTCGACCACCAGTACCCACATAGCAGAGCCCCTTCTCGGTTTTTGTTTTCGCTGACAGTGGGAATTCTGCATCACCCAACTCAAATGCAGTCCGCCACATTGGACAGTACTGCGCCGAGCAAGGCACAATGAAAAAGAACCCTTGGGGCCGGAATCTGCGCAATGACCCACACAAGCTGTCAAGGTAGGGGCTGGCATATGTCGTGCAGTACTAGGGTGCAGGAGGGCTGAGTGCACTGGTTTTCGGCAAGTTTGGCAAACATGCAGATCCGTTGGAGTATGGGCAGATGCCTGGCTCCATCCAACAAAATAGGGCCTAAAACAGTAGGCCCCTGGACGGATTGTTACCACAAAGCCCCTGCACATGGCTGACACATCATCGAATGGGATGCATACATACAAGGCACAACTGGGGTACGCATATGCATGCAAATACCAACAAATCGGGACCCCTTCTCATTAGCTGGCAGTATGTTCATCATCGAAGGGGTCGAAGAGGCATTAGTGACTTTGCATGATCCATCAAATAAAATCAAATCAAATCAAATAGAACCAAAACACAAACATCAGCAAAGCAGACCCCCTTCTCAGTATTAGCAAAGCACACCTCTGAGAATGGTAACCGAAACAGCCAAAGCGGAGCCCCTTCTCATTACATTATTTTGGTGGAAGCGTCAGCCTCCCGGCGCCATACCACTGTGGGGATGTTTGAAATAAGTCTGCTGCGGCTCTGGGGCACGCATTCGCGGGGCGGAGGGTGGGGCACCCTGTCGCGCGCCCGAGTCCAGCGGCGCCATGGCCAGGACAGGGGCTGCGGCTCGGGGCCTCTTTAGGGATGCTGCTGCTGCGAAGCTGGATCCCTTCCCGATAGAATGTAGAATTGGCTGGTGGTGATTTCCCCGTGCTTAGGCAAATGCGCTTTCACGCCCCACTTTCTCAACAGTTCCGCCAACCCAAACAAGGCCTAAGAAAAAAGGTCCCTGCGGGAGTCTGTGCCTCTGCTGTGGGGGAAGCACAGACCCGACGTCGGCAAAGCATCCCCCTGCGTTTGCGCCCTTGGAAACAAAAAATCATTGAAGGGGATGCGTAACACCCGTAACACACACTTGGCAACACAACAACACAGAAGAGTCCCTTCTCAGCTATCCACCTGCATGTGCACAAAGGACCTTGCATTGGATTCATGGTTTTTTGGGGAGCGGTGTACCACAACGTTATACCACACTGTTACATGCTAAGCGTGTCAACTGTTTGCTTGGGGACCCACATCAGGTGCGGTATTGGCTGGATTTGGGCATTGGCACTCGCAGTGGCATTTCAAAAAATCCGTGGAACACAAAACAGGGCCTAAGAAAAAGGTCCCTGCAGGGGTCTGCGCATGGCTCCCTGCTGCCGCCCAGACCCAAGTTCCACGGAGCACGCCCGTGCACACACAGCGTCGCCATCAACGAAGGGGCTGAAAATGGTTGGAAACTGCACAACCCACATCTACTAACAACAGATCGGGACGGGGTTGCAATATGTGGCTGGGTGTCAAATAGCAAACATGGATGCAAATACCAGGAAATCATAACCCCTTCTCAGGCGTTGTCAGCACATCACGATTGTGTATAAAGTCTGATGTCTGATGTATGATAAGGGGTGTTGTGTGTGCGGTCTGTCCAAGAAGATGCCTGATATTCTTGTCTATTGGAGGTGGGTCTAGGGGTCTGATGTCTAGAGCAAATTGGGAGAAACTATCCCTAAATCACCCCCCCCCTGCCGTTGTCCACACCAAATTATTCACAGGACCCCCCCCCCTTACCCACCCATCCCCCCTCCCCACTATCAGGTGCCTTCTACCCCCCCCCCCCCAAGTAAAAAAGGCGCCACAAAAAACAGAAAACACAAACCCCCCCCGTTTGGAAAACAATTGCACACCTGTTGTTGACAGCAGACAGCACCTGTGACAGTCAGAAAGATGGCAACACAAAAATAAAAACCACTTTGAGCACCACAACGGGGCAATGGGGAAAATGGGTGAGCAGCAAAAGTGGCCAAGGAAAAATACACTTTGGGAAAGAGAAAGGGTAAAGGGGAAAGGGGAAAGGGGAAAGGGGAAAGGGGAAAGGGGAAAGGGGAAAGGGGAAAGGGGAAAATGTGGGAGCAGGAAAAGTGGGAAAATTGAACGAGCACCACACAAAACGGCCATACATAGCACTGAAAACCAAATGGGAAACGTGGGGGAAATGTGCCAAACAGGGAAAGGGGGAGAAATCTCAACGGATAGCATCCTGACCATGGCAATGGGCAGCAAGTAAATTCGGATCCACACATAAAATGGTCATGGTACACCATAGAACACCAAATGTTGCAACACGAAAAATGGGCAAAATCTTCAAAGAGAGCGCACAACAACAAAAAGGCACATGCAAATACGCGGGCATCCTCTCATTCATCGATGAGTCCATCCATGTCATCCACTGGCTGCGAGCAACTGGGCTAGGAGCTGCTTGGTGGTGCCGCAGGACGCGTGACACGGTCCGTGTCTGGCACAAACGCATCCCATTCTTCCAACAATGGCAATGCGTGCTGCGTAGCAAGGTCCCGCAGTTCCCGCCGAGTGTTGTTACTTGCCACCTTCATACCAAGCACATCAAGACAATGAACCAACGCCACCCTCGTCGAATCACGCAGCCTGCCATTCTGCACTGCCATTACCAACTTCGCCTGCATCCTAGCCACACTGCGCCCCTTATTTGGCTTGCGTGTTGTGGCCAATTCGTCTGCACTATTGTTCTCCCCCTCATCACTGACACCATCTACAAAATTCACCACCACGTCCCCACAAGGACGCGGGCTTGCGCAGAAGCATGCATGACGCACTAGACATGTATTGCACCAGATGCGAAACTCCTTCTTGCATGCGGCACACTCCATACCTCTGCGAAAAGTGATGAAGTTGTGGTTGCCAGCATGCGAGTCAGGGGTCCCATCTGGTGCCACAGTGCGTACCACATCAGCCTGGTGCCGTTCTGTACCCTTTCTTGAGGGGGCTGTGGATGCTAGTGGTGTACCCGGCCCTCCAAAGAAGGGCAGGTTGTCACCATCATCAACCGTTGCTTCATTACCTTGTAGACACTGCAGCATCGCAGCTTCCGGAGATTCTCTTTCACTTACCTTCCTTGAAACCCTCTGCCTTGGGTGCAGATCGAAGCGTGCACGGGCACCCGGGTGGCGTGCCACTGCAACACCTTGTCAATTTGCCCATTGCTGTAAAGGGGGCAAGTTGGAATGCAATGCCATGCACATGCTGAGGACATGTGTCTCCACAATGTCATGCATATTGCTGCAGAACCTCCCATGCAAAGAGATGGCACGCTCTACTGCAGCTTCAGAGGGGCAATACGTTCGCAATAATGCGAGAATGCGCCACACATTGACCCACTGTGCATGTGTCCTTTCGGCCGCCAATGCCTCCCACATCCTGGACATTTGCACAGTTGCAAAGTGCTGCACCATGTGCTCCTTAAGGCCTGCCCACTCTACCAAGGCACGGTCACAGTTCACATGTGCCGCGCACAACTCTTCTTGGTGTGCAGCCATAAACTGACGCAACTGCTCTACCCCATATGCAGCACGCTCATTGACCGGGAGGCCAAGGAAACGGCCATGGTCCAACAATACTGCGCACTCCAACACCCCCCTGGGGTCAATGGTTGCCTGCCCCTCCTTGATGCCTGCAAGCAACGCATCAGTTACTGCACGCGCCTGAACGCCAGGAAAAGGAGGGGTTGTTACACACTTCTGCCCACCTGAATCAAACCGGACCAACTGCACACCATGCCATGCACCGGTCGCAGTTTGCTCCTTGAACTGCAACCACCCTCGACCCTCCTCGCAAGCCACCTTCTGCAACCGGGCTTGTAGCATACCTGTGGCAGTGGCTAAGTGTGCACCTGTGGGCGCGCGCAGTTGTGCCACACTGTTAAAACACCGCATGCCATGCGAGATGTCCCAATAAACCACCCCCCATGCAAGCAAACTGGCATCATGGCAGTCCTCCCACACATCCTCCTCCTTGGTAGAGTGCTGCACCTTGGAATCCAAGTGTCGTGCCACCCAGGGGACATTGGCCAAAAAAGCAGTGTTGCGCCGTGCATTTGCCTGTGACCACCTGATGCGATGACTTGTGGGGATCAGTTGCAAGCCACTACGGTTATCCTGCACATGCTTCTGCACACACTTTTGCAACTCCTTCCACTGCCGTGCCCCACTGTACAAGCCTCGCTTCCGATCGACGGCCGCCATGTAATCAACATGGGTCGCGCCGGAAGCCTCCAGCGCAAGACCCAACTTGCGCTGCAACACATGGCACGGCTCACCCAAGGGTGTCATCAACACCAACCACTTCCCAATCAAGGCAAACACATTGCTCTCAATGACAGAGACATCAACAACCTGCCGCGCACTGGCACCCCGCACACCAAGGTTGGAAGCCCCGTCCACTGCAAAGGTCACTACCCTCTTTGCCAACCAATCGCGGTCAGGAATCCAGGACAGCAGAATGCATTCCAACTGTGTTGCAATCTCAAGCGCATCACCACAGGCCACATCCAGCACCCCAAGGAACACCTCACACATGCCCCCAGGGCCAAGCCCCGGGAAAATAAGCAGAATGGCGTACTCATTGACGCGATGCCTTTGCCTATCCGAGCCGTCAAGCAACACTGCAATGAACGTTGCCAGGAATAAGGTGTGCGTCACCTCATCCTGCATGGCATGATGCATTGCTGTAATAGCCTTCTCAACTATCCACCGCCGTGATGCATGGTGCCCAGGGGCAGATGTCAGAGAACAGTGCAGAAGAATGCGCTCACTTATAGCACGGACGGAAGTGCACATGCGTAACCCAATATACACCTCAACCAACCGTGACAGAATGGCTGCCTCAGCATCCGACATAGCCACACCAATGTCCATGGCTTCCCCCCTGACGAACACAACGTTCGCTCCCAGCACCACAGCTGTGGCAGCAGCAGTGGGGCACAATGCGCGATATCGCTCTGCGCAATGCACCTTGAAACTGTCCTCGGCCAATCGGTGGTGGTGCCCTGGCCTATGCAGATTCTTTGGGTTTGATGTTGTGCCACGTGATAACCCCAAGTGGCTTTCCAACACCTCCTTCCGCCACGTTTTTGGGCCAGAGGTCTTCATGCGCATCCCTACAGCATATGTTCCCAATACCAAGGCTTCACTTTTCTTAGGGGGACGCGCCACCCCAGGAATGCCACACACATTTGCCCACGTACGACACACACACTCAACACCCCCACTTGTCGTGAACTGATACTGCCAATGAGCGGCTACAAACATTTGTAGTGTCTTTGGACCACTGTCCCGTTGCATGGGAGTGGCCTGCATCAACACGCACAATGCGTCCTTCCCCGATGCGGCCAATGCAACAGACCTCAACTTGTCTTGCTCGACTGATTGTGCCACTTAGGATTGTGACATGCCATGCTCTGCATGCCGCGCATCCCACTCTTTTGCATGCCGTGCTCTCAGTTGCATCTGGTGTGCTTCAACACGCACTCTCAGATGCCTTGCCACTCGCACCTTGCGCTTCTGCAGCAACTGTGCCACTGACTCAACAAATTCTGAGGACGTCTGTAGCGGCGCCGAGGCAGCCACACACATCTCATTAGGCATGCTCTGGGCATGCGTACTCATGTCCCCTACCCTTGAAGCACTCTGTGTTGCAGTTGGGGAGGGGGGGTGCGCCTTGTGCCAGCGCCATGGCTGGCACAGAGGCGTCCATAGGCACGCTCTGGGCATGCATAGGCCTGTTCCTGATGTACCCAACCCTTGATGCACCCTGTGTTGAAGGAGGGGTGGGGGGGGACGCACCTGGTGCCAGCGCCGTGGCTAGCACCGAGGTGTCAGTAGGTACGCTCCGGGCATCCCGTGTCTGACCAGGGGCCGGCGGTCCTGTCCGTTGGGAGGCACGCTGCGACATGTCTGGTACAACCAAATCTGTCTGTTTCCGCTTGTATAGCAGAAACGTCGCCTTTCGCGGGTCGGGGGGGGGGGATTCATGGCCTTCACTGTGGTGTCGTTACACAACCACCACCTGTCAATGAAAATGACATGCCCCACAAAGTGACCCTTCTCCCTCGTCGCTCCAATGTGCAACACCATGGCATGCAATGACCGTTGCCACTCCACGCAATCGAGAAACTCATGGTCCACAACCAACTTGTACTCCTGCTGGTTGTGGACATGTAACCCCACGACCTCGTTGTACACCACCGATGTATACATTGGTGCCTCCCTCAGGTCACCCCCACACGGGGACGGGGGGGGGGGGGGGGTTGTCAGGTAACCCAACCGGTCTCCCCTTCATTCCCTCCTTCACACGCTGTCGCACACTCTGCCCCTGGTTCGTCACATGCAATATCTGCGCTGGCATGGCTGTCTCCCCCCCCTCCCGCAAAACCTTCACCCCACAAGCACCACAGTATTGCCCGAATTGCTCGTACGACAAACAACATGACAGAGCAACCACCCCAGCGGCCGTGAGCTTGGGCACCATGTACTTCCAACACTCGGGCATCTCTGCCTGCCGCATCCATTGGAATTTTAATTCGGTGCAGGGGCTTTGCACTTGCATCGCCCGCTGCATCGGCACACCGTCTCACACATGGCATCCTCCATTGCCAGCCTCTCAGCAATGTCCTGTGGATTGTATGCACCACCTCCTCCATGTGCCACAACACCCTGCCACAATGGTCCCCAGACACCCTCCTCGTCCAAGCATCCTGCGTGCTGTCCTTCATGTCCACCCGACGCCACCAACAGACACTGCAGCGTGGTACCCAACCAACACCAGTTGTACCCATGTGGATTCTCCATTCCCCATGGTCGCCGCGGTGCTCCACCAAGTGGCCCACTATGCACCTGCATGTAAGCGGAATGCGGTCTCATTGAGGAATGCACGGTCCCGCGGCGGGAGTGTCCACCAGTCAGCACAGGAGTACAACACCACCAACCTCCTCTCCCCGTGCCAAGAACAAGTGCCATGCCATGCACCCGTACGTACGAGAACCGGTAGCTGGCATACATCGTACGTGGCGCCAACCCGTGTAACACCATCCAAGCATTCCATACTACATCTCCGTCCACCCCGACCATTACATATACCACCTACCTCCACCCATATGTGTCCCCGTGTGTGCTGGCCGATGGAAAACACTGCCGACCAAGGGGACGCGTCATGCACATGCTGATGCGGTTTTGTGAGCACATTGCAAGACAATTGCATGGTGGTCCATGTGAACCAATCAGGCAACATCTGCCTTGCCATCTTGTTCACCAAGGTCACCGGTGGCTTGTAGTTGCGTGTCCGTTGCACTAGACGAGTGTGGCGGCAGTCTGTTGCATTGGTGTGGCCCTTCATACCACCAACCCCTAGTTGCAAATGCCACGCTCCAACCCCCCCAACCGGCCCACGCTGGTATGCCAAGATGCCCATCATCCCGTGCAACGTGCAAAAGGGGGCTACCCGCAGCGAATGGTCAAAGACTGCACCCCGGAAATGACCACCTCCTTTGACACCATCTCGTTCCGCCTCGGCAATAACCACCACCGTCGCCCGGTGGCACTGCTCCTCCATATCCCCACAGTCACGGTAGTGCAGCGGATGCTCCCGTCCAGGCACCCAAACAGTAGCGGATGTCAACGCGCTGTCGATCCCAAACCCGGACGTCACAATGCTGTACCTGTCTGATCGCAGCAACACCACACTACCGTCCACATGCTTCGCCAAGGCAGCGAAGTGGTCAGCCATTCCCCCTTGGGGCCGGCCACGCCATGTGTCCTTCTCAAGATCCCGGTTCACAGATAGTGTAGACTCTTGAATTGAAAGCCCACACATATCGCGAAACACGGCGATGGCCCCTGCCCGCAGCGATGCGCCGTCCAACGGGGCGTTACTGCTGATAGCATGCAGGCTTTGGGCCACGGCATAGTAGAAACATGCCCCGGCAACGTATTGGTCCGGAAGAATGCGAAGCTTCAAGGACCTCGCCGTTGGTAGGACTCTACCAACCTCGGCCTTGCTGGGCTTTTTGTCCACGTCGTCCAATGCCATAGCATCTGGATCTATCGGCGCTGTCTTTGTGCCTTGCTCTTTCTTGCCACGTTTCACGGCAGCCCCATTACTTGGTGGGGGAACCCCTGGGCGCTTCTTGCTCCGTGGGCTCTGTTCCACAGAACTGGGGTGTTCAACCGGGGTGGTCGCTGACTCTGCACTGGACTGACTGCAAGCCCTCACTGTCGCCAATGAACTAGGGTGTTCAACCGGGGTGTACCCTGAATCCGCACTAGACTGACTGCAGGCCTTCACTGTCGCCACAGTGCCTGTGCTAGAAGGACTGCAGTCCACAGCAGCTAGCTCCTTGGGTTTCTGTGCAAGTGGTAGAGGAGACTCCTCCAAGGAACTCGCCACCCCTCCATCAGTAGCCGCCGGTGTCAGACACACAGGGTGGGGGGCCGGGGAGTGTGGCGTGAGAAGCCCTGCAGGGTCCATTACGGATGCAATGGAAGGTGACTCATCGGCGGGGCAGACCTAGGACCTGGGGTCCGGTGTTCCACGTCCAACACATGCCGCGGACTCGTTCGCACCACCTGGGGGGGGGGGGGGGGGTGGACTTAACACCTCACCAGGGCTATCCACCCTATGTGCACCTGCCGGGGGACCACGCCCTTGTGCCAGGGAGGACGAAGTGGGAGTCACAGACTCATCGCCTGAGGGGTCTCTTGCCATGAGCACCACCGCTCCAACCTCCTGCGCTACGGCAGAGGACGTGGAGTCACTTGGGTCACCTCGGGGGTGCCCTTCTGGACTTAATGGTTGGGTGTATGGTCGTTGTACACCGGCCGCCTCCATCTCCTCCATGAGCACCGCCGCTCCAACCTCCTGCGCTACGGCAGAGGACGTGGAGTCACTTGGGTCACCTCGGGGGTGCCCTTCTTGACTTAAAGGTTGGGTGTATGGTCGTTGTACACCAGCCGCCTCCATCTCCTCCATGGGCACCGCCGCTCCAACCCCTTGCGCTACGACAGAGGACGTGGAGTCACTTGGGTCACCTCGGGAGTGCCCTCCTGGAATTAATCTTTGGGTATATGCTGGCTGTACACCAGCCGCCTCCATCTCCTCCACTAGTACCTGCAACATCTCAAGACCTCCATCATCCCTCCATGCGTTGTCCATAACCCGTATGGCCGCATGCAGCCGACCGGGATGACTGTCTGGCACCTATGGGCTAAAGGGGCTGCAACACAGCAAGAGCTCGTTGCAGTCTTGCATAGGCACCCGCATGCTGTTCGCGAAGTGGCGGCCCAGCGTGTATGCTGCCCCCAGGCTGTCCTCAGTCAATGGTTCTCGGCGCTGCTCTTGCAGCCCTTGGCATGCAATTGTGTGGTAGCGGGCTGCCCCATGGGCGGCTTGCAGCAACGCTTGGTCAAAGCGCTCTTGCCGTGTCTGGGTGACAGTGACACACGCACGTGGGACCGCAGCCTCAGGCAGCAACGAGTTGCGCCGACCGCTAGCACGCGCCTTGGGGCTTGGCAACAGGTCGCTCACCAGTGGTTTGGGCCCACTTGTCCCTTGGGGCCACAGATATGGGCCAGGCGTAACATGGCGAATAGCCTTGTCATAGAAGTAACCAATGGTAGGGGTGGGATATGCAACGTCCCCAGTCCAGAACGGCCACTCGTCGACCAGAGGTAGGGCACGCACCAGTTCACACCAAACGTCCCTTTGCTCTGCTGTCTTCACACTTGACGGCCACCCGGCAATAGCACCGGCCTTACGACTGCCTGGCCGGCCACTGTTTCGTTTTGCAAGTCGTTCCCACAGGTCTGTGGCAACAGTCCGGTAGTGCACGAGGCTCCCCCCATCATGCATGGTGGGCTTGGCAAACCCATGCTCGGTGTACATGAACCGGAACAATGCCCTGCAACCATGCAGATTCACCACGTCAAGGTCACACGAGGCCATGCGGTCCCTCAACCGTCGCCATAGGCGCCCGGCCACCTCCGGCGTGGCCTCCCACCCCAATTGTACTGTGGCCAGCATTAGGCCATACTTCATTCTTGCTGGCTCCAGCAAGTGCTCCGGTGGCCATTCAGCAGGCTGGTCCATTGCTTGGCTCGTGCACGACGACTGTTAGTGGTTTGGGTGACCTTCGAGTCTTGCAGGGTCCACAACCGTGACCACTATGGGGCTCCCACAACTCGGGGGGGCAATCAAGGGCAGGTCCTTGGTACTCAAAGTGACAGCCGGGCTGGTCCTCAGGCTCACCGGCCGGTCCAGGAGACGCCGTTGCTGGTGGGTTTGTTGTCGAGAGCGCTAGGGCTATGACAACAAACGAAGTGCTGCGGCTCAGTGGCACGCAGTGGCTACGTCAAGGCTTAGTCGCGAAGCGCAATGGCTTGGACTGAAACCGAAAGCTGTGGCTCAATAGGCGCACAATAGACAAACAGAGTTCAGCCGCGAAGCGCAGTGGCTCAGACTAAAACCGAAAGTTGTGGCTCAAAGGCACACAGTAGGCGATCAAGGTTCAGTCGCGAAGCGCAATGGCTCGGACCGAGCCAGGTAGCTGTGGCTTAAAGGCGCACAGTAGGCGAACTGGGAGAGCGCGAACTCGCACAGGGAGAGGTGTAATGAGGCAAAAACAAACTACAAAGAGAAAAAGTACAGACGAGACCACACAACCTGGACGCGGCATACCCCCGAAATGTTTTGGGGGTGAGATATTGGGGGGTATTTGACAGAATCCCATCCGTCAAATATTTTGGGGGTGTAGACCCCCCAAATATTTGACAGAACCCCATCCGTCAAATATTTTGGGGCTGTAGACCCCCCAAATATTTGACGGAACCCCATCCGTCAAATATTTGGGGGCTGTAGACCCCCCAAATATTTGACGGAACCCCTTCCGTCAAATATGTGGGGGCTCTACACCCCCCAAAATATTTGACGAAACCCCTTCCGTAAAATAATTTGGGGGTGTAGAGCCCACAAATATTTGACGGAACCCCTTCCGTCAAATATTTTGGGGGTGTAGAGCCCCCAAATATTTGACGGAACCCCTCCGTGAACCATTTTGGGGGTGTAGAGCCCCCAAATATTTGACGGAACCCCTTCCGTGAAATATTTTGGGGGTGTAGAGCCCCCAAATATTTGACGGAACCCCTTCCGTCAAATATTTGGGGGCTCTACACCCCCAAAATGTTTCACGGAACCCCTTCGGTCAAATATTTTGGGGGTGTAGACCCCCCAAATATTTGACGGAACCCCTTCCGTCAAATATTTGGGGGCTCTACACCCCCCAAATATTTGACGAAACCCCTTGCGTCAAATATTTTGGGGGTGTAGAGCCCCCAAATATTTGACGGAACCCCATCCGTCAAATATTTTCGGGGTGTAGAGCCCCCAAATATTTGACGGAACCCCATCCGTCAAATATTTTGGGGCTGTAGACCCCCCAAATATTTGACGGAACCCCATCCGTCAAATATTTGGGGGCTGTAGACCCCCAAAATATCTAACGGAACCCCTTCCGTCAAATATTTGGGGGCTCTATACCCCCCAAAATATTTGACGAAACCCCTTCCGTCAAATATTTTGGGGGTGTAGAGCCCCCAAATATTTGACGGAACCCCTTCCGTCAAATATTTTGGGGGTGTAGAGCCCCCAAATATTTGACGGAACCCCTTCCGTCAAATATTTTGGGGGTGTAGAGCCCCCAAATATTTGACGGAACCCCTTCCGTGAAATATTTTGGGGGTGTAGAGCCCCCAAATATTTGACGGAACCCCTTCCGTCAAATATTTGGAGGCTGTAGACCCCCCAAATATTTGACGGAACCCCATCCGTCAAATATTTGGGGGCTGTAGACCCCCAAAATATCTAACGGAACCCTTTCCGTCAAATATTTGGGGGCTCTATACCCCCCAAAATATTTGACGAAACCCCTTCCGTCAAATATTTTGGGGGTGTAGAGCCCCCAAATATTTGACGGAACCCCTTCCGTCAAATATTTTGGGGGTGTAGAGCCCCCAAATATTTGACGGAACCCCTTCCGTCAAATATTTTGGGGGTGTAGAGCCCCCAAATATTTGACGGAACCCCTTCCGGGAAAAATTTTGGGGGTGTAGAGCCCCCAAATATTTGACGGAACCCCTTCCGTCAAATATTTGGAGGCTGTAGACCCCCCAAATATTTGACGGAACCCCATCCGTCAAATATTTGGGGGCTGTAGACCCCCCAAATATTTGACGGAACCCCTTCCGTCAAATATTTTGGGGGTGTAGAGCCCCCAAATATATGACGTAACCCCTTCCGTGAAACATTTTGGGGGTGTAGAGCCCCCAAATATTTGACGGAACCCCTTCAGTGAAATATTTTGGGGGTGTAGAGCCCCCAAATATTTGACGGAACCCCTTCCGTCAAATATTTGGGGGCTCTACACCCCCAAAATATTTCACGGAACCCCTTCGGTCAAATATTTTGGGGGTGTAGACCCCCCAAATATTTGACGGAACCCCTTCCGTCAAATATTTGGGGGCTCTGCACCCCCCATAAATTTGACGAAACCCCTTCCGTGAAACATTTTGGGGGTGTAGAGCCCCCAAATATTTGACGGAACCCCATCCGTCAAATATTTCGGGGGCTGTAGACCCCCCAAAAATTTGACGGAACCCCATCCGTCAAATATTTGGGGGCTGTAGACCCCCCAAATATTTGACGGAACCCCTTCCGTCAAATATTTGGGGGCTCTACACCCCCTAAACATTTGACGAAACCCCTTCCGTCAAATTTTTTTGGGGTGTAGAGCCCCCAAATATTTGACGGAACCCCATCCGTCAAATATTTTCGGGGTGTAGAGCCCCCAAATATTTGACGGAACCCCATCCGTCAAATATTTCGGGGGCTGTAGACCCCCCAAACATTTGACGGAACCCCATCCGTCAAATATTTTGGGGCTGTAGACCCCCCAAATATTTGACGGAACCCCATCCGTCAAATATTTGGGGGCTGTAGACCCCCCAAATATTTGACGGAACCCCTTCCGTCAAATATTTGGGGGCTCTACACCCCCCAAAATATTTGACGAAACCCCATCCGTCAAATATTTTGGGGGTGTAGAGCCCCCAAATATTTGACGGAACCCCTTCCGTGAAACATTTTGGGGGTGTAGAGCCCCCAAATATTTGACGGAACCCCTTCCGTAAAATATTTTGGGGGTGTAGAGCCCCCAAATATTTGACGGAACCCCTTCCGTCAAATATTTGGGGGCTCTACACCCTGCAAATATATGCTGAAACCCCTTCCGTCAAATATTTGGGGGCTCTACACCCCCAAAATATTTCACGGAAGGGGTTCCATCAAATATTTGGGGGCTCTACACCCCCAAAATGTTTCACGGAAGGGGTTCCGTCAAATATTTGGGGGCTCTACACCCCCAAAATATTTCACGGAAGGGGTTCCGTCAAATATTTGGGGGCTGTAGAGCCCCCAAATATTTGACGGAACCCCTTCCGTCAAATATTTTGGGGGTGTAGAGCCCCCAAATATTTGACGGAACCCCATCCGTCAAATATTTTCGGGGTGTAGACCCCCCAAATATTTGACGGAACCCCTTCCGTCAACTATTTGGGGGCTCCACACCCCCAAAATATTTGACGGAACCCCTTCCGTCAAATATTTGGGGGCTGTAGAGCCCCCAAATATTTGACGGAACCCCTTCCGTGAAATATTTTGGGGGGGGTAGAGCCCCCAAATATTTGAGGGAACCCCATCCGTCAAATATTTCCGGGGTGTAGACCCCCCAAATATTTGACGGAACCCCTTCCGTGAAATATTTTGGGGGTGTAGAGCCCCCAAATATTTGACGGAACCCCTTCCGTCAAATATTTTGGGGGTATAGAGCCCACAAATATTTGACGGATGGGGTTCCGTCAAATATTTTGGGGGAGTAGAGCCCCCAAATATTTGACGGAACCCCTTCCGTGAAATATTTTGGGCGTGTAGAGCCCCCAAATATTTGACGGAACCCCTTCCGTGAAATATTTTGGGGGTGTAGACCCCCCAAATATTTGACGGAACCCCATCCGCACTGTCATTGTCATGTATCATTGTTGAACGGCAATTATCGCTGGCGTGTCTTCAACCTCCTTTTTGGGCATCCCCACCCTGAAGACCTTGGAGACCTCCTTCAATCTTGGGCAGGCAGGCATGGGCACACTCGTACCATTGCGGGCAAACATAGTGAACGCACAGTGCCGCAAACCTGGTGGTGATCACATGTGTGTACTCTTTCCCGCTGGTGTTGTGGCCGGTACTCTTGTGATGTGGCAGGGATGGCCAGAGGCCATGGGTCAATGCATGTTCTTCTACATACAGGGTTAGTGGCGGCCCAGAATGTAATCTTTCACCCCGTGGGGCAGCTTGCGCCGCCCACATTGGGGGGCTTCCTCCTCGTGCACCGGAATTGGTGCACACACCCCAAGGGCCCCAGGGCAGGGGTGCACACCATGGAGCAGGGACGCCACGCACACACCAATAGGGGTGCGGAATTCCGCACACAAGAACGGCAGGGAATCCAGGCAGGCGTACGCGTCCCGCCACGAGGGCAGGTGGATCGTGCGGTACGTCCCTACTGTCTCCTTGTTGATGTACTTTTGCTTGTAGAAGAGGGGCCTCCCCACCAGGTCCTGGACGAGTCGCTGCTCCCACACGTCAAGCTTGGATGTGTGGGTTACCCTCACCAGCCCCTCCCAGTCCCCTTGTCCCCTGTCCCCTTGCCCATCGTCCTCAACCAAGACGTACAGGAGCGCCCATTCGGTGAAGTCAGGCAGGATGACCCCCAGAAGGCGGGGTTTCACAATGTTCCCCCGTGCATCCCTGAGAGAAACAGACACCTCATCCTTCCGAGTGTTGGCCATGATGCGCTCAAAGTCAAGCAACTGATCCGCACTACCTGGTGAATACCCCCATGGGTCCCGTGCCCTCTTGTGCCTCCTCCAGGGCTTCCACAGCCAGTGCCCCACCACCCCCCCAGCCAACCGGTAGATTGTGCCATGCACAATCTTCTCCACAGTTGCGGCCTCCCTCAGAACCCCGACCAGCTCAAGAGTGTCGCTCACAGTCCCGGAGGCTGCTTCCCACTGCATCACGTGCAGTGCCTCGAGCCATACACCAGGGGTGGGGTGGGTGGTCCACTGTGCAAACTGCCCGAAGAGGTGCAGCTCCGACTGCGCCGTGCTGGTCAGGCTGTTTGACCGCCAGATGTCGTGCATGATCCCTGGTGACGTGGACACCAGGGAGGCCAGGATCACTGGGGCTTGCAGCCCCTGGAACCTATCGAGGGTCGCAACCGTTCTCAGGAGGTTTACATGATGGGCCTGCCACTTGCGGCCAACAAACGCCACGCAGTGTTTCAGCCACACCATCTGCGCGTAGTGAGTCGTCACTACCGCTACGGACTGTGCTGGGTAGGTCCCTTTCCTGGCAGCATACTCCAAAAAATGGCACACCAGCAGACCCTCCTCCATGCTCAGGCCCCCCTTGTTCAGCAACACCGGATCCATTCGCAGGGTGGCCCATGCTTCCTCTACATCACTGAACATTCTACCTAGGTCCTGTGCCCCCAAAGTTTGCTCCTACTCCCCCCACCAGGTGGACCCAGCGAGGTCCACAATGCGGATGGGGTTGTTCAGGATCGGGTCGGGGAGGGGGTGCTCAGATGAGTGGTAGTGGCCAACTGCCCCCCCCGTAAACAAGGCACGCATGACCGTGGTCAGCGGCCGGGTCATCCGGTACTGTTGTACCAGGATACTGGCCCGGCAGCGCGTGCGGTACAAAAAGAATTGCAAGGTGCTGGTGGTGCAAAACCGATGCGAATCATGCCAATGCACTTCCGGGCCAGGACCGTCCCTTACAACCCCGTTGTACTTGAAGGTGTCCTCCCGTGGCCATGCCACTCTGTTGGGGACTACCTCAAGCTTCTCAGCCTCACACCAACTTGCCAAAAGCTGGACGTGGCTGTAGGGCCGCAACTGCCTTGGGTCACCACACAGCAGACATTGGCTGCCCATGGCGGCCAAGTCCAGGCCTACAGGGATGTTGTGCCTCGACGCCTCATCCACGAAGCTGAACGCAAACCTGGTTTTTTCCTGCCCTTTCCCAAGCAGCATCTTGTGCCGGTTAGCAACCATCCCAGCCGTGGCAAACAGCACACGGCAGGAGTTGAGGGCACATTTGAGGGTAGGCTTGCAACCTGAGGTTTTCCCCAAGGTCTTCTGCACCGCCTCCTGGTCGAAGGGTGCCAAGCCTGTTGGGGCAGTAGCCCGTTGGGCTCGGAAGCGCAACCAGGGGGCTGGGTGGTCGCCAAGCACCTTCTCGCGAAACACACTGTCCTTGTAACACTCCTCGTGAACGCGTGCCAACAACATGTCGACTTGTGCGTTCGTGGGTGCAGTCACCAACACGCATGCGCGGGGTGGGGTATCTGTCTCAGGTCCCCCCACCTTCCTGCCCATGTTCCACGTACCCGGGTCAGCAGGTTCAGGGTTCTGGGCGACCAGGAGGCCTTGATGACATAGCACGGCCTTGATGCATGCCACCAAGGTCTCCGACTGCCCTGTGCTAGCACCACCAGTCAATGCTGTGATGCATGACTCATCCAACACCTGCCGCACAGCCAACGCCTGTGAGGGATTCAGCCCGTGCTGTTTGACAAGGTGTTTCAGGTTGTCCTGGTCCTCGGTCGACAGGGGAGGCGTGTCCCTCGGTTCGGCCCGCATGTTTGCCAGCAGTTTGGGCCACGCTTCTCCCTTCTGGATCTCCCTACGCAAGGTCTGAAAGGCACCTGTGTCGGGGACAACCTTACACCAATAGGTGTCAGTGAGATTGGTGCGTGGCCTATTAGCACAGCTCATCCAAACACGCTGTCCTGAGATGCCATCTCCATGCACCCTCGCGTCGAAGTCCGGCTTGTTTTTATCCCAGTTGTGGTTGCTGGAGATCCAGCCACGCACCATGTCACCATCGGACAGCTCATAGTTGCCCCAAACCTCCATTTGGGAGGCCCATTGTGGCGGTGGGGGAGCATTCCCATCCCCATCGCCATCACCGTGGGGCCACCATCGCTCAAAGGCCAGGTTCCGCTTGGTGCCGTTCTTGTCTGCCCACACCTGAGCGGCCGCCATCACATGGACGGTGTACACCTCTGATGCTTTGGTCACGAGCTTGTCGCGGTCAAGCCACCGTTGCGTAAACCCTTGGACAAGGTTGTCATCGGGCCCGTAGTCCATGTTGTTCAACGTGGCCGTAGTGGGCAACAGTGTTGGCTGCTGTGGCTGAGCAACACATGGTGGTTGTGAAGAGCGTTGAGCTCCTTGTGGCGCACCCGAGTCGACCGGCGCCATGGCCGGGACAGGGGCGGATTGCTGCGGCTCTTGGGCACGCATTTGCGGGGCAGAGGGTTGGGTACCGTGTGGCGCGCCCGAGTCAGCTGGCGCCATGGCCGGGACAGGGGCGGATTGCTGCGGCTCTTGGATACGCATTTGCGGGGCAGAGGGTTGGGTACCCTGTGGCGCGCCCGAGTCAGCCGGCGCCATGGCCTGGACAGGGGCGGATTGCTGCGGCTCTTGGGCACGCATTGCTGGTGAAGAGGGTTGGGCACCCTGTGGCGCGCCCCGATCCACTGGCGCCATGGCCGGGACAGGGGCGGATTGCTGCGGCTCTGGGGCGCGCAATGATGGTGGTTGTGTCGAGGGTTGCGGTGGGATCATGACGAAATCCACACCCCCGGGTGGTGGCTGGGGCGTTGCCTGTGGGGGGGGCAGAGGGTGGCGCGCCCCTGTCAGCCGGCGCCAGGGCCGGGACAGGGGCGGAGTGCAGCGCCTCTGGGGCGCGCGGTTGAGGTGCCATTGCCTTTGGGGGGGCAGAGTGCGGCGCGGCCCAGTCAGCCGGCGCCAGGGCCGGGACACGGGCGGACTGCGGCGCCTCTGGGGCGCGCGGTTGAGTTGCTGGTGCCTTTTTGGGGGCAGAGTGCGGCGCGCCCCTGACAGCCGGCGCCAGGGCCGGGACAGGGGCAGACTGCGGCGCCTCTGGGGCGCCCGGTTGAGTTGCCGGTGCCTTTTTGGGGGCACAGTGCGGCGCGCCCCTGTCAGCCGGCGCCAGGGCCGGGACAGGGGCGGAGGCGCGCGCCTCTGGGGCGCGCGATGGTGATGGTGATGGTGATGGTGGTGGTGCCGTTGCCTTCGGCTTCGGCTTTGCACCATACTTGGTCTTGGCGAGCCATTTTGGAGCCATTTGGAAGAGTGCCCTACGAGTAAGAGACGCTCGGCGCACACTGCCCGAAGAGCTCGAAATTCGAACGTCTCGCCGAAGTCTGGGGTCGCTACAGGGGGGCTTGCGCAGGGAGCAATGACACAAATTGCAGGGGGGGCGGACTGAGACGCACGCCGCTGGAGCAATGAACCGTACTGCGGGGTGGGGCATGGCCGCTTTCGGGCGGGAGCCAGTGGGAGGAGTGAGGTACGGCGGTGCCTGCTATACTGGGTCAGCGTCACCTGATCACTTGGTGGAGGGGGCAGCGGCCGACGCGGCACAGGTGGCGGGCTTGGGGATACGGGGGGGTTTCGGGGTGGCACAAATGATTTCAAGCACCACTGCTGCATGCTCCTCGTCCCTGCTGAGGAAATGCGAAAGACTAATTCGCATGCCCTCCTGCCACACCCGCAGGGGGTTTTTCTTGGGCTGCTGCACAGCAAACCAGTACATCGCTCGGCGGTTCAGCACCCCGTCTAAGAAGTACTGGACCCCACCCCTGTGATTCTCCCGGATGAGCTGCAGTGTTTTGGCACTGTAGGGCCCGTGTACAGTGGGCTTTGGGGGGGTGGGCGGGTCCTTGGGTACGTACTTGGGGGGTTGCGGGGGGGATGGCGGTGGCACGGCAGTGCACATCAGGGCCTCCTCCACGGCTCCCAGGGCTACCAGGTATGGGGTTGGGTTAATGTGGGGTCTGCTTGGAGGACTTACGGGCGTTGGAGAGGTTGTTGGTGCACGGCGGGGTGAAGGGGGAGAGGGAGGCGGTGTTAGCAATGGAGGCTGGGGGGAGGTCAGTTCGCTGAGACACTTCTCAGCATCAGAGTCCCACGGTGGCGATGGGGGTTGGTCTCCAAACCGCAAGAGCTCCGGCAGATCCCCCCAACCGCATTCCGGAAACAAAGGGCTGGAGGGGGCGAAAGAGGCCACGCTAAGGGGGCTAGACGACATGGCAAATTGCAGCCCGCAGTGGGTGGCAGATGAACGCATGGGTGCTGGGGCAGGCCCAACTCAAATGTCTGGGTCAGAGACGCAACGGTCTAGACCCTAGACGCGCTTCCTCGCCTCAAGGGTCAAGGGTCGATAACAAAAGAGTGCCCTACGTGTAGAAGAGGCTCAGCGCACACTTGTCTCCTAGGCAATACACGCATTTCCCTTTGTGTCGAGAGAGACATGCACAACAAGGAACAGATAAGCGTTGAAGGGACATAGGTACCGGGAGAATGTGACATGGGACCCCTTCTCAGTAGTGGGCAGCATGTTCATCATTGAAGAGGTGTATGGTCATAGGCGCCATGGCCTATACCACGGACGTACTAAACACCTCAAGGGTGTTTTGCATGATCCGCCAAATAAAATAAAATCAAGTGCGATAAAACCAAAACATACCATGAAATCACAACCACATTAAATCAATGGACCACCAGTACCCACATAGCAGAGCCCCTTCTCAGTTTTTTTTTTGGCTGACAGTGGGAATTCTGCATCACCCAACTCAAATGCAGTCCGCCAAATTGGACAGTACTGCGCCCGGCAAGGCAGAATGAAAAAGAAACCTTGGGGCCGCAATCTGCGCAATGACCCAGACAAGCTGTCAAGGTAGGGGCTGGCATATGTTGTGCAGCACAAGGGTGCAGTAGGGCTGATTGCAGTGGTCTTTGACAAGTTTGGCAAACATGCAGATCCGTTGGAGTATGGGGAGATGCCTGGCTCCATCCAACAAAATAGGGCCTATAACAGTTGGCCCTGGACAGATTGTTCCCACATGGCTGACACATCATCGAAGGGGATGCATACATACATGGCACAATGCATGCTCCATCTAATAAAAAAAAATCCACCAAATCCATCAAATCAAACAGAACCAAGACACAAAAGTATTAGCAACGCACACCTCTGAGAATGGTAACCAAAACAGCCAAAGCAGAGCCCCTTCTCATAGCATTGTTTTCGGTGCAAGCGTCAGCCTCCGGGCGCCATACGACTATGGGGATGTTTGAAATATGTCTTGGGGCACGCAGTTGCAGGGCAGAGGGTTGGGCGCCCTGTCGCGCGCATGGTGGTGATGGTGGTGGTGCCATTGCCCTTGGCTTTGGCTTTGCACCATACTTGGCCGGGACAGGGGCTGCGCCTCGAGGGCTCTTTAGGGATGCTGCTGGTGCGAAGCCGGATCCCTTCCCCCCCGGATGTGGAGTTGGATGGTACTGATTTTCCCATGCTTAGGCAAATGCTCTTTCACGCCCCACTTTCTCAACAGCTCTGCTGACCCAAACAGGTCCTAAGAAAAAAGGTCCCTGCGGGGGTCTGTGCCTCTGCTGTGGGGGAAGCACAGACCCGACGTCGGCAAAGCATCCCCCTGCGTTTGCGCCCTTAGAAACAAAAAATCATTGAAGGGGATGCGTAACACTCGTAACACACACTTGGCAACACAACATCAGAGAAGAGCCCCTTCTCAGCTATCCCACTGCATGTGCACAAAGGACCTTGCATTGGATTCATGGTTTTTTGGAGAGCGGTGTACCACAGCGCTATACCACAGGGTTACATGCTAAGCGTCTCAACTGTTTGCTTCGGGACCCGCCTCAGGTGCGGTATTGGCTGGATTTGGGCAGTGGCAGTGGCATTTCAAAAAATCCGTGGAACACAAAACAGGGCCTAAGAAAAAGGTCCCTACAAGGGTCTGCGCATGGCTCCCTGTTGCAGCCCAGACCCAAGTTCCACGGAGCAGGCCCGTGCGCACACAACGTCGCCATCATCGAAGGGGCTGAAAATGGTTGCAAACAACACAACCCACAACTACCAACAACCAATCGGGACGGGGTTGCAATATGTGGCTGGGTGTCAAATAGCAAACATGGAAGCAAATACCAGGAAATCGGAACCCCTTCTCAGTTGTCGTCAGCACATTCCTCATCGAAGGGGTCTGTGGTCGTAGGCGCCAGGGCCTAGACCATGGACATTCCAAACACCTCGATGGGTGTTTTTCAGGAACAAACAGCACACGTTCAAATACACTTTCAAAAGAAATGCAATGCGACACGTGGCACCAAAGTTGCAAATGTTCACGACTTACACCATAACACATCTCTGAGAATTGTAGTCTGTGGGTAATATGTGGGTAATCTGTAGTCTGTGATTTTTTCCATGTTTTTCCACTACACACAGAACCAACAGAACATCGAACATCACAGACACACACCATGTGATGCTGACACTGAAAGAGGCAAGGCAGGCTTTTCCACACCATTGCGCATGGGGTTGCGTGGGGGGTGTTTTCCCTACACTATGGATTTCTCTGCATGGTTTTCCAAACTTCCTCAAGAAACACCACGGCAAGACGGAGGACGACAAGCCAGAGCACAGGGGTTTTAATGGTCGTCACCAGATCCTGCAATGAACAACAAAGCGTGAGCAGGGCAAAGTGCAGCACATTGCAATGAGCCTTCGGGGCTGGGACAGAGGGGCGGTTTAAAACAAGGAAGTCAAATTCGAAATCACTGCAAAGCTCCTTCTCAGATGTATGTTGCTTGGTTTTCAAAATGGTTGCTGGCCATTGGAGGACATGGTGCACGTTCTGGTGGACATGGTACACTGACTGCCGGGGGCAGTCCCATTCCTCGGTCGAAAATCCGCAAAGCTCCGTCCGCACAAAACAGGTCCTAAGAAACAGGTCCCTGCGGGGGTCGACACTGAAGACCCACGCGTGACGGAGCAGCACATGTAAATTGTCATGCATCGTCATTGAAGGGGCTCACAGTCAGCAAATTGTAATTGGTTGCAGGAGCAAACATGCCAGAACCCCTTCTCAGTTGTGATCAACGCGTTCATCATTGAAGGGGTCTCTGGTCTAAGGCGCAAAGGCCTAGACCACAAACAATCAGAAACACCTCAAGGGTGTTGTACACAAACAAATTGTCTGCTCAAACAACCAAAATCACAATCAAATTGAAGTTGTCACATACATTGTCAACAACAGGTGTGCAATTGGTTTCCAAACGGGGGGGTTTGTTTTTTCCGTGGCACCTTTTTTTTCCTTGGGGGGGGGTTGAAAGCACCCGATAGTGGGGGGGGGGTGGGGGGGTCACGGGGGGGGGTTTCCTGCGAAGAATTTGGTGTGGACAAGGGCGGGGGGGGGGGGGGGGTTGATGTAGTGCATAATCAAGGGGTTGGGGGAGGGGGGTTCATGGTGGTAATGATGGTCCATAAAAGTCTGATGTCTGATGTCTGATAGCCGACTAGGTCGCTATACACAATCCTGCAGCATCATCGAAGGGGTCTGTGGTCGTAGGCGCCAGGGCCTAGACCATGGACATACCAAACACCTCGATGGGTGTTTTTTGGGAACAAACGGCACACATTCAAATACACATTCAAAAGAAATGTAATGCGACACGTGGCACCAAAGTTGCAAATGTTCATAAATTGCACCGTAGCACACCTCTGAGAATTGTAATCTGTGAGTAAGCTGTAATGTGCGATTTTTTGCATGTTTTTCCACTACACAAGCACAAATGATTTTCCATTTCCCTACTTTCCCGCCAGTATGCCCTCGACTTCCTTGCCTCTCTAATAGCAGCGCAGCACACAAGCATGAACACAAAATTTCCCAGTTTTCCCTGTGGCCTCCTCTGGTGACTAACAATGGGAGGAGAAATTTGATATTGGGAGGAGGGATTTTCCATGTCCATTTTCCATTTCCTGATTTTCCCATTTCCCATTCACGGGGGGGGGGTTTCCTGTGAAGAATTTGGTGTGGACAGCGGCGGGGTGGGGGGGGGGGGGTGGATGTAGTGCATAATCAAGGGGTTTGGGGAGGGGGGTTCATGGTTTGGTAATGATGGTCCATAAAAATTTGATGTCTGATGTCTCATAGCCGACTAGGTCGCTATACACAATCCTGGCCTAGACCCCCGTACCTAGGCCCGGGGGGCGATGGCAAGATGCAAGAGGTAGCCCAAAAAGGTGAGTGCCAAAATGGGTCAGCAAATTCCACCGGGTGCAAACAATGACTTTTTTGTAAAAAAAAATGATTGTAGACCACAAGGAATGGTAAAACAAGTGTTTTTGGCGTGTTGTACGCTCGTGGTGGCTCGTTTTGGCGCTCCTAAAATCCCAAAATGCCTTGAAAATGGGCTATTTTTGGGACGCAAAAATGGGTCAAAATTGCATCAAAAATGTGTTTGACCAAGAATAATTCCACAACATTTGGGATGCCTGAACAAGTGAAATGAGCCCATTTTGGAGCCCAGTACAAGCCATTTTGGCCGCCTTCAAATTCACAAACTGCCTTGAAAATGGGCCTTTTGGGGATTACAAATCAGTCCAAAATGGATCAAAAATGTGTTTTTCCAAAGATACTTTTGTACTATTTGGGGTGCACAAACAACTGGAATGAGCCCATTTTGAGACCATGTTGAGCAATTTCAGCCCCTTTGAAGGCCAAAAAGGCCTTGAAAATGACCCAATTAGGGACCACAAATGGCTCAAAAACGGGTCAAAACCATGGTTTTCCAAAAATGATCCTAGTCCGGTTTTGGTGCCCAAACGGATGAATGTAGCTCATTTTGAGCCCCCTTTTGAGCTGCTGTCATCCACTTTCTAGTGCGTACCTCATTTGTCGTTGAAGACTCCTAGACGATGTTCCTCATTTGTGGTGTCCCTGAAGACTCCTAGACCATGTTCCTTCGTCGGCCAGCTCAGCATCAATATTCGATGCTAGTTTGGGGTTGTCGGCGGCCACTGTGCATAAATTTTGACGCTTCTCCAGGCCTTTTGGAGGTGTTCGCGGACATATTGTGCAGTTAGAGGGCCCTTCCGCACACGAAAGTTTAGCTACATGTGTAGAGTGGCCACTATTTCCCATCATTTGGCTGTTTTCAAAAGGGTCTGGAGCGGTTTTGGGCAAAAAACTGGCGGGTTTTGGCCCTCAATTGCAGATTTTGAAATGGAGGTCCGGCACTTGCAATGCATGTTCCCCGCCGTCACCGGTGAGGTTCTAGTTCATACTCTTGTGTTGTTGTCCCTCACCACCAGAATTACGGCCGAATCCGAAGCGGCACCATGGAGGTGTGATTTTTGCCCATTTCACACGTGCTTGTGGCCTGGTTGCTTGCTTGCTGCTTGCCAAACCTCATAGTTCCCCCTAGACACTAAAGAGGGTGAAAACCCCAAGATTGGTTCTAACAGCTTGGTGACCCTAGTCCTAACCCTAACCCTAACCTGCAGAACCGCGCATAACCAGTGTCTAACCCCTACGCCACCCCGCGCCAACCCTATGTAACCCTTGTGTAACTCATATGCAACACCCCATAACCACTATGTAACCCGTAGTAACATGACCTCGCATAGCCCGTGCGCAACCTGTGCATAACCCCTGCGCAAGCCCTGCGTAACCAAACAAACCGTGTGCACCCCCTTCATAAACCCTCGCAACCCGTGCGCAACCCCTTCGCAACCCCTGCGTTACCACACGTAAGCCCTGCACAAACCCCGTGTAACCCTTGCATAACCCCGACGTAATCCCACGCAACCCATGCACAACCCTTGCGCAACCCTTGCCTAACCCCACGTAACCCCTACGTAACCCCGTAGAACCCCTCAGTAAACCGTGCGTGACCCCTGTGTAACCCCTACTTAACCCAATGCCCAGTGCCAAAATGGGTCAACAAGGCCCACCGGATGCAAACAATGATTTTTTTTTAAAAAAAAGATTGTAGACCACAAGAAATGGCAAAACAAGTGTTTTTGGCGCGTTGTAGGCTCGTGATGGCCCGTTTTGGTGCTCCTAAAAGCCCAAAATGCCTTGAAAACCAGCTATTTTTGGGACGCAAAATGGGTCAAAAAGGTGTGGATGAACGGATGAATGTAGCTCATTTTGAGCCCCCTTTTGAGCCGTTGTCATCAAATTTCCAGTGCGTACCTCATTTGTCGTTGAAGACTCCTAGGCGATGTTCCTCATTTGTAGTGTCCCTCAAGTCTCCTGGACCATGTAGCGATCTCACAAATCTTATGGGGCAGAGCACGTCCAGGAGCAAGTCCAGCGCTGGCTGAACATAACTGAAATTTCAAGAGGCTTGCTCACAGACTAAGTAGGCAAAGTATAGGAATCACTGTGCAATATGATTGCTCTGATATGAACCGTGCTCACCCAATTTCCAGATGGGACCGGGGACAATCTGCACATCGGATTGTTGTTCAGGCACATACGCGCACATGTATACATGATACTTGTGGTGTTAGAGAGCCAAAGCCGAAAATAGACCATATCTTGGGCTACGAATTTCAAGCGCACCTAATCCACCTGCAACTACCCACTTTTTGTTGTTTCCACCTCTAAAAGTTGCCCTAACCGAAACAAAACCTGCTACGTCCACCCTAGACACTAAAGAGGGTTATAAAACGAAGACTGGTTCCACCAGCTTGGTGAGCAGACCATATCTTCGGCTACGTGGCTCAAAACACGATTTGGAGCGCACCTAATCCACCCCTCCCCATCCTATTTTGGTGGTTTCCAAGCCTCGAAATTGCCCTAACCGACGCCGAGACCCCATACGTAGGCTCAGTGGGCTGCAGCAAGCTGCAATAGGCAGCCAATAGAAGTGGGTGCCAGACGGGTCAACAAGGTCCACCGGGTGCAAAAGAAATGACTTGTTTCAAAAATGATTTGGCACCACGTGGAATGTCATAACACGTGTTTTTCGCGCGTTTTAAGCTTGTTGTGGCCCGTTTTGGCCATCCTAACGTCCCAAAATTCGTTTAAAATGGGCTGATTTGAGGCAAAAAATGGGTCAAAAAGGGTTCAAAAATATGTTTTTCAAAAATGATTCTAGACCATTCGGCATGCCTAAACAAGTGAAATGGGCCCTTTTTGAGCCCATAGCAAGCCATTTTGGCCGTCTCCAAGTCACATAATGCCTAGAAAGGGGTTGTTTTGCAACTAATATGGGGTCAAAAATGCGTCAAAAATTGGATTTTTCAAAAATGAACGTAGGCCATATGGGGTGCCTAAACAAATGCAATGAGCCGATTTTTAGCGCATTGCAAGCCATTTTGGCCACCCCAAAATCACAAAATGTCAAGAAAATGGGTTGATTTGGGATCACAAATGGGTCAAAATGGATGAATAATGTGTTTTCTTCAAAGACACTTTTGGGCTATTTGGGGTGCACAAACAAGTGGAATGAGTCCATTTTGACCCCAAGTTGAGCGAATTTGCCCGCTCTCAAGCGTGAAAGGGCCGTGAAAACGACCCAATTAGGAACCACAAATGGCTCAAAAACGGTTCAAAACCATGGTTGGGTTACACAACAGTTGCGGAGAGGTTGCACAATGGTTTTGCCGGGGTTACGCAGGGGTTACGCGGCGTGAGGGAGGGGTTACACAGGGGTTGCGTAGGGGTTAGGCAGGTGTTAAGCAGGGCTGAAGCGGGGTGACCTAGGGGTTAGGCAGGGGTTACGCGAGGTTACGCACGGGTTACAAAGGGGCTAGGCATGATTACGCAGGGATTATGCACGCGTTACACAAGGGTTAGGCAGGGTTACACGGGGGTTATACAGTGTTTGCGTGGGGTTCAGCAAGGTTTATGCAGGGGTTAGGTGCGTTTACGTAGGGGTTCCGTAGGGGTTACACGGCGGGTACGGAGGGGTTACGCGGGGTTACGCAGGGGTGATGCAGGGTTGACGCGGGTTTACGCGAGCGTTACGCAGGGGTTAGGGAGGTGTTAGGCAGGGGTTACATCGGGCCAATTAGGGGTTATGAGGGGCTGTTGTAGGGATTCACGTAGGGATAGATGACAATCAGGCTCAATCCGGTGTACACGGGCAAGACATTCGCCGATGCCCCTGTGGCCGATGGAGTGATCGATAGTGCGCTACGTTGCCAGTGGAGATCCATGGGTGGATGTTAATGTGCGGAAGAGTAAATATAAATAAGAGACGTACTTGAGGCCGATGAGTTGCTCGGGGATGACATGAACACACAGCCAGTGCTCACCTGCGCGACTCGGGGGCTACACGGCTGCAATGGCATGGAAAATGGTACCCGCACTCCCCTTGCGTACTCCTTGCGTAACCTGGCATAACCCCTGCATAACCCCTGCGTAACTCCTGTGTAACCGTGCACAATGCATGCATAAACGCCGCGTAACCTCTCTGTAAGCGGCGTGTAACCCTTGTGTACCTTTTTTGTACCGTTTTGCACCTCTCTTGGTTACGCCGGCTGTGCTTATGCGGCGATCCCTCCCATGGTGTTGCGCAGGATATTCACTCCGTGGGGGACCTCGCTGCACCCCCCCCTACACGCTTGCGGGCGCCCCACTGTCCAGGGATTTTGATTCCGAGCAGTGATGATGAGTGGTAGGAGGCACGCCCGCAGATGCAGCAACAGTCGGATTAGCGCGGGCCTTCGCTTGGTGAACATCTTGTGGACACCCTCCAACGGTGTGGGGACAATTAGAGGCCACCGTGGCACGAGCAAACACTGTCTCAGGCAAAACCCGTTAGCGCTTCCGGTGTCGGAGGAGACTGAGGCTCTTCACGTAGGCACAGTAGCAGCACCCTTGACCCTCACTCTCAGTTTGGCGTTTCCCGTTCCTCTTATGTCCCCCGTGCGGTGCTCTGCTCTTGGTCTCTATCCTTTGCCCACACCCTAGCACCTAGCAGGCAACAGAGAGGGGTTAAACGGGGCTTACGCAGAGGTTGCGAAGGGGTTACCCAGCGGCTACGGGATACGCAGGGGTAGCACACGGGTTACTAACGGGTCACGCGACGCTACACACCGGTTACGCGGGGTTGGGTAGGAGTTGTGCATGGGTTGGGAACGGTTTGCGCGGGGTTACACACAGGTTATGCAGGCGTTACGCGGGATTACATAGGGGTTACACACAGTTTCAGTAGGGGTTACGTGGGGTCATGCAGGGGTTACACGTGGTTATGCACACAGGGGGTTACGTAGGGGTTACACTACGTTACACAAGGGATACACATAGGTTGCGCAGGGATTCGTAGGGGTTACGCACGGGTTACGCGGGGTTAGGCAGGGGTTGCACAAGGGTTGTGCAGGGGTTGTGCGGGCTTACGCAGGCATTATGCGGGAGTTACGCGGGGTTACACAGGGGTTACGCACGGGTTGTGTAGGGCTGACGTGTGGTTACGCAAGCATTGAGAAGGGGTTGCGCACGGGTTACGAGGGGTTGGGAAGGGGGTGCACACCGGTTATGGAGTTATGGAGGAGTTGCGCAGGGGTTATGCAGGCGTTGCGCAGGGGCTATGCGAGGTTACGTGTGTTACTGCCACATTATGTAGTGGTTATGGGGAGTCACATAGGGGTAACACAAGGAGTATATAGGGGTTGCACGGGGTGACGTAGGGGTTACACACTGATTATGTGTGGTTACACAGGTTAGGGTTAGGGTCACCGAGCCGGTGGAACCAGTCTTGGCTTTATGACACTTTTTAGTGTCTGGGGTGGACCTGCCATGTTTAGCAGCAAGCAAGCAAGCAAGCAGCAAGCAAGCAGCACCACGCGCGAAATGGCCAAAAATCAGATCTCCCTCGTGGTGCTTCCGATTCGGGTGAAATTTCGGTGGATGATACCTATGGGTGTGAGGTACAACCACACCACGGTGGCGGCCAGGAACGCGATTCCCAACTGGCGGACCTCAATTTAAAAAAAAAATGCAGTTCAGGGCCAAAAACAGCCATTTTTGGGCCAAAAAAGCCCCGGAACACATTCCAAACGGCCAAACGAAGGGAAACGGTGGGTTCACTGCACGTGCGGCTTGACTTCCCCGTGTCACCGAGCTCTTTGCGGCCTTCTAACTCCATGACATGTCCCGGAAACGTCCCCAAAAAGCCCCAAGAAGCTCCAAATGCCGACAGCCACAAACCAAGAATAGGCCATATCTTTGGCTACATGGCTCAAAATGCGATTCCGAGGGCACCTACTCCACCGCAACCCCCCACTTTTTGTGGTTTCCACCCTTCAAAATTGCCCAAACGGACGCAGAGACCCCAATACAAAGGCCCGGTAGGCTACGGCAACCTGCAAGCTCAAGCCCAAACAGGTGGGTGCCCAAATGGGTCAACAGGGTCCAATAGGGGCAAAAAGATGACTTTTCTGAAAAATGATCCTAGACCATGTGCGACACTCAAGCAAGTGTTTTTGGACCGTTTTGAGCTTGTGGTGGCCCATTTTGGTCCTCCGAAAATCCCAAAATGATTTGAAAATGGGATGTTTTGGGACCAAAAATGGGTCAAAAATGGGTCAAAAACGCATTTTTCCAAACCTCATCCTAGACCATTTGGGGTGCACAAACGGGTAGAATGAGCCCATTTTGAGCCCTTTTTGGGGCATTTTGGCCCCTCAGAAGTCCAAAAAGCCTTGAAAGTGGGCCTCGTGGTCATGGGGTTCACTTGCAAGCTGATTTCACTTTGTCAAGAGCCATTAATGTGTGAATCATTCTTGATGTCCCTCCCCAGTCATAGCTGATGTTCCCTCCCCCACCAGCTCAGTCCCAATATTCAGTCTTGATTAGGACCAGTGTCATCGAGCTGCTGGAAGCATTCCTTTTGGAACTAGGTTTTTACCCTCCTTAGTGTCTACGGTGGACCACACAGACTTGGCAAGCAGCAAGCAAGCAAGCAGGCAGGCCACAAGCACGTGTGAAATGGGCAAAAATCACACCTCCATAGTGGTGCTTCAGATTCCACCATAATTTCGGTGGTGAGGGACAATCACACAAAATATGAGCTATACTTTGGACGATGGCGGCCAGGATCATGCATCGCAAAGGCCGGACCTCAATTTCAAAATACGCAATTGAGGGCCAAAGCCCGCACGTTTTTGCCCAAAATCGCCCTAGGACCTGTTGAAAACAACCCAATGATGGGAAACAGTGGCCACTATACACATGCAGGTCAAATAGCTTGTTGTTCCTCTTCTGGCGGTTGAGGGGGGTTGGGGGTTGGGGTTTGGTGGTGCCCTGGGGGGTGGTGGGTCTGCATGAGTGGCACGTGCTATGGTATGGGCTGAAGCACCCTAGGGGGGGGAGGTTCCCGGTGGAGGTGGCGGTGGACTTCCCCCCCCTCCTCTTCCTTTGCCTGCCCCTCACCTATTCTCACGCACATGTCCCCATCAAGCCCCCCGATAGAACCTACCTCTCAAAATTTGGCCCAGTCGCTGAGCCGCTAACCCTTTGACGTGTCCCACACGTCGGCTACCACGCGGCCTACCTGCCGCTCTCGCGGACCGCGGAGCAGGGAAAGGCCCAAGCTTGGGTGCTGGGCCAGGATGCGATGGAGGGCCCCCAATGGTATCTCCTGGGAGCCCTCCGTGTCCCGCGAAGTGAGATGTACTGGGCGGGCATCCCAGGCATTGATGGTAACATCACACACCTGCAAAAAAACAAACAAAAAAAGGACAGAAAGGTGCAAATCAATTCTTCTGGCAACCAAATTAATATCTACGAGTTCATTTACTACTTCAATTTTCAATATCTGGACCGTTGGCGCAAAAATTAAAAATCAATTGACAGATATGAACTACGACGTCCTAGATACCAAATGACTGACTAAGTGGGCACATACCTCGCACATCAATGCGTTGCCCAAAGCTTGAAGAGCAGCCATAGCGCTGCGGAAGTGGGTGGTCGGTGAGCGAGCATCCAGTGGCTCTGCGGCCTTAGCGATCCCCACTGGTGTCGATGGACTCGAGGTGGCGGGGGGCCTTGATCGGCTTCGTAGGCCTCGTCACCAACAGCCTCGTACCCCGCGTCCCCATGTCCCCCTCATACCACAGCTCGTGGCGAGGGTAGTAGACGCAGGTTGGGAGGGCGAGGATGTTCGCGCACTGTGGGGTCCACATGCAGGCCTTACCCACACACCACAGGTGCACCCATTCCAAGCGTGACCACTGCTCAGCAGCGCAAAGTAATGGCCTGTTGTGAATCCCACATTGCGGGGATCTCTAAGCAAATTTAGCGCTGGCAACCCCCCAGCAATGACACTGTCTGGCACTGCTGCCAAGGGCGCACCAGTGACACGCCTCCACATCCACCCCCCCATGTTCTGGTTCTCGTGCCCACTCCCCCTTTCCCGAGCCGCGCCTGCGCACAACTTTGCGCACAAGGCAGCGGAAAACCCGGAGCACAGCCATATGACTATGCCCAACCCCGTGGTCTTGGGCACAAGCCTGCTCAAGGACCTGTGCCAACCACGGCATAATGGAGGCCTTGTTAAAATTTGATGTGGCTGGCCCAAGGGCCTTGGCCAGCCACGGGGGGAGGGTGATCTTGGGGGGGGGGGGGTCTCAACTACGTCCCCCTCACCATCCCCACTATCCCCACCCTCCCCATCCCCCTCGTCCACCACCACGTCCTCCCCCTCTTCCTTCGCAAAAATGGTATGCTTGCTTGTAGCTTCTTGTTTGCAACTCCGAGTCAATATTTGCGGCGGTGCTTCAATATCTGCGAGTTAATATTAACAGGTTGGTCTCTTGACGTTTCATATATGAATTAATATTTGCGTTCCAAATATTGACCCGTAGATATTAAAATGAAAAAAAAAAAAACTAACAATCTCACTTTCTCCGTTTTGGGATGCAAAAAGTGGAGGAGCGCCTTTGGCAAGCCCCTCCAGTAGCAGCTGCAACGGGTCCAGGAGCAGCAGTTCTAGCAGCAACAGCAGAAGTTCGGCGACCCCGGGACGAGGAGTCAAGCGGAAACTCCTCGGATAGAAGACGGCGAGGAAAAAAAAGAAGAAAAAGAGGAAGCAAAGCGAGAGAGAGGGAGAGGAACAGAGAGAGGGCCAGAGAGTCAGCAAGGGTGGGGGCAGGGTAGCCAGTGGGGGGGGCGTTGTTCTCGGCCATCATAGACATCAAGGTGTCCGTCATTGCCTTCATGTCGTCGGACGATATGGCCATGGCAAGGGGAAAAAAGTGCTGGTGGGGGGGAAAGGAGAAGAGTAGAGGGGGGTTGGCTTTGGGGGGCCATGAGCTTGGCCATTGTACACGGAGAACTATGGGGTGCTCCATGTGTGCAGAGTGGCAGGTCGAATTTCAAGAACCACCACTCCAACACTTGAAATACCACCTCGGCCTCGCGTTGCAAAGCCGAGGCACCCGGCATCCCTGCCCCCCCCCCCCCTGCGGTGTGGTCGTTGTGGGCGCGCTTGAGGATGGCGTTGAGGGTCTCAACGACATCAGCGCACACCGCGCCCAGTCCCACCCCCAACCGCGCCGCATTGGCCACGGACGTCGTGACATCCTCCCTCAAGTAAAGGAGGTAGTTGGATTGGCACCTGGCCTTGCAACAATGGGTGCGGTATGCGCGCGCACCCTCCGGGGCACGAAGGTCCGTTGTGGGGGGTTTGCGGGAGTGCAATTCCTGGAGGAAGTTCCCGCATGGCAACCACGGCTTGCCACTCACCATCCTCCGGGGCATAGGCCATTAGGGGCCCAAGCTCCTGCCACGCGAGGAACAACGCCGGTGACTCCTCACCGTCGGGCGTGGCCGCCGAGCCCAACTTGACGCCCGGCCAGGCGCGGTAGAGGACCCGTTGCACGGCCTCGGTGGTGTCCTTCGGGAGGGCCTCAAGGGGGGCCTCAATGAAGGCCACTTGGAGGCGGACCACGGCCCCAGCAAAAATGGAAGATGCATGGGAAGACCAAACATCGGTCGACCACAATGTGTGGGGCTCCTATGCATCCCCCATTGTCCAAGCTACGGCCCGTCTCCTTGTAGCGCACACGGGCGGCCGCCTCTTCCCGCAATGTACGCCGTGTGGCGGTGTTCACCCATGCCGCCGCACCCTTGTCCCACACACCCAGGTTGTAAATAGAGCCCACCATGGGCGATATGGAGACGCCAATGAGGGGTCGCACGAAGGGCTGGTCTCCCCCAATGACCAGCTCGCTTGCCACCCACTGGGTTGTGCAATAGAACTTTTTGCAATCGTGGATCAATTGCAAAACTTAAGAACAAAAGTGGGTTAATATTTGCAATTAACATCTTAAGTCTTAATCTACGAACCGAGTCCATATTAAGGAAAATCTAGATGTTAACCCGTGGATATGAATGGAAAAATTACCGAACAACGAATGGGCCAGTAACCTGCAGGTTCTCGGCCCAAATCGTTGCAAGGGCGTCCATGTCCTTGTCTCCGCACACGGCCATCCCAATCACCCACAATGACGTGGGTGAGCGGCCCCGTGCACCATGGTTGAGGAGCCCAATGGAGAGTTGGGTCCAACTACCACCAGCGCATGGGTAGGCATGCCCGCGCACGAGGAATGTAAGAGACCGCGAACAATCAATGACATCCGCAAATGGAGGCCGTGATTGGACGTGGCGCGCCCAAGATGGAAGCGGCCTTGAGCGGCCACTTGCGGGGGGATCCGCAACGGACACGGGAGGCCGCAACTCAAGGGGCTTGGCCATCTCCTTCCATATGTCCGAGTACTGGTCCCGTAAGGGGATGGGCCGGGGGAACGCATAACCCGTTGCGGCCGTGTATGCAACCCCCCGGCGGGACATGTACTCCGACACGGGCCCGAAACCAACCTTTGGGACATTCAAGTCCATGAGGAGCCTGAGTACGTCGGGCGCGGGAAAGAGGAAGAAGGCGTATTGTTTCACCGCCTCCAATTGCTTACTACGAGTAAGGGCACGGTAGCCTATCTCCGTGGCCTCCGACCATCGGGCCTTGGCGACAGGGGATGAAGCCACCCACTCGCCGAGGAGTTGCGCAACCAATGGGTTGCGCAAACTCTTGGCGCCGCTTAGCCGTGTAAGGGTCATGCTAAGCTCGGTAAGTGTGTCCCGAGAGAAAGGCGTCACAACCTAAACAAGGGAAAAGGGCATTGTCAGCGAGGTGCATGGTGGGCATGGAAAGTGGTTTGTGTGCGGGGTACCCAACCGAATACCCTTGGGACCACTCTACTATCCCGTTGTGCAGCAATGTACCTCATAAGAACCCTTGGACATTGTGATGTAGAGAAAAAAGAAGGACACAAATGTCGCAAAATGATGGGAAAGCGAGTTAGCCTCTTAATGTGTGGCAGGTTCATATATGAATGAGCTCATATATGAAATATTAAAATTTAACCATATTGGATTTAATCTAGGCCACTAGGGTAATCCTACCCCTAATCAAGACTGGATATTGGGACCGAGCTGGTGGGGGAGGGAACATCAGTTATGACTGGTGAGGGACATCAAGAATGATTCACACATTGATGGCTCTTGACAAAATGAAATTAAATTGCAAGTGAACCCCATCACCACGAGGCCCACTTTCAAGGCTTTTTGGACTTCTAAGGGGCCAAAATGCCCCAAAATGGGTTCAAAATGGGCTCATTTCACCCGTTTGTGCACCCCAAATGGTCTCTGATTAGGTTTGGAAAAATGCGTTTTTGACCCATTTTTGACCCATTTTTGGTCCCAAAACGGCTCATTTTCAAGGCATTTTGGGATTTTCGGAGGACCAAAATGGGCCACCACAAGCTCAAAATAGTCCAAAAACTCTTGTTTTAGCGTCGCACATGGTCTAGGATCATTTTTGAGAAAAGTCATCTTTTTGCCCCTACTGGACCCTGCTAACCCATTTGGGCTCCCACCTTGTTGGGCTTGAGCTTGCAGCTTGCAGCCTACTGGGCCTAGGTATTGGGGTCTAGGCGTCCGTTTGGGCAGTTCTGAGGGGTGGAAACCACAACAAGTGGGGGGTTGTGGGTGGAGAAGGTGCCCTCGGAATCGCATTTTGAGCCATGTAGCCCAAGATATGGCCTATTCCTGGTTTGTGGCTGTCGGCATTTGGAGCTTCTGGGGGCCTTTTTGGGCCGTTTCCGGGACATATCATGGTGTTAGAGGGCCGCAAAGAGCTCGTTGACATGGGGAAGTCAAGCCGCACGTGGAGTGTACCCACCGTTTCCCTTCGCTTGGCCGTTTTGAATGTGTTCCAGGGCTTTTTTGGCCCAAAAATGGCTGTTTTTGGCCCTAGACTGCAGTTTTTGAAACTGAGGTCCGCCACTTGCGAATCCCGTTCCCGGCCGCCACCGTTGAGTTTCTTGCTCAAACTTTGTGTGATTGTACTTCACACCCATAGGTATCATCCACTAAAATTTCACCCGAATCGGAAGCACCACGACGGAGTTATGATTTTTGCCCATTTCGCGCGTGCTGCTTGCTTGCTTGCTTGCTGCTTGCTTGCTTGCTTGCTGCTAAACCTGGTAGGTCCACCCTAGACACTAAAAAGGGTTATAAAACCAAGACTGGTTCCACCAGCTCGGTGACCCTAATCCTAGACGATTGAATATTGGGACCGAGCTGGTGGGGGAATGAACATCGTCTACAAGACTTCCAACCACAAACGAGGTGCACACTGGAAAGTGGATGACAGCGGCTGAAACGGGGCTGAAAATGAGCTGTATTCATCCGTTTGTGCACCACAGCTGCACTACGATCATTTTTGGAAACCCTTGCTTTTGACCTGTTTTTGAGCCATTTGTGGTCCCGGTTTAACCCATTTACAAGGCCGAGAGACGGGCCAAAAATGCTCAACATGCGCTCAAAATGGGCTCATTCCACTTGTTTGTGCACCCCAAATGGACCAAAAGTATCTTTGGAAAAAAACATTTTTGGATCCATTTTTGCTTGATTTTTAGTCCCTAAAAGGCCCATTTTCAAGGCATTTTGTGACTTGGAAAGGGCCAATATGGCTTGCAATGGGCGCGAAAAGGGCCCATTTTTTTTGTTTGTGCACCCCAAATGGTCTAGGATCATTTTTGGAAAAACACATTTCTGACCCATTTTTGACCAATCCCCCCCCTCCCCAAACAACACATTTTCAAGGCATTTTGTGACTTTGGAGGGGCCAAAATGGCTTGCAATGGGCCCAAAAAGGGCTCATTTCACTTGTTTGTGCACCCCAAAGGATCACTTTTGGAAAAACACATTTTTCACCCATTTTTGACGCAGTTTTTGTCCCAAAGCTGCACATTTAGAATGCATTTTGGGATTTTAGGAGCACCAAAATGGTCCACCGCAAGCTCGAAACACATCAAAAACATGTCTTGCATTCGATGTGGTCCAAGGTCATTTTTGAATAAAAGTCTTTTTTTTTTTGCACCCAATGGACCTTGTTGACCAACTTTGGCACCCAGCTCTTTGCGCTACCTACTTTCCTTGGCCGCAGGAAAGGGATGTGATTTTTCCCCATTTCGCGCACGCTTGCTGCTTCCTTGCTGCTTCATTGCTGCTTGCTTGCCGCTTGATGGCTGTTTGCCAAACTTGTTACGTCCACCCTAGACACTAAAGAGGGTTATAAAACCAAGACTGGTTCCACCAGCTCGGTGACCCCAACCCTGACCCGAACCAGGATTCAGTATCGTTACCAAGCTAGTGGGAGAAAGAGCATAGTCTAGGAGACTTCGACCACAAATGAGGTACACATTGCAAAGTGGATGAGGGCGGCTCAAAAGGGGCTGAAAATGAGCTGTATTAAAACCGTTGGGGCGCCACAGTTTGACTAGGATCATTTTAGGGAAACCATGGTTTTGACCCATTTTGAGCCAATTTTGGTCCCAAATTGGCCCATTTTCAAGGCCCTTTCAGCCTTGAGACGGGCCAAAAATGCTCAACATGTGCTCAAAATGGACTCATTGCAGTTGTTCGTACCCCCCAAATAGCCCAAAAGTATCTTTGGAAAAAAATATTTTTGACCCATTTTTGCCCAATTTTTGGTCGCAAAACAACCCATTTTCAAGGCATTTTGTGACTTGGAAAGGGCCAAAATTGCTTGCAATGGGCTCAAAAAGGGCTCATTTCACTTGTTCGAGCACCCCAAATGGTCTAGAATCATTTTTGGAAAAACTTTTCTGACCCATTTTTGACCAATTTTTTTGTCCCAAAACAGAAAGCATTTCGGGATTTTTTTTTTTTACGAGGGCCAAAACGGGCCATCAAAAGCTCGAAACGCATCAAAAACACTTGTTTTGGATTTCATGTGGTCTAAGATCTTTTTTGAAAAAAATACATTTCTGTAGTCACGGTGCACCTTGTTGACCGTTTTGGCACCCACCTCTTTGGGCTTCCTGTTGCATCTTGCCACAGCCCCATGAGCCTAGGTAAACGGGTCTAGGTGTCGGTTAGGACGTTTTTGAGGGGTGGAAACCACCAAAAAGGGGGGGGCCGAGGGTGGATTAGGTGCGCTTGAAATCGTGTTTTGAGCCACATACCCCAAGATACTGTCTGTTTTTGGTTTGGGGTTGTTGGCACCCAATGTGCACAAATTCTGTGGCTTTTGTGGGCCTTTTGGGGGCGGTTCGCAGGCATATTGTGGACTCCGAGGGCCTCAGAGGGCCCTTTGGCACGGGGAAGTCTAGCCGCATGTGTAGAGTAGTCACTATTTCCCTTCATTTGGCCATTTTCAGTAGGTTGTTGGGTGGTTTTCGGCAAAAAAAAAAAAGAGGCTGATCTTGCTCTTAAATTGCGGATTTTGAAATGGAGGTCCGGCACTTGCGACGCCCGTTCCTGGCCGCCGCTGTTGAGTTTCTGGCTCATAGTTTGTGTGGTTGTACCTCACGCCCATAGGTAGCATACACCAAAAATTTGCCCAATCCGAAGCACCACCATTGAGTTGTGATTTTTGCCCATTTCGGGCGTGCTTGCTTGCTGCTTGCTTGCTTGGTGATAAACTTGACTTTAAGCCTGGTCCTCACGGAACCCCTACCCCTAACCCTAACCAGGATCGAATATTGCAACCGAGCTGGTGGGGGAAGGAATATTGTCTCGGAGACTTCAACCACAAATGAGGTATGCACTGGAAAGTGGATGAGGGCGATTCAAATGGGTTTCAAAATGAGTTGTATTTATTCGTTTGGGCACCACAACTGGACGAGGATCATTTTTGGGAAACCATGGTTTTGACCTGTTTTGAGCCATTTGTGGTCCTTAATTGGCCCATTTTCACAGCCCTTTTGTGCACCCCAAATGATCCACGATCATTGTAGGAAAAACACATTTTCACCCATTTTGGGTCCAAAAACAACCCATTTTCAAGGCATTTTGGGATTGTACGAAGGCTAAAATGGGCCACCACGAGCTCAAAACACGCCAAAAACACTTTTTTTGGCATTCCATGTGGTCTAGGATGCAGCTTGCGGTAGCCCACTGGGCCTCGGTACGGGGGTCTAGGTGTCGGTTAGGGCGATTTTGAGGGTTCGAAACCATCAAAAGTGGGTGGTTGCGGGTGGATTAGGTGCGCTCGAAATCGTGTTTTGAGCCACATAGCCCAAGATACTGTCTGTTTTTGGTTTGGGGTTGTCGGCAGCCAATGTGCACAAATTCTGGGGCTTTTGTGGGCCTTTTGGGGGCGGTTCGCGGACATATTGTGGACTGAGAGGGCCCTAGAGGGCCCTTCGGCACGGGGAAGTCTAGCCGCATGTGTAGAGTAGCCACTATTTCCCTTCATTTGGCCATTCTCAGTAGGTTGTTGGGTGGTTTTCGGCAAAAAAAAAAAAAGAGGCTGATTTTGCTCTTAAATTGCAGATTTTGAAATGGAGGTCCGGCACTTGCGACGCCCGTTCTTGCCCGCCGCTGTTGAGTTTCTGGCTCATAGTTTGTGTGGTTGTACCCCACGCCCATAGGTAGCATACACCAAAAATTTGCCCAATCCGAAGCACCACCATTGAGTTGTGATTTTTGCCCATTTCGGGCGTGCTTGCTTGCTGCTTGCTTGCTTGGTGATAAACCTGACTTTAAGCCTGGTCCTCACGGAACCCCTACCCCTAACCCTAACCAGGATCAAATATTGCAACCGAGCTGGTGGGGGAAGGAATATTGTCTCGGAGACTTCAACCACAAATGAGGTATGCACTGGAAAGTGGATGAGGGCGATTCAAATGGGTTTCAAAATGAGTTGTATTTATTCGTTTGGGCACCACAACTGGACGAGGATCATTTTTGGGAAACCATGGTTTTGACCTGTTTTTGAGCCATTTGTGGTCCTTAATTGGCCCATTTTCACAGCCCTTTTGTGCACCCCAAATGATCCACGATCATTGTTGGAAAAACACATTTTCACCCATTTTGGGTCCCAAAACAACCCATTTTCAAGGCATTTTGGGATTGTACGAAGGCTAAAATGGGCCACCACGAGCTCAAAACACGCCAAAAACACTTTTTTTGGCATTCCATGTGGTCTAGGATGCAGCTTGCGGTAGCCCACTGGGCCTCGGTACGGGGGTCTAGGTGTCGGTTGGGGCGATTTTGAGGGTTCGAAACCATCAAAAGTGGGTGGTTGCGGGTGGATTAGGTGCGCTCGAAATCGTGTTTTGAGCCACATAGCCCAAGATACTGTCTGTTTTTGGTTTGGGGTTGTCGGCAGCCAATGTGCACAAATTCTGGGGCTTTTGTGGGCCTTTTGGGGGCGGTTCGCGGACATATTGTGGACCGAGAGGGCCCTAGAGGGCCCTTCGGCACGGGGAAGTCTGGCTGCATGTGTAGAGTAGCCACTATTTCCCTTCATTTGGCCATTTTCAGCAGGTTCTAGGGCGGGTTTGGGCAAAAAAAAGCTGAATTTGGCCCTAAATTGCAAAATTTGAAATGGAGGTTTGGCACTTGCGACGCCCATTCCCGGCCGCCGCCGTTGAGTTTCTGGCTCATACTTTTTGTGGTTGTCCCTTACACCCATAGGTAGCATCCACCTAAATTTTGGCCAAATCTGAAGCACCATCATGGACCTGTGATTTCCCCCCCCTTTCGCATGTGCTTGCTGCTTGCTTGCTTGCTTGCTTGCCAAACCCGTTAGGTCCACCCTAAACAGTAAAGAGGGTTATAAAACCAAGACGGGGTCCACCAGCTCGGAGACCCTAGCCCTAACCCTAACCCATGGTGGGAAGAAATCAATGGCTACATCACCCCTGCTTTCTCAGGGTCCCTATGGTGGCGAGAAATAAAACTACAAAGGAGTGGATGTGGTGAAAACAAGGGGGGAATGGGTGGTGTGCGGGGTGGCAGGGGTGCGTCGTAACCGCCCGGCGCTTCGGCCCGCCAAAATGCCAGGCAGTGCTTCGGCCAGCCGAATTGGCCGATCAAGACCGCTGGCGAGCCGAAGTGCTGGAGGCGAATTGGCCGAGCCGAAGCGCCGCCGAGGTCGGCGCCGGTTGGCTCCATCCAGCGTGCGGATCGGCTTCGCTTGCTTTGCCTTTCTGACCTACACCCCCTGGGCCCGGGAACATGGGGTATTGTAGTCCTGCAATATTTGGTCCAGCAACAGCACCCTCGGATTGCCCCGGATCATGCTGAACAGGCTGAATCAGAGCCGTCCACTCCGAAGCCGACTGGGCAGCACAAGCATCCACCACACCGGAGCCAGCCACGCGGGATGACGAACTTGTGGCCGCCGGCCATGGCAATGTCGGGCAACTCCTTCGGGTAGCACTTCGGGCAGAAGCAGAGGTCATGGCGACGGTCCAGGAACTCATCTACTTGCAGATTTGGCAGGAACTCCTCACAGAGCTCCCAGAGGGCACAGGGCTCTGCGGGCCGGGGCAGGCCCTGCAGGGGGTGGGCATATCCCGGCTCCCCTGTGCACTGGACGTAGGCTGTCTCGACCTCAGCGCCACCCTGACAGACATTGTGCGCGGTGTTGGGGGGGGGGGGGGGGGCAGACACAAGGTTTGGCCAAATTGTGCGGGGAACCAAACTACATTGGCTTGGGGCCAGTTGTGCACCACAGCAAATGGACAGCCCGCCAGTGGGAGTACCATGTGCACTGTGCGGTGCCTGCATTCAAGGGGGCGGGGGGGGGGGGGGGGCTTTGATGAAATTGCATTCGCTTGAACCGCAGTTGGTTGCCCTCCCACCGGCGTCAGTTAAACTCCACCTGCACGTCCCATGCACTTAGTGTTTGGCAGGAGGAGCGTCCCAATTCGCTGCTGCCTATCTTTTGGAGTTGAACTTCACTCGCTCTCTCTCTCTCTCTCTCTCTCTCTCTCTCTCTCTCTCTGATGCCATACCCAAGCCTTTCGCCTCTCGTTGAAGACTGACAAGTCACAACGTTAGGCCAGCGCACACACCTGCAGCTGCGTGTCGACATCTGCCCCCAAGATCGGCAGCGTGTACGGCAGCTGTGGCTGCGCGGGGGGCTTTGGCTTGGGCGGCGGTCTGTGGAAACACACCAGGGCCCAGCTTTATGACATGACACAGAGCGGCCCCACATTTCCCCATGTTCCCCATATTCACCTTCATTTCCCCAGTTTCCCCCCAACCTCCCTACGTCTCCCCCATATGTCCCCATGCTGCTTCGCACTGCACCCAATTTACCCATATTTCCATGGAATTCTTCAGTGTCCCCAACATGTCTGAGCGAGTTCCCCACATTCCCCAATTTCCCCCAACTGGCACCCACACTGCCCCATACTTCCCGTAGTTCCCCAGAAGGACCCCCCTTCCCAGCCTTTTCCATATTTCCCCCTATTTGCACCGTATTACCACATTGCACAGGATTTGATGCAGCCCCACTGCATAGTACAATTTAGTCAGCCCCACAACGAGCGCCAGGGGCCCCTTGCAATCATTGACAGGCAGCTGTGCCGTTATGGCTCTGTCACTGGGTTGCCAATCCCCTCTCAATGCTCAGCAACATTGACAGCCATGCAAACTCCCTTGCCCAGTACGGAGTTTTGAATACTGATGCCAGGGAAACGGAGGAAGCAGAGGGTAGCAGAGGTACTGCGGCAAGCAAATGACACCCCCGAGTGACACCCCTATGTAATGGAGGCCACAAACGCAAGGCCAAACTTGGTTCAAATATGACAACAACCACAGCTTTGGTGGTCAGATGCAATTTACCTGATTGTTGCCTAATTTGGAAACCCCTTGCGGTATTGGATGGTACAAGCCGCTGTGTGGTACGGGAGGAGCGTGACAACCCCAACCCACTGTCCCAACTCCGTTCGGGCGTGCACTCAACATTAAGGCGCCAACACTCTTCCCGAGGGCCACATGAGCCTTGTGGAACATAACCCTCTGCAACACCCACCTGATTGTCGTGTTAGAGTACGGCCATCAGGCAGCTGAGTGAGCCCCTGCCGTTGATGGCAGTGCAGTCTCACTTTTGTACCACGTCAAAAACGGAACAGCGTTTTCTGGCGCATCAGGGTACAGGGGGGGGGGGGATTTCGCCCGGGGACAATTTCGCAGGGGATAATTTCGCCAGGGGAAAATTTCGCCACCCTTGAAATCCCCAAAGCCCCAAGCAAGCATGTGTCTCGCAAAATGTCTCTCAATTTTCGAAATTTTTTTTTGTCTCTCGGTCTCTATATGCCCCTTGAGGACATAGATGTCAGATCTGGTCATTACTCCAGTGGTACATGCACTTGGTTCTGATTGCACAGGCGTTGGTTCAAACCCCAGTGATGCAATTTGCGCAGCTTCATGAAATCTGATGCAGACGATCCAGTAACTGGTGCAGAAGGTGCAGGCTTCTTTTTCAAGGCATCAACAATCCTTAATGCGTGGCCATCCAGGACACCACATTTTTTAAGTGCTGCCATATTAATAAGAGTGAGCTCTTTCATGCATGCAAATCCAGCAGCTGCAAGTGGCACTGCATACTGTGAATACCCAAGCTGTTGCAAAAAATTCACAAGATCAGCCTTGGGTTTTTTCAGGATGGAACTGATACGCCAAAATTTCGCCAGGGGAAAATTTCGCCACCTTTCTTAACAGCGAAATTTTCCCCGCGAAATTCTCCCCTGGCGAAATTCCCGCCCCCCCCTGTATTCCTCACCCCCAAATGCCTGGGTACCAAATGGCAGACCAACTGCGTAGCACTGTGCAGTCCAGAGCACGACGGCCCCAGAGACAGGGGCACTGGGCAAATGCACATCTTGTCTCCCAATCAGCCCAACAAATAGCCCAAAGGGATCAATTTTGGACCAAAAAATTCAGGTTTTTGGGATGGGGAGCTTCCTTTGTGGCCCCCACAATGCCTGCCAACCTGCAGTGCCACATCCCCTTCCACTTTTGTGCTCCACCAAAAAATGGGCCCTCCAACAAGTGCTTTGGGCCCATTGTTGTGCCCGTTTGGGCCAATTTTGGTCCACAAAGCCTGAAGCCAAAAACCATTAATTTGTCAATTCAAACAAACGGGTTGAACATGGGTCAAACAGTCCCTCGGGAATCATTTTTGCAGTACCGTCGCATGTGTGGAATCCCAGGTTCTCCCAAAAAGGCTGACCCCTCTGCGCCAAAACCAGCAACACCGTACAGTACTGTGATCTGCAGGCATCCCTGGCTGCTGCTCTCCCACCTGTGCTCCTCGTAACCCGAACCCAAGAGGCAGATGTGTAAGAACCGCCGCGGTGGGTGTGCCATCCCCCCCCCCCCGAATGTATTGATGAGAAGCCACTTGCACTTTAGGAGGCCCAAGTGTCTGCAAACCACGTGGGGCTCAGCGCCCCGGAGGAGGTTTTGAGCCCAGAGCCAGTACGGCGTCACATAGTGACGCATACGTTAGCCACTGGTCCGCCGCTCTCATGAGGTCCAGGCACACAGGAGTCTCTGCAGGCCCCTTGCAGCAGTGCTTGCCTCTCCCTCTCCCCCTTGCCCTCCCGAAAAATGCGTGGACTGTTGGCCAGAAACCCCTGAGCCATCCTCTTCACTTTTGCAATGTACATCACCAGTAGGGCCACCCCCTCTGCACAGTCATGGCGTGCACACCGGCGGCCCCCATTTCCATAGCATTGCTCGTGTGTCGCACCAGCGGGCCCTGTCGGGTACCACATCATCGCCCCTCGGGCCTCAGGCTGTCCTTTAGTGAAACAAAATGACCTCCACCCTCCCCCAAAAAAGGGAGGGGGAGGGGTCTGGAATTCCTATAAACCAAACCAAAAACGGGGGTCGGCTCCCAAAAACGGGCATCGGTGGATGCCCAGTGGAAGGTACAGGGGAGGACCTGGGACGGGGTGGGGCTTGGGACCGATTGCTCTTGCGGATCTGGAGCACCGAGCGGGCCCTTCGCCCCTTCCGCTTGGGGGCCGGCTTTGCTCTGGCTGTGCCTGCGGGATCAGCAACCTGCACACATCCGTCATACAACAAATGCACATGCGCGCACACGCATGCGCACATGAACACCCAGACCACGGCACTCCGCAGAGCCCCACTCTCAGGGGGAAGAGTGGGGGGAAAGCGGTCGTTTGGTGCATAGCAGTGGGGTTTGGGGGGGGGGGGGGTTGTGTACAAAAATTGCCCAGAGGGTTCTTCATTCTAAGGCATCGGTTGTCAGGCCACGCATGGAAGGGGGTGTTTGTGGGGCATGAGCATGATTCATGAGTGGCTGAGTTCATGCGATGGTCATCAATATGCAGAAACTGTCTCCAGGAAATCAGCGTAATTGCACTGCAGAATCCCTGGTGTCATAGTACCCATAGCTCGACCCTTGGAAGTAGCTGGGCTGGTGGCTACACCCGTTGCAGGTGCATCGCATGCACCGCTTGCAGCACTTGGCTCGGGGGGACGTGTTAGAGGGTTTATGAAGCTCGGATGTTTTGAAAACACATTGCCCTCTTCCTGGACACCGACATTACTAGGTCGGGTCTGATAGAGATGCTGCATGGCCACCTCCAACACGTGACACAATGTGCATGAACGGGCATAAAGAAAACACCAAAGGGTTGACCATGTGCTAGCCGACAAGGGAGCATTGTATTCTTTATAGAGTACATGTCACAGCTGTTTGTTTCAACAAAGTAGTGATTGGAGTTTGCCTGCCAGATGCATTTGGAGGCAGAGACCACAGAAATGCCCCAGCTGGCTTTGACTGGTTGGTACATGCACACACTTTGTGTCCTTTTTGCGTCTGTATTGGTGTCAATACTGGAGGCTGTGTATGATGGTGCGATGCAGTGCGTTGAGGTGCATGCAAGGGTGTGCGATCCAGCGCGACGGAGTGTGATGTGATGGAGTGCAGTGCAATGACGTATTGGAGCATGAGCGTTGCAAAACCCCGCTCCATGTATGTGCGACAGAGGGCGGGGATCCAGGAATGTGGGGCAGAGAGGATGGAGCGAGGGCCATGGAAAACCGGGGTCGTGGAACAAGGAGCAGGTGGCAGAAGAGGTTGCCACGAAGGGTCTCAATCCTCAGAATCCCCCTTTGATGGTCATTCTACACTGTCCGAACAATTGCTGTGCAGTGTCACCCTCATCACTCCATCCTGTCACTGCAGATGTTGCAGGGATGGCAATGCTGGCCCCTTGCAACAACACAGCATGGCCCCTTGCAATAACACAGCACTGTACACAACCCAGTCGTGCGGGGACCTGGCCGTTTGCATCCGCGATGGGCACCCATCGCATCATCAGTCCGGGCCTGAAACTGCAACTCTCGCACTTCCTCTGCAATCCCCGTTTCTCTTCTCTTGTTTGATGCATGTGAAGTGCTTTTGGTTCCGGATCGGGACGCTCCTCGTCAGCCCCCCCCCCCCCCGGCAACTGAACTTGGTGACCCCAAACACAAGGTATTTGGGAAAACTTAGTACCAGACGAGGTAAACCTTAGTAAAATTTGGTAAAAACTAAGTAGAAGCGAGGTAAAACTTAGTAAAAAAATTTTGTGTATTAAATTTTGGCTCGTTTCTACTAAGTCCCCCCCCCAACCGCTGTTTCAACCAAGGTAGTCAACACTTCGATGGTAGGTGGCACTTTTGTTTAAGGGCACAAGACCCCCGGGTCGATCCCCGGCCACTTGTGTTAGTGGCGCCCCACTTAGGCCAAACCATCATGCACACCAATTAGTTGGCACTCAGTCAACATAACACAATATAATTGGGACCGGGCACTAGAAACAAAATCAGGCTCAAGAAAAGAGTCCTGACAGGGCCATGGCCAACATCTGTGCCAACTACTTGCAAGTAGTTACAAAAAACACGCTTGAAAATCAATTCGGCCTTGGTATCTGCATGATGTGGTTTGCCTCGCACTGTGGGATTACTGGTGCATATCCCAAACACAACCGTTTTCAACTCCCCTTGTAGCTCGGTGCAAAATGCTTGGTCATTTCTCAGTTGACCATCAGCATTTTGGGGGACCGCATACCACTTGCGACAGATCCACACACCGGGACGGGTGTTAACAACATAAGCAGCAACAACAATAGAAGCAACAGCAGCGATAGCAAGGTTGGCCGCCTAGAATAGGCGCAATGCAACACACATCTCCTACTGACACAAGATAGGCGCATGCAAGGTACACTGAAGAACCTTACATTCATGGCAGGCTATGTGAGGTGTGCAATCACAGGAAAAGCATGTCAACGGGGTCCACAGATTTGGGTTCGGTGTACATCCCAGCCACCTCCCAATGCAATGTTGGGGTCCTCGGGGTGGAGGCCAACTTGGAACGACTGAAGTACACAGTAGCTTCAGTCATTTCACGCCGCAACCACAATCTATCTTGTGGCACTTGCAACATGCCTTGACAACACGCTGAGACAGGGCACAATGCAATGCCAAAAGACATGCCAGATGGCAACTGACACCATCAATATGCCCGATGAAGGTGGAATGCAGGGGTGCAATTGCAAATGCGAGGGCACCGAAAGCATCCAAAATCTTTGCCCACTTCTTCCGCTATTGTGGTTGAATGCCTTCTTGCTCGGCAATCATATCCAAAACGGCCAACTCCTCCTAGTTTGCCCCAACAATGTGTGGCCGGCCACACAGGGGGTCAAACTTAAGGCAGAGGTATTCGCGAGTTGGGGCAATCAACAACAAGCGGAGCACCCAATGGGAATTGCCCAAGTTATATACCTACGCCAGAATCACGGGGTCCCCAACACTTTAGAGCAGGGCACAAAATCAGAGGTGGCCCACAAGTGGGCCGGGTGGCTACATAACCCCTTTCGCTTGAGGCATCCCGAATGCATCAAAATGGGGGACAAAATCATAGGTGGCCCACAAGTGGGCCAGGTGGCTACATAACCCCTGCCACCTGCGGGGGATCCCCAACGCTTCACGACGGGGAACAAAATCAGAAGGGGCCCACAAATGGGCCAGGTGGCTACATAACCCTTGCTGCCTGGAGGTCCCCAATGCTTCATAGTGGGGTACAAAATCGGCAGTGGCAGTCAGAAGTGGAAAAACTTATTTTTTACTTAAATTTACAATGTGGATTTGACACTTGCTTTTGCCAATAAAACCAATCCTTGCAATTTTGGAACCAAAAAACTCCTCGTTTTCGATGGATCCCTTGCAGCAACTCAAGCACCACACTTGCAAATAAATCCCAGTGAATGTACTAGTTTCGACCCGACCTCAGGTCCTCATCAGCTGATAAAGCAGAAACATATGAACATAAGATTGCATTGCATTTAGCAAAATTCAGCACATACAATTCACTGAAATTCAAACATTCACGCATGCACGCATGCATTCTCACAATCCTGCGGCTGTAAGCTGTCAGAAATTAAAGTCCTGTGAGCGCGCGCCCGGAAAATCCGGCGCAGACTTTTTTGCTGGTTTGAGAATAGCAAATAATCTGATGTGTGGAATGAATTTTAGTCTTCGTTGCAAAACATATGTGGCTCTTGCCCATGCCACCTGTACCCCCCCATGGTGCAGTGTTCGTAGAACATGTACAGAACTACGTATATCCCTCCCACCACCCACTGCTCCCATGGCTCCATTCCCCATATTTACTTGTGATTCCAACTGTGTAAATTTTTTTACTAAGTTATACCACGGACCTCCAAACACATCCATGTTGATTGGCTTGTGGCTCCAGTGCATTGCCGTGTGACCAGCCCTTGGCTCTGTGCCCCGAGTCTTCCACACACAACAGAGGGATGATCATACCGCAGGCTGTGACGGCAGGTCCGCTCCCAGAGGCATGTCCCCCGGAGGCATATCCCCCACAGGCATGTCCCGGTCCTCAGCATCCAATGCATCGTCGTTCAGGACCCAGTCCACGTTGCTGCTGCTCGCCTCCTCTTGGCGCCCTGGGGGCTCCCCACCGCTTCCAAAGTCCGGCAGCCCCTCGGCATCATCAAGGGCCATCCCCGTGTCCTCAGCAGCTGGGTCCACTGGATCGGCCTCCCAATCCACATCCACATCCACATCCAATCCCACCATCCTCTCGTTGTCCACCGGCGGCAGAGCTGCGTCCGGCGCAGGCGGAGCCGCTGCGGCCGTGTACACTGCGGCCGGCTCCGCCGGAGTCAACGCGGACTCAGCCGGTGCCGAAGTCTCGGGAGAGTGGGTCCCTGCGGGAGTGTGGCCTCTGGCATGCGACCCCTCTGCAACGCGATTGTGCATTTGCACGGCTGCGCTGTGCACCTGCGACTCACCAGTGGGGGCCGCCAGTGCACCTGGCACTGGCGTTGCGGCCACACCTGGCAGCGGTGCGGTGTGCCAGTGGCACGCGGAATGCAGCTCCGCCGTCCGGACGCCGTTCGGGTGGTTGTAGGACGAGATCAGCCCCGGTGGAGTCCTGTACGCGTCTTGCAGGGCCCCAGGGGCCGCCCCGGGGCTGTGCGGCTGTGTCTCGAACACTTCAGTTTCTAGTTTCACAGCCACAGCGTCAGCACTGAGGGAGCTGGCAGCAGGGTCGCCTGCGCAGATTCCCTGACAGAGGCGTGTGGCGCGCAGCAAAGGGAGAGGGCAGAAGATCAAAAAGAAGGGGCAACCCTTGGAGGCGACTGACCACTGAGATACGCTCAAAAAGGGTTGGGGCTACCACAACGGCTCAGTACATGTGTCGGTTGGTACTTCCGCAATTTTTCGATACTTGGGGGGGGGGGGGGGGGGCTACGTTGTCTGTCCCCAGGCAGTGGGGAACTGTGGCTGGTTAGAGTGGGATAATTGTCCCTCCGCTCCCACGTGCTGCTTCTGCCTCCGTGACGCCAACTCCACTGCCGACGCCGGCGGATTACTACACAATGCTGTACATTCGCAGACTGGTCCGGAGGAACATCCCCGGTGTCTGTGGGCTGCTAACGAAAGGGATATGCACTCGCCCCCATCGATGGTCCCCTGGAGGTATCTCCCATCGCCCTGTTGGGTGACTCTCGCGTTGCCAGCTGCCGCGTTTTCCCTGGACAGCCCTCACTTTTGACAAGACCCTCCAAATTCGCAGGTGTGTGTGTGCGTGTGTGCGTGCGTGCGTGTGTGTGTGTGTTGCATGTGTGTGAGTGTGTGCGCACGCATGTGTATGTGGGCGCACGCATGAGCACGCATTCACATACAGCCTCACAGCCACTGTTGACTTGCAGACTCTGTGCTGCGCCTTCTGCCTTCACGACGCCGTTGGATGGCTGTGCTGTGCTTGAGCCGTTGAAGGGCTCGGGGGACCCACCTGTGGAACAACACATGCGCCATGGCACACGTGCACACGAGCAGACACGATAGCAGGACGTCTCGTTCTATGCTCAACCCTTCCTCTGTATTTTTTTGGGTGGCGGGACCACTGATTTGGGTACCATGATTCGGGCTGGGGTAAAGGGGCATAACTGGGCTGCTGCAAGTCACTGTCCTGAAAAATATGGTTTGTCTAATTGTTGTGCAATTCGAGCCCTTCGCGCGCCTGGGAGGGAGTGCTGGACACTGGCCCACACAGCCACACACAGTCACACACAGTCACACCGCAGGCATATACAGTCACAAACAGTCACAGGAGGAGGAGAAGGAGGAGGAGACGTGGTCCCCCATTGGGGCGCCCGCGCGCACCAGCCACATGGTGCCTGTTGGCCCCCACCCACTGGGGATGCAGGTGTTGGTGGCATGACCCCCTCAGGCCTGAACCGACTCAGCATCATGGCGGAGGCTCTCCTCTTCTTCTCCTCCGTAAGGTACCCAACCCACACACTGCCCTCCACCGTGGTGGACACGACGTGGGTTCCACCCAGGTACCCTCGGGGGGGGGGGGGGGGGGCTGAAGGCCTCAGCTCCACTGCTGGTCTCGGCCGCCCCCTGGGGATGTGTACGCTCTCAATGGCTCTCTCAACGGGTACACGCCACCAGTTTTGAGATATTTGGGTCACAAAATGGGTGCTGGATCCACATGCCATCGCAACGCAACTCTCTATCTCAAATTGATCCTCACAGTACCTATTTTTTTTCAACGATTCCATTGCAGTGGCCAAGATGCAAATTTACAGAAAATTTGACGCATAAGTCAACTGACAGTCTTGGGGTCAGGAGCTTCCAAAACGACAAACCAGATGCGAAGGCACAAGCATGCCCCCCACTTGAGAGGACAGGGGCGCCACCATCTGTTGCAGGGGCCACCCCCAGCCGTGGGGGGTGGCCACCTGCTCCCGCCCCCCATGCTGGGGAGGCGGCCGCCGCACACTGCCCATTGACCAACGGTGGCCACCATACCAACTAGTGGCAATCAGGGTGCCCCCCAGCCTGGGGAGGGGGCTGCCCCCCTCCCCACCACCTACCCATTGACCTGCAGCGGCCACCATACCAACAGGCGGCTGTCAGGGTGGCCCCCAGGCTGGAGAGGGGGCTGCCCCAAACCACCGCACGTCGCCATCACTGCGGGCCGGCCCTAGCCCCCCTCATGAGGACTCTGTTTCTCCGGCGCTGGGCAGGGGCCAGGCGAAGGCCCCAGGAAACTGGCGCCGGGCCCCTAAAGCGGACCCCGCGCCTTTCCAATTCCCCCAAAACCCGCTGGGGGAGACCCCAGCATGGGCAGCAGGATGCCCGGCTCCACTATCCCTCACACGATGCACCACCCCCCAGGGACCCATCCTGCCCCATTGCAGCTGCCCTGCGGTGGCCGAGGGGGGTGAGGCGGCAACCACGCGGCCAAGCTGCACCCCAGATTGCGTGTTAGCCCAGGTTTCCGAGCCTGGGCACACTCCCACACCACGGTGAGGTCACACGCTCTTGGGCGGCCGTGGGGGTAGTCACACAGAATCACACACAGTCACACACAGTCACACATAGGCCTGCACAGGCCTGCACAGGCTCAAACCGGCGGACAAAGGCACACATAGTTCCAGACAGACACACACATGCACAGAGGCACACACAGGCACACAGGCACACGGACACAACACCTTCATCTTCAATTAGGATCTGATCATATTTTGTGCCGCGTCCCACGAAATGCGTGGGCCCAGGTACATACGCATGGGACCCTCCATGACCATCGTAAGGGGTGAACCCGGCGGGGCGGAACGCGTTGTTCCCCAACACCGTGGTGAGATTGTGTGAGGAGAACCGCCGCACCGTGGCCTGAGACAAAGCCTGGGGTTGCCCCACGGTAGTGGGGACGGACATGCTGGGGTTCCAGCCCTTCGGGGCTGAGTAGTGGCTGGGCGTTGAGGAGAGGGAGGGGGGCATGGGATGCAATGGACTGAGATACGACGCCTGAGGACAGGGGCATGGGATGCAATGGACTTACATGCGATGCATGAGGACAAGCGGAGGTTTCCGGTTCGTACCGGTCTTCGTCAACGGGCGCTCTCGCCTGCCCCTGCACCCCGTGCCAAACTGTCACCTTTCCAAAAAAAATGCCCCCTGTCTCCCTGCACAACAAGAGGCGTCACAGGTTTTCAGCTCTGGAACAACTGAAGCTCACGTTGTTCACACTGTCGGAGCCCGCATTGTCCTGACATCCGCCATATCATTGGACCACCACCAAATAGCCCTACATCATTTCCTCACCCCCCCCCCCCTGCACCCACGCACTAGACGCTCGCCGACTGCCACCTCCACTCCTCTTCACACACTTCATCTGCCAGCGGACCATGGGCAAATTGCGTACGGGCTCATCAGAGTGCATTCGCCGTCCCATGCCCACTGCGTGCAACATCCACAAAGCAGGTGCCTGAGGAGCCTCATACCCACACAGTCCAGATACACAGGCCCACTTGGCCCCATTTCGTAAGAACCGTCCCTTTTGGCCGCAATGGAAGCGGCAAGGCGCCAACGTCATGCACAGCGGTGTTCCTTGCAGAATGCCCACGACTTCCTACCTCCGCCCCCCCCCCCCCCGACTGGGCTTATGATGTCCAGCACTGGACCGCGAGCCTTCAAGCCCTGCCCCTTTGGAGGCACCAGCAAACTCCGGAGCTTTCAAAATGCCGGCAAATAGAAGCCAGCACACGTGCCCTGGAGCCACCTTTTTTGTGCTCATATGCCTCTGGGTCCAATAAATACCGAGAAGAGCGGGGGGAGGGGGGGGGGGGGGTGGGCGATGCGCTGGTTTGGTTGGCTAAAACACATGAAACACTGCATGCGCGTGCCACAGCGACAAATCACCCCAGTTCCATCTTGCAAAATCAAATAGTACATCGGGCGGAGAAAAAAGCGCCCCTTTTGAGCCTTTTTGTCCCGCAGGATGCCCCTCTCCCCTGTTGCACACACATTTGGGGCTGGAATGTCCGTTGCCCTCCCACACCCATGCCCTGAACGGTGGGTCTGATGGAATGGTGGTTGTAAAAAAATGCTCTGAAGGTACCTTGCTGTACTCCGTAAACAAATGGGCACAATGAAATCTGAATCTTTGGGCCTTTTTTTTATGCTACAAATAGCATCGTCACATTGTTATGCAGGGGTTGGTGGCCACATGTGTAGCATTGCCAAGTATTCAAATACCCATCCACATTTCCCCAAGCCATTGATTCAGTCACCTGTCTCCACATCGTGTACTCAGGCACCCATCCCCACATTGCTTCACCAAATATCTGCACCTCCTCAGCAACATGACCTGGCTGAAATTCCAGTAGGGTTGAAAGCACATGCAACGGTGCAAGCACAACACCAGACCTTCGCCTGCTGTTGGGCATCGTAGGCTTGCTGCTTGGCCACAAGTCTTTGTGAAGGGGGTCGTATCCTAAGACAAGGACAAAAGGCTGCCTCAGCCTGGGCCCTGAAACTGCTGATGGAGGACCACTCTTGTTCCTTGTACAGCTGCAGAAACAGAAACAACTGCGTACTGTAGAAACACTTGAATCTGCAGACCACTAATTTTTGCAACGGGCAATTGAAATATCATTTCAGTAAAATTCGTGCGCAGCCACCGACCAAGTTCAAAAACAAATTTTGCCATTTTTTGGCAACTGGCAAATGGCCGGGCAGTCGGCTTGCGCAACCATTGCTCTGCGGCAGGCAGTTGGTTGACCAATGATCAATGTCGGTTGACCGACCTCAGCTAAACCAACACAGCTCAATAAGTCCTGTCCCTCTCTCTCAGCCCCTGTTTCTCGTCGCACATGCCTCAGATGGAACACTCTGAGTGCACCCTCCAGCCTGTGAGCATATCGGCTCATCATTGAAGATGCACACACCTGGGTGCTACCCTGCGCGGGTCATACACCCCATTGGATGCCTGCAACTTGGGCTTGGCTTGCCTTTTGGGCTTGGGGACATGGCCTGCCTGAGGATAGATCTGCAGAGGGAACTGTGCGCAGGCGTCCGGCACCTGAAGTGTAAACAAAAGGCAGAAGTGTAATGCTCAGGGCGCAGTGCATATCGCAAGACTCACGAAAAGCCTATGCCCAGAAAGCCCTGCAGAATCGCCCTGCCCGTGCCGTGCATCACCCTGCCCTTGGAACTCTGCCTTTGCCTCTGCACTTGCCTCCCCTGTCAGTGTCTACATTCCTGCAGGCCATCCCAGCCAAAAAAATAATTCTGTAAAAGGGACACTGCAGTGCCTCTCCAAATCTGCACAGGGCTTTTGCCGGGGGCGGAATCAGCCAGCGGGTGACACAATGGTGAGGCGTAAATGCCTGCTAAAACCGACAATACGGTGTGGCAGTAGGGCGGTAGGGGCTCGGGAGAGTGGCAGGGAACAAAGCCGGCACTGGGGACTCATGACGGAGCTGAACATTCACGAGGTGAGATAAGGCTATGCCATGGGGGTTAGAAGATTGGACGGGAGACGGTGCAGCACCTCGTCAGTAGCTTCGCCGTCAGACAACTTTTTGAAGTCCCGTTTTTTTCTTGTGGCTCTGAACAACGAAAGAACAGCACCGAATTTTTGGTGTATTCCAACCTTTTCCAATTTCTTGGAAAGGGAGTTTGGCAAAATGAACGTCATTCAACTGGCAATTTTTCAAGATCCGGAAACGAAATGTCAGGCCAGATTCAAATCCACATTTTGGCAAGGACAGAGATGCACTGGCAACAGGCACCGCACATACATACGCCATAGACACTAGTGGAGGCACGGCACTTGTCTAATTTACACACATTGGTGCAGGTATCGCACATGCATGAGCAATACACATTAAGTCATGCACCACCCGTGCATGCGTGGCACGCACTGGCACAAGCACCACACGTGCATCTGTTGGCCAGGCAAACAGCCGCTTGACCAGCAAGCAGTCAGTCGGCTGAGCTGACGGTGTTCTCTTAAAATCTGTGCATGCAGACACGTCCTGAGTGTCATTTAATCGATTCCCTCTCTTGATCTCGTCCCTCACACCTCACATAATGCCCTACTGCACAGCAGGCACACATACATGACCACACACATGCACACTACTGCACCCACACCATATGCAAACTACATGCATGCTACAAGCTTACTTACACACTGAATGCACACTACATGCATACAACATACACACAGGGGAGGAGAAGGAGGAAGAGGCGGAGGAGATGCGACTGGGATCCAAGCCTCACGACGGCTGCAGTTGCCAGTAATGTGTGCACACATGCGCCATTTGGTGAAACCTAGTATGCACGTAGCAAAACCTAGTAAAATGTAGCAAAACCTAGTAAAAATTTTTTTTTTGAAAAAAAAATTTACTAGGTAAAAAAAGCAAAATTTTCAAAAAATTTTCCTCACTAGGTTACTAGGCAGTGACAAATTTGGACTTGAATTTGAACAAAAACACGAAGTTTATGGGGGAGGGGGTCAACGGTAGGTGGTATTTGTGTTTAAGGGCATGGTGCCCCCTGGTCTATTCCAAGCCACTTGTGTAAGTGGCGCCCCACCCGGGCCAAACCGTGTATTGCAAGGTCAGCAGAAACAAAATGAGGCTCAAGAAAAGAAGGAGCTTTTATATCATAAATATATATATATATATATATACACATATATGAGGTGCACACACGTGTGCTTTATATGAAGTCGCAAAACAACCGCTTGTAGATGAGGTCCGCCTTCTTATCTTTGTATGTGGGTTGTGCAGAGGGAGGGTTGTGCTTGAACATGTTGCGAAGCACGCCCGTGGTCTTTGTATCCAACTCTTTGATGAGATTTTTGGCACAGGCAAGTGCGTACATATGGCCATAGCAACTTGAGGTGGTGGCCTTGGACCACACAGCGCCACGCTACAAGCACCTCTCCCCGCTTACACCACACATTGAACGCAGAAGACTCCGAACTGGCATTGTTGCTTTGCAATGGAGACGAATTAGCCACGGCTCGGCCATAGAAAATGTGTGTTGTGTTACCGGGTGGCGGGTGGTGCGGCCTCACACTCGGACCCAAAATTTGTCTCCCGGGAAAAATTGCCACCCATACCCCACACCAGGGGGTATGTTACGGGGGGTGGCCAAAACAAAGTTGGGGCCACCCCCCACTAGCATTCGAGCACACGGGGATGCTCAAATGTGCTTCTAAACATACACGCATACAACACTTATATGCCCTGAACCAAAGAAGCGGTCTTGGGCGAAACCTCAACCCACAATATGTGCACCAAAACTGCATGTAGTGCCCCCTTCGATTTCCTTATCTGGATCCCCTCCATATACGTTGATGTCCGTGGGCGCGCCTGGGGGGGTGGGGAATCTTGGGGGTAAACACAGTTGAAAAAAAATAGAAACGAATTGAAAGGTGCAAATACCTGGGAGGAGTCATGACAGAAACACAGCTGGGCACCCCATGTGCATAAGCAAAATGTAACATAGACCATACAATGCAGGGAAGAGAGCCGAGCCGGAGGCGTGAAATAACCCCCAGAAAGTCCAATGAGTGTAGCAGCCCATAATAGGGGGGCATAAATTTTGATTGTCGTCCCCCGCATGCATTGCACCTTAGCCTGTGTCTGTGACTCTTTACGCATGAATGATGAGTAAGCTCCTTCATCGGATCAAGGGTAGAGTGTCACAAACAACCAAGCAATAAAAGTACACTGCATGCATATTCTAAGGGTGTCATCCGTGCCCACGGGACTCATTGTCGCCGATTTCTTCATGCCCGCCTCAGTGCCTTCCGCAGAGCTTTGCTTCGAGGACACTGTTGCAAAGATGAAGGGCAAAAGGAAAAAGGTGGGGCCCAAAAGAGGGCAGACTTGCTACGTCACCCCTGCATTCTCCGGGGTCCCCCACGTCTAGCGCGGGGAGCCAAATCAAGCGGGGGGCAAAATAAGAGGTGGCCCACAAGTAGGCAAGGTGGCTACATAACCCCTGCCGCTTGGGGGGTCCCCACCGCTTCAGAGCGGGGGGCAGAATCAGAAGTGGCCCACAAGTGGGCAAGGTGGCTACATAACCCCTACCGCCTGTGGGGTTCCCACCGCTTCACAGCGGGGGGGCAGATTCAGAATTGGCCCACAAGTGGGCAAGGTGGCTACATAACCCCTGCCGTTTGGGGGTTCCCACCGCTTTAGAGCGGGGTAGAATCAGATGTGGCCCACAAGTGGGCAAGGTGGCTACATAACCCCTACCGTTTGGGGGGTCCCCACCGCTTCAGAGCGGGGGTAGAATCAGAAGTGGCCCACAAGTGGGCAAGGTGGCCACATAACCCCTGCCGCTTGGGGGGTCCCACCCGCTTCGGAGCGGGGGGCAGAATCAAAAGTGGCCCACAAGTGGGCAAGGTGGCTGCATAAGCCCTACCGCCTGGGGGGTCCCCACCGCTTCAGAGCGGGGGGCAGAATCAGAAGTGGCCCACAAGTGGGCAAGGTGGCTACATAACGCCTACCGCCTGGGGGGTCCCCACCGCTTCAGAGCGGGGGGGCAGATTCAGAAGTGGCCCACAAGTGGGCAAGATGGCTGCATAAGCCCTGCCGCCTGGGGGGTCCCCACCGCTTCAGAGCAGGGGGCAGAATCAGAAGTGGCCCACAAGTGGGCAAGGTGGCTACATAACCCTTGCTGCCTGAGGGGTCCCCACCGCTTCAGAGCGGGGGGCAGAATCAGAAGTGGCCCACAAGTGGGCAAGGTGGCTACATAACCCTTGCTGCCTGAGGGGTCCCCACCGCTTTAGAGCGGGGGGCAGAATCAGAAGTGACCCACAAGTGGGCAAGGTGGCTGCATAACCCCTGCCGCCTGGGGGGTCCCCACCGCTTCAGAGCGGGGGGCAGAGTCAGAAGTGGCCCACAAGTGGGCAAGGTGGCTACATAACCCTTGCTGCCTGAGGGGTCCCCACCGCTTCAGAGCGGGGGGCAGAATCAGAAGTGGCCCACAAGTGGGCAAGGTGGCTACATAACCCTTGCTGCCTGAGGGGTCCCCACCGCTTTAGAGCGGGGGGCAGAATCAGAAGTGACCCACAAGTGGGCAAGGTGGCTGCATAACCCCTGCCGCTTGGGGGGTCCCCACCGCTTCAGAGCGGGGGGCAAAATCAGAAGCTGCCCACAAGTGTGCAAGGTGGCTACATAACCCATGCCGCCTGGGGGGTCCCCACCGCTTCACAGCGGGGGTAGAATCAGAAGTGGCCCACAAGTGGGCAAGGTGGCCACATAACCCCTGCCGCCTGGGGGGTCCCACCCGCTTCATAGCGGGGGGCAGAATCAGAAGTGGCCCACAAGTGGGCAAGGTGGCTGCATAACCCTTGCCGCTTGGGGGGTCCCCACCGCTTCATAGCGGGGGGCAAAATCAGAAGAGGCCCACAAGTGGGCAAGGTGGCTGCATAACCCCTGCCGCCTAAGGGGTCCCCACCGCTTCGGAGCGGGGGGCAGGACCGGAAGAGGCCCACAAGTGGGCAAGGTGGCTGCATAACCCCTGCCGCCTGGGGGGTCCCCACCGCTTCAGAGCGGGGGGCAGAATCAGAAGAAGCCCACAAGTGGGCAAGGTGGCTACATAACCACTGCCGCCTGGGGCCCCCCCACCGCTTCAGAGCGGGGGGCAGAATCAGAAGGCGCCCACAAGTGGGCAAGGTGGCTGCATAACCCTTGCCGCCTGGGGGGTCCCCACCGCTTCAGAGCGGGGGGTAGAATCACAAGTGGCCCACAAGTGGGCAAGGTGGCTGCATAACCCCTGCCGCTTGGAAGGTCCCCACCGCTTCAGAGCGGGGGGCAGAATCAGAAGAGGCCCACAAGTGGGCAAGGTGGCTGCATAACCCCTGCCGCTTGGGGCGTCCCCACCGCTTCAGAGCGGGGGGCAGAATCAGAAGAGGCCCACAAGTGGGCAAGGTGGCTGCATAACCCCTGCCGCCTGGGAGGTCCCCACCACTTCAGAGCGGGGGGCAGATTCAGAAGTGGCCCACAAGTGGGCAAGGTGGCTGCATAACCCCTGCCGCCTGGGGGCCCCCCACCGCTTCAGAGCGGGGGGCAGAATCACAAGTGGCCCACAAGTGGGCAAGGTGGCTGCATAAGCCCTACCGCCTGGGGGGTCCCAACCGCTTCAGAGCGGGGGGTAGAATCACAAGTGGCCCACAAGTGGGCAAGGTGGCTACATACCCCTTGCCGCCTGGGGGGTGCCCACCGCTTCAAAGCGGGGGGCAGAATCAGAAGTGGCCCACAAGTGGGCAAGGTGGCTGCATAAGCCCTACCGCCTAGGTGGTCCCAACCGCTTCAGAGCGGGGGGCAGAATCAGAAGTGGCCCACAAGTGGGCAAGGTGGCTACATAACCCCTACCGCCTGGGGGGTCCCCACCGCTTCAGAGGAAGGGGGCAGATTCAGAAGTGGCCCACAAGTGGGCAAGGTGGCTACATAACCCTTGCCGCCCGGGGGGTCCCACCCGCTTCAGAGCGGGGGGGCAGAATCGGAATTGGGCCACAAGTGTGCAAGGTGGCTGCATAAGCCCTACCGCCTGGGGGGTCCCCACCGCTTCAGAGCACGGGGCAGAATCAGAAGTGGCCCACAAGTGGGCAAGGTGGCTACATAACCCCTGCCGCTTGGGGGGTCCCCACCGCTTAGAAGCGGGGGGTAGAATCACAAGTGGCCCACAAGTGGGCAAGGTGGCTACATAACCCCTACCGACTGGGGGGTCCCCATCGCTTCATAGCGGGGGGCAGAATCAGAACTGGCCCACAAGTGGGCAAGGTGGCTGCATAACCCCTGCCGCCTGGGGGGTCACCACCGCTTCAGAGCGGGGGGCAGAATCAGAAGAAGCCCACAAGTGGGCAAGGTGGCTACATAACCCCTGCCGCCTGGGGGCCCCCCACCGCTTCAGAGCGGGGGGCAGAATCAGAAGAGGCCCACAAGTGGGCAAGGTGGCTGCATAACCCCTGCCGCCTGGGGGGTCCCCACCGCTTCAGAGCGGGGGGTAGAATCACAAGTGGCCCACAAGTGGGCAAGGTGGCTGCATAACCCCTGCCGATTGGGGAGTCCCCACCGCTTCAGAGCGGGGGGCAGAATCAGAAGAGGCCCACAAGTGGGCAAGGTGGCTGCATAACCCCTGCCGCCTGGGGGGTCCCCACCGCTTCAGAGCGGGGGGCAGAATCAGAAGAGGCCCACAAGTGGGCAAGGTGGCTGCATAACCCCTGCCGCCTGGGAGGTCCCCACCGCTTCAGAGCGGGGGGCAGAATCAGAAGAAGCCCACAAGTGGGCAAGGTGGCTGCATAACCCCTGCCGCCTGGGGGCCCCCCACCGCTTCAGAGCGGGGGGCAAAATCAGAAGAGGCCCACAAGTGGGCAAGGTGGCTGCATAAGCCCTACCGCCTAGGTGGTCCCAACCGCTTTAGAGCGGGGGGCAGAATCAGAAGTGGCCCACAAGTGGGCAAGGTGGCTACATAACCCCTACCGCCTGGGGGGTGCCCACCGCTTGGGAGCGGGGGGCAAAATCAGAAGAGGCCCACAAGTGGGCAAGGTGGCTGCATAAGCCCTACCGCCTAGGTGTTCCCAACCGCTTCAGTGCGGGGGGCAGAATCAGAAGTGGCCCACAAGTGGGCAAGGTGGCTACATAACCCTTGCCGCCCGGGGGGTCCCCACCGCTTCAGAGCGGGGGGGGAAATCAGAATTGGCCCACAGGTGGGTAAGGTGGCTACATAACCCCTGCCGCTTGGGGGGTCCCCACCGCTTCAGAGCGGGGGGCAGAATCAGAAGTGGCCCACAAGTGGGCAAGGTGGCTACATAACCCCTGCCGCTTGGGGCGTCCCCACCGCTTTAGAGCAGGGGGCGGGATCAGAAGTGGCCCACAAGTGGGCAAGGTGGCTACATAACCCCTGCCGCCTGAGGGGTCCCCACCGCTTCAGAGGAGGGGGCAGAATCAGAAGTGGCCCACAAGTGTGCAAGGTGGCTACATAACCCCTGCCGCTTGGGGGGTGCCCACCGCTTCAGAGCGAAGGGCAGAATCAGAAGTGGCCCACAAGTGGGCAAGGTGGCTACATAACCCCTGCCGCCCGGGGGATCCCCACCGCTTCAGAGCAGGGGGGCAGAATGAGAAGTGGCCCACAAGTGGGCAAGGTGGCTACATAACCCCTGCCGCCTAGGGGGTCCCCACCGCTTCAGAGCGGGGGGCAGAATCAGAAGTGGCCCACAAGTGGGTAAGGGGGCTACATAACCCTTGCCGCTTGGGGGGTCCCCACCGCTTTAGAGCGGGGGGCAGAATCAGAAGTAGCCCACAAGTGGGCAAGGTGGCTACATAACCCGTGCCGCTTGGGGCGTCCCCACCGCTTTAGAGCAGGGGGCGGAATCAGAAGTGGCCCACAAGTGGGCAAGGTGGCTACATAACCCCTGCCGCCTGTAGGGTCCCCACCGCTTCAGAGCGGGAGGCGGAATCAGAAGTGGCCCACAAGTGGGCAAGGTGGCTACATAACCCCTGCCGCATGGGGTGTCCCCACCGCTTCAGAGGAGGGGGCAGGATCAGAAGTGGCCCACAAGTGGGCAAGGTGGCTACATAACCCCTGCCGCCTGGGGGGTCCCCACCGCTTCAGAGCGGGGGGCAGAATCAGAAGTGGCCCACAAGTGGGCAAGGTGGCTACATAACCCTTGCCGCCCGGGGGGTCCCCACCGCTTCAGAGCAGGGGGGCAGAATAAGAAGTGGCCCACAAGTGGGCAAGGTGGCTACATAACCCCCGCCGCCTGGGGGGTGCCCACCGCTTCCGAGCGGGGGGCAGAATCAGAAGTGGCCCACAAGTGGGCAAGGTGGCTACATAACCCTTGCCACCCGGGGGGTCCCCACCGCTTCAGAGCGGGGGTAGAATCAGAAGTGGCCCACAAGTGGGCAAGGTGGCCACATAACCCCTGACGCTTGGGGGGTCCCACCCGCTTCGGAGCGGGGGGCAGAATCAGAAGTGGCCCACAAGTGGGCAAGGTGGCCGCATAAGCCCTACCGCCTGGGGGGTCCCCACCGCTTCAGAGCGGGGGGCAGAATCAGAAGTGGCCCACAAGTGGGCAAGGTGGCTGCATAAGCCCTGCCGCCTGGGGGGTCCCCACCGCTTTAGAGCGGGGGGCAGAATCAGAAGTGACCCACAAGTGGGCAAGGTGGCTAAATAACCCCTGCCGCCTGGGGGGTCCCCACCGCTTCACAGCGGGGGTAGAATCAGAAGTGGCCCACAAGTGGGCAAGGTGGCCACATAACCCCTGCCGCCTGGGGGGTCCCACCCGCTTCATAGCGGGGGGCAGAATCAGAAGTGGCCCACAAGTGGGCAAGGTGGCTGCATAACCCTTGCCGCTTGGGGGGTCCTACCCGCTTCAGAGCGGGGGGCAAAATCAGAAGAGGCCCACAAGTGGGCAAGGTGGCTGCATAACCCCTGCCGCCTGGGGGGTCCCCACCGCTTCGGAGCGGGGGGCAGAATCAGAAGTGGCCCACAAGTGGGCAAGGTGGCTGCATAACCCCTGCCGCCTGGGGGGTCCCCACCGCTTCAGAGCGGGGGGCAGAATCAGAAGAAGCCCACAAGTGGGCAAGGTGGCTACATAACCACTGCCGCCTGGGGCCCCCCCACCGCTTCAGAGCGGGGGGCAGAATCAGAAGAGGCCCACAAGTGGGCAAGGTGGCTGCATAACCCTTGCCGCCTGGGGGGTCCCCACCGCTTCAGAGCGGGGGGTAGGATCAGAAGAGGCCCACAAGTGGGCAAGGTGGCTACATAACCCCTGCCGCTTGGGGGGTCCCCACGGCTTCGGAGCGGGGGGCAGAATCAGAAGTGGCCCACAAGTGGGCAAGGTGGCTGCATAACCCCTGCCGCCTGGGAGGTCCCCACCACTTCAGCGCGGGGGGCAGATTCAGAAGTGGCCCACAAGTGGGCAAGGTGGCTGCATAACCCCTGCCGCCTGGGGGCCCCCCACCGCTTCAGAGCGGGGGGCAGAATCAGAAGTGGCCCACAACTTGGCAAGGTGGCTGCATAAGCCCTACCGCCTGGGGGGTCCCAACCGCTTCAGAGCGGGGGGTAGAATCACAAGTGGCCCACAAGTGGGCAAGGTGGCTACATACCCCTTGCCGCTTGGGGGGTGCCCACCGCTTCAGAGCGGGGGGCAGAATCCGAAGTGGCCCACAAGTGGGCAAGGTGGCTGCATAAGCCCTACCGCCTAGGTTGTCCCAACCGCTTCAGAGCGGGGGGCAGAATCAGAAGTGGCCCACAAGTGGGCAAGGTGGCTACATAACCCCTACCGCCTGGGGGGTCCCCACCGCTTCAGAGGAAGGGGGCAGATTCAGAAGTGGCCCACAAGTGGGCAAGGTGGCTACATAACCCTTGCCGCCCGGGGGGTCCCCACCGCTTCAGAGCGGGGGGGCAGAATCGGAATTGGCCCACAAGTGGGCAAGGTGGCTACATAAGCCCTACCGCCTGGGGGGTCCCCACCGCTTCAGAGCACGGGGCAGAATCAGAAGTGGCCCACAAGTGGGCAAGGTGGCTACATAACCCCTGCCGCTTGGGGGGTCCCCGCCGCTTAGAAGCGGGGGGTAGAATCACAAGTGGCCCACAAGTGGGCAAGGTGGCTACATAACCCCTACCGCCTGGGGCGTCCCCATCGCTTCATAGCGGGGGGCCGAATCAGAACTGGCCCACAAGTGGGCAAGGTGGCTGCATAACCCCTGCCGCCTGGGGGGTCACCAGCGCTTCAGAGCGGGGGGCAGATTCAGAAGAAGCCCACTAGTGGGCAAGGTGGCTACATAACCCCTGCCGCCTGGGGGCCCCCCACCGCTTCAGAGCGGGGGGCAGAATCTGAAGAGGCCCACAAGTGGGCAAGGTGGCTGCATAACCCCTGCCGCCTGGGGGGTCCCCACCGCTTCAGAGCGGGGGGTAGAATCACAAGTGGCCCACATGTGGGCAAGGTGGCTGCATAACCCCTGCCGCTTGGGGAGTCCCCACCGCTTCAGAGCGGGGGGCAGAATCAGAAGAGGCCCACAAGTGGGCATGGTGGCTGCATAACCCCTGCCGCCTGGGGGGTCCCCACCGCTTCAGAGCGGGGGGCAGAATCAGAAGTGGCCACAAGTGGGCAAGGTGGCTACATAACCCCTACCGCCTGGGGGGTCCCCACCGCTTCATAGGAAGGGGGCAGATTCAGAAGTGGCCCACAAGTGGGCAAGGTGGCTACATAACCCTTGCCGCCCGGGGGGTCCCCACCGCTTCAGAGCGGGGGGCGAAATCAGAATTGGCCCACAGGTGGGTAAGGTGGCTAAATGGCCCTTGCCGCCTGGGGGGTCCCGACCGCTTCAGAGCAGGGGGGCAGAATCAGAAGTGGCCCACAAGTGGGCAAGGTGGCTACATAACCCCTGCCGCTTGGGGCGTCCCCACCGCTTCAGAGCGGGGGGCAGAATCAGAAGTGGCCCACAAGTGGGCAAGGTGGCTACATAACCCCTGCCGCTTGGGGCGTCCCCACCGCTTTAGAGCAGGGGGCGGAATCAGAAGTGGCCCACAAGTGGGCAAGGTGGCTACATAACCCCTGCCGCCTGTAGGGTCCCCACCGCTTCAGAGCGGGAGGCGGAATCAGAAGTGGCCCACAAGTGGGCAAGGTGGCCACATAATCCCTGCCGCCTGAGGGATCCCCACCGCTTCAGAGGAGGGGGCAGAATCAGAAGTGGCCCACAAGTGTGCAAGATGGCTACATAACCCTCGCCACTTGGGGGGTGCCCACCGCTTCAGAGCGGGGGGCAGAATCAGAAGTGGCCCACAAGTGGGCAAGGTGGCTACATAACCCCTACCGCCCGGGGGATCCCCACCGCTTCAGAGCAGGGGGGCAGAATGAGAAGTGGCCCACAAGTGGGCAAGGTGGCTACATAACCCCTGCCGCCTAGGGGGTCCCCACCGCTTCAGAGCGGGGGGCAGAATCAGAAGTGGCCCACAAGTGGGTAAGGTGGCTACATAACCCTTGCCGCTTGGGGGGTCCCCACCCCTTCAGAGCAGGGGGCGGAATCAGAAGTGGCCCACAAGTGGGCAAGGTGGCTACATAACCCTTGCCGCCTGTAGGGTCCCCACCGCTTCAGAGCGGGAGGCGGAATCACAAGTGGCCCACAAGTGGGCAAGGGGGCTACATAACCCCTGCCGCATGGGGTGTCCCCACCGCTTCAGAGGAGGGGGCAGAATCAGAAGTGGCCCACAAGTGGGCAAGGTGGCTACATAACCCCTGCCGCCTGGGCGGTCCCCACCGCTTCAGAGCGGTGGGCAGAATCAGAAGTGGCCCACAAGTGGGCAAGGTGGCTACATAACCCTTGCCGCCCGGGGGGTCCCCACCGCTTCAGAGCGGGGGGCGAAATCAGAATTGGCCCACAGGTGGGTAAGGTGGCTACATAACCCCTGCCGCTTGGGGCGTCCCCACCGCTTTAGAGCAGGGGGCGGGATCAGAAGTGGCCCACAAGTGGGCAAGGTGGCTACATAACCCCTGCCGCCTGAGGGGTCCCCACCGCTTCAGAGGAGGGGGCAGAATCAGAAGTGGCCCACAAGTGTGCAAGGTGGCTACATAACCCCTGCCGCTTGGGGGGTGCCCACCGCTTCAGAGCGAAGGGCAGAATCAGAAGTGGCCCACAAGTGGGCAAGGTGGCTACATAACCCCTGCCGCCCGGGGGATCCCCACCGCTTCAGAGCAGGGGGGCAGAATGAGAAGTGGCCCACAAGTGGGCAAGGTGGCTACATAACCCCTGCCGCCTAGGGGGTCCCCACCGCTTCAGAGCGGGGGGCAGAATCAGAAGTGGCCCACAAGTGGGTAAGGGGGCTACATAACCCTTGCCGCTTGGGGGGTCCCCACCGCTTTAGAGCGGGGGGCAGAATCAGAAGTAGCCCACAAGTGGGCAAGGTGGCTACATAACCCGTGCCGCTTGGGGCGTCCCCACCGCTTTAGAGCAGGGGGCGGGATCAGAAGTGGCCCACAAGTGGGCAAGGTGGCTACATAACCCCTGCCGCCTGTAGGGTCCCCACCGCTTCAGAGCGGGAGGCGGAATCAGAAGTGGCCCACAAGTGGGCAAGGTGGCTACATAACCCCTGCCGCATGGGGTGTCCCCACCGGTTCAGAGGAGGGGGCAGAATCAGAAGTGGCACACAAGTGGGCAAGGTGGCTACATAACCCCTGCCGCCTGGGGGGTCCCCACCGCTTCAGAGCGGGGGGCAGAATCAGAAGTGGCCCACAAGTGGGCAAGGTGGCTACATAACCCTTGCCGCCCGGGGGGTCCCCACCGCTTCAGAGCAGGGGGGCAGAATAAGAAGTGGCCCACAAGTGGGCAAGGTGGCTACATAACCCCCGCCGCCTGGGGGGTGCCCACCGCTTCCGAGCGGGGGGCAGAATCAGAAGTGGCCCACAAGTGGGCAAGGTGGCTACATAACCCTTGCCACCCGGGGGGTCCCCACCGCTTCAGAGCGGGGGTAGAATCAGAAGTGGCCCACAAGTGGGCAAGGTGGCCACATAACCCCTGCCGCTTGGGGGGTCCCACCCGCTTCGGAGCGGGGGGCAGAATCAGAAGTGGCCCACAAGTGGGCAACGTGGCCGCATAAGCCCTACCGCCTGGGGGGTCCCCACCGCTTCAGAGCGGGGGGCAGAATCAGAAGTGGCCCACAAGTGGGCAAGGTGGCTGCATAAGCCCTGCCGCCTGGGGGGTCCCCACCGCTTTAGAGCGGGGGGCAGAATCAGAAGTGACCCACAAGTGGGCAAGGTGGCTGCATAACCCCTGCCGCTTGGGGGGTCCCCACCGCTTCAGAGCGGGGGGCAAAATCAGAAGCTGCCCACAAGTGTGCAAGGTGGCTAAATAACGCCTGCCGCCTGGGGGGTCCCCACCGCTTCACAGCGGGGGTAGAATCAGAAGTGGCCCACAAGTGGGCAAGGTGGCCACATAACCCCTGCCGCCTGGGGGGTCCCACCCGCTTCATAGCGGGGGGCAGAATCAGAAGTGGCCCACAAGTGGGCAAGGTGGCTGCATAACCCTTGCCGCTTGGGGGGTCCTACCCGCTTCAGAGCGGGGGGCAAAATCAGAAGAGGCCCACAAGTGGGCAAGGTGGCTGCATAACCCCTGCCGCCTGGGGGCCGCCCACCGCTTCAGAGCGGGGGGCAGAATCAGAAGTGGCCCACAAGTGGGCAAGGTGGCTGCATAAGCCCTACCGCCTGGGGGGTCCCAACCGCTTCAGAGCGGGGGGTAGAATCACAAGTGGCCCACAAGTGGGCAAGGTGGCTACATACCCCTTGCCGCTTGGGGGGTGCCCACCGCTTCAGAGCGGGGGGCAGAATCAGAAGTGGCCCACAAGTGGGCAAGGTGGCTGCATAAGCCCTACCGCCTAGGTTGTCCCAACCGCTTCAGAGCGGGGGGCAGAATCAGAAGTGGCCCACAAGTGGGCAAGGTGGCTACATAACCCCTACCGCCTGGGGGGTCCCCACCGCTTCAGAGGAAGGGGGCAGATTCAGAAGTGGCCCACAAGTAGGCAAGGTGGCTACATAACCCTTGCCGCCCGGGGGGTCCCCACCGCTTCAGAGCGGGATGGCAGAATCGGAATTGGCCCACAAGTGGGCAAGGTGGCTGCATAAGCCCTACCGCCTGGGGGGTCCCCACCGCTTCAGAGCACGGGGCAGAATCAGAAGTGGCCCACAAGTGGGCAAGGTGGCTACATAACCCCTGCCGCTTGGGGGGTCCCCACCGCTTAGAAGCGGGGGGTAGAATCACAAGTGGCCCACAAGTGGGCAAGGTGGCTACATAACCCCTACCGCCTGGGGCGTCCCCATCGCTTCATAGCGGGGGGCCGAATCAGAACTGGCCCACAAGTGGGCAGAGTGGCTGCATAACCCCTGCCGCCTGGGGGGTCACCAGCGCTTCAGAGCGGGGGGCAGATTCAGAAGAAGCCCACTAGTGGGCAAGGTGGCTACATAACCCCTGCCGCCTGGGGGCCCCCCACCGCTTCAGAGCGGGGGGCAGAATCAGAAGTGGCCCACAAGTGGGCAAGGTGGCTGCATAACCCCTGCCGCCTGGGGGGTCCCCACCGCTTCAGAGCGGGGGGTAGAATCACAAGTGGCCCACATGTGGGCAAGGTGGCTGCATAACCCCTGCCGCTTGGGGAGTCCCCAGCGCTTCAGAGCGGGGGGCAGAATCAGAAGAGGCCCACAAGTGGGCATGGTGGCTGCATAACCCCTGCCGCCTGGGGGGTCCCCACCGCTTCAGAGCGGGGGGCAGAATCAGAAGTGGCCCACAAGTGGGCAAGGTGGCTACATAACCCCTACCGCCTGGGGGGTCCCCACCGCTTCAGAGCGGGGGGCAGATTCAGAAGTGGCCCACAAGTGGGCAAGGTGGCTACATAACCCCTGCCGCTTGGGGCGTCCCCACCGCTTCAGAGCGGGGGGCAGAATCAGAACTGGCCCACAAGTGGGCAAGGTGGCTACATAACCCCTGCCGCTTGGGGCGTCCCCACCGCTTTAGAGCAGGGGGCGGAATCAGAAGTGTCCCACAAGTGGGCAAGGTGGCTACATAACCCCTGCCGCCTGTAGGGTCCCCACCGCTTCAGAGCGGGAGGCGGAATCAGAAGTGGCCCACAAGTGGGCAAGGTGGCTACATAACCCCTGCCGCCTGAGGGGTCCCCACCGCTTCAGAGGAGGGGGCAGAATCAGAAGTGGCCCACAAGTGTGCAAGATGGCTACATAACCCTCGCCACTTGGGGGGTGCCCACCGCTTCAGAGCGGGGGGCAGAATCAGAAGTGGCCCACAAGTGGGCAAGGTGGCTACATAACCCCTGCCGCCCGGGGGATCCCCACCGCTTCAGAGCAGGGGGGCAGAATCAGAAGTGGCCCACAAGTGGGCAAGGTGGCTACATAACCCCTGCCGCCTAGGGGGTCCCCACCGCTTCAGAGCGGGGGGCAGAATCAGAAGTGGCCCACAAGTGGGTAAGGTGGCTACATAACCCTTGCCGCTTGGGGGGTCCCCACCCCTTTAGAGCGGGGGGCAGAATCAGAAGTGGCCCACAAGTGGGCAAGGTGGCTACAGAACCCCTGCCGCTTGGGGCGTCCCCACCGCTTCAGAGCAGGGGGCGGAATCAGAAGTGGCCCACAAGTGGGCAAGGTGGCTACATAACCCCTGCCGCCTGTAGGGTCCCCACCGCTTCAGAGCGGGAGGCGGAATCACAAGTGGGCCACAAGTGGGCAAGGGGGCTACATAGCCCCTGCCGCATGGGGTGTCCCCACCGCTTCAGAGGAGTGGGCACAATCAGAAGTGGCCCACAAGTGGGCAAGGTGGCTACATAACCCCTGCCGCCTGGGGGGTCCACACCGCTTCAGAGCGGTGGGCAGAATCAGAAGTGGCCCACAAGTGGGCAAGGTGGCTACATAACCCTTGCCGCCCGGGGGGTCCCCACCGCTTCAGAGCAGGGGGGCAGAATGAGAAGAGGCCCACAAGTGGGCAAGGTGGCTACATAACCCCTGCCGCCTGGGGGGTGCCCACCGCTTCCGAGCGGGGGGCAAAATCAGAAGTGGCCCACAAGTGGGCAAGGTGGCTACATAACCCCTGCCACCCGGGGGGTCCCTACCGCTTTAGAGCGGGGGGCAGAATCAGAAGTGGCCCACAAGTGGGCAAGGTGGCTACATAACCCCTGCCGCTTGGGGCGTCCCCACCCGCTTTAGAACAGGGGGCAGAATCACAAGTGGCCCACAAATGGGCAAGGTGGCTACATAACCCCTGCCGCTTGGGGGGTCCCCACCGCTTTGGAGGAGGGGGCAGAATCTGAGGTGGCCCACAAGTGCGCAAGGTGGCTACATAACCCTTGCTGCCTGGGGGGTCCCCACCGCTTCAGAGCGGGGGGGGGAATCAGAATTGGCCCAAAGGTGGGTAAGGTGGCTACATAACCCCTGCCGCCTGGGGGGTCCCCACCGCTTAAGAGCGGGGGGCGGAATCAGAATTGGCCCACAAGTGGGCAAGGTGGCTACATAACCCCTGCCGCTTGGGGGGTCCCCACCGCTTTAGAGCAGGGGGCGGAATCAGAAGTGGCCCACAAGTGGGCAAGGTGGCTACATAACCCCTGCTGCCTGGGGGGTCCCCACCGCTTCAGAGCGGGGGGCAGAATCAGAAGTGGCCCACAAGTGGGCAAGGTGGCTACATAACCCCTGCCACCCGGGGGGTCCCTACCGCTTTAGAGCGGGGGGCAGAATCAGAAGTGGCCCACAAGTGGACAAGGTGGCTACATAACCCCTGCCGCTTGGGGCGTCCCCACCGCTTCAGAGCGGGGGGCAGAATCAGAAGTGGCCCACAAATGGGCAAGGTGGCTACATAACCCCTGGAGCTTGGGGGGTCCCCACTGCTTTAGAGCAGGGGGCGGAATCAGCAGTGGCCCACAAGTGGGCAAGGTGGCTACATAACCCCTGCCGCCTGGGGGGTCCCCACCGCTTCAGAGCGGGGGGCGAAATCAGAATTGGCCCACAAGTGGGCAAGGTGGCTACATAACCCCTGCCTCCTAGGGGGTCCCCATCGCTTCAGAGCGGGGGGCAGAATCAGAAATGGCCCACAAGTGGGCAAGGTGGCTACTTAACCCCTGCCGCTTGGGGGGTCCCCACCGCTTTAGAGCAAGGGGCGGAATCAGAAGTGGCCCACAAGTGGGCAAGGTGGCTACATAACCCCTGCCGCCTGGGGGGTCCCCGGCGCTTCAGAGGGGCGGAATCAGAATTGGCCCACAAGTTGGTAAGGTGGCTACATAACCGGTGCCGCCTGGGGGGTCCCTACCGCTTTAGAGCAGGGGGCAGAATCAGAAGTGGCCCACAAGTGGGCAAGGTGGCTACATAACCTCTGCCGCCCGGGGGGTCCCCACCGCTTCAGAGCGGTGGGCAGAATCAGAAGTGGCCCACAAGTGGGCAAAGTGGCTACATAACCCCTGCCGCCTGGGGGGTCCCCACCGCTTCAGAGCGGGGGGCGAAATCAGAAGTGGCCCACAAATGGGCAAGGTGGCTACATAACCCCTGCCGCCTGGGGGGTCCCCACCGCTTCAGAGCGGGGGGCAGAATCAAAGGTGGCCCACAAGTGGGCAAGGTGGCTACATAACCCCTGCCGCCTAGGGGGTCTCCACCGCTTCAGAGCGGGGGGCAGAATCAGAAGTGGCCCACAAGTGGGCAAGGTGGCTACATAACCCCTGCCGCTTGGGGGGTCCCCACCGCTTTAGAACAGGGGGCAGAATCAGAAGTGGCCCACAAGTGGGCAAGGTGGCTACATAACCCCTGCCGCCTGGGGGGTGCCCACCGCTTCAGAGCAGGGGGCAGAATCAGAAGTGGCCCACAAGTGGGCAAGGTGGCTGCATAACCCCTGCCGCCCGGGGGGTCCCCACCGCTTGAGAGCGGGGGGCAGAATCAGAAGTGGCCCACAAGTGGGCAAGGTGGCTACATAACCCCTGCCGCCTGGGGGGTGCCCACCGCTTCAGAGCGGGGGGCAGAATCAGAAGTGGCCCACAAGTGGGCAAGGTGGCTACATAACCTCTGCCGCCCGGGGGGTCCCCACCGCTTCAGAGCAGGGGGCATAATCAGAAGTGGCCCACAAGTGGGCAAGGTGGCTACATAACCTCTGCCGCCCGGGGGGTCCCCACCGCTTCAGAGCGGTGGGCAGAATCAGAAGTGGCCCACAAGTGGGCAAAGTGGCTACATAACCCCTGCCGCCTGGGGGGTCCCCACCGCTTCAGAGCGGGGGGCGAAATCAGAATTGGCCCACAAGTGGGCAAGGTGGCTAAATGGCCCTTGCCGCCTGAGGGGTCCCGACCGCTTTAGAGCGGGGGGCAGAATCAGGCGAGGCGCACAAGTGGGCAAGGTGGCTACATAACCCCTGCTGCCTGGGGGGTCCCCACCGCCTCAGAGCAAGGGGGCAGAATCAGAAGTGGCCCACAAGTGGGAAAGGTGGCTACATAACCCCTGCCGCCTGGGGGGTCCCCACCGCTTCAGAGTGGGGGGCAGAATCAGAAGTGGCCCACAAATGGGCAAGGTGGCTACATAACCCCTGCCGCTTGGGGGGTCCCCACCGCTTTAGAGCAGGGGGCGGAATCAGAAGTGGCCCACAAGTGGGCAAAGTGGCTACATAACCCCTGCCGCCTGGGGGGTCCCCACCGCTTCAGAGCGGGGGGCGGAATCAGAGGTGGCCAACAAGTGGGCAAGGTGGCGGAATAACCCCTGCCGCCTGGGGGGTCCCCACCGCTTCAGAGCGGGGGGCAGAATCAGAGGTGGCCCACAAGTGGGCAAGGTGGCGGAATAACCCCTGCCGCCTGGTGGGTCCCCACCGCTTCAGAGCGGGGGGCAGAATCAGAGGTGGTCCACTAGTGGGCAAGGTGGCAGAATAACCCCTGCTGCCTGGGGGGTCCCCACCGCTTCAGAGCAGGGGGGCAGAATCAGAAGTGGCCCACAAGTGGCCAAGGTGGCTACATAACCCCTGCCGCCTGGGGGGTCCCCACCGCTTCAGAGCGGGGGGCAGAATCAGAGGTGGCCCACAAGTGGGCAAGGTGGCTACATAACCCCTGCCGCCTGGGGGGTCCCCACCGCTTCAAAGCGGGGGGCAGAATCGGAGGTGGCCCACAAATGGGCAAGGTGGCTACATAACCCCTGCCGCCTGGGGGGTCCCCACCGCTTCAGAGCGGGGGGCAGAATCAGAGGTGGCCCACAAGTGGGCAAGGTGGCTACATAACCCCTGCCCCTTGGGGGGTCCCCACCGCTTCAAAGCGGGGGGCAGAATCGGAGGTGGCCCACAAGTGGGCAAGGTGGCTACATAACCCGTGCCCCCTGGGGGGTCCCCACCGCTTGAGAGCGGGGGGCAAAATCAGAAGTGACCCACAAGTGGGCAAGGTGGCTACATAACCCCTGCCGCCTCGGGGGTCCCCACCGCTTCACAGCGGGGGGCGGAATCAGAATTGGCCCACAGGTGGGTAAGGTGGCTACATAACTCCTGCCGCCTGGGGGGTCCCCACCGCTTGAGAGCGGGGGGCAGAATCAGAAGTGACCCACAAGTGGGCAAGGTGGCTACATAACCCCTTCCGCCTGGGGGGTCCCAACCGCTTCAGAACAGGGGGCAGAATCAGAAGTGGCCCACAAGTGGGCAAGGTGGCTACATAACCCTTGCTGCTTGGGGGGTCCCCACCGCTTTAGAGCGGGGAGTAGAATCAGAAGTGACCCACAAGTGGGCAAGGTGGCTGCATAACCCCTGCCGCTTGGGGGGTCACCACCGCTTCGAAGGGGGGGGCAAAATCAGAAGTGGCCCACAAGTGCGCAAGGTGGCTAAATAACCCCTGCCGTTTGGGGGGTACCCACCGCTTCAGAGCGGGGGTAGAATCAGAAGTGTTCCACAAGTGGGCAAGGTGGCCACATAACCCCCGCCGCTTGGGGGGTCCCACCCGCTTCGGAGCGGGGGGCAGAATCAGAAGTGGCCCACAAGTGGGCAAGGTGGCTGCATAAGCCCTACCGCCTGGGGGGTCCCAACCGCTTCAGAGCGGGGGGCAGAATCAGAAGTGGCCCACAAGTGGGCAAGGTGGCTACATAACCCCTACCACCTGGGGGGTCCCCACCGCTTTAGAGCGGGGGGGGCAGATTCAAAAGTGGCCCACAAGTCGGCAACGTGGCTACAAAAACCTTTGCCGTTTGGGGCGTCCCCACCGCTTTAGGGCGGGGTAGAATCAGATGTGGCCCACAAGTGGGCAAGGTGGCTAAATAACCCCTACCGTTTGGGGGGTCCCCACCGCTTCAGAGCGGGGGGCAGAATCAGAAGTGGCCCACAAGTGGGCAAGGTGGCAGCATAAGCCCTACCGCCTAGGGGGTCCCCACCGCTTCAGGGCGGGGGGCAGAATCAGAAGTGGCCCACAAGTGGGCAAGGTGGCTACATAACCCCTACCGCCTGGGGGGTCCCCACGGCTTCAGAGCGGGGGGGCAGATTCAGAAGTGGCCCACAAGTGGGCAAGATGGCTGGATAAGCCCTACCGCCTGGGGGGTCCCCACCACTTCAGAGCGGGGGGCAGAAGTAGAAGTGGCCCACAAGTGGGCAAGGTGGCTACATAACCCCTACCGCCTGGGGGGTCCCCACCGCTTCAGAGCGGGGGACAGAATCAGAAGTGGCCCACAAGTGGGCAAGGTGGCTACATAACCCCTGCAGCCTTGGGGGGTCCCCACCGCTTTAGAGCAGGGGGCGGAATCAGAAGTGGCCCACAAGTGGGCAAGGTGGCTACATAACCCCTGCCGCCTGGGGGGTCCCCACCGCTTCAGAGCGGGGGGCAGAATCAGAGGTGGCCCACAAGTGGGCAAGGTGGCTACATAACCCCTGCTGCCTGGGGGGTCATCACCGCTTCAGAGCAGGGGGGCTGCATCGGAATTGGCCCACAAGTGGGCAAGGTGGCTACATAACCCATGCCGCCTGGGGGGTCCCCACCGCTTCAGAGCGGGGGGCAGAATCAGAGGTGGCCCACAAGTGGGCAAGGTGGCTACATAACCCCTGCCGCTTGGGGGGTCCCCACCGCTTTAGAGCAGGGGGCGGAATCAGAAGTGGCCCACAAGTGGGCAAGGTGGCTACATAACCCCTGCCGCCTGGGGGTCCCCACCGCTTCAGAGCGGGGGGCAGAATCAGAAGTGGCCCACAAGTGAACAAGGTGGCTACATAACCCCTGCCGCCTGGGGGGTCCCCACCGCTTCAGAGCGGGGCGCAGAATCAGAAGTGGCCCATAAGTGGGCAAGGTGGCTACATAACCCCCGCCGCTTGGGGGGTCCCCACCGCTTTAGAGCAGAGGGCGGAATCAGAAGTGGCCCACAAGTGGGCAAGGTGGCTACATAACCCCTGCCGCCTGGGGGGTCATCACCGCTTCAGAGCAGGGGGGCTGCATCGGAATTGGCCCACAAGTGGGCAAGGTGGCTACATAACCCCTGCCGCCTGGGGGGTCCCCACCGCTGCAGAGCGGGGGGCAGAATCAAAAGTGGCCCACAAGTGGGCAAGGTGGCTACATAACCCCTGCCGCTTGGGGGGTCCCCACCGCTTTAGAGCAGGGGGCGGAATCAGAAGTGGCCCACAAGTGGGCAAGGTGGCTACATAACCCCTGCCGCCTGGGGGGTCCCCACCGCTTCAGAGCGGGGGGCGGAATCAGAAGTGGCCCACAAGTTGGTAAGGTGGCTACATAACCTGTGCCGCCTGGGGGGTCCCTACCGCTTTAGAGCAGGGGGCGGAATCAGAAGTGGCCCACAAGTGGGCAAGGTGGCTACATAACCCCTGCCGCCTGGGGGGTCCCCACCGCTTCAGACCGGGGGGCGGAATCAGAATTGGCCCACAAGTGGGCAAGGTGGCTACATAACCCCTGCCGCTCGGGGGGTCCCCACCGCTTCAGAGCGGGGGGCACAATCAGAGGTGGCCCACAAGTGGGCAAGGTGGCTACATAACCCCTGCCGCCTAGGGGGTCCCCACCGCTTCAGAGCGGGGGGCAGAATCAGAAGTGGCCCACAAGTGGGCAAGGTGGCTACATAACCCCTGCCGCTTGGGGGGTCCCCACCGCTTTAGAACAGGGGGCGGAATCAGAAGTGGCCCACAAGTGGGCAAGGTGGCTACATAACCCCTGCCGCCTGGGGGGTCCCCACCGCTTCGAAGCGCGGGGCAGAATCAGAAGTGGCCCACAAGTGGGCAAGGTGGCTACATCACCCCTGCCACCCGGGGGGTCCCTACCGCTTTAGAGCGGGGGGCACAATCAGAAGTGGCCCACAAGTGGGCAAGGTGGCTACATAACCCCTGCCGCTTGGGGGGTCCCCACCGCTTCAGAGCAAGGGGCAGAATCAGAAGTGGCCCACAAGTGGGCAACGTGGCTACAAAAACCTTTGCCGTTTGGGGCGTCCCCGCCGCTTTAGGGCGGGGTAGAATCAGATGTGGCCCACAAGTGGGCAAGGTGGCTAAATAACCCCTACCGTTTGGGGGGTCCCCACCGCTTCAGAGCGGGGGGCAGAATCAGAAGTGGCCCACAAGTGGGCAAGGTGGCTGCATAAGCCCTACCGCCTAGGGGGTCCCCACGGCTTCAGAGCGGGGGGGCAGATTCAGAAGTGGCCGACAAGTGGGCAAGATGGCTGCACAAGCCCTACCGCCTGGGGGGTCCCCACCGCTTCAGGGCGGGGGGCAGAATCAGAAGTGGCCCACAAGTGGGCAAGGTGGCTACATAACCCCTACCGCCTGGGGGGTCCCCACGGCTTCAGAGCGGGGGGGCAGATTCAGAAGTGGCCGACAAGTGGGCAAGATGGCTGCACAAGCCCTACCGCCTGGGGGGTCCCCACCACTTCAGAGCGGGGGGCAGAATTAGAAGTGGCCCACAAGTGGGCAAGGTGGCTACATAACCCCTACCGCCTGGGGGGTCCCCACCGCTTCAGAGCGGGGGGCAAAATCAGAAGTGGCCCACAAGTGGGCAAGGTGGCTACATAACCCCTGCAGCTTGGGGGGTCCCCACCGCTTTAGAGCAGGGGGCGGAATCAGAAGTGGCCCACAAGTGGGCAAGGTGGCTACATAACCCCTGCCGCCTGGGGGGTCCCCACCGCTTCAGAGCGGGGGGCGGAATCAGAATTGGCCCACAGGTGGGTAAGGTGGCTACATAACCCCTGCCGCCTGGGGGGTCCCCACCGCTTCAGAGCGGGGGGCAGAATCAGAGGTGGCCCACAAGTGGGCAAGGTGGCTACATAACCCCTGCTGCCTGGGGGGTCATCACCGCTTCGGAGCAGGGGGGCTGCATCGGAATTGGCCCACAAGTGGGCAAGGTGGCTACATAACCCCTGCCGCCTGGGGGGTCCCCACCGCTTCAGAGCGGGGGGCAGAATCAGAAGTGGCCCACAAGTGGGCAAGGTGGCTACATAACCCCTGCCGCTTGGGGGGTCCCCACCGCTTTAGAGCGTGGGGCGGAATCAGAAGTGGCCCACAAGTGGGCAAGGTGGCTACATAACCCCTGCCGCCTGGGGGTCCCCGGCGCTTCAGAGCGGGGGGCAGAATCAGAAGTGGCCCACAAGTGAACAAGGTGGCTACATAAGCCCTGCCGCCTGGGGGGTCCCCACCGCTTCAGAGCGGGGGGCAGAATCAGAAGTGGCCCACAAGTGGGCAAGGTGGCTACATAACCCCCGCCGCTTGGGGGGTCCCCACCGCTTTAGAGCAGGGGGCGGAATCAGAAGTGGCCCACAAGTGGGCAAGGTGGCTACATAACCCATGCCGCCTGGGGGGTCATCACCGCTTCAGAGCAGGGGGGCTGCATCGGAATTGGCCCACAAGTGGGCAAGGTGGCTACATAACCCCTGCCGCCTGGGGGGTCCCCACCGCTTCAGAGCGGGGGGCGGAATCAGAAGTGGCCCACAAGTTGGTAAGGTGGCTACATAACCTGTGCCGCCTGGGGGGTCCCTACCGCTTTAGAGCAGGGGGCTGCATCGGAATTGGCCCACAAGTGGGCAAGGTGGCTACATAACCCCTGCCGCCTGGGGGGTCCCCACCGCTTCAGAGCGGGGGGCAGAATCAAAAGTGGCCCACAAGTGGGCAAGGTGGCTACATAACCCCTGCCGCTTGGGGGGTCCCCACCGCTTTAGAGCGTGGGGCGGAATCAGAAGTGGCCCACAAGTGGGCAAGGTGGCTACATAACCCCTGCCGCCTGGGGGTCCCCGGCGCTTCAGAGCGGGGGGCAGAATCAGAAGTGGCCCACAAGTGAACAAGGTGGCTACATAACCCCTGCCGCCTGGGGGGTCCCCACCGCTTCAGAGCGGGGGGCGGAATCAGAAGTGGCCCACAAGTGGGCAAGGTGGCTACATAACCCCCGCCGCTTGGGGGGTCCCCACCGCTTCAGAGCGGGGGGCGGAATCAGAAGTGGCCCACAAGTGGGCAAGGTGGCTACATAACCCATGCCGCCTGGGGGGTCATCACCGCTTCAGAGCAAGGGGGGCTGCATCGGAATTGGCCCACAAGTGGGCAAGGTGGCTACATAACCCCTGCCGCCTGGGGGGTCCCCACCGCTGCAGAGCGGGGGGCAGAATCAAAAGTGGCTCACAAGTGGGCAAGGTGGCTACATAACCCCTGCCGCTTGGGGGGTCCCCACCGCTTTAGAGCAGGGGGCGGAATCAGAAGTGGCCCACAAGTGGGCAAGGTGGCTACATAACCCCTGCCGCCTGGGGGGTCCCCACCGCTTCAGAGCGGGGGGCGGAATCAGAAGTGGCCCACAAGTTGGTAAGGTGGCTACATAACCTGTGCCGCCTGGGGGGTCCCTACCGCTTTAGAGCAGGGGGCGGAATCAGAAGTGGCCCACAAGTGGGCAAGGTGGCCACATAACCCCTGCCGCCTGGGGGGTCCCCACCGCTTCAGACCGGGGGGCGGAATCAGAATTGGCCCACAAGTGGGTAAGGTGGCTACATAACCCCTGCCGCTCGGGGGGTCCCCACCGCTTCAGAGCGGGGGCACAATCAGAGGTGGCCCACACGTGGGCAAGGTGGCTACATAACCCCTGCCGCCTAGGGGGTCCCCACCGCTTCAGAGCGGGGGGCACAATCAGAAGTGGCCCACAAGTGGGCAAGGTGGCTACATAACCCCTGCCGCTTGGGGGGTCCCCACCGCTTCAGAGCAAGGGGCAGAATCAGAAGTGGCCCACAAGTGGGCAAGGTGGCTACATAACCTCTGCCGCTTGGGGGGTCCCAACCGCTTCAGAGCGTGGGGCAGAATCAGAGGTGGCCCACAAGTGGGCAAGGTGGCTACATAACCTCTGCCGCCTGGGGGGTCCCCACCGCTTCAGAGCGGGGAGCAGAATCAGAAGTGGCCCACAACTGGGCAAGGTGGCTACATCACCCCTGCCACCCGGGGGGTCCCTACCGCTTTAGAGCGGGGGGCACAATCAGAAGTGGCCCACAAGTGGGCAAGGTGGCTACATAACCCCTGCCGCTTGGGGGGTCTTCACCGCTTCAGAGCAAGGGGCAGAATCAAAAGTGGCCCACAAGTGGGCAACGTGGCTACAAAAACCTTTGCCGTTTGGGGCGTCCCCGCCGCTTTAGGGCGGGGTAGAATCAGATGTGGCCCACAAGTGGGCAAGGTGGCTATATAACCCCTACCGTTTGGGGGGTCCCCACCGCTTCAGAGCGGGGGGCAGAATCAGAAGTGGCCCACAAGTGGGCAAGGTGGCTGCATAAGCCCTACCGCCTAGGGGGTCCCCACCGCTTCAGGGCGGGGGGCAGAATCAGAAGTGGCCCACAAGTGGGCAAGGTGGCTACATAACCCCTACCGCCTGGAGGGTCCCCACGGCTTCAGAGCGGGGGGGCAGATTCAGAAGTGGCCCACAAGTGGGCAAGATGGCTGCACAAGCCCTACCGCCTGGGGGGTCCCCACCACTTCAGAGCGGGGGGCAGAATTAGAAGTGGCCCACAAGTGGGCAAGGTGGCTACATAACCCCTACCGCCTGGGGGGTCCCCACCGCTTCAGAGCGGGGGGCAGAATCAGAAGTGGCCCACAAGTGGGCAAGGTGGCTACATAACCCCTGCAGCTTGGGGGGTCCCCACCGCTTTAGAGCAGGGGGCGGAATCAGAAGTGGCCCACAAGTGGGCAAGGTGGCTACATAACCCCTGCCGCCTGGGGGGTCCCCACCGCTTCAGAGCGGGGGGCGGAATCAGAATTGGCCCACAGGTGGGTAAGGTGGCTACATAGCCCCTGCCGCCTGGGGGGTCCCCACCGCTTCAGAGCGGGGGGCAGAATCAGAGGTGGCCCACAAGTGGGCAAGGTGGCTACATAACCCCTGCTGCCTGGGGGGTCATCACCGCTTCAGAGCAGGGGGGCTGCATCGGAATTGGCCCACAAGTGGGGAAGGTGGCTACATAACCCCTGCCGCCTGGGGGGTCCCCACCGCTTCAGAGCGGGGGGCAGAATCAAAAGTGGCCCACAAGTGGGCAAGGTGGCTACATAACCCCTGCCGCTTGGGGGGTCCCCACCGCTTCAGAGCGGGGGGCGGAATCAGAAGTGGCCCACAAGTGGGCAAGGTGGCTACATAACCCCTGCAGCTTGGGGGGTCCCCACCGCTTTAGAGCGTGGGGCGGAATCAGAAGTGGCCCACAAGTGGGCAAGGTGGCTACATAACCCCTGCCGCCTGGGGGTCCCCGGCGCTTCAGAGCGGGGGGCAGAATCAGAAGTGGCCCACAAGTGAACAAGGTGGCTACATAACCCCTGCCGCCTGGGGGGTCCCCACCGCTTCAGAGCGGGGGGCAGAATCAGAAGTGGCCCACAAGTGGGCAAGGTGGCTACATAACCCCCGCCGCTTGGGGGGTCCCCACCGCTTTAGAGCAGGGGGCGGAATCAGAAGTGGCCCACAAGTGGGCAAGGTGGCTACATAACCCATGCCGCCTGGGGGGTCATCACCGCTTCAGAGCAGGGGGGCTGCATCGGAATTGGCCCACAAGTGGGCAAGGTGGCTACATAACCCCTGCCGCCCGGGGGGTCCCCACCGCTGCAGAGCGGGGGGCAGAATCAAAAGTGGCCCACAAGTGGGCAAGGTGGCTACATAACCCCTGCCGCTTGGGGGGTCCCCACCGCTTTAGAGCAGGGGGCGGAATCAGAAGTGGCCCACAAGTGGGCAAGGTGGCTACATAACCCCTGCCGCCTGGGGGGTCCCCACCGCTTCAGAGCGGGGGGCGGAATCAGAAGTGGCCCACAAGTTGGTAAGGTGGCTACATAACCTGTGCCGCCTGGGGGGTCCCTACCGCTTTAGAGCAGGGGGCGGAATCAGAAGTGGCCCACAAGTGGGCAAGGTGGCGGAATAACCCCTGCCGCCTGGGGGGTCCCCACCGCTTCAGACCGGGGGGCGGAATCAGAATTGGCCCACAAGTGGGTAAGGTGGCTACATAACCCCTGCCGCTCGGGGGGTCCCCACCGCTTCAGAGCGGGGGGCACAATCAGAGGTGGCCCACAAGTGGGCAAGGTGGCTACATAACCCCTGCCGCCTAGGGGGTCCCCACCGCTTCAGAGCGGGGGGCACAATCAGAAGTGGCCCACAAGTGGGCAAGGTGGCTACATAACCCCTGCCGCTTGGGGGGTCCCCACCGCTTTAGAGCAGGGGGCGGAATCAGAAGTGGCCCACAAGTGGGCAAGGTGGCTACATAACCCCTGCCGCCTGGGGGGTCCCCACCGCTTCAGAGCGGGGGGCGGAATCAGAAGTGGCCCACAAGTTGGTAAGGTGGCTACATAACCTGTGCCGCCTGGGGGGTCCCTACCGCTTTAGAGCAGGGGGCGGAATCAGAAGTGGCCCACAAGTGGGCAAGGTGGCTACATAACCCCTGCCGCCTGGGGGGTCCCCACCGCTTCAGACCGGGGGGCGGAATCAGAATTGGCCCACAAGTGGGTAAGGTGGCTACATAACCCCTGCCGCTCGGGGGGTCCCCACCGCTTCAGAGCGGGGGGCACAATCAGAGGTGGCCCAGAAGTGGGCAAGGTGGCTACATAACCTCTGCCGCCTGGGGGGTCCCCACCGCTTCAGAGCGGGGGGCACAATCAGAAGTGGCCCACAAGTGGGCAAGGTGGCTACATAACCCCTGCCGCTTGGGGGGTCCCCACCGCTTCAGAGCAAGGGGCAGAATCAGAAGTGGCCCACAAGTGGGCAAGGTGGCTACATAACCCCTACCGCCTGGGGGGTCCCCACGGCTTCAGAGCGGGGGGGCAGATTCAGAAGTGGCCCACAAGTGGGCAAGATGGCTGCACAAGCCCTACCGCCTGGGGGGTCCCCACCACTTCAGAGCGGGGGGCAGAATTAGAAGTGGCCCACAAGTGGGCAAGGTGGCTACATAACCCCTACCGCCTGGGGGGTCCCCACCGCTTCAGAGCGGGGGGCAGAATCAGAAGTGGCCCACAAGTGGGCAAGGTGGCTACATAACCCCTGCAGCTTGGGGGGTCCCCACCGCTTTAGAGCAGGGGGCGGAGTCAGAAGTGGCCCACAAGTGGGCAAGGTGGCTACATAACCCCTGCCGCCTGGGGGGTCCCCACCGCTTCAGAGCGGGGGGCGGAATCAGAATTGGCCCACAGGTGGGTAAGGTGGCTACATAGCCCCTGCCGCCTGGGGGGTCCCCACCGCTTCAGAGCGGGGGGCAGAATCAGAGGTGGCCCACAAGTGGGCAAGGTGGCTACATAACCCCTGCTGCCTGGGGGGTCATCACCGCTTCAGAGCAGGGGGGCTGCATCGGAATTGGCCCACAAGTGGGCAAGGTGGCTACATAACCCCTGCCGCCTGGGGGGTCCCCACCGCTTCAGAGCGGGGGGCAGAATCAAAAGTGGCCCACAAGTGGGCAAGGTGGCTACATAACCCCTGCCGCTTGGGGGGTCCCCACCGCTTCAGAGCGGGGGGCGGAATCAGAAGTGGCCCACAAGTGGGCAAGGTGGCTACATAACCCCTGCAGCTTGGGGGGTCCCCACCGCTTTAGAGCGTGGGGCGGAATCAGAAGTGGCCCACAAGTGGGCAAGGTGGCTACATAACCCCTGCCGCCTGGGGGTCCCCGGCGCTTCAGAGCGGGGGGCAGAATCAGAAGTGGCCCACAAGTGAACAAGGTGGCTACATAACCCCTGCCGCCTGGGGGGTCCCCACCGCTTCAGAGCGGGGGGCAGAATCAGAAGTGGCCCACAAGTGGGCAAGGTGGCTACATAACCCCCGCCGCTTGGGGGGTCCCCACCGCTTTAGAGCAGGGGGCGGAATCAGAAGTGGCCCACAAGTGGGCAAGGTGGCTACATAACCCATGCCGCCTGGGGGGTCATCACCGCTTCAGAGCAGGGGGGCTGCATCGGAATTGGCCCACAAGTGGGCAAGGTGGCTACATAACCCCTGCTGCCTGGGGGGTCCCCACCGCTGCAGAGCGGGGGGCAGAATCAAAAGTGGCCCACAAGTGGGCAAGGTGGCTACATAACCCCTGCCGCTTGGGGGGTCCCCACCGCTTTAGAGCAGGGGGCGGAATCAGAAGTGGCCCACAAGTGGGCAAGGTGGCTACATAACCCCTGCCGCCTGGGGGGTCCCCACCGCTTCAGAGCGGGGGGCGGAATCAGAAGTGGCCCACAAGTTGGTAAGGTGGCTACATAACGTGTGCCGCCTGGGGGGTCCCTACCGCTTTAGAGCAGGGGGCGGAATCAGAAGTGGCCCACAAGTGGGCAAGGTGGCTACATAACCCCTGCCGCCTGGGGGGTCCCCACCGCTTCAGACCGGGGGGCGGAATCAGAATTGGCCCACAAGTGGGTAAGGTGGCTACATAACCCCTGCCGCTCGGGGGGTCCCCACCGCTTCAGAGCGGGGGGCACAATCAGAGGTGGCCCACAAGTGGGCAAGGTGGCTACATAACCCCTGCCGCCTAGGGGGTCCCCACCGCTCAGAGCGGGGGGCACAATCAGAAGTGGCCCACAAGTGGGCAAGGTGGCTACATAACCCCTGCCGCTTGGGGGGTCCCCACCGCTTTAGAGCAGGGGGCGGAATCAGAAGTGGCCCACAAGTGGGCAAGGTGGCTACATAACCTCTGCCGCCTGGGGGGTCCCCACCGCTTCAGAGCGGGGGGCACAATTAGAAGTGGCCCACAAGTGGGCAAGGTGGCTACATAACCCCTGCCGCTTGGGGGGTCCCCACCGCTTCAGAGCAAGGGGCAGAATCAGAAGTGGCCCACAAGTGGGCAAGGTGGCTACATAACCTCTGCCGCCTGGGGGGTCCCAACCGCTTCAGAGCGTGGGGCAGAGTCAGAAGTGGCCCACAAGTGGGCAAGGTGGCTACATAACCTCTGCCGCCTGGGGGGTCCCCACCGCTTCAGAGCGGGGAGCAGAATCAGAAGTGGCCCACAAGTGGGCAAGGTGGCTACATAACCCCTGCCGCCTAGGGGTCCCCACCGCTTTAGAGCAGGGGGCGGAATCAGAAGTGGCCCACAAGTGGGCAAGGTGGCTACATAACCCGTGCCGCTTGGGGCGTCCCTACCGCTTTAGAACAGGGGGCGGAATCAGAAGTGGCCAACAAGTGGGCAAGGTGGCTACATAACCCCTGCTGCCTGGGGGGTCCCCACCGCTTCAGAGCGGGGGGCAGAATCAGAAGTGGCCCACAAATGGGCAAGGTGGCTACAGAACCCCTGCCGCTTGGGGGGTCCCCACCGCTTTAGAGCAGGGGGCAGAATCAGAAGTGGCCCACAAGTGGGCAAGGTGGCGGAATAACCCCTGCCGCCCGGGGGGTCCCCACCGCTTCAGAGCGTGGGGCAGAATCAGAAGTGGCCCACAAGTGGGCAAGGTGGCTACATAACCTCTGCCGCCCGGGGGGTCCGCACCGCTTCAGAGCGGGGGGCAGAATCAGAAGTGGCCCACAAGTGGGCAAGGTGGCTACATAACCCCTGCCGCCTGGGGGTCCCCACGGCTTTAGAGTAGGGGGCGGAATCAGAAGTGGCCCACAAGTGGGCAAGGTGGCTACATAACCCCTACCGCCTGGGGGGTCCCTACCGCTTTAGAACAGGGGGCGGAATTAGAGGTGGCCCACAAGTTGGCAAGGTGGCTACATAACCCCTGCCGCCTTGGGGGTCCCCACCGCTTTAGAGCGGGGGGCACAATCAGAAGTGGCCCACAAATGGGCAAGGTGGCTACATAACCCCTGCCGCTTGGGGGGTCCCAACCGCTTTAGAGCAGGCTCGGAATCAGAAGTGGCCCACAAGTGGGCAAGGTGGCTACATAACCCCTGCCGCCTGGGGGGTCCCCACCGCTTCAGAGCGGGGGGCGGAATCAGAAGTGGCCCACAGGTGGGTAAGGTGGCTAAATAACCCTTGCCGCCTGAGGGGTCCCCACCGCTTCAAAGCGGGGGGCAGAATCAGAGGTGGCCCACAAGTGGGCAAGGTGGCTACATAACCCTTGCTGCTTGGGGGGTCCCCACCGCTTCAGAGCAAGGGGACAGAATCAGAAGTGGCCCACAAGTGGCCAAGGTGGCTACATAACCCCTGCCGCCTGGGGGGTCCCCACCGCTTCAGAGCGGGGGGCAGAATCAGAAGTGGCCCACAAATGGGCAAGGTGGCTACATAACCCCTGCCGCTTGGGGGGTCCCCACCGCTTCAGAGCGGGGGGCAGAATCAGAGGTGGCCCACAAGTGGGCAAGGTGGCGGAATAACCCCTGCCGCCTGGGGGGTCCCCACCGCTTCAGAGCGGGGGGCAGAATCGGAGGTGGCCCACAAGTGCGCAAGGTGGCTACATAACCCCTGCTGCCTGGGGGGTCCCCACCGCTTCAGAGCGGGGGGCAAAATCAGAAGTGGCCCACAAGTGGCCAAGGTGGCTACATAACCCCTGCCGCCTGGGGGGTCCCCACCGCTTCAGAGCGGGGGGCAGAATCAGAAGTGGCCCACAAGTGGGCAAAGTGGCTACATAACCCCTGCCGCCTGGGGGGTCCCCACCGCTTCAGAGCGGGGGGCGGAATCAGAATTGGCCCACAAGTGGGCAAGGTGGCTACATAACCCCTGCCGCCTGGGGGGTCCCCACCGCTTCAGAGCGGGGGGCAGAATCAGAGGTGGCCCACAAGTGGGCAAGGTGGCTACATAACCCCTGCTGCCTGGGGGGTCATCACCGCTTCAGAGCAAGGGGGGCTGCATCGGAATTGGCCCACAATTGGGCAAGGTGGCTACATAACCCCTGCCGCCTGGGGGGTCCCCACCGCTTCAGAGCGGGGGGCAGAATCAGAAGTGGCCGACAAGTGGGCAAGGTGGCTACATAACCCCTGCCGCTTGGGGGGTCCCCACCGCTTTAGAGCAGGGGGCGGAATCAGAAGTGGCCCACAAGTGGGCAGGGTGGCTACATAACCCCTGCCGCCTGGGGGGTCCCCACCGCTTCAGAGCGGGGGGCGGAATCAGAATTGGCCCACAAGTGGGCAAGGTGGCTACATAACCCCTGCCGCCTTGGGGGGTCCCCACCGCTTCAGAGCGGGGGGCAGAATCAGAAGTGGCCCACAAGTGGGCAAGGTGGCTACATAACCCCTGCCGCTTGGGGGGTCCCCACCGCTTTAGAGCAGGGGGCGGAATCAGAAGTGGCCCACAAGTGGGCAAGGTGGCTACATAACCCCTGCCGCCTAGGGGGTCCCCACCGCTTTAGAGCAGGGGGCGGAATCAGAAGTGGCCCACAAGTGGGCAAGGTGGCTACATAACCCCTGCCGCCTGGGGGGTCCCCACCGCTTCAGAGCGGGGGGCGGAATCAGAAGTGGCCCACAAGTTGGTAAGGTGGCTACATAACCTGTGCCGCCTGGGGGGTCCCTACCGCTTTAGAGCAGGGGACGGAATCAGAAGTGGCCCACAAGTGGGCAAGGTGGCTACATAACCCCTGCCGCCTGGGGGGTCCCTACCGCTTTAGAACAGGGGGCGGAATCAGAGGTGGCCCACAAGTGGGCAAGGTGGCTACATAACCCCTGCCGCCTGGGGGGTCCCCACCGCTTTAGAGCGGGGGGCACAATCAGAAGTGGCCCACAAATGGGCAAGGTGGCTACATAACCCCTGCCGCTTGGGGGGTCCCAACCGCTTTAGAGCAGGCTCGGAATCAGAAGTGGCCCACAAGTGGGCAAGGTGGCTACATAACCCCTGCCGCCTGGGGGGTCCCCACCGCTTCAGAGCGGGGGGCGGAATCAGAATTGGCCCACAGGTGGGTAAGGTGGCTACATAACCCCTGCCGCTTGGGGGGTCCCCACCGCTTTAGAGCAGGGGGCGGAATCAGAAGTGGCCCACAAGTGGGCAAGGTGGCTACATAACCTCTGCCGCCTGGGGGGTCCCCACCGCTTCAGAGCGGGGGGCACAATTAGAAGTGGCCCACAAGTGGGCAAGGTGGCTACATAACCCCTGCCGCTTGGGGGGTCCCCACCGCTTCAGAGCAAGGGGCAGAATCAGAAGTGGCCCACAAGTGGGCAAGGTGGCTACATAACCTCTGCCGCCTGGGGGGTCCCAACCGCTTCAGAGCGTGGGGCAGAGTCAGAAGTGGCCCACAAGTGGGCAAGGTGGCTACATAACCTCTGCCGCCTGGGGGGTCCCCACCGCTTCAGAGCGGGGAGCAGAATCAGAAGTGGCCCACAAGTGGGCAAGGTGGCTACATAACCCCTGCCGCCTAGGGGTCCCCACCGCTTTAGAGCAGGGGGCGGAATCAGAAGTGGCTCACAAGTGGGCAAGGTGGCTACATAACCCGTGCCGCTTGGGGCGTCCCTACCGCTTTAGAACAGGGGGCGGAATCAGAAGTGGCCAACAAGTGGGCAAGGTGGCTACATAACCCCTGCTGCCTGGGGGGTCCCCACCGCTTCAGAGCGGGGGGCAGAATCAGAAGTGGCCCACAAATGGGCAAGGTGGCTACAGAACCCCTGCCGCTTGGGGGGTCCCCACCGCTTTAGAGCAGGGGGCAGAATCAGAAGTGGCCCACAAGTGGGCAAGGTGGCGGAATAACCCCTGCCGCCCGGGGGGTCCCCACCGCTTCAGAGCGTGGGGCAGAATCAGAAGTGGCCCACAAGTGGGCAAGGTGGCTACATAACCTCTGCCGCCCGGGGGGTCCGCACCGCTTCAGAGCGGGGGGCAGAATCAGAAGTGGCCCACAAGTGGGCAAGGTGGCTACATAACCCCTGCCGCCTGGGGGTCCCCACGGCTTTAGAGTAGGGGGCGGAATCAGAAGTGGCCCACAATTGGGCAAGGTGGCTACATAACCCCTACCGCCTGGGGGGTCCCTACCGCTTTAGAACAGGGGGCGGAATTAGAGGTGGCCCACAAGTTGGCAAGGTGGCTACATAACCCCTGCCGCCTGGGGGGTCCCCACCGCTTTAGAGCGGGGGGCACAATCAGAAGTGGCCCACAAATGGGCAAGGTGGCTACATAACCCCTGCCGCTTGGGGGGTCCCAACCGCTTTAGAGCAGGCTCGGAATCAGAAGTGGCCCACAAGTGGGCAAGGTGGCTACATAACCCCTGCCGCCTGGGGGGTCCCCACCGCTTTAGAGCAGGGGGCGGAATCAGAAGTGGCCCACAAGTGGGCAAGGTGGCTAAATAACCCGTGCCGCTTGGGGCGTCCCTACCGCTTTAGAACAGGGGGCGGAATCAGAAGTGGCCAACAAGTGGGCAAGGTGGCTACATAACCCCTGCTGCCTGGGGGGTCCCCACCGCTTCAGAGCGGGGGGCAGAATCAGAAGTGGCCCACAAATGGGCAAGGTGGCTACAGAACCCCTGCCGCTTGGGGGGTCCCCACCGCTTTAGAGCAGGGGGCAGAATCAGAAGTGGCCCACAAGTGGGCAAGGTGGCGGAATAACCCCTGCCGCCCGGGGGGTCCCCACCGCTTCAGAGCGTGGGGCAGAATCAGAAGTGGCCCACAAGTGGGCAAGGTGGCTACATAACCTCTGCCGCCCGGGGGGTCCGCACCGCTTCAGAGCGGGGGGCAGAATCAGAAGTGGCCCACAAGTGGGCAAGGTGGCTACATAACCCCTGCCGCCTGGGGGTCCCCACGGCTTTAGAGTAGGGGGCGGAATCAGAAGTGGCCCACAAGTGGGCAAGGTGGCTACATAACCCCTACCGCCTGGGGGGTCCCTACCGCTTTAGAACAGGGGGCGGAATCAGAAGTGGCCCACAAGTTGGTAAGGTGGCTACATAACCTGTGCCGCCTGGGGGGTCCCTACCGCTTTAGAGCAGGGGACGGAATCAGAAGTGGCCCACAAGTGGGCAAGGTGGCTACATAACCCCTGCCGCCTGGGGGGTCCCTACCGCTTTAGAACAGGGGGCGGAATCAGAGGTGGCCCACAAGTGGGCAAGGTGGCTACATAACCCCTGCCGCCTGGGGGGTCCCCACCGCTTTAGAGCGGGGGGCACAATCAGAAGTGGCCCACAAATGGGCAAGGTGGCTACATAACCCCTGCCGCTTGGGGGGTCCCAACCGCTTTAGAGCAGGCTCGGAATCAGAAGTGGCCCACAAGTGGGCAAGGTGGCTACATAACCCCTGCCGCCTGGGGGGTCCCCACCGCTTCAGAGCGGGGGGCGGAATCAGAATTGGCCCACAGGTGGGTAAGGTGGCTAAATAACCCTTGCCGCCTGAGGGGTCCCCACCGCTTCAAAGCGGGGGGCAGAATCAGAGGTGGCCCACAATTGGGCAAGGTGGCTACATAACCCTTGCTGCCTGGGGGGTCCCCACCGCTTCAGAGCAAGGGGACAGAATCAGAAGTGGCCCACAAGTGGCCAAGGTGGCTACATAACCCCTGCCGCCTGGGGGGTCCCCACCGCTTCAGAGCGGGGGGCAGAATCAGAGGTGGCCCACAAGTGGGCAAGGTGGCTACATATCCCCTGCTGCCTGGGGGGTCATCACCGCTTCAGAGCAAGGGGGGCTGCATCGGAATTGGCCCACAATTGGGCAAGGTGGCTACATAGCCCCTGCCGCCTGGGGGGTCCCCACCGCTTCAGAGCGGGGGGCAGAATCAGAAGTGGCCGACAAGTGGGCAAGGTGGCTACATAACCCCTGCCGCTTGGGGGGTCCCCACCGCTTTAGAGCAGGGGGCGGAATCAGAAGTGGCCCACAAGTGGGCAGGGTGGCTACATAACCCCTGCCGCCTGGGGGGTCCCCACCGCTTCAGAGCGGGGGGCGGAATCAGAATTGGCCCACAAGTGGGCAAGGTGGCTACATAACCCCTGCCGCCTTGGGGGGTCCCCACCGCTTCAGAGCGGGGGGCAGAATCAGAAGTGGCCCACAAGTGGGCAAGGTGGCTACATAACCCCTGCCGCTTGGGGGGTCCCCACCGCTTTAGAGCAGGGGGCGGAATCAGAAGTGGCCCACAAGTGGGCAAGGTGGCTACATAACCCCTGCCGCCTAGGGGGTCATCACCGCTTCAGAGCAGGGGGGCTGCATCGCAATTGGCCCACAAGTGGGCAAGGTGGCTACATAACCACTGCCGCCTGGGGGCTCCCCACCGCTTCAGAGCGGGGGGCAGAATCAGAAGTGGCCAACAAGTGGGCAAGGTGGCTACATAACCCCTACCGCTTGGGGGGTCCCCACCGCTTCAGAGCGGGGGGCGGAATCAGAAGTGGCCCACAAGTTGGTAAGGTGGCTACATAACCCCTGCCGCTTGGGGGGTCCCCACCGCTTTAGAGCAGGGGGCGGAATCAGAAGTGGCCCACAAGTGGGCAAGGTGGCTACATAACCCCTGCCGCCTAGGGGGTCATCACCGCTTCAGAGCAGGGGGGCTGCATCGCAATTGGCCCACAAGTGGGCAAGGTGGCTACATAACCACTGCCGCCTGGGGGGTCCCCACCGCTTTAGAGCAGGGGGCGGAATCAGAAGTGGCCCACAAGTGGGCAAGGTGGCTACATAACCCCTGCCGCCTGGGGGGTCCCCACCGCTTCAGAGCGGGGGGCGGAATCAGAAGTGGCCCACAAGTTGGTAAGGTGGCTACATAACCTGTGCCGCCTGGGGGGTCCCTACCGCTTTAGAGCAGGGGACGGAATCAGAAGTGGCCCACAAGTGGGCAAGGTGGCTACATAACCCCTGCCGCCTGGGGGGTCCCTACCGCTTTAGAACAGGGGGCGGAATCAGAGGTGGCCCACAAGTGGGCAAGGTGGCTACATAACCCCTGCCGCCTGGGGGGTCCCCACCGCTTTAGAGCGGGGGGCACAATCAGAAGTGGCCCACAAATGGGCAAGGTGGCTACATAACCCCTGCCGCTTGGGGGGTCCCAACCGCTTTAGAGCAGGCTCGGAATCAGAAGTGGCCCACAAGTGGGCAAGGTGGCTACATAACCCCTGCCGCCTGGGGGGTCCCCACCGCTTCAGAGCGGGGGGCGGAATCAGAATTGGCCCACAGGTGGGTAAGGTGGCTAAATAACCCTTGCCGCCTGAGGGGTCCCCACCGCTTCAAAGCGGGGGGCAGAATCAGAGGTGGCCCACAATTGGGCAAGGTGGCTACATAACCCTTGCTGCCTGGGGGGTCCCCACCGCTTCAGAGCAAGGGGACAGAATCAGAAGTGGCCCACAAGTGGGCAAGGTGGCTACATAACCTCTGCCGCCCGGGGGGTCCGCACCGCTTCAGAGCGGGGGGCAGAATCAGAAGTGGCCCACAAGTGGGCAAGGTGGCTACATAACCCCTGCCGCCTGGGGGTCCCCACGGCTTTAGAGTAGGGGGCGGAATCAGAAGTGGCCCACAAGTGGGCAAGGTGGCTACATAACCCCTACCGCCTGGGGGGTCCCTACCGCTTTAGAACAGGGGGCGGAATTAGAGGTGGCCCACAAGTTGGCAAGGTGGCTACATAACCCCTGCCGCCTGGGGGGTCCCCACCGCTTTAGAGCGGGGGGCACAATCAGAAGTGGCCCACAAATGGGCAAGGTGGCTACATAACCCCTGCCGCTTGGGGGGTCCCAACCGCTTTAGAGCAGGCTCGGAATCAGAAGTGGCCCACAAGTGGGCAAGGTGGCTACATAACCCCTGCCGCCTGGGGGGTCCCCACCGCTTTAGAGCAGGGGGCGGAATCAGAAGTGGCCCACAAGTGGGCAAGGTGGCTACATAACCCGTGCCGCTTGGGGCGTCCCTACCGCTTTAGAACAGGGGGCGGAATCAGAAGTGGCCAACAAGTGGGCAAGGTGGCTACATAACCCCTGCTGCCTGGGGGGTCCCCACCGCTTCAGAGCGGGGGGCAGAATCAGAAGTGGCCCACAAATGGGCAAGGTGGCTACAGAACCCCTGCCGCTTGGGGGGTCCCCACCGCTTTAGAGCAGGGGGCAGAATCAGAAGTGGCCCACAAGTGGGCAAGGTGGCGGAATAACCCCTGCCGCCCGGGGGGTCCCCACCGCTTCAGAGCGTGGGGCAGAATCAGAAGTGGCCCACAAGTGGGCAAGGTGGCTACATAACCTCTGCCGCCCGGGGGGTCCGCACCGCTTCAGAGCGGGGGGCAGAATCAGAAGTGGCCCACAAGTGGGCAAGGTGGCTACATAACCCCTGCCGCCTGGGGGTCCCCACGGCTTTAGAGTAGGGGGCGGAATCAGAAGTGGCCCACAAGTGGGCAAGGTGGCTACATAACCCCTACCGCCTGGGGGGTCCCTACCGCTTTAGAACAGGGGGCGGAATCAGAAGTGGCCCACAAGTTGGTAAGGTGGCTACATAACCTGTGCCGCCTGGGGGGTCCCTACCGCTTTAGAGCAGGGGACGGAATCAGAAGTGGCCCACAAGTGGGCAAGGTGGCTACATAACCCCTGCCGCCTGGGGGGTCCCTACCGCTTTAGAACAGGGGGCGGAATCAGAGGTGGCCCACAAGTGGGCAAGGTGGCTACATAACCCCTGCCGCCTGGGGGGTCCCCACCGCTTTAGAGCGGGGGGCACAATCAGAAGTGGCCCACAAATGGGCAAGGTGGCTACATAACCCCTGCCGCTTGGGGGGTCCCAACCGCTTTAGAGCAGGCTCGGAATCAGAAGTGGCCCACAAGTGGGCAAGGTGGCTACATAACCCCTGCCGCCTGGGGGGTCCCCACCGCTTCAGAGCGGGGGGCGGAATCAGAATTGGCCCACAGGTGGGTAAGGTGGCTAAATAACCCTTGCCGCCTGAGGGGTCCCCACCGCTTCAAAGCGGGGGGCAGAATCAGAGGTGGCCCACAATTGGGCAAGGTGGCTACATAACCCCTGCTGCCTGGGGGGTCCCCACCGCTTCAGAGCAAGGGGACAGAATCAGAAGTGGCCCACAAGTGGCCAAGGTGGCTACATAACCCCTGCCGCCTGGGGGGTCCCCACCGCTTCAGAGCGGGGGGCAGAATCAGAGGTGGCCCACAAGTGGGCAAGGTGGCTACATATCCCCTGCTGCCTGGGGGGTCATCACCGCTTCAGAGCAAGGGGGGCTGCATCGGAATTGGCCCACAATTGGGCAAGGTGGCTACATAGCCCCTGCCGCCTGGGGGGTCCCCACCGCTTCAGAGCGGGGGGCAGAATCAGAAGTGGCCGACAAGTGGGCAAGGTGGCTACATAACCCCTGCCGCTTGGGGGGTCCCCACCGCTTTAGAGCAGGGGGCGGAATCAGAAGTGGCCCACAAGTGGGCAGGGTGGCTACATAACCCCTGCCGCCTGGGGGGTCCCCACCGCTTCAGAGCGGGGGGCGGAATCAGAATTGGCCCACAAGTGGGCAAGGTGGCTACATAACCCCTGCCGCCTTGGGGGGTCCCCACCGCTTCAGAGCGGGGGGCAGAATCAGAAGTGGCCCACAAGTGGGCAAGGTGGCTACATAACCCCTGCCGCTTGGGGGGTCCCCACCGCTTTAGAGCAGGGGGCGGAATCAGAAGTGGCCCACAAGTGGGCAAGGTGGCTACATAACCCCTGCCGCCTAGGGGGTCATCACCGCTTCAGAGCAGGGGGGCTGCATCGCAATTGGCCCACAAGTGGGCAAGGTGGCTACATAACCACTGCCGCCTGGGGGCTCCCCACCGCTTCAGAGCGGGGGGCAGAATCAGAAGTGGCCAACAAGTGGGCAAGGTGGCTACATAACCCCTACCGCTTGGGGGGTCCCCACCGCTTCAGAGCGGGGGGCGGAATCAGAAGTGGCCCACAAGTTGGTAAGGTGGCTACATAACCCCTGCCGCTTGGGGGGTCCCCACCGCTTTAGAGCAGGGGGCGGAATCAGAAGTGGCCCACAAGTGGGCAAGGTGGCTACATAACCCCTGCCGCCTAGGGGGTCATCACCGCTTCAGAGCAGGGGGGCTGCATCGCAATTGGCCCACAAGTGGGCAAGGTGGCTACATAACCACTGCCGCCTGGGGGGTCCCCACCGCTTTAGAGCAGGGGGCGGAATCAGAAGTGGCCCACAAGTGGGCAAGGTGGCTACATAACCCCTGCCGCCTGGGGGGTCCCCACCGCTTCAGAGCGGGGGGCGGAATCAGAAGTGGCCCACAAGTTGGTAAGGTGGCTACATAACCTGTGCCGCCTGGGGGGTCCCTACCGCTTTAGAGCAGGGGACGGAATCAGAAGTGGCCCACAAGTGGGCAAGGTGGCTACATAACCCCTGCCGCCTGGGGGGTCCCTACCGCTTTAGAACAGGGGGCGGAATCAGAGGTGGCCCACAAGTGGGCAAGGTGGCTACATAACCCCTGCCGCCTGGGGGGTCCCCACCGCTTTAGAGCGGGGGGCACAATCAGAAGTGGCCCACAAATGGGCAAGGTGGCTACATAACCCCTGCCGCTTGGGGGGTCCCAACCGCTTTAGAGCAGGCTCGGAATCAGAAGTGGCCCACAAGTGGGCAAGGTGGCTACATAACCCCTGCCGCCTGGGGGGTCCCCACCGCTTCAGAGCGGGGGGCGGAATCAGAATTGGCCCACAGGTGGGTAAGGTGGCTAAATAACCCTTGCCGCCTGAGGGGTCCCCACCGCTTCAAAGCGGGGGGCAGAATCAGAGGTGGCCCACAATTGGGCAAGGTGGCTACATAACCCTTGCTGCCTGGGGGGTCCCCACCGCTTCAGAGCAAGGGGACAGAATCAGAAGTGGCCCACAAGTGGCCAAGGTGGCTACATAACCCCTGCCGCCTGGGGGGTCCCCACCGCTTCAGAGCGGGGGGCAGAATCAGAAGTGGCCCACAAATGGGCAAGGTGGCTACATAACCCCTGCCGCTTGGGGGGTCCCCACCGCTTCAGAGCGGGGGGCGGAATCAGAGGTGGCCCACAAGTGGGCAAGGTGGCGGAATAGCCCCTGCCGCCTGGGGGGTCCCCACCGCCTCAGAGCGGGGGGCAGAATCAGAGGTGGCCCACGAGTGGGCAAGGTGGCGGAATAACCCCTGCTGCCTGAGGGGTCCCCACCGCTTCAGAGCGGGGGGCAGAATCGGAGGTGGCCCACAAGTGCGCAAGGTGGCTACATAACCCCTGCTGCCTGGGGGGTCCCCACCGCTTCAGAGCGGGGGGCAGAATCAGAAGTGGCCCACAAGTGGGCAAAGTGGCTACATAACCCCTGCTGCCTGGGGGGTCCCCACCGCATCAGAGCGGGGGGCACAATCAGAAGTGGCCCACAAGTGGGCAAGGTGGCTACATAACCCCTGCCGCCTGGGAGGTGCCCACCGCTTCAGAGCACGGGGCAGAATCAGAGGTGGCCCACAAGTGGGCAAGGTGGCTACATAACCCCTGCTGCCTGGGGGGTCATCACCGCTTCAGAGCGGGGGGCGGAATCAGAAGTGGCCCACAAGTTGGTAAGGTGGCTACATAACCTGTGCCGCCTGGGGGGTCCCTACCGCTTTAGAGCAGGGGACGGAATCAGAAGTGGCCCACAAGTGGGCAAGGTGGCTACATAACCCCTGCCGCCTGGGGGGTCCCTACCGCTTTAGAACAGGGGGCGGAATCAGAGGTGGCCCACAAGTGGGCAAGGTGGCTACATAACCCCTGCCGCCTGGGGGGTCCCCACCGCTTTAGAGCGGGGGGCACAATCAGAAGTGGCCCACAAATGGGCAAGGTGGCTACATAACCCCTGCCGCTTGGGGGGTCCCAACCGCTTTAGAGCAGGCTCGGAATCAGAAGTGGCCCACAAGTGGGCAAGGTGGCTACATAACCCCTGCCGCCTGGGGGGTCCCCACCGCTTCAGAGCGGGGGGCGGAATCAGAATTGGCCCACAGGTGGGTAAGGTGGCTAAATAACCCTTGCCGCCTGAGGGGTCCCCACCGCTTCAAAGCGGGGGGCAGAATCAGAGGTGGCCCACAATTGGGCAAGGTGGCTACATGACCCTTGCTGCCTGGGGGGTCCCCACCGCTTCAGAGCAAGGGGACAGAATCAGAAGTGGCCCACAAGTGGCCAAGGTGGCTACATAACCCCTGCCGCCTGGGGGGTCCCCACCGCTTCAGAGCGGGGGGCAGAATCAGAAGTGGCCCACAAATGGGCAAGGTGGCTACATAACCCCTGCCGCTTGGGGGGTCCCCACCGCTTCAGAGCGGGGGGCGGAATCAGAGGTGGCCCACAAGTGGGCAAGGTGGCGGAATAGCCCCTGCCGCCTGGGGGGTCCCCACCGCCTCAGAGCGGGGGGCAGAATCAGAGGTGGCCCACGAGTGGGCAAGGTGGCGGAATAACCCCTGCTGCCTGAGGGGTCCCCACCGCTTCAGAGCGGGGGGCAGAATCGGAGGTGGCCCACAAGTGCGCAAGGTGGCTACATAACCCCTGCTGCCTGGGGGGTCCCCACCGCTTCAGAGCGGGGGGCAGAATCAGAAGTGGCCCACAAGTGGGCAAAGTGGCTACATAACCCCTGCTGCCTGGGGGGTCCCCACCGCATCAGAGCGGGGGGCACAATCAGAAGTGGCCCACAAGTGGGCAAGGTGGCTACATAACCCCTGCCGCCTGGGAGGTGCCCACCGCTTCAGAGCACGGGGCAGAATCAGAGGTGGCCCACAAGTGGGCAAGGTGGCTACATAACCCCTGCTGCCTGGGGGGTCATCACCGCTTCAGAGCAAGGGGGGCTGCATCGGAATTGGCCCACAATTGGGCAAGGTGGCTACATAACCCCTGCCGCCTGGGGGGTCCCCACCGCTTCACAGCGGGGGGCAGAATCAGAAGTGGCCGACAAGTGGGCAAGGTGGCTACATAACCCCTGCCGCTTGGGGGGTCCCCACCGCTTTAGAGCAGGGGGCGGAATCAGAAGTGGCCCACAAGTGGGCAGGGTGGCTACATAACCCCTGCCGCCTGGGGGGTCCCCACCGCTTCAGAGCGGGGGGCGGAATCAGAATTGGCCCACAAGTGGGCAAGGTGGCTACATAACCCCTGCCGCCTTGGGGGGTCCCCACCGCTTCAGAGCGGGGGGCAGAATCAGAAGTGGCCCACAAGTGGGCAAGGTGGCTACATAACCCCTGCCGCTTGGGGGGTCCCCACCGCTTTAGAGCAGGGGGCGGAATCAGAAGTGGCCCACAAGTGGGCAAGGTGGCTACATAACCCCTGCCGCCTGGGGGGTCATCACCGCTTCAGAGCAGGGGGGCTGCATCGCAATTGGCCCACAAGTGGGCAAGGTGGCTACATAACCACTGCCGCCTGGGGGCTCCCCACCGCTTCAGAGCGGGGGGCAGAATCAGAAGTGGCCCACAAGTGGGCAAAGTGGCTACATAACCCCTGCCGCCTGGGGGGTCCCCACCGCTTCAGAGCGGGGGGCACAATCAGAAGTGGCCCACAAGTGGGCAAGGTGGCTACATAACCCCTGCCGCCTGGGGGGTCCCCACCGCTTCAGAGCGGGGGGCAGAATCATAGGTGGCCCACAAGTGGGCAAGGTGGCTACATAACCCCTGCTGCCTGGGGGGTCATCACCGCCTCAGAGCAAGGGGGGCTGCATCGGAATTGGCCCACAATTGGGCAAGGTGGCTACATAACCCCTGCCGCCTGGGGGGTCCCCACCGCTTCAGAGCGGCGGGCAGAATCAGAAGTGGCCGACAAGTGGGCAAGGTGGCTACATAACCCCTGCCGCTTGGGGGGTCCCCACCGCTTCAGAGCGGGGGGGCATAATCAGAAGTGGCCCACAAGTGGGCAAAGTGGCTACATAACCCCTGCCGCCTGGGGGGTCCCCACCGCTTCAGAGCGGGGGGCACAATCAGAAGTGGCCCACAAGTGGGCAAGGTGGCTACATAACCCCTGCCGCCTGGGAGGTGCCCATCGCTTCAGAGCACGGGGCAGAATCAGAGGTGGCCCACAAGTGGGCAAGGTGGCTACATAACCCCTGCTGCCTGGGGGGTCATCACCGCTTCAGAGCAAGGGGGGCTGCATCGGACTTGGCCCACAATTGGGCAAGGTGGCTACATAACCCCTGCCGCCTGGGGGGTCCCCACCGCTTCAGAGCGGGGGGCAGAATCAGAAGTGGCCGACAAGTGGGCAAGGTGGCTACATAACCCCTGCCGCTTGGGGGGTCCCCACCGCTTTAGAGCAGGGGGCGGAATCAGAAGTGGCCCACAAGTGGGCAGGGTGGCTACATAACCCCTGCCGCCTGGGGGGTCCCCACCGCTTCAGAGCGGGGGGCGGAATCAGAATTGGCCCACAAGTGGGCAAGGTGGCTACATAACCCCTGCCGCCTTGGGGGGTCCCCACCGCTTCAGAGCGGGGGGCAGAATCAGAAGTGGCCCACAAGTGGGCAAGGTGGCTACATAACCCCTGCCGCTTGGGGGGTCCCCACCGCTTTAGAGCAGGGGGCGGAATCAGAAGTGGCCCACAAGTGGGCAAGGTGGCTACATAACCCCTGCCGCCTGGGGGGTCATCACCGCTTCAGAGCAGGGGGGCTGCATCGCAATTGGCCCACAAGTGGGCAAGGTGGCTACATAACCACTGCCGCCTGGGGGCACCCCACCGCTTCAGAGCGGGGGGCAGAATCAGAAGTGGCCAACAAGTGGGCAAGGTGGCTACATAACCCCTACCGCTTGGGGGGTCCCCACCGCTTTAGAGCAGGGGGCGGAATCAGAAGTGGCCCACAAGTGGGCAAGGTGGCTACATAACCCCTGCCGCCTGGGGGGTCCCCACCGCTTCAGAGCGGGGGGCGGAATCAGAAGTGGCCCACAAGTTGGTAAGGTGGCTACATAACCTGTGCCGCCTGGGGGGTCCCTACCGCTTTAGAGCAGGGGACGGAATCAGAAGTGGCCCACAAGTGGGCAAGGTGGCTACATAACCCCTGCCGCCTGGGGGGTCCCCACCGCTTCACACCGGGGGGCGGAATCAGAATTGGCCCACAAGTGGGTAAGGTGGCTACATAACCCCTGCCGCCTGGGGGGTCCCCACCGCTTCAGAGCGGGGGGCACAATCAGAGGTGGCCCACAAGTGGGCAAGGTGGCTACATAACCCCTGCCGCCTAGGGGGTCCCCACCGCTTCAGAGCGGGGGGCAGAATCAGAAGTGGCCCACAAGTGGGCAAGGTGGCTACATAACCCGTGCCGCTTGGGGGGTCCCCACCGCTTTAGAACAGGGGGCGGAATCAGAAGTGGCCCACAAGTGGGCAAGGTGGCTACATAACCCCTACCGCCTGGGGCGTCCCCACCGCTTCGGAGCGCGGGGCAGAATCAGAAGTGGCCCACAAGTGGGCAAGGTGGCTACATCACCCCTGCCACCAGGGGGGTCCCTACCGCTTTAGAGCGGGGGGCACAATCAGAAGTGGCCCACAAGTGGGCAAGGTGGCTACATAACCCCTGCCGCCTGGGGGTCCCCACCGCTTTAGAGCAGGGGGCGGAATCAGAAGTGGCCCACAAGTGGGCAAGGTGGCTACAAAACCCCTGCCGCTTGGGGCGTCCCTACCGCTTTAGAACAGGGGGCGGAATCAGAAGTGGCCAACAAGTGGGCAAGGTGGCTACATAACCCCTGCCGCCTAGGGGGTCCCCACCGCTTCAGAGCGGGGGGCAGAATCAGAAGTGGCCCACAAGTGGGCAAGGTGGCTACATAACCCGTGCCGCTTGGGGGGTCCCCACCGCTTTAGAACAGGGGGCGGAATCAGAAGTGGCCCACAAGTGGGCAAGGTGGCTACATAACCCCTGCCGCCTGGGGGATCCCCACCGCTTCGAAGCGCGGGGCAGAATCAGAAGTGGCCCACAAATGGGCAAGGTGGCTACATAACCCCTGCCGCTTGGGGGGTCCCCACCGCTTCAGAGCGGGGGGCAGAATCAGAAGTGGCCCACAAGTGGGCAAGGTGGCGGAATAACCCCTGCCGCCTGGGAGGTGCCCACCGCTTCAGAGCACGGGGCAGAATCAGAAGTGGCCCACAAGTGGGCAAGGTGGCTACATAACCTCTGCCGCCCGGGGGGTCCCAACCGCTTTAGAGCGTGGGGCAGAATCAGAAGTGGCCCACAAGTGGGCAAGGTGGCTACATAACCTCTGCCGCCCGGGGGGTCCCCACCGCTTCAGAGCGGGGGGCAGAATCAGAAGTGGCCCACAAGTGGGCAAGGTGGCTACATAACCCCTGCCGCCTGGGGGTCCCCACCGCTTTAGAGTAGGGGGCGGAATCAGAAGTGGCCCACAAGTGGGCAAGGTGGCTACATAACCCCTACCGCCTGGGGGGTCCCTACCGCTTTAGAACAGGGGGCGGAATCAGAGGTGGCCCACAAGTGGGCAAGGTGGCTACATAACCCCTGCCGCCTGGGGGGTCCCAACCGCTTCAGAGCAAGGGGACAGAATCAGAAGTGGCCCACAAGTGGCCAAGGTGGCTACATAACCCCTGCTGCCTGGGGGGTCCCCACCGCTTCAGAGCCGGGGGCAGAATCAGAAGTGGCCCACAAATGGGCAAGGTGGCTACATAACCCCTGCCGCTTGGGGGGTCCCCACCGCTTCAGAGCGGGGGGCAGAATCAGAGGTGGCCCACAAGTGGGCAAGGTGGCGGAATAACCCCTGCCGCCTGGGGGGTCCCCACCGCTTCAGAGCGGGGGGCAGAATCAGAGGTGGCCCACGAGTGGGCAAGGTGGCTACATAACCCCTGCTGCCTGAGGGGTCCCCACCGCTTCAGAGCGGGGGGCAGAATCGGAGGTGGCCCACAAGTGCGCAAGGTGGCTACATAACCCCTGCTGCCTGGGGGGTCCCCACCGCTTCAGAGCAGGGGGGCAGAATCAGAAGTGCCCCACAAGTGGCCAAGGTGGCTACATAACCCCTGCCGCCTGGGGGGTCCCCACCGCTTCAGAGCGGGGGGCAGAATCAGAAGTGGCCCACAAGTGGGCAAAGTGGCTACATAACCCCTGCCGCCTGGGGGGTCCCCACCGCTTCAGAGCGGGGGGCGGAATCAGAATTGGCCCACAAGTGGGCAAGGTGGCTACATAACCCCTGCCGCCTGGGGGGTCCCCACCGCTTCAGAGCGGGGGGCAGAATCAGAGGTGGCCCACAAGTGGGCAAGGTGGCTACATAACCCCTGCTGCCTGGGGGGTCATCACCGCTTCAGAGCAAGGGGGGCTGCATCGCAATTGGCCCACAATTGGGCAAGGTGGCTACATAACCCCTGCCGCCTGGGGGGTCCCCACCGCTTCAGAGCGGGGGGCAGAATCAGAAGTGGCCGACAAGTGGGCAAGGTGGCTACATAACCCCTGCCGCTTGGGGGGTCCCCACCGCTTTAGAGCAGGGGGCGGAATCAGAAGTGGCCCACAAGTGGGCAGGGTGGCTACATAACCCCTGCCGCCTGGGGGGTCCCCACGGCTTCAGAGCGGGGGGCGGAATCAGAATTGGCCCACAAGTGGGCAAGGTGGCTACATAACCCCTGCCGCCTTGGGAGTCCCCACCGCTTCAGAGCGGGGGGCAGAATCAGAAGTGGCCCACAAGTGGGCAAGGTGGCTACATAACCCCTGCCGCTTGGGGGGTCCCCACCGCTTTAGAGCAGGGGGCGGAATCAGAAGTGGCCCACAAGTGGGCAAGGTGGCTACATAACCCCTGCCGCCTGGGGGGTCATCACCGCTTCAGAGCAGGGGGGCTGCATCGCAATTGGCCCACAAGTGGGCAAGGTGGCTACATAACCACTGCCGCCTGGGGGCTCCCCACCGCTTCAGAGCGGGGGGCAGAATCAGAAGTGGCCCACAAGTTGGTAAGGTGGCTACATAACCTGTGCCGCCTGGGGGGTCCCTACCGCTTTAGAGCAGGGGACGGAATCAGAAGTGGCCCACAAGTGGGCAAGGTGGCTACATAACCCCTGCCGCCTGGGGGGTCCCCACCGCTTCACACCGGGGGGCGGAATCAGAATTGGCCCACAAGTGGGTAAGGTGGCTACATAACCCCTGCCGCCTGGGGGGTCCCCACCGCTTCAGAGCGGGGGGCACAATCAGAGGTGGCCCACAAGTGGGCAAGGTGGCTACATAACCCCTGCCGCCTAGGGGGTCCCCACCGCTTCAGAGCGGGGGGCAGAATCAGAAGTGGCCCACAAGTGGGCAAGGTGGCTACATAACCCGTGCCGCTTGGGGGGTCCCCACCGCTTTAGAACAGGGGGCGGAATCAGAAGTGGCCCATAAGTGGGCAAGGTGGCTACATAACCCCTGCCGCCTGGGGGGTCCCCACCGCTTCGAAGCGCGGGGCAGAATCTGAAGTGGCCCACAAGTGGGCAAGGTGGCTACATCACCCCTGCCAGGAGGGGGGTCCCCACCGCTTTAGAGCAGGGGGCGGAATCAGAAGTGGCCCACAAGTGGGCAAGGTGGCTACATAACCCCTGCCGCCTGGGGGGTCATCACCGCTTCAGAGCAGGGGGGCTGCATCGCAATTGGCCCACAAGTGGGCAAGGTGGCTACATAACCACTGCCGCCTGGGGGCTCCCCACCGCTTCAGAGCGGGGGGCAGAATCAGAAGTGGCCCACAAGTTGGTAAGGTGGCTACATAACCTGTGCCGCCTGGGGGGTCCCTACCGCTTTAGAGCAGGGGACGGAATCAGAAGTGGCCCACAAGTGGGCAAGGTGGCTACATAACCCCTGCCGCCTGGGGGGTCCCCACCGCTTCACACCGGGGGGCGGAATCAGAATTGGCCCACAAGTGGGTAAGGTGGCTACATAACCCCTGCCGCCTGGGGGGTCCCCACCGCTTCAGAGCGGGGGGCACAATCAGAGGTGGCCCACAAGTGGGCAAGGTGGCTACATAACCCCTGCCGCCTAGGGGGTCCCCACCGCTTCAGAGCGGGGGGCAGAATCAGAAGTGGCCCACAAGTGGGCAAGGTGGCTACATAACCCGTGCCGCTTGGGGGGTCCCCACCGCTTTAGAACAGGGGGCGGAATCAGAAGTGGCCCATAAGTGGGCAAGGTGGCTACATAACCCCTGCCGCCTGGGGGGTCCCCACCGCTTCGAAGCGCGGGGCAGAATCTGAAGTGGCCCACAAGTGGGCAAGGTGGCTACATCACCCCTGCCAGGAGGGGGGTCCCTACCGCTTTAGAGCGGGGGGCACAATCAGAAGTGGCCCACAAGTGTGCAAGGTGGCTACATAACCCCTGCCGCCTGGGAGGTGCCCACCGCTTCAGAGCAGGGGGCAGAATCAGAAGTGGCCCACAAGTGGGCAAGGTGGCTACATAACCTCTGCCGCCCGGGGGGTCCCAACCGCTTCAGGGCGTGAGGCAGAATCAGAAGTGGCCCACAAGTGGGCAAGGTGGCTACATAACCTCTGCCGCCCGGGGGGTCCCCACCGCTTCAGAGCGGGGGGCAGAATCAGAAGTGGCCCACAAGTGGGCAAGGTGGCTACATAACCCCTGCCGCCTGGGGGTCCCCACCGCTTTAGAGCAGGGGGCGGAATCAGAAGTGGCCCACAAGTGGGCAAGGTGGCTACATAACCCCTGCCGCTTGGGGCGTCCCTACCGCTTTAGAACAGGGGGCGGAATCAGAAGTGGCCAACAAGTGGGCAAGGTGGCTACATAACCCGTGCCGCCTAGGGGGTCCCCACCGCTTCAGAGCAGGGGGCAGAATCAGAAGTGGCCCACAAGTGGGCAAGGTGGCTACATAACCCCTGCCGCTTGGGGGGTCCCCACCGCTTTAGAGCAGGGGGCGGAATCAGAAGTGGCCCACAAGTGGGCAAGGTGGCTACATAACCCCTGCCGCCTGGGGGGTCATCACCGCTTCAGAGCAGGGGGGCTGCATCGCAATTGGCCCACAAGTGGGCAAGGTGGCTACATAACCACTGCCGCCTGGGGGCTCCCCACCGCTTCAGAGCGGGGGGCAGAATCAGAAGTGGCCCACAAGTTGGTAAGGTGGCTACATAACCTGTGCCGCCTGGGGGGTCCCTACCGCTTTAGAGCAGGGGACGGAATCAGAAGTGGCCCACAAGTGGGCAAGGTGGCTACATAACCCCTGCCGCCTGGGGGGTCCCCACCGCTTCACACCGGGGGGCGGAATCAGAATTGGCCCACAAGTGGGTAAGGTGGCTACATAACCCCTGCCGCCTGGGGGGTCCCCACCGCTTCAGAGCGGGGGGCACAATCAGAGGTGGCCCACAAGTGGGCAAGGTGGCTACATAACCCCTGCCGCCTAGGGGGTCCCCACCGCTTCAGAGCGGGGGGCAGAATCAGAAGTGGCCCACAAGTGGGCAAGGTGGCTACATAACCCGTGCCGCTTGGGGGGTCCCCACCGCTTTAGAACAGGGGGCAGAATCAGAAGTGGCCCACAAGTGGGCAAGGTGGCTACATAACCTCTGCCGCCCGGGGGGTCCCAACCGCTTTAGAGCGTGGGGCAGAATCAGAAGTGGCCCACAAGTGGGCAAGGTGGCTACATAACCTCTGCCGCCCGGGGGGTCCCCACCGCTTCAGAGCGGGGGGCAGAATCAGAAGTGGCCCACAAGTGGGCAAGGTGGCTACATAACCCCTGCCGCCTGGGGGTCCCCACCGCTTTAGAGTAGGGGGCGGAATCAGAAGTGGCCCACAAGTGGGCAAGGTGGCTACATAACCCCTACCGCCTGGGGGGTCCCTACCGCTTTAGAACAGGGGGCGGAATCAGAGGTGGCCCACAAGTGGGCAAGGTGGCTACATAACCCCTGCCGCCTGGGGGGTCCCAACCGCTTCAGAGCAAGGGGACAGAATCAGAAGTGGCCCACAAGTGGCCAAGGTGGCTACATAACCCCTGCTGCCTGGGGGGTCCCCACCGCTTCAGAGCCGGGGGCAGAATCAGAAGTGGCCCACAAATGGGCAAGGTGGCTACATAACCCCTGCCGCTTGGGGGGTCCCCACCGCTTCAGAGCGGGGGGCAGAATCAGAGGTGGCCCACAAGTGGGCAAGGTGGCGGAATAACCCCTGCCGCCTGGGGGGTCCCCACCGCTTCAGAGCGGGGGGCAGAATCAGAGGTGGCCCACGAGTGGGCAAGGTGGCGGAATAACCCCTGCTGCCTGAGGGGTCCCCACCGCTTCAGAGCGGGGGGCAGAATCGGAGGTGGCCCACAAGTGCGCAAGGTGGCTACATAACCCCTGCTGCCTGGGGGGTCCCCACCGCTTCAGAGCAGGGGGGCAGAATCAGAAGTGCCCCACAAGTGGCCAAGGTGGCTACATAACCCCTGCCGCCTGGGGGGTCCCCACCGCTTCAGAGCGGGGGGCAGAATCAGAAGTGGCCCACAAGTGGGCAAAGTGGCTACATAAACCCTGCCGCCTGGGGGGTCCCCACCGCTTCAGAGCGGGGGGCGGAATCAGAATTGGCCCACAAGTGGGCAAGGTGGCTACATAACCCCTGCCGCCTGGGGGGTCCCCACCGCTTCAGAGCGGGGGGCAGAATCAGAGGTGGCCCACAAGTGGGCAAGGTGGCTACATAACCCCTGCTGCCTGGGGGGTCATCACCGCTTCAGAGCAAGGGGGGCTGCATCGCAATTGGCCCACAATTGGGCAAGGTGGCTACATAACCCCTGCCGCCTGGGGGGTCCCCACCGCTTCAGAGCGGGGGGCAGAATCAGAAGTGGCCGACAAGTGGGCAAGGTGGCTACATAACCCCTGCCGCTTGGGGGGTCCCCACCGCTTTAGAGCAGGGGGCGGAATCAGAAGTGGCCCACAAGTGGGCAGGGTGGCTACATAACCCCTGCCGCCTGGGGGGTCCCCACGGCTTCAGAGCGGGGGGCGGAATCAGAATTGGCCCACAAGTGGGCAAGGTGGCTACATAACCCCTGCCGCCTTGGGGGTCCCCACCGCTTCAGAGCGGGGGGCAGAATCAGAAGTGGCCCACAAGTGGGCAAGGTGGCTACATAACCCCTGCCGCTTGGGGGGTCCCCACCGCTTTAGAGCAGGGGGCGGAATCAGAAGTGGCCCACAAGTGGGCAAGGTGGCTACATAACCCCTGCCGCCTGGGGGGTCATCACCGCTTCAGAGCAGGGGGGCTGCATCGCAATTGGCCCACAAGTGGGCAAGGTGGCTACATAACCACTGCCGCCTGGGGGCTCCCCACCGCTTCAGAGCGGGGGGCAGAATCAGAAGTGGCCCACAAGTTGGTAAGGTGGCTACATAACCTGTGCCGCCTGGGGGGTCCCTACCGCTTTAGAGCAGGGGACGGAATCAGAAGTGGCCCACAAGTGGGCAAGGTGGCTACATAACCCCTGCCGCCTGGGGGGTCCCCACCGCTTCACACCGGGGGGCGGAATCAGAATTGGCCCACAAGTGGGTAAGGTGGCTACATAACCCCTGCCGCCTGGGGGGTCCCCACCGCTTCAGAGCGGGGGGCACAATCAGAGGTGGCCCACAAGTGGGCAAGGTGGCTACATAACCCCTGCCGCCTAGGGGGTCCCCACCGCTTCAGAGCGGGGGGCAGAATCAGAAGTGGCCCACAAGTGGGCAAGGTGGCTACATAACCCGTGCCGCTTGGGGGGTCCCCACCGCTTTAGAACAGGGGGCGGAATCAGAAGTGGCCCATAAGTGGGCAAGGTGGCTACATAACCCCTGCCGCCTGGGGGGTCCCCACCGCTTCGAAGCGCGGGGCAGAATCTGAAGTGGCCCACAAGTGGGCAAGGTGGCTACATCACCCCTGCCAGGAGGGGGGTCCCTACCGCTTTAGAGCGGGGGGCACAATCAGAAGTGGCCCACAAGTGGGCAAGGTGGCTACATAACCCCTGCCGCCTGGGAGGTGCCCACCGCTTCAGAGCAGGGGGCAGAATCAGAAGTGGCCCACAAGTGGGCAAGGTGGCTACATAACCTCTGCCGCCCGGGGGGTCCCAACCGCTTCAGGGCGTGGGGCAGAATCAGAAGTGGCCCACAAGTGGGCAAGGTGGCTACATAACCTCTGCCGCCCGGGGGGTCCCCACCGCTTCAGAGCGGGGGGCAGAATCAGAAGTGGCCCACAAGTGGGCAAGGTGGCTACATAACCCCTGCCGCCTGGGGGTCCCCACCGCTTTAGAGCAGGGGGCGGAATCAGAAGTGGCCCACAAGTGGGCAAGGTGGCTACATAACCCCTGCCGCTTGGGGCGTCCCTACCGCTTTAGAACAGGGGGCGGAATCAGAAGTGGCCAACAAGTGGGCAAGGTGGCTACATAACCCGTGCCGCCTAGGGGGTCCCCACCGCTTCAGAGCGGGGGGCAGAATCAGAAGTGGCCCACAAGTGGGCAAGGTGGCTACATAACCCCTGCCGCTTGGGGGGTCCCCACCGCTTTAGAGCAGGGGGCGGAATCAGAAGTGGCCCACAAGTGGGCAAGGTGGCTACATAACCCCTGCCGCCTGGGGGGTCATCACCGCTTCAGAGCAGGGGGGCTGCATCGCAATTGGCCCACAAGTGGGCAAGGTGGCTACATAACCACTGCCGCCTGGGGGCTCCCCACCGCTTCAGAGCGGGGGGCAGAATCAGAAGTGGCCCACAAGTTGGTAAGGTGGCTACATAACCTGTGCCGCCTGGGGGGTCCCTACCGCTTTAGAGCAGGGGACGGAATCAGAAGTGGCCCACAAGTGGGCAAGGTGGCTACATAACCCCTGCCGCCTGGGGGGTCCCCACCGCTTCACACCGGGGGGCGGAATCAGAATTGGCCCACAAGTGGGTAAGGTGGCTACATAACCCCTGCCGCCTGGGGGGTCCCCACCGCTTCAGAGCGGGGGGCACAATCAGAGGTGGCCCACAAGTGGGCAAGGTGGCTACATAACCCCTGCCGCCTAGGGGGTCCCCACCGCTTCAGAGCGGGGGGCAGAATCAGAAGTGGCCCACAAGTGGGCAAGGTGGCTACATAACCCGTGCCGCTTGGGGGGTCCCCACCGCTTTAGAACAGGGGGCGGAATCAGAAGTGGCCCATAAGTGGGCAAGGTGGCTACATAACCCCTGCCGCCTGGGGGGTCCCCACCGCTTCGAAGCGCGGGGCAGAATCTGAAGTGGCCCACAAGTGGGCAAGGTGGCTACATCACCCCTGCCAGGAGGGGGGTCCCTACCGCTTTAGAGCGGGGGGCACAATCAGAAGTGGCCCACAAGTGGGCAAGGTGGCTACATAACCACTGCCGCCTGGGGGCTCCCCACCGCTTCAGAGCGGGGGGCAGAATCAGAAGTGGCCCACAAGTTGGTAAGGTGGCTACATAACCTGTGCCGCCTGGGGGGTCCCTACCGCTTTAGAGCAGGGGACGGAATCAGAAGTGGCCCACAAGTGGGCAAGGTGGCTACATAACCCCTGCCGCCTGGGGGGTCCCCACCGCTTCACACCGGGGGGCGGAATCAGAATTGGCCCACAAGTGGGTAAGGTGGCTACATAACCCCTGCCGCCTGGGGGGTCCCCACCGCTTCAGAGCGGGGGGCACAATCAGAGGTGGCCCACAAGTGGGCAAGGTGGCTACATAACCCCTGCCGCCTAGGGGGTCCCCACCGCTTCAGAGCGGGGGGCAGAATCAGAAGTGGCCCACAAGTGGGCAAGGTGGCTACATAACCCGTGCCGCTTGGGGGGTCCCCACCGCTTTAGAACAGGGGGCAGAATCAGAAGTGGCCCACAAGTGGGCAAGGTGGCTACATAACCTCTGCCGCCCGGGGGGTCCCAACCGCTTTAGAGCGTGGGGCAGAATCAGAAGTGGCCCACAAGTGGGCAAGGTGGCTACATAACCTCTGCCGCCCGGGGGGTCCCCACCGCTTCAGAGCGGGGGGCAGAATCAGAAGTGGCCCACAAGTGGGCAAGGTGGCTACATAACCCCTGCCGCCTGGGGGTCCCCACCGCTTTAGAGTAGGGGGCGGAATCAGAAGTGGCCCACAAGTGGGCAAGGTGGCTACATAACCCCTACCGCCTGGGGGGTCCCTACCGCTTTAGAACAGGGGGCGGAATCAGAGGTGGCCCACAAGTGGGCAAGGTGGCTACATAACCCCTGCCGCCTGGGGGGTCCCAACCGCTTCAGAGCAAGGGGACAGAATCAGAAGTGGCCCACAAGTGGCCAAGGTGGCTACATAACCCCTGCTGCCTGGGGGGTCCCCACCGCTTCAGAGCCGGGGGCAGAATCAGAAGTGGCCCACAAATGGGCAAGGTGGCTACATAACCCCTGCCGCTTGGGGGGTCCCCACCGCTTCAGAGCGGGGGGCAGAATCAGAGGTGGCCCACAAGTGGGCAAGGTGGCGGAATAACCCCTGCCGCCTGGGGGGTCCCCACCGCTTCAGAGCGGGGGGCAGAATCAGAGGTGGCCCACGAGTGGGCAAGGTGGCGGAATAACCCCTGCTGCCTGAGGGGTCCCCACCGCTTCAGAGCGGGGGGCAGAATCGGAGGTGGCCCACAAGTGCGCAAGGTGGCTACATAACCCCTGCTGCCTGGGGGGTCCCCACCGCTTCAGAGCAGGGGGGCAGAATCAGAAGTGCCCCACAAGTGGCCAAGGTGGCTACATAACCCCTGCCGCCTGGGGGGTCCCCACCGCTTCAGAGCGGGGGGCAGAATCAGAAGTGGCCCACAAGTGGGCAAAGTGGCTACATAAACCCTGCCGCCTGGGGGGTCCCCACCGCTTCAGAGCGGGGGGCGGAATCAGAATTGGCCCACAAGTGGGCAAGGTGGCTACATAACCCCTGCCGCCTGGGGGGTCCCCACCGCTTCAGAGCGGGGGGCAGAATCAGAGGTGGCCCACAAGTGGGCAAGGTGGCTACATAACCCCTGCTGCCTGGGGGGTCATCACCGCTTCAGAGCAAGGGGGGCTGCATCGCAATTGGCCCACAATTGGGCAAGGTGGCTACATAACCCCTGCCGCCTGGGGGGTCCCCACCGCTTCAGAGCGGGGGGCAGAATCAGAAGTGGCCGACAAGTGGGCAAGGTGGCTACATAACCCCTGCCGCTTGGGGGGTCCCCACCGCTTTAGAGCAGGGGGCGGAATCAGAAGTGGCCCACAAGTGGGCAGGGTGGCTACATAACCCCTGCCGCCTGGGGGGTCCCCACGGCTTCAGAGCGGGGGGCGGAATCAGAATTGGCCCACAAGTGGGCAAGGTGGCTACATAACCCCTGCCGCCTTGGGGGTCCCCACCGCTTCAGAGCGGGGGGCAGAATCAGAAGTGGCCCACAAGTGGGCAAGGTGGCTACATAACCCCTGCCGCTTGGGGGGTCCCCACCGCTTTAGAGCAGGGGGCGGAATCAGAAGTGGCCCACAAGTGGGCAAGGTGGCTACATAACCCCTGCCGCCTGGGGGGTCATCACCGCTTCAGAGCAGGGGGGCTGCATCGCAATTGGCCCACAAGTGGGCAAGGTGGCTACATAACCACTGCCGCCTGGGGGCTCCCCACCGCTTCAGAGCGGGGGGCAGAATCAGAAGTGGCCCACAAGTTGGTAAGGTGGCTACATAACCTGTGCCGCCTGGGGGGTCCCTACCGCTTTAGAGCAGGGGACGGAATCAGAAGTGGCCCACAAGTGGGCAAGGTGGCTACATAACCCCTGCCGCCTGGGGGGTCCCCACCGCTTCACACCGGGGGGCGGAATCAGAATTGGCCCACAAGTGGGTAAGGTGGCTACATAACCCCTGCCGCCTGGGGGGTCCCCACCGCTTCAGAGCGGGGGGCACAATCAGAGGTGGCCCACAAGTGGGCAAGGTGGCTACATAACCCCTGCCGCCTAGGGGGTCCCCACCGCTTCAGAGCGGGGGGCAGAATCAGAAGTGGCCCACAAGTGGGCAAGGTGGCTACATAACCCGTGCCGCTTGGGGGGTCCCCACCGCTTTAGAACAGGGGGCGGAATCAGAAGTGGCCCATAAGTGGGCAAGGTGGCTACATAACCCCTGCCGCCTGGGGGGTCCCCACCGCTTCGAAGCGCGGGGCAGAATCTGAAGTGGCCCACAAGTGGGCAAGGTGGCTACATCACCCCTGCCAGGAGGGGGGTCCCTACCGCTTTAGAGCGGGGGGCACAATCAGAAGTGGCCCACAAGTGGGCAAGGTGGCTACATAACCCCTGCCGCCTGGGAGGTGCCCACCGCTTCAGAGCAGGGGGCAGAATCAGAAGTGGCCCACAAGTGGGCAAGGTGGCTACATAACCTCTGCCGCCCGGGGGGTCCCAACCGCTTCAGGGCGTGGGGCAGAATCAGAAGTGGCCCACAAGTGGGCAAGGTGGCTACATAACCTCTGCCGCCCGGGGGGTCCCCACCGCTTCAGAGCGGGGGGCAGAATCAGAAGTGGCCCACAAGTGGGCAAGGTGGCTACATAACCCCTGCCGCCTGGGGGTCCCCACCGCTTTAGAGCAGGGGGCGGAATCAGAAGTGGCCCACAAGTGGGCAAGGTGGCTACATAACCCCTGCCGCTTGGGGCGTCCCTACCGCTTTAGAACAGGGGGCGGAATCAGAAGTGGCCAACAAGTGGGCAAGGTGGCTACATAACCCGTGCCGCCTAGGGGGTCCCCACCGCTTCAGAGCGGGGGGCAGAATCAGAAGTGGCCCACAAGTGGGCAAGGTGGCTACATAACCCCTGCCGCTTGGGGGGTCCCCACCGCTTTAGAGCAGGGGGCGGAATCAGAAGTGGCCCACAAGTGGGCAAGGTGGCTACATAACCCCTGCCGCCTGGGGGGTCATCACCGCTTCAGAGCAGGGGGGCTGCATCGCAATTGGCCCACAAGTGGGCAAGGTGGCTACATAACCACTGCCGCCTGGGGGCTCCCCACCGCTTCAGAGCGGGGGGCAGAATCAGAAGTGGCCCACAAGTTGGTAAGGTGGCTACATAACCTGTGCCGCCTGGGGGGTCCCTACCGCTTTAGAGCAGGGGACGGAATCAGAAGTGGCCCACAAGTGGGCAAGGTGGCTACATAACCCCTGCCGCCTGGGGGGTCCCCACCGCTTCACACCGGGGGGCGGAATCAGAATTGGCCCACAAGTGGGTAAGGTGGCTACATAACCCCTGCCGCCTGGGGGGTCCCCACCGCTTCAGAGCGGGGGGCACAATCAGAGGTGGCCCACAAGTGGGCAAGGTGGCTACATAACCCCTGCCGCCTAGGGGGTCCCCACCGCTTCAGAGCGGGGGGCAGAATCAGAAGTGGCCCACAAGTGGGCAAGGTGGCTACATAACCCGTGCCGCTTGGGGGGTCCCCACCGCTTTAGAACAGGGGGCGGAATCAGAAGTGGCCCATAAGTGGGCAAGGTGGCTACATAACCCCTGCCGCCTGGGGGGTCCCCACCGCTTCGAAGCGCGGGGCAGAATCTGAAGTGGCCCACAAGTGGGCAAGGTGGCTACATCACCCCTGCCAGGAGGGGGGTCCCTACCGCTTTAGAGCGGGGGGCACAATCAGAAGTGGCCCACAAGTGGGCAAGGTGGCTACATAACCACTGCCGCCTGGGGGCTCCCCACCGCTTCAGAGCGGGGGGCAGAATCAGAAGTGGCCCACAAGTTGGTAAGGTGGCTACATAACCTGTGCCGCCTGGGGGGTCCCTACCGCTTTAGAGCAGGGGACGGAATCAGAAGTGGCCCACAAGTGGGCAAGGTGGCTACATAACCCCTGCCGCCTGGGGGGTCCCCACCGCTTCACACCGGGGGGCGGAATCAGAATTGGCCCACAAGTGGGTAAGGTGGCTACATAACCCCTGCCGCCTGGGGGGTCCCCACCGCTTCAGAGCGGGGGGCACAATCAGAGGTGGCCCACAAGTGGGCAAGGTGGCTACATAACCCCTGCCGCCTAGGGGGTCCCCACCGCTTCAGAGCGGGGGGCAGAATCAGAAGTGGCCCACAAGTGGGCAAGGTGGCTACATAACCCGTGCCGCTTGGGGGGTCCCCACCGCTTTAGAACAGGGGGCGGAATCAGAAGTGGCCCATAAGTGGGCAAGGTGGCTACATAACCCCTGCCGCCTGGGGGGTCCCCACCGCTTCGAAGCGCGGGGCAGAATCTGAAGTGGCCCACAAGTGGGCAAGGTGGCTACATCACCCCTGCCAGGAGGGGGGTCCCTACCGCTTTAGAGCGGGGGGCACAATCAGAAGTGGCCCACAAGTGGGCAAGGTGGCTACATAACCCCTGCCGCCTGGGAGGTGCCCACCGCTTCAGAGCAGGGGGCAGAATCAGAAGTGGCCCACAAGTGGGCAAGGTGGCTACATAACCTCTGCCGCCCGGGGGGTCCCAACCGCTTCAGGGCGTGGGGCACAATCAGAAGTGGCCCACAAGTGGGCAAGGTGGCTACATAACCTCTGCCGCCCGGGGGGTCCCCACCGCTTCAGAGCGGGGGGCAGAATCAGAAGTGGCCCACAAGTGGGCAAGGTGGCTACATAACCCCTGCCGCCTGGGGGTCCCCACCGCTTTAGAGCAGGGGGCGGAATCAGAAGTGGCCCACAAGTGGGCAAGGTGGCTACATAACCCCTGCCGCTTGGGGCGTCCCTACCGCTTTAGAACAGGGGGCGGAATCAGAAGTGGCCAACAAGTGGGCAAGGTGGCTACATAACCCGTGCCGCCTAGGGGGTCCCCACCGCTTCAGAGCGGGGGGCAGAATCAGAAGTGGCCCACAAGTGGGCAAGGTGGCTACATAACCCGTGCCGCTTGGGGGGTCCCCACCGCTTTAGAACAGGGGGCGGAATCAGAAGTGGCCCACAAGTGGGCAAGGGGGCTACATAACCCCTGCCGCCTGGGGGATCCCCACCGCTTCGAAGCGCGGGGCAGAATCAGAAGTGGCCCACAAGTGGGCAAGGTGGCTACATCACCCCTGCCACCAGGCGGGTCCCTACCGCTTTAGAGCGGGGGGCACAATCAGAAGTGGCCCACAAGTGGGCAAGGTGGCTACATAACCCCTGCCGCCTGGGAGGTGCCCACCGCTTCAGAGCAGGGCCAGAATCAGAAGTGGCCCACAAGTGGGCAAGGTGGCTACATAACCTCTGCCGCCCGGGGGGTCCCAACCGCTTCAGAGCGTGGGGCAGAATCAGAAGTGGCCCACAAGTGAGCAAGGTGGCTACATAACCCCTGCTGCCTGAGGGGTCATCACCGCTTCAGAGCAAGGGGGGCTGCATCGGAATTGGCCCACAATTGGGCAAGGTGGCTACATAACCCCTGCCGCCTGGGGGGTCCCCACCGCTTCAGAGCGGGGGGCAGAATCAGAAGTGGCCGACAAGTGGGCAAGGTGGCTACATAACCCCTGCCGCTTGGGGGGTCCCCACCGCTTTAGAGCAGGGGGCGGAATCAGAAGTGGCCCACAAGTGGGCAGGGTGGCTACATAACCCCTGCCGCCTGGGGGGTCCCCACGGCTTCAGAGCGGGGGGCGGAATCAGAATTGGCCCACAAGTGGGCAAGGTGGCTACATAACCCCTGCCGCCTTGGGGGTCCCCACCGCTTCAGAGCGGGGGGCAGAATCAGAAGTGGCCCACAAGTGGGCAAGGTGGCTACATAACCCCTGCCGCTTGGGGGGTCCCCACCGCTTTAGAGCAGGGGGCGGAATCAGAAGTGGCCCACAAGTGGGCAAGGTGGCTACATAACCTCTGCCGCCTGGGGGGTCATCACCGCTTCAGAGCAGGGGGGCTGCATCGCAATTGGCCCACAAGTGGGCAAGGTGGCTACATAACCCCTGCCGCCTGGGGGCTCCCCAACGCTTCAGAGCGGGGGGCAGAATCAGAAGTGGCCAACAAGTGGGCAAGGTGGCTACATAACCCCTACCGCTTGGGGGGTCCCCACCGCTTTAGAGCAGGGGGCGGAATCAGAAGTGGCCCACAAGTGGGCAAGGTGGCTACATAACCCCTGCCGCCTGGGGGGTCCCCACCGCTTCAGAGCGGGGGGCGGAATCAGAAGTGGCCCACAAGTTGGTAAGGTGGCTACATAACCTGTGCCGCCTGGGGGGTCCCTACCGCTTTAGAGCAGGGGACGGAATCGAAAGTGGCCCACAAGTGGGCAAGGTGGCTACATAACCCCTGCCGCCTGGGGGGTCCCCACCGCTTCACACCGGGGGGCGGAATCAGAATTGGCCCACAAGTGGGTAAGGTGGCTACATAACCCCTGCCACCAGGGGGGTCCCTACCGCTTTAGAGCGGGGGGCACAATCAGAAGTGGCCCACAAGTGGGCAAGGTGGCTACATAACCCCTGCCGCCTGGGAGGTGCCCACCGCTTCAGAGCAGGGGGCAGAATCAGAAGTGGCCCACAAGTGGGCAAGGTGGCTACATAACCTCTGCCGCCCGGGGGGTCCCAACCGCTTCAGAGCGTGGGGCAGAATCAGAAGTGGCCCACAAGTGGGCAAGGTGGCTACATAACCTCTGCCGCCCGGGGGGTCCCCAGCCGCTTCAGAGCACGGGGCGGAATCAGAGGTGGCCCACAAGTGGGCAAGGTGGCTACATAACCCCTGCCGCCTGGGGGGTCCCCACCGCTTCGAAGCGCGGGGCAGAATCTGAAGTGGCCCACAAGTGGGCAAGGTGGCTACATCACCCCTGCCAGGAGGGGGGTCCCTACCGCTTTAGAGCGGGGGGCACAATCAGAAGTGGCCCACAAGTGGGCAAGGTGGCTACATAACCCCTGCCGCCTGGGAGGTGCCCACCGCTTCAGAGCAGGGGGCAGAATCAGAAGTGGCCCACAAGTGGGCAAGGTGGCTACATAACCTCTGCCGCCCGGGGGGTCCCAACCGCTTCAGAGCGTGGGGCAGAATCAGAAGTGGCCCACAAGTGGGCAAGGTGGCTACATAACCTCTGCCGCCCGGGGGGTCCCCACCGCTTCAGAGCGGGGGGCAGAATCAGAAGTGGCCCACAAGTGGGCAAGGTGGCTACATAACCCCTGCCGCCTGGGGGTCCCCACCGCTTTAGAGCAGGGGGCGGAATCAGAAGTGGCCCACAAGTGGGCAAGGTGGCTACATAACCCCTGCCGCTTGGGGCGTCCCTACCGCTTTAGAACAGGGGGCGGAATCAGAAGTGGCCAACAAGTGGGCAAGGTGGCTACATAACCCGTGCCGCCTAGGGGGTCCCCACCGCTTCAGAGCGGGGGGCAGAATCAGAAGTGGCCCACAAGTGGGCAAGGTGGCTACATAACCCGTGCCGCTTGGGGGGTCCCCACCGCTTTAGAACAGGGGGCGGAATCAGAAGTGGCCCACAAGTGGGCAAGGTGGCTACATAACCCCTGCCGCCTGGGGGATCCCCACCGCTTCGAAGCGCGGGGCAGAGTCAGAAGTGGCCCACAAGTGGGCAAGGTGGCTACATCACCCCTGCCACCAGGGGGGTCCCTACCGCTTTAGAGCGGGGGGCACAATCAGAAGTGGCCCACAAGTGGGCAAGGTGGCTACATAACCCCTGCCGCCCGGGGGGTCCCAACCGCTTCAGAGCGTGGGGCAGAATCAGAAGTGGCCCACAAGTGGGCAAGGTGGCTACATAACCCCTGCTGCCTGAGGGGTCATCACCGCTTCAGAGCAAGGGGGGCTGCATCGGAATTGGCCCACAATTGGGCAAGGTGGCTACATAACCCCTGCCGCCTGGGGGGTCCCCACCGCTTCAGAGCGGGGGGCAGAATCAGAAGTGGCCGACAAGTGGGCAAGGTGGCTACATAACCCCTGCCGCTTGGGGGGTCCCCACCGCTTCAGAGCGGGGGGCGGAATAAGAATTGGCCCACAAGTGGGCAAGGTGGCTACATAACCCCTGCCGCCTTGGGGGTCCCCACCGCTTCAGAGCGGGGGGCAGAATCAGAAGTGGCCCACAAGTGGGCAAGGTGGCTACATAACCCCTGCCGCTTGGGGGGTCCCCACCGCTTTAGAGCAGGGGGCGGAATCAGAAGTGGCCCACAAGTGGGCAAGGTGGCTACATAACCCCTGCCGCCTGGGGGGTCATCACCGCTTCAGAGCAGGGGGGCTGCATCGCAATTGGCCCACAAGTGGGCAAGGTGGCTACATAACCACTGCCGCCTGGGGGCTCCCCAACGCTTCAGAGCGGGGGGCAGAATCAGAAGTGGCCAACAAGTGGGCAAGGTGGCTACATAACCCCTACCGCTTGGGGGGTCCCCACCGCTTTAGAGCAGGGGGCGGAATCAGAAGTGGCCCACAAGTGGGCAAGGTGGCTACATAACCCCTGCCGCCTGGGGGGTCCCCACCGCTTCACACCGGGGGGCGGAATCAGAATTGGCCCACAAGTGGGTAAGGTGGCTACATAACCCCTGCCGCCTGGGGGGTCCCAACCGCTTCAGAGCGGGGGGCACAATCAGAGGTGGCCCACAAGTGGGCAAGGTGGCTACATAACCCCTGCCGCCTAGGGGGTCCCCACCGCTTCAGAGCGGGGGGCAGAATCAGAGGTGGCCCACAAGTGGGCAAGGTGGCTACATAACCCGTGCCGCTTGGGGGGTCCCCACCGCTTTAGAACAGGGGGCGGAATCAGAAGTGGCCCACAAGTGGGCAAGGTGGCTACATAACCCCTGCCGCCTGGGGGGTCCCCACCGCTTCGAAGCGCCGGGCAGAATCAGAAGTGGCCCACAAGTGGGCAAGGTGGCTACATCACCCCTGCCACCAGGGGGGTCCCTACCGCTTTAGAGCGGGGGGCACAATCAGAAGTGGCCCACAAGTGGGCAAGGTGGCTACATAACCCCTGCCGCCTGGGAGGTGCCCACCGCTTCAGAGCAGGGGGCAGAATCAGAAGTGGCCCACAAGTGGGCAAGGTGGCTACATAACCTCTGCCGCCCGGGGGGTCCCAACCGCTTCAGAGCGTGGGGCAGAATCAGAAGTGGCCCACAAGTGGGCAGGGTGGCTACATAACCTCTGCCGCCCGGGGGGTCCCCACCGCTTCAGAGCGGGGGGCAGAATCAGAAGTGGCCCACAAATGGGCAAGGTGGCTACAGAACCCCTGCGACTTGGGGGGTCCCCACCGCTTTAGAGCGGGGGGCAGAATCAGAGGTGGCCCACAAGTGGGCAAGGCGGCTACATAACCTCTGCCGCCCGGGGGGTCCCCACCGCTTCAGAGCGTGGGGCAGAATCAGAAGTGGCCCACAAGTGGGCAAGGTGGCTACATAACCTCTGCCGCCCGGGGGGTCCCCACCGCTTCAGAGCGTGGGGCGGAATCAGAAGTGGCCAACAAGTGGGCAAGGTGGCTACATAACCCCTGCCGCTTGGGGGGTCCCCACCGCTTTAGAGCAGGGGGCGGAATCAGAAGTGGCCCACAAGTGGGCAAGGTGGCTACATAACACCTGCCACCTGGGGGGTCCCCACCGCTTCAGAGCGGGGGGCAGAATCAGAAGTGGCCCACAAATGGGCAAGTTGGCTACATAACCCCTGCCGCTTGGGGGGTCCCCACCGCTTTAGAGCAGGGGGCGGAATCAGAAGTGGCCCACAAGTGGGCAGGGTGGCTACATAACCCCTGCCGCCTGGGGGGTCCCCACCGCTTCAGAGCGGGGGGCGGAATCAGAATTGGCCCATAGGTGGGTAAGGTGGCTAAATAACCCTTGCCGCATGAGGGGTCCCCACCGCTTCAAAGCAGGGGGCAGAATCAGAGGTGGCCCACAAGTGGGCAAGGTGGCTACATAACCCTTGCTGCCTGGGGGGTCCCAGCCGCTTCAGAGCAAGGGGACAGAATCAGAAGTGGCCCACAAGTGGCCAAGGTGGCTACATAACCCCTGCCGCGTGGGGGGTCCCCACCGCTTCAGAGCGGGGGGCAGAATCAGAAGTGGCCCAGAAATGGGCAAGGTGGCTGCATAACCCCCGCCGCTTGGGGGGTCCCCACCGCTTTAGAGCAGGGGGCCGAATCAGAAGTGGCCCACAAGTGGGCAAAGTGGCTACATAACCCCTGCCGCCTGGGGGGTCCCCACCGCTTCAGAGCGGGGGGCGGAATCAGAGGTGGCCCACAAGTGGGCAAGGTGGCGGAATAACCCCTGCTGCCTGAGGGGTCCCCACCGCTTCAGAGCGGGGGGCAGAATCAGAGGTGGCCCACAAGTGGGCAAGGTGGCGGAATAACCCCTGCTGCCTGAGGGGTCCCCACCGCTTCAGAGCGGGGGGCAGAATCGGAGGTGGCCCACAGGTGGGAAAGGTGGCTAAATATGCCGCCCGGGTGGTCCCCACCGCTTCACAGCGGGGGGCAGAATCAGAAGTGGCCCACAAGTGGGCAAAGTGGCTACATAACCCCTGCCGCTGGGGGGTCCCCACCGCTTCAGAGCGGGGGGCGGAATCAGAATTGGCCCACAGGTGGGTAAGGTGGCTACATAACCCCTGCCGCCTGGGGGGTCCCCACCGCTTCAGAGCGGGGGGCAGAATCAGAGGTGGCCCACAAGTGGGCAAGGTGGCGGAATAACCCCTGCTGCCTGACGGGTCCCCGCCGCTACAGAGCGGGGGGGCAGAATCGGAGGTGGTCCACAAGTGGGCAAGGTGGCTACATAACCCCTGCCGCCTGGGGGGTCCCCACCGCTTCAGAGCGGGGGGCAGAATCAGAGGTGGCCCACAAGTGGGCAAGGTGGCGGAATAACCCCTGCTGCCTGAGGGGTCCCCACCGCTTCAGAGCGGGGGGCAGAATCGGAGGTGGCCCACAGGTGGGTAAGGTGGCTAAATATGCCGCCCGGGTGGTCCCCACCGCTTCACAGCGGGGAGCAGAATCAGAAGTGGCCCACAAGTGGGCAAAGTGGCTACATAACCCCTGCCGCTGGGGGGTCCCCACCGCTTCAGAGCGGGGGGCGGAATCAGAATTGGCCCACAGGTGGGTAAGGTGGCTACATAACCCCTGCCGCCTGGGGGGTCCCCACCGCTTCAGAGCGGGGGGCAGAATCAGAGGTGGCCCACAAGTGGGCAAGGTGGCGGAATAACCCCTGCTGCCTGACGGGTCCCCACCGCTTCAGAGCGGGGGGCAGAATCGGAGGTGGTCCACAAGTGGGCAAGGTGGCTACATAACCCCTGCCGCTGGGGGGTCCCCACCGCTTCAGAGCGGGGGGCGGAATCAGAATTGGCCCACAGGTGGGTAAGGTGGCTACATAACCCCTGCCGCCTGGGGGGTCCCCACCGCTTCAGAGCGGGGGGCAGAATCAGAGGTGGCCCACAAGTGGGCAAGGTGGCGGAATAACCCCTGCTGCCTGACGGGTCCCCAACGCTTCAGAGCGGGGGGCAGAATCAGAAGTGACCCACAAGTGGGCAAGGTGGCTACATAACCCCTGCCGCCTGGGGGGTCCCCACCGCTTCAAAGCGGGGGGCGGAATCAGAATTGGCCCACAAGTGGGTAAGGTGGCTACATAACCCTTGCCGCCTGGGGGGTCCCCACCGCTTCAGAGCGGGGGGCAGAATCACAGGTGGCCCACAAGTGGGCAAGGTGGCGGAATAACCCCTGCTGCCTGAGGGGTCCCCACCGCTTCAGAGCGGGGGGCAGAATCAGAAGAGGCCCACAAGTGGGCAAGGTGGCTACATAACCCCTACCGCCTGGGGGGTCCCCACCGCTTCAGAGCGGGGGGCAGAATCAGAAGTGGCCCACAAGTGGGCAAGGTGGCTACATAACCCTTGCTGCTTGGGGGGTCCCCACCGCTTTAGAGCGGGGGGCAGAATCAGAAGTGACCCACAAGTGGGCAAGGTGGCTAAATAACCCCTGCCGTTTGGGGGGTCCCCACCGCTTCAGAGCGGGGGTAGAATCAGAGGTGGCCCACAAGTGGGCAAGGTGGCCACATAACCCCTGCCGCTTGGGGGGTCCGACCCGCTTCAGAGCGGGGGGCATAATCAGAAGTGGCCCACAAGTGGGCAAGGTGGCTGCATAAGCCCTACCGCCTGGGGGGTGCCCACCGCTTCAGAGCGGGGGGCAGAATCAGAAGAAGCCCACAAGTGGGCAAGGTGGCTACATGACCCCTGCCGCCTAGGGGGTCCCCACCGCTTCAGAGCGGGGGGGGGGCAGATTCAGAAGTGGCCCACAAGTGGGCAAGGTGGCTACATAACCCCTGCCGTTTGGGGGGGCCCCACCGCTTAAGAGCGGGGGGTAGAATCACAAGTGGCCCACAAGTGGGCAAGGTGGCTACATAACCCCTACCGCCTGGGGGGTCCGCACCGCTTCATAGCGGGGGGCAGAATCAAAAGTGGCCCACAAGTGGGCAAGGTGGCTACATAACCCCTACCGCCTTGGGGGTCCCCACCGCTTCAGAGCGGGGGGGGGGGGGGGGGCAGATTCAGAAGTGGCCCACAAGTGGGCAAGGTGGCTACATAACCCCTTGCCGTTTGGGGGGTCCCCACCGCTTCAAAGCGGGGTAGAATCCGATGTGGTCCACAAGTGCGGAAGGTGGCTACATAACCTTGCCGCTTGGGGGTCCTCAGCGCTTCAGAGAGGAGGGCAGAATCAGAAGTGGCCCACAAATGGGCAAGGTGGCTGCATAACCCCCGCCGCTTGGGGGGTCCCCACCGCTTTAGAGCAGGGGGCGGAATCAGAAGTGGCCCAAAAGTGGGCAAAGTGGCTACATAACCCCTGCCGCCTGGGGGGTCCCCACCGCTTCGGAGCGGGGGGCGGAATCAGAGGTGGCCCACAAGTGGGCAAGGTGGCGGAATAACCCCTCCTTCCTGAGGGGTCCCCACCGCTTCAGAGCGGGGGGCAGAATCAGAGGGGGCCCACAAGTGGGCAAGGTGGCTACATAACCCCTGCCGCATGGGGGGTCCCCACCGCTTCAGAGCGGGGGGCAGAATCAGAGGTGGCCCACAAGTGGGCAAGGTAGCGGAATAACCCCTGCTACCTGAGGGGTCCCCACCGCTTCAGAGCGGGGGGCAGAATCGGAGGTGGCCCACAGGTGGGTAAGGTGGCTAAATATGCCGCCCGGGTGGTCCCCCCCATCTCACAGCGGGGGGCAGAATGAGAAGTGGCCCACAAGTGGGCAAAGTGGCTACATAACCCCTGCCGCTGGGGGGTCCCCACCGCTTCAGAGCGGGGGGCGGAATCAGAATTGGCCCACAGGTGGGTAAGGTGGCTACATAACCCCTGCCGCCTGGGGGGTCCCCACCGCTTCAGAGCGGGGGGCAGAATCAGAGGTGGCCCACAAGTGGCAGGGTGGCGGAATAACCCCTGCTGCCTGACGGGTCCCCACCGCTTCAGAGCGGGGGGCAGAATCGGAGGTGGTCCACAAGTGGGCAAGGTGGCTACATAACCCCTGCCGCCTGGGGGGTCCCCACCGCTTCAGAGCGGGGGGCAGAATCAGAGGTGGCCCACAAGTGGGCAAGGTGGCGTAATAACCCCTGCTGCCTGAGGGGTCCCCACCGCTTCAGAGCGGGGGGCAGAATCGGAGGTGGCCCACAGGTGGGTAAGGTGGCTAAATATGCCGCCCGGGTGGTCCCCACCGCTTCACAGCGGGGGGCAGAATCAGAAGTGGCCCACAAGTGGGCAAAGTGGCTACATAACCCCTGCCGCTGGGGGGTCCCCACCGCTTCAAAGCGGGGGGCGGAATCAGAATTGGCCCACAGGTGGGTAAGGTGGCTACATAACCCCTGCCGCCTGGGGGGTCCCCACCGCTTCAGAGCGGGGGGCAGAATCAGAGGTGGCCCACAAGTGGGCAAGGTGGCGGAATAACCCCTGCTGCCTGACGGGTCCCCACCGCTTCAAAGCGGGGGGCGGAATCCGAATTGGCCCACAGGTGGGTAAGGTGGCTACATAACCCCTGCCGCCTGGGGGGTCCCCACCGCCTAAGAGCGGGGGGCAGAATCACAGGTGGCCCACAAGTGGGCAAGGTGGCTACATAACCCCTGCTGCCTGAGGGGTCCCCACCGCTTCAGAGCGGGGGGCAGAATCAGAAGAGGCCCACAAGTGGGCAAGGTGGCTACATAACCCCTACCGCCTCGGGGGTCCCCACCGCTTCAGAGCGGGGGGCAGAATCAGAAGTGGCCCACAAGTGGGCAAGGTGGCTACATAACCCTTGCTGCTTGGGGGGTCCCCACCGCTTTAGAGCGGGGGGCAGAATCAGAAGTGACCCACAAGTGGGCAAGGTGGCTGCATAACCCCTGCCGCTTGGGGGGTCACCACCGCTTCAGAGCGGGGGGCAAAATCAGAAGTGGCCCACAAGTGTGCAAGGTGGCTAAATAACCCCTGCCGTTTGGGGGGTCCCCACCGCTTCAGAGCGGGGGTAGAATCAGAGGTGGCCCACAAGTGGGCAAGGTGGCCACATAACCCCTGCCGCTTGGGGGGTCCGACCCGCTTCGGAGCGGGGGGCAGAATCAGAAGTGGCCCACAAGTGGGCAAGGTGGCTGCATAAGCCCTACCGCCTGGGGGGTGCCCACCGCTTCAGAGCGGGGGGGGCGCAGATTCAGAAGTGGCCCACAAGTGGGCAAGGTGGCTACATAACCCCTACCGTTTGGGGGGGCCCCACCGCTTAAGAGCGGGGGGTAGAATCACAAGTGGCCCACAAGTGGGCAAGGTGGCTACATAACCCCTACCGCCTGGGGGGTCCGCACCGCTTCATAGCGGAGGGCAGAATCAGAAGTGGCCCACAAGTGGGCAAGGTGGCTACATAACCCCTACCGCCTTGGGGGTCCCCACCGCTTCAGAGCGGGGGGGGGGGGGGGTGAGGCAGATTCCGAAGTGGCCCACAAGTGGGCAAGGTGGCTACATAACCCCTGCCGTTTGGGGGGTCCCCACCGCTTTAGAGCGGGGTAGAATCCGATGTGGTCCACAAGTGCGGAAGGTGGCTACATAACCTTGCCGCTTGGGGGTCCTCAGCGCTTAAGAGAGGAGGGCAGAATCAAAAGTGGCCCACAAGTGGGCAAGGTGGCTACATAACCCCTGCCGCTTGGGGGGTCCCCACCGCTTCAGAGCGGGGGGCAGAATCAAAAGTGGCCCACAAGTGGGCAAGGTGGCTACATAACCCATGCCGTTTGGGGGGTCCCCACCGCTTTAGAGCGGGGTAGAATCCGATGTGGTCCACAAGTGCGGAAGGTGGCTACATAACCCTGCCGCTTGGGGGGTCCCCACCGCTTCAAAGCGGGGAGCAGAATCGGAATTGGCCCACAAGTGGGCAAGGTGGCTACATAACCCCTGCCGCCTGGGGGGGCCCTACCGCTTCACAGCGGGGGGCAAAATCAGAAGTGGCCCAAAAGTGGGCAAGGTGGCTACATAACCCTTGCTGCCTGGGGAGTCCCCACCGCTTCAAAGCGGGGAGCAGAATCGGAATTGGCCCACAAGTGGGCAAGGTGGCTACATAACCCCTGCCGCCTGGGGGGGCCCTACCGCTTCAGAGCGGGGGGCAGAATCAGAAGTGGCCCAAAAGTGGGCAAGGTGGCTACATAACCCTTGCTGCCTGAGGGGTCCCCACCGCTTTAGAGCGGGGGGCAGAATGAGAAGTGGCCCACAAGTGGGCAACATGGCTGCAGAACCCCTACCGACTGGGGGGTCCCCACCGCTTCAGAGCGGGGGGCATAAGCCCTACCGCCTGGGTGGTCCCCGCCGCTTCAGAGCGGAGGGCAGAATCAGAAGTGGCCCACAAGTGGGCAAGGTGGCTACATAACCCCTGCCGTTTGGGGGGTCCCCACCGCTTAAGAGCGGGGGGTAGAATCACAAGTGGCCCACAAGTGGGCAAGGTGGCTACATAACCCCTACCGCTTCGGGGGTCCGCACCGCTTCATAGCGGGGGGCAGAATCAAAAGTGGCCCACAAGTGGGCAAGGTGGCTACATAACCCCTACCGCCTTGGGGGTCCCCACCGCTTCAGAGCGGGGGGGGGGGGGGGGCAGATTCAGAAGTGGCCCACAAGTGGGCAAGGTGGCTACATAACCTTTGCCGTTTGGGGGGTCCCCACCGCTTCAGAGGGGTAGAATCCGATGTGGTCCACAAGTGCGGAAGGTGGCTACATAACCTTGCCGCTTGGGGGTCCTCAGCGCTTCAGAGAGGAGGGCAGAATCAGAAGTGGCGCACAAATGGGCAAGGTGGCTGCATAACCCCCGCCGCTTGGGGGGTCCCCACCGCTTTAGAGCAGGGGGAGGAATCAGAAGTGGCCCACAAGTGGGCAAAGTGGCTACATAACCCCTGCCGCCTGGGGGGTCCCCTCCGCTTCAGAGCGGGGGGCGGAATCAGAGGTGGCCCACAAGTGGGCAAGGTGGCGGAATAACCCCTGCTGTCTGAGGGGTCCCCACCGCTTCAGAGCGGGGGGCAGAATCAGAGGTGGCCCACAAGTGGGCAAGGTGGCTACATAACCCCTGCCGCATGGGGGGTCCCCACCGCTTCAGAGCGGGGGGCGGAATCAAAGGTGGCCCACAAGTGGGCAAGGTGGCGGAATAACCCCTGCTGCCTGAGGGGTCCCCACCGCTTCAGAGCGGGGGGCAGAATCAGAGGTGGCCCACAAGTGGGCAAGGTGGCGGAATAACCCCTGCTGCCTGAGGGGTCCCCACCGCTTCAGAGCGGGGGGCAGAATCGGAGGTGGCCCACAGGTGGGTAAGGTGGCTAAATATGCCGCCCGGGTGGTCCCCACCGCTTCACAGCGGGGGGCAGAATCAGAAGTGGCCCACAAGTGGGCAAAGTGGCTACATAACCCCTGCCGCTGGGGGGTCCCCACCGCTTCAGAGCGGGGGGCGGAATCAGAATTGGCCCACAGGTGGGTAAGGTGGCTACATAACCCCTGCCGCCTGGGGGGTCCCCACCGCTTCAGAGCGGGGGGCAGAATCAGAGGTGGCCCACAAGTGGGCAAGGTGGCGGAATAACCCCTGCTGCCTGACGGGTCCCCACCGCTTCAGAGCGGGGGGCAGAATCGGAGGTGGTCCACAAGTGGGCAAGGTGGCTACATAACCCCTGCCGCCTGGGGGGTCCCCACCGCTTCAGAGCGGGGGGCAGAATCAGAGGTGGCCCACAAGTGGGCAAGGTGGCGGAATAACCCCTGCTGCCTGAGGGGTCCCCACCGCTTCAGAGCGGGGGGCAAAATCGGAGGTGGCCCACAGGTGGGTAAGGTGGCGGAATAACCCCTGCTGCCTGACGGGTCCCCACCGCTTCAGAGCGGGGGGCAGAATCGGAGGTGGTCCACAAGTGGGCAAGGTGGCTACATAACCCCTGCCGCTGGGGGGTCCCCACCGCTTCAGAGCGGGGGGCGGAATCAGAATTGGCCCACAGGTGGGTAAGGTGGCTACATAACCCCTGCCGCCTGGGGGGTCCCCACCGCTTCAAAGCGGGGGGCAGAATCAGAGGTGGCCCACAAGTGGGCAAGGTGGCGGAATAACCCCTGCTGCCTGACGGGTCCCCACCGCTTCAGAGCGGGGGGCAGAATCGGAGGTGGTCCACAAGTGGGCAAGGTGGCTACATAACCCCTGCCGCTGGGGGGTCCCCACCGCTTCAGAGCGGGGGGCGGAATCAGAATTGGCCCACAGGTGGGTAAGGTGGCTACATAACCCCTGCCGCCTGGGGGGTCCCCACCGCTTCAAAGCGGGGGGCAGAATCAGAGGTGGCCCACAAGTGGGCAAGGTGGCGGAATAACCCCTGCTACCTGACGGGTCCCCACCGCTTCAGAGCGGGGGGCAGAATCAGAAGTGACCCACAAGTGGGCAAGGTGGCTACATAACCCCTGCCGCCTGGGGGGTCCCCACCGCTTCAAAGCGGGGGGCGGAATCAGAATTGGCCCACAGGTGGGTAAGGTGGCTACATAACCCCTGCCGCCTGGGGGGTCCCCACCGCTTCAGAGCGGGGGGCAGAATCACAGGTGGCCCACAAGTGGGCAAGGTGGCGGAATAACCCCTGCTGCCTGAGGGGTCCCCACCGCTTCAGAGCGGGGGGCAGAATCAGAAGAGGCCCACAAGTGGGCAAGGTGGCTACATAACCCCTACCGCCTCGGGGGTCGCCACCGCTTCAGAGCGGGGGGCAGAATCAGAAGTGGCCCACAAGTGGGCAAGGTGGCTGCATAACCCCTGCCGCTTGGGGGGTCCGACCCGCTTCGGAGCGGGGGGCAAAATCAGAAGTGGCCCACAAGTGGGCAAGGTGGCTGCATAAGCCCTACCGCCTGGGGGGTGCCCACCGCTTCAGAGCGGGGGGCAGAATCAGAAGTGACCCACAAGTGGGCAAGGTGGCTGCATAACCCCTGCCGCTTGGGGGGTCACCACCGCTTCAGAGCGGGGGGCAAAATCAGAAGTGGCCCACAAGTGTGCAAGGTGGCTAAATAACCCCTGCCGTTTGGGGGGTCCCCACCGCTTCAGAGCGGGGGTAGAATCAGAGGTGGCCCACAAGTGGGCAAGGTGGCCACATAACCCCTGCCGCTTGGGGGGTCCGACCCGCTTCGGAGCGGGGGGCAAAATCAGAAGTGGCCCACAAGTGGGCAAGGTGGCTGCATAAGCCCTACCGCCTGGGGGGTGCCCACCGCTTCAGAGCGGGGGGCAGAATCAGAAGAAGCCCACAAGTGGGCAAGGTGGCTACATGACCCCTGCCGCCTAGGGGGTCCCCACCGCTTTAGAGCGGGGGGGGGGCAGATTCAGAAGTGGCCCACAAGTGGGCAAGGTGGCTACATAACCCCTGCCGTTTGGGGGGGGGCCACCGCTTAAGAGCGGGGGGTGGAATCACAAGTGGCCCACAAGTGGGCAAGGTGGCTACATAACCCCTACCGCCTGGGGGGTCCGCACCGCTTCATAGCGGAGGGCAGAATCAGAAGTGGCCCACAAGTGGGCAAGGTGGCTACATAACCCCTACCGCCTTGGGGGTCCCCACCGCTTCAGAGCGGGGGGGGGGGGGGGGCAGATTCAGAAGTGGCCCACAAGTGGGCAAGGTGGCTACATAACCCCTGCCGTTTGGGGGGTCCCCACCGCTTTAGAGCGGGGTAGAATCCGATGTGGTCCACAAGTGCGGAAGGTGGCTACATAACCCTGCCGCTTGGGGGGTCCCCACCGCTTCAAAGCGGGGAGCAGAATCGGAATTGGCCCACAAGTGGGCAAGGTGGCTACATAACCCCTGCCGCCTGGGGGGGCCCTACCGCTTCACAGCGGGGGGCAGAATCAGAAGTGGCCCAAAAGTGGGCAAGGTGGCTACATAACCCTTGCTGCCTGGGGAGTCCCCACCGCTTCAAAGCGGGGAGCAGAATCGGAATTGGCCCACAAGTGGGCAAGGTGGCTACATAACCCCTGCCGCCTGGGGGGGCCCTACCGCTTCAGAGCGGGGGGCAGAATCAGAAGTGGCCCAAAAGTGGGCAAGGTGGCTACATAACCCTTGCTGCCTGAGGGGTCCCCACCGCTTTAGAGCGGGGGGCAGAATGAGAAGTGGCCCACAAGTGGGCAACATGGCTGCAGAACCCCTACCGCCTGGGGGGTCCCCACCGCTTCAGAGCGGGGGGCATAAGCCCTACCGCCTGGGTGGTCCCCGCCGCTTCAGAGCGGAGGGCAGAATCAGAAGTGGCCCACAAGTGGGCAAGGTGGCTACATAACCCCTGCCGTTTGGGGGGTCCCCACCGCTTAAGAGCGGGGGGTAGAATCACAAGTGGCCCACAAGTGGGCAAGGTGGCTACATAACCCCTACCGCTTCGGGGGTCCGCACCGCTTCATAGCGGGGGGCAGAATCAAAAGTGGCCCACAAGTGGGCAAGGTGGCTACATAACCCCTACCGCCTTGGGGGTCCCCACCGCTTCAGAGCGGGGGGGGGGGGGGGCAGATTCAGAAGTGGCCCACAAGTGGGCAAGGTGGCTACATAACCTTTGCCGTTTGGGGGGTCCCCACCGCTTCAGAGGGGTAGAATCCGATGTGGTCCACAAGTGCGGAAGGTGGCTACATAACCTTGCCGCTTGGGGGTCCTCAGCGCTTCAGAGAGGAGGGCAGAATCAGAAGTGGCGCACAAATGGGCAAGGTGGCTGCATAACCCCCGCCGCTTGGGGGGTCCCCACCGCTTTAGAGCAGGGGGCGGAATCAGAAGTGGCCCACAAGTGGGCAAAGTGGCTACATAACCCCTGCCGCCTGGGGGGTCCCCTCCGCTTCAGAGCGGGGGGCGGAATCAGAGGTGGCCCACAAGTGGGCAAGGTGGCGGAATAACCCCTGCTGTCTGAGGGGTCCCCACCGCTTCAGAGCGGGGGGCAGAATCAGAGGTGGCCCACAAGTGGGCAAGGTGGCTACATAACCCCTGCCGCATGGGGGGTCCCCACCGCTTCAGAGCGGGGGGCGGAATCAAAGGTGGCCCACAAGTGGGCAAGGTGGCGGAATAACCCCTGCTGCCTGAGGGGTCCCCACCGCTTCAGAGCGGGGGGCAGAATCAGAGGTGGCCCACAAGTGGGCAAGGTGGCGGAATAACCCCTGCTGCCTGAGGGGTCCCCACCGCTTCAGAGCGGGGGGCAGAATCGGAGGTGGCCCACAGGTGGGTAAGGTGGCTAAATATGCCGCCCGGGTGGTCCCCACCGCTTCACAGCGGGGGGCAGAATCAGAAGTGGCCCACAAGTGGGCAAAGTGGCTACATAACCCCTGCCGCTGGGGGGTCCCCACCGCTTCAGAGCGGGGGGCGGAATCAGAATTGGCCCACAGGTGGGTAAGGTGGCTACATAACCCCTGCCGCCTGGGGGGTCCCCACCGCTTCAGAGCGGGGGGCAGAATCAGAGGTGGCCCACAAGTGGGCAAGGTGGCGGAATAACCCCTGCTGCCTGACGGGTCCCCACCGCTTCAGAGCGGGGGGCAGAATCGGAGGTGGTCCACAAGTGGGCAAGGTGGCTACATAACCCCTGCCGCCTGGGGGGTCCCCACCGCTTCAGAGCGGGGGGCAGAATCAGAGGTGGCCCACAAGTGGGCAAGGTGGCGGAATAACCCCTGCTGCCTGAGGGGTCCCCACCGCTTCAGAGCGGGGGGCAAAATCGGAGGTGGCCCACAGGTGGGTAAGGTGGCGGAATAACCCCTGCTGCCTGACGGGTCCCCACCGCTTCAGAGCGGGGGGCAGAATCGGAGGTGGTCCACAAGTGGGCAAGGTGGCTACATAACCCCTGCCGCTGGGGGGTCCCCACCGCTTCAGAGCGGGGGGCGGAATCAGAATTGGCCCACAGGTGGGTAAGGTGGCTACATAACCCCTGCCGCCTGGGGGGTCCCCACCGCTTCAAAGCGGGGGGCAGAATCAGAGGTGGCCCACAAGTGGGCAAGGTGGCGGAATAACCCCTGCTGCCTGACGGGTCCCCACCGCTTCAGAGCGGGGGGCAGAATCGGAGGTGGTCCACAAGTGGGCAAGGTGGCTACATAACCCCTGCCGCTGGGGGGTCCCCACCGCTTCAGAGCGGGGGGCGGAATCAGAATTGGCCCACAGGTGGGTAAGGTGGCTACATAACCCCTGCCGCCTGGGGGGTCCCCACCGCTTCAAAGCGGGGGGCAGAATCAGAGGTGGCCCACAAGTGGGCAAGGTGGCGGAATAACCCCTGCTACCTGACGGGTCCCCACCGCTTCAGAGCGGGGGGCAGAATCAGAAGTGACCCACAAGTGGGCAAGGTGGCTACATAACCCCTGCCGCCTGGGGGGTCCCCACCGCTTCAAAGCGGGGGGCGGAATCAGAATTGGCCCACAGGTGGGTAAGGTGGCTACATAACCCCTGCCGCCTGGGGGGTCCCCACCGCTTCAGAGCGGGGGGCAGAATCACAGGTGGCCCACAAGTGGGCAAGGTGGCGGAATAACCCCTGCTGCCTGAGGGGTCCCCACCGCTTCAGAGCGGGGGGCAGAATCAGAAGAGGCCCACAAGTGGGCAAGGTGGCTACATAACCCCTACCGCCTCGGGGGTCGCCACCGCTTCAGAGCGGGGGGCAGAATCAGAAGTGGCCCACAAGTGGGCAAGGTGGCTGCATAACCCCTGCCGCTTGGGGGGTCCGACCCGCTTCGGAGCGGGGGGCAAAATCAGAAGTGGCCCACAAGTGGGCAAGGTGGCTGCATAAGCCCTACCGCCTGGGGGGTGCCCACCGCTTCAGAGCGGGGGGCAGAATCAGAAGTGACCCACAAGTGGGCAAGGTGGCTGCATAACCCCTGCCGCTTGGGGGGTCACCACCGCTTCAGAGCGGGGGGCAAAATCAGAAGTGGCCCACAAGTGTGCAAGGTGGCTAAATAACCCCTGCCGTTTGGGGGGTCCCCACCGCTTCAGAGCGGGGGTAGAATCAGAGGTGGCCCACAAGTGGGCAAGGTGGCCACATAACCCCTGCCGCTTGGGGGGTCCGACCCGCTTCGGAGCGGGGGGCAAAATCAGAAGTGGCCCACAAGTGGGCAAGGTGGCTGCATAAGCCCTACCGCCTGGGGGGTGCCCACCGCTTCAGAGCGGGGGGCAGAATCAGAAGAAGCCCACAAGTGGGCAAGGTGGCTACATGACCCCTGCCGCCTAGGGGGTCCCCACCGCTTTAGAGCGGGGGGGGGCAGATTCAGAAGTGGCCCACAAGTGGGCAAGGTGGCTACATAACCCCTGCCGTTTGGGGGGGGCCCACCGCTTAAGAGCGGGGGGTGGAATCACAAGTGGCCCACAAGTGGGCAAGGTGGCTACATAACCCCTACCGCCTGGGGGGTCCGCACCGCTTCATAGCGGAGGGCAGAATCAGAAGTGGCCCACAAGTGGGCAAGGTGGCTACATAACCCCTACCGCCTTGGGGGTCCCCACCGCTTCAGAGCGGGGGGGGGGGGGGGCAGATTCAGAAGTGGCCCACAAGTGGGCAAGGTGGCTACATAACCCCTGCCGTTTGGGGGGTCCCCACCGCTTTAGAGCGGGGTAGAATCCGATGTGGTCCACAAGTGCGGAAGGTGGCTACATAACCTTGCCGCTTGGGGGACCTCAGCGCTTAAGAGAGGAGGGCAGAATCAAAAGTGGCCCACAAGTGGGCAAGGTGGCTACATAACCCCTGCCGCTTGGGGGGTCCCCACCGCTTCAGAGCGGGGGGCAGAATCAAAAGTGGCCCACAAGTGGGCAAGGTGGCTACATAACCCATGCCGTTTGGGGGGTCCCCACCGCTTTAGAGCGGGGTAGAATCCGATGTGGTCCACAAGTGCGGAAGGTGGCTACATAACCCTGCCGCTTGGGGGGCCTCAACGCTTCAGAGAGGAGGGCAGAATCAGAAGTGGCCCACAAGTGGGCAAGGTGGCTACACAAACCCTGCCGCCTGGGGAGTCCCCACCACTTCAAAGCGGGGAGCAGAATCGGAATTGGCCCACAAGTGGGCAAGGTGGCTACATAACCCCTGCCGCCTGGGGGGGCCCTACCGCTTCACGACGGGGGGCAGAATCAGAAGTGGCCCAAAAGTGGGCAAGGTGGCTACATAACCCTTGCTGCCTGAGGGGTCCCCACCGCTTTAGAGTGGGGGGCAGAATCAGAAGTGACCCACAAGTGGGCAACGTGGCTGCAGAACCCGTGCCGCTTGGGGGGTCCCGACCGCTTCACAACGGGGGGCAAAATCAGAAGTGGCCGACAAGTGTGCAAGGTGGCTAAATAACCCCTGCCGTTTGGAGGGTCCCCACCGCTTCAGAGCGGGGGTAGAATCAGAAGTGGCCCACAAGTGGGCAAGGTGGCCACATAACCCCTGCCGCTTGGGGCATCCCACCCGCTTCATAGCGGGGGGCAGAATCAGAAGTGGCCCACAAGTGGGCAAGGTGGCTACATGACCCCTACCGCCTGGGGGCCCCCCACCGCTTCAGAGCGGGGAGCAGAATCAGAAGTGGCCCGTAAGTGGGCAAGGTGGCTACATAATCCCTACCGCCTAGGGGGTCCCCACCGCTTCAGATCAGGGGGCAGAATTAGAAGTGGCCCACAAGTGGGCAAGGTGGCTACATAACCCCTGCCGTTTGGGGGGTCCGCACCGCTTCATAGCGGGGGGCAGAATCAGAAGTGGCCCACAAGTGGGCAAGGTGGCTACATAACCCCTACCGCCTTGGGGGTCCCCACCGCTTCAGAGCGGGGGGGGGGGGGGGGCAGATTCAGAAGTGGCCCACAAGTGGGCAAGGTGGCTACATAACCCCTGCCGTTTGGGGGGTCCCCACCGCTTCAAAGCGGGGTAGAATCCGATGTGGTCCACAAGTGCGGAAGGTGGCTACATAACCTTGCCGCTTGGGGGTCCTCAGCGCTTCAGAGAGGAGGGTAGAATCAAAAGTGGCCCACAAGTGGGCAAGGTGGCGAGATAACCCCTGCCGCTTGGGGGGTCCCCACCGCTTCAGAGCGGGGGGCAGAATCAAAAGTGGCCCACAAGTGGGCAAGGTGGCTACATAACCCATGCCGTTTGGGGGGTCCCCACCGCTTTAGAGCGGGGTAGAATCCGATGTGGTCCACAAGTGCGGAAGGTGGCTACATAACCCTGCCGCTTGGGGGGCCTCAACGCTTCAGAGAGGAGGGCAGAATCAGAAGTGGCCCACAAGTGGGCAAGGTGGCTACACAAACCCTGCCGCCTGGGGAGTCCCCACCGCTTCAAAGCGGGGAGCAGAATCGGAATTGGCCCACAAGTGCGCAAGGTGGCTACATAACCCCTGCCGCCTGGGGGGGCCCTACCGCTTTAGAGCGGGGGGCACAATCAGAAGTGACCCACAAGTGGGCAACGTGGCTGCAGAACCCCTGCCGCTTGGGGGGTCCCGACCGCTTCACAGCGGGGGGCAAAATCAGAAGTGGCCGACAAGTGTGCAAGGTGGCTAAATAACCCCTGCCGTTTTGAGGGTCCCCACCGCTTCAGAGCGGGGGTAGAATCAGAAGTGGCCCACAAGTGGGCAAGGTGGCCACATAACCCCTGCCGCTTGGGGCATCCCACCCGCTTCATAGCGGGAAGCAGAATCAGAAGTGGCCCGGAGTGGGCAAGGTGGCTACATGACCCCTACCGCTTGGGGGCCCCCCACCGCTTCAGAGCGGGGGGCAGAATCAGAAGTGGCCCATAAGTGGGCAAGGTGGCTACATAACCCCTACCGCCTAGGGGGTCCCCACCGCTTCAGATCAGGGGGCAGAATCAGAAGTGGCCCACAAGTGGGCAAGGTGGCTACATAACCCCTACCGCCTGGGGGGTCCCCACCGCTTCAGAGCAAGGGGGCAGAATCAGAAGTGGCCCACAAGTGGGCAAGGTGGCTACATAACCCCTGCCGCCTAGGGGGTCCCCACCGCTTCAGAGCACGGGGCAGAATCAGAAGTGGCCCACAAGTGGGCAAGGTGGCTACATAACCCCTGCCGTTTGGGGGGTCCCCACCGCTTTAGAGCAGGGTAGAATCAGATGTGGCCCACAAGAGCGGAAGGTGGCTACATAACCCTGCCGCTTGGGGGGCCTCACCGCTTCAGAGCGGGGGGCAGAATCAAAAGTGGCCCACAAGTGGGCAAGGTGGCTACATAACCCCTGCCGCCTGGGGGGTCCCCACCGCTTCAGAGCGGGGGGCAGAATCAGAAGTGGCCTACAAGTGGGCAAGGTGGCTACGTAACCCTTGCCGCCCGGGGGGTCCCCACCGCTTCAGAGCGGGGGGGCAGAATCAGAATTAGCCCACAAGTGGGCAAGGTGGCTGCATAAGCCCTACCGCCTGGGTGGTCCCCGCCGCTTCAGAGCGGGAGGCACAATTAGAAGTGGCCCACAAGTGGGCAAGGTGGCTACATAACCCCTACCGCCTGGGGGGTCCCCACCGCTTCAGAGCGGGGGGCAGAATCAGAATTGGCCCACAAGTGGGCAAGGTGGCTACATAATGCCTGCCGCCTAGGGGGTCCCCAGCGCTTCAGAGCACGGGGCAGAATCAGAAGTGGCCCACAAGTGGGCAAGGTGGCTACATAACCCCTGCCGCCTGGGGGCCCCCACCGCTTCAGAGCGGGGGGCAGAATCAGAAGAGGCCCACAAGTGGGCAAGGTGGCTGCGTAACCCCTGCCGCGTGGGGGGTACCCATCGCTTCAGAGCGGGGGGTAGAATCACAAGTGGCCCACAAGTGGGCAAGGTGGCTACATAACCCCTACCGCCTGGGGGGTCCCCACCGCTTCAGAGCGGGGGGGGGGGGGGCAGATTCAAAAGTGGCCCACAAGTGGGCAAGGTGGCTACATAACCCCTGCCGTTTGGGGGGTCCCCACCGCTTTAGAGCGGGGTAGAATCCGATGTGGTCCACAAGTGCGGAAGGTGGCTACATAACCCTGCCGCTTGCGTGTCCTCACCGCTTCAGAGAGGAGGGCAGAATCAAAAGTGGCCCACAAGTGGGCAAGGTGGCTACATAACCCCTGCCGCTTGGGGGGTCCAGACCGCTTCAGAGCGGGGGGCAGATTCAGAAGTGGCCCACAAGTGGGCAAGGTGGCTACATAACCCCCGCCGTTTGGGGGGTTCACACCGCTTTAGAGCGGGGTAGAATCCGATGTGGTCCACAAGTGCGGAAGGTGGCTACATAACCCTGCCGCATGGGGGGCCTCACCGCTTCAGAGAGGAGGGCAGAATCGGAATTGGCCCAGAAGTGGGCAAGGTGGCTACACAAACCCTGCCGCCCAGGGAGTCCCCACCGCTTCAAAGCGGGGGGCAGAATCGGAATGGGCCCACAAGTGGGCAAGGTGGCTACATAACCCCTGCCGCCTGGGGGGTCCCTACCGCTTCAGAGCGGGGGGCAGAATCAGAACTGGCCCACAAGTTGGCAAGGTGGCTACATAACCCCTGCCGCCTGGGGGGTCCCCACCGCTTTAGAGCGGGGGGCAGAATCGGAATTGGCCCACAAGTGGGCAAGGTGGCTACATAACCCCTGCCGCCTGAGGGTCCCCACCGCTTTAGATCGGGGGGCAGAATCAGAATTGGCCCACAAGTGGGCAAGGTGGCTACATAACCCCTACTGCCTGTGGGGTCCCAACCGCTTCAGAGCGGGGGGCAGAATCAAAATTGGCCCACAAGTGGGCAAGGTGGCTACATAACCCCTGCCGCATGGGGATCCCGATCGCTTCAGAGCACGGGGCAGAATCAGAAGTGGCCCACAAGTGGGCAAGGTGGCTACATGACCCCTGCCGCCTGGGGGCCCCCCAACGCTTCAGAGCGGGGGGCAGAATCAGAAGAGGCCCACAAGTGGGCAAGGTGGCTGCATAACCCCTGCCGCGTGGGGGGTCCCCACCGCTTTAGAGCGGGGTAGAATTCGATGTGGTCCACAAGTGCGGAAGGTGCCTACATAACCCTGCCGCTTGGGGGTCCTCACCGCTTCAGAGAGGAGGGCAGAATCGAAAGTGGCCCACAAGTTGGCAAGGTGGCTACATAACCCCTGCCGCTTGGGGGGACTACACCGCTTTAGAGCGGGGTAGAATCCGATGTGGTCCACAAGTGCGGAAGGTGGCTACATAACCCTGCCGCTTGGGGGGGCTCACCGCTTCAGAGAGGAGGGCGGAATCGGAATTGGCCCACAAGTGGGCAAGGTGGCTACACGAACCCTGCCGCCTAGGGAGTCCCCACCGCTTCAAAGCGGGGGGCAGGATCGGAATTGGCCCACAAGTGGGCAAGGTGGCTACATAACCCCTGCCGCCTGGGGGGTCCCTACCGCTTCAGAGCGGGGGGCAGAATCAGAAGTGGCCCACAAGTTGGCAAGGTGGCTACATAACCCCTGCCGCCTGGGGGGTCCCCACCGCTCTAGAGCGGGGGGCAGAATCGGAATTGGCCCACAAGTGGGCAAGGTGGCTACATAACCCCTGCCGCCTGGGGGGTCCCCACCGCTTTAGAGCGGGGGGCAGAATCAGAATTGGCCCACAAGTGGGCAAGGTGGCTACATAACCCCTACTGCCTGTGGGGTCCCAACCGCTTCAGAGCGGGGGGCAGAATCAAAATTGGCCCACAAGTGGGCAAGGTGGCTACATAACCCCTGCCGCATGGGGATCCCGATCGCTTCAGAGCACGGGGCAGAATCAGAAGTGGCCCACAAGTGGGCAAGGTGGCTACATGACCCCTGCCGCCTGGGGGCCCCCCAACGCTTCAGAGCGGGGGGCAGAATTAGAAGAGGCCCACAAGTGGGCAAGGTGGCTGCATAACCCCTGCCGCGTGGGGGGTCCCCACCGCTTTAGAGCGGGGTAGAATCCGATGTGGTCCACAAGTGCGGAAGGTGCCTACATAACCCTGCCGCTTGGGGGTCCTCACCGCTTCAGAGAGGAGGGCAGAATCGAAAGTGGCCCACAAGTGGGCAAGGGGGCTACATAACCCCTGCCGCTTGGGGGGACTACACCGCTTTAGAGCGGGGTAGAATCCGATGTGGTCCACAAGTGCGGAAGGTGGCTACATAACCCTGCCGCTTGGGGGGGCTCACCGCTTCAGAGAGGAGGGCGGAATCGGAATTGGCCCACAAGTGGGCAAGGTGGCTACATAACCCCTGCCGCATGGGGGGTCCCTACCGCTTCAGAGCGGGGGGCAGAATCAGAAGTGGCCCACAAGTTGGCAAGGTGGCTACATAACCCCTGCCGCCTGGGGGGTCCCCACCGCTCTAGAGCGGGGGGCAGAATCGGAATTGGCCCACAAGTGGGCAAGGTGGCTACATAAGCCCTGCCGCCTGGGGGGTCCCCACCGCTTTAGAGCGGGGGGCAGAATTGGAATTGGCCCACAAGTGGGCAAGGTGGCTACATAACCCCTACTGCCTGGTGGGTCCCGACCGCTTCACAGCGGGGGGCAGAATCAGAAGTGGCCCACAAGTGGGCAAGGTGGCTGCATAACCCCTGCCGCGTGGGGGGTCCCTACCGCTTCAGAGCGGGGTAGAATCCGATGTGGTCCACAAGTGCGGAAGGTGGCTACATAACCCTGCCGCTTGGGGGTCCTCACCGCTTCAGAGAGGAGGGCAGAATCAAAAGTGGCCCACAAGTGGGCAAGGTGGCTACATAACCCCTGCCGCTTGGGGGGTCCCCACCGCTTCAGAGCGGGGGGCAGAATCAGAAGTGGCCCACAAGTGGGCAAGGTGGCTACATAACCCCTGCCGTTTGGGGGGTCCCCACCGCTTTAGAGCGGGGTAGAATCCGATGCGGTCCACAAGTGTGGAAGGTGGCTAGATAACCCCTACCGCTTGGGGGGTCCCCACCGCTTCAGAGAGGAGGGCAGAATCAGAAGTGGCCCACAAGTGGGCAAGGTGGCTACACAAACCCTGCCGCCTGGGGGGTCCCCACCTCTTCAAAGAGGGGGCAGAATCGGAACTGGCCCACAAGTGGGCAAGGTGGCTACATAACCCCTGCCGCCTAGGGGGTCCCCACCGCTTCAGAGCACGGGGCAGAATCAGAAGTGGCCCACAAGTTGGCAAGGTGGCTTCATAACCCCTGCCGCCTGGGGGTCCCCACCACTTCAGATCGGGGGGCAGAATCAGAAGTGGCCCACAAGTGGGCAAGGTGGCTACATAACCCCTGCCGTTTGGGGGGTCCCCAACGCTTTAGAGCGGGGTAGAATCAGATGTGGCCCACAAGTGCGGAAGGTGGCTACATAACGCTACCGCTTGGGGGGCCTCACCGCTTCAGAGAGGAGGGCAGAATCAAAAGTGGCCCACAAGTGGGCAAAGTGGCTACATAACCCCTGCCGCTTGGGGGGTCCCCACCGCTTCAAAGCGGGGGGCAGAATGAGAAGTGGCCCACAAGTTGGCAAGGTGGCTACATAACCCCTGCCGTTTGGGGGGACCCCACCGCTTTAGAGCGGGGTAGGATCCGATGCGGTCCACAAGTGCGGAAGGTGGCTACATAACGCTACCGCTTGGGGGGCCTCACCGCTTCAGAGAGGAGGGCAGAATCAAAAGTGGCCCACAAGTGGGCAAAGTGGCTACATAACCCCTGCCGCTTGGGGGGTCCCCACCGCTTCAAAGCGGGGGGCAGAATGAGAAGTGGCCCACAAGTTGGCAAGGTGGCTACATAACCCCTGCCGTTTGGGGGGACCCCACCGCTTTAGAGCGGGGTAGGATCCGATGCGGTCCACAAGTGCGGAAGGTGGCTACATAACCCTGCCGCTTGTGGGGCCTCACCGCTTCGGAGAGGAGGGCAGAATCGGAATTGGCCCACAAGTGGGCAAAGTGGCTACACAAACCCTGCCGCCTGGGCGGTCCCCACCGCTTCAAAGCGGGGGGCAGAATCAGAAGTGGCCCAAAAGTGGGCAAGGTGGCTACATAACCCTTGCTGCCTGAGGGGTCCCCACCGCTTTAGAGCGGGGGGCACAATCAGAAGTGACCCACAAGTGGGCAACGTGGCTGCAGAACCCCTGCCGCTTGGGGGGTCCCGACCGCTTCACAGCGGGGGGCAAAATCAGAAGTGGCCGACAAGTGTGCAAGGTGGCTAAATAACCCCTGCCGTTTGGAGGGTCCCCACCGCTTCAGAGCGGGGGTAGAATCAGAAGTGGCCCACAAGTGGGCAAGGTGGCCACATAACCCCTGCCGCTTGGGGCATCCCACCCGCTTCATAGCGGGAAGCAGAATCAGAAGTGGCCCGGAGTGGGCAAGGTGGCTACATGACCCCTACCGCTTGGGGGCCCCCCACCGCTTCAGAGCGGGGGGCAGAATCAGAAGTGGCCCATAAGTGGGCAAGGTGGCTACATAACCCCTACCGCCTAGGGGGTCCCCACCGCTTCAGATCAGGGGGCAGAATCAGAAGTGGCCCACAAGTGGGCAAGGTGGCTACATAACCCCTACCGCCTGGGGGGTCCCCACCGCTTCAGAGCAAGGGGGCAGAATCAGAAGTGGCCCACAAGTGGGCAAGGTGGCTACATAACCCCTGCCGCCTAGGGGGTCCCCACCGCTTCAGAGCACGGGGCAGAATCAGAAGTGGCCCACAAGTGGGCAAGGTGGCTACATAACCCCTGCCGTTTGGGGGGTCGCCACCGCTTTAGAGCAGGGTAGAATCAGATGTGGCCCACAAGTGCGGAAGGTGGCTACATAACCCTGCCGCTTGGGGGGCCTCACCGCTTCAGAGCGGGGGGCAGAATCAAAAGTGGCCCACAAGTGGGCAAGGTGGCTACATAACCCCTGCCGCCTGGGGGGTCCCCACCGCTTCAGAGCGGGGGGCAGAATCGGAATTGGCCCACAAGTGGGCAAGGTGGCTACATAATGCCTGCCGCCTAGGGGGTCCCCACCGCTTCAGAGCACGGGGCAGAATCAGAAGTGGCCCACAAGTGGGCAAGGTGGTTACATAACCCCTGCCGCCTGGGGGCCCCCACCGCTTCAGAGCGGGGGGCAGAATCAGAAGAGGCCCACAAGTGGGCAAGGTGGCTGCGTAACCCCTGCCGCGTGGGGGGTACCCATCGCTTCAGAGCGGGGGGTAGAATCACAAGTGGCCCACAAGTGGGCAAGGTGGCTACATAACCCCTACCGCCTGGGGGGTCCCCACCGCTTCAGAGCGGGGGGGGGGGGGGCAGATTCAAAAGTGGCCCACAAGTGGGCAAAGTGGCTACATAACCCCTGCCGTTTGGGGGGTCCCCACCGCTTTAGAGCGGGGTAGAATCCGATGTGGTCCACAAGTGCGGAAGGTGGCTACATCACCCTGCCGCTTGCGTGTCCTCACCGCTTCAGAGAGGAGGGCAGAATCAAAAGTGGCCCACAAGTGGGCAAGGTGGCTACATAACCCCTGCCGCTTGGGGGGTCCAGACCGCTTCAGAGCGGGGGGCAGATTCAGAAGTGGCCCACAAGTGGGCAAGGTGGCTACATAACCCCTGCCGTTTGGGGGGTTCACACCGCTTTAGAGCGGGGTAGAATCCGATGTGGTCCACAAGTGCGGAAGGTGGCTACATAACCCTGCCGCATGGGGGGCCTCACCGCTTCAGAGAGGAGGGCAGAATCGGAATTGGCCCAGAAGTGGGCAAGGTGGCTACACAAACCCTGGCGCCCAGGGAGTCCCCACCGCTTCAAAGCGGGGGGCAGAATCGGAATGGGCCCACAAGTGGGCAAGGTGGCTACATAACCCCTGCCGCCTGGGGGGTCCCTACCGCTTCAGAGCGGGGGGCAGAATCAGAACTGGCCCACAAGTTGGCAAGGTGGCTACATAACCCCTGCCGCCTGGGGGGTCCCCACCGCTTTAGAGCGGGGGGCAGAATCGGAATTGGCCCACAAGTGGGCAAGGTGGCTACATAACCCCTGCCGCCTGAGGGTCCCCACCGCTTTAGATCGGGGGGCAGAATCAGAATTGGCCCACAAGTGGGCAAGGTGGCTACATAACCCCTACTGCCTGTGGGGTCCCAACCGCTTCAGAGCGGGGGGTAGAATCAAAATTGGCCCACAAGTGGGCAAGGTGGCTACATAACCCCTGCCGCATGGGGATCCCGATCGCTTCAGAGCACGGGGCAGAATCAGAAGTGGCCCACAAGTGGGCAAGGTGGCTACATGACCCCTGCCGCCTGGGGGCCCCCCAACGCTTCAGAGCGGGGGGCAGAATCAGAAGAGGCCCACAAGTGGGCAAGGTGGCTGCATAACCCCTGCCGCGTGGGGGGTCCCCACCGCTTTAGAGCGGGGTAGAATCCGATGTGGTCCACAAGTGCGGAAGGTGCCTACATAACCCTGCCGCTTGGGGGTCCTCACCGCTTCAGAGAGGAGGGCAGAATCGAAAGTGGCCCACAAGTGGGCAAGGGGGCTACATAACCCCTGCCGCTTGGGGGGACTACACCGCTTTAGAGCGGGGTAGAATCCGATGTGGTCCACAAGTGCGGAAGGTGGCTACATAACCCTGCCGCTTGGGGGGGCTCACCGCTTCACAGAGGAGGGCGGAATCGGAACTGGCCCACAAGTGGGCAAGGTGGCTACACAAACCCTGCCGCCTAGGGAGTCCCCACCGCTTCAAAGCGGGGGGCAGGATCGGAATTGGCCCACAAGTGGGCAAGGTGGCTACATAACCCCTGCCGCCTGGGGGGTCCCTACCGCTTCAGAGCGGGGGGCAGAATCAGAAGTGGCCCACAAGTTGGCAAGGTGGCTACATAACCCCTGCCGCCTGGGGGGTCCCCACCGCTCTAGAGCGGGGGGCAGAATCGGAATTGGCCCACAAGTGGGCAAGGTGGCTACATAACCCCTGCCGCCTGGGGGGTCCCCACCGCTTTAGAGCGGGGGGCAGAATCGGAATTGGCCCACAAGTGGGCAAGGTGGCTACATAACCCCTACTGCCTGGTGGGTCCCCACCGCTTCACAGCGGGGGGCAGAATCAGAAGTGGCCCACAAGTGGGCAAGGTGGCTACATAACCCCTACCGCCTGTGGGGTCCCAACCGCTTCAGAGCGGGGGGCAGAATCAAAATTGGCCCACAAGTGGGCAAGGTGGCTACATAACCCTTGCCGCTTGGGGATCCCCATCGCTTCAGAGCACAGGGCAGAATCAGAAGTGGCCCACAAGTGGGCAAGGTGGCTGCATAACCCCTGCCGCGTGGGGGGTCCCTACCGCTTTAGAGCGGGGTAGAATCCGATGTGGTCCACAAGTGCGGAAGGTGGCTACATAACCCTGCCGCTTGGGGGTCCTCACCGCTTCAGAGAGGAGGGCAGAATCAAAAGTGGCCCACAAGTGGGCAAGGTGGCTACATAACCCCTGCCGTTTGGGGGGTTCACACCGCTTTAGAGCGGGGCAGATTCAAAAGTGGCCCACAAGTGGGCAAGGTGGCTACATAACCCCTGCCGTTTGGGGGGTCCCCACCGCTTTAGAGCGGGGTAGAATCCGATGTGGTCCACAATTGCGGAAGGTGGCTACATCACCCTGCCGCTTGCGTGTCCTCACCGCTTCAGAGAGGAGGGCAGAATCAAAAGTGGCCCACAAGTGGGCAAGGTGGCTACATAACCCCTGCCGCTTGGGGGGTCCAGACCGCTTCAGAGCGGGGGGCAGATTCAGAAGTGGCCCACAAGTGGGCAAGGTGGCTACATAACCCCTGCCGTTTGGGGGGTTCACACCGCTTTAGAGCGGGGTAGAATCCGATGTGGTCCACAAGTGCGGAAGGTGGCTACATAACCCTGCCGCATGGGGGGCCTCACCGCTTCAGAGAGGAGGGCAGAATCGGAATTGGCCCAGAAGTGGGCAAGGTGGCTACACAAACCCTGCCGCCCAGGGAGTCCCCACCGCTTCAAAGCGGGGGGCAGAATCGGAATGGGCCCACAAGTGGGCAAGGTGGCTACATAACCCCTGCCGCCTGGGGGGTCCCTACCGCTTCAGAGCGGGGGGCAGAATCAGAACTGGCCCACAAGTTGGCAAGGTGGCTACATAACCCCTGCCGCGTGGGGGGTCCCCACCGCTTTAGAGCGGGGGGCAGAATCGGAATTGGCCCACAAGTGGGCAAGGTGGCTACATAACCCCTGCCGCCTGAGGGTCCCCACCGCTTTAGATCGGGGGGCAGAATCAGAATTGGCCCAGAAGTGGGCAAGGTGGCTACATAACCCCTACTGCCTGTGGGGTCCCAACCGCTTCAGAGCGGGGGGCAGAATCAAAATTGGCCCACAAGTGGGCAAGGTGGCTACATAACCCCTGCCGCATGGGGATCCCGATCGCTTCAGAGCACGGGGCAGAATCAGAAGTGGCCCACAAGTGGGCAAGGTGGCTACATGACCCCTGCCGCCTGGGGGCCCCCCAACGCTTCAGAGCGGGGGGCAGAATCAGAAGAGGCCCACAAGTGGGCAAGGTGGCTGCATAACCCCTGCCGCGTGGGGGGTCCCCACCGCTTTAGAGCGGGGTAGAATCCGATGTGGTCCACAAGTGCGGAAGGTGCCTACATAACCCTGCCGCTTGGGGGTCCTCACCGCTTCAGAGAGGAGGGCAGAATCGAAAGTGGCCCACAAGTGGGCAAGGGGGCTACATAACCCCTGCCGCTTGGGGGGACTACACCGCTTTAGAGCGGGGTAGAATCCGATGTGGTCCACAAGTGCGGAAGGTGGCTACATAACCCTGCCGCTTGGGGGGGCTCACCGCTTCAGAGAGGAGGGCGGAATCGGAATTGGCCCACAAGTGGGCAAGGTGGCTACATAACCCCTGCCGCCTGGGGGGTCCCTACCGCTTCAGAGCGGGGGGCAGAATCAGAAGTGGCCCACAAGTTGGCAAGGTGGCTACATAACCCCTGCCGCCTGGGGGGTCCCCACCGCTCTAGAGCGGGGGGCAGAATCGGAATTGGCCCACAAGTGGGCAAGGTGGCTACATAAGCCCTGCCGCCTGGGGGGTCCCCACCGCTTTAGAGCGGGGGGCAGAATCGGAATTGGCCCACAAGTGGGCAAGGTGGCTACATAACCCCTACTGCCTGGTGGGTCCCGACCGCTTCACAGCGGGGGGCAGAATCAGAAGTGGCCCACAAGTGGGCAAGGTGGCTGCATAACCCCTGCCGCGTGGGGGGTCCCTACCGCTTCAGAGCGGGGTAGAATCCGATGTGGTCCACAAGTGCGGAAGGTGGCTACATAACCCTGCCGCTTGGGGGTCCTCACCGCTTCAGAGAGGAGGGCAGAATCAAAAGTGGCCCACAAGTGGGCAAGGTGGCTACATAACCCCTGCCGCTTGGGGGGTCCCCACCGCTTCAGAGCGGGGGGCAGAATCAGAAGTGGCCCACAAGTGGGCAAGGTGGCTACATAACCCCTGCCGTTTGGGGGGTCCCCACCGCTTTAGAGCGGGGTAGAATCCGATGCGGTCCACAAGTGTGGAAGGTGGCTACATAACCCCTGCCGCGTGGGGGGTCCCCACCGCTTTAGAGCGGGGTAGAATCCGATGTGGTCCACAAGTGCGGAAGGTGCCTACATAACCCTGCCGCTTGGGGGTCCTCACCGCTTCAGAGAGGAGGGCAGAATCGAAAGTGGCCCACAAGTGGGCAAGGGGGCTACATAACCCCTGCCGCTTGGGGGGACTACACCGCTTTAGAGCGGGGTAGAATCCGATGTGGTCCACAAGTGCGGAAGGTGGCTACATAACCCTGCCGCTTGGGGGGGCTCACCGCTTCAGAGAGGAGGGCGGAATCGGAATTGGCCCACAAGTGGGCAAGGTGGCTACATAACCCCTGCCGCCTGGGGGGTCCCTACCGCTTCAGAGCGGGGGGCAGAATCGGAATTGGCCCACAAGTGGGCAAGGTGGCTACATAACCCCTGCCGCCTGGGGGGTCCCCACCGCTTTAGAGCGGGGGGCAGAATCGGAATTGGCCCACAAGTGGGCAAGGTGGCTACATAACCCCTACTGCCTGGTGGGTCCCGACCGCTTCACAGCGGGGGGCAGAATCAGAAGTGGCCCACAAGTGGGCAAGGTGGCTGCATAACCCCTGCCGCGTGGGGGGTCCCTACCGCTTCAGAGCGGGGTAGAATCCGATGTGGTCCACAAGTGCGGAAGGTGGCTACATAACCCTGCCGCTTGGGGGTCCTCACCGCTTCAGAGAGGAGGGCAGAATCAAAAGTGGCCCACAAGTGGGCAAGGTGGCTACATAACCCCTGCCGCTTGGGGGGTCCCCACCGCTTCAGAGCGGGGGGCAGAATCAGAAGTGGCCCACAAGTGGGCAAGGTGGCTACATAACCCCTGCCGTTTGGGGGGTCCCCACCGCTTTAGAGCGGGGTAGAATCCGATGCGGTCCACAAGTGTGGAAGGTGGCTACATAACCCCTACCGCTTGGGGGGTCCCCACCGCTTCAGAGAGGAGGGCAGAATCAGAAGTGGCCCACAAGTGGGCAAGGTGGCTACACAAACCCTGCCGCCTGGGGGGTCCCCACCTCTTCAAAGAGGGGGCAGAATCGGAACTGGCCCACAAGTGGGCAAGGTGGCTACATAACCCCTGCCGCCTGGAGGGTCCCTACCGCTTCAGAGCGGGGGGCAGAATCAGAAGTGGCCCACAAGTTGGCAAGGTGGCTTCATAACCCCTGCCGCCTGGGTGTCCCCACCACTTCAGATCGGGGGGCAGAATCAGAAGTGACCCACAAGTGCGCAAGGTGGCTACATAACCCCTGCCGCTTAGGGGGTCCCCATCGCTTCAGATCGGGGGGCAGAATCAGAAGTGGCCCACAAGTGGGCAAGGTGGCTACATAACCCCTGCCGTTTGGGGGGTCCCCAACGCTTTAGAGCGGGGTAGAATCAGATGTGGCCCACAAGTGCGGAAGGTGGCTACATAACGCTACCGCTTGGGGGGCCTCACCGCTTCAGAGAGGAGGGCAGAATCAAAAGTGGCCCACAAGTGGGCAAGGTGGCTACATAACCCCTGCCGCTTGGGGGGTCCCCACCGCTTCAAAGCGGGGGGCAGAATGAGAAGTGGCCCACAAGTTGGCAAGGTGGCTACATAACCCCTGCCGTTTGGGGGGTCCCCACCGCTTTAGAGCGGGGTAGAATCCGATGCGGTCCACAAGTGCGGAAGGTGGCTACATAACCCTGCCGCTTGTGGGGCCTCACCGCTTCGGAGAGGAGGGCAGAATCGGAATTGGCCCACAAGTGGGCAAGGTGGCTACACAAACCCTGCCGCCTGGGCGGTCCCCACCGCTTCAAAGCGGGGGGCAGAATCAGAAGTGGCCCACAAGTGGGCAAGATGGCTACATAACCCCTGCCGTTTGGGGGGTCCCCACCGCTTTAAAGCGGGGTAGAATCCGATGCGGTCCACAAGTGCGGAAGGTGGCTACATAACCCCTACCGCTTGGGGGGTCCCCACCGCTTCAGAGAGGAGGGCAGAATCAGAAGTGGCCCACAAGTGGGCACGGTGGCTACACAAACCCTGCCGCCTGGGGGGTCCCCACCGCTTCAAAGCGGGGGGCAGAATCGGAACTGGCCCACAAGTGGGCAAGGTGGCTACATAACCCCTGCCGCCTGGAGGGTCCCTACCGCTTCAGAGCGGGGGGCAGAGTCAGAAGTGGCCCACAAGTGGGCAAGGTGGCTACATAACCCCTGCCGCGTGGGGGGTCCCCACCGCTTCATAGCGGGGGGCAGAATCAGAAGTGGCCCACACGTGGGCAAGGTGGCTGCATAACCCCTACCGCCTGGGGGGTCCCTACCGCTTCAGAGCGGGGGGCAGAATCAGAGGTGGCCCACAAGTGGGCAAGGTGGCTACATAACCCCTGCTGCTTGGGGGGTCCCCACCGCTTCAGAGCGGGGGGCAAAATTGAAAGTGGCCCACAAGTGGGCAAGGTGGCTACATAACCCGTACCGCTTGGGGGGTCCCCACCGCTTCAGAGCGGGGGACAGAATCAGAAGTGGCCCACAAGTGGGCAAGGTGGCTACATAACAGCATAACCCCTGCCGTTTGGGGGGTCCCCACCGCTTCAGAGCGGGGGGCACAATCAGAAGTGTCCAACAACTGGGCAAGGTGGCAACATAACCCCTGCCGCCGGGGGGGTCCCCACCAGTTCAGAGCGGGGGACACAATCGGAAGTGGCCCACAGGTGGGCAAGGTGGCTACATAACCGCTGCTGCCTGGGGGGTCCCCACCGCTTCATAGCGGGGGACAGAATCACAAGTGGCTCACACGTGGGCAAAGTGGCTGCACAACCCCTACCGCCTGGGGGGTCCCTACCGCTTCAGAGCGGGGGGCACAATCGGAGGTGGCCCACGAGTGGGCAAGGTGGCTACATAACCCCTATAGCTTGGGGGGTCCCCACCGCTTCAGAGCGGGGGGCAGAATCAGAATTGGCCCACAAGTGGGCAAGGTGGCTACATAACCCGTGCCACCTGGGGGTCCCAACCGCTTCAGAGCGGGGGGCAGAATCAGAAGTGGCCCACAAGTGGGCAAGGTGGCTACATAACAGCATAACCCCTGCCGCTTGGGGGGTCCCCACCCCTTCAGAGCGGGGGGCACAATCAGAAGTGGCCCACAAGTGGGCAAGGTGGCTACATAACCCCTGCCGCCTGGGGGGTGCCCACCGCTTCACAGCGGGGGGCAGAATCAGAAGTGGCCCACACGTGGGCAAGGTGGCTGCATAACCCCTACCGCCTGGGGGGGTCCCTACCGCTTCAGAGCGGGGGGCAGAATCAGAGGTGGCCCACAAGTGGGCAAGGTGGCTACATAACCCCTGCTGCTTGGGGGGTCCCCACCGCTTCAGAGCGGGGGGCAAAATTGAAAGTGGCCCGAAAGTGGGCAAGGTGGCTACATAACCCCTACCGCTTGGGGGGTACCCACCACTTCAGAGCGGGGGACAGAATCAGAAGTGGCCCACAAGTGGGCAAGGTGGCTACATAACAGCATAACCCCTGCCGTTTGGGGGGTCCCCACCGCTTCAGAGCGGGGGGCACAATCAGAAGTGTCCAACAACTGGGCAAGGTAGCTGCATAACCCCTGCCGCCGGGGGGGTCCCCACTAGTTCAGAGCAGGGGACACAATCAGAAGTGGCCCACAGGTGGGCAAGGTGGCTACATAACCGCTGCTGCCTGGGGGGTCCCCACCGCTTCATAGCGGGGGACAGAATCACAAGTGGCCCACTCGTGGGCAAAGTGGCTGCACAACCCCTACCGCCTGGGGGGTCCCTGCCGCTTCAGAGCGGGGGGCACAATCGGAGGTGGCCCACGAGTGGGCAAGGTGGCTACATAACCCCTATCGCTTGGGGGGTCCCCACCGCTTCAGAGCGGGGGGCAGAATCAGAAGTGGCCCACAACTGGGCAAGGTGGCTACATAACCCCTGCCGCTTGGGGGGTCCGCACCACTTCAGAGCGGGGGGCAGAATCAGAAGTGGCCCACAAGTGGGCAAGGTGGCTACATAACCCCTGCCACCTGGGGGTCCCCACCGCTTCAGAGCGGGGGCAGAATTAGAAGTGGCCCACAAGTGGGCAAGGTGGCTACATAACAGCATAACCCCTGCCGCTTGGGGGGTCCCCACCGCTTCAGAGCGGGGGGCAGAATCGGAAGTGTCCCACAAGTGGGCAAGGTGGCTGCGTAACCCTTGCCGCCGGGGGGGTCCCCACCTCTTCAGAGCGGGGGGCAGAACCAGAAGTGGCCCACACGTGGGCAAGGTGGCTGCATAACCCTTGCCGCCGGGGGGGGGTCCCTACCGCTTTAGAGCGGGGGGCAGAATCAGAGGTGGCCCAAAAGTGGGCAAGGTGGCTACATAACCCCTACCGCTTGGGTGGTCCCCACCGCTTCCGAGCGGGGGGCACAATCAGAAGTGGCCCACAGGTGGGCAAGGTGGCTACATAACCCCTACCGCTTGGGGGGTCCTCACCACTTCAGAGCGGGGGGCAGAATCAGAAGTGGCCCACAAGTGGGCAAGGTGGCTGCATAACCCCTGCCGCCTAGGGGATCCCCACCGCTTCAGAGCGGGGGGCACAATCAGAAGTGTCCCACAAGTGGGCAAGGTGGCTACATAACCCCTACCGCTTGGGGGGTACCCACCACTTCAGAGCGGGGGACAGAATCAGAAGTGGCCCACAAGTGGGCAAGGTGGCTACATAACAGCATAACCCCTGCCGTTTGGGGGGTCCCCACCGCTTCAGAGCGGGGGGCACAATCAGAAGTGTCCAACAACTGGGCAAGGTAGCTGCATAACCCCTGCCGCCGGTGGGGTCCCCACTAGTTCAGAGCAGGGGACACAATCAGAAGTGGCCCACAGGTGGGCAAGGTGGCTACATAACCGCTGCTGCCTGGGGGGTCCCCACCGCTTCATAGCGGGGGACAGAATCACAAGTGGCCCACACGTGGGCAAAGTGGCTGCACAACCCCTACCGCCTGGGGGGTCCCTGCCGCTTCAGAGCGGGGGGCACAATCGGAGGTGGCCCACGAGTGGGCAAGGTGGCTACATAACCCCTATCGCTTGGGGGGTCCCCACCGCTTCAGAGCGGGGGGCAGAATCAGAAGTGGCCCACAACTGGGCAAGGTGGCTACATAACCCCTGCCGCTTGGGGGGTCCGCACCACTTCAGAGCGGGGGGCAGAATCAGAAGTGGCCCACAAGTGGGCAAGGTGGCTACATAACCCCTGCCACCTGGGGGTCCCCACCGCTTCAGAGCGGGAGCAGAATTAGAAGTGGCCCACAAGTGGGCAAGGTGGCTACATAACAGCATAACCCCTGCCGCTTGGGGGGTCCCCACCGCTTCAGAGCGGGGGGCAGAATCGGAAGTGTCCCACAAGTGGGCAAGGTGGCTGCGTAACCCTTGTCGCCGGGGGGGTCCCCACCTCTTCAGAGCGGGGGGCAGAACCAGAAGTGGCCCACACGTGGGCAAGGTGGCTGCATAACCCTTGCCGCCGGGGGGGGGTCCCTACCGCTTTAGAGCGGGGGGCAGAATCAGAGGTGGCCCAAAAGTGGGCAAGGTGGCTACATAACCCCTACCGCTTGGGTGGTCCCCACCGCTTCCGAGCGGGGGGCACAATCAGAAGTGGCCCACAGGTGGGCAAGGTGGCTACATAACCCCTACCGCTTGGGGGGTCCTCACCACTTCAGAGCGGGGGGCAGAATCAGAAGTGGCCCACAAGTGGGCAAGGTGGCTGCATAACCCCTGCCGCCTAGGGGATCCCCACCGCTTCAGAGCGGGGGGCACAATCAGAAGTGTCCCACAAGTGGGCAAGGTGGCTACATAACCCCTGCCACCCGGGGGGTCCCCACCGCTTCAGAGCGGGGGGCAGAATCGGAACTGGCCCACAAGTGGGCAAGGTGGTTGCATAACCCTTGCCGCCTGGGGGGTCCCAACCGCTTCAGAGCGGGGGGCAGAGTCAGAAGTGGCCCACAAGTGGGCAAGGTGGCTACATAACCCCTGCCGCCGGGGGGGGGGGGGTCCCCACCGCTTCAGAGCGGGGGGCAGAATCAGAAGTGGCCCACAAGTGGGCAAGGTGGCTGTAGAACCCCTGACGCCTAGGGGGTCCCCACCGCTTCACAGCAGGGGGCAGAATCAGAAGTGGCCCACAAGTGGGCAAGGTGGCAACATAACAGCATAACCCACGCCGCGGGGGGGTCCCCACCGCTTCAGAGCGGGGGGCAGAATCAGAAGTGGCCCACAAGTGGGCAAGGTGGCTACATAACCGCTGCCGCGTGGGAGGTGCCCACCGCTTCAGAGCGGGGCGCAGAATAAGAAGTGGCCCACACGTGGGCAAGGTGGCTGCATAACCCCTACCGCCTGGGAGGTCCCTACCGCTTCAGAGCGGGGGACAGAATCAGAAGTGGCCCACAAGTGGGCAAGGTGGCTACATAACAGCATAACCCCTGCCGTTTGGGGGGTCCCCACCGCTTCAGAGCGGGGGGCGAAATCAGAAGTGTCCAACAACTGGGCAAAGTAGCTGCATAACCCCTGCCGCCGGGGGGGTCCCCACCAGTTCAGAGCAGGGGACACAATCAGAAGTGGCCCACAGGTGGGCAAGGTGGCTACATAACCGCTGCTGCCTGGGGGGTCCCCACCGCTTCATAGCGGGGGACAGAATCACAAGTGGCCCACACGTGGGCAAAGTGGCTGCACAACCCCTACCGCCTGGGGGGTCCCTACCGCTTCAGAGCGGGGGGCACAATCGGAGGTGGCCCACGAGTGGGCAAGGTGGCTACATAACCCCTATAGCTTGGGGGGTCCCCACCGCTTCAGAGCGGGGGGCAGAATCAGAAGTGGCCCACAAGTGGGCAAGGTGGCTACATAACCCGTGCCACCTGGGGGTCCCAACCGCTTCAGAGCGGGGGGCAGAATCAGAAGTGGCCCACAAGTGGGCAAGGTGGCTACATAACCCCTGCCGCCTGGGGGGTGCCCACCGCTTCACAGCGGGGGGCAGAATCAGAAGTGGCCCATACGTGGGCAAGGTGGCTGCATAACCCCTACCGCCTGGGGGGGTCCCTACCGCTTCAGAGCGGGGGGCAGAATCAGAGGTGGCCCACAAGTGGGCAAGGTGGCTACATAACCCCTGCTGCTTGGGGGGTCCCCACCGCTTCAGAGCGGGGGGCAAAATTGAAAGTGGCCCGAAAGTGGGCAAGGTGGCTACATAACCCCTACCGCTTGGGGGGTACCCACCACTTCAGAGCGGGGGACAGAATCAGAAGTGGCCCACAAGTGGGCAAGGTGGCTACATAACAGCATAACCCCTGCCGTTTGGGGGGTCCCCACCGCTTCAGAGCGGGGGGCACAATCAGAAGTGTCCAACAACTGGGCAAGGTAGCTGCATAACCCCTGCCGCCGGGGGGGTCCCCACTAGTTCAGAGCAGGGGACACAATCAGAAGTGGCCCACAGGTGGGCAAGGTGGCTACATAACCGCTGCTGCCTGGGGGGTCCCCACCGCTTCATAGCGGGGGGCACAATCGGAGGTGGCCCACGAGTGGGCAAGGTGGCTACATAACCCCTATCGCTTGGGGGGTCCCCACCGCTTCAGAGCGGGGGGCAGAATCAGAAGTGGCCCACAACTGGGCAAGGTGGCTACATAACCCCTGCCGCTTGGGGGGTCCGCACCACTTCAGAGCGGGGGGCAGAATCAGAAGTGGCCCACAAGTGGGCAAGGTGGCTACATAACCCCTGCCACCTGGGGGTCCCCACCGCTTCAGAGCGGGGGCAGAATTAGAAGTGGCCCACAAGTGGGCAAGGTGGCTACATAACAGCATAACCCCTGCCGCTTGGGGGGTCCCCACCGCTTCAGAGCGGGGGGCAGAATCGGAAGTGTCCCACAAGTGGGCAAGGTGGCTGCGTAACCCTTGCCGCCGGGGGGGTCCCCACCTCTTCAGAGCGGGGGGCAGAACCAGAAGTGGCCCACACGTGGGCAAGGTGGCTGCATAACCCTTGCCGCCGGGGGGGGGTCCCTACCGCTTTAGAGCGGGGGGCAGAATCAGAGGTGGCCCAAAAGTGGGCAAGGTGGCTACATAACCCCTACCGCTTGGGTGGTCCCCACCGCTTCCGAGCGGGGGGCACAATCAGAAGTGGCCCACAGGTGGGCAAGGTGGCTACATAACCCCTACCGCTTGGGGGGTCCTCACCACTTCAGAGCGGGGGGCAGAATCAGAAGTGGCCCACAAGTGGGCAAGGTGGCTGCATAACCCCTGCCGCCTAGGGGATCCCCACCGCTTCAGAGCGGGGGGCACAATCAGAAGTGTCCCACAAGTGGGCAAGGTGGCTACATAACCCCTGCCACCCGGGGGGTCCCCACCGCTTCAGAGCGGGGGGCAGAATCGGAACTGGCCCACAAGTGGGCAAGGTGGTTGCATAACCCTTGCCGCCTGGGGGGTCCCAACCGCTTCAGAGCGGGGGGCAGAGTCAGAAGTGGCCCACAAGTGGGCAAGGTGGCTACATAACCCCTGCCGCCGGGGGGGGGGGGGTCCCCACCGCTTCAGAGCGGGGGGCAGAATCAGAAGTGGCCCACAAGTGGGCAAGGTGGCTGTAGAACCCCTGACGCCTAGGGGGTCCCCACCGCTTCACAGCAGGGGGCAGAATCAGAAGTGGCCCACAAGTGGGCAAGGTGGCAACATAACAGCATAACCCACGCCGCGGGGGGGTCCCCACCGCTTCAGAGCGGGGGGCAGAATCAGAAGTGGCCCACAAGTGGGCAAGGTGGCTACATAACCGCTGCCGCGTGGGAGGTGCCCACCGCTTCAGAGCGGGGCGCAGAATAAGAAGTGGCCCACACGTGGGCAAGGTGGCTGCATAACCCCTACCGCCTGGGAGGTCCCTACCGCTTCAGAGCGGGGGGCAGAATCAGAGGTGGCCCACAAGTGGGCAAGGTGGCTACATAACCCCTACAGTTTGGGGGGTCCCCACCACTTCAGAGCGGGGGGCAGAATCAGAAGTGGCCCACATGTGGGCAAGGTGACTGCATAACCCCTACCGCCTAGGGGGTCCCGACCGCTTCAGAGCCGGGGGCAGAATCAGAAGTGGCCCACAAGTTGGCAAGGTGGCTAGATAACCCCTGCGGCCGGGGGGGGTCCCCACCGCTTCAGAGCGGGGGGCAGAATCAGAAGTGGCGGACAAGGGGGCAAGGTGGCTGTAGAACCCCTGCCGCCTAGGGGGTCCCCACCGCTTCAGAGCAGGGGGCAGAATCAGAAGTGGCCCACAAGGTGGCAAGGTGGCTAGATAACCCCTGCCGCTTGGGGGGTCCCCACCGCTTCAGAGTGGGGGGGGGGGCAAAATCAGAAGTGGCCCACAAGTGGGCAAGGTGGCTACATAACCCCTGCCGCTTGGGGGGTCCCCACCGCTTCAGAGCGGGGGGCAGAATCAGAAGTGGCCCACAAGTGGGCAAGGTGGCTACATAACCCCTACCGCTTGGGGGGTACCCACCACTTCAGAGCGGGGGACAGAATCAGAAGTGGCCCACAAGTGGGCAAGGTGGCTACATAACAGCATAACCCCTGCCGTTTGGGGGGTCCCCACCGCTTCAGAGCGGGGGGCGAAATCAGAAGTGTCCAACAACTGGGCAAAGTAGCTGCATAACCCCTGCCGCCGGGGGGGTCCCCACCAGTTCAGAGCAGGGGACACAATCAGAAGTGGCCCACAGGTGGGCAAGGTGGCTACATAACCGCTGCTGCCTGGGGGGTCCCCACCGCTTCATAGCGGGGGACAGAATCACAAGTGGCCCACACGTGGGCAAAGTGGCTGCACAACCCCTACCGCCTGGGGGGTCCCTACCGCTTCAGAGCGGGGGGCACAATCGGAGGTGGCCCACGAGTGGGCAAAGTGGCTACATAACCCCTATCGCTTGGGGGGTCCCCACCGCTTCAGAGCGGGGGGCAGAATCACAAGTGGCCCACAACTGGGCAAGGTGGCTACATAACCCCTGCCGCTTGGGGGGTCCGCACCACTTCAGAGCGGGGGGCAGAATCAGAAGTGGCCCACAAGTGGGCAAGGTGGCTGCATAACCCTGCCGCCTAGGGGGTCCCCACCGCTTCAGAGCGGGGGGCAGAATCAGAAGTGGCCCACAAGTAGGCAAGGTGGCTACATAACCCCTACCGCCTGGGGGGTCCTCACCGCTTCAGAGCGGGGGGCAGAATCAGAATTGGCCCACAAGTGGGCAAGGTGGCTACATAACCCCTGCCACCTGGGGGTCCCCACCGCTTCAGAGCGGGGGGCAGAATTAGAAGTGGCCCACAAGTGGGCAAGGTGGCTACATAACAGCATAACCCCTGCCGCTTGGGGGGTCCCCACCGCTTCAGAGCGGGGAGCAGAATCGTAAGTGTCCCACAAGTGGGCAAGGTGGCTGCGTAACCCTTGCCGCCGGGGGGGTCCCCACCTCTTCAGAGCGGGGGGCAGAATCAGAAGTGGCCCACACGTGGGCAAGGTGGCTGCATAACCCTTGCCGCCGGGGTGGGTCCCTACCGCTTCAGAGCGGGGGGCAGAATCAGAGGTGGCCCAAAAGTGGGCAAGGTGGCTACATAACCCCTACCGCTTGGGTGGTCCCCACCGCTTCCGAGCGGGGGGCACAATCAGAAGTGGCCCACAGGTGGGCAAGGTGGCTACATAACCCCTACCGCTTGGGGGGTCCTCACCACTTCAGAGCGGGGGGCAGAATCAGAAGTGGCCCACAAGTGGGCAAGGTGGCTGCATAACCCCTGCCGCCTAGGGGGTCCCCACCGCTTCAGAGCGGGGGGCACAATCAGAAGTGTCCCACAAGTGGGCAAGGTGGCTACATAACCCCTGCCACCCGGGGGGTCCCCACCGCTTCAGAGCGGGGGGCAGAATCGGAACTGGCCCACAAGTGGGCAAGGTGGTTGCATAACCCTTGCCGCCTGGGGGGTCCCAACCGCTTCAGAGCGGGGGGCAGAGTCAGAAGTGGCCCACAAGTGGACAAGGTGGCTACATAACCCCTGCCGCCGGGGGGGGGGTCCCCACCGCTTCAGAGCGGGGGGCAGAATCAGAAGTGGCCCACAAGTGGGCAAGGTGGCTGTAGAACCCCTGACGCCTAGGGGGTCCCCACCGCTTCACAGCAGGGGGCAGAATCAGAAGTGGCCCACAAGTGGGCAAGGTGGCAACATAACAGCATAACCCACGCCGCGGGGGGGTCCCCACCGCTTCAGAGCGGGGGGCAGAATCAGAAGTGGCCCAAAAGTGGGCAAGGTGGCTACATAACCGCTGCCGCGTGGGAGGTGCCCACCGCTTCAGAGCGGGGGGCAGAATAAGAAGTGGCCCACACGTGGGCAAGGTGGCTGCATAACCCCTACCGCCTTGGGGGTCCCTACCGCTTCAGAGCGGGGGGCAGAATCAGAGGTGGCCCACAAGTGGGCAAGGTGGCTACATAACCCCTACAGCTTGGGGGGTCCCCACCACTTCAGAGCGGGGGGCAGAATCAGAAGTGGCCCACATGTGGGCAAGGTGACTGCATAACCCCTACCGCCTAGCGGGTCCCGACCGCTTTAGAGCCGGGGGCAGAATCAGAAGTGGCCCACAAGTAGGCAAGGTGGCTAGATAACCCCTGCGGCCGGGAGGGGTCCCCACCGCTTCAGAGCGGGGGGCAGAATCAGAAGTGGCTGACAAGGGGGCAAGGTGGCTGTAGAACCCTTGCCGCCTAGGGGGTCCCCACCGCTTCAGAGCAGGGGGCAGAATCAGAAGTGGCCCACAAGTTGGCAAGGTGGCTAGATAACCCCTGCCGCTTGGGGGGTCCCCACCGCTTCAGAGTGGGGGGGGGCAAAATCAGAAGTGGCCCACAAGTGGGCAAGGTGGCTACATAACCCCTGCCGCTTGGGGGGTCCCCACCGCTTTAGAGCAGGGGGTGGAATCAGAAGTGACCCACAAGTGGGCAAGGTGGCTACATAACCCCTACCGCCTGGGGGGTGCCCACCGCTTCAGAACGGGGGGCACAATCAGAGGTGGCCGACAAGTGGGCAAGGTGGCTAAATAACCCCTGCCGCCTGGGGGGTGCCCATCGCTTCAGAGCGGGGGGCAGAATCAGAAGTGGCCCACAAGTGGGCAAGGTGGCTGCATTACCCCTGCCAACCGGGGGGTCCCCACCGCTTCAGAGCGGGGGGCAGAATCAGAAGAGGCCCACAAGTGGGCAAGGTGGCTGCATAACCCTTGCCGCTTGGGGGGTCCCAACCGCTTCAGAGCGGGGGGGGGCAGAGTCAGAAGTGGCCCACAAGTGGGCAAGGTGGCTAGATAACCCCTGCGGCCGGGGGGAGTCCCCACTGCTTCAGAGCGGGGGGCAAAATCAGAAGTAGCCCACAGGCAAGGTAACTGTAGAACCCCTGCCGCCTAGGGGGTCCCCACCGCTTCAGAGCAGGGGGCAGAATCAGAAGTGGCCCACAAGTGGGCAAGGTGGCTACATAACCCCTACCGCTTGGGGGGTCCCCACCGCTTCAGAGCGGGGGGGGCAAAATCAGAGGTGGCCCACAAGTGGGCAAGGTGACTACATAACCCCTGCGGCTTGGGGGGTCCCCACCGCTTCAGAGCGGGGTAGAATCAGATGTGGCCCACAATTGCGGAAGGTGGCTACATTACCCTGCCGCTTGGGGGGGCTCACCGCTTCAGAGAGGAGACACAATCAAAAGTGGCCCACAAGTGGGCAAGGTGGCTACATAACCCCTGCCGCTTGGAGGGTCCCCACCGCTTCAGAGCGGGGGGGGAGAATCAGAAGTGGCCCACAAGTGAGCAAGGTGGCTACATAACCCTTGCTGCCTGGGGGGTCCCCACCGCTTTAGAGCGGGGTAGAATCAGAAGTGGCCCACAAGTGGGCAAGGTGGCCACATTACCCTGCCGCTTGGGGGGCCTCACCACTTCAGAGAGGAGGGCAGGATCAGAAGTGACCCACAAGTGGGCAAGGTGGCTGCATAACCCCTGCTGCCTGGGGGGTGCCCACCGCTTCAGAGCGGGGGGGCAGAATCAGAAGTGGCCCACAAGTGGGCAAAGTGGCTACATAACCCCTACCGCCTGGGGGTGCCCACCGCTTCAGAACGGGGGGCAGAATCAGAAGTGGCCCACAAGTGGGCAAGGTGGCTACATAACCCTTGCTGCCTAGGGGGGTCCCCACCGCTTCAGAGCGGGGGGCCCAATCAGAAGTGACCCGCAAGTGGGCAAGGTGGCTGCATAACCCCTGCCGCTTGGGGGGTCCCCACCGCTTCAGAGCGGAGGGTGGAATCAGAAGTGACCCACAAGTGGGCAAGGTAGCTGCATAACCCCTGCTGCCTGGGGGGTGCCCCCCGCTTCAGAGCGGGGTAGAAACAGATGTGGCCCACAAGTGCGGAAGGTGGCTACATTACCCTGCCGCTTGGGGGGCCTCACCGGTTCAGAGAGGAGGGCAGAATCAACAGTGGCCCACAAGTGGCCAAGGTGGCTACATAACCCCTGCCGCTTGGGGGGTCCCCAACGCTTCGGAGCGGGGGGGAGAATCAGAAGTGGCCCACAAGTGGGCAAGGTGGCTACATAACCCTTGCTGCCTGGGGGGTCCGCACCGCTTTAGAGCGGGGGGCCCAATCAGAGGTGACCCACAAGTGGGCAAGGTGGTTGCATAACCCCTACTGCCTGGGGGGTGCCCACCGCTTTAGAGAGGGGGGCAGAATCAGAAGTGGCCCACAAGTGGGCAAGGTGGCTACATAACCCCTACCGCCTGGGGGGTCCCGACCGCGCCAGAACGGGGGGCAGAATCAGAAGTGGCCCACAAGTGGGCAAGGTGGCTACATAACCCCTGCCGCTTGGGGGGCCCCCATCGCTTCAGAGCGGGGGGGAGAATCAGAAGTGGCCCACAAGTGGGCAAGGTGGCTACATAACCCTTGCTGCCTGGGGGGGTCCCCACCGCTTTAGAGCGGGGGCCCAATCAAAAGTGACCCACAAGTGGGCAAGGTGGCTGCATAACCCCTGCCGCTTGGGGGGTCCCCACCGCTTCAGAGCGGGGGGGAGAATCAGAAGTGGCCCACAAGTGGGCACGGTGGCTACATAACCCCTGCCGCTTGGGGGGTCCCCACCGCTTCAGAGCGGGGGGGAGAATCAGAAGTGGCCCACAAGTGGGCAAGGTGGCTACATAACCCTTGCTGTCTGGGGGGTCCCCACCGCTTTAGAGCGGAGGGTGGAATTAGAAGTGACCCAGAAGTGGGCAAGGTGGCTGCATAACCCCTGCTGCCTGGGGGGGTCCCCACCGCTTTAGAGCGGGGGGCCCAATCAGAAGTGACCCACAAGTGGGCAAGGTGGCTGCATAACCCCTGCCGCTTGGGGGGTCCCCACCGCTTTGGAGCGGAGGGTGGAATCAGAAGTGACCCACAAGTGGGCAAGGTGGCTGCATAACCCCTGCCGCTTGGGGGGTCCCCACCGCTTCGGAGCGGGGGGGAGAATCAGAAGTGGCCCACAAGTGGGCAAGGTGGCTACATAACCCTTGCTGCCTGGGGGGTGCCCACCGCTTTAGAGCGGGGGGCAGAATCAGAAGTGGCCCACAAGTGGGCAAGGTTGCTACATAACCCCTACCGCCTAGGGGGTTCCGACTGCTTCACAACGGGGGGCAGAATCAGAAGTGGCCCACAAGTGGGCAAAGTGGCTACATAACCCTTGCTGACTGGGGGGGTCCCCACCGCTTTAGAGCGGGGGGCCCAATCAGAAGTGACCCACAAGTGGGCAAGGTGGCTGCATAACCCCTGCCGCTTGCAGGGTCCCCACCGCTTCAGAGCGGGGGGCAAAATCATAAGTGGCCCACAGGTGGGCAAGGTGGCTAAATAACCCCTGCCGTCTGGGGGTCCCTACCGCTTTAGAGCGGGGGGCAGAATCGGAATTGGCCCACAAGTGGGCAAGGTGGCTGCATAACCCCTACTGCGTGGGGGTGCCCACCGCTTCATAGCGGGGGGCAGAATCAGAAGTGGCCCACAAGTGGGCAACGTGGCGGCATAACCCTTGCCGCTTGGGGGGTCCCTACCGCTTCAGAGCGGGGGGCAGAATCAGGAGGGGCCCACAAGTGGGCAAGGTGGCTACATAACCCCTATCGCCTGGGGGGTCCCCACCGCTTCAGAGCGGGGGGCAAAATTAAAAGTGGCCCACAAGTGGGCAAGTTGGCTGCATAACCCTTGCCGCCTGGGGGGTCCCCACCGCTTCAGAGCGGGGGGCAGAATCAGAAGGGGCCCACGAGTGGGCAAGGTGGCTACATAACCCGTATCGCTTGGGGGGTCCCCACCGCTTCAGAGCGGGGGGCAGAATCAGAAGTGGCCCACAAGTGGGCAAGGTGGCTACATAACCGCTGCCGCCTGGGGGTCCCCACCGCTTCCGAGCGGGGGGCACAATCAGCAGTGTCCCACAAGTGGGCAAGGTGGCTGCATAACCCCTGCCGCCGGATGTATCCCCATCCCTTCAGAGCGGGGGGCACAATCAGAAGTTGCCCACAAGTGGGCAAGGCGGCTACATAACCCCTATCGCTTGGGGGGCCCCACCGCTTCAGAGCGGGGTAGAATCAGATGTGGCCCACAAGTGGGCAAGGTGGCTACATAACCCTTGCTGCCTCGGGGGTCCCCACCGCTTGAAAGCGGGGGGCAGAATCAGAAGTGACCCACAAGTGGGCAAGGTGGCTGCATAACCCCTGCTGCCTGGGGGGTGCCCACCGCTTCAGAGCGGGGGGGGCAGAATCAGAAGTGGCCCACAAGTGGGCAAGGTGGCTACATAACCCTTGCCGCCTGGGGGGTCCCGACCGCTTCAGAACGGGGGGCGGAATCAGAAGTGGCCCACAAGTGGGCAAGGTGGCTACATAACCCTTGCTGCCTCGGGGGTCCCCACCGCTTTAGAGCGGGGGGCAGAATCAGAAGTGACCCACAAGTGGGCAAGGTGGCTGCATAACCCCTGCTGCCTGGGGGGTGCCCACCGCTTCAGAGCGGGGGGGGCAGAATCAGAAGTGGCCCACAAGTGGGCAAGGTGACTACATAACCCCTACCGCTCGGGGGGTCCCGACCGCTTCAGAACGGGGGGCAGAATCAGAAGTGGCCCACAAGTGGGCAAGGTGGCTACATAACCCTTGCTGTCTGGGGGGGTCCCGACCGCTTTAGAGCGGGGGGCACAATCAGAAGTGACCCGGAAGTGGGCAAGGTGGCTGCGTAACCCTTGACGCTTGGGGGGTCCCCACCGCTTTAGAGCGGGGGGGCAGAATCGGAATTGGCCCACAAGTGGGCAAGGTGGCTACATAACCCCTATCGCGGGGGGGTCCCCACCGCTTCAGAGCGGGGGGCAGAATCAGAAGTGGCCCACAAGTGGGCAAGGTGGCTACATAACCCCTGCCGCCGGATGGGTCCCCATCCCTTCAGAGCGGGGGGCACAATCAGAAGTTGCCCACGGGTGGGCAAGGTGGCTACATAACCCTTGCCGCTTGGGGGGTCCCCAGGGCTTCAGAGCGGGGGGCAGAATCAGAAGTGGCCCACAAGTGGGCAAGGTGGCTACATAACCCCTATCGCTTGGGGGGTCCCCACCGCTTCAGAGCGGGGTAGAATCAGATGTGGCCCACAAGTGGGCAAGGTGGCTACATAACCCTTGCTGCCTCGGGGGTGCCCACCGCTTCAGAGCGGGGGGCGTAATCAGAGGTTGCCCACAAGTGGGCAAGGTGGGTACATAACCCCTGCCGCTTGGGGGGTCCCCACCGCTTCAGAGCGGGGGGCAGAATCAAAAGTGGCCTACAAGTGGGCAAGGTGGCTACATAACCCCTGCCGCTTGGGGGGTCCCCACCACTTCAGAGCGGGGGGCAAAATCAGAAGTGGCCCACAAGTGGGCAAGGTGGCTACATAACCCATGCCGCCGGGGGGGGTGCCCACCGCTTCAGAGCGGGGGGCAGAATCAGAAGTGGCCCACAAGTGGGCAAGGTGGCTGCATAACCCCTGCCGCCTAGGGGGTCCCCACCGCTTCAGAGCGGGGGTAGAATTAGAAGTGGCCCACAAGTGGGCAAGGTGGCCACATAACCCCTGCCGCTTGTAGGGTCCCCACCGCTTCATAGCGGGGGGCAGAATCAGAAGTGGCCCACAAGTGGGCAAGGTGGCTGCATAACCCCTACCGCCTACGGGGTTCCCACCGCTTCAGAGCGGGGGGGGCAGAATCAAAAGTGGCCCACAAGTGGGCAAGGTGGCTACATAACCCCTACCGTTTGGGGGGTCCCCACCGCTTCAGAGTCGGGTAGAATCAGAAGTGGCCCACAAGTGGGCAAGGTGGCTACATAACCCCTGCCGCTTGGGGGGTCCCCACCGCTTCAGAGCGGGGGGTAGAATCACAAGTGGCCCACAAGTGGGCAAGGTGGCTACATAACCCCTGCCGTTTGGGCGTCCCCACCGCTTCAGAGCGGGGGGGGCAGAATTAGAAGTGGCCCACAAGTGCGGAAGGTGGCTACATAACCTTGCCGCTTAGGGGGCCTCACCGCTCCAAAGAGGAGGGCAGAATCAAAAGTGGCCCACAAGTGGGCAAGGTGGCTACATAATCCCTGCTGCTTGGGGGGTCCCCACCGCTTCAGAGCGGGGGGTAGAATCACAAGTGGCCCACAAGTGGGCAAGGTGGATACATAACCCCTGCCACCCGGGGGGTCCCTACTGCTTTAGAGCGGGGGGCGGAATCAGAGGTGGCCCACAAGTGGGCAAGGTGGCTACATAACCCCTGCCACCCGGGGGGTTCCTACTGCTTCCGAGCGGGGGGCAGAATCAGAGGTGGCCCACAAGTGGGCAAGGTGGGTACATAACCCCTGCCGCTTGGGGGGTCCCCACCGCTTCAGAGCGGGGGGCAGAATCAGAGGTGGCCCACAAGTGGGCAAGGTGGCTACATAACCCCTGCCGCCGGGGGGGGGGGGGTCCCCACCGCTTCATAGCGGGGGGCAGAATCAGAAGTGGCCCACAAGTGGGCAAGGTGGCTGCATAACCCCTGCCCCTTGGGGGGTCCCCACGCTTCAGAGCGGGGGGTGAATCAGAAGTGGCCCACAAGTGGGCAAGGTGGCTAAATAACCCCTGCCGCCTGGGCGGTCCCCACCGCTTTAGAACGGGGGGCAGAATCGGAATCGGCCCACAAGTGGGCAAGGTGGCTACATAACCCCTACTGCTTGGGGGGTCCCCACCGCTTCATAGCGGGGGGCAGAATCAGAAGTGGCCCACAAGTGGGCAAGGCGGCTACACAACCCCTGCTGCCTGGGGGGTCCCCACCGCTTCATAGCGGGGGGCAGAATCAGAAGTGGCCCACAAGTGGGCAAGGTGGCTGCATAACCCCTGCCGCCGGGGGGGTCCCCACCGCTTCAGAGCGGGGGGCACAATCACAACTGGCCCACAAGTGGGCGAGGTGGCTACATAACACCTGCTGCCTGGGGGGTCCCCACCCCTTCAGAGCGGGGGGCAGAATCACAAGGGGCCCAAACGTGGGCAAGGTGGCTAAATAACCCCTACCGCCTGGGGGGTCCCTACCGCTTCAGAGCGGGGTGCAGAATCAGAGGTGGCCCACAAGTGGGCAAGGTGGCTACATAACCCCTGCTGCTTGGGGGGTCCCCACCGCTTCAGAGCGGGGGGCAAAATTAAAAGTGGCCCACAAGTGGGCAAGGTGGCTACATAACCCCTGCCGCTTGGGGGCTCCTCACCGCTTCAGAGCAGGGGGGCACAATCAGAAGTGTCCCACAGGTGGGCAAGGTGGCTAAATAACCCCTGCCGCCTAGGGGGTCCCCACTGCTTCAGAGCGGGGGGCAGAATCAGAGGTGGCCCACAAGTGGGCAAGGTGGCTACATAACCCCTACCGCTTGGGGGGTCCCCACCGCTTCAGAGCGGGGGGGGGGGGCAGAATCGGAATTGGCCCACAAGTGGGCAAGGTGGCTACATAACCCCTACCGTTTGGGGGGTCCCCACCGCTTGAGAGCGGGGTAGAATCACATGTGGCCCACAAGTGCGGAAGGTGGGTACATAACCCTGCCGCTTGGGGGGCCTCACCGCTTCAGACAGGAGGGCAGAATCAAAAGCGGCCCACAAGTGGGCAAGGTGGCTACATAACCCCTGCCGCTTGGGGGGTCCCCACCGCTTCAGAGCGGGGGGCAGAATCAGAAGTGACCCAGAAGTGGACAAGGTGGCTACATAACCCCTCCCGCTTGGGGGGTTCCGACCGCTTTAGAGCGGGGGGCCCAATCAGAAGTGACCCACAAGTGGGCAAGGTGGCTACATAACCCCTGCCGGCTAGGGGTTCCGCATCGCTTCGAAGGGGGGGGGGGGGGTAGAATCAGAGGTGGCCCACAAGTGGGCAAGGTGGCTACATCACCCCTGCCGCCTGGGGGACCCCTACCGCTTCACAGCGGGGGGCAAAATCAGAAGTGGCCCACAAGTGGGCAAGGTGGCTACACAACCCCTGCCGCCTAGGGGGTCCCCACCGCTTCAGAACGGGCACAATCAGAAGTGGCCCACAAGTGGGCAAGGTGGCTACATAACCACTACCGCCTAGGAGGTCCCCACCGCTTCAAAGCGGGGGGCACAATCAGATGGTCATATTACCCCTTGCCGCCTACGGGGTTCCCACCGCTTCCGAGCGGGGGGCAGATTCACAAGTGGCCCACAAGTGGGCAAGGTGGCTAAACAACCCTTGCCGCCCTGGGGGGTCCCCACCGCTTCAGAGCGGGGGGCAGAAACCAGAGGTGGCCCACAAGTGGGCAAGGTGGCTACACAACCCCTGCCGCCTGGGGGGTCCCCGCCGCTTTAGAGCAGGGGGGCAGAATCAGAAGTGGGCCGCAAGTGGGCAAGATGGCTACATAACCCCTGCCGCCTAGGGGGTCCCCACCGCTTTAGAGCGGGGGGCGGAATCAGAAGTGGCCCACAAGTGGGCAAGGTGGCTACATAACCCCTGCCGCCGGGGGGGGGTCCCCACCGCTTCAGAGCAGGGGGCAGAATCAGAAGTGGCCCACAAGTGGGCAAGGTGGCTACATAACCCCTACCGCTTGGGGGGTCCCCACCGCTTCAGAGCGGGGGGGTAGATTCAGAAGTAGCCCACAAGTGGGCAAGGTGGCTACATAACCCCTGCCGTTTGGGGGGTCCCCACCGCTTCAGAGCGGGGTAGAATCAGATGTGGCCCACAAGTGCGGAAGGTGGCTACATAACCCTGCCGCTTGGGGGGCCTCACCGCTTCAGAGAGCAGGGCAGAATCAAAAGTGGCCCACAAGTCGGCAAGGTGGCTACATAACCCCTGCCGCTTGGGGGGTCCCCACCGCTTCAGAGCGGGGGGCACAATCAGAAGTGGCCCACAAGTGGGCAAGGTGGCTACATAACCCTTGCTGCCTGGGGGGTCCCCACCGCTTTAGAGCGGGGGGCAGAATCAGAAGTGACCCACAAGTGGGCAAGGTGGCTGCATAACCCCTGCTGCCTAGGGGGTGCCCACCGCTTCAGAGCGGGGGGGCAGAATCAGAAGTGACCCACAAGTGGGCAAAGTGGCTACATGACCCCTACCGCCTGGGGGTCCCCACCGCTTCAGAGCGGGGGGCAGAATCATAAGTGGCCCACAAGTGGGCAAGGTGGCTACATAACCCTTGCTGCCTGGGGGGTCCCCACCGCTTTAGAGCGGGGGGCAGAATCAGAAGTGACCCACAAGTGGGCAAGGTGGCTGCATAACCGCTGCCGCTTGGGGGGTCCCCACCGCTTCATAGCGGGGGGCAAAATCAGAAGTGGCCCACAAGTGGGCAAGGTGGCTAAATAACCCCTGCCGTTGGGGGGGTCCCCACCGCTTCAGAGCGGGGGTAGAATTAGAAGTGGCCCACAAGTGGGCAAGGTGGCCACATAACCCCTGCCGCTTGGAGGGTCCCCACCGCTTCATAGCGGGGGGCCGAATCAGAAGTGACCCACAAGTGGGCAAGGTGACTACATAACCCTTGCTGCCTGGGGGCTCCCCACCGCTTTAGAGCGGGGGGCAGAATCAGAAGTGGACCACAAGCGGGCAAGGTGGCTGCATAACCCCTGCTGCCTGGGGGGTGCCCACCGCTTCAGAGAGGGGGGGCAGAATCAGAAGTGGCCCACAAGTGGGCAAGGTGGCTACATAACCCCTACCGCCTGGGGGGTCCCCACCGCTTCAGAGCGGGGGGCAGAATCAGGAGGGGCCCACAAGTGGGCAAGGTGGCTACATAACCCTTGCTGCCTGGGGGGTCCCCACCGCTTTAGAGCGGGGGGCAGAATCAGAAGTGACCCACAAGTGGGCAAGGTGGCTAAATAACCCCTGCCGCTTGGGGGGTCCCCACCGCTTCAAAGCGGGGGGCAAAATCATAAGTGGCCCACAAGTGGGCAAGGTGGCTAAATAACCCCTGCCGTTTGGGGGGTCCCCACCGCTTCACAGCGGGGGTAGAATTAGAAGTGGCCCACAAGTGGGCAAGATGGCCACATAACCCCTGCCGCTTGGAGGGTCCCCACCGCTTCAGAGCGGGGGGCAGAATCAGAAGTGGCCCACAAGTGGGCAAGGTGGCTACATAACCCCTGCCGCCGGGGGGGGGGGCCACCGCTTCAGAGCAGGCAGCAGAATCAGAAGTGGCCCACAAGTGGGCAAGGTGGCTGCATAACCCCTGCCGCTTGGGGGGTCCCCACCGCTTCAGAGCGGGGGGCAGAATCAGAAGTGGCCCACAAGTGGGCAAGGTGGCTACATAACCCCTACCGCTTGGGGGGTCCCCACCGCTTCAGAGCGGGGGGGCAGATTCAGAAGTGGCCCACAAGTGGGCAAGGTGGCTACATAACCCCTACCCTTTGGGGGGTCCCCACCGCTTCAGAGCGGGGTAGAATCAGATGTGGCCCACAAGTGCGGAAGGTGGCCACTTAACCCTGCCGCTTGGGGGGCCTCACCGCTTCAGAGAGGAGGGCAGAATCAAAAGTGGCCCACAAGTTGGCAAGGTGGCTACATAACCCCTGCCGCTTGGGGGGTCCCCACCGCTTCAGAGCGGGGGGCACAATCAGAAGTGGCCCACAAGTGGGCAAGGTGGCTACATAACCCTTGCTGCCTGGGGGGTCCCCACCGCTTTAGAGCGGGGGGCAAAATCAGAAGTGGCCCACAAGTGGGTAAGGTGGCTACATAACCCCTGCCGCTTGGGGGGTCCCCACCGCTTTAGAGCGGGGGGGCAGAATCAGAAGTGGCCCACAAGTGGGCAAGGTGGCTACATAACCCTTGCTGCCTGGGGGGTCCCCACCGCTTTAGAGCGGGGGGCACAATCAGAAGTGGCCCACAGGTGGGCAAGATGGCTGCATAACCCCTGCTGCCTGGGGGGTGCCCACCGCTTCAGAGCGGGGGGGCATAATCAGAAGTGGCCCACAAGTGGGCAAGGTGGCTACATAACCCCTACCGCCTGGGGGGTCCCCACCGCTTCAGAGCGGGGGGGTAGAATCAGAGGTGGCCCACAAGTGGGCAAGGTGGCTACATAACCCCTACCGCCTGGGGGGTCCCCACCGCTTTAGAGCGGGGGGCAAAATGGGAAATGGCCCACAAGTGGGTAAGGTGGCTACACAACCCCAGCCGCCTGGGGGGTCCCCACCGCTTTAGAGCAGGGGGGCAGAATGGGAAGTGGGCCACAAGTGGGCAAGATGGCTACATAACCCCTGCCGCCTAGGGGGTCCCCACCGCTTTAGATCGGGGGGCAGAATCGGAAGTGGCCCACAGGTGGGCAAGTGGGCCACATAACCCCTGCCGCCTGGGGGGTCCCCACCGCTTCAGAGCGGGGGGGGTAGATTCAGAAGTGGCCCAGAAGTGGGCAAGGTGGCTACATAACCCCTACCGTTTGGGGGGTCCCCACCGCTTCAGAGCGGGGTAGAATCAGATGTGGCCCACAAGTGGGCAAGGTGGCTGCATAACCCCTGCCGCTTGGGGGGTCCCCACCGCTTCAGAGCGGGGGGCAAAATCAGAAGTGACCCACAAGTGGCCAAGGTGGCTGCATAACCCCTGCTGCTTGGGGGGTCCCCACCGCTTCAGAGCGGGGGGCAAAATCAGAAGTGGCCCACAAGTGGGCAAGGTGGCTAAATAACCCCTGCCGTTTGGGGGGTCCCCACCGCTTCACAGCGGGGGTAGAATTAGAAGTGGCCCACAAGTGGGCAAGGTGGCTGCATAACCCCTGCCGCTTGGAGGGTCCCCACCGCTTCAGAGCGGGGGGCAGAATCAGAAGTGGCCCACAAGTGGGCAAGGTGGCCACATAACCCCTGCTGCTTGGAGGGTCCCCACCGCTTCAGAGCGGGGGGCAGAATCAGAAGTGGCCCACAAGTGGGCAAGGTGGCTACATAACCCCTGCCGCCGGGGGGGGGGGTCCCCACCGCTTCAGAGCGGGGGGCAGAATCAGAGGTGGCCCACAAGTGGGCAAGGTGGCTACATAACCCCTACCGCTTGGGGGGTCCCCACCGCTTCAGAGCGGGGGGGCAGATTCAGAAGTGGCCCACAAGTGGGCAAGGTGGCTACATAACCCCTACCCTTTGGGGGGTCCCCAACGCTTCAGAGCGGGGTAGAATCAGATGTGGCCCACAAGTGCGGAAGGTGGCCACATAACCCTGCCGCTTGGGGGGCCTCACCGCTTCAGAGAGGAGGGCAAAATCAAAAGTGGCCCACAAGTTGGCAAGGTGGCTACATAACCCCTGCCGCTTGGGGGGTCCCCACCGCTTCAGAGCGGGGGGCACAATCAGAAGTGGCCCACAAGTGGGCAAGGTGGCTACATAACCCTTGCTGCCTGGGGGGTCCCCACCGCTTTAGAGCGGGGGGCAAAATCAGAAGTGGCCCACAAGTGGGTAAGGTGGCTACATAACCCCTGCCGCTTGGGGGGTCCCCACCGCTTTAGAGCAGGGGGGCAGAATCAGAAGTGGCCCACAAGTGGGCAAGGTGGCTACATAACCCTTGCTGCCTGGGGGGTCCCCACCGCTTTAGAGCGGGGGGCACAATCAGAAGTGGCCCACAGGTGGGCAAGGTGGCTGCATAACCCCTGCTGCCTGGGGGGTGCCCACCGCTTCAGAGCGGGGGGGCAGAATCAGAAGTGGCCCACAAGTGGGCAAGGTGGCTACATAACCCCTACCGCCCTGGGGGGTCCCCACCGCTTCACAGCGGGGGGGGTAGAATCAGAGGTGGCCCACAAGTGGGCAAGGTGGCTACATAACCCCTGCCGCCTGGGGGGTCCCCACCGCTTTAGAGCGGGGGGCCAAATCGGAACTGGCCCACAAGTGGGTAAGGTGGCTACACAACCCCTGCCGCCTGGGGGGTCCCCACCGCTTTAGAGCAGGGGGGCAAAATCAGAAGTGGGCCACAAGTGGGTAAGATGGCTGCATAACCCCTGCCGCTTGGGGGGTCCCCACCGCTTCAGAGCGGGGGGCAGAATCAGAAGTGGCCCACAAGTGGGCAAGGTGGCTAAATAACCCCTGCCGTTTGGGCGGTCCCCACCGCTTCACAGCGGGGGTAGAATTAGAAGTGGCCCACAAGTGGGCAAGGTGGCTGCATAACCCCTGCCGCTTGGAGGGTCCCCACCGCTTCAGAGCGGGGGGCAGAATCAGAAGTGGCCCACAAGTGGGCAAGGTGGCCACATAACCCCTGCTGCTTGGAGGGTCCCCACCGCTTCAGAGCGGGGGGCAGAATCAGAAGTGGCCCACAAGTGGGCAAGGTGGCTACATAACCCCTGCCGCCGGGGGGGGGGGTCCCCACCGCTTCAGAGCAGGGGGCAGAATCAGAAGTGGCCCACAAGTGGGCAAGGTGGCTACATAACCCCTACCGCTTGGGGGGTCCCCACCGCTTCAGAGCGGGGGGGCAGATTCAGAAGTGGCCCACAAGTGGGCAAGGTGGCTACATAACCCCTACCCTTTGGGGGGTCCCCAACGCTTCAGAGCGGGGTAGAATCAGATGTGGCCCACAAGTGCGGAAGGTGGCCACATAACCCTGCCGCTTGGGGGGCCTCACCGCTTCAGAGAGGAGGGCAAAATCAAAAGTGGCCCACAAGTTGGCAAGGTGGCTACACAACCCCTGCCGCCTGGGGGGTCCCCACCGCTTTAGAGCAGGGGGGCAAAATCAAAAGTGGCCCACAAGTTGGCAAGGTGGCTACATAACCCTTGCTGCCTGGGGGGTCCCCACCGCTTTAGAGCGGGGGGCAAAATCAGAAGTGGCCCACAAGTGGGTAAGGTGGCTACATAACCCCTGCCGCTTGGGGGGTCCCCACCGCTTTAGAGCGGGGGGCAGAATCAGAAGTGGCCCACAAGTGGGCAAGGTGGCTACATAACCCTTGCTGCCTGGGGGGTCCCCACCGCTTTAGAGCGGGGGGCAAAATCAGAAGTGGCCCACAAGTGGGTAAGGTGGCTACATAACCCCTGCCGCTTGGGGGGTCCCCACCGCTTTAGAGCGGGGGGCAGAATCAGAAGTGGCCCACAAGTGGGCAAGGTGGCTACATAACCCTTGCTGCCTGGGGGGTCCCCACCGCTTCAGAGCGGGGGGGCAGAATGAGAAGTGGCCCACAAGTGGGCAAGGTGGCTACATAACCCCTACCGCCCTGGGGGGTCCCCACCGCTTTAGAGCGGGGGGCCAAATCGGAACTGGCCCACAAGTGGGTAAGGTGGCTACACAACCCCTGCCGCCTGGGGGGTCCCCACCGCTTTAGAGCAGGGGGGCAGAATCAGAAGTGGGCCACAAGTGGGTAAGATGGCTGCATAACCCCTGCCGCTTGGGGGGTCCCCACCGCTTCGGAGCAGGGGGCAGAATCAGAAGTGGCCCACAGGTGGGCAAGTGGGCTACATAACCCCTACCGCTTGGGGGGTCCCCACCGCTTCAGAGCGGGGGGCAGAATCAGAAGTGGCCCACAAGAGGGCAAGGTGGCTACATAACCCCTGCCGTTTGGGGGGTCCCCACCGCTTCAGAGCGGGGTAGAATCAGATGTGGCCCACAAGTGCGGAAGGTGGCTACATAACCCTGCCGCTTGGGGGGCCTCACCGCTTCAGAGAGCAGGGCAGAATCAAAAGTGGCCCACAAGTGGGCAAGGTGGCTACATAACCCCTGCCGCTTGGGGGGTCCCCACCGCTTCAGAGCGGGGGGCAGAATCAGAAGTGGCCCACAAGTGGGCAAGGTGGCTACATAACCCTTGCTGCCTGGGGGGTCCCCACCGCTTTAGAGCGGGGGGCAGAATCAGAAGTGACCCACAAGTGGGCAAGGTGGCTGCATAACCCCTGCTGCCTAGGGGGTGCCCACCGCTTCAGAGCGGGGGGGCAGAATCAGAAGTGACCCACAAGTGGGCAAGGTGGCTACATAACCCTTGCTGCCTAGGGGGTCCCCACCGCTTTAGAGCGGGGGGCAGAATCAGAAGTGACCCACAAGTGGGCAAGGTGGCTGCATAACCGCTGCCGCTTGGGGGGTCCCCACCGCTTCATAGCGGGGGGCAAAATCAGAAGTGGCCCACAAGTGGGCAAGGTGGCTAAATAACCCCTGCCGCTTGGGGGGTCCCCACCGCTTCAGAGCGGGGGTAGAATTAGAAGTGGCCCACAAGTGGGCAAGGTGGCCACATAACCCCTGCCGCTTGGAGGGTCCCCACCGCTTCATAGCGGGGGGCCGAATCAGAAGTGACCCACAAGTGGGCAAGGTGACTACATAACCCTTGCTGCCTGGGGGGTCCCCACCGCTTTAGAGCGGGGGGCAGAATCAGAAGTGGACCACAAGCGGGCAAGGTGGCTGCATAACCCCTGCTGCCTGGGGGGTGCCCACCGCTTCAGAGCGGGGGGGCAGAATCAGAAGTGGCCCACAAGTGGGCAAGGTGGCTACATAACCCCTACCGCTTGGGGGGTCCCCACCGCTTCAGAGCGGGGGGGCAGATTCAGAAGTGGCCCACAAGTGGGCAAGGTGGCTACATAACCCCTACCCTTTGGGGGGTCCCCAACGCTTCAGAGCGGGGTAGAATCAGATGTGGCCCACAAGTGCGGAAGGTGGCCACATAACCCTGCCGCTTGGGGGGCCTCACCGCTTCAGAGAGGAGGGCAAAATCAAAAGTGGCCCACAAGTTGGCAAGGTGGCTACATAACCCCTGCCGCTTGGGGGGTCCCCACCGCTTCAGAGCGGGGGGCACAATCAGAAGTGGCCCACAAGTGGGCAAGGTGGCTACATAACCCTTGCTGCCTGGGGGGTCCCCACCGCTTTAGAGCGGGGGGCAAAATCAGAAGTGGCCCACAAGTGGGTAAGGTGGCTACATAACCCCTGCCGCTTGGGGGGTCCCCACCGCTTTAGAGCAGGGGGGCAGAATCAGAAGTGGCCCACAAGTGGGCAAGGTGGCTACATAACCCTTGCTGCCTGGGGGGTCCCCACCGCTTTAGAGCGGGGGGCACAATCAGAAGTGGCCCACAGGTGGGCAAGGTGGCTGCATAACCAATGCTGCCTGGGGGGTGCCCACCGCTTCAGAGCGGGGGGGCAGAATCAGAAGTGGCCCACAAGTGGGCAAGGTGGCTACATAACCCCTACCGCCCTGGGGGGTCCCCACCGCTTCACAGCGGGGGGGTAGAATCAGAGGTGGCCCACAAGTGGGCAAGGTGGCTACATAACCCCTGCCGCCTGGGGGGTCCCCACCGCTTTAGAGCGGGGGGCCAAATCGGAACTGGCCCACAAGTGGGTAAGGTGGCTACACAACCCCTGCCGCCTGGGGGGTCCCCACCGCTTTAGAGCAGGGGGGCAGAATCAGAAGTGGGCCACAAGTGGGTAAGATGGCTGCATAACCCCTGCCGCTTGGGGGGTCCCCACCGCTTCAGAGCGGGGGGCAGAATCAGAAGTGGCCCACAGGTGGGCAAGTGGGCTACATAACCCCTACCGCTTGGGGGGTCCCCACCGCTTCAGAGCGGGGGAGTAGATTCAGAAGTAGCCCACAAGTGGGCAAGGTGGCTACATAACCCCTGCCGTTTGGGGGGTCCCCACCGCTTCAGAGCGGGGTAGAATCAGATGTGGCCCACAAGTGCGGAAGGTGGCTACATAACCCTGCCGCTTGGGGGGCCTCACCGCTTCAGAGAGCAGGGCAGAATCAAAAGTGGCCCACAAGTGGGCAAGGTGGCTACATAACCCCTGCCGCTTGGGGGGTCCCCACCGCTTCAGAGCGGGGGGCACAATCAGAAGTGGCCCACAAGTGGGCAAGGTGGCTACATAACCCTTGCTGCCTGGGGGGTCCCCACCGCTTTAGAGCGGGGGGCAGAATCAGAAGTGACCCACAAGTGGGCAAGGTGGCTGCATAACCCCTGCTGCCTAGGGGGTGCCCACCGCTTCAGAGCGGGGGGGCAGAATCAGAAGTGACCCACAAGTGGGCAAGGTGGCTACATAACCCTTGCTGCCTAGGGGGTCCCCACCGCTTTAGAGCGGGGGGCAGAATCAGAAGTGACCCACAAGTGGGCAAGGTGGCTGCATAACCGCTGCCGCTTGGGGGGTCCCCACCGCTTCATAGCGGGGGGCAAAATCAGAAGTGGCCCACAAGTGGGCAAGGTGGCTAAATAACCCCTGCCGTTTGGGGGGTCCCCACCGCTTCAGAGCGGGGGTAGAATTAGAAGTGGCCCACAAGTGGGCAAGGTGGCCACATAACCCCTGCCGCTTGGAGGGTCCCCACCGCTTCATAGCGGGGGGCCGAATCAGAAGTGACCCACAAGTGGGCAAGGTGACTACATAACCCTTGCTGCCTGGGGGGTCCCCACCGCTTTAGAGCGGGGGGCAGAATCAGAAGTGGCCCACAAGCGGGCAAGGTGGCTGCATAACCCCTGCTGCCTGGGGGGTGCCCACCGCTTCAGAGCGGGGGGGCAGAATCAGAAGTGGCCCACAAGTGGGCAAGGTGGCTACATAACCCCTACCGCCTGGGGGGTCCCCACCGCTTCAGAGCGGGGGGCAGAATCAGGAGGGGCCCACAAGTGGGCAAGGTGGCTACATAAACCTTTGCGGCTCGGGGGTCCCCACCGCTTTAGAGCGGGGGGCAGAATCAGAAGTGACCCACAAGTGGGCAAGGTGGCTAAATAACCCCTGCCGCTTGGGGGGTCCCCACCGCTTCAAAGCGGGGGGCAAAATCAGAAGTGGCCCACAAGTGGGCAAGGTGGCTAAATAACCCCTGCCGTTTGGGGGGTCCCCACCGCTTCACAGCGGGGGTAGAATTAGAAGTGGCCCACAAGTGGGCAAGATGGCCACATAACCCCTGCTGCTTGGAGGGTCCCCACCGCTTCAGAGCGGGGGGCAGAATCAGAAGTGGCCCACAAGGAGGCAAGGTGGCTACATAACCCCTGCTGCCGGGGGGGGTCCCCACCGCTTCAGAGCAGGCAGCAGAATCAGAAGTGGCCCACAAGTGGGCAAGGTGGCTGCATAACCCCTGCCGCTTGGGGGGTCCCCACCGCTTCAGAGCGAGGGGCAGAATCAGAAGTGGCCCACAAGTGGGCAAGGTGGCTACATAACCCCTACCGCTTGGGGGGTCCCCACCGCTTCAGAGCGGGGGGGCAGATTCAGAAGTGGCCCACAAGTGGGCAAGGTGGCTACATAACCCCTACCCTTTGGGGGGACCCCACCGCTTCAGAGCGGGGTAGAATCAGATGTGGCCCACAAGTGCGGAAGGTGGCCACATAACCCTGCCGCTTGGGGGGCCTCACCGCTTCAGAGAGGAGGGCAGAATCAAAAGTGGCCCACAAGTTGGCAAGGTGGCTACATAACCCCTGCCGCTTGGGGGGTCCCCACCGCTTCAGAGCGGGGGGCAGAATCAGAAGTGGCCCACAAGTGGGCAAGGTGGCTACATAACCCCTGCCGCTTGGGGGGTCCCCACCGCTTCAGAGCGGGGGGCAGAATCAGAAGTGGCCCACAGGTGGGCAAGGTGGCTGCATAACCCCTGCTGCCTGGGGGGTGCCCACCGCTTCAGAGCGGGGGGGCAGAATCAGAAGTGGCCCACAAGTGGGCAAGGTGGCTACATAACCCCTACCGCCCTGGGGGGTCCCCACCGCTTCACAGCGGGGGGGTAGAATCAGAGGTGGCCCACAAGTGGGCAAGGTGGCTACATAACCCCTGCCGCCTGGGGGGTCCCCACCGCTTTAGAGCGGGGGGCCAAATCGGAACTGGCCCACAAGTGGGTAAGGTGGCTACACAACCCCTGCCGCCTGGGGGGTCCCCACCGCTTTAGAGCAGGGGGGCAGAATCAGAAGTGGGCCACAAGTGGGTAAGATGGCTGCATAACCCCTGCCGCTTGGGGGGTCCCCACCGCTTCAGAGCGAGGGGCAGAATCAGAAGTGGCCCACAGGTGGGCAAGTGGGCTACATAACCCCTACCGCTTGGGGGGTCCCCACCGCTTCAGAGCGGGGGAGTAGATTCAGAAGTAGCCCACAAGTGGGCAAGGTGGCTACATAACCCCTGCCGTTTGGGGGGTCCCCACCGCTTCAGAGCGGGGTAGAATCAGATGTGGCCCACAAGTGCGGAAGGTGGCTACATAACCCTGCCGCTTGGGGGGCCTCACCGCTTCAGAGAGCAGGGCAGAATCAAAAGTGGCCCACAAGTGGGCAATGTGGCTACATAACCCCTGCCGCTTGGGGGGTCCCCACCGCTTCAAAGCGGGGGGCACAATCAGAAGTGGCCCACAAGTGGGCAAGGTGGCTACATAACCCTTGCTGCCTGGGGGGTCCCCACCGCTTTAGAGCGGGGGGCAGAATCAGAAGTGACCCACAAGTGGGCAAGGTGGCTGCATAACCCCTGCTGCCTAGGGGGTGCCCACCGCTTCAGAGCGGGGGGGGCAGAATCAGAAGTGACCCACAAGTGGGCAAAGTGGCTGCATAACCCCTGCTGCCTAGGGGGTGCCCACCGCTTCAGAGCGGGGGGGCAGAATCAGAAGTGACCCACAAGTGGTCAAGGTGGCTACATAACCCTTGCTGCCTAGGGGGTCCCCAACGCTTTAGAGCGGGGGGCAGAATCAGAAGTGACCCACAAGTGGGCAAGGTGGCTGCATAACCGCTGCCGCTTGGGGGGTCCCCACTGCTTCATAGCGGGGGGCAAAATCAGAAGTGGCCCACAAGTGGGCAAGGTGGCTAAATAACCCCTGCCGTTTGGGGGGTCCCCACCGCTTCAGAGCGGGGGTAGAATTAGAAGTGGCCCACAAGTGGGCAAGGTGGCCACATAACCCCTGCCGCTTGGAGGGTCCCCACCGCTTCATAGCGGGGGGCCGAATCAGAAGTGACCCACAAGTGGGCAAGGTGACTACATAACCCTTGCTGCCTGGGGGGTCCCCACCGCTTTAGAGCGGGGGGCAGAATCAGAAGTGGACCACAAGCGGGCAAGGTGGCTGCATAACCCCTGCTGCCTGGGGGGTGCCCACCGCTTCAGAGCGGGGGGGCAGAATCAGAAGTGGCCCACAAGTGGGCAAGGTGGCTACATAACCCCTACCGCCTGGGGAGTCCCCACCGCTTCAAAGCGGGGGGCAGAATCAGAAGTGGCCCACAAGTGGGCAAGGTGGCTACATAACCCTTGCTGCCTGGGGGGTCCCCACCGCTTTAGAGCGGGGGGCAGAATCAGAAGTGACCCACAAGTGGGCAAGGTGGCTAAATAACCCCTGCCGCTTGGGGGGTCCCCACCGCTTCAAAGCGGGGGGCAAAATCAGAAGTGGCCCACAAGTGGGCAAGGTGGCTAAATAACCCCTGCCGTTTGGGGGGTCCCCACCGCTTCACAGCGGGGGTAGAATTAGAAGTGGCCCACAAGTGGGCAAGATGGCCACATAACCCCTGCCGCTTGGAGGGTCCCCACCGCTTCAGAGCGGGGGGCAGAATCAGAAGTGGCCCACAAGTGGGCAAGGTGGCTACATAACCCCTGCCGCCGGGGGGGGTCCCCACCGCTTCAGAGCAGGCAGCAGAATCAGAAGTGGCCCACAAGTGGGCAAGGTGGCTGCATAACCCCTGCCGCTTGGGGGGTCCCCACCGCTTCAGAGCGGGGGGCAGAATCAGAAGTGGCCCACAAGTGGGCAAGGTGGCTGCATAACCCCTACCGCTTGGGGGGTCCCCACCGCTTCAGAGCGGGGGGGCAGATTCAGAAGTGGCCCACAAGTGGGCAAGGTGGCTACATAACCCCTACCCTTTGGGGGGTCCCCACCGCTTCAGAGCGGGGTAGAATCAGATGTGGCCCACAAGTGCGGAAGGTGGCCACATAACCCTGCCGCTTGGGGGGCCTCACCGCTTCAGAGAGGAGGGCAAAATCAAAAGTGGCCCACAAGTTGGCAAGGTGGCTACATAACCCCTGCCGCTTGGGGGGTCCCCACCGCTTCAGAGCGGGGGGCAGAATCAGAAGTGGCCCACAAGTGGGCAAGGTGGCTACATAACCCTTGCTGCCTGGGGGGTCCCCACCGCTTTAGAGCGGGGGGCAAAATCAGAAGTGGCCCACAAGTGGGCAAGGTGGCTACATAACCCTTGCTGCTTGGGGGGTCCCCACCGCTTTAGAGCGGGGGGCACAATCAGAAGTGGCCCACAGGTGGGCAAGATGGCTGCATAACCCCTGCTGCCTGGGGGGTGCGCACCGCTTCAGGGCGGGGGGGCAGAATCAGAAGTGGCCCACAAGTGGGCAAGGTGGCTACATAACCCCTACCGCCTGGGGGGTCCCCACCGCTTCAGAGCGGGGGGGTAGAATCAGAGGTGGCCCACAAGTGGGCAAGGTGGCTACATAACCCCTACCGCCTGGGGGGTCCCCACCGCTTTAGAGCGGGGGGCAAAATCGGAACTGGCCCACAAATGGGTAAGGTGGCTACACAACCCCAGCCGCCTGGGGGGTCCCCACCGCTTTAGAGCAGGGGGGCAGAATCAGAAGTGGGCCACAAGTGGGCAAGATGGCTACATAACCCCTGCCGCCTAGGGGGTCCCCACCGCTTTAGATCGGGGGGCAGAATCGGAAGTGGCCGACAGGTGGGCAAGTGGGCCACATAACCCCTGCCGCCTGGGGGGTCCCCACCGCTTCAGAGCGGGGGGGTAGATTCAGAAGTGGCCCACAAGTGGGCAAGGTGGCTACATAACCCCTACCGTTTGGGGGGTCCCCACCGCTTCAGAGCGGGGTAGAATCAGATGTGGCCCACAAGTGGGCAAGGTGGCTGCATAACCCCTGCCGCTTGGGGGGTCCCCACCGCTTCAGAGCGGGGGGCAAAATCAGAAGTGACCCACAAGTGGGCAAGGTTGCTGCATAACCCCAGCCGCTTGGGGGGTCCCCACCGCTTCAGAGCGGGGGGCAAAATCAGAAGTGGCCCACAAGTGGGCAAGGTGGCTAAATAACCCCTGCCGTTTGGGGGGTCCCCACCGCTTCACAGCGGGGGTAGAATTAGAAGTGGCCCACAAGTGGGCAAGGTGGCCACATAACCCCTGCCGCCTGGGGGGTCTCCACCGCTTCAGAGCGGGGGGCAGAATCAGAAGTGGCCCACAAGTGGGCAAGGTGGCTACATAACCTCTGCCGCCAGGGGGGGGGGGGTCCCCACCGCTTCAGAGCAGGGGGCAGGATCAGAAGTGGCCCACAAGTGGGCAAGGTGGCTGCATAACCCCTGCCGCTTGGGGGGTCCCCACCGCTTCAGAGCGGGGGGCAGAATCAGAAGTGGCCCACAAGTGGGCAAGGTGGCTACATAACCCCTACCGCTTGGGGGGTCCCCACCGCTTCAGAGCGGGGGGGCAGATTCAGAAGTGGCCCACAAGTGGGCAAGGTGGCTACATAACCCCTACCCTTTGGGGGGTCCCCAACGCTTCAGAGCGGGGTAGAATCAGATGTGGCCCACAAGTGCGGAAGGTGGCCACATAACCCTGCCGCTTGGGGGGCCTCACCGCTTCAGAGAGGAGGGCAGAATCAAAAGTGGCCCACAAGTTGGCAAGGTGGCTACATAACCCCTGCCGCTTGGGGGGTCCCCACCGCTTCAGAGCGGGGGGCACAATCAGAAGTGGCCCACAAGTGGGCAAGGTGGCTACATAACCCTTGCTGCCTGGGGGGTCCCCACCGCTTTAGAGCGGGGGGCAAAATCAGAAGTGGCCCACAAGTGGGTAAGGTGGCTACATAACCCCTGCCGCTTGGGGGGTCCCCACCGCTTTAGAGCAGGGGGGCAGAATCAGAAGTGGCCCACAAGTGGGCAAGGTGGCTACATAACCCTTGCTGCCTGGGGGGTCCCCACCGCTTTAGAGCGGGGGGCACAATCAGAAGTGGCCCACAGGTGGGCAAGGTGGCTGCATAACCCCTGCTGCCTGGGGGGTGCCCACCGCTTCAGAGCGGGGGGGCAGAATCAGAAGTGGCCCACAAGTGGGCAAGGTGGCTACATAACCCCTACCGCCCTGGGGGGTCCCCACCGCTTCGCAGCGGGGGGGTAGAATCAGAGGTGGCCCACAAGTGGGCAAGGTGGCTACATAACCCCTGCCGCCTGGGGGGTCCCCACCGCTTTAGAGCGGGGGGCCAAATCGGAACTGGCCCACAAGTGGGTAAGGTGGCTACACAACCCCTGCCGCCTAGGGGGTCCCCACCGCTTTAGATCGGGGGGCAGAATCAGAAGTGGCCCACAGGTGGGCAAGTGGGCCACCTAACCCCTGCCGCCTGGGGGGTCCCCACCGCTTCAGAGCGGGGGGGTAGATTCAGAAGTGGCCCACAAGTGGGCAAGGTGGCTACATAACCCCTACCGTTTGGGGGGTCCCCACCGCTTCAGAGCGGGGTAGAATCAGATGTGGCCCACAAGTGCGGAAGGTGGCTACATAACCCTGCCGCTTGGGGGGGCTCACCGCTTCAGAGAGCAGGGCAGAATCAAAAGTGGCCCACAAGTGGGCAAGGTGGCTACATAACCCCTGCCGCTTGGGGGGTCCCCACCGCTTCAGAGCGGGGGGCACAATCAGAAGTGGCCCACAAGTGGGCAAGGTGGCTACATAACGCTTGCTGCCTGGGGGGTCCCCACCGCTTTAGAGCGGGGGGCAGAATCAGAAGTGACCCACAAGTGGGCAAGGTGGCTGCATAACCCCTGCTGCCTGGGGGGTGCCCACCGCTTCAGAGCGGGGGGGGCAGAATCAGAAGTGACCCACAGGTGGGCAAGGTGGCTACATAACCCCTACCGCCTGGGGGTCCCCACCGCTTCAGAGCGGGGGGCAGAATCAGAAGTGGCCCACAAGTGGGCAAGGTGGCTACATAACCCTTGCTGCCTGGGGGGTCCCCACCGCTTTAGAGCGGGGGGCAGAAGCAGAAGTGACCCACAAGTGGGCAAGGTGGCTGCATAACCGCTGCCGCTTGGGGGGTCCCCACCGCTTCATAGCGGGGGGCAAAATCAGAAGTGGCCCACAAGTGGGCAAGGTGGCTGCATAACCCCTGCCGCTTGGGGGGTCCCCACCGCTTCAGAGCGGGGGTAGAATTAGAAGTGGCCCACAAGTGGGCAAGGTGGCCACATAACCCCTGCCGCTTGGAGGGTACCCACCGCTTCATAGCGGGGGGCCGAATCAGAAGTGACCCACAAGTGGGCAAGGTGGCTACATAACCATTGCTGCCTGGGGGGTCCCCACCGCTTTAGAGCAGGGGGCAGAATCAGAAGTGGACCACAAGCAGGCAAGGTGGCTGCATAACCCCTGCTGCCTGGGGGGTGCCCACCGCTTCAGAGCGGGGGGGCAGAATCAGAATTGGCCCACAAGTGGGCAAGGTGGCTACATAACCCCTACCGCCTGGGGGGTCCCCACCGCTTCAGAGCGGGGGGCAGAATCAGGAGGGGCCCACAAGTGGGCAAGGTGGCTACATAACCCTTGCTGCCTGGGGGGTCCCCACCGCTTTAGAGCGGGGGGCAGAATCGGAAGTGACCCACAAGTGGGCAAGGTGGCTGCATAACCCCTGCCGCTTGGGGGGTCCCCACCGCTTCAGAGCGGGGGGCAAAATCATAAGTGGCCCACAAGTGGGCAAGGTGGCTAAATAACCCCTGCCGTTTGGGGGGTCCCCACCGCTTCACAGCGGGGGTAGAATTAGAAGTGGCCCACAAGTGGGCAAGGTGGCCACATAACCCCTACCGCCTGGGGGGTACCCACCGCTTTAGAGCGGGGGGCAGAATCAGAAGTGGCCCACAAGTGGGCAAGGTGGCTACATAACCCCTACCGTTTGGGGGGTCCCCACCGCTTCAGAGCGGGGTAGAATCAGATGTGGCCCACAAGTGGGCAAGGTGGCTGCATAACCCCTGCCGCTTGGGGGGTCCCCACCGCTTCAGAGCGGGGGGCAAAATCAGAAGTGACCCACAAGTGGGCAAGGTTGCTGCATAACCCCAGCCGCTTGGGGGGTCCCCACCGCTTCAGAGCGGGGGGCAAAATCAGAAGTGGCCCACAAGTGGGCAAGGTGGCTAAATAACCCCTGCCGTTTGGGGGGTCCCCACCGCTTCACAGCGGGGGTAGAATTAGAAGTGGCCCACAAGTGGGCAAGGTGGCCACATAACCCCTGCCGCCTGGGGGGTCTCCACCGCTTCAGAGCGGGGGGCAGAATCAGAAGTGGCCCACAAGTGGGCAAGGTGGCTACATAACCTCTGCCGCCGGGGGGGGGGTCCCCACCGCTTCAGAGCAGGGGGCAGGATCAGAAGTGGCCCACAAGTGGGCAAGGTGGCTGCATAACCCCTGCCGCTTGGGGGGTCCCCACCGCTTCAGAGCGGGGGGCAGAATCAGAAGTGGCCCACAAGTGGGCAAGGTGGCTACATAACCCCTACCGCTTGGGGGGTCCCCACCGCTTCAGAGCGGGGGGGCAGATTCAGAAGTGGCCCACAAGTGGGCAAGGTGGCTACATAACCCCTACCCTTTGGGGGGTCCCCAACGCTTCAGAGCGGGGTAGAATCAGATGTGGCCCACAAGTGCGGAAGGTGGCCACATAACCCTGCCGCTTGGGGGGCCTCACCGCTTCAGAGAGGAGGGCAGAATCAAAAGTGGCCCACAAGTTGGCAAGGTGGCTACATAACCCCTGCCGCTTGGGGGGTCCCCACCGCTTCAGAGCGGGGGGCACAATCAGAAGTGGCCCACAAGTGGGCAAGGTGGCTACATAACCCTTGCTGCCTGGGGGGTCCCCACCGCTTTAGAGCGGGGGGCAAAATCAGAAGTGGCCCACAAGTGGGTAAGGTGGCTACATAACCCCTGCCGCTTGGGGGGTCCCCACCGCTTTAGAGCAGGGGGGCAGAATCAGAAGTGGCCCACAAGTGGGCAAGGTGGCTACATAAACCTTGCTGCTTGGGGGGTCCCCACCGCTTTAGAGCGGGGGGCACAATCAGAAGTGGCCCACAGGTGGGCAAGGTGGCTGCATAACCCCTGCTGCCTGGGGGGTGCCCACCGCTTCAGAGCGGGGGGGCAGAATCAGAAGTGGCCCACAAGTGGGCAAGGTGGCTACATAACCCCTACCGCCCTGGGGGGTCCCCACCGCTTCACAGCGGGGGGGTAGAATCAGAGGTGGCCCACAAGTGGGCAAGGTGGCTACATAACCCCTGCCGCCTGGGGGGTCCCCACCGCTTTAGAGCGGGGGGCCAAATCGGAACTGGCCCACAAGTGGGTAAGGTGGCTACACAACCCCTGCCGCCTAGGGGGTCCCCACCGCTTTAGATCGGGGGGCAGAATCAGAAGTGGCCCACAGGTGGGCAAGTGGGCCACCTAACCCCTGCCGCCTGGGGGGTCCCCACCGCTTCAGAGCGGGGGGGTAGATTCAGAAGTGGCCCACAAGTGGGCAAGGTGGCTACATAACCCCTACCGTTTGGGGGGTCCCCACCGCTTCAGAGCGGGGTAGAATCAGATGTGGCCCACAAGTGCGGAAGGTGGCTACATAACCCTGCCGCTTGGGGGGGCTCACCGCTTCAGAGAGCAGGGCAGAATCAAAAGTGGCCCACAAGTGGGCAAGGTGGCTACATAACCCCTGCCGCTTGGGGGGTCCCCACCGCTTCGGAGCGGGGGGCACAATCAGAAGTGGCCCACAAGTGGGCAAGGTGGCTACATAACGCTTGCTGCCTGGGGGGTCCCCACCGCTTTAGAGCGGGGGGCAGAATCAGAAGTGACCCACAAGTGGGCAAGGTGGCTGCATAACCCCTGCTGCCTGGGGGGTGCCCACCGCTTCAGAGCGGGGGGGGCAGAATCAGAAGTGACCCACAGGTGGGCAAGGTGGCTACATAACCCCTACCGCCTGGGGGTCCCCACCGCTTCAGAGCGGGGGGCAGAATCAGAAGTGGCCCACAAGTGGGCAAGGTGGCTACATAACCCTTGCTGCCTGGGGGGTCCCCACCGCTTTAGAGCGGGGGGCAGAATCAGAAGTGACCCACAAGTGGGCAAGGTGGCTGCATAACCGCTGCCGCTTGGGGGGTCCCCACCGCTTCATAGCGGGGGGCAAAATCAGAAGTGGCCCACAAGTGGGCAAGGTGGCTGCATAACCCCTGCCGCTTGGGGGGTCCCCACCGCTTCAGAGCGGGGGTAGAATTAGAAGTGGCCCACAAGTGGGCAAGGTGGCCACATAACCCCTGCCGCTTGGAGGGTACCCACCGCTTCATAGCGGGGGGCCGAATCAGAAGTGACCCACAAGTGGGCAAGGTGGCTACATAACCATTGCTGCCTGGGGGGTCCCCACCGCTTTAGAGCAGGGGGCAGAATCAGAAGTGGACCACAAGCGGGCAAGGTGGCTGCATAACCCCTGCTGCCTGGGGGGTGCCCACCGCTTCAGAGCGGGGGGGCAGAATCACAATTGGCCCACAAGTGGGCAAGGTGGCTACATAACCCCTACCGCCTGGGGGGTCCCCACCGCTTCAGAGCGGGGGGCAGAATCAGGAGGGGCCCACAAGTGGGCAAGGTGGCTACATAACCCTTGCTGCCTGGGGGGTCCCCACCGCTTTAGAGCGGGGGGCAGAATCGGAAGTGACCCACAAGTGGGCAAGGTGGCTGCATAACCCCTGCCGCTTGGGGGGTCCCCACCGCTTCAGAGCGGGGGGCAAAATCATAAGTGGCCCACAAGTGGGCAAGGTGGCTAAATAACCCCTGCCGTTTGGGGGGTCCCCACCGCTTCACAGCGGGGGTAGAATTAGAAGTGGCCCACAAGTGGGCAAGGTGGCCACATAACCCCTACCGCCTGGGGGGTACCCACCGCTTTAGAGCGGGGGGCAGAATCAGAAGTGGCCCACAAGTGCGGAAGGTGGCCACATAACCCCTGCCGCTTGGAGGGTCCCCACCGCTTCAGAGCGGGGGGCAGAATCAGGAGGGGCCCACAAGTGGGCAAGGGGGCTGCATAACCCCTGCTGCCTGGGGGGTGCCCACCGCTTCAGAGCGGGGGGGCAGAATCAGAAGTGACCCACAAGTGGGCAAGGTGGCTACATAACCCCTACCGCCTGGGCGCTCCCCACCGCTTCAGAGCGGGGGGAAGAATCAGAAGTGGCCCCCAAGTGGGCAAGGTGGCTACATAACCCTTGCTGCCTGGGGGGTCCCCACCGCTTTAGAGCGGGGGGCAGAATCAGAAGTGACCCACAAGTGGGCAAGGTGGCTGCATAACCCCTGCAGCTTGGGGGGTCCCCACCGCTTCAGAGCGGGGGGCAAAATCAGAAGTGGCCCACAACTGGGCAAGGTGGCTAAATAACCCCTGCCGTTTGGGGGGTCCCCACCGCTTCAGAGCGGGGGTAGAATTAGAAGTGGCCCACAAGTGGGCAAGGTGGCCACATAACCCCTGCCGCTTGGAGGGTCCCCACCGCTTCATGGCGGGGGGCAGAATCAGAAGTGACCCACAAGTGGGCAAGGTGGCTACATAACCCTTGCTGCCTGGGGGGTCCCCACCGCTTTAGAGCGGGGGGCAGAATCAGAGGTGGCCCACAAGTGGGCAAGGTGGCTGCATAACCCCTGCTGCCTGGGGGGTGCCCACCGCTTCAGAGCGGGGGAGGCTAAATCAGAAGTAGCCCACAAGTGGGCAAGGTGGCTACATAACCCCTACCGCCTGGGGGGTCCCCACCGCATCAGAGCGGGGGGCAGAATCAGGAGGGGCCCACAAGTGGGCAAGGTGGCTACATAACCCTTGCTGCCTGGGGGGTCCCCACCGCTTTGGAGCGGGGGGCAAAATCAGAAGTAGCCCACAAGTGGGCAAGGTGGCTAAATAACCCCTGCCGTTTGGGGGGTCCCCACCGCTTCACAGCGGGGGTAGAATTAGAAGTGGCCCACAAGTGGGCAAGGTGGCAACATAACCCCTGCCGCTTGGAGGGTCCCCACCGCTTCATAGCGGGGGGCAGAATCAGAAGTGGCCCACAAGTGGGCAAGGTGGCTACAGAGCCCCTGCCGCCGGGGGGGATCCCCACCGCTTCAGAGCAGGGGGCAGAATCAGAAGTGGCCCACAAGTGGGCAAGGTGGCTGCATAACCCCTGCCGCTTGGGGGGTCCACACCGCTTCAGAGCGGGGGGCAGAATCAGAAGTGGCCCACAAGTGGGCAAGGTGGCTACATAACCCCTACCGCTTGGGGGGTCCCCACCGCTTCAGAGCAGGGGGGCAAATTCAGAAGTGGCCCACAAGTGGGCAAGGTGGCTACATAACCCCTACCGCCTGGGGGGTCCCCACCGCTTCAGAGCGGGGTAGAATCAGATGTGGCCCACCAGTGTGGAAGGTGGCTACATAACCCTGCCGCTTGGGGGGCCTCACCGCTTCAGAGAGCAGGGCAGAATCAAAAGTGGCCCACAAGTTGGCAAGGTGGCTACATAACCCCTGCCGCTTGGGGGGTCCCCACCGCTTCAGAGCGGGGGGCACAATCAGAAGTGGCCCACAAGTGGGCAAGGTGGCTACATAACGCTTGCTGCCTAGGGGGTCCCCACCGCTTTAGAGCGGGGGGCAGAATCAGAAGTGACCCACAAGTGGGCAAGGTGGCTGCATAACCCCTGCTGCCTGGGGGGTGCCCAAGCTTCAGAGCGGGGGGGCAAAATCAGAAGTGGCCCACAAGTGGGCAAGGTGGCTACATAACCCCTACCGCCTCGGGGGTCCCCACCGCTTCAGAGCGGGGGGCAGAATCAGAAGTGGCCCACAAGTGGGCAAGGTGGCTACATAACCCTTGCTGCCTGGGGGGTCCCCACCGCTGTAGAGCGGGGGGCACAATCGGAAGTGACCCACAAATGGGCAAGGTGGCTGCATAACCCGTGCCGTTTGGGGGGTCCCCACCGCTTCAGAGCGGGGGTAGAATTAGAAGTGGCCCACAAGTGGGCAAGGTGGCCACATAACCCCTGCCGCTTGGAGGGTCCCCACCGCTCCATAAGGGGGGGCCAGAATCAGAAGTGACCCACAAGTGGGCAAGGTGGCTACATAACCCTTGCTGCCTGGGGGGTCCCCACCGCTTTAGAGCGGGGGGCAAAATCAGAGGTGGCCCACAAGTGGGCAAGGTGGCTGCATAACCCTTGCTGCCTCGGGGGTGCCCACCGCTTCAGAGCGGGGGGGGGCTGAATCAGAAGTAGCCCACAAGTGGGCAAGGTGGCTACATAACCCCTACCGCCTCGGAGGTCCCCACCGCATCAGAGCGGGGGGCAGAATCAGGAGGGGCCCACAAGTGGGCAAGGTGGCTACATAACCCTTGCTGCCTGGGGGGTCCCCACCGCTTTAGAGCGGGGGGCAGAATCAGAAGTGACCCATAAGTGGGCAAGGTGGCTGCATAACCCCCGCCGCGTGGGGGGTCCCCACCGCTTCAGAGCGGCGGGCAAAATCAGAAGTGGCCCACAAGTGGGCAAGGTGGCTAAATAACCCCTGCCGTTTTGGGGGTCCCCACCGCTTCACAGCGGGGGTAGAATCAGAAGTGGCCCACAAGTGGGCAAGTTGGTAACATAACCCCTGCCGCTTGGAGGGTCCCCACCGCTTCAGAGCGGGGGGCAAAATCAGAAGTGGCCCACAAGTGGGCAAGGTGGCTAAATAACCCCTGCCGTTTTGGGGGTCCCCACCGCTTCACAGCGGGGGGCAGAATCAGAAGTGGCCCACAAGTGGGCAAGGTGGCTACATAACCCCTGCCGCCGGGGGGGATCCCCACCGCTTCAGAGCAGGGGGCAGAATCAGAAGTGGCCCACAAGTGGGCAAGGTGGCTGCATAACCCCTGCCGCTTGGGGGGTCCCCACTGCTTCAGAGCGGGGGGCAGAATCAGTGGTGGCCCACGAGTGGGCAAGGTGGCTACATAACCCCTACCGCCTAGGGGGTCCCCACCGCTTCAGAGCGGGGTAGAATCAGATGTGGCCCACAAGTGTGGAAGGTGGCTACATAACCCTGCCGCTTGGGGGGCCTCACCGCTTCAGAGAGGAGGGCAAAATCAAAAGTGGCCCACAAGTTGGCAAGGTGGCTACATAACCCCTGCCGCTTGGGGGGTCCCCACCGCTTCAGAGCGGGGGGCACAATCAGAAGTGGCCCGCAAGTGGGCAAGGTGGCTACATAACCCTTGCTGCCTGGGGGGTCCCCACCGGTTTAGAGCGGGGGGTAGAATTAGAAGTGGCCCACAAGTGGGCAAGGTGGCTGCATGACCCCTACCGCTTGGGGGGTCCCCACCGCTTCAGAGCGGGGGTAGAATTAGAAGTGGCCCACAAGTGGGCAAGGTGGCTACAAAACCCCTACCGCTTGGGGGGTCCCCACCGCTTCAGAGCGGGGGGCAGAATCAGATGTGGCCCACAAGTGGGCAAGGTGGCTACATAACCCCTGCCGCTTGGGGGGTCCCCACCGCTTCAGAGAGGAGGGCAGAATCAGAAGTGGCCCACAAGTGGGCAAGGTGGCTACATAACCCCTGCCGCTTGGGGGGTCCCCACCGCTTCAGAGCGGGGGGCATAATCAGAAGTGGCCAACAAGTGGGCAAGGTGGCAACATAACCCGTGCCGCTTGGAGGGTCCCCACCGCTTCAGAGCAGGGGGCAGAATCAGAAGTGGCCCACAAGTGGGCAAGGTGGCTACAAAGCCCCTGCCGCCGGGGGGGATCCCCACCGCTTCAGAGCAGGGGGGCAGAATCAAAAGTGGCCCACAAGTGGGCAAGGTGGCTACATAACCCCTACCGCCTCGGGGGTCCCCACCGCTTCAGAGCGGGGGGCAGAATCAGAAGTGGCCCACAAGTGGGCAAGGTGGCTACATAACCCTTGCTGCCTGGGGGTCCCCACCGCTGTAGAGCGGGGGGCAGAATCGGAAGTGACCCACAAATGGGCAAGGTGGCTGCATAACCCGTGCCGTTTGGGGGGTCCCCACCGCTTCAGAGCGGGGGTAGAATTAGAAGTGGCCCACAAGTGGGCAAGGTGGCCACATAACCCCTGCCGCTTGGAGGGTCCCCACCGCTTCATAGCGGGGGGCAGAATCCGAAATGACCCACAAGTGGGCAAGGTGGCTACATAACCCTTGCTGCCTGGGGGGTCCCCACCGCTTTAGAGCGGGGGGCAGAATCAGAGGTGGCCCACAAGTGGGCAAGGTGGCTGCATAACCCCTGCTGCCTGGGGGGTGCCCACCGCTTCAGAGCGGGGGGGGGCTGAATCAAAAGTAGCCCACAAGTGGGCAAGGTGGCTACATAACCCCCACCGCCTTGGGGGGTCCCCACCGCATCAGAGCGGGGGGCAGAATCAGGAGGGGCCCACAAGTGGGCAAGGTGGCTACATAACCCTTGCTGCCTGGGGGGTCCCCACCGCTTTAGAGCGGGGGGCAGAATCAGAAGTGACCCACAAGTGGGCAAGGTGGCTGCATAACCCCCGCCCCTTGGGGGGTCCCCACCGCTTCGGAGCGGGGGGCAAAATCAGAAGTGGCCCACAAGTGGGCAAGGTGGCTAAATAACCCCTGCCGTTTGGGGGGTCCCCACCGCTTCAGAGCGGGGGGGCAGATTCAGAAGTGGCCCACAAGTGGGCAAGGTGGCTACATAACCCCTACCGCCTAGGGGGTCCCCACCGCTTTAGAGCGGGGGGCAGAATCAGAGGTGGCCCACAAGTGGGCAAGGTGGCTGCATAACCCCTGCTGCCTGGGGGGTGCCCACCGCTTCAGAGCGGGGGGGGGGGGCTGAATCAGAAGTAGCCCACAAGTGGGCAAGGTGGCTACATAACCCCTACCGCCTGGGGGGTCCCCACCGCATCAGAGCGGGGGGCAGAATCAGGAGGGGCCCACAAGTGGGCAAGGTGGCTACATAACCCTTGCTGCCTGGGGGTCCCCACCGCTGTAGAGCGGGGGGCAGAATCGGAAGTGACCCACAAATGGGCAAGGTGGCTGCATAACCCGTGCCGTTTGGGGGGTGCCCACCGCTTCAGAGCGGGGGTAGAATTAGAAGTGGCCCACAAGTGGGCAAGGTGGCCACATAACCCCTGCCGCTTGGAGGGTCCCCACCGCTTCATAGCGGGGGGCAGAATCAGAAGTGACCCACAAGTGGGCAAGGTGGCTACATAACCCTTGCTGCCTGGGGGGTCCCCACCGCTTTAGAGCGGGGGGCAGAATCAGAGGTGGCCCACAAGTGGGCAAGGTGGCTGCATAACCCCTGCCGCTTGGGGGGTGCCCACCGCTTCAGAGCGGGGGGGGCTGAATCAGAAGTAGCCCACAAGTGGGCAAGGTGGCTACATAACCCCCACCGCCTTGGGGGGTCCCCACCGCATCAGAGCGGGGGGCAGAATCAGGAGGGGCCCACAAGTGGGCAAGGTGGCTACATAACCCTTGCTGCCTGGGGGGTCCCCACCGCTTTAGAGCGGGGGGCAGAATCAGAAGTGACCCACAAGTGGGCAAGGTGGCTGCATAACCCCTGCCGCTTGGGGGGTCCCCACCGCTTCGGAGCGGGGGGCAAAATCAGAAGTGGCCCACAAGTGGGCAAGGTGGCTAAATAACCCCTGCCGTTTGGGGGGTCCCCACCGCTTCAGAGCGGGGGGGCAGATTCAGAAGTGGCCCACAAGTGGGCAAGGTGGCTACATAACCCCTACCGCCTGGGGGGTCCCCACCGCTTTAGAGCGGGGGGCAGAATCAGAGGTGGCCCACAAGTGGGCAAGGTGGCTGCATAACCCCTGCTGCCTGGGGGGCGCCCACCGCTTCAGAGCGGGGGGGGGGCTGAATCAGAAGTAGCCCACAAGTGGGCAAGGTGGCTACATAACCCCTACCGCCTGGGGGGTCCCCACCGCATCAGAGCGGGGGGCAGAATCAGGAGGGGCCCACAAGTGGGCAAGGTGGCTACATAACCCTTGCTGCCTGGGGGGTCCCCACCGCTTTAGAGCGGGGGGCAGAATCAGAAGTGACCCACAAGTGGGCAAGGTGGCTGCATAACCCCTGCCGCTTGGGGGGTCCCCACCGCTTCAGAGCGGGGGGCAGAATCAGTGGTGGCCCACGAGTGGGCGAGGTGGCTACATAACCCCTACCGCTTGGGGGGTCCCCACCGCTTCAGAGCGGGGGGGCAGATTCAGAAGTGGCCCACAAGTGGGCAAGGTGGCTACATGGCCCCTACCGCCTGGGGGGTCCCCACCGCTTCAGAGCGGGGTAGAATCAGATGTGGCCCACAAGTGTGGAAGGTGGCTACATAACCCTGCCGCTTGGGGGGCCTCACCGCTTCAGAGAGCAGGGCAGAATCAAAAGTGGCCCACAAGTTGGCAAGGTGGCTACATAACCCCTGCCGCTTGGGGGGTCCCGACCGCTTCAGAGCGGGGGGCACAATCAGAAGTGGCCCACAAGTGGGCAAGGTGGCTACATAACCCTTGCTGCCTGGGGGGTCCCCACCGGTTTAGAGCGGGGGGCAGAATCAGAAGTGACCCACAAGTGGGCAAGGTGGCTGCATAACCCCTGCTGCCTGGGGGGTGCCCACCGCTTCAGAGCGGGAAGGCAGAATCAGAAGTGGCCCACAAGTGGGCAAGGTGGCTACATAACTCTTGCTGCCTGGGGGGTCCCCACCGCTGTAGAGCGGGGGGCAGAATCAGAAGTGACCCACAAATGGGCAAGGTGGCTGCATAACCCGTGCCGTTTGGGGGGTCCCCACCGCTTCAGAGCGGGGGTAGAATTAGAAGTGGCCCACAAGGGGGCAAGGTGGCCACATAACCCCTGCCGCTTGGAGGGTCCCCACCGCTTCATAGCGGGGGGGAGAATCGAAGGTGACCCACAAGTGGGCAAGGTGGCTACATAACCCTTGCTGCCTGAGGGGTCCCCACCGCTTTAGAGCAGGGGGCACAATCAGAAGTGACCCACAAGTGGGCAAGGTGGCTGCATAACCCCTGCCGCTTGGGGGGTCCCCACCGCTTCAGAGCGGGGGGCAAAATCAGAAGTGGCCCACAAGTGGGCAAGGTGGCTAAATAACCCCTGCCTTTTGGGGGGTCCCCACCGCTTCACAGCGGGGGTAGAATTAGAAGTGGCCCACAAGTGGGCAAGGTAGCAACATAACCCCTGCCGCTTGGAGGGTCCCCACCGCTTCATAGCGGGGGGCAGAATCAGAAGTGGCCCACAAGTGAACAAGGTGGCTACAAAGCCCCTGCCGCCGGGGGGGATCCCCACCGCTTCAGAGCAGGGGGCAGAATCAGAAGTGGCCCACAAGTGGGCAAGGTGGCTGCATAACCCCTGCCGCTTGGGGGGTCCCCACCGCTTCAGAGCGGGGGGCAGAATCAGAAGTGGCCCACAAGTGGGCAAGGTGGCTACATAACCCCTACCGCTTGGGGGGTCCCCACCGCTTCAGAGCGGGGGGGGCAGATTCAGAAATGGCCCACAAGTGGGCAAGGTGGCTACATAACCCCTACCGCCTGGGGGGTCCCCACCGCTTCAGAGCGGGGTAGAATCAGATGTGGCCCACAAGTGGGCAAGGTGGCTACATAACCCTTGCTGCCTGGGGGGTCCCCACCGCTTTAGAGCGGGGGGCAGAATCAGAAGTGACCCACAAGTGGGCAAGGTGGCTACATAACCCCTACCGCTTGGGGGGTCCCCACCGCTTCAGAGCGGGGGGGCAGATTCAGAAGTGGCCCACAAGTGGGCAAGGTGGCTACATAACCCCTACCGCCTGGGGGGTCCCCACCGCTTCAGAGCGGGGTAGAATCAGATGTGGCCCACAAGTGTGGAAGGTGGCTACATAACCCTACCGCTTGGGGGGCCTCACCGCTTCAGAGAGGAGGGCAGAATCAAAAGTGGCCCACAAGTTGGCAAGGTGGCTACATAACCCCTGCCGCTTGGGGGGTCCCCACCGCTTCAGAGCGGGGGGCGGAATCAGAAGTGGCCCACAAGTGGGCAACGTGGCTACATAACCCTTGCTGCCTGGGGGGTCCCCACCGCTTTAGAGCGGGGGGCAGAATCAGAAGTGACCCACAAGTGGGCAAGGTGGCTGCATAACCCCTGCTGCCTGGGGGGTGCCCACCGCTTCAGAGCGGGGGGGCAGAATCAGAAGTGGCCCACAAGTGGGCAAGGTGGCTACATAACTCTTGCTGCCTGGGGGGTCCCCACCGTTGTAGAGCGGGGGGCAGAATCAGAAGTGACCCACAAATGGGCAAGGTGGCTGCATAACCCGTGCCGTTTGGGGGGTCCCCACCGCTTCAGAGCGGGGGTAGAATTAGAAGTGGCCCACAAGGGGGCAAGGTGGCCACATAACCCCTGCCGCTTGGAGGGTCCCGACCGCTTCATAGCGGGGGGCACAATCAGAAGTGACCCACAAGTGGGCAAGGTGGCTGCATAACCCCTGCCGCTTTGGGGGTCCCCACCGCTTCAGAGCGGGGGGCAAAATCAGAAGTGGCCCACGAGTGGGCAAGGTGGCTAAATAACCCCTGCCTTTTGGGGGGTCCCCACCGCTTCACAGCGGGGGTAGAATTAGAAGTGGCCCACAAGTGGGCAAGGTGGCAACATAACCCCTGCCGCCGGGGGGGATCCCCACCGCTTCAGAGCGGGGGGCAGAATCAGAAGTGGCCCACAAGTGGGCAAGGTGGCTGCATAACCCCTGCCGCTTGGGGGGTCCCCACCGCTTCAGAGCGGGGGGCAGAATCAGAAGTGGCCCACAAGTGGGCAAGGTGGCTACATAACCCCTACCCTTTGGGGGGTCCCCACCGCTTCAGAGCGGGGTAGAATCAGATGTGGCCCACAAGTGTGGAAGGTGGCTACATAACCCTGCCGCTTGGGGGGCCTCACCGCTTCAGAGAGGAGGGCAGAATCAAAAGTGGCCCACAAGTTGGCAAGGTGGCTACATAACCCCTGCCGCTTGGGGGGTTTCCACCGCTTCAGAGCGGGCGGCACAAATCAGAAGTGGCCCACAAGTGGGCAAGGTGGCTACATAACCCTTGCTGCCTGGGGGGTCCCCACCGCTTTAGAGCGGGGGGCAGAATCAGAAGTGGCCCACAAGTGGGCAAGGTGGCTACATAACCCTTGCTGCCTGGGGGGTCCCCACCGCTGTAGAGCGGGGGGCAGAATCGGAAGTGACCCACAAATGGGCAAGGTGGCTGCATAACCCGTGCCGTTTGGGGGGTCCCCACCGCTTCAGAGCGGGGGTAGAATTAGAAGTGGCCCACAAGTGGGCAAGGTGGCCACATAACCCCTGCCGCTTGGAGGGTCCCCACCGCTTCATAGCGGGGGGCAGAATCAGAAGTGACCCACAAGTGGGCAAGGTGGCTACATAACCCTTGCTGCCTGGGAGGTCCCCACCGCTTTAGAGCGGGGGGCAGAATGAGAGGTGGCCCACAAGTGGGCAAGGTGGCTGCATAACCCCTGCTGCCTGGGGGGTGCCCACCGCTTCAGAGCGGGGGGGGCTGAATCAGAAGTAGCCCACAAGTGGGCAAGGTGGCTACATAACCCCTACCGCCTGGGGGGTCCCCACCGCATCAGAGCGGGGGGCAGAATCAGGAGGGGCCCACAAGTGGGCAAGGTGGCTACATAACCCTTGCTGCCTGGGGGGTCCCCACCGCTTTAGAGCGGGGGGCAGAATCAGAAGTGACCCACAAGTGGGCAAGGTGGCTGCATAACCCCTGCCGCTTGGGGGGTCCCCACCGCTTCAGAGCGGGGGGCAAAATCAGAAGTGGCCCACAAGTGGGCAAGGTGGCTAAATAACCCCTGCCGTTTGGGGGGTCCCCACCGCTTCACAGCGGGGGTAGAATTAGAAGTGGCCCACAAGTGGGCAAGGTGGCAACATAACCCCTGCCGCTTGGAGGGTCCCCACCGCTTCAGAGCGGGGGGCAGAATCAGAAGTGGCCCACAAGTGGGCAAGGTGGCTACATAACCCCTACCGCTTGGGGGGTCCCCACCGCTTCAGAGCGGGGGGGCAGATTCAAAAGTGGCCCACAAGTGGGCAAGGTGGCTACATAACCCCTACCGCCTGGGGGGTCCCCACCGCTTCAGAGCGGGGTAGAATCAGATGTGGCCCACAAGTGTGGAAGGTGGCTACATACCCCTACCGCTTGGGGGGCCTCACCGCTTCAGAGAGGAGGGCAGAATCAAAAGTGGCCCACAAGTTGGCAACGTGGCTACATAACCCCTGCCGCTTGGGGGGTCCCCACCGCTTCAGAGCGGGGCACAATCAGAAGTGGCCCACAAGTGGGCAACGTGGCTACATAACCCTTGCTGTCTGGGGGGTCCCCAGCGCTTTAGAGCGGGGGGCAGAATCAGAAGTGACCCACAAGTGGGCAAGGTGGCTGCATAACCCCTGCTGCCCTGGGGGGTGCCCACCGCTTCAGAGCGGGGGGGGCTGAATCAGAAGTAGCCCACAAGTGGGCAAGGTGGCTACATAACCCCCACCGCATCAGAGCGGGGGGCAGAATCAGGAGGGGCCCACAAGTGGGCAAGGTGGCTACATAACCCTTGCTGCCTGGGGGGTCCCCACCGCTTTAGAGCGGGGGGCAGAATCAGAAGTGACCCACAAGTGGGCAAGGTGGCTGCATAACCCCTGCCGCCTGGGGGGTCCCCACCGCTTCAGAGCGGGGGGCAAAATCAGAAGTGGCCCACAAGTGGGCAAGGTGGCTAAATAACCCCTGCCGTTTGGGGGGTCCCCACCGCTTCACAGCGGGGGTAGAATTAGAAGTGGCCCACAAGTGGGCAAGGTGGCAACATAACCCCTGCCGCTTGGAGGGTCCCCACCGCGTCAGAGCGGGGGGCAGAATCAGAAGTGGCCCACAAGTGGGCAAGGTGGCTACATAACCCCTACTGCTTGGGGGGTCCCCACCGCTTCAGAGCGGGGGGGCAGATTCAGAAGTGGCCCACAAGTGGGCAAGGTGGCTACATAACCCCTACCGCCTGGGGGGTCCCCGGCGCTTCAGAGCGGGGTAGAATCAGATGTGGCCCACAAGTGTGGAAGGTGGCTACATACCCCTACCGCTGGGGGGGCCTCACCGCTTCAGAGAGGAGGGCAGAATCAAAAGTGGCCCACAAGTTGGCAAGGTGGCTACATAACCCCTGCCGCTTGGGGGGTCCCCACCGCTTCAGAGCGGGGCACAATCAGAAGTGGCCCACAAGTGGGCAACGTGGCTACATAACCCTTGCTGTCTGGGGGGTCCCCACCACTTTAGAGCGGGGGGCAGAATCAGAAGTGACCCACAAGTGGGCAAGGTGGCTGCATAACCCCTGCTGCCTGGGGGGTGCCCACCGCTTCAGAGCGGGGGGGGCAGATTCAGAAGTGGCCCACAAGTGGGCAAGGTGGGTACATAACTCTTGCTGCCTGGGGGGTCCCCACCGCTGTAGAGCGGGGGGCAAAATCAGAAGTGACCCACAAATGGGCAAGGTGGCTGCATAACCCGTGCCGTTTGGGGGGTCCCCACCGCTTCAGAGCGGGGGTAGAATTAGAAGTGGCCCACAAGGGGGCAAGGTGGCCACATAACCCCTGCCGCTTGGAGGGTCCCCACCGCTTCATAGCGGGGGGCAGAATCAAAAGTGACCCACAAGTGGGCAAGGTGGCTACATAACCCTTGCTGCCTGAGGGGTCCCCACCGCTTTAGAGCAGGGGGCAGAATCAGAAGTGGCCCACAAGTGGGGAAGGTTGCTGCATAACCCCTGCCCCTTGGGGGGTCCCCACCGCTTCAAAGCGGGGGGGGGCAGAATCAGAAGTGGCCCACAAGTGGGCAAGGTGGCTACATAACCCCTACCGCTTGGGGGGTCCCCACCGCTTCAGAGCGGGGGGGCAGATTCAGAAGTGGCCCACAAGTGGGCAAGGTGGCTACATAACCCCTACCGTTTGGGGTGTCCCCACCGCTTCAGAGATGGGGGCAGAATCAGAAGTGGCCCACAAGTGGGCAAGGTGCTTACATAACCCTTGCTGCCTGGGGGGTCCCCACCGCTTTAGAGCGGGGGGCAGAATCAGAAGTGACCCACGAGTGGGCAAGGTGGCTACATAACACCTGCTGCCTGGGGGGTGCCCACCGCTTCAGAGCGGGGGGGCAGAATCAGAAGTGACCCAGAAGTGGCAAGGTGGCTACATAACCCCTACCGCCTGGGGGGTCCCCACCGCTTCAGAGCGGGGGGCAGAATCAAAAGTGGCCCACAAGTTGGCAAGGTGGCTACATAACCCTTGCTGCCTGGGGGGTCCCCACCGCTTTAGAGCGGGGGGCAGAATCAGAAGTGACCCACAAGTGGGCAAGGTGGCTGCATAACCCTGCCACTTGGGGGGCCCCCACCGCTTCAGAGCGGGGGGGGCAGAATCAGAAGTGGCCCACAAGTGGGCAAGGTGGCTACATAACCCCTACCGCTTGGGGGGTTCCCACCGCTTCAGAGCGGGGGGGCAGATTCAGAAGTGACCCACAAGTGGGCAAGGTGGCTACATAACCCCTACGGTTTGGGGGGTCCCCACCGCTTCAGAGCGGGATAGAATCAGATGTGGCCCACAAGTGCGGAAGGTGGCTACATAACCCTGCCGCTTGGGGGGCCTCACCGCTTCGGAGAGCAGGGCAGAATCAAAAGTGGATCACAAGTGGGCAAGGTGGCTGCATAACCCCTGCCGCTTGGGGGGTCCCCACCGCTTCAGAGCGGGGGGCACAATCAGAAGTGGCCCACAAGTGGGCAAGGTGGCTACATAACCCTTGCTGCCTGGGGGGTTCCCACCGCTTTAGACCGGGGGGCAGAATCAGAAGTGACCCACAAGTGGGCAAGGTGGCTGCATAGCCCCCGCTGCCTGGGGGGTGCCCACTGCTTCAGAGCGGGGGGGGCAGAATCAGAAGTGACCCACAAGTGGGCAAGGTGCTTACATAACCCTTGCTGCCTGGGGGGTCCCCACCGCTTTAGAGCGGGGGGCAGAATCAGGAGTGACCCACAAGTGGGCAAGATGGCTGCATAACCCCTGCCGCTTGGGGGGTCCCGAACGCTTCAGAGCGGGGGGCAGAATCAGAAGTGGCCCCCAAGTGGGCAAGGTGGCTAAATAACCCCTGCCGTTTGGGGGGTCCCCACCGCTTCAGAGCGGGGGGCAGAATCAGAAGTGGCCCACAAGTGGGCAAGGTGCTTACATAACCCTTGCTGCCTGGGGGGTCCCCACCGCTTTAGAGCGGGGGGCAGAATCAGAAGTGACCCACAAGTAGGCAAGGTGGCTGCATAACCCCTGCCGCTTGGGGGGTCCCCACCGCTTGAGAGCGGGGGGCAAAATCAGAAGTGGCCCACAAGTGGGCAAGGTGGCTAAATAACCCCTGCCGTTTGGGGGGTCCCCACCGCTTCAGAGCGGGGGTAGAGTTAGAAGTGGCCCACAAGTGGGCAAGGTGGCCACATAACCCCTGCCGCTTGGAGGGTCCCCACCGCTTCAGAGCGGGGGGGCAGATTCAGAAGTGGCCCACAAGTGGGCAAGGTGGCTACATAACCCCTACCGCCTGGGGGGTCCCCACCGCTTCGGAGCGGGGGGCAGAATCAGAAGTGGCCCACAAGTGGGCAAGGTGGCTACATAACCCCTACCGCCTGGGGGGTCCCCACCGCTTCAGAGCGGGGGGCAGAATCAGAAGTGACCCACAATTGGGCAAGGTGGCTACATAACCCCTACCGCCTGGGGGGTCCCCACCGCTTCAGAGCGGGGGGCAGAATCAGAAGTGGTCCACAAGTGGGCAAGGTGGCTACATAACCCTTGCTGCCTGGGGGGTCCCCACCGCTTTAGAGCGGGGGGCAGAATCAGAAGTGACCCACAAGTGGGCAAGGTGGCTGCATAACCCCTGCCACTTGGGGGGCCCCCACCGCTTCAGAGCGGGGGGGGGCGGAATCAGAAGTGGCCCACAAGTGGGCAAGGTGGCTACATAACCCCTACCGCTTGGGGGGTCCCCACCGCTTCAGAGCGGGGGGGCAGATTCAGAAGTGGCCCACAAGTGGGCAAGGTGGCTACATAACCCCTACGGTTTGGGGGGTCCCCACCGCTTCAGAGCGGGATAGAATCAGATGTGGCCCACAAGTGCGGAAGGTGGCTACATAACCCTGCCGCTTGGGGGGCCTCACCGCTTCAGAGAGCAGGGCAGAATCAAAAGTGGCCCACAAGTGGGCAAGGTGGCTACATAACCCCTGCCGCTGGGGGGGTCCCCACCGCTTCGGAGCGGGGGGCACAATCAGAAGTGGCCCACAAGTGGGCAAGGTGGCTACATAACCCTTGCTGCCTGGGGGGTTCCCACCGCTTTAGACCGGGGGGCAGAATCAGAAGTGACCCACAAGTGGGCAAGGTGGCTGCATAGCCCCTGCTGCCTGGGGGGTGCCCACCGCTTCAGAGCGGGGGGGGCAGAATCATAAGTGACCCAGAAGTGGGCAAGGTGCTTACATAACCCTTGCTGCCTGGGGGGTCCCCACCGCTTTAGAGCGGGGGGCAGAATCAGAAGTGACCCACAAGTGGGCAAGGTGGCTGCATAACCCCTGCCGCTTGGGGGGTCCCCACCGCTTCAGAGCGGGGGGCAGAATCAGAGGTGGCCCCCAAGTGGGCAAGGTGGCTACATAACCCCTACCGCCTGGGGGGTCCCCACCGCTTCAGAGCGGGGGGCAGAATCAGAAGTGGCCCACAAGTGGGCAAGGTGCTTACATAACCCTTGCTGCCTGGGGGGTCCCCACCGCTTTAGAGCGGGGGGCAGAATCAGAAGTGACCCACAAGTGGGCAAGATGGCTGCATAACCCCTGCCGCTTGGGGGGTCCCCACCGCTTCAGAGCGGGGGGCAAAATCAGAAGTGACCCACAAGTGGGCAACGTGGCTACATAACCCCTACCGCCTGGGGGGTCCCCACCGCTTCAGAGCGGGGGGCAGAATCAGAAGTGGCCCACAAGTGGGCAAGGTGCTTACATAACCCTTGCTGCCTCGGGGGTCCCCACCGCTTTAGAGCGGGGGGCAGAATCAGAAGTGACCCACAAGTGGGCAAGGTGGCTGCATAACCCCTGCCGCTTGGGGTGTCCCCACCGCTTCAGAGCGGGCGGCAAAATCAGAAGTGGCCCACAAGTGGGCAACGTGGCTAAATAACCCCTGCCGTCTGGGGGGTCCCCACCGCTTCAGAGCGGGGGTAGAATTAGAAGTGGCCCACAAGTGGGCAAGGTGGCCACATAACCCTTGCCGCTTGGAGGGTCCCCACCGCTTCAGAGCGGGGCAGAATCAGAATTGATCCACAAGTGGGCAAGGTGGCTGCATAACCCCTGCCGCTTGGGGGGTCCCCACCGCTTCAGAGCGGGGGTAGAATTAGAAGTGGCCCACAAGTGGGCAAGGTGGCTAAATAACCCCTGCCGTTTGGGGGGTCCCCAACGCTTCAGAGCGGGGGTAGAATTAGAAGTGGCCCACAAGTGGGCAAGGTGGCTGCATAACCCCTGCCGCTTGGAGGGTCCCCACCGCTTCATAGCGGGGGGCAGAATCAGAAGTGACCCACAAGTGGGCAAGGTGGCTACATAACCCTTGCTGCCTCGGGGGTCCCCACCGCTTTAGAACGGGGGGCAGAATTAGAAGTGACCCACAAGCGGGCAAGGTGGCTGCATAACCCCTGCTGCCTAGGGCGTGCCCACCGCTTCAGAGCGGGGGGGCAGAATCAGAAGTGGCCCACAAGTGGGCAAGGTGGCTGCATAACCCCTACCGCCTGGGGGGTCCCCACCGCTTCAGAGCGGGGGGCAGAATCAGGAGGGGCCCATAAGTGGGCAAGGTGGCTACATAACCCTTGCTGCCTGGGGGGTCCCCACCGCTTTAGAGCGGGGGGGGGAAATCAGAAGTGACCCACAAGTGGGCAAGGTGGCTGCATAACCCCTGCTGCCTGGGGGGTGCCCACCGCTTCAAAGCGGGGGGCAGAATCGGAAGTGACCCACAAGTGGGCAAGGTGGCTACATAACCCCTACCGCCTGGGGGGTCCCCACCGCTTCAGAGCAGGGGGCAGAATCAGAAGTGGCCCACAAGTGGGCAAGGTGCTTACATAACCCTTGCTGCCTGGGTCGTCCCCACCGCTTTAGAGCGGGGGGCAGAATCAGAAGTGACCCACAAGTGGGCAAGATGGCTGCATAACCCCTCCCGCTTGGGGGGTCCCCAACGCTTCAGAGCGGGGGGCAAAATCAGAAGTGACCCACAAGTGGGCAAGGTGGCTACATAACCCCTACCGCCTGGGGGGTCCCCACCGCTTCACAGCGGGGGGCAGAATCAGAAGTGGCCCACAAGTGGGCAAGGTGCTTACATAACCCTTGCTGCCTGGGGGGTCCCCGACGCTTTGGAGCGGGGGGCAGAATCAGAAGTGACCCACAAGTGGGCAAGGTGGCTGCATAACCCCTGTTGCCTGGGGGGTCCCTACCGCTTCAGAGCGGAGGGCAAAATCAGAAGTGGCCCACAAGTGGGCAAGGTGGCTAAATAACCCCTGCCGTCTGGGGGGTCCCCACCGCTTCAGAGCGGGGGTAGAATTAGAAGTGGCCCACAAGTGGGCAAGGTGGCCACATAACCCCTGCCGCTTGGAGGGTCCCCACCGCTTCAGAGCGGGGCAGAATCAGAAGTGACCCACAAGTGGGCAAGGTGGCTGCATAACCCCTGCCGCTTGGGGGGTCCCCACCGCTTCAGAGCGGGGGGCAAAATCAGAAGTGGCCCACAAGTGGGCAAGGTGGCTAAATAACCCCTGCCGTTCCGGGGGTCCCCACCGCTTCAGAGCGGGGGTAGAATTAGAAGTGGCCCACAAGTGGGCGAGGTGGCCACATAACCCTTGCCGCTTGGAGGGTCCCCACCGCTTCATAGCGGGGGGCAGAATCAGAAGTGACCCACAAGTGGGCAAGGTGGCTACATAACCCTTGCTGCCTGGGGGGTCCCCACCGCTTCAGAACGGGGGGCAGAATCAGAAGTGACCCACAAGCGGGCAAGGTGGCTGCATAACCCCTGCTGCCTAGGGGATGCCCACAGCTTCAGAGCGGGGGGGCAGAATCAGAAGTGGCCCACAAGTGGGCAAGGTGGCTGCATAACCCCTACCGCCTGGGGGGTCCCTACCGCTTCAGAGCGGGGGGCAGAATCAGAAGTGGCCCACAAGTGGGCAAGGTGGCTACATAACCCTTGCTGCCTGGGGGGTCCCCACGGCTTTAGAGCGGGGGGCAGAATCAGAAGTGACCCACAAGTGGGCAAGGTGGCTGCATAACCCCTGCTGGCTGGGGGGTGCCCACCGCTTCAGAGCGGGGGGGCAGAATCAGAAGTGACCCACAAGTGGGCAAGGTGGCTAGATAAACCCTACCGCCTGGGGGGTCCCCACCGCTTCACAGCGGGGGGCAGAATCAGAAGTGGCCCACAAGTGGGCAAGGTGCTTACATAACCCTTGGTGCCTGGGGGGTCCCCACCGCTTTAGAGCGGGGGGCAGAATCAGAAGTGACCCACAAGAGGGCAAGGTGGCTGCATAACCCCTGCCGCTTGGGGGGTCCCCACCGCTTCAGAGCGGGGGGCACAATCAGAAGTGGCCCACAAGTGGGCAAGGTGGCTAAATAACCCCTGCCGTTTGGGGGGTCCCCACCGCTTCAGAGCGGGGGTAGAATTAGAAGTGGCCCACAAGTGGGCAAGGTGGCCACATAACCCCGGCCGCTTGGAGGGTCCCCACCGCTTCATATCAGGCAGAATCAGAAGTGACCCACAAGTGGGCAAGGTGGCTACATAACCCTTGCTGCTTGGGGGGTCCCCACCGCTTTAGAACGGGGGGCAGAATCAGAAGTGACCCACAAGCGGGCAAGGTGGCTGCATAACCCCTGCTGCCTAGGGGGTGCCCACCGCTTCAGAGCGGGAGGGCAGAATCAGAAGTGGCCCACAAGTGGGCAAGGTGGCTGCATAACCCCTACCGCCTGGGGGGTCCCCACCGCTTCAGAGCGGGGGGCAAAATCAGGAGGGGCCCACAAGTGGGCAAGGTGGCTACATAACCCTTGCTGCCTTGGGGGTCCCCACCGCTTTAGAGCGGGGGGCAGAATCACAAGTGACCCACAAGTGGGCAAGGTGGCTGCATAACCCCTGCCGCTTGGGGGGTCCCCACCGCTTCAGAGCGGGGGGCAAAATCAGAAGTGGCCCACAAGTGGGCAAGGTGGCTAAATAACTCCTGCCGTTTGGGGGGTCCCCACCGCTTCAGAGCGGGGGTAGAATTAGAAGTGGCCCACAAGGGGGCAAGGTGGCTGCATAACCCCTACCGCCTGGGGGGTCCCCACCGCTTCAGAGCGGGGGGCAGAATCAGGAGGGGCCCACAAGTGGGCAAGGTGGCTACATAACCCTTGCTGCCTGGAGGGTCCCCGCCGCTTCATAGCGGGGGGCAGAATCAGAAGTGACCCGCAAGTGGGCAAGGTGGCTACATAACCCTTGCTGCCTGAGGAGTCCCCACTGCTTCAGAGCAGGGGGCAGAATCAGAAGTGGCCCACAAGTGGGCAAGGTGGCTGCATAACCCCTGCCGCTTGGGGGGTCCCCACCGCTTCAGAGCGGGGGGCAGATTCAGAAGTGGCCCACAAGTGCGGAAGGTGGCTACATAACCCTGCCGCTTGGGGGGCCTCACCGCTTCAGAGAGGAGGGCAGAATCAAAAGTGGCCCACAAGTTGGCAAGGTGGCTACATAACCCCTGCCGCTTGGGGGGTCCCCACCGCTTCAGAGCGGGGGGCAGAATCAGAAGTGGCCCACAAGTGGGCAAGGTGGCTACATAACCCCTACCGAGTGGGGGGTCCCCACCGCTTCAAAGCGGGGGGCAAAATTAGAAGTGGCCCACAAGTGGGCAAGGTGGCTACATAACCCTTGCTGCCTGGGGGGTCCCCACCGCTTTAGAGCGGGGGGAAGAATCAGAAGTGACCCACAAGTGGGCAAGGTGGCTGCATAACCCCTGCCGTTTGGGGGGTCCCCACCGCTTCAGAGCGGGGGTAGAATTAGAAGTGGCCCACAAGGGGGCAAGGTGGCCACATAACCCCCGCCGCTTGGAGGGTCCCCACCGCTTCATAGCGGGGGGCAGAATCAGAAGTGACCCACAAGTGGGCAAGGTGGCTACATAACCCTTGCTGCCTGAGGGGTCCCCACCGCTTTAGAGCAGGGGGCAGAATCAGGGGTGGCCCACAAGTGGGCAAGGTGGCTACATAACCCATACTGTTTGGGGGGTCCCCACCGCTTCAGAGCGGGGTAGAATCAGATGTGGCCCACAAGTGCGGAAGGTGGCTACATAACCCTGCCGCTTGGGGGGCCTCACCGCTTCGGAGAGGAGGGCGGCAGCAAAAGTGGCCCACAATTTGGCAAGGTGGCTACATAACCCCTGCCGCTTGGGGGGTCCCCACCGCTTCAGAGCGGGGGGCACAATCAGAAGTGGCCCACAAGTGGGGCAGGTGGCTACATAACCCTTGCTGCCTGGGGGGTCCCCACCGCTTTAGAGCGGGGGGCAGAATGAGAAGTGACCCACAAGTGGGCAAGGTGGCAACATAACCCCTGCCGCTTGGGGGGTCCCCACCGCTTCAGAGCGGGGGGCAAAATCAGAAGTGGCCCACAAGTGGGCAAGGTGGCTCCATAACCCCTGCCGTTTGGGGGGTCCCCACCGCTTCAGAGCGGGGGTAGAATTAGAAGTGGCCCACAAGTGGGCAAGGTGGCCACATAACCCCTGCCGCTTGGAGGGTCCCCACCGCTTCATAGCGGGGGGCAGAATCAAAAGTGGCCCACAAGTGGGCAAGGTGGCTACATAACCCCTGCCGCCTAGGGGGTCCCAACCGCTTCAGAGCAGGGGGGCAGATTCAGAAGTGGCCCACAAGTGGGCAAGGTGGCTACATAACCCCTGCCGCTTGGGGGGTCCCCACCGCTTCAGAGCGGGGTAGAATCAGAAGTGGCCCACAAGTGCGGAAGGTAGCTACATAACCTTGCCGCTTGGGGGGCCTCACCGCTTCAGAGAGGAGGGCAAAATCAAAAGTGGCCCACAAGTTGGCAAGGTGGCTACATAACCCCTGCCGCTTGCGGGGTCCCCACCGCTTCAAAGCGGGGGGGCAGAATCAGAAGTGGCCCACAAGTGGGCAAGGTGGCTATATAACCCCTGCCGCCTGGGGCCCACCCACCGCTTCAAAGCGGGGGGCAGAATCACAGGTGACCCACAAGTGGGCAAGGGGGCTGCATAACCCCTGCCGCCTAGGGAGTCCCCACCGCTTCAGAGCAGGGGGCAGAAGCACAAGTGGCCCACAAATGGGCAAGGTGGCTACATAACCCCTGCCACCCGGGGGGTCAACACCGCTTTAGAGCGGGGGGCGGAATCAGAAGTGGCCCGCAAGTGGGCAAGGTGGCTACATATCCCCTGCCGCTTCGGGGGTCCCCACCGCTTCAGAGCGGGGGGCAGAATCAGAGGTGGCCCACAAGTGGGCAAGGTGGCTACATAACCCCTGCCCCCTAGGGGGGTCCCCACCGCTTTAGAGCGGGAGGCAAAATCAGAGGTGGCCCACAAGTGGGCAAGGTGGCTACATAACCCCTGCTGCCGGGGGGGGGGGGGGTCCCCACCGCTTCAGAGCGGGGGGCAGAATCAGCGGTGGCCCACAAGTGGGCAAGGTGGCTGCATAACGCCTGCCGCTTGGGGGGTCCCCACCGCTTCAGAGCGGGGGGGAGAATCAGAAGTGGCCCACAAGTCGGCAAGGTGGATAAATAACCCCTGCCGCCTGGGGGGTCCCCGACGCTTTAGAACGGGGGGCAGAATCGGAATTGGCCCACACGTGGGCAAGGTGGCTACATAACCCCTACCGCCTGGGGGGTCCCCACCGCTTCAGAGCGGGGGGCGGAATCAGAGGTGGCCCACAAGTGGGCAAGGTGGCTACATAACCCCTGCCCCCTAGGGGGGTCCCCACCGCTTTAGAGCGGGAGGCAAAATCAGAGGTGGCCCACAAGTGGGCAAGGTGGCTACATAACCCCTGCTGCCGGGGGGGGGGGGGGGGTCCCCACCGCTTCAGAGCGGGGGGCAGAATCAGCGGTGGCCCACAAGTGGGCAAGGTGGCTGCATAACCCCTGCCGCTTGGGGGGTCCCCACCGCTTCAGAGCGGGGGGGAGAATCAGAAGTGGCCCACAAGTCGGCAAGGTGGATAAATAACCCCTGCCGCCTGGGGGGTCCCCGACGCTTTAGAACGGGGGGCAGAATCAGAGGTGGCCCACAAGTGGGCAAGGTGGCTACATAACCCCTGCTGCTTGGGGGGTCCCAACCGCTTCAAAGCGGGGGGCAAAATTAAAAGTGGCCCACAAGTGGGCAAGGTGGCTACATAACCCCTGCCGCTTGGGGGGTCCCCACCGCTTCAAAGCAGGGGGGCACAATCAGAAGTGTCCCACAAGTGGGCAAGGTGGCTGCATAACCCCTGCCGCCTAAGGGGGTCCCCACCGCTTCAGAGCGGGGGGGAGAATCAGAAGTGGCCCACAAGTGGGCAAGGTGGCTACATAACCCCTACCGCTTGGGGGGTCCCCACCGCTTCTGAGCGGGGAAGCAGAATCACAAGTGGCCCACAAGTGGGCAAGGTGGGGCTACATAACCCCTACCGTTTGGGGGGTCCCCACCGCTTCAGAGCGGGGTAGAATCAGATGTGGCCCACAAGTGCGGAAGGTGGCTTCATAACCCTGCCGCTTGTGGGGCCTCACCGCTTCAGAGAGGAGGGCAGAATCAAAAGCGGCCCACAAGTGGGCAAGGTGGCTACATAACGCCTGCCGCTTGGGGGGTCCCCACCGCTTCAAAGCGGGGTGCAGATTCAGAAGTGGCCCACAAGTGGGCCAGGTGGCTACATAACCCTTGCTGCCTGGGGGGTCCCCACGGCTTTAGAGCGGGGGGCAGAATCAGAAGTGACCCACAAGTGGGCAAGGTGGTTACATAACCCCCCCCCCCCCCCCCCGGACCTGATTCCCAAATAGGGTGAAAAACACGTAAATACGGCCTAAAACATGCTTTACACACCTTGGATGGTCATATTGTGTGGTCACAATATCAAAAAAACAAGTTTCGGAAACTTCGATTTTTGAGCTGTCCGGGGTGAAAAGCTGCATAAGTCGCTTGTGTACCAATCCCTTGGGAGACCCCCCCCCCGGACCTAATACCCATATCGGGTGAAAAACACGTAAATACGGCCTAAAACATGCTTTACATACCTTGGATGGTCATATTGTGTGGTCACAATATCAAAAAAACAGGTTTCGAAAACTTCGATTTTTGAGCTGTCCGGGGTGAAAAACTGCATAAGCAGGTTGTGTCCCGGCCCATTCAGGAGGCCATTATTGTTGGAAACAGTCATTTCGCGTCTTTGGCACGGGTTGTGAACGGCCCTAAGCAAAGCTAGAGACTGCAAAAAACGTCCTTCCGTATCCTAGTAGGCATATACTGTCACAACATCTCCACTCACATCCCTCAGAGTGGGTACCACGGGGTCACCGAGGTCGCCAAAACCGCCAACATAGCAAAAATGCCTGGAAAGTGCATAAACTGCATCAGCGCTCGTCCCACTCCGCCCCATACAAACCCTATGGAGTCGGAACCCGGAAACACTTTTTCGGCTCAAAATCGAAAAAAACCAAAAGATTCATGATTTGCAACCCAAAAAAAGGGGGGGGTCATTTTTTGACCCCCCCCCACCCCCCCCCCCACCCCCACCCCCCCCCCTCCTTGAAAACCTCAAAAAAGTGGGTTTCAAGTGGGGGGGGGGCTAGGGGGGTCCGGACCAAAAACTCATTGGGGGATGCGTTTATTGGACAAAAAAATGATTTTACAAGGGGTCCCCACCGCTTCAGAGCGGGGGGCACAATCACGGGTGGCCCACAAGTGGGCAAGGTGGCTACATAACCCCTGCCGGCTGGGGGTTCCGTAACGCTTCGAAGGGGGGGGGCAGAATCACAGGTGGCCCACAAGTGGGCAAGGTGGCTACATAACCCCTGCCGGCTTGGGGTTCCGCACCGCTTCGAAGGGGGGGGGCAGAATCAGAGGTGGCCCACAAGTGGGCAAGGTGGCTACATCACCCCTGCCGCCTCGGGGACCCCTACCGCTTCACAGCGGGGGGCAAAATCAGAAGTGGCCCACAAGTGGGCAAGGTGGCTACATAACCCCTGCCGCCTAGGGGGTCCCCACCGCTTCAGAGCGGGGGGCACAATCACAAGTGGCCCACAAGTGGGCAAGGTGGCTACATAGCCACTACCGCCTAGGAGGTCCCCACCGCTTCAAAGCGGGGGGCACAATCAGATGGTCATATAACCCCTGCCGCCTACGGGGTTCCCACCGCTTCCGAGCGGGGTGCAGATTCAGAAGTGGCCCACAAGTGGGCAAGGTGGCTAAACAACCCTTGCCGCCTGGGGGGTCCCCATCGCTTTAGAGCGGGCAGCAGAATCAAAGGTGGCCCACTTTTGGGTAAGGTGGCTACATAACCCCTGCCGTCTGGGGGGTCCCCACCGCTTTAGAGCAGGGGGGCAGATTCAGAAGTGGCCCACAAGTGGGCAAGATGGCTACATAACCCCTGCCGCCTGGGGGGTCCCCACCGCTTTAGAGCGGGGGGCAGAATCAGAAGTGGCCCACAAGTGGGCAAGGTGGCTATATAACCCCTGCCGCCTGGGGGCCCCCCACCGCTTTAGAGCGGGGGGCAGAATCAGAAGTGGCCCACAAGTGGGCAAGGTGGCTACATAACCCCTGCCGCCTAGGGGGTCCCAACCGCTTCAGAGCGGGGGGGCAGATTCAGAAGTGGCCCACAAGTGGGCAAGGTGGCTACATAACCCCTGCCGCTTGGGGGGTCCCCACCGCTTCAGAGCGGGGTAGAATCAGAAGTGGCCCACAAGTGCGGAAGGTAGCTACATAACCTTGCCGCTTGGGGGGCCTCACCGCTTCAGAGAGGAGGGCAAAATCAAAAGTGGCCCACAAGTTGGCAAGGTGGCTACATAACCCCTGCCGCTTGCGGGGTCCCCACCGCTTCAAAGCGGGGGGCAGAATCGGAAGTGGCCCACAAGTGGGCAAGGTGGCTGCATAGCCCCCGCTGCCTGGGGGGTGCCCACTGCTTCAGAGCGGGGGGGGCAGAATCAGAAGTGACCCACAAGTGGGCAAGGTGCTTACATAACCCCTGCCGCCTGGAGCCCACCCACCGCTTCAAAGCGGGGGGCAGAATCACAGGTGACCCACAAGTGGGCAAGGGGGCTGCATAACCCCTGCCGCCTAGGGAGTCCCCACCGCTTCAGAGCAGGGGGCAGAAGCACAAGTGGCCCACAAATGGGCAAGGTGGCTACATAACCCCTGCCACCCGGGGGGTCCACACCGCTTTAGAGCGGGGGGCGGAATTAGAAGTGGCCCACAAGTGGGCAAGGTGGCTACATATCCCGTGCCGCTTCGGGGGTCCCCACCGCTTCAGAGCGGGGGGCAAAATCAGCGGTGGCCCACAAGTGGGCAAGGTGGCTAAACAACCCTTGCCGCCTTGGGGGTCCCCATCGCTTTAGAGCGGGCAGCAGAATCAAAAGTGGCCCACTTTTGGGTAAGGTGGCTACATAACCCCTGCCGTCTGGGGGGTCCCCACCGCTTTAGAGCAGGGGGGCAGATTCAGAAGTGGCCCACAAGTGGGCAAGATGGCTACATAACCCCTGCCGCCTGGGGGGTCCCCACCGCTTTAGAGCGGGGGGCAGAATCAGAAGTGGCCCACAAGTGGGCAAGGTGGCTATATAACCCCTGCCGCCTGGGGGCCCCCCACCGCTTCAAAGCGGGGGGCAGAATCACAAGTGACCCACAAGTGGGCAAGGTGGCTACATAACCCCTGCCGCCTGGGGGGTACCCACCGCTTCATAGCGGGGGGCAGAATCAAAAGTGGCCCACAAGTGGGCAAGGTGGCTACATAACCCCTGCCGCCTAGGGGGTCCCAACCGCTTCAGAGCGGGGGGGCAGATTCAGAAGTGGCCCACAAGTGCGGAAGGTGGCTACATAACCTTGCCGCTTGGGGGGCCTCACCGCTTCAGAGAGGAGGGCAAAATCAAAAGTGGCCCACAAGTGGGCAAGGTGGCTGTATAACCCGTGCCGCTTGCGGGGTCCCCACCGCTTCAAAGCGGGGGGCAGAATCAGAAGTGGCCCACAAGTGGGCAAGGTGGCTATATAACCCCTGCCGCCTGGGGCCCCCCCACCGCTTCAAAGCGGGGGGCAGATTCACAGGTGACCCACAAGTGGGCAAGGGGGCTGCATAACCCCTGCCGCCTAGGGAGTCCCCACCGCTTTAGAGCGGGGGGCGGAATCAGAGGTGGCCCAAAAGTGGGCAAGGTGGCTACATAACCCCTGCCACCCGGGGGGTCCACACCGCTTTAGAGCGGGGGGCGGAATCAGAAGTGGCCCACAAGTGGGCAAGGTGGCTACATAACCCCTGCCGCTTCGGGGGTCCCCAGCGCTTCAGAGCGGGGGGTAGAATCAGAGGTGGCCCACAAGTGGGCAAGGTGGCTACATAACCCCTTCCCCCTAGGGGGGTCCCCACCGCTTTAGAGCGGGGGGCAAAATCAGAGGTGGCCCACAAGTGGGCAAGGTGGCTACATAACCCCTGCCGCCGGGGGGGGGGGTCCCCACCGCTTCAGAGCGGGGGGCAGAATCAGAAGTGGCCCACAAGTGGGCAAGGTGACTGCATAACCCCTGCCGCTTGGGGTGTCCCCACCGCTTCAGAGCGGGGGGGGGGAATCAGAAGTGGCCCACAAGTCGGCAAGGTGGATAAATAAACCCTGCCGCCTGGGGGGTCCCCGACGCTTTAGAACGGGGGGCAGAATCGGAATTGGCCCACAAGTGGGCAAGGTGGCTGCATAACCCCTACTGCTTGGGGGGTCCCCACCGCTTCCTAGCGGCGGGCAGAATCAAAAGTGGCCCACACCTGGGCAAGGTGGCTACATAACCCCTACCGCCTGGGGGGTCCCTACCGCTTCAGAGCAGGGGGCATAATCAGAGGTGGCCCCCAAGTGGGCAAGGTGGCTACATAACCCCTGCTACTTGCGGGGTCCCAACCGCTTCAGAGCGGGGGGCAAAATTAAAAGTGGCCCACAAGTGGGCAAGGTGGCTACATAACCCCTGCCGCTTGGGGGGTACCCACCGCTTCAAAGCAGGGGGGCACAATCGGAAGTGTCCCACAAGTGGGCAAGGTGGCTGCATAACCCCTGACGCCTAAGGGGGTCCCCACCGCTTCAGAGCGGGGTAGAATCAGATGTGGCCCACAAGTGCGGAAGGTGGCTACATAACCCTGCCGCTTGGGGGTCCCCACCGCTTCTGGGCGGGGAAGCAGAATCAAAAGCGGCCCACAAGTGGGCAAGGTGGCTACATAACGCCTGCCGCTTGGGGGGTCCCCACCGCTTCAGAGCGGGGGGCAGAATGAGATGTGGCCCACAAGTGGGCCAGGTGGCTACATAACCCTTGCTGCCTGGGGGGTCCCCACGGCTTTAGAGCGGGGGGCAGAATCAGAAGTGACCCACAAGTGGGCAAGGTGGTTACATAACCCCTCCCGCTTGGGGGCTCCCCACCGCTTCACAGCGCGGGGAAGAATCACGGGTGGCCCACAAGTGGGCAAGGTGGCTACATAACCCCTGCCGGCTGGGGGTTCCGCACCGCTTCGAAGGGGGGGGACAGAATCAGAGGTGGCCCACAAGTGGGCAAGGTGGCTACATAACCCCTGCCGGCTGGGGGTTCCGCACCGCTTCAAAGGGGGGGGGGGGCAGAATCAGAGGTGGCCCACAAGTGGGCAAGGTGGCTACATAACCCCTGCCGCCTAGGGGGTCCCCACCGCTTCAGAGCGGGGGGCACAATCACAAGTGGCCCACAAGTGGGCAAGGTGGCTACATAACCACTACCGCCTAGGAGGTCCCCACCGCTTCAAAGCGGGGGGCACAATCAGATGGTCATATAACCCCTGCCGCCTACGGGGTTCCCACCGCTTCCGAGCGGGGTGCAGATTCAGAAGTGGCCCACAAGTGGGCAAGGTGGCTAAACAACCCTTGCCGCCCTCGGGGGTCCCCATCGCTTTAGAGCGGGGGGCAGAATCAGAAGTGGCCCACAAGTGGGTAAGGTGGCTACATAACCCCTGCCGCCTGGGGGGTCCCCGACGCTTTAGAGCAGGGGGGCAGATTCAGAAGTGGCCCACAAGTGGGCAAGATGGCTACATAACCCCTGCCGCCTGGGGGGTCCCCACCGCTTCAAAGCGGGGGGCAGAATCAGAAGTGGCCCACAAGTGGGCAAGGTGGCTATATAACCCCTGCCGCCTGGGGGCCCCCCACCGCTTCAAAGCGGGGGGCAAAATCACAAGTGACCCACAAGTGGGCAAGGGGGCTGCATAACCCCTGCCGTTTGGGCGTCCCCACCGCTTCACAGCAGGGGGCACAATCAGAAGTGGCCCACAAGTGGGCAAGGTGGCTACATGACCCCTACCGCCTAGGCAGTCCCCACCGCTTCAGAGCGGGGGGCACAAGCACAAGTGGCCCACAAATGGGCAAGGTTGCTACATAACCCCTGCCACCCGGGGGGTCCCTACTGCTTTAGAGCGGGGGGCGGAATCAGAGGTGGCCCACAAGTGGGCAAGGTGGCTACATAACCCCTGCCACCCGGGGGTTCCTACTGCTTCAGAGCGGGGGGCAGAATCAGAGGTGGCCCACAAGTGGGCAAGGTGGCTACATAACCCCTGCCGTTTGGGGGGTCCCCACCGCTTTAGAGCGGGGGGCGGAATCAGAAGTGGCCCACAAGTGGGCAAGGTGGCTACATAACCCCTGCCGCTTCGGGGGTCCCCACCGCTTCAGAGCGGGGGGCAGAATCAGAGGTGGCCCACAAGTGGGCAAGGTGGCTACATAACCCCTGCCGCCTCGAGGGGTCCCCACCGCTTTAGAGCGGGGGGCAAAATCAGAGGTGGCCCACAAGTGGGCAAGGTGGCTACATAACCCCTGCCGCCGGGGGAGGGGGGGGGGTCCCCACCGCTTTAGAGCGGGGGGCCGAATCAGCGGTGGCCCACAAGTGGGCAAGGTGGCTGCATAACCCTTGCCGCTTGGGGGGTCCCCACCGCTTCAGAGCGGGGGGGAGAATCAGAAGTGGCCCACAAGTCGGCAAGGTGGCTAAATAACCCCTGCCGCCTGGGGGGTTCCCGACGCTTTAGAACGGGGGGCAGAATCAGAATTGGCCCACAAGTGGGCAAGGTGGCTGCATAACCCCTACTGCTTGGGGGGTCCCCACCGCTTCATAGCGGGGGGCAGAATCAAAAGTGGCCCACACGTGGGCAAGGTGGCTACATAACCCCTACCGCCTGGGGGGTCCCTACCGCTTCAGAGCGGGGGGCGGAATCAGAGGTGGACCACAAGTGGGCAAGGTGGCGAGATAACCCCTGCTGCTTGGGGGGTCCCAACCGCTTCAGAGCGGGGGGCAAAATTAAAAGTGGCCCACAAGTGGGCAAGGTGGCTACATAACCCCTGCCGCCGGGGGGGGTCCCCACCGCTTCAGAGCAGGGGGGCACAATCAGAAGTGTCCCACAAGTGGGCAAGGTGGCTAAATAACCCCTGCCGCCTAGGGGGTCCCCACCGCTTCAGAGCGGGGGGCAGAATCAGAAGTGGCCCACAAGTGGGCAGGGTGGCTACATAACCCCTACCGCTTGGGGGGTCCCCACCGCTTCAGAGCGGGGGGGGGCAGAATCAGAAGTGGCCCACAAGTGGGCAAGGTGGCTACATAACCCCTACCGTTTGGGGGGTTCCCCACCGCTTCGGAGCGGGGTAGAATCAGATGTGGCCCACAAGTGCGGAAGGTGGCTACATAACCCTGCCCCTTGGGGGGCCTCACCGCTTCAGAGAGGAGGGTAGAATCAAAAGCGGCCCACAAGTGGGCAAGATGGCTACATAACCCTTGCTGCCTGGGGGGTCCCCAGGGCTTTAGAGCGGGGGGCAGAATCAGAAGTGACCCACAAGTGGGCAAGGTGGTTACATAACCCCTCCTGCTTGGGGGGTCCCCACCGCTTCAGAGCGGGGGGCGGAATCACAGGTGGCCCACAAGTGGGCAAGGTGGCTACATAACCCCTGCCTGCTAGGGGTTCCGCACCGCTTCGAAGGGGGGGGGCAGAATCAGAGGTGGCCCACAAGTGGGCAAGGTGGCTACATCACCCCTGCCGCTTGGGGGACCCCTACCGTTTCACAACGGGGGGCAAAATCAGAAGTGGCCCACAAGTGGGCAAGGTGGCTACATAACCCCTGCCGCCTAGGGGGTCCCCACCGCTTCAGATCGGGGGGCACAATCACAAGTGGCCCACAAGTCGGCAAGGTGGCTACATAACCACTACCGCCTAGAAGGTCCCCACCGCTTCAAAACGGGGGGCACAATCAGATGGTCATATAACCCCTGCCGCCTACGGGGTTCCCACCGCTTCCGAGCGGGGGGCAGATTCAGAAGTGGCCCACAAGTGGGCAAGGTGGCTAAACCACCCTTGCCGCCCTGGGGGGTCCCGACCGCTTCAGAGCGGGGGGTAGAAACCAGAGGTGGTGGAAAGTGCGCAAGGTGGCTACATAACCCCTGCCGCCTGGTGGGTCCCCACCGCTTTAGAGCAGGGGGGCAGAATCAGAGGTGGCCCACAAGTGGGCAAGATGGCTACATAACCCCTGCCGCCTAGGGGGTCCCCACCGCTTTAGAGCGGGGGGCAGAATAAGAAGTGGCCCACAAGTGGGTAAGGTGGCTACATAACCCCTGCCGCCTGGGGGGTCCCCACCACATTAGAGCAGCGGGGCAGAATCAGAAGTGGGCCACAAGTGGGCAAGATGGCTACATAACCCCTGCCGCCTAGGGGGTCCCCACCACTTTAGAGCGGGGGGCAGAATCGGAAGTGGCCCACAAGTGGGTAAGGTGGCTAAATAACCCCTGCCGCCTGGGGGTTCCCAACCGCTTCAGAACGGGGGGCAGAATCAGAAGTGGCCCACAAGTGGGCAGAGTGGCAACATAACCCCTGCCGCCCGGGGGGTCCCCACCGCTTCACAGGGGGGGCATAATGGGAAGTGGCCCACAAGTGGGCAAGGTGGCTAAATAACCCCTGCCGCCTAGGGGGTCCCCACCGCTTCAGAGCGGGGGGCAGAATCAGAGGTGGCCCACAAGTGGGCAGTGTGGCTGCATAACCACTGTCGCTTGGGGGTCCCCCGGCGCTTCAGAGCAGAGGGCAGAATGGGTAGTGGCCCACAAGTGGGCAAGGTGGCTACATAACCCCTGGAGGCGTAGGGGGGTCCCCACCGCTTTAGAGCGGGGGTCAGAATCAGAAGTGGCCAACAAGTGGGCAAGGTGGCTACATAACCCTTGCTGCCTGGGGGGTCCCCACCGCTTTAGAGCGGGGGGCAAAATCAGAAGTGGCCCACAAGTGGGTAAGGTGGCTACATAACCCCTGCCGCTTGGGGGGTCCCCACCGCTTTAGAGCGGGGGGCAGAATCAGAAGTGGCCCACAAGTGGGCAAGGGGGCTACATAACCCCTGCCACCCGGGGGGTCCCCACCGCTTCAGAGCGAGGGGCAGAATCAGAAGTGGCCAACAAGTGGGCAAGGTGGCTACATAACCCCTGCCGCCCGGGGGGTCCCCACCGCTTCAGAGCGGGGGGCAGAATCAGCGGTGGCCCACAAGTGGGCAAGATGGCTAAATAACCCTTGCCGCCTTGGGGGTCCCCAGCGCTCCAGAGCAGGGGGCAGAATCACAAGTGGCCCACAAGTGGGCAAGATGGCTAAACCACCCTTGCCGCCCTGGGGGGTCCCAACCGCTTCAGAGCGGGGGGCAGAAACCAGAGGTGGTACACAAGTGCGCAAGGTGGCTACATAACCCCTGCCGCCTGGGGGGTCCCCACCGCTTTAGAGCAGGGGGGCAGAATCAGAGGTGGCCCACAAGTGGGCAAGGTGGCTACATAACCCCTGCCGCCTAGGGGGTCCCCACCGCTTTAGGGCGGGGGGCAGAATCAGAAGTGGCCCACAAGTGGGTAAGGTGGCTACATAACCCCTGCCGCCTGGGGGGTCCCCACCACATTAGAGCAGCGGGGCAGAATCGAAAGTGGGCCACAAGTGGGCAAGATGGCTACATAACCCCTGCCGCCTAGGGGGTCCCAACCGCTTTGGAGCGGGGGGCAGAATCAGAAGTGGCCCACAAGTGGGTAAGGTGGCTAAATAACCCCTGCCGCCTGGGGGTTCCCCACCGCTTCAGAGCGGGGGGCGGAATCAGAAGTGGCCCACAAGTGGGCAAGGTGGCTACATAACCCTGCCGCCCGGGGGGGTCCCCACCGCTTCACAGGGGGGGCATAATGGGAAGTGGCCCACAAGTGGGCAAGGTGGCTAAATAACCCCTGCCGCCTAGGGGGTCCCCACCGCTTCGGAGCGGGGGGCAGAATCAGAGGTGGCCCACCAGTGGGCAAGGTGGCTGCATAACCACTGCCGCTTGGGGGTCCCCCGGCGCTTCGGAGCAGAGGGCAGAATGGGAAGTGGCCCACAAGTGGGCAAGGTGGCTACATAACCCCTGGAGGCCTAGGGGGGTCCCCACCGCTTTAGAGCGGGGGGCAGAATCAGAGGTGGCCCACAAGTGGGTAAGGGGGCTACATAACCCCTGCCACCCGGGGGGTCCCCACCGCTTCAGAGCGGGGGGCAGTATCAGCGGTGGCCCACAAGTGGGCAACATGGCTAAATAACGCTTGCCGCCTGGGAGGTCCCAGGCGCTCCAGAGCACGGGGCAGAATCACAAGTGGCCCACAAGTGGGCAAGGTGGCGACATAACCCCTGCCACCCGGGGGGTCCCCACCACTTTAGAGCGGGGGGAAGAATCAGAAGTGGCCCACAAGTGGGCAAGGTGGCTAAACAACCCTTGCCGCCCTGGGGGGTCCCCACCGCTTCAGAGCGGGGGGCAGAAACCAGAGGTGGCCAACAAGTGGGCAAGATGGCTACATAACCCCTGCCGCCTAGGGGGTCCCCACCACTTTAGAGCGGGGGGCAGAATCAGAAGGGGCCCACAAGTGGGTAAGGTGGCTAAATAACCCCTGCCGCCTGGGGGTTCCCCACCGCTTCAGAGCGGGGGGCGAAATCAGAAGTGGCCCACAAGTGGGCAAGGTGGCTACATAACCCCTGCCGCCCGGGGGGTCCCCACCGCTTCCGAGCGGGGGGCAGATTCAGAAGGGGCCCACAAGTGGGCAGTGTGGCTAAACAACCCTTGCCGCCCTGGGTGCCCCCCATCGCTTCAGAGCGGGGGGCACAAACCAGAGGTGGCCCACAAGTGGGCAAGGTGGCTACATAACCCTTCCCCCCTGGGGGGTCCCCACCGCTTTAGAGCAGGGGGGCAGAATCGGAAGTGGCCCACAAGTGGGCAAGGTGGCTACATAACCCCTGCCGCCTAGGGGTCCCCACCGCTTTAGAGCGGGGGCAAAATCAGAAGTGGCCCACAAGTGGGCAAGGTGGCTACATAACCCCTGCCGCCCGGGGGGTCCCCACCGCTTCAGAGTGGGGGGCAGAATCCGAAGTGGCCCACAAGTGGGCAAGGCGGCTACATAACCCTTGCTGCCTTGGGGGTCCTACCGCTTTAGAGCGGGGGGCAGAATCAGAAGTGACCCACAAGTGGACAAGGTGGCTACATAACCCCTCCCGCTTGGGGGATCCCCACCGCTTCAGAGCGGGGGGCAGAATCACAGGTGGCCCACAAGTGGGCAAGGTGGCTACATAACCCCTCCCGCTTGGGGGATCCCCACCGCTTCAGAGCGGCGGGCAGAATCACAGGTGGCCCACAAGTGGGCAAGGTGGCTACATAACCCCTGCCGCTTGGGGGATCCCTACCGCTTCAGAGCGGGGGGCAAAATCAGAAGTGGCCCAAAAGTGGGCAAAGTGGCTACATAACCCCTGCCGCCTAGGGGGTCCCCACCGCTTCAGAGCGGGGGGCACAATCAGAAGTGGCCCACAAGTGGGCAAGGTGGCTACATAACCCCTACCGCCTAGGAGGTCCCCACCGCTTCAAAGCGGGGGGCACAATCAGATGGTCATATAACCCCTGCCGCCTAGGGGGTTCCCACCGGTTCCGAGCGGGGGGCAGATTCTGAAGTGGCCCACAAGTGGGCAAGGTGGCTAAACCACCCTTGCCGCCCTGGGGGGTCCCAACCGCTTCAAAGCGGGGGGCAGAAACCAGAGGTGGTACACAAGTGCGCAAGGTGGCTACATAACCCCTGCCGCCTGGGGGGTCCCCACCGCTTTAGAGCAGGGGGGCAGAATCAGAGGTGGCCCACAAGTGGGCAAGGTGGCTACATAACCCCTGCCGCCTAGGGGGTCCCCACCGCTTTAGAGCGGGGGGCAGAATCAGAAGTGGCCCACAAGTGGGTAAGGTGGCTACATAACCCCTGCCGCCTGGGGGGTCCCCACCACATTAGAGCAGCGGGGCAGAATCAGAAGTGGGCCACAAGTGGGCAAGATGGCTACATAACCCCTGCCGCCTAGGGGGTCCCAACCGCTTTGGAGCGGGGGGCAGAATCAGAAGTGGCCCACAAGTGGGTAAGGTGGCTAAATAACCCCTGCCGCCTGGGGGTTCCCCACCGCTTCAGAGCGGGGGGCAGAATCAGAAGTGGCCCACAAGTGGGCAAGGTGGCTACATAACCCCTGCCGCCCGGGGGGTCCCCACCGCTTCACAGGGGGGGCATAATGGGAAGTGGCCCACAAGTGGGCAAGGTGGCTAAATAACCCCTGCCGCCTAGGGGGTCCCCACCGCTTCAGAGCGGGGGGCAGAATCAGAGGTGGCCCACAAGTGGGCAAGGTGGCTGCATAACCACTGCCGCTTGGGGGTCCCCCGGCGCTTCAGAGCAGAGGGCAGCATGGGAAGTGGCCCACAAGTGGGCAAGGTGGCTACATAACCCCTGGAGGCCTAGGGGGGTCCCCACCGCTTTTGTGGGCAAGGTGGCGACATAACCCCTGCCGCCTAGGGGGTCCCCACCACTTTAGAGCGGGGGGCAGAATCAGAAGTGGCCCACAAGTGGGTAAGGTGGCTAAATAACCCCTGCCGTCTGGGGGTTCCCCACCGCTTCAAAGTGGGGGGCAGAATCAGAACTGGCCCACAAGTGGGCATGGTGGCTACATAACCCCTGCCGCCCGGGGGGTCCCCACCCTTTCACGGCGGGGGGCATAATGGGAAGTGGCCCACAAGTGGGCAAAGTGGCTAAATAACCCCTGCCGCTTGGTGGCGCACAAGTGGGCAAGGTGGCCGCATAACCACTGCCGCTTGGGGGGTCCCGGGCGCTTCAGAGCAAAGGGCAGAATGGGAAGTGGCCCACAAGTGGGCAAGGTGGCTACATAACCGCTACCGCCTGGGGGGGTCCCCACCGCTTTAGAGCGGGGGGCAGAATCACAGATGGCCCACGAGTGGGCAAGGGGGCTACATAACCCCTGCCACCCGGGACGGTCCCCATCGCTTCAGAGCGGTGGGCAGAATCCAAGGTGGCCTACAAGTGGGCAAGGTGGCTGCATAACCACTGCCGCTTGAGGGGTCCCCGGCGCTTTAGAGCAGAGGGCAGAATCAGAAGTGACCCACAACTGGGCAAGGTGGCTACATAACCCCTGCCACCCGGGGGGTCACGACCAGTTTAGAGCAGGGGGCGGAATCAGAAATGGCCCACAAGTGGGCAAGGTGGCGACATAACCCCTGCCACCCGGGGGGTCCCTATGGCTTTAGAGCGGGGGGCAGAATCAGAAGTGGCCCACAAGTGGGCAAGGTGGCTAAATAACCCCTGCCGCCTCAGGGGTCCCCAGCGCTCTAGAGCAGGGGGCAGAATCACATGTGGCCCACAAGTGGGCAAGGTGGCGACATAACCCCTGCCAGCCGGGGGGTCCCTATGGCTTTAGAGCGGGGGGCAAAATCAGAGGTGGCCCACAAGTGGGCAAGGTGGCTACATAACCCCTGCCACCGGGGGGGTCCCCACCGCTTTAGCGCGGGTGGCGGAATCAGAAGTGGGCCACAAGTGGGCAAGATGGCTACATAACCCCTGCCGCCCAGGGGGTCCCCACCGCTTCAGAGCGGGGGGCAGAATCAGAAGTGGCCCACAAGTGGGCAAGGTGGCTAAAAAACCCTTGCCGCCTGGGGGGTCCCACCGCTTCAGAGCGGGGGGCAGAATCAGAAGTGGCCCACAAGTGGGCAAGGTGGCTACATAAACCATGCCACCCGGGGGGTCCCTACCGCTTTAGAGCAGGGGGCGGAATCAGAAATGGCCCACAAGTGGGCAAGGTGGCTGCATAACCCGTGCCGCCCTGGGGGGTCCCCGGCGCTTCACAGCGGGGGGCATAACCGGAAGTGGCCCACAAGTGGGCAAGGTGGCTACATAACCCCTGCCGCCTGGGGGGTCCCGACCACTTTAGAGCGGGGGGCAGAATCCGAGGTGGCGCACAAGTGGGCAAGGTGGCCGCATAACCACTGCCGCTTGGGGGGTCCCCGGCGCTTCAAAGCAGAGGGCAGAATGGGAAGTGGCCCACAAGTGGGCAAGGTGGGTACATAACCCCTGCCGCCTAGGGGGGTCCCCACCGCTTTAGAGCGGGGGGCAGAATCACAGGTGGCGACATAACCCGTGCCACCCGGGGGGTTCCTACTGCTTTAGAGCGGGGGGCGGAATCAGAGGTGGCACACAAGTGGGCAAGGTAGCTGCATAACCCGTGCCGCTTGGGGGGTCCCCGGCGCTTCAGAGCGGAGGGCAGAATGGCAAGGTGGCTACATAACCCCTGCCGCCTGGGGGGTCCCGCCGCTTAAGAGCGGGGGGCAGAATCACAGGTGGCCCACAAGGGGGCAAGGTGGCTACATAACCCCTGCCACCCGGGGGGTCCCTACTGCTTTAGAGCAGGGGGCGGAATCAGAAATGGCCCACAAGTGGGCAAGGTGGCGACATAACCCCTACCACCGGGGGGGTTCCTACCGCTTTAGCGCGGGGGCAGAATCAGAAGTGGCTCACAAGTGGGCAAGGTGGCTACAGAAGCCCCGCCGCCTGGGGGGTCCCCACCGCTTCAGAGCGGGGGGCGGAATCAGAAGTGGCCCACAAGTGGACAAGGTGGCTACATAACCACTGCCGCCTGGGGGTTCCCCACCGCTTCAGAGCGGGGGGTAGAATCACAGGTGGCCCACAAGTGGGCAAGGTGGCTACATAACCCCTGCCGCCTGATGGTTCCCCACCGCTTCGAAGGGGGGGGGAGAATCATAGGTCGCTCACAAGTGGGCAAGGTGGCTACATAACCCCTGCCGCCCGGGGGGTCCCCACCGCTTCGGGGCGGGGGGCATAATGGGAAGTGGCCCACAAGTGGGCAAATTGGCTAAATAACCCCTGCCGCCCAGGGGCTCCCCACCACTTTAGAGCGGGGGGCAGAATCCGAGGTGGCGCACAAGTGGGCAAGGTGGCTGCATAACCACTGCCGCTTGGGGGGTCCCCGGCGCTTCAGAGCAAAGGGCAGAATGGGAAGTGGCCAACAAGTGGGCAAGGTGGCAACATAACCCCTGCCCCCTAGGGGGGTCCCCACCGCTTTAGAGCGGGGGGCAGAATCACAGGTGGCCCACAAGTGGGCAAGGGGGCTACATAAGCCCTGCCACCCGGGGGGTCCCCACCGCTTCAGAGCGGGGGGCAGAATCAGAGGTGGCCTACAAGTGGGCAAGGTGGCTGCATAACCACTGCCGCTTGAGGGGTCCCCGGCGCTTTAGAGTAGAGGGCAGAATGGGAAGTGGCCCACAAGTGGGCAAGGTGGCTACATAACCCCTGCCGCTTGGGGGGGTCCCCATCGCTTCAGAGCGGGGGGTAGAATCAGAAGTGGCCCACAAGTGGGCAAGGTGGCTAAATAACCCCTGCCGCCTGGGGGTTCCCCACCGCTTTAGAGTAGGGGGGCAGAAGCAAAAGTGGCCCACAAGTGGGCAAGGTGGCTAAATAACCCTTGCCGCCTGGGGGGACCCGAGCGCTCCAGAGCAGGGGGCAGAATCACAAGTGGCCCACAAGTGGGCAAGATGGCGACAAAACCCCTGCCACCCGGGCGGTCCCTATGGCTTTAGAGCAGGGGGGCAGATTCAGAAGTGGCCCACAAGTGGGCAAGGTGGCTAAATAACCCCTGCCGCCTGAGGGGTCCCCAGCGCTCCAGAGCAAAGGGCAGAATCACAAGTGGCCCACAAGTGGGCAAGGTGGCGACATAACCCCTGCCACCCGGGGGGTCCCTATGGCTTTAGAGCGGGGGGCAGAATCAGAGGTGGCCCACAAGTGGGCAAGGTGGCTACATAACCCCTGCCACCGGGGGGGTCCACACCGCTTTAGCGCGGGGGGCGGAATCAGAAGTGGCCCACAAGTGCGCAAGGTGGCTACATAACCCCTGCCGCCTAGGGGGTCCCCACCGCTTCAGAGCGGGGGGCAGAATCAGAAGTGGCCCACAAGTGGGCAAGGTGGCTAAAAAACCCCTGCCGCCTGGGGGGTCCCACCGCTTCAGAGCGGGGGGCAGAAGCAGAAGTGGCCCACAAGTGGGCAAGGTGGCTACATAACCCCTGCCACCCGGGGGGTCCCTACTGCTTTAGAGCGGGGGGGGCGGAATCAGAGGTGGCACACAAGTGGGCAAGGTGGCTGCATAACCCGTGCCGCCCTGGGGGGTCCCCGGCGCTTAACAGCGGGGGGCATAAGGGGAAGTGGCCCACAAGTGGGCAAGGTGGCTACATAACCCCTGCCGCCTGGCGGGTCCCCACCGCTTCACCGCGGGGGGCATAATGGGAAGTGGCCCACAAGTGGGCAAGGTGGCTAAATAACCCCTGCCGCCTAGGGGGTCCCCACCACTTTAGAGCGGGGGGCAGAATACAAGGTGGCGCACAAGTGGGCAAGGTGGCTGCATAACCACTGCCGCTTGGGGGGTCCCCGGCGCTTCAAAGCAGAGGGCAGAATGGGAAGTGGCCCACAAGTGGGCAAGGTGGCTACATAACCCCTGCCGCCTGGGGGGTCCCGCCGCTTCAGAGCGGGGGGCAGAATCACAGGTGGCCCACAAGTGGGCAAGGTGGCTACATAACCCGTGCCACCCGGGGGGTCCCTACTGCTTTAGAGCAGGGGGCGGAATCAGAAATGGCCCACAAGTGGACAAGGTGGCGACATAACCCCTGCCACCGGGGGGGGTTCCTACCGCTTTAGCGCGGGGGCAGAATTAGAAGTGGCTCAGAAGTGGGCAAGGTGGCTACAGAACCCCCGCCGCCTGGGGGGTCCCCACCGCTTCAGAGCGGGGGGGCGGAATCAGAGGTGGCACACAAGTGGGCAAGGTGGCTGCATAACCCGTGCCGCCCTGGGGGGTCCCCGGCGCTTCACAGCGGGGGGCATAATGGGAAGTGGCCCACAAGTGGGCAAGGTGGCTACATCACCCCTGCCGCCTGGCGGTTCCCCACCGCTTCACCGCGGGGGGCATAATGGGAAGTGGCCCACAAGTGGGCAAGGTGGCTAAATAACCCCTGCCGCCTAGGGGGTCCCCACCACTTTAGAGCGGGGGGCAGAATCCGAGGTGGCGCACAAGTGGGCAAGGTGGCTGCATAACCACTGCCGCTTGGGGGGTCCCCGGCGCTTCAAAGCAGAGGGCAGAATGGGAAGTGGCCCACAAGTGGGCAAGGTGGCTACATAACCCCTGCCACCCGGGGAGTCCCGACCAGTTTAGAGCAGGGGGCGGAATCAGAAATGGCCCACAAGTGGGCAAGGTGGCGACATAACCAGTGCCACCCGGGCGGTCCCTATGGCTTTAGAGCAGGGGGGCAGATTCAGAAGTGGCCCACAAGTGGGCAATGTGGCTAAATAACCGCTGCCGCCTGAGGGGTCCCCAGCGCTCCAGAGCAGGGGGCAGAATCACAAGTGGCCCACAAGTGGGCAAGGTGGCGACATAACCCCTGCCGCCTAGGGGGTCCCTATGGCTTTAGAGCGGGGGGCACAATCAGAGGTGGCCCACAAGTGGGCAAGGTGGCTACATAACCCCTGCCACCGGGGGGGTCCACACCGCTTTAGCGCGGGTGGCGGAATCAGAAGTGGCCCACAAGTGGGCAAGGTGGCTACATAACCCCTGCCGCCTAGGGGGTCCCCACCGCTTCAGAGCGGGGGGCAGAATCACAGGTGGCCCACAAGTGGGCAAGGTGGCTAAAAAACCCCTGCCGCCTGGGGGGTCCCACCGCTTCAGAGCGGGGGGCAGAAGCAGAAGTGGCCCACAAGTGGGCAAGGTGGCTGCATAACCCCCGCCGCCTGGGGGGTCCCCGCCGCTTCGGAGCGGGGGGCAGAAGCAGAAGTGGCCCACAAGTGGGCAAGGTGGCTACATGACCCTTGCCACCCGGGGGGTCCCTACTGCTTTAGAGCGGGGGGGCGGAATCACAGGTGGCACACAAGTGGGCAAGGTGGCTGCATAACCCGTGCCGCCCTGGGGGGTCCCCGGCGCTTCACAGCGGGGGGCATAATGGGAAGTGGCCCACAAGTGGGCAAGGTGGATACATAACCCCTGCCGCCTGGCGGGTCCCCACCGCTTCACCGCGGGGGGCATAATGGGAAGTGGCCCACAAGTGGGCAAGGTGGCTACATAACCCCTGCCGCCTGGCGGGTCCCCACCGCTTCACCGCGGGGGGCATAATGGGGAGTGGCCCACAAGTGGGCAAGGTGGCTACATAACCACTGCCGCCTAGGGGTTCCCCACCACTTTAGAGCGGGGGGCAGAATCAAAGGTGGCCCACAAGTGGGCAAGGTGGCTACATAACCCCTGCCGCCTGGGGGTTCCCCACCGCTTCGAAGGGGGGGGGGAGGATCATAGGTCGCCCACAAGTGGGCAAGGTGGCTACATAACCCCTGCCGCCTGGGGGGTCCCCACCGCTTTAGAGCGGGGGGCAGAAGCAGAAGTGGCCCACAAGTGGGCAAGGTGGCTGCATAACCCCCGCCGCCTGGGGGGTCCCTACCGCTTCAGAGCGGGGGGCAGAATCAGAAGTGGCCCACAAGTGGGTAAGGTGGCTACATAACCCCTGCCGCCTGGGGGTTCCCCACCGCTTCACAGCGGGGGGCAAATTCCAAAATGGCCCACAAGTGGGCAAGGTGGCTAATGAACCCCTGCCGCCTGGGGGGTCCCCACCGCTTCAGAGCGGGGGCAGAATCAGAAGTGGCCCACAAGTGGGCAAGGTGGCTACATAACCCCTGCCGCCTGGGGGGTCCCCACCGCTTTAGAGCGGGGGGCGGAAGCAGAAGTGGCCCACAAGTGGGCAAGGTGGCTACATAACCCCTGCCGCCTTGGGGGGTCCCCACCGCTTTAGAGCGGGGGGCAGAATCAGAAGTGGCCCACAAGTGGGCAAGATGGCTACATAACCCCTGCCACCCGGGGGGTTCCCACCGCTTCAGAGCGAGGGGCAAAATCAGAAGTGGCCCACAAGTGGGCATAGTGGCTAAATAACCCCTGCCGCCTAGGGGGTCCCCAACGCTTTAGAGCGGAGGGCAGAATCAGAGGTGGCCCACAAGTGGGCAAGGTGGCTACATAGCCACTGCCGCTTGGGGGGTCCCCGGCGCTTCAGAGCAGAGAGCAGAATGCGAAGTGGCCCACAAGTGGGCAAGGTGGCTACATAACCCCTGCCCCCTGGGGGGTCCCCACCGCTTTAGAGCGGGGGGCAGAATCAGAGGTGACCCACAAGTGGGCAAGGGGGCTACATAAACCCTGCCGCCCGGGTGGTCCCCACCGCTTCAGAGTGGGGGGCAGAATCAGAAGTGGCCCACAAGTGGGCAAGGTGGCTAAATAACCCCTGCCGCCTAGGGGGTCCCCACCGCTTCAGAGCGGGGGGCAGAATCAGAGGTGGCCTACAAGTGGGCAAGGTGGCTGCACAACCACTGCCGCTTGGGGGGTCCCCGGCGCTTCAGAGCAGAGAGCAGAATGCGAAGTGGCCCACACCAGGGCAAGGTGGCTACATAACCCCTGCCGCCTGGGGGGGTCCCGCCGCTTTAGAGCGGGGGGCAGAATCACAGGTGGCCCACAAGTGGGCAAAGTGGCTAAATAACCCGTGCCGCCCGGGGGGTCCCCGCCGCTTCAAAGCAGAGGGCAGAATGGGAAGTGGCCCACAAGTGGGCAAGGTGGCTAAATAACCCCTACCGCCCGGGGGGTCCCCACCGCTTCAGAGTGGGGGGCAAAATCAGAGGTGGCCCACAAGGGGGCAAGGTGGCTAAATAATCCCTGCCGCCTAGGGGGTCCCCACCGCTTTAGAGCGGGGGGCAGAATCAGAGGTGGCCAACAAATGGTCAAGGTGGCTGCATAACCACTGCCGCTTGGGGGGTCCCCGGCGCTTCGGAGGAGAGAGCAGAATGGGAAGTGGCCCACAAGTGGACAAGGTGGCTACATAACCCCTGCCGCCTGGGGGGGTCCCAACCGCTTCAGAGCGGGGGGCAGAAGCAGAGGTGGCCCACAAGTGGGCAAGGTGGCTACATAACCCTTGCCACCCAGGGGGGTCCCCACCGCTTCAGAGCGGGGGGCAGAAGCAGAAGTGGCCCACAAGGGGGCGAGGTGGCTGAATAATCCCTGCCGCCTAGGGGGTCCCCACCGCTTCATAGCGGGGGGCAGAATCAGAGGTGGCCAACAAGTGGGCAAGGTGGCTGCATAACCACTGCCGCTTGGGGGGTCCCCGGCGCTTGAGAGCAGAGAGCAGAATGGGAAGTGGCCCACAAGTGGGCAACGTGGCTACATAACCCCTGCCGCCCGCGGGGTCCCCACCACTTCACAGCAGGGGGTAGAATCAGAAGTGGCCCACAAGTGGGCAAGGTGGCTGCATAACCCCTACCGCCTGGGGGGTCCCAAGCGCTCCAGAGCAGGGAGCAGAATCAGAAGTGGCCCAAAAGTGGGCAAGGTGGCTAAATAACCCTTGCCGCCTGGAGGGTCCCACCCCTCCAGAGCGGGGGGCAGAATCAGAAGTGGCCCACAAGTGGGCAAGGTGGCTACATAACCCGTGCCACCCGGGGGGTCGGTACCGCTTTAGAGCGGGGGGCGGAATCAGAAGTGGTCCACAAGTGTGCAGGGTGGCGACATAACCCTTGCCGCTAGGGGGGTCCATGGCGCTTCAGAGCGGAAGGCAGAATGGGAAGTGGCCCACAAGTGGACAAGGTGGCTACATAACCCCTGCCGCCTGGGGGGTCCCACCGCTTCAGGGTGGGGGGCAGAATAAGAAGTGGCCCACAAGTGGGCAAGGTGGCTAAATAACCCCTACCCTTTGGGGGGTCCCCAGCGCTGCAGAGCAGGGGGCAGAATCAGAAGTGGCCCACAAGTGGGCAAGGTGGCTAAATAACCCGTGCCGCCTAGGGGGTCCCCACCGCTTCGGAGAAGGGGGCAGCATCAGAGGTGGCCCACAAGTGGGCAAGGTGGCTGCATAACCATTGCCGCTTGGGAGGTCCCCAGCGCTTCAAAGCAGAGGGCAGAATGGGAAGTGGCCCACAAGTGGGCAAGGTGGCTACATAACCCATGCCGCCTGGGGGGGTCCCCACCGCTTCAGAGCGGGGGGCAGGTTCATAAGTGGCCCACAAGTGGGCAAGGTGGCTAAACAACCGTTGCCGCCCTGGGGGGTCCCCACCGCTTCAGAGCGGGGGGCAGATTCATAAGTGGCCCACAAGTGGGCAAGGTGGCTAAACAACCGTTGCCGCCCTGGGGGGTCCCCACCGCGTCAGAGCGGGGGGCAGAATCAGAAGTGGCCCACAAGTGGGCAAGGTGGCTGAATGACCACTGCCGCCTGGGGGAACCCCACCGCTTTAGAGCAGGGGGGCAAACTCAGAAGTGGCCCGCAAGTGGGTAAGGTGGCTACATAACCCCTGCCGCCTAGGAGTTCCCCACCGCTTCGCAGCGGGGGGCAAAATAACCCCTGCCGTCTGGGGGGTCCCCACCGCTTCAGAGCGGGGGGCAGAATCAGAAGTGGCCCACAAGTGGGCAAGGTGGCTAAACAACCCCTGCCACTTGGGGGGTCCCCACCGCTTCAGAGCGGGGGGCAGATTCATAAGTGGCCCACAAGTGGGCAAGGTGGCTAAACAACCGTTGCCGCCCTGGGGGGTCCCCACCGCTTCAGAGCGGGGGGCAGAAACCAGAGGTGGCCCACAAGTGGGCAAGGTGGCTACATAACCCCCGCCGCCGGGGGGGGTCCCTACCGCTTCAAGGCGGGGGGCAGAATCAGAAGTGGCCCACAAGTGGGCAAGGTGGCGGAATGACCACTGCTGCCTGGGGGGACCCCACCGCTTTAGAGCAGGGGGGCAGACTCAGAAGTGGCCCACAAGTGGGTAAGGTGGCAACATGACCCCTGCCGCCTAGGGGTTCCCCACCGCTTCGCAGCGCGGGGCAGAATCAGAAGTGGCCCACAAGTGGGCAAGGTGGCGACATAACCACTGCCGCTTGGGGGGTCCCCACCGCTTCACAGCGGAGGGCAGAATCAGCAGTAGCCCACAAGTGGGCAGTGTGGCTGCATAACCCCTGCCGCCTGGGGGGTCCCTACCGCTTCAGAGCGGGGGGCAGAATCAGAAGTGGCCCACAAGTGGGCAAGGTGGCTAAATAACCCCTGCCGCCTGAGGGTTCCCCACCGCTTCACAGCGGGGGGCGAAATCAGAAGAAGCCCACAAGTGGGCAAGGTGGCTAAATAACCCGTGCCGCCTGGGGGGTCCCCACCGCTTCAGATTGGGGGGCAGAATCACAGGTGGCCCACAAGTGGGCAAGCTGGCTACATAACCCTTGCCGCCTAGGGGTTTCCTACACCTTCATAGCGGGGGGCAGAATCACAAGTGGCCCACAAGTGGGCAATGTGGCTAAATAACCCCTGCCGCCTGGGGGCTCCCCACCCGCCTCAGAGCGGGGTGCAGAATCAGAGGTGGCCGACAAGTGGGCAAGGTGGCTAAATAACCCCTGCCGCCTGGGGGGTGCCCACCGCTTTAGAGCGGGTGGCAGAATCAGAAGTGACCCACAAGTGGGCAAGGTGGCTAAATAACCCCTCCCGCTTGGGGTTTCCCCACCGCTTCAAAGCGGGGGGCAGAATCACAGGTGGCCCACAAGTGGGCAAGGTGGCTACATAACCCCTGTCCCCACCGCTTCAGAGCGGGGGGCAGAATCAGAAGTGACCCGAGAGTGGGCAAGGTGGCTACATAACCCCTGCCGCCTAGGGGTTTACCACAAGCAAACAAAGCACCAAGACACTTGTCTGACTGAACTCTTCGGCGGTACTACCCAGTGCCAAAGATCAGCCGGTATCTCATATGCCCCAAGGCGTCCCAACCCCTTCGCGGCCAAAGACGGGTCATTGCGCATGAGGACAGGGATGGGCGATGTGGTCACATGCAAGAGAGAATCCCAAACCCCCTCCTCCAGCTCGCCCAGCGCATCAACCCACATCCCCATGGCTCCCGCCAAACGCCAATCCTCCGCGGTGGAAAAAAACCTCATGACCAGGAGGTGCATGCGCTTCAGCAGCTGCTGCTAAGAGCAGCGCAATCTCCTAGCCAACCACTCCACATGGGGTGCAAGCGCCGCCATAAAACAAGGAAAGAGCGGGGGGGGGGGGGGGCTCCGGTGGTACCGGGGGCAGACTGTCGGCTTCCTCGTCGCCCATCGGGGCCACCCCCGGGGAAAGGTGCCGCTGGGGGCAGTGACCGTGTAGACAGTCGACCCCCCCCCCAAGGGTGCCGCTCGCGCTGAGCTGGCGGTGAATCGGGCGTGGCCGGGTACTCGCGCGGCTCCCTGCCGCAGGTCAGAGTTAGGAGTGGTAGACAAAAAAGGAACATACAACTGGGGCTCAGTGGCGGCCCCTCTGGCGGCCCTCGAAGCGCCCCCGGGGCGCCTCTGTCGCGGCCGCATCGACCTCCTTCGCACTGGGCCCGAGACACCGACGTTTAGACGGTGGTCCCTGCCCGGGCTGAGCTTGCTCGGGGCGGGGGCGCACAAAACAGCGTTGGGGTGTGGGGGGCTGCCCCGCTCACTGACCTGCCACTCCCACCGGCGCGCCACGCGCCCCCCTCCTTTGCTCAGGACGGGGGACGCCCACAGGCACAACTCGCTTGGCGGTGCGGGTGGTCTGGCACTAGCATCCGCTACCCTGTGCACCGGATCTGCGGCGTTTCCTCGGCCGGGCCCCTCCCCCACCCCCCGTCCCAACCCTGAAGGCCGGCTGTGTGCCCCCTTGAAGCCTCCCTGTGGGCGGCTCGATGATCTCCACGCCGGAGCTGCTCGTGGAGCCGCTATCGGAGCCGTCCGTTGAGCCGGTATCCGTGTCGTCGGTTGGGTCGGGTACAGCATCCCCACCATGGCCACCCTCAGCAGGTGGGTCCACCGTATCAGTGTGGCGGTCAACCGGAGGAGGAGGTAAGTGGACAGCACCGACATAGCCAGTATCCTCCTCGAGCTTGTCAGCGCCGAACATGCCGCCTCCCCAGACTGCGATGCAGTTGGTGATCTCATCGGCACCACTCTCCACCGACTCCGACGATGGGGACGGGAGCTGTAATGGCCCGAGCACCTCCGGGTCTTTGGAGGCCGTGGCATACCGCATTGTTGTGGGGGTATCCGTCAATCCTCCCCACCATTTGAAGTACGGCAGGTTCGGCTTGCGGCCCCCGGATGCGCCCGCCCCGCCCCTCCGGAAACAGTGCCACGCGTAGCCCCTCCAGCGGGTGCCCGCCAACAGCTCGACCAGGCCGCGTTCCAGGGTAGGGGCACCCCCAGCGACGTACGGAGCATCCCAAGCGACGCCATGAATGCGGGCGTAATCCCGGAGCCATCCTGCCCACGCCGCCGGGTACCGCGCCAGCGGACGCCTGTGCCACCCTTGCGGTTTGGGCTTGCTGCGAAAGAACACGAGAGAGGCATCGTGAACGTCGCACGGTCGCACGCTCGCTGCCTCCCCCACGCGGAGGAAGCAAACCCATGAGAGCATACCCAGGGCTGCAACGACGCGTTGCTGGTCCGTGCACGCTACCGACCAAAGCTCACGCAACATAGGAGGCGTAGCGTAGTCTTGGCCTTTCGGTTGGGACCCGCCCCCCGCAATGCGTCGATGGAGCAGCAGGACCGTGGGCGGAAGGATACACAGGTCCTCCAAGGCCCGGACGGCAGCAAAAATGCCGCGCATGCCCGAGGCGGATTGGCCCTGGCCGGACCGCGCGGCCAAGCTCTCGGCCAGGACCTCTTGCAGGCCCAATTCTGGGCGTTGCCGCTCGGTCTCCACCAGCTGGGTGATTGCGGATCTGTAGTGAGTCTGTGTCGATGGTCTCCAGTCGAGGATGGCATGCGCGCGGACACTCCCTTCCCCGTCGGCTCGTGCAGCTTCATCCCACATATCCCTTGCCGCGAGGAAGGTGGCTGCGGTGCTGCCCCACAGGGGTGCATCGGCTCCGTGCCGCGCCACGTCCCGCTCGCCGGCAAGCGCTGGGTGCCCTGACGAGGCACCCTGAGAATCCGGCTCACCCCTGCGCCCGTCGGGGTGGCCGGCCTGGACCAATCAGCTCCAATAGGGGCACTGGAAATGCCAGTGCTGGCGCTCCCCTTCGGGCTTGCGCAGATCTCGGCATCGTCGGGAGTCTCCGGAAGCCTTGGCAGCCACGGGAATATGATTGCCATTGCTGGCAATCCACTTCAACACACCCTCCTCGGTGACAAATTTTACCCCGCGGTATGTGAGCTGCGGGCCTCCTCGCGCCAACGCCTCCTCCCACTGGACCTTGTCCAGCGTGTCTCTGGCCTCCGCACTCTGCTGCTGCGCCGTGTAGCGGGAGCGGTAAGCCTGTTGGCTTTGCTGCAGACACGCCCACATCCTGTATGCCAGGGTATCGCCCGGGCTGGCCTGCGAAGCGACGTCCCCTCCAACCCCGGCCGGCCGTGCGGGCCGCGGGACCGCCACCACGTACCGCCGCAATGCGCCCAGGGTGTCCCGCATCCACTGGGGCAGCCGCCCGCGGCCCTGGAAGTCTTGCTGCGTGGCTTCGTTCAGCTCAGGGACTACCGCCTGGTCCGCAATCTTCTGTGCCTCCAGCCGTGCTCTGAGGCCTTCCATCTCCAGTCTCTGGCGGTCCAGGAGTGCCTTCATTTCTTCTGCTGTGGCATTATCGGGCACTGCCGACGGGGGTGATGGGGCACTGGAGCGCGACCCCTCATTTGGGGACTGATTCTTGGCAGGGGAGCGTGCAAATATGCTGACGGAAAGAAATTAAAATTCAGAAAGATCCTGAATGAAAGGGGTAAACAGTGTTCGCTGGGGCAAACACAGGTTTCCCACCGCTTCAAAGCGGGGGGCAGAATCGGAAGTGGCCCACAAGTGGGCAAGGCGGCTACATAACCCCTGCCGCCTGGGGGGTCCCCACCGCTTCAGAGCGGGGGGCGGAATCAGAAGTGGCCCACAAGTGGGCAAGGTGGCTACAGAACCCCTGCCGCTTGGGGGGTCCCCACCGCTTCAGAGCGGGGGGCACAATCAGAGGTGGCCCACAAGTGGGCAAGGTGGCTACATAACCCGTGCCGCTTGAGGGGTCCCCACCACTTTAGAGCGGGGGGCAGAATCAGAAGTGGCCCACAAGTGGGCAAGGTGGCTACATAACCCCTGCCGCCTAGGGGGTCCCCACCGCTTCGGAGCGGGGGGCAGAATCAGAAGTGGCCCACAAGTGGGCAAGGTGGCTACCTAGTAACCTAGTTAAAAAAAAAACTGTTTTCTTACTAGGTTCCGAAACCTAGTAAAAAAAATAGTTTTTCTTTTTACTAGGTTCCCAATACCTAGCAAAAACTAGTGAACCTAGTAAATTGTTACCTAGTAAAAAAAATTTGAAAAAAATGTTTACTAGGTTTCACTACAGACCCCATTTGTATGCACAGCACCTTATGCATGCCATGTATGCACACATATGGGGCTGATGTGAAAACCTGCAGCATGCCCTGGCAACCTGTACACATTTCGAAGCACGGTGGGCCTCAAAATGTGCACACATGCCCCCATATAAGCACTCAGAAGAGGTTCTCAACACAGCCTCTTTGGCAGAATAGCCCATGCCGCTGGTGGGTACCCACACGTGAGCATCATAGCAGCCGTGCCAGTTCGGTGGGTACCGATGCATGAGCATCATGGCAGCGCTTCTCTCCCCGTAGCCTCCTCCGTGCTTGGGCGAAGTACATCGCCCCTGGCCCAGTATGAGGGTAGTGCCGTAGCCCTAGCTCCGCTTCCCGCTGTGACACAGGTTTGTGGGGTGTTCTAGCCCAGCGTCAGAGAGGGGCAGGCGCTGGTCTCAGACCAGCCCTTACCCAAATTTCCCTTCATCACCCAGTGGCGCCCAGGACCTACATGGTTGCCCTTCTCAACCCAATACCCTTAGCTTGCCATTGTCTGTCCCTCTGACCCGCCGTGCCTGGCCAGAGTTGACCTAGAGGTGTGGAGGAGGGCACTCGCTAGCGCTGCAAATCCCTGGTACAACAGGGTCTTTTGACCTTATCTGAACACCACGTGCCGCTCCTTAACATGATACTCCTTTCATACCACAGCAGTGCACACATACTCCATTATTTATGCCTGTATGTAAGTCATATGTAGGCAGCATGTAAGTAGTTTCGAGATTGCATATATGCAGTGTGTGTACTTACACTGCCGTCCGAGGGTGTACCTCACTGCTGAAGTGGGGGTGTAGCAGTGGTAGGTTCCCTTTTAGCTAACACGCAACCTCCTGGCCACTGTAGGGAGTCATCAACAGCCCTGTGTGGGGTGCACAGGGTCATTGGGAGTCATGAGGGATCGACATGGGGCGGTTGACTGGGAGGTTTCAGAGGCCCCAAGGTGACAGCAGGAAGGGGCCTTCCCAATTCAGGTTTAAAGTGATGTTCTCTTGTTCCTGGTGTGAATGCAGTTTGTATGTCGTTTGCATGTTGTATGTGACAGAAATACTACATGCATGTACATCTAGTATGCGTGGCATGCACATACTACATAAATACCTCATACACCGTATGAATTATGGATGTGGTACGCATGTGGTATGTATGTGGTATGTATGATTTTTTTTCGTGTAATATGCACGTGGCATTTATGGGGTATGCATGCGTTTTTTATGGGTCATGCACTCATTAGTCATGCTTGTAAGCCTACATGCATGCACCTGCATACATACCACAATATGCAGCATATAGTATGGATAAAAAATGAAATAGAATGTAGGTGGCAGGTGTTGGGGTTCGCTGTCTTGCCCGACATTATCAAACTATTTCCACACCTCAAAAAAAAAAAAAAGAAGAAGAGGAAGAGGAAGAAACAACATTGGTAGTCTTCCACCGAACCTAAAAGGCCCCACTGTGCGATCATTCAGACTTCACCTAATGCCCCCAACACAACCAAGCTACTGTGGCATGGTACACGGACAGTGTCACTACAGCAACGCAACACGGCATGACTCGAGGCTTTGCTTGTCTACATCATTGTCAGCAAGGCCACAGACAGCAATAAAAACTTGGTTCCACTCAATATGTCTGTGGGTAAAGGCTGAGCCCTAGCAGAACTTGGGATGCTGCACCATATCCCTTGAAGATGTGTCTCTCACCACTGTGGGATCTCCTTCTTCCCTTCACACCTTGACACACCTCAGGGCAAGAGGTGGTGAAATGCTAACATTTGTCAAAAATGAGCAACAAAAGTCACCCACACGAAGACTCAAGAAAAAACGACATTTCCAAATCATTTAATTGTGGTTCTCAGACAAAGGGGGGTGCAATCCATCTTTACTGTGTTCTGGCAAATCTTTCACTTGCACTGCAGAGCGCACGCCCCAGGAACCGTAGGTTCTCATGCGCAATACATGCAAACGGCCCGCTCTGTCATGCACTTCAAACAACCAGAAGGCACAGCTCGGAAGCCTGCCTACCATGTGGCGTGTATGGTATGCAGTGTGCTGCACACTACCAATGACACACCTGTTCCTCAACATTGGTGCAGCGCTGGGGGACGGTGGTGCAGCCACATCATAACATGCAGAATGATTCGAGGACTGAAGAAGATAGCAGCACATGCCACAAAGTGCCACACATGCCACACAGATAACAGCAATTGGGCATGCTCAGAACTGTGATTATGGAAGTGTAGATGGGGCAGGGGTGGGGTGGGATCGCGGGAGGGTGAAGATATAAAAAAAGAGAGAGCAAGCAGGGGCGGGAAGACGGGGGGAGAGAGGTCAAGCAGCCCCCAGGCGGTGGCGGTGGCAGGACTTGACAACGCGCCGCGTTGGACATCCATTGATTCCTGCATTCAGGCACATGTGGTCAAGGCATGTGGCAAATGATGTTTGTTGTAGCCCAGCCTTGCAGTCCCAAGCCCTACGCCTTCCGATCCGACCCAATTGAAGGCCGCATTCCCAGGTAGACATCGTTTATTAGAGGCTGGGGGGTTTTGGGTTTTTGAGGCAGCCCCCCCCCCCCCCCCCCGATCAAGCCACCCGGCCAGACCCCCCAGACCCTTATAAACATTTGAGGGGGGGGGGGGGGCTGAGGCACTCTCCCAGGGCTGAACGGCTCCCCAGCTCAGCCTTCCCCACGTTGGATATGAGTACTCCACACCCACAGCGGTACTTCCCAGGTTGCTGCATAGCAACACAAAATCAAAGAATGAGGTCTGCAGATACACAGGTCTGCAGGTACACACTAAGCGACCCCAATGGCATGACGAAACGGCTGTCATTGCAGCTCCCAACCTTGGAAAAAAGCGAAGCTCGAAAATATTTCACTGACTAGGAATTGAACGAAGGATTTTTGGTGCGGTCGACAACTGTATTACCGCTCTGCTACAGCTCAGATCTGCCACACATGTCTCCCAATTCAGGTAATTGCCCACATTTTCAATTGAAATAATAGTGCCATCAGCCTGCAAACTAACATTAAACGGGGGGGGGGGGGGGCTAGACTGCAGACCCACTCGGCCCACGGGGGGTGTAACTCCTCGGGTTTGGACGCCAACCCCCCCCAAACCGTTGGCGGGACGCCCTGGGGTGGGGGGGGGGGAGGGGCGGTTCTGGGAGGGGCGATGGAGGGGGGGGGGGGGGTCTGGGAAGGGTTTTGGGGGGGGAGGGAATCACAGCTCCGTCATGGTGCTTCGGATTGGGCAAAATTTAGCTGGATGCTACCTTTGGGTGTAAGGGACAACCACACAAACTATGAGCCAGAAACTCAACGGCGGCGGCCGGGAACGGGCGTCGCAAGTGCCGGACCTCCATTTCAAAATCTGCAATTTAGGGCCAAAATCGGCCTTTTGTTGCCCTAGAACCTGCTGAAAATGGCCTAATGAAGGGAAATAGTGACTACTCTACACATGCAGTTAGACTTACCCATGCCTCTGGGCCCCTCTAAGTCCACAATATGTCCGCGAACCGCCCCCAAAAAGGCCCACAAAAGCCCCAGAATTTGTGCACATTGGCCGCCGACAACTCCAAACCAAAAACAGACCATATGTTGGACTACATGGCTCAAACCGCGATTCCGAGCGCACCAAATCCACCTTCAACCACCCACTGTTGGTGGTTTGCACCCCTCAAAATTGCCCGAAACCGACACCTAGACCCCCGTACCTAGGCCCAGTGGACTGCGGCAAGCGACAAGAGGCAGCCCAAAGAGGTGGGTGCCAAAATGGGTCAACAAGGTCCACCGGGTGCAAAAAAAAAATGACTTTTTTCAAAAATGATCCTGGACCACATAGAATGCCAAAACAAGTGTTTTTGGCGCGTTTTAAGCTCGTGGTGGCCTGTTTGGCCCTCCTGAAATCCCAAAATGCCTTCTACACAGGCTGTTTTGGGACAAAAAAATGAGTCAAAAATGGGTCAAAAATGTGTTTTTCCAAAAATGATTCTACACCATTTGGGGTGCACAAATGAGCCCATTTTGAGCCCATTGCAAGCCATTTTGGCCCCTCCAAAGTCACAAAATGCCTTGAAAATGGGTTGATTTGGGACCAAAACTCAGTCAAAAATGGATCTAAAAGGTGTTCTTCCAAAGATACTTTTGGACTATTTGGGGTGCACAAACAAGTGGAATGAGCCCATTTTGAGCCAATGTTGAGCAATTTCGGCCCCTCCCAAGGCCAAAATGGGCCAATTTGGGGCCACAAAAGGCTCAAAAATGGGTCAAAACCATGGTTTTCCAAAAATGTTCCTAGTCCGGTTGTGGTGCCCAAACAGATGAATACAGCTCATTTTCAGCCCCTTTTGAGCCGCTCTCATCCACTTTCCAGTGCGTACCTCATTTGTGGTTGAAGTCTCCTAGACTATGTTCTTTCTCCCACCAGCTCGGTCCCAATATTCAATCCTGGTTAGGGTGAGGGTTAGAGGTTGGGTTAGGACGAGGCTTAAAGTCAGGGTTGGGTTTAAGCATAGTGTTGGGCTGCAAAGTGAACAAAATTTTCCTTTGGTGCCCATGGAGTGTCGGGCGCCTTCAGCACTTGGGGGGGGGGGGTTAAACCGGGTAGGAGATTTTTTTTCGGGGCGGACACCCCACTAGGGGGGGGGGGGGGGATACAAAAAAAAGCGGCTCTACAGAAAAAAAAAATTTTCTCCCATGTCGCACATACCTCACGTTGTTCCCACCGCGTAACATGCCTTTGGCACTCGTTGGCATTCCTCTGTTTGGCTATTCGGGGTACTAGCCCATGTCCAACATGCCATTTGCAACATGTAGCCATGGGTGGCCCCTTCTCCATAGCATGCTTCATAGCATAATGGTACGAACTAGCAAACAACGTGCATTGCCCACACGGGTGGTAATTGTGTTTAAGGGCACGAAGGCCCCCGAGTACTCCCGGCTACGCATGGTGTTGTAGTGCCCCACCTTGGCCTCTTATCAACGGTAAGAGTCCCCATGCACAGTGCATGGGGCGAGAACCCGGGCAAGCAACCGGTGGACCCCACGTGGGTACAATCGCCCGTCATGGCCGTTCAGTAGGTGCTCCAAGTCTACTGTGGACCCCATGACGTCAATCTTCCCACTCGGCCGTTCCAGTTTCCTTGCCACTGTGTACATGTCCATTACCACCATTTTTTTCCGCCCATGGACTCCTAAGGCTGGCACCTTTGACAACTAATTGTTGGCCAGAGATCCCCGAGGCGGGAAGGGGAGGGGGGGGTAGTTGGCGTCCTAGGGCCTGCGGAGCCCCCCCCCCCCCCCATCCCCCACCCGTGACCCACCCAAGGCACAATTATAAGAGGGGGCACGGTCCCAGACTTTTGACCCACCCACCCAGGCTGGGGCACCCCCCAGACCCCCCCCCCCAGTTAACTTAATTCCTTACATAAACAATGTTTGTTCCAAGGGTCGCTGATCAAACATCGGAACAAGAATTTAAACAACAGGACGGAGATACCAATGAGGCAATCCGGGAAATCAATTGGGTGGTTGACTGTACACATACTGTGTTGTAGGGGCAGATGGTGACCTTTGGAGTGGATTGGTTTCAAGATCTTTGACAGAATCATGTTGCAGGGAAAGGATTCAGTTGGCAGTGTCTGTAACATTCAATGCTGGCAAACAGAGTGAAACCCCAGCCTTTTCTCTCCCGCCGTATGGTCCAACACACAATTAGAACACATTTTGTGAGCAGTTCCACACAACGTCCGAGAGACCCAATCTACATGTCTCAAATGGTCAGTACGACGCATTCCAGGGAAAAAAAATCGTTCAAAATGTGTTGCCACGGTGCTCTGTGTTCGTTCTTGTTGCATCCCGAAAAATTTCTCCGGCGCTACCAGTTCTCGAAATTCCCCATTGGCATCATGTTGGGGTGCCGAATGGGGATGGGGACGTGGGATCCAAGTTTGAGGTGCGGGATTGGGATCTGAGTTGATGCTTCACGTCCTTGGTAATTGTTAACTTTTTGACACGAATGGAAAGTGTTTCCCCTGATTTCATGCTTGGCGTCGGCCAGTGTCAAACTGCTTCCCATACACCCGCAGAAATCTATAGGCTTGTGTATTGCAGACTGAGACAAAACGGCCAGCTCCCTTGGAAAATGGCCCGGGGTACGTTCCATTTCAAGGACCACACCACCGCCCCACTCTTGAGAGACCTCAATCCCCATTTGCATGCCCATGTAAATGCACCGTGCCATCACGCCGAGGCGCAGGATCGCATTGCATCCGGCCTCAAGCAGTGTCTCAGTGCCTCTCAATTGCCTCAAACATCTGTTGCAAATCCCCAGAAGTCACCTGAATACCCAACATCAGCGCCATTCCCTCTACAAACTCTGCAACAACTGCCCAATGGCACGCACAGATTGGATTGCTTCGCTGTCTGGGCAAATGGGGCAAGAAATTGGGACAAGTTGGGAAGTGTAGGCCACGAGTTGGTTGGGGGCTGAACATGGTCAATTGCACACACATCCATTTGATACCTGCGAGCCAGTGTGCAGCAGATCCGGGGAAGGAGCTGGGGCAGCGCGCGCACGCTTGGCTTCAGGTGCGGTAGGATCCTGCAGTCGTGGACATGCCAGGGAATACCCGGGCGGGGCGGGGATCCAAATCAGGAAAATATGTTGCGTTTAAATGTACAAATGTACAAATCCTTAAACCCCAGGTGTTTAGTCATGTACCCAGTCTACAAAGTCTTTATCACTCATCAGCAGGTACATGGGAGCTGCTGTCGGGGCCCTGTGGGGATGGAGTGTGTCCGCCAAAGTGCTCCCGTAGGTGGGTCTGGAGCGCCGGGCCTGGCTTCGATGGTAGGGCTCCTGGCGTATGCAGCACCATGTAGAGGGGGCCTTGATGAGGGTGCCCTGGGCATTTGTGGGTAACGCTCCGGGTGGGGTACCTGAACAGCTCTGATGTCCAACAGGCTCACCAGCAAGCGGTGGATTCCGGTGTTGTTGGGGAGCTTGTGGGTGGTTGCTCACATGGGCAGCACCACGGACCATCCCATGAGCGCCATGACATCCTCCATGACCGTGGTGACCTGTACTGCCCTACCGCGCGGGTACACCACCCTTTCCCGGGTGGTTTTGGCCTCCCGCACGCCGATGACCGCCGTCGTGGTGGCCAGCCGTATTGGGCCTGGCGCCCACGTCTTGGGGGCTTGTTGCCATCAGGGGGCCAGGGGCCCCACCAGGGGCTGCAACACGGCTTTGTGCTGCCAGAGCCATGTCCGTATCATGCACACCATGAGGCCCCGGGGCACCCGCACTCGGGGGTCGTTGGCACCGTGTAGTGTGCCCTCTGGGGTGTAGAAGTCCCCAAGGTGGTGGTACCCTAGTGCCCGGGCTGCGGTGAAGACAGCCACCGCCTGGGCAGGACTTCCGGTCCCCTAAGGCTGGTCTGCCCGGGCCGTTGGGAGCTACTGGCCCCCACATGCCCTCCTTGAGCACCAACCACCGCCTGGGCAGGACTCCCCATCCCCCCAAGCTAGTGTGCCCGGGGCGTTGGGAGCTACTGCCCCCCGCAGGCCCTCCTTGAGTACCGACCACCACCTGGGCAGGACTCCCCATCCCCCGGGGCTGGTGTGCCCGTGCCGTAGGGAACAGCTGCCTCCCGCAGGCCGTCCTTGAGCACCGACCACCGCCTGGGGAGGACTCCCCGTCCCCCCATGCGGGTAGGCTCGGGCTGTTGGGAGTTGCTGCCCCGCGCAGGCCCCCCTTGAGCACCAACCACCGACTAGGTTGGACTCCCCGTCCCCCCAGTTTGGTGTGCCCGGGCCGTTGGGAGCTGCTGTCCCCTGCAGGCCCTCCTTGAGCACTGACCACCGCCTGGGCAGGACTCCCCGTCCCCCCAGGCTGGTGTGCCCGGGCCGTTGGGAGCTGCTGCCCCCTGCAGGCCCTCCTTGAGTACCGGCCACCGCCTGGCCAGGACTCCCCGTCCCCCTAGACTGGTGTGCCCGGGCCGTGGGGAGCTACTGCCCCCCCAGGCACTCCTTGAGCACCGACCACCGCCTGGGCAGAACTCCCCATCCCCCCGAGCTGGTGTTCCCGGGCCGTTGGGAGCTGCTGTCCCACGCAGGCCCTCCTTGAGCACCGACCACCGCCTGGGCAGGACTCCCCGCCCCATGAGGCTGGTGTGTTTGGGCCGTTGGGAGCCGCTGCCCCCCGCATGCCCTCCTTGAGCACCGACCTCCGCCTGGGCGGGACTCCCGTGCCCCCAGGCGTGTGTGCCCGGGCCGCTAGCAGCTGTTGCCCCCGCAGGCCCCGCTTTAGCACCGAAGACCGCCTAGGCAGGGCTCCTCATCCCCTCAGGCTAGTGAGCCCGGGCCGTTGGAGGGCTGCTACCCCCCCCCCCCCCCCCCTCGCCCAGGCCCTCTTTGAGCACTGACCACCGCCTAGGCAAGACTCCCCGTCCCTCCAGGCTGGTCTGCCCCGGCCGTTGGGAGTTGATGCCCCCCGCACACCCTCCTTGAGCACCAACCACCGCCTTGTGCAGGGCTCCTCGTCCCCCCAGGCTGGTGAGCCCGGGGCGTTGGGAGCTACTGCCCCCCGCAAGCCGCCCGTGGGGACCGACCACCGCCTGGATAGGGTTCCCCGTCCCCTCGGGCTGATGTGCCCGGGCCGTTGGGAGCTACTGCCCCCCGCAGGCCCTCTTTGAGCACCGACCACCGCCTGGGCAGGTCTCCCCGTTCCCCTAGTTTGGTGTGCCCGGGCCATTGGGAACCGATGCCCCATGCGGGCCCTCCTTGAGCACCGACCACCGCAAGAGCAAGATTCCTCGTCCCCCCCGGCCGGTGAGCCCGGGCCGTTGGGAGCTGCTACCCCCCGCAGGTCCTCCTTGAGCATTGACCTCCGCCTGGGCGGGACTCCCCGTCCCCACGAAGCCGTTGTGCTCGGGCCGTTGGGAGCTACTGCCCCCCCCACAGGCCCTCCTTGAGAACCGACCACCGCCTGGGAAGGACTCCCCGTCCCCCAAGGGCTGGTGTGCCCGGGTCGTTGGGAGCTGCTGCCCCCCACAGGCCCTCCTTGAGCACTGACCACCGCCTGGGCAGGACTCCCTTTCCCCCCATGCTAGTGTGCCCGGGCCGTTGGGAACTGCCCTCCCGCACGGGCCCTCCTTCAGCACCAACCACCGCCTAGGTGGGAGTACCCGTCCCCCGAGGCTGGTGTGCCCGGGCCGGTGGCAGCTGATGCCCCCGGCAGGCCCCCTTGAGCACTGACCACCGCCTGGGCAGTACTCCCCGCCCCCCCAGGCTGGTGTGCCCGGGCCATTGGGAGCCGCTATCCCCCCCAAGCCCTCCTTGCGCACCGACCACCGCCTGGGCAGGACTCCCCGCCCCCCAGCTTGGTGTACCCATGCCGTTGGGAGCTACTGCCTCCCGCAGGCCCTCCTTGAGTGTCGACCACCGCCTAGGCAGGACTCCCCGTCCCCCCAGGTTGGTTAGCTCGGGCCGTTGGGAGTTGCCAACCCCGCAAGCCTTCCTTGAGCACTGACCACCGCCTAGGCAGGACTCCCCGTCCCCTCGGGCTGGTGTGCCCGGGCCGTTGGGAACTATTGTCCCACGCAGGCCCTCCTTGAGTACCGGCCACCGCCTCCGCAAGACTCCCCGTCCCGCCTGGCTGGTGTGCCCAGGCCGTTGGGAGCTAGTACCCCTTGCAGGCCCTCCTTGAGCACCGACCACCACCTGGGCTAGGCTCCCCGTCCCCCCGGGCTGGTGTGCCCGGGCCGGTGGCAGCTGATGCCCCCGGCAGGCCCCCTTGAGCACTGACCACCGCCTGGGCAGGATTCCCCGCCCCCCCCAGGCTGGTGTGCCCGGGCCATTGGGAGCCGCTATCCCCCCCAAGCCCTCCTTGCGCACCGACCACCGCCTGGGCAGGACTCCCCGCCCCCCAGCTTGGTGTACCCATGCCGTTGGGAGCTACTGCCTCCCGCAGGCCCTCCTTGAGCGTCGACCACCGCCTAGGCAGGACTCCCCGTCCCCCCAGGTTGGTTAGCTCGGGCCGTTGGGAGTTGCCACCCCCGCAAGCCTTCCTTGAGCACTGACCACCGCCTGGGCAGGACTCCCCGTCCCCTCGGGCTGGTGTGCCCGGGCTGTTGGGAACTACTGTCCCACGCAGGCCCTCCTTGAGTACCGGCCACCGCCTCCGCAAGACTCCCCGTCCCGCCAGGCTGGTGTGCCCAGGCCGTTGGGAGCTAGTACCCCTTGGAGGCCCTCCTTGAGCACCGACCACCACCTGGGCACGGCTCCCCGTCCCCCCGGGCTGGTGTGCCCGGGCCGTTGCGGACTACTACCCCCTGCAAGCCTCCCCTCGGCACCGACTACCGCCTGGGCAGGACCTCCCTGTCCCCCCAGGCTGGTGCGCCCGGGCTGTTGGGAGCTACTGCCCCCCGCATGCGCTCCTTGAGCACCGACCACCGCCTGGGCAAGACTCCTCGTCCCCCGAGGCCGGTGAGCCCGGGTTGCGGACTACTACCCCCCGCAAGCCCCCCCTCGGCACCGCCACCGCCTGGGCACGACCTCCCCGTCTCCCCAGGCTGGTGAGCCCGGGCCATTGGGGACTACTACGCCCCGCAAGCCCCCCTCGGGCACCGGGCAATGACTGGGCAGGACTCCCTGTCCCCCGAGGCTGGTGTGCCCGGGCCTTTGCGAACTACTGCCCTCCGCAAGCCCCCCTTGAGCACCGACCACCGGCTGGGTGGGAGCCCCTGTCCCCCCAGGCTGGTGTGCCCGGGCTGCTGGGAGCTACTGCCCCCCGCATGCCCTCTTTGAGCACCGACCACCGCCTGGGCGGGACTCCCCGTCCCCCCGAGGCTGGTGCGCCCGGGCCGTTGGGAGCTGCTGACCCCCACAGGCCCTCCTTGAGTATGGGCCACCGCCTGGCAGGACTCCCCGTCCCCCCACGCTGGTGTGCCCGGGCCGTTGGGAGCTGCTGCCTCCCGCACTCTCTACTTGAGCACCAACCACCGCCTAGGCGGGGCTTCCCTTCCCCCCAAGTTGCTGTGCCCGGGCCGTTGGGAGTTGCTGCCTCCCGCACTCTCTACTAGAGCACCAACCACCGCCTAGGCGGGACTTCCCGTCCCCCCAGGTTGCTGTGCCCGGGCCGTTGGGAGCTGCTGCCTCCTACAATCTCTACTTGAGCACCAACCACCGCCTAGGCGGGACTTCCCGTCCCCCCACGTTGCTGTGCCCGGGCCGTTGGGAGCTGCTGCCCCCCACAGGCCCTCCTTGAGCACCAACCACCGCATGGGCACGACCTGCCCGTCCCCCCAAGGCTCGTGTGCCCGAGCCGTTGGGAACTACTGCCCTCCGCAGGCCCCCCTTGAGCACCGAACACAGCCTGGGTGGGACTCCCTGTCCCCCCAGGCTAGTGTTCCCGGGCTGTTGGGAGCTAGTGCCCCCAGTAGGCCCTCCTTGAGCACCGGCCACCGCCTGGGCAAGACTCCCCTTCCCTCTAGGCTTGTGTGCACGGGCCATTGGGAGCTACTACCCACCCCAAACCCCCCTCGGGCACCGACCAGCGACTGGGCAGGACTCCCCGTCCCCCCGAGCTGGTGTGCATGGGCCGTTGAGAACTGATGCCCCCCGCAGGCCCTTCTTGAGTACCGGCCACTGCCTGGGCAGGTCTCCCTGTCCCCCCAGGCTGGTGTGCCCAGGCCGTTGGGAGCTACTACCCCCTGCAAGCCCTCCTTGAGCACCGACCACCGCCTGGGCCCGGCTGGTGGAGCGGTTCGAGGCCATGCCCTTGCGCGGCCTAAACCGGACAGTGCTGTGTACGCATCGAAGATAAGGCATGAGTGTGTTAAGTAGGCATCTGTGGAACTGTGTCCCTCCACCCTGTGCTGCGGTGCACAAGGGTGGGGATCCCAGACCTGCGCCCTAACGTGTGGTTCACAGGAGAGGGGAACATGTCCCTCCGCCCTGTGCAAAGGTGCACAGCCCTATGCTGTGGTGCACAGGGGAGGGGAACCTGTCCCTTCACTCTGTGCTTTGGTGCACAAGGGACGGGTACCTATCCCTTCGCCTTGTGTAGTGGTGCACAGGGGAGGGGAAATTGTCCCTCCGCCCTATCGTGTGGTGCACACGGGAGGGGAACCTGTCCCTCCTCTCGGTTCCATGGTGCACAGGGGAGGGGAACATATCCCCCCACCCTGTGCTACGGTGCACAGGGGAGGGGACCCTATCCCTCCACCCTGTGCTATGATGCACAGGAGAGGGGAACCTGTCCCTCGGCCCTGTGTTATGGTGCACAGGGGAGGGGGACCTGTCCTTCGCCATGTGCTATTGTGCACAGGGGAGGAGAACCTATCCCTCCACCCTGTGCTGTGGTGCACAAGGGAGGGAAACCAGTCCCTCCGCCCCTTGCTGTGGTGCACAGGGGAGGGGAACCTATCCCTCCGCTCTCTGCTATGGGGCACAGGAGAGGGGAAGCAGTCCCTCCGCCCTGTGCTATGGTACACAAGGGTGGAAAACATGTCCCTCCGCCCTGTGCTGCGGTGCATGGGGGAGGGGAACCCAACCCTCCGCCCTGTGCTATGGTGCACAAGGAAGGGGAAACTATCCCTCCGCCCTGTGCTATGGTGCAGAGGGGTAGACCCTCCGCCCTGTGCTCTGGTGCACAGGGGTGGGGAACCTGTCCCTCCGCCCTGTGTTATGGTGCACAAGGGAGGGGAACCGTTCCCTCTGCCTTGTGCTGCGGTGCACAGGGAGGGGGTACCTATAGGGGAACCCGTCCCCCCGCCACGTGCTGTGGTGCACAAGGGAGGGGACCCGGTCGCTCAGTCCTTTGCCGTGGTGCACAGGGGAGGGGCACGTGTCCCTCCGCCCTGTGCTATGGTGCACAGTGGAGGGGCATCTGTGGCTCCGCCCTGCCTCTCTGGAACCTGTCCGTCCGCCCTGTGCTGCGGTGCACAAGGGAGCGGACCCTATCACTCCGTCCTGTGCCGTGGTCCACAACACAGGGGACCCTGTCCCTCCGCCCTGTGCTATGGTGCAGAGGGGAGGGGAACCTGTCCCTCCACCCTGTGCTGAGGTGCACGGCGGAGGGGAACCTGTCCCTCCGCCGTGTGCTCTAGTGCACAGGGGAGGGGAACCTATCCCTCCGCCCTGTGTTGTGGTGCATAGGGGAGGGGACCCTGTTCCCCTGCCCTGTGCAAAGCTGCACAGGGGAGGGGAACATGTCCCTTAGTCCTGTGCTATGGTGCACAGGGGAGGGAAACCTGTCGCTCCGTCCTACGCTGTGGTGCACAAAGGAGGGGAACCTGTCCCTCCGCTCTGTGCTGTGGTGCACAAGGGAGGGGAACCTGTCCCTTCGTCTTGTGCTATGGTGCATAAGGGAGGGGAACCACTTCCTCCACCCTATGTTGTGGAGCACAGGGGACGGGAACATGTCCCTTCGTCCTGTGCTATGGTGCATAGGGGAGGGGAACCACTCCCTCCGCCCTGTGCCGTGGTGCACATGGAAGGGGAACCTATCCCACCGTCATGTGCTACGGTGCACAGGTGCGGAGAACCTGTCCCTCCGTCCTCTGCTAGGGAGGGGAACGTGTCCCTCCCTCTTGTGATGTGGCATACCGGGGAGCGGACCCTGTCGCTCCGTCCTGTGTTGTGGTGCACAGGGGAGGGGAACGTGTCCTTCTGTCGTGTACTATGATGCACAGGAGAGGGGAACTTGTCCCTCCGTCCCGCGCTGTGGTGCACAAGCGAGGGGAACCTGTCCCTCCGTCGTGTGCTGTGGTGCAGAAGACAGGCCTTTTGCTCCATCGTGTGGTGAGGTGCACACGGGAGGGGAACCTGTCCTTCCGCCTTGTGCTATGGTGCACAGGGGAGGGGATCCTGTGCCTGTGCCCGTGCTATGGTGCAAAGGGGAGTGTGTGTTGTGCTGCACTGCACTGTGCGACGCACTGCTCTACATTGTGTGTGTTGTGCTGTGCTGCACGGTGCGTGCTGCATTGCACTACGTTGTGATGTGCTCTACGGTGCTCTTTGCCTGCTGTGCTACATTGCTCTGTACTGCGCACTGCTCTGCAGTGAACCTCCCGTGCTGTACTGCAGCGTGCGTGCTGGGCAGTTCTGTTGTGTGTGTGTCGTGTCACACCGCACATGTGTGATGTGCCCCTCTGCACACGGTGTGTTGGGTTGTGCCGCTGCACAAGGTGCGTGCTGTGCCGCACTGCACTGTGCGTGCTGCGCTGCACTACCCGGGGGCACCCTGACGCCCCCGAGAAACCGTCCCCCCCTCCGCTGGTCAGGGGGAGGACGCCCCGGCTTTGGCCGGTCTGCGCACGCAGGGGCGAGAAGGAGGACACCTGGCAAGCAGCTCGCCCCGGTTGTGGTTGTTTTGCGCACGCCGGGGCGAGAGGGAGGACACCTTGCAGGCAGCACCCCCTGGCTGTGGCCGGTGTGCGCACACCGGGGCGAGAGGGAGGACACCTGGCAGGCAGCACACCCCGGCCGCGGTCGTTCTGCGCATGTTGGGGCGAGAGGGAGGACACTTGGCAGGCAGCATGACCAGGCTGTGGTCGGTTTGCACACGCCGCGGCGAGTGGGATGACACCCGGCAGGCAGCACGCCCCGGCTGTGGCCGGTCTGCGCACGCCGGGGCGGGAGGGAGCACACCTTGCGGGCAGCTCGCCCCGTCTGTGGCTGTTCTGTGCACGCCTGGGCAAGAGGGAGCACACCTTGCGGGCAGCTCGCCCCGTCTGTGGCCGTTCTGCGCACGCCGGGGCGAGAGGGAGGACACCTGGCAGGCAGCACGCCCCAGCTGTGGCCGTTCTGCGCACGCCGGGGCGGGAGGGAGCACACATCGCGGGCAGCGTGCCCCGGCTATGGCCGATGTGCGCACGCCGGGGCGGGAGGGAGGACATCTGGCAGGCAGCACACCCCGGCCGTGGCCATTCTGCGCATGTCTTAGGAGGCTCTATACGCACGTAGCAAAATTGCCACAGTTGGCAAATGGGTACCACCCCAAAACGGGGGCTGAAAAACCACTTTGAAAAATTGCACAATTGTGCCTTGCAGGGAACACCCCCAAAAACCTGTGAATTATCCAAAATGACTGTGTGTAGGGGGTACAACATGTGCCAGTCAAAAGTCATGTATCCCCTTCAAATTTGGGCACTGCAGTGTCCATCCAAAGAAAAATCCAATTCTTCTAAATCATCCGCTGCTGCATTTCAAACCACACCGTAAAATGCAACCTGAAAAATGAAGCAAGGAGGACGACAGGCAAACACATGCAAAACTCTGGTTTGCTTTTTGTTACCGCGTCTGCTGACCCAGTCACTGTGATTGTATGCGAAGCGTGACAAATAATGCACCACCAGTGGTGCCGACAAACAACGGAGGCGCCGCCAGTGCAGCCAATGCAATAATAAACGACGGCAACAATGCCTGCAAAAGAAGTGGCGCAGCAGGGGTAAAAAAATGGCGAGTCGCTGAATTTGGGCACTGCAGCGCCCAAAATTACCAAAACATGAAAAAGGGCACCAGTCTCACACCTGCATAGAACGGGACGCACGACAGTGTGCAAATCGAGGCGAAAAAACTACAGACATGGATACAGGCAGTGCCAACCGCACAACGCAGTCTACTTCTTCTTTGGTGGAGCCTTCTTACCCTTGGCCTGACCTACTTTGGCGTGAAACATATTGAGGGGAGTGCTGTCCTTGGCCTTTTTGGCTGGCCTATTGGGGGGATCTTCAACCTCATCCCCACTGTCGTCGGAGGACGGCTTCTTCTTGCTTGGGGTGCTCCTCTTCTTGCTGTCACCACCTCCGACTAGCACGATCTCGTCATTATCCTCTTCCTCCACATCGTCCCCCCCCTCCTCATCTTCCCCTTCCCCAGGCCGCTGCACCACAACTGGCATACAGTCCCTAATCCTTGGCATCCAAGCGTCCCAGTTAACCAAGTAGACACTGTCCATCTCCTGCACATACGCCGCTAGCTGTTCACAGCACTCGTTAAACAAACCCTGGCGCCCAGTGAAGCAAGCTGCCAGACAGGGGGGCTCAGGAAGGCAGGACAGGAGCTGTGCTGGCAATACAGCCGATGTTGTCAAAAGCAGTAGCCAGACTTCATCCTCGGACTGTCTGTCGCGTCGGGGAACAATACCAAGCACACGCAGGAGCCAGCCAGCCGCTGCCAGACCAATGGTGCTGCCGTATGCACCCTGATCGCAAATGAAAATATTCGGGACCTTCACCCTAAACTTGTCGGGCACACAGAAGCAAATAGTCCTCTCCTCGAACCGATAGGTCGGGTGACCGACTGCCTGATCAAAAGAAGAGGTCATAATATACTGCCAGCCTCCACACTCCTCAGAGTCGCGCAATTGATTAACCAGGAACTTAACGTCGGCCGCCATTCCACCAATAGCCACAGGTACCAACTTCGCAGCAACCTTCAGCACCAGCGAATGGATATCGTCCATTTGTTCCTTCGTACACTCAATGAAGACCTGTTGTCAAAAGCACATTTCATTACAGATGGGCACTGCAGTGCCTAAAGTGAGCAGCAATGCAAAATCGATCCCATTCTTATGCCCAATGGTTGCATACCACTTTGTACTCCCTCAATGCAATCGTATACGGGATAGCTTTGCCAGGAACCAACGCAATTGCCTCTGCCCGAGCTCCGGTTGCTTCAGTCCCATCCTGCGGCTTGTTGAGCCAGATAGTTGTTGATTTCTCCCCATCAGTCGTTATCACTGCAGTTTCCTTGACAGGCCTCGCCAGCGCAATCCTCAGGCCGGCCCATTCCTCATCCTGCCACAGCGGTGCTTTCTGGATGGTGTCCCAGCTTGGTAAGGGATTTTCGGCACTCCAGGTCCATTTCCCCAGTGACAATTTGGCGGCCCTCAGCGACTTTGCAAGCAGTTTGCGGACTCTTTGCATTTCATGCACGTTCACTGTTAGAACAGTAGACCACTGGTACCACTGGGATCGAAACAGCCTTACGTCGTGGGTCCGGGGGGGGGGGGGGGGGGTCAACAGCGATCGCGCCAGACCCTGCCGCCCCATAAACATACGTCGAGAAGGATGGATGACCGTGTTGTCCGGGTGAAGGTACAGCATCTCCCACAGGCGGTCCCGCTTCAACAGTCTGGCCTTGGCATGTAGTCCTGCGATCTTGGCCCCATCTCCAGCCATGTACAGCAGTATTTCATTCATCTGGTCACCATGCAGTCCCGTCAACGGCCGCAGAGTGTAGGGGTTGAGCACTGCAGTGCAAAAATTAGGGTCGCATCGAATTTGGGCACTGCAGTTCCCATGATCACCAAAAGACGACGAAAACAGGTGCTCAGAGGACATAATACCTTCACCGGCAGTCTTCTCAAAGGTGTCAATAAACTCAGCCACGCGGCCACCAGATATCTGCGGTAATGAAACCAGCGGTCTCCAATTTTTCCAGATTGAGTCCTGGCAGGGATACAGTGTTGGACAGGCCACAGGTACGCAAAGGACTGACAACGGTGGTCTCATCGTGCATCTCTCATACCACAGATGTTTTCTCGCCCAGCCGGCCACACTTCCGCAGAGCCACCAGCAGCATCTCTTTCGCTTTGCCCTTCTGCACTTCAGTCCAAATTCGAGCGGCCACTTGTCCCATACTAAGCTTGCTCACTGAGTGTTGTACCGCATTGTGATCGCCTCCAATAATCTCTCTGATGTCAACAGGACAGTCGTGTCTGATCTCCTCGCAGTAGACGTGTTGTAACCAGTCCGGCAGTGCCCGTGACTTCTCACAGTATTCTCGGTGAAGTCTTTGGAGTGCCGTCAGGATATGAGCCCCGCCCAAGCAGTAGGGAATTTCAGCTGATAGAAAAATGCACCACAGGGAGATGGGAGATGGGAGATATCAGCGAGATGGGCACTGCAGTGCCCAAACGACCAGACTGTGTGAAAATAACGACGGGCGTGTGACAGGATGGTAGTGTACCTTCGTTTCGCCATATGAGAATGTTTGAGATAGGCCGGCAGGGTGGATTTGTCCTCAGGCTTGCGATCCGCGATAGTACTGAGTCCTCGTCCCTCTCTCTGGTCTGCCCACGCGTGAGGTCGGTGTCAAACTTTATCTTGGTCAGCTGTATCTTGACCAGCGCATCAACTTTAACAGGTTTAACAAGTGTCTGCAATGTCTTGGCACATAGATCTCGGTAATGCTCTGCAGTGAGCACCGTATCTAGTGCGCAAGGAAAATCCATCTTGGCAGGATCCCACCTGTCTTGCACGATACTCGACTTCTGACTGGACCAGACCAGGGGGGGTATAACACCAACATCAAAACGCGCCATCAATCTGGTGAAACGACGATCAACCAGTTGTGGCAGTCCCTTGGGAACATTAACGTACTGCAGGTCCTTTGGGGTCTGGTCTGCAACGGGAGTGAGTATAAACAGGTCATGCACCTGTTGCAACGTACAGTTCCCAGGGTGTTGTGCCATTAAGTGCACAACACGGCTTAACAGGGCCTCACACGGTTCCTCACTGTGTGCCACACCAGGTAAGCGGGCAAACCACTGGGACCACAACAGCCTAGCAACAACAATGGTGCGCACATATTCAACCTTGTCCTCATAACCTAGGGTGAGCCTCAGAAGGACGTGTAGGCAACGGCTCAACAATGGCCCTGCAGCGTGCTGCTCTCCCTGTGCAGACCAATGACAATCCCTCACTTGCGACCCAATAATAAACAAGGCTGGAATGTAACCATACAGCAGTGTTACCAACCCTTGCACCTGTGTAAGAAGTGTGCTGTGATTAGCATTACCCGGTCGGTGCAAACCCCTTAGAGTCTGTAACTTCCAAAGGTTCCAAAGGTTGGCGCCACTTGTGGGCCAAGTGCAAGAGAACCAGAATCACACGCTCCATATAGATGAGTTTCGGAAAGTTGGGCACTGCAGTGCCCAAATTGAGTCAACCATAGGAAAAATAGGTAAATAAAGGGAAGAATCTTCTGTAGCACAGGGTTAGACACTATTTATATGGGTGCCATGTGCCATACACTACCGGGGTACGTGTAATGAACAGGGGCACGTTGTACCGAGCATAGCTGATGCTGTAAACGAGCTTAAGGACATGGTAGTGGATATTTTCGTCGACCAACAATGGAAGACGGTGCTGTGTGTGCTGCTGCACCTCCTGGAGCCCGTGAATAATAGAGACAAGGTCGGGGGTAGCGGACACAGTTGGGTCTGTGAGAAAAAAGGGGGTCCAAGCTGGGCTGGTAACATTAGCCCGTCGTATGTCCAAGGGACAACGAACATGTTGAAGGCGGATGGGGTCGTCCATCAACCCTTGCAAGCCATCAATGAAGTTTTTATGGCTCTGCACCAACAAGTCTGCAGTGTACCCAATCCTCGGCCGCAAGACCGAGAGGCTAGGAAAAGACGGCATAACGTCAACAGGTCGTTTCAAGAGTATGATAGCACCAACTGTACAATTAAGGGACCGGTTCTCATTACCAGGCACAGGCCGGAAGTTACGTCTATATAAATTATCAAACCACAGAACAGCGGGTTTACCTTCCAAGGTCTGCCAAAGACTGGTGCACGCAGTTGCTCCTTGAACTGCATAGGAGGGTACATTGTAAGAACATTGACCCATGTGAGCCAAACACCTACGTTGCACACGACTCTTGGGTTGAACACCTACAGCCCTCTTGGCACGTGGACGACACCTCTTGTGTAGAACAGACCATATATTAAAAATCTCTTGCTCAGCAACACGGAACCATTGGTCCGGCAGACAATTAACGGTCCGCCTGTCCCTTTGTTGGATGTATTCACCAACAGACCGCCTACTTCTCCACTCCAACCGGAGATCTAACACCCACGTACAAAACGCATCGGCACCCTTATCCACACCCACAGCCTCAGACAGATCCTCCTTTGAAGCATATACCTTCGAACTAAGGAACTGCCGGAAGGGAGCCGCATCCATGGACAAAAGTCCTGTTCGCAGGCAGCAAAGGTAAGGGGACAAAGAAAACAGAGACACTATCACAGAACAAACCTGAGCGGCATGGACCAAAAGCAGCTAGCAAAGATCCAAACAATGTATCCCCCAATGGACGTGGAACGTTCCAAAGCCTGCGTACACTCCAAGGTGGCAGTCAGACAACCGGCAATATATTTCCAATGAGCAGAGGATGAGTACCAACGTCCGATGATTCATACGTCCTTTGTCAGGTGCTACGCAATGGGAACCAATAGGAGTGAAATACGGAGTTTTCAATTTTTTGGACACTGCAGTGCCCAAAAGTACTGGAAGTCCATTTTCAAGTGCACATTTGGACAGGAATGGAAGTGATTGGGCAAGGTACATTGTACGTGGCCTTCCGAGTATAACACCGCGGTGCGATGACCCATGGATAACGGGTATGCCAACTTTTGATGCATGTTGCTGCAGTATGACATCACCTGTGGAGATGACTACAGAGGTGTACTGGATAACCCACTGAAAAAAGCCATTTCAAGTTTTTCGGCAATGCAGTGCCTTGAAAATTTAAATGATACAATTTTCAGCCCGGAATAGGGGGTGTATACGTACACCTCTGGAAGCAACAAAAGGCGAGGTTGTTGTATCCCACGATGAAAATCCACGTGGGGTTGGCCGAAAAAATAATATGCTTTTTTTAGGTGTAAAAAACGGATGTTGAAATCGCCATGAATCGTGCCTTTTAGCAACGAAGTCTACGTGCGTATAGAGCCGCCTAAGCATATTGGGGCGAGCGGGAGGACACTTGGCAGGCAACATGCCCCGGCTGTGGTCGGTTTGCGCATGCCGCGGCGAGAGGGAGGACACCCGGCAGGCAGCACGCCCCGGCTGTGGCCGGTCTGCACATGCCAGGGCGGGGGAGAAGTTTCCAGGCAGTGGGAGCTGTGCACCATAGCACAGGGCGGAGGGACAGGTTCCCCTCCCCTGTGTACCACAGCACAGGGCGGAGGGATTGGTTCCCCTCCCCTGTGCACCACAGCGCAAGGCGGAAGGACAAGCACCATAGCACAAGGCGGAGGGACAGGTTCCCCTCCCCTGTGCACCATAGCACAGGACGGAGGGATTGATTCCCCTCCACTGTGCTCCATAGCATAGGGCGGAGGGACAGGTCCACTCCCCTATGCACCACAGCACAGGGCGGAGGGTGTGGGATTCCCATCCCTGTGCGCCATAGCACAGGGCGGTGGGACTGGTTCTCCTCCCGTGAGCACCATGACATAGCACAGGGTCGAGGGATAGGTAGGCCTCCCCTGTGCACCACAGCACAGGGCGGAGGGAATGGTTCCCCTCTCTTGTGCACCATAACACAGGGCCAAGGGACAGGTTCCCCTCCCTCGTGCACCGGGGCATAGGGCGGAGGGTCTGAGATGCCCACCCCTGTGCCTCATAGCACAGGGCGGAGGGATATGTTCCCCTCCCCTGTGCACCATAGCACACGGCGGAGGGATAGGTTCGCCTCCCCTGTGAACGGCAGCACAGGGCGGAGGGACAAGTTTTCCACCCCTGTGCACCATAGCACAGGGCGGAGGGACTGCTTCCCCTCCCCTGTGCCCCATAGCACAGAGCGGAGGGATAGGTTCCCCTCCCCTGTGCACCGCAGCACAAGGCGGAGGGACTGTCCCCTGTGCACCACAACGCAAGGCGGAAGGACAAGTTCCCCTCCCTTGCGCATCATAGCACAGGGCGGAGGAAATGGTCCCCTCCCCTGCGCACCATAGCACAGGACGGAGGGATTGATTCCCCTCCCCTGTGCACCACAGCACAGGGCGGAGGGTGTGGGATCCCCATCCCTGTTCGCCATAGCACAGGGCGGTGGGTCTGGTTCTCCTCCCCTGTGCACCATAGCACAGGGTGGAGGGCAGCGTAGTGCAGTGCACAGCACAATGCAGTGTGGCGCAGCACACACAGTGCAGTGCAGGGCGCAGCATAGTGCAGGGCGTAGCATAGTGCGCTGTGGCACAAGACAACACATGAAGTGCGGGGCGGCATAGCGAACACATGCGGTGCGGAACAACAAAGACAGTGTAGAACAACACAGCATGCACAGTGCCATGCAGTTTGCAGCACATTGCAGTGCGGCACCACACGCGAAGTAGAGTGCAGTGCACGGCACACTTCGGTGCAGGGCTGCGCAGCACACATAGGGCAGTGCTGCGCAGCACAACGCACGCAGAGAGGTTAGGCACAACACATAAATTGCAATGCAGCACAGCTCGCGCCTGCGGTGCGGCACCGCACCTGCACAGCCGTGCGGCACAGCATACAGAGTGGGGTGCCGCCAAGCGAGCACCGCGAAGTGCTACAGGGTGTGCAATCTTGTGCCAAGCAGTGCAACATAGCACACACAGGGCAGGGCGGCACAGCTGACGCAGCGCAGTGCAGTGCAGTGCAGCACACACCGTGCCGTGCAGCACAGCGCGCACAGTGCATCACAATTTAGCACAGCACACAAACTGCAGTGAAGCACAGCACACACAGTGCAGTGCAGCACAACACACTTGTGAAGTGAGGCGCGTCTCGCCTAGTGCCGTGCAGCACAACACGCACCATGCAGCGCAACACAGTCGCACAGTGGAGTGCACTGCGCAGTACAGTGTGTTGCGGCACAACACACCACATGTGGTGTAGGACGGCACAGCACACACATGTGCTACTGCACAATGCACACAGTGTGGGCCAGCACAGCATGCGCAGTGTAGTGCTGCACAGCACGCACAATGCAGTGCAGTGCGCAGTACAGAGCAGTGCATTGCAACATACACAGCGCCTTGTAGTGCACAGCACACGGTAGGGCAGCGCAGCGTGCGCACGGCAGTACTACGCGGCACGGCGCACACAGTGCAGGGCGGCAGAGCACAGACATTGCAGTGCAGCACGGCTCGGGTGTGCCGTGCGGCACCGCACACAGAGTGCCGTGCAGCATGGCATGCACCGTGCGGTGCCGCAAAGCCGGCACCGTGCAGTGCCATGGGGTTTGCAGTCCTATGGCATGCAGTGCAGCACGACACACACATTGCAAGACGGCGCAGCTCACGCGGAGCCTTGTAGTGCAGCGCAGCACACACAGTGCAGAGCAGCACGGCGCGCACAGTGCGACACAGCTCACCAAAGCACACTTAGTGCAGTGTAGTGCAGAACACATAGTGTAGTGCAACACAGCACACCTCCAGTCCCCTCCCCTCCCCTACCAACCCCTCCCCGCCCCTCCCCTCCCCTGCCCTCCCCTCCCCTCCCACGGTGCAAAAGGGAGAGGAATCTGTCCCTCCGCGTTGTGCTATGATGCACAGGGGAGGGGAACCTATCCCTCCTTCCTGCGATTCCGGGCACAGGAATGGGAAACCTGTCCCTCTGCCCTGTGCTATGGTACACAGGGGAGGGGAATCTGTCCCTCCGCCCTGTGCGATGGTGCACGGGGGAGGGCAGCCTGTCGCTCCGCCCTGTGCTGTGGTGCACATGGGAGCAGAACCTGTCGCTCCGTCCGGTGCCGTGGTGCAAAGGGGAGGAGAACCTATCCCTCCGCCTTGTGTTGTGGTGCACAGGGGAGGGGAACCTATTCCTCCGCCTTGTGCTGTGGGGCATAGGGGAGGGGACCGTGTCGCTCCGTCCAGTGCCGTGGGGCACAAGGGAGGAGCACCAGTCCCTCCGCCCTGTGCTACGGTGCACAAGGGAGGGGAATTGAACCCTCTGCCTTGTGCTGTGGTGCATAGGGGAGGGGAACCAGTCCCTCCACCGTGCGCTACATTGCACAGGGGAGGGGACCACACCCTCCGCCCTGTGCCGTGGTGCACAGGGAAGGGGACCCTGTCGCTCTGTCCTATGTTGTGGTTCACAGTGGAGGAGAACCTATTCTTCCGTCCTATGCTCTAGTCCACAGGGCAGGAAAACTTGTCCATTCGTCGTGTGCTGTGGTGCACAGGGGGGCCCAACCTGTCCCTTTGTCCTGTGCCGCGGTGCACAGGGGAGGAGAACCTCCTGCTCTGTCCGGTGCTCTGGTGCACACGGGAGGGGAACATGTCCCTCCGTCCTGTGTTGTGGTGCACAAGGGAGGCGAACCTGTGCCTCCGTCCTGTTGTGTGGTGTACTGGGGAGGCGAACGTGTCCCTCCGCCCTGTGCCGTGGTGCAAAGGGGAGGGGAACCTATCCCTCCGTCCACTGCTATGCTCCACAGAGGAGGGGGACCTGTCCCTCCCTCGTGTGATGTGGTGCAAAGGGGAGAGGAAGTGTCCCTCCGTAGTGTGATGTGGTGCATAGCATAGGCGAAGTTGTCCCTCTATCCTGTGCTAGGGTGCACAAGGAAGGCGAACATGTCCCTCCGTGCTGTCTTGTGGTGCACAGGGGAGGCAAACCTTTCCCCCCGTCCTGTGCTATGGTGCACAGGGGAGGCGAACCCGAACGTGCGTCCTATGCTATGTTGCACATGGCAGGCGAAGTTATCGCTCCGTCCTGTGCTGTGGTCCATAGGGGAGGCCAACTTATCCCTCCGTCCTTTGTTGTGGTGCACACGGGAGGCCAACTTGTCCCTCCGTCCTGTGTTGTGGTGCATAGGGGAGGCGAACCTGTCCCCCCATCCTGTGTTGTGGTGCAAAGAAGAGGAGAACCTGTCATAAGGGAGGGGAATTTGTCCCCCCGCCCTTTGCTGTGGTGCACAGGGGAGGGGAACCCATCCCTCCGCCCTGTGATGTGGTCCACAGGGGATGGTGCATAGGGGAGGGGAACCTGCCCCTCCGCCCTGTGCTGTGGTGCACAAGAGAGGGGACCCTGTCGTTCCGTCGTATGCTGAGGTGCATAGGGGAAGAGAACCTGTCTCTCCACAGTGTGCTATGGTGCACGGGGGAGGGGACCCGGTCACTCCGTCCTGTACCGTCGTGCACAAGGGAGGAGTGCTTGTGCCTCCGCCATGTGCTGTTGTGCACAGGGGAGGGGAACCTATCCCTCCGCCGTGTGCTGGGGTGCACTGGGAAGGCGAATCTGTCCCCCGTCTTGTGCCGTGGTGCAAGGAAGAGGAGAACCTGTCGCTCCGACCTGTGCTGTGGCGCATAGGGGAGGGGAACATGTCCCTCCGCCCTGTGCTGTGGTGCACAGGGGAGGGGAACTTGTCCCTCCGCCCTGTGCTTTGGTCCACAGGGGACCGGAACTTGTCCCTCCGCCCTATGCTGCGGTGCACAAGGGAGGGGAGCCTGTCACTCCGTCGTGTGCCGTGGTCCACAAGGCAGGAGACCCCGTCCCTCCGCCCTGTGCTGAGGTGCACGGCGGAGGGGAACGTGTCCCTCCACCCTGTGCTCTAGTGCAAAGGGGAGGGGAAAATGTCCCTCCATCGTGTGGTATGGTGCACAGGTGAGGGGAACCTATCCCTCCGCCCTGTGTTGTGGTGCATAGGGGAGGGGACCCTGTTCCCCTGCCCTGTGCAAAGCTGCACAGGGGAGGAGAACATGTCCCTTAGTCCTGTGCTATGGTGCAGAGGGGAGTGGAACCTGTCGCTTCGTCCTGTGCTATGGTGCACAAGGGAGGGGAACCTGTCTCTCCGCCCTGTGCTATGGTGCACAAGGAAGGGGAACCTGTCCCTTCGTCTTGTGATGTGGTGCATAGGGGAGGGGAACCACTTCCTCCGCCCTATGTTGTGGTGCACAGGGGACAGTAACCTATCCCTTCGTCCTGTGCTAGGGTGCATAGGGGAGGGGAACCACTCCCTCCGCCCTGTGCTGTGGTGCACATGGGAGGGGAACCTATCGCACCGTCCTATGCTGTGGTGCACAGAGGCGGAGAACCTGTCCCTCCGTCCTGTTCTATGGTGGGCAAGGGGGGAGAACCTGTCCCTCCATCCTGTGCTATGGTGCAAAGGGTAGGGGAACCAATCCCTCCGTCGTGTGTTGTGGGGCACAGGGGTGGAGAACCTGTGCCTCCGTTCTCTGCTATGGTGCACTGGGGAGGGGAACATGTCCCTCCTTCTTGTGCTGTGGTGTAGCGGAGAGCGGACCCTCTCGCTCCGTCTTGTGTTGTGGTGCACAGGGGAGGGGAACGTGTCCCTCCGTCGTGTACTATGGTGCACAGGAGAGGGGAACTTGTCCGTCCGTCCCGTGCTGTGGCGCACAGGGGAGGGGAACTTGTGCCTGTGTTGTGTGTTGTGGTGCACAGGAGAATCCTGTTGCTCCATCGTGTGCTGAGGTGCACACGGGAGGGGAACCTGTCCCTCCGCCTTGTGTTGTGGTGCACAGGCTAGGGGAACCTTTCGCTGAGTCCTTTGCCGTGGTGCACAGGGGAGGAGAATCAGTCTCTCCGCCTTGTGCTATGGTGCACAGGGAAGGGGCACGTGTCCCTCCGCCCTGTGCTATGGTGCACAGTGGAAGGGCATATGTGGCTCCGCCCTGCGCTGTGGTGCACAGGGGAGGGGAAGCTCTCCCTCCGCCTTGTGCTATGGCGCACAAGGGAGGGGACCTTGTCGGTCCGTCGTATGCCGAGGTGCATAGGGGAGGAGAACCTGTCCCTCTGCAGTGTGCTATGGTGCACAGGGGAGGGGACCCTGTCGCTCCGTCCTGTGACGTCGTGCACAGGGGAGGAGTGCTTGTCCCTCTGCCCTGTGCCTGCACATAGGAGGGGAACCTGTCCCTCCGCCTTGTGCTAGGGTGCATTGGGAACGCGTGCTATGGTGCACGGGGGAGGAGAACTTGTCAGCCCGCCCTTGGATGTGGTGCACAGGGGGGGGGGGGGGACTTGTTTCTCCGCCTTGTGCTATGGTGGACAGGGGAGGGGGACCTGTTTCTCCGCCCTGTGCTGTGGTGCGCACGGGAGGGGACCCCGTCCCTCCGCCTTGTGTTGTGGTCCATAGGGGAGGGGAACTTGTCCCTCCGCCCTTTCCTATGGTGCGCGGGGGAGGGGAACATGTCCCATCTTGCTGTGCTGTGGTGCACAGGGGAGGGGAACCTATCCCTCCGTCTTGTGTTGTGGCGCACGGGGGAGGGGAAATTGTTCCTCCGTCCCGTGCTATGGTGCATAGGAGAGGCGAATTTGTTCCTCCGTCCTATTCTATGGTGCCCAAGGGAAGAGAACCTCTCCCTCCGCCCTGTGTTGTGATCCACAGGGGAGGGGAACTTGTACCTCCGCCCGGTGCTATGGTGCACAGTGGAGGGGAACGTGTCCCTCATTGCTATGCTGTGGTGAACAGGGGAGGGAAACGTGTCCCTCCGTCTTGTGCGGTGGTGCACAGGGGAGGGGAAGTTATCCTTGCATCCTGTGCTATGGTGCATAGGGGAGGCTAACTTGTTCCTCTGTCTTGTGCTATGGTGCGCAGGGGAGGGGAAACTGTCCCTCCGCCCTATGCTGTGGTACACAAGGGAGGAGAACCTGTCCCTCCGCCGCGTGCTATGGTGCAAGGGGGAGGAGAACTTGTCCCCCCGCCCTTTAATGTGGTGCACTAGGGGGGGGGGGGGGCTGTTTCTCTGCCCTATACTATAGTGCACAGGGGAGGGAAACCCGTTTCTCCGCCCTGTGCTGTGGTCCACATGGGAGGAGAACCTTTCCCACCGCGCTATGCTGCGGTGCACAGGGGAGGGGACCCTATCTCTCCGTCCTGTGCTACGGTGCACAAGGGAGGGGAAACTGTCCCTCCGCCCTGCGCTGTGGTGCGCAGGGGAGGGGAAAATGTCCCTCCGCTCTGTGCTGTGGTCCAAAGGGCATGGGAACTTGCCCCTCCGCCCTCTGCTATGGTGCACGGGGGAGGGGAACGTGTCTCTCCTTGCTGTGCTACGGTGCACAAGGGAGGGGAGCCTGTCCCTCCGTCTTGTGTTGTGGTGCACAAGGGAGGGGAAACAGTCCCTCCGCCCTGTGTTGTGGTGCAGAGGGGAGGAGAACCTTTCCCTCCGCCCTGTGCTGTGGTGCACAAGGGAGGGGACCCTATCTCTCCGTCCTGTGCAACGGTGCACAGGGGAGGGGAGTCTGTCCCTCCGCCCTATGTTGTGGTGCGCAGGGGAGGGGATACTATTCCTCCGCCCTGTGCTGTGGTCCACAGGGGAGGGGAACTTGTCCCTCCGCCCTCTGCTATGGTGCACGGGGGAGGGGAACCTGTCCCTCCTTGCTGTGCTACGGTGCACAGGGGAGGAAGACCTGTCCCTCCGTCTTGTGTTGTGGTGCACAGGGGAGGGAAAATTGTCCCTCCGCCCTATGTTGTGGTGCAAAGGGGAGGGGAACGTGTCCCTCCGCCTTGAGTTGCGGTGCACAGTGGAGGGGACCCTATCCCTCCGTCTTGTGCAAGGGTGCACAAGGGAGGGACACTTGCCCCTCCGCCCTGTGCCGTGGTCCACAGCGGAGGGGAACCTGTCCCTTTTCCCTGTGCAGTGGTGCACAGGGGACGGTAACTTGTCCATCTGTCCTGTGCTTCGGTGCACATGGGAGCGGGCTTGGCTATGGTGCGGATGCAGTGCCAGAAGTGTCCGAGACAAGTGCTTCAACTGTTGCCGTGCGTGCGCTGCAGCTTGAGTGCGGTTGGTGCAGCCCCATGGCCCCTCGGTGGGAACAGGGCCAGGGTAGGCTGCAATGCAGCAGCAACGCCAGAGCTGCAACACTACGCCGGGTGCACTAGCGGCGATACGTGCGCTGCTGCCCGGGTGCAGCTATTGCAGCACTCCCATAGCCCCTCGATTGGTAACGGGGCGGGGATTGGCAGCAAAGGCGCAGCACCAACCATACCCTCCACCATGTGCTGATGTGCACAGGGGTGGAGGCCCAATCCTTCCACCCAATGATGGCATGCACATGGGTGGAGCGGGTCCCTCCATCTTGAGCTAACTGCACAAAGGGGGTGGCCATACCCCCCTGCGTGTGCTGCCGTACATGGGGCCCCGTTGAGGCCTCTGAACCCCCCCTCCCCTCCCTCCCCCCTGCCTACCCCCCCCCCCTCCTAGGGGGATGCGCGTGCCTCTCTCCCCCCTCCGCCCTCCTCACCCCGCCCGCAGCACGGCGACAGGCCTGCCCAACCCCCCCGCCCCCCCCGCGGACGTGGCCGGGTGTGCACTGAGTCGGCAAGACAACCATGCAGCGACCCCCGAGGGGCCTGTGAGCCTCAAGATCGGCCCTCAAATGAAATGAAATCAAATCAAATCCCCTTCCCCCCAGGCTGGTGTGCCCGGGCCGCTGGGAGCTTCTGCCTCCCGCTTGCCCCCTTTAAGCACCGACCACCGCCTGGGCAGGACTTCCCGTCCCCTCAGGCTGCTATGTCCGGGCCGTTGGGAGTAGTTGCCCCCCACACGCCCTCCTTGAGCACCAACCACCGCCTGGGCAGAACTCCCCATCCCCCAAATTTGGAGTGCCCGGGCGTTGGAAGCTACTGCCCCCCACAGGCCCTCCTTGAGTACCGGTCACCGCCTGGGAAGGACTCCCCGTCCCCCCAGGCTGGTGTGCCCGGGCCGTTGGGAGCTACTGTCCCCGGGAGGCCATCCTTGAGCACCGACCACCACCAGGGCAGGGTTCCCCGTCCCCCTAGGCTGGTGTGCCTGGGCCGTTGGGAGCTGTTGCCCCACACAGGCCCTCCTTGAGCACCCACCACCGCCTGCGCAGGAATCCCCGTCCTCCCAAATTGCTGTGCCCGTGCCCTAGGCAATTGCTACTGCCCGCAAGCGCTCCTTGAGCACCAACCACCGCCTGGGAAGGGCTCGGTTTCCGCCGGAACTGGTGAGCCCGGGCCGTTGCGAACTGCTTGCGCCGCATGCCCTCCTTGAGGACAAACCACCGCCTAGGTGGGACTCCCCGTCCACCCGGACTAGTGAGACCGGAGCGTTCGGAAGTGCCGTCCCCCGCGGGCCCTCCTTGAGCACCAACCACCGCCCAGGCGGGACTCCCGTGCCCCCGGGCTTGTGTGCCCGGGCCGCTGCGGGGTGTTGCCCAACAAAGGCCCTCCTTGAGCACCGACCACCGCCTGGGCAGGACTCCCCGTCTCCTCTAGGCTTGTGAGCCCGGGCCATTGGACACCGCTACCGTCCCCAGGCCCTCCTTGAGCAACAACCTCCGCCTCGGCACGACTCCCCGTCTCCCCGCGCTGGTTACCCCGAGCGGTTGGGAGCTGCTACCCCCGCAGGCCCTTCTTGAGCACCGACCACCGCCTGAGTAGGACTCCCCGTCCCCCAACGTCGGTGAGCCCGCGCCGTTGGAGACTACTACCCCCCGCAGGCCCCCCCTTGAGCACCGAACACCGCCTAAGTAGGACTCCCCGTCCCCTCTAGGCTTGTGAGCCCGGGCCGTTGGACACTGCTACCCTCCCCAGGCCCTCTTTGAGAGCCGACCACCGCCTCAGCAGGACTCCTCGTCCCCCCACGCTGGTGAGCCCGCGCCGTTGGGGACTACTACCCCCCGGGGGCCCCCGCTTGAGCACCGACCACCGCCTGGGCAGGACTCCCCGTCCCCCTAGGCTGGTGATTCCCGGCCATTGGGAGCTGCTAACCCCCCCAAACCCTTCATGAGCACCGACCGTGGCCTAGGGAGGAATCCCGGTCCCCTGAGGCATGAGAGCCCGGACCGTTGGGCACCGCTATGCCCCGCAAGCCTTCCACTACTCAGTGATTCGAGGGAGTGAAGCGGTGTATTGAAGGAGCTGCATTGCCCACTGCCCCTAGGCAGCGAGGGAGTGCATTGCTGGAGGTCGGCTCTTTCAGCAGTGACTGCCTCCTCAGCAAAACTCCCGGTCCCCCCAGCTAGTGGGCCCGCACATTGCACGAGTTCTACTGCCCACCGCCTCTAAGCCATGTGGCAGTGTGTTGCAGTAATTCCACTGCCCACTGCCCCCAGGCAGTGAGGCACTGGATGATATGAGTTCTACTGCCCACTGCGCCCAGGCAGTGAGGCAGTGCATTGCAAGAGGTCCGCTCTTTCGGCAGAGCCCGCCTCATCGGCAGGGTTGCCCGTCCCCCAGGCTGGTGGGCCCGCGCACTGCACGAGTTGTATTGCCCACTGCCCCCAGGCGGTGTGGAAGTGCATTGCAGGGGTTGCACAGCCCACTACCCTGAAGCAGTGAGGCACTGCATTGCGGGAGTTCCCCTGCACCCGCCCCCAGGTGATGTGGCAAGGCGTTGCACGAATTGCACTGCTCACCGCCCCCGGTCAGAGAGGCACTGCATCGCACGAGTCGCACAGCCCACAGCCCCCAGGCAATGAGGCACTGTATTGCAGGAGTTGCACTGCCCACTGCATTGCAAGCGTTCCACTGCCAACCGCTACCGGCCGATGTGGCAGTGCATAGCGTGAAATTGCACTGCCCACTGCGCCCCGGCAGTGAGGCGGTGTATTGCAGGAGTCCCACTGCCCACTGCCCCCAGGAAGTGAGGCAATGAATTGCAAGAGTTCCACTGCCCACCGCCTCTAGGCAATATGGCACTGTATTGCAAGAATTGCACTGCCCACTGCCCCTAGGCAGTGAGGGAGTGCATTGCAAGAGGTCTGCTCTTTCGGCAGGGACCGCCTCCTAGGCAGAGTTGCCCGTCCCCGAGGTGTGCCCGCGCACTGCAGGACTTGTATTGCCCACTGCCTCCAGGCGGTGTGGAAGTGCATTGTAGGGGTTGCACGGCCCACTGCCCCCAGGCAGTGAGGCACTGCATTGCGAGAGTTCCCTTGCACACCGCCCCGAGGCGATGTGGCAAAGCATTGCGGGAATTGCACTGCTCACCGCCCCCAGGCAGAGAGGTACTGCATCGCACGAGTCCCACAGCCCACAGCCCCCAAGCAGTGAGGCAGTGTATTGCAGGAGTTGCACTGCCCACTGTATTGCAAGACTTCCACTGCCAACCGCTCGCGGCCGTTGTGGCAGTGCATTGCAAGAGATTGCACTGCCCACTGCGCCCAGGCAGCGAGGCAGTGTATTGCAGGAGTCCCGCTGCCTACTGCCCCGAGGTAGTGAGCCAATGAATTGCAAAAGTTCCACTGCCCACAGCCCCTAGGTAGTGAGGCAGTGCTTTGCAGGAGTTTCACTGCCCACCGCCCCCAGGCAATGAGGCAGTGTATTGCAGGATACTCGCTGCCCATTGCCCGTAGGCAGTGAGGCACTGTATTGCAGGAGTCCCACTGCCCACTTCCCCAGGCAGTGAGGCAGGGCATCGTAGGAGTTCCACTGCCCACGGCCCCGGGGCGGTGTGGCAGTGCATTGCGGGAAAAGCACCGCCCACTGCCCCTAGGCAAAGAGGCACTGTATTGCAGGAGTCCCACTGCCCACTGTCCCTAGGCATTGAGGCAATGAATTGCACGTGTTCCACTGCCCACAGCCCCCAAGTGGTGGTGAGGCAGTGCATTGCAAGAGTTGCACTGCCCACTGGCCCGGGCAGTGAGGCAGTGTAATGCAGAAGTCCCACTACCCACTGCCCACAAGCAATGAGGCCGTGTATTGCAAGAATTGCACTGCCCACTGCCGCGAGGCAATGAGGCAGTGCATGACATGAGTACCAGTGCCCACTGCGCCCAGGCAGTGTGGCAGTGCATTGCTTGAGGTCGGCTCTTTCGGCAACCATCGCCTCCTGGGCAGGCCTCCTTGCCCCCCCCACCTAGTGGGCCTGCGCATTGCAGGAGATCCACTGTCCACCGTCCCCAGGCGGTGCGGCTGTGCATTGCACGTGTTGCACTTCTCGCTGCCCCCAGGCAGTGAGGCATTGCGTTGCAGGAGTTCCACTGCCCATTGCCCCCAGGCACTGTGGTAGTGCATGGCACGAGTTCCTGTCATAAGGTAGCGACCGCCTCCTAGGCAGGACTCCCCGTCCCCCCAGCTAGTCGGCCTGCGCATTGCAGGATTTCCACTGCCCGCCGGCCCCAGGCAGTGCGGCAGTGCACAACAACAGTTGAACTGCCCACAGCCCCAGGCAGTGAGGCAGTGCTTGGCAGGAGCTCCACTGCCCACTGCCCACAAGTGGTGAGGCAGTGCATTAAACCAGTTGCGCTGCCCACTGCCTCTGAGCAGTCAGGCAGTGCATTGCAGGAGTTCCACTGCCCACTGCGGCCAAGCAGTGAGGCAGTGCGGTGCAGGAGGCCCACTGCCCACAACCACCAAGCAGTTAGGCAATGCATTGCAGGAGTTGCACCGCCTAGTGCGCCCAGGCAGTGTGGCGGTGCGTTACAGGAGTTCCACTGCCCGCTGCCCCGAGGCAGCGAGGAAGTGCGTTGCAGAAGCCCCGCTCTTTAGGCAGTGACCGCCTGCTGGGCACGATTCCCCGCTCCCCCAGCGTATGGGCCCGCGCGCTGCAGGAGTTGCATTGCCCACCGCGCCTGAGTAGTGTGGCAATGCAAATGCAGGAGCTGCACTGCCCATTGCCCCGAGGCAATGAGGTAGTGTATTGCAAGAGTTGCACTGCCGAATGCCCCCAAGCAATGAGGCAGTGCGTTGCAAAAGTTCCACAGACCACTGCGCCTGGACAGTGTGGCGGTGCAAAGCAGGAACTCCACTGCCCACTGCCCACAAGCAGTAAGGCTGTGCATTGCAGGAGTTCCACTGCCCACCGCCCCTAAGCAGTGTGGCAATGCATATGCAGGAGTTGCACTGCCCACTACGCGCTTGGCAGTGAGGCAGGGCATTGCATGAGTTCCACTGCCCACCACCCCGACGCAGTGTGGCGGTGCATGATAAGAGTTCCACTGCCCATTGCCCGCATACAATGGGGCACTGCGTTGCATGAGTTCCACAGCCCACTACCTCCACAAAGTGTGGCAGTGCAAAGCAGGAGCTCCACTGCCCACCGCCCACAAGCCTTGAGGCAGATCATTGCAAGAGTGGCGCTACCCATTGCCCGCCCCCAGGCAGTGCATGACACGAGTTCCATTGCCCATTGCCCCAAGGCAGTGAGGCAATGCGTTGCAGGAGTTCCACAGCCTACTGCCCCAAGACATTGTGGCGGTGCAAAAATGGAGCTCCACTGCCCACTGCCCACAAGTGGTGAGGCGGTGCATTAAACCAGTTGATCTGCCAACTGCCTCTGAGCATTCAGGCAATGCATTGCAGGAGTTCCACTGCGCACCGCCCCTGAGCAGTGTAGCAGTGCGAATGCACGAGTTGCAGTGCCCAATATGCCCTTGCAGTGTGGCAGCGTATTGCAGGAGTTGCACTGCCCACAGCCCCCAGGTAGTGGGGCACTGTATTGCAGGAGTTCCGCTGCCCACCGCCCCGAGGCGGTGTGGCAGTGCACTGCAGAAGTTGCAATGCCCGCTGTCCAGAGGTAGTGAGGCAGTGTATTGCAGGAGTTGCAGTGCCCACTGACCCCAGGCCATGGGGCAATGCATTGTAGGAGTTGCTCTGTCCTATGCCCACTGCCCCTAGGCAGTGTGGCGGTGCATGACAGGAGTTCCATTGTCCACCGCCCCTGGGCAGTGTGGCAGAGCATTGCAGGAGGTCCGCTCTTTAGGCATCACCCGCCTCCTGGGCAAGTCTCCCTGTCCCCCCAGCTGGTGGGCCCACGCATTGCTCGAGTTCCACTGCCCACCGCCCCCAGGCGGTGTGGCGCTGCATTGCAGGAATTGCACAGCCCACTGCCCCCCGACAGTGAGGCAGTGCGTTGCAGGAGTTCCCCTGCCCACTGGCCCTAGGCAGTGCATTGCAAAAATTCCACGCCCCATTGCCCCTTACCAGTGTGGCACTGCTTAACAAGAGGTCCACCGCCCACTGCCCCAAGGCAGCGAGGCGGTGCATGATAAGAGTTCCACTGCCCACTGCGCCCAAGGCCGTGTGGCAGTGCATTGCACGAGGTCCACTCATTCGGAGGCGACCGCCTCCTGGACTAGACTCCCCGTCCCCCTAGCTGCGGGAGCCCGCGCAATGCAGGAGTTCCACTGCCCACCGCCCCTTGGCGGGGTGGTAGTGCACTGCAGGAGTTGCACTGCCCACCGCCCCTTGGCGGTGTGGCAGTGCATTGCAAGAGCTCCACTGCCCACTGCGCCCAGGCAGTGAGGAAATGCATTGCAGGAGTGCCACAGCCCACTGCCCCCAAGTAGTGAGGAACTGCATTGCAGGAGTTGCATTGCCCACTGCCCCCAAGCAGTGTGGCACTGCATAACAGGAGTTCCACTGCCCACTGCCCCCATGCAGTGAGGCAGTGAATTGCAGAAGTTCCACAGCCCACTGCCCCCGGACAGTGTGGCGGTGCAAAGCAAGAACTGCACTGCCCACTGCCCACAAGCAGTGAGGCAATGCATTGCAGGAGCTCCACTGCCCACCGCCCCGATGCGGTGTGGCAGTTCCACTGCCCACCGCCCCGAGGCAGTGTGCCACTGCATATGCAGGAGTTGCACTGCCCACCGCCCCCAGGCAGTGTGGCAGTGCATGACAGGAGTTCCACTGCCCACTGCCCCCAAACAGTGGGGCACTGCGTTGCAGGATTTCAACTTCCCACTACCTCCAGAAAAAGTGGCGGTGCACAACAGGAGCACTACTGCCCACCGCCCACAAGCAGTGAGGCAATGAATTGCACTAGTTCCACCGCCCACTGCCCACAAGCCGTGAGGCATTGCGTTGCAGGAGTTCCATTGCCCACTGCCCCCAGGCAGTGAGGTAGTGCGTTGCAGGAGTTCCACAGCCCACTGCCCCCAGACATTGTGGCGGTGCACAAAAGGAGCTCCACTGCCCATTGCCCACAAGCAGTGCCCACTGCCCACAAGTAGTGAGGCAATGCATTTCAGGAGTTGCGCTGCCGATTGCCCCCGAGCAGTGAGGCATTGCATTGCGGGAGTTGCACTGCCCACCGCCGCTCAGCAGTGTGGCATTGCAAATGCAGGAGTTCCACTGCCCAGTGCCCCCAAGCAGTGAGGCAGTGTATTGCAGGAGCCGCGCTGCCCACTGCCCCCGGGCGGTAAGGCGCTGTGTTGCAAGAGTTCCACAGCGGTGCAAAGCACGAGCTCCACTGCCGACTGCCCGCAAGCAGAGAGGCAGTACATTGCAGAAGTTCCGCTGCCCGCTGCCCGCTGCCCACTGCCCACAACTGCAGTGCGGCGAGGCACACACAGTGCAGTGCGAAGCACAACCAACAGTGCGGCACCGCACACAAAAACCTGATGGTGCAGCACAGCAAACGTGGTGCAGTGGGCCCCATAGACCCTGTGTGACCGTGCACAGGCGTCGGCGGAACAGTACCGGCCAAATGCGACAGAGCACAGGTGTCGGCTGTACAACAACAACACACTAGCACACAGCGTGCATAAGGACACACAGCCCTCCCATTTACCTGTACCCGTGGGTAGACATCCCGGTGGCATATCTCAACACACCACAGCCCCGCACACCAAGGCCCCACACACCACAGCCATACACATCGCAGCCCCACACACCACAGCCCCAGACACCGCAGCTCCACACCCCACAGCTCCAGGGGTCGCTGTGTGGACCGCAGGAATGACACATGGTGGCGGCTTGGGAACAGCCCGGAGTGGATTGTTCCAAACGGCTTGGAGAGGAAAGGAGAGGGAGAGGGAGAGGGAGAGGGAGAGGGAGAGGGAGAGGGAGAGGGAGAGGGAGAGGGAGAGGGAGAGGGAGAGGGAGAGGCACCGCCTGAGGACCAACCAAAAAACCTTGGGGGGGGGGGGGGGGCTGTAAAAGTTGGCCTTTCATCCACAAATCCACGAACTCACTAACAGCAGCAGCAGCAACAACAACAACAAAAACAAAAACAAAAACACCACCACCAACAACATCAGCGTCAACAACAACAACAACAACAACAACAGGAACAGCAACAACACCAACATCAACAACAAGAGCACCACCACCACCGCCACCACCACCACCACCACCACCACCACCACCACCACAGCCGCCGCCGCCACCGCCGCCGCCACCACCACTACCACTACCAACACCAACAACTGGGGACTGTTGCACTTGGCAGCAGCGGAATGCCAAATGTTTGTTCGAGCAGTGCTTCTAGATGGTTGCCTTTACTCCCAAGAGGCTCCTAGATGCTTGCTGTTATTCCCAGGAGGTTTCTGAATGGTTGCTGTTATTCCCAAGAAGCCTCTGCTATTTCCAGGAGGCTTCTGTTATTTTCAGGAGGTTTCTGAATGGTTGCTGTTATTCCCAAGAAGCCTCTGCTATTTCCAGGAGGCTTCTGTTATTTTCAGGAGGTTTCTGAATGGTTGCTGCTATTCCCAAGAAGCCTCTGCTATTTCCAGGAGGCTTCTGTGATTTCCAGGAGGCTTCTCGATGGTTGCTGTTATTTCCAGGAGGCTTCTGGATGTTTGCTGTTATTTGCAGCAGGCTTCTGGATGGTTGCTGTTATTCCCAAAAAGCTTCGGCTATTTCCAGGAGGCTTCTAGATGGTTGCTGTTATTTCCAGGAGGCTTCTGGATGTTTGCTGTTATTTGCAGCAGGCTTCTGGATGGTTGCTGTTATTCCCAAGAGACCTCTGGATGCTATTTGCAGGAGGTTTCTGGATGGTTGCTACTATTTCCAGGAGGCTACTGGTTGCTTGCTGTTGTTTCCAGGAGGCTTCTGGGTGGTTGCTATTTTTCCCAGGAGGTGCTGCTAATTCTTGGATCGTGCTTGACACATCAATAAGAAAACGTTGCATTACAACAGTGGTGGACAAAACTGTTGCATAAATCAGGTTGGGACACACATGGCCAAAAAAGAGGGCAATGGTGGCTGATGGGCAAACGCTGCTAAATCCCAAACATGGGCGAGTTCAATTATATTATCATCCTTAAATTAGCGATTAATCACGTATGAAGCCTGTGCACAGAATTCATATCTGCATTCTTTTAGCCTGTGCCACTGTTTCAGCGGTGTACTCAAACAAACGTAGCACTTCTGCAATGGTCAGGAAATGAGAGGAAGACATGATTGCCCCACATGAACGTCAGCAACAAGCAAATGCTCACGACAAACAGCGCTGGCAGACACAACTGCTCGAACAACATGCAGTTGCAGAAGCGGTGCCTAGAAGCATTAGCAACAATGAACAGTGCCAGCACAGCAACCCAAATAGCCTTTAGATTGTGCACTTCACCACCTGTGTGAAACACAAGTGTCACCCATCGGGGGTGCACTGCACTGCAGACTAAGCACTCGGGCCATGGACCATGGAGGCTGAGGGAAGAGCGAGCCAGGTGGAGAACAAGAGTGGAAGGCAGGCTCCATGCTGTTCGCCGCCATGCCCCCAGCGAACACACAGCGTGATTGCAGCCCAACGGAAAGCAAGGGGTGTGGAGTTTGGGGGAGCAAGGTGCGGCAGGCACACACCTCCAACAATCGCTTCTCATACCGGGGCTCCTCATCCATGCGCCAAGAGTCTTCCTCGAAGTCGTCGGCATCCTCATCTACATCCTCATCTGCCTCCTCCTCCGCTTCATCGTCCAGTCTCTCGTACGCATCCTCGGGCTCAATATCAATGCCAACAGCGTCTGAATCGACTTCGTGATTGCCATCAGCAAATGGCGGATCATTCTCTTGCATGTCAGCCTCCTCTGAGGCCCCCATGCACATTGGAGATCTTGATGCGGCCTCGGCAGCGAACGATGCTGACACAGACACATGATCTGACTCATATGCAGAAACCAACAATTCAATATCCGACTGGGGGCGCATCGGGGGAGGGCTTGCCGCATATGTTGTTGGGGGGCGCGGGCAGCGAGCAACGAATGAAACATAGAGTAAAAGCACTCAGCATGCAGCCCACCTTCGCACCTGTAGACATAGAGTCTGACACCAGCGCATCTGTTGAGGCTGCATCCACGGAATTCAGATCTTGATCCTCAGTGTCCCCATCTGCTCCCACACCAGCACTGTCCACCGGCAACACGGGCACAGAGCCCTTACGGGGTCTGCCTCTGGTCGATGTGCTGCCACTGGAATTGGCAGAGGGTTCTGCATCGGCCCTTGGCTGAGAAAAATAGTGGGTGTAGGATTGTCAGGAACGCTCAACACCCATGAAAGCACAAAAGAAAAAGTGATTTTGATGATGTCCAAAGTGGACGCCATCGAATGGCAGCCCACATCTCTGGAAGAGGCTACCCTGTACAGCCCAGGTCATTTTTTAATTGGAAAAAAAAAGGCTGGATGGTCCGGTGGTCAGCCAAATCTGCATATTATGACCAGTGTGCTTCCACCAGGAATTTTTGGTCTTAGTCTGTTGCTGCCCGTTTGTCCCGTCATCCCCAGTTTTGCTCATTTTGACAGCTGCTGTTTCACCAGGAATTTCAAGTCTGATGCAACCCATATCTCTCCGGGATGTCCGATTTGGTGCCAACACGGAGCGTTTTCAGGGGTCGGTGCCATTGTCGCCTCATTTGTGCCCGCTGAGTGTCCCGAAGGGGGGGGTATGTGGGGTATATTCGGAAAGCCCTTGAAAAGGGCTATTTGGAACACCCGGGTCTGCATGCTGTGCTGACGACATGTTTGAGATTTTCGTCCCTTTTGGATGATGCCCGTGTTGCTTGCTGCCTCCTTTTGTCAACAGGCAGGTACCATGTCTGCATACAAATTCACGCAACGTGCTGTTGCTTCCCCTGATGCACCACAGAAACCTTTGGTGCGCAAAAGAGCGCGCTCTGGGGGTGCAAACTGGGTGAAAGTGACCCGGGACCCTGCCAGGCAGGCGAAAAAGCCTGGTGCGGCCAGTTCACAGCAACCGGCATGTTCCCACGAGGAACACCAGATTCTGTCCAGCGCAGAGGCCGCTGCTTTTGCAACCCAGTTTTGGGATTGTAAAGTGCACCCCAGCAAGGCTTCTCAGCATGAATTTCTGGCAACCTGCATTAACGTTGATTTGGAGCAGAAGGTGAAACATGCAGGTCGGCAGAAGTACACCAGAAAGAGGGGGCACCAGTCAACGTACTTTGTACCATACCGTGGGTCGCGTCGCCAAATTTGCAAGACCCAGTTCCTGCACTACTTCAGAATTTCACGGAAAGTTGTGCAGTCTGTGGCCAAGGCCAAAGCAACCGCGGCTGTTGCCAACCCTTTGAGCCCAATGAAGAGTCCTCAAAAGCAGGGTGCAGCTAATGTACAGCGGACCTCAGCCATCAACCAGAAATTTGAGAAATTTCTGCAGGCACTGCCACAGGCTGAGAACCGCTTCAGCGACGCTGCTCGGCCCAGCACTGACATGGTGCATCTAGCCCCTGTGGGTGGCCGTCGGGCATCCCCGTACAATGTGTGGATCCACTGGCTTCAAAAAGAGGAAGGGGATCAGTTTGCAAAGCGGGGCAAAGCGTATTTCAAGCCCCAGATTTCATTGAAAACGGCCCAGGGGACAATGAAAACATTCAAGCTGGGATACTAGGTGCCCATGAAGGATACATGCACAGAGTGTGAGCTGTACAACCTTCAAATTTGGACAGCCCCGCCTGCTTTGAAGGTTGTTGTGCTCTGTTGTTGCGCATTTTTCCGTTTTTGTTTTCCTTTTCGAAACTGTGTGGCACTTTTTTTTGTCCATTTTCAGGCCAAACTTCGCCACGAGCAGGCCACGCATTTACGGTTGGCCACCGAAGGATATGACCGGAACAAGAACCACGGACAGTACAGCATGCAAGCATGCAGACCAGGGGTGGATCCAGCGTGACGACGTTTTCAACTCCGGGGGTTCGTTTCCCTGATCGGGCAGAACACATGGTCCTAGATTACAGTTCAGCTTTGAATTTATTGAAAATGCCCGTTGGGGGAAAGTGGTACACCTCAGAGTTGAAGGCGCACCGTTTGGTACTGCACCGTACCACTCTGGGTGTTGATACTGTGATGATTTGGCCAGGGTATGTGGCCGGTAAGGGATTCAACGAGACAGCCTCTGCCTTGATCGGAGAGCTGTACAGGTGCTCCACAGGGGCAGGGCACCTATTCATCCATACAGATGGGTGCTGTTCTGAATTCCTTAATTGGATGTTTTGTAATTTGTTCGATAAACTGGTGCAGTTGCGCTGGTTTCATCGCATCACATGGTGCGTTTTTATCACTCATATAATCTATGCAATGCAGCGTCACGGGCCATGGACCGTGCCCTGCATAATATTGATTATTATTACGGCCCCACTGACATAGCTGGCCGAACAATCCAGCACGTTGTGCGAAACAAACAGCGGTTTGTGCGAAAACTCCGCATTTTGAAGCGCAATGATTTTTGGGATGTGTCCAAGTGGCTGGGAGGTGCATATAGTTCTTCAGGCAGCCACCTGGACCATCAGCGGAATCAGAGATGAGAAAATAAAGTGGTTGGATTTTGGCAAGACACCTGACCCTGAAAACCCTGAAGCCCATCCCAGTTTTGTTTGGGTGAAATCAGGGTACAGTGAGGCCATTTCATGGCGCAAGGTCCAGCTCACCAAACAGCGGAATGTGGACCTCACAACTGACGGCCTAAGGGCCATGCCCCTGAACACAGGGTGGGTGGCAGTGAAGGCACACAGGCTGCAGGATTGGGGGAAATTGAAGAGGTATGTTTCCAATCACAAGCATGGGAATGTGTGCCCCAACGGAGTCCCAACCCTTGTGGAAAGGGGCAACAATGAGAACGAATCCGATTCGGAATAATGAGTCATCCTTGGAGCATTGCCTGTGCCCTGTGCGTTGTCCCATTTACAGCTCCGTGCTCAAAATTGTGAGCATGTACCCCACCCCAACCCATACATTTCTAAAACGGCCTTTTCGCACAGATTTCAAAAAGCATACACATACCCCCCCCCCCCCCATTCCCAAGGTAACAACATTTTGGTGCATTAGGCCAAAAGTTGAGAAAACCCTGCCGAAATGCGAGTTTGCTCCGTGTTGGCACCTTCTGGATGTCCCAGAGAGATATGTCCAGATGGTTACCCGCCAACCGCCATCAGTTACCCGCCAACCACCGTCAATTACCCTCCAATCGCCGTTGGTTACCCGCCAACCGCCATCGGTTACCTTCCACGTTTTGTAACAAAAAAAATCTTGTCCACTAAAAACTGACCTGTCACAGCAACAGCCAAAAGCCAGAGGCCAGATGATGTGGTTTATTCGAGGAGCCCACACAGTGACAAACTAACGCTTCAGAGCCCCCACAACCCCCAAATGGCACCCTCAACAGCCCTCCACAATCCTCTGATTTTGAACAACCCCCAGCAATCGCAGACAACCTGCAGCTTTCACATCCACCAACTGCGAAGTAAACCCCCTACAAGCCATGGCCTCATGTAGAAAAGCACGAAGCTGAACCCACTGGCACCAGTCAGTCCAATCCCATTTTCGGCTCAGAAAATCTAGCCACCGCAGGATTCAGAACCCACACCAAGAACAGTGGAGCCGGTTGGTATGCTTCTCTTGTTTTGTGGTGGGCTGATCAGACACACTTTTGATACCCCCAATCCCTCTTCACCCCTTTCGCCGCAGACACGCCCGTAATGTGACGGCTCCACTCATGGGACTTGGTTGAAATGGAGGGGCAGCTACCCCTCCCCTGTTCACATGACCTCATTGCCACGTAGCATCTCAGATGGTCTTTGGTCTTACCTGGTGGACAACTCAGCTACGGAGACGCCCTCCACCACGCCATGCAGCACCGAGTGGTCCACCTGCCTAACCTCCTGAATGTTGTGTGTTGAGCCCCTAAACGACCGCCTGTACCCAATGGGTTCTTAAACCTATGGACCTGCACCTGGCCCAAAGCAGTTTGGGCCAAATGGGGCCAGCAGCCTGCTACCTGACTGTATGGATGCCCATCTGCCCACCCTGAAAATGAGTGTGCACACCTGGGAAAACCTGGGGTCTGCGTGTTTGTTTGCCTAATCCACACTGATGAACCACCATCCAACCCCCACAGAAGCCCTGCACACAACCCCAAACAAGCTTCCACACATGGTGAGGGGGTTTAGTTCTCGAATTTTGGACTTAGGGCTAGCTTTGGAAATCCCCTGTTTTTCAAAGGGCCCCAAAATGATGGATTTTAACCAGGGACGAACAATGGTGATTGACCAATATGCAGGTGGAAGGGGGTTATTGATGATTTTTTCGGTTCAATATAAACCCCCCTTCTCTTTCCCAAGGGCCCAATTTTGGTGCTCCTCTTCCTGCCCAGCCCGCCCCCATCTTTTTCAGACCTCCATCATTCACATGAGACAGCCCCATGTCCGAAATTCGAAAATGAGCCCCCCCCCCCCCCCCCCGCCTGCCTCCATAACCCCTACAAACCCAAGCGACCCTCCACATCCCATAAAGGTGAGGCTATCACCGGAGGGTTTGGGAGTTGGATGACCATTCCCCTCCCTGGGGGGCATTGGCCTCACCAGAGTGCCCTCACCGGCGTGCCCTTTCAGGCAACTGGGTTGGGGTGTTCCTCTGGCGGAGGGGGATCTTCGTGTCCCAAATTAAGGGCCGCTCCGTCCAGTGTCTCCTCCTCTTCCTCATTCCATGGAATCCTCCCAAACAACATCAGTGACCACCCAGGGCCCGGTTTGGCAAGGTGACCCACTTTTTTGTCGTCTTTGATTCCTGTGTGGGAATGTGCAGCCACTTCTTTGCCCAGCGAGCCTGTCAGTCTGTCAGCCCCAGGATTTGTTGCCCTAAATCAACATGGGCTACTTTCCCACTAGTGGTTTGCCATTTCTGTCTCACACTGTGGGAACAACCAAGGGTACAGTTTTCGTCGAATAGACCCCGACCCTATCTACAGAAACCAGCACAGAAGCGACGAAAGAAGTTCAAGCAGGCGACGGCGCTGGCACAGCACTTTGAATTGGGGATCCAGAAATATGCAGATAAAGGGTGGGCCATGATCTACCTCAACGGATCCATGGAAACCCACCCCGACTCAGGGCAGGTGTGGTGGTGTGGGGTCTTTTTCGTTGACCACAGAGACACAACAGAGAGTATGTCCCCACCAACAAACCCCAAAACCTGAACCAATAATAAATGAGAACTCAGAGCAGCCCTGCGTGCATTGCAAGGACATAGCAGAGGGGACCAATCACTGATATGCCCAGGCTTCAAAATGGTGCTGGATTAAGTGCTCAGAATGGCACGCATCCGCGTGCGCCATTGTTGTGAAGGCATTTAGGGACATGGAAACTTTGACTTTGGGCAGGAAGGGTTATTATTTTGATCCAGGTATTCATGAAGTGCTTCCAGGACGGAGGGCTCATGCTGTGACAAATTTGTAGACGCACCTCAGTGATCATGATGCTCCGCGGATCAATCCACCAATCCCAGTGGGCTAGAGACTGACAGCATGGGCTATCGATGACTTGTGGGTCTGATTCTGTCCCCCTTCATGTTGTACCAGGAACGCCGGGTGAAACGCAATTCAAAGGAATTTGCATGTGGTGACAGCGTGCGCCATCGTTTCCTGTTCCCCGTCCAATGGGCATGATGTGCACGCTGGCTGCCAGTTGGACAGCCGGCAGCCCAGCGTCAACTTCTGCCAAAGGGCGATCTGCATAAAATGGAAATCATTTTTGGGGTTAAGATTAACTGAGACCATGACTCCCAAGTCATCAGCGTTTTGGTGTGGGGGTTCAGGGGATAGCATTATCAAGGAATGCAGCATGGTCCGTTTATTCCACTGTATCCAATTTGCTTCCTTTGATTAGCTGGGCTTCAGGTGTGGGCCGCTGGAGGAATTCTAAGCTTGCCTTATAGACAGCCTTCCTCTTGTAGGGGAGCTTTTCCACTGATCCTTCCAGGGCTTTCAACTGTTCCACTGTCTTCATTCCACTTCGGGTGAGAGTGTATATTATTGTGTGTGTCTCGGAATAATGCCAAGTGCCATTGTGGGAGGGCGTCCAGAAGCTCTGGGTGGGGGGGGGGGGGTGTACCAGGAGCTCGGGGGGGGGGGGGGTATTGCACCCGGACATGTTTTCTCAGCAGTCAAAAGGCCTTGCACGATCTCCAAAAATGATGGGGGGAGGGTGGACTGCTGCGAAGTCTTGGCGCACCTGGGGGTTGAGCACAAACTGGATGACAGCGTGCCGCAGGTCGTCACTGGCAGCCTTAGGGTACTTGTGGGCTGGATGGCAGTCGAAGATCTCTGCCATCTGCTTTAGGACGTACAGCGGCAGCTTTTCCACTCGCCGTTCGAGAGCCTCTGTGTCACACCCACAGCACCCAAAGAAGTTCTTGACGTTCTGCTTGCGGGCGTTCACCTGCAATGACAGAGGTGAGCGGGGCGGAATTGGGAGCAAGGGCAAATTGGGGGCAAGGGCGGAATTGGGGGCAAGGGCGGAATTGAGGGCAAGGGCGGAATTGAGGGCAAGGGCCGGTGGGGGCAGGGCGAAGGGCCGCGAAATGGGCAGGTGTGGCCCCACACACTGTCTGCCTTACCAGGGGGGGGGGGGGGATTGGTGTGGGCATATTTTGGTCAGGCAAAATTCGGTGAGGGGAAAATTTGGTACAAAATCTTATATACCATGGAAAATGTGGTACAAATTTTCCACATTATGGGAAATGCAGGATTTGAACTGGGAAGTTGTAGTTCGGGGTGTAGTACTTCTACATTTCAGCTATCTGCTTTCCCTGCAACTCACCTGTGAAACAGGGTTCAAAGTGTGAAAACATGATGTCCCCAACAATTCAGACGCTCGGAACCTTGTAATGGAGAGAAAATGTGCATAGATCTGGTAAATGCAGAACGTGGCTTCGGTCCTTAAATACCACGGAAAAATGTGGTACAATTTTGCTGTGCCACCTTTCGCCGTTCCGAATTTCGCACCTGCCAAATCCCCCACCCCCCGGTACCAGCAATTCAAACCAGTGAGTACGGTTGTGGTTGGCAGGCACGACCAGAGCCTGGTGACGCCTTTTGCTGCAACGAGAGCCACAGGGCACTTCAGTGGGAATCAAGAGCGGACCCGCACATTCAAAAACTTTTCAAAGACGATGGTGTGGATGCCATGGCTGATGTGGGTGGGTTGGCAAATACGTGAGTACAGCAGGTAGCAGCACTGTTGCAACTCTGCATGTTCCTTGCCGTGTTTCTGGGATCAGGTTGGTTTTGCTGGTGTTTGGGCCCATCGCTCCCCAGGGCCCTGCCCTGCCTTTTCCTGTGTCCGAAAATGTCTGTACTTCGGTGCACAGCTCCACCGTCATGCCCCAGCCTTGTTGTGGTGCTGTGTGCACGCGTGGCCGTCAGGTATGATGCACATGTCGATCTGGCTGATGGTGCTGTTGGTACCTCTACTTCTGCTCAGCTCCTCAGGCGCTACACGCATCCCCTCCCTCACCTCCCTACCTACCCCTTTCCGCCTCGATGGGTGCCCTTTTAGCACAGGGCCCAAGGCCTTGGGGGGGGGGGGGGGGGAGAACCGGTCCCACTGTGAACCACCCCCCAGCTCCCTGCAAAAAAAATCGGGGGGGGGATCAGGGGGCCGCACGGGAGGGGGGGGGGGGGGTCAGGCACCATGGAGCAGTTGGGTATGCGCCCGAGGTAGTCTGACTTGACGCACACACCAGCCCTAACCAACAGGGGGAGCAGTCCTAAGGTGGTCGTGGGGGGAGATGCACAACAACTTAAAATACTTGCCACTCCGACGTCCTGACTACTTAGAGATAAAAAGATTTTTCCAGGGTGCTTCGCGGCCCGAGTGAGACCACCCATGGTCCTGCCCATCACACCGCCGGGACCGCTATCTTTCACGACCTGGGGGGGGGGGGGGTTCACATACAAGGACTGGGCCTGGCTCCCCCCCCCCCCGTGACCCAAACACCCACCATCCTCCCACATGGTCGCCCCACATGGCCGAGCGGGGGCCAAGTATCGGTGCGAATGTGAGAGGATTGGTTGCAGAAAAACCATCAATGCCAGGGAGGGAGGGAGGGAGGGAGGGAGGGAGGGAGAGAGGGAGGGAGGGAGGGAGGGAGGGAGGGAGGGAGGGAGGGAGGGAGGGAGGGAGGGAGGGAGGGAGGGAGGGAGGGAGGGACAGGCATGCAGCACTGCTGCATACTTTGCCATCAGTCGTGTAAAAGAGTTTGTGGATCGTGATCAGAATGCGGTCTTTCCCTGTGAACTTGTTCAGGGCTGTGCTGACCCGGTCGATGTCTGCCAAACGCTTGCCCTTGATGCACACGCATGACATGAGCGCCTGCGACCAGGAGGAGTGCAGCTGGTGAATGCAGCCCAGGCACACTTCCCCATGTGACAAGGATCCAACAGCAATCCACTCCTGTTCCAGTGCACATTTCGCTCAAGGCGAGGCTTTACAATTGGTTTAGATGTGTCTGGCCTGCCTGCCTCGCTCCCCTGCCAGTAGCTTAAGCAAAGCAAAAAAAATTGCTGCCCCTTACTTTGCTGCAGCTAGCTACTTACGTCCGGGTCCATTGGTTGGTGTGGCTGAAGCTGATGTGATCCTAAAGTGAACACACTCCGTTCCATTCATTCATGTCCAACTGTTTGCCTGGGCAAACTCGGTAGGAATTCACCGCACTTGTGGAGTAGGGAGAGGGCTTGGCTCTGCCACATTTTAAACCCGATATCCAAGAACAAATGAGGGCTTCTGGCATCCACGTCCAATGTATGGCATGTGCTGCCATAGTGCGTGCCACAGGGGGTGCCATAAGGACGCTCACCCTTTTTTTTTACTATGGCATCCACTCTCTGATGTTTGGTGGTTACCACAACCTGAGGTACCTCAATTGGTAGTTGTACACTACACTTCAATGCCAAAGGTCATGGGTTCAATTCCCAGTATATGGGCTGTGTTTGGCTTTGTTTTTTTTTGTCTTTTTTATGTCTGCATGTTACCCCAGGACATTCCTTTACCCCAATTATTTTTTCTACCATACGGAATGTTGGTTGCAGGGGGGGGGGGGGGCTGCACTAACACAGGGTGCACTAACACAGGGTTGTATGCTTGTCAGTGCCTCTTGCTGCCATTCCCTGTAGCCTTCCAGAGAAAGTGGCACAGTGTCAATGGACATTGTGTTTCTTTGTAGGTCAAAAGTTCTGGCTGCAGCCCCAGACCTGGGAGTCGAGCGCATCGACAGTTGTTTCTGGTGTTGCCCTCAATTTTTTTCATAGCCACCATAAAATGCCAGAAAAGCCCAGAAAGGACACACAAATGAAGCTGAAATTCATTAAGAAGGTAGCGCGCGAGGTTGCCATACCCTGCTGCCATACAAGCGATCGAGCAACGTCTGCAGGCCACGCAAGAGCAGATTGCAGAGGAGCCGATGTCCACATTTCGGTCAGCGAAGGACAAGGGCTTTGGTGACATAGGGTGTATTGGACACTCGGAGTCCCCCCCTCCCCCTTACGGCACCCCCTGGCGTGCCATAATGTGATTCTCAAATGTGAGCTATCTTCGCCGCCACAGCAGCACCTGCTGCCATCATTGTGTGCAACCCAAAGTTCAACCCCTTGAATTTTACTTCAGACCCTCTTTTGTCCTTTGAGGCCCGACGGCAGCCCTCCCCTCTGGCAGCAGCATATGCGTTTTTGTGTTCCCCGTGCTGGCATGCGCTTGAGGAGGTGAGCAGGGCACGTCCTACCCTGGAGGTAGGAAAGCGTACCTTGATTGCGCAAATAAGCGTAAGACGAGTTTGTTTGTTTTTTTTTGGCGTAAGTTGCAAACTTTTTTTGGGGGCATAAGTCATGTTTTTTTTTCTTGACCAAAGCTGTTTATTTTAGGCGTAAGTCGCGTAAACGTTTTTTGGGGCGTTTGTAACATATGGGAAAAAACTTTTTTCAAAAAAAGGGGGGGCACAAGAACCACCCAACAACCGCCATGGCTAGTGGAGGAGGTGAAGCATATAGCCTCCACAGACATTTTGGGTACCTCCAGCAAGGGTAAAGCAGTGGATCCGTGGCGCAAAGGGTGGTTTTTATAGTCATCGACAGCAAATGGCGGAAAGAAAGAGATAACATTGAGCACACCCATATATAAGGTGCTCATCATGATCGCAAACGAAAAATGCAATTTGCCCTGTGGCCTTTGGCAAGCAGTATCAAAATGACTATATTGGTGCCGGTGCCACCATCTGCGAAGCTCAAGCCAGTGATACCACCTAAGTCTAGTCACGGCCAACCACATTCTTCGCATGTGACCATAATGGCGTGGAGCCAACTACAAGAATTCAGCGAACACACGCTTGTAAATCAAATTAGACTTCGCGTCTAACGACTTCGGCCTTGCACGCAGATTGCTATTCTATGCACAAGCGTCATAGATATCCTTCACAAGGTACTTTTCCAAATCCCGAATAAACCGTTGGTAGTTCACCAAGCGACCTCCGCGCCCTTTGGGTATGCCTCAGGGACCTCGAATCGCTTCCCACGGATGAGCACGTATATACAGGCATCATCACTTGTGGGGCAGTCAGAAGAGGCAGTGGACTGCACGGTTGGCGGAATGGCCTCAACATTGCCCTTCATTGACTGCCCATCTAGGGGCACGGCCTCGAAGTTGGAGGCTGGGTACGCAAAAGATTCTCCAGCTTTCGGGCTCCCAAGAGGAGGCAGCAATATCAGGCCTAGGCTAAACGCCCGTCACCAATATTGTTGATGGGTTGACAGGTTGGTCCAAAAAAACTTTTTCTCTCATTTTTTGGTGTTTTTTGGTGTTTTTTTTGGGTGTTTTTTCGGCACAAAGTGGTGCCAAAAGCCCATGTTGGGGGGTTTGAAGGAAGGGTGGGGGGCTTGGGGGGGGGGGGGGGGGGGGTTCGGGCTTAGGTTAGTGGTTGCCATGGGTTGTTGTTTGTTGTTTTTGTTTGCTTGACTTGTTTTTTCTTTGCAACACAAAATTTTCTTTTTTCTGTCGTACCAGGTCTTTTTTTTGTAGTATGATTACCATGGGTCTTGGGGTCCCAAATTTTGCTGTTGCTGGCTTCTGCTGGTGTAACAGAAAATTTGAATTCTTAGTCCCATGCTTGCTATACCTCCCAATGATCCAGTTTACGCCCATGGTTGCATGTGCTAGTGTACCAAGAATTTTCATTTTTTGGTTTTTTGCTTGCGATGCGTCCTAGTGTCCAAATTTTGTTGGTGTTGGCCTCCGCTGGTGTGCAACGAATTTCAAATTTTTACCCTGATGGTTGCCATGTGTCCGAGTGATCCAATTTATACCCCTGGTTGCATGTGCTGGTGTACGAGGAATTTGCAATTTTTAGTCAAAGTTCTTGAAGACGTCCCGGTGTCCGAAATTCTGCTGCTACTAGCCTCTGCTGGTGTACCACGCATTTGAAAAATTTACCCTGATGCTTGCCATATGTCCCGGTGATCCAATTTATGCCCCTGGTTGCCGGTGCTGGTGTACACATAATTCTAAACTTTTAGTTTGATAATTGCCATACGTCCCAGTGACCTGAATTCTGCCGGTGCTAGATTCTGCTAGTGTAGGAGGAATTCTAAATTTTTAGTCTCATGCTTGTCATACGTCCCAATGTCCCAATTATTGCCGTGCACATGGCACAACACGAAAACATGAAGGCGATGATTGTGGTCTAAAGTAAAGTGGCCACTCACTCCCCTCTCATTCACTCTTGAAGAGTGATAAATGTCCAAGAAATGAATGGGATTCCGATGAGCAAATGCCGAACACAAGAATAGTGAGCAACATAAGTGGGCAAAAAAAGAGACACCGTACCCCTAGTACCATTGTGCCATGCAAAAGAGGCGAATGCATTCATGTAACCTGCACATGACTTGCACATGACTGCTTGTAGCCCGACCCTACCGCGAAAAGAAAGAACATTTTGGTTTTGGTTTGACCCATTTTTCAGCCACTTGTGGCCTCAAAATCGCCCTACTTCAAGGCTTTTTCGCACTTGAGCGGGGCCCAAATTTCTCAAAATGGGCTCAAATAGGATCATTTCCCTTGTTTGTGCACCCCAAATGGCCCAACATTGACTTTATAAAAGCACGGGTCTTACTGATTTTCAGCCGATTTTATGGGCCCAAAACATCCCATTTTCACATTTTCGCGTGTTTGGACATGCCAAATGCTCCACGATCATTTTTAGAAAAACACATTTTGGACCTACACTTGACCCAATCTTGGTCCCAACACAGCCCATTTTGAAGGCATTTTGGTATTTTCAAAGGACTACAACAGGCCACCCGAGTATCGGCAAAAAAAAAATTTTGGCTGTAATATGGATCTTTGGTAACGTGGGGAAGACACTCGCGACACCCGTTCTCGGCCATCACTGTTCGATTTCTGGTTGATAGGTTGTTGGATTGCTCTTCACACCAATAGGTAGGACTTGCCGACAACTCCAGCTTAATCCAAAACACCACGACGGTGTGGTGATTTTTGCGCATTTCGCGCCAGCTTGTTATTGATGCCGCGGCCTGTTTTTGCTGCTTCGTGCTTGTTTGCTAGATGTGGTGGTAGGTCCGGCCTCAACCCTAACCCCAACCATGTATCTATGTTGCTTCCATGGCAATGGGACCCTTCCATGGACGTCCTAGGCACCCAAAATGCCCATGAAGAAACGGAACTCTTGACCATTTTGGACACATTTTGAAACCGAGGTCCGCCAACTAAGATACCCGTCCCCGGCGGCCACAATTGAGTTTTTAGGTCATACATTGTGTGGTTGTTCTTCATGCCAACCAAAATGTCATCTGAATTCAAAACACCATAAGACGGCTGTAACCTTTGCGAATTTTGCGAGTGCTTGCTGCAGTTGCTGCTACGGATGTTGCTCCTTGCTTGCTAAACTTGCAACTCTGCACCCCGAAGGAGGTCATGAAACCAATATTGGTTCCATAGCTCGGCACGCCCAATCAAGATTCCATGTTGGGACCTAGCTGCTAGGGATGTGGGACAACCATGCATTCACCAAAAGCGCAACAAAATGGTGCGTGCAATACATTTTCAATGTGGTTTTACTTGCATGGTAGTGAAATGCACAATCATTAGAAGTTTGAGACTTTGGAGTTCACAGCTAGAATGCGGTGAAGGGGAAAGGCACACGGCATACTATGGATACTAGAGATTTCAAGAGTGATAAATGTCGGAGGCATTGAATGGGATCGCATTGAGGCAAATGCCAAACACGAGAATAGTGAGCAACAAAAAAGGGCAAAAAAAAGAGACACCATACCCCTAGTACCATTGTGCCATGCAAAAGAGGCGAATGCATTCATGCAACCCACACATGACTACTTGTAGCCCGACCCTACCGCGAAAAGAAAGAACATTTTGGTTTTGTTTTGAACCATTTTTCAGCCACTTGCGGCCCCAAAATGGTCGTATTGCAAGGCTTTTTCGCACTTTAGAGGGGCCCAAATTGCTCAAAATGGACTCTAAATAGGCTCATTTCCCTTGTTTCTGCACCCCAAATGGCCCAACATTGACTGTGCAAAAACAAGGATGTTACCAATGTTTGGCCAACTTTATGGGCCCAACACATCCCATTTTCGCGTGTTTGGGAACTCGAAATGCTGCACGATCATTTTTAGAACGACACATTTTGGACCTACATTTGACCCAATGTTGGTCCCACAGCAGCCCGTGGTGCAGCCATTTTGGTACTTTCAAAGGGTCACAAAAGGCCACCACTCGCTCAAATGCGGCCAAAACCACTTGTTTTGGCATCCCAAAATGTCTAGGATGGCTTTTTAAAGAAACTCATTTTTTCCATCTAGTGGATCTTGTTGACCCCTTTTGCGACACACTTCCTTGGGCTTGTTCTTGCAGTTTGCCGTAGCCTAGTGGCCCCATATTCAAAGGTGTAAGCGAGTGTTTCGGCAATTTGGGAGAGGAGGAACTACAAGAAATGTGTGGTTGCAGACAGACCCAGTCCCTTCATAATTGCATTTTGAGCCTAATATACGGCCTATTATTGGTTTGTAGCGAACAGCGGCTTTTGAATGCCATTTTGGGGCATGTCTCGGACATACCACACAGTTGGAGGGCCCTAGGTGGTTCCTTGACATAGGTAAAACCAACTCCCTTTGCAGTGTAGCCAGCATTTCCGTTCGTTTGGCCATTCTGAAAACGTATTACGGCAGATATGGGTGTCCCATGAAAAAATATAATTTTTGGCGTGTAATCGGCATCTTTGGCAACGTGCGGCAAGCACTCGCAACACCCGTTCTCGGCCGCCACCGTTCCATTTCGGGCTCATAGATGGTCGGATTGTTCTTCACACCAATAGGTGGCATGTGCTGAAAACTCGACCTTGATCCAATACACCACAACGGTGTGGTGTTTTTTTCCTAGTCCTCGCCGGCTTGTTATTGATGCCACGCCCTGTTTTTGCTGTTTGGTGCTTGTTTGCTAAACCTCGTGGTAGGTCCACCCTCAACCCTAACTCCGACCATGTATCTATGTTGCTTCCACGGCAATGGGACCCCTCCATGGACGTCCCAAGCGCCCAACTTGCCCAACAAAAAACACAACTTTTGACCATTGTGGACACATTTTGAAACCGAGGTCGGGATTGTGACTTTTCCCCCTTTTGTGTGTGCTTGCTGCAACTGCGACCACGGATGTTGCTCCTTGCTTGCTAAACTTGGTAGGTCCACCTTGCACCTCAAAGAAGCTCATGAAACCAATATTGGTTCCATAGCTCGCTAACCCTAATTAGGATTGCATATTGGGACCTAGCTGCTAGGGATATGGGACAACCATGCATTCACCAAAAGCGCAAGGAAAATGGTGCATGCAATACAGTTTCCGTGTGGTTTTACTTGCATGGTAGTGTAATGCACAATCATAAGAAGTTTGAGACTTTGGAGGCCAGAGTTGGAATGCGGTGAAGTGGAAACGCACACTGCATAGCATCGATACTAGAGATTGAAAGGGTGATAAATGTCGGAGGTAATGAATGGGATCACATTGACGCAAATGCCAAACACGAGAATAGTGAGCAACACAATTGGGCAAAGAAATAGACACCGAACACCTTATATCGTTGTGCCATGCAAAAGAGGCGAATGCATTCATGCAACCCACACATGACTACTTGTAGCCCGACCCTACCGCGAAAAGAAAGAACATTTTGGTTTTGTTTTGAACCATTTTTAGCCACTTGTGGCCACAAAATGGCCCTATTTCAAGGCTTTTCACAATTCAGAGGGGCCCAAATTGCTCAAAATGGACTCTAAATAGGCTCATTTCCCTTGTTTGTGTGCCCCAAACAGCCCAACGTTGACTCTGCAAAAACAAGGATCTTACCAATGTTTGGCCAACTTTATGGGCCCAAAACATCCCATTTTCGCGTGTTTAGGCACACCAAATGCTGCACGATCATTTTTAGAAAGACACATTTTGGACCTACATTTGACCCAATGATGGCTCCAAAACAACCTGTTGTGTAGGCATTTTGGTACTTTCAAAGGGCCACAAAAGGCCACCATTGGCTCAAATCGTGCCAAAACCACTTGTTTTGGCATCCCACAATGTCTAGGATCGCTTTTAAAGAAACTCATTTTTTCCACCTAGTGGATCTTGTTCACTCCTTTTGCGACAAACTTCCTTGGGCTTGTTCTTGCAGTTTGCTGTAGCCTAGTGGACCCATATACAAAGGTCTAAGCAACTATTTCGGCAATTTTGGAAAGGAAGAACTAGGAGGAGTGTGTTTGTAGGTAGACCAAGTCCCTTCATAATTGCATTTTGAGCCTAATATATGCCCTATTATTGGTTTGGAGCTAATAGCGGCTTTTGCAGGCCATTTTGGGGCGTGTCTCGGACATACCATGGAGTTAGAGGGCCCTAGGTGGTTCCTTGACACGGGCAAGTCCACCTCCGTGTCGAGTGTAGCCAACATTTCCGTTCGTTTGGCCATTGTATAAACATTTTACGGCAGATATGGGCCAAAATTTTTGTGGCCCATAAGAAAAATGACTTTTGGTGTGTAATCTGCATCTTTGGCAGCGTGCGGCAAGCACTCGCAACACCCGTTCTCGGCCGCCACCATTCCATTTCCAGCTGTTAGGTGATCAGATTGTTCTTCTCACCCATATGCACCATCCGCTGAAAAATTGAGCTTGATCTAATACACCACAACGGTGTGGTGGTTTGTTTCTATTCCACGCCGGCTTGTTATTGATGCTGCGCCCTGTTTTTGCTGCTTGGTGCTTGTTTGCTAAGCCTCGTGGTAGGTCCACCCTCAACCCTAACCCCAACCATGTATCTATGTTGCTTCCACGGCAATGGGACCCCTCCATGGACGTCCTAGGTGCCCAACTTGCCAAACAAAAAAAACAACTTTTGACCATTGTGGACACATTTTGAAACCGAGGTCGGGATTGTGACTTTTCCCCCTTTTGCGTGTGCTTGCTGCAGCTGCGACTACGGATGTTGCTCCTCGCTTGCTAAACTTGGTAGGTCCCTCCTGTACCCCACAGAAGGTCATGAAACCAATGTTGGTTCCTTAATTTGGTAACCCTAATAGGGATTGCATATTGGGACCTAGCTGCTAGGGATATGGGACAACCATGCATTCACCAAAAGCGCAAGGAAAATGGTGCATGCAATACAGTTTCCAAGTGGTTTTACTTGCATGGTAGTGAAATGCACAATCATTAGAAGGTTGAGACTTTGGAGGCCAGAGTTGGAATGCGGTGAAGTGGAAACGCACACTGCATAGCATCGATACTAGAGATCGAAAGGGTGATAAATGTCGGAGGTAACGAATGGGATCACATTGACGCAAATGCCAAACACGAGAATAGTGAGCAACACAATTGGGCAAAGAAAAAGACACCGAACACCTTATATCGTTGTGCCATGCAAAAGAGGCGAATGCATTCATGCAACCCACACATGACTACTTGTAGCACGACCCTACCGCGAAAAGAAAGAACATTTTGGTTTTGTTTTGAACCATTTTTAGCCACTTGTGGCCACAAAATGGCCCTATTTCAAGGCTTTTTCGCAATTGAGAGGGGCCCAAATTGCTCAAAATGGACTCTAAATAGGCTCATTTCCCTTGTTTGTGCGCCCCAAACAGCCCAACGTTGACTCTGCAAAAACAAGGATCTTACCAATGTTTGGCCAACTTTATGGGCCCAAAACATCCCATTTTCGCGTGTTTGGGCACACCAAATGCTGCACGATCATTTTTAGAAAGACACATTTTGGACCTACATTTGACCCAATGTTGGCCCCAAAACAACCCATTGTGTAGGCATTTTGGTACTTTCAAAGGGCCACAAAAGGCCACCATTGCCTCAAATCGTTCCAAAACCACTTGTTTTGGCATCCCACAATGTCTAGGATCGCTTTTAAAGAAACTGATTTTTCCCACCTAGTGGATCTTGTTGACCCCTTTTGCGACAAACTTCCTTGGGCTTGTTCTTGCAGTTTGCTGTAGCCTAGTGGACCCATATACAAAGGTCTAAGCAACTATTTCGGCAATTTTGGAAAAGAAGAACTAGGAGGAGTGTGTTTGTAGGTAGACCAAGTCCCTTCATAATTGCATTTTGAGCCTAATATATGCCCTATTATTGGTTTGGAGCTAATAGCGGCTTTTGCAGGCCATTTTGGGGCGTGTCTCGGACATACCATGGAGTTAGAGGGCCCTAGGTGGTTCCTTGACACGGGCAAGTCCACCTCCGTGTCGAGTGTAGCAAGCATTTCCGTTCATTTGGCCATTCTGAAAACGTTTTATGGCAGATATGGGCCAAAATTTTTGTGGCCCATAAGAAAAATGACTTTTGGTGTGTAATCTGCATCTTTGGCAGCGTGCGGCAAGCACTCGCAACACCCGTTCTCGGCCGCCACCATTCCATTTCCAGCTGTTAGGTGAGGAGATTGTTCTTCTGACCCATATGCACCATCCGCTGAAAAATTGAGCTTGATCTAATACACCACAACGGTGTGGTGGTTTGTTTCTATTCCACGCCGGCTTGTTATTGATGCTGCGCCCTGTTTTTGCTGCTTGGTGCTTGTTTGCTAAACCTCGTGGTAGGTCCACCCTCAACCCTAACCCCAACCATGTATCTATGTTGCTTCCACGGCAATGGGACCCCTCCATGGACGTCCTAGGTGCCCAACTTGCCAAACAAAAAACACAACTTTTGACCATTGTGGACACATTTTGAAACCGAGGTCGGGATTGTGACTTTTCCCCCTTTTGTGTGTGCTTGCTGCAGCTGCGACTACGGATGTTGCTCCTTGCTTGCTAAACTTGGTAGGTCCCTCCTGTACCCCACAAAAGGTCATGAAACCAATGTTGGTTCCACAATTTGGTAACCCTAATAGGGATTGCATATTGGGACCTAGCTGCTAGGGATATGGGACAACCATGCAGTCACCAAAAGCGCAAGGAAAATGGTGCATGCAATACAGTTTCCAAGTGGTTTTACTTGCATGGTAGTGAAATGCACAATCATTAGAAGTTTGAGACTTTGGAGTTCAGAGTTGGATGCGGTGAAGTGTAAAAGCACACGGCATACTATGGATACTAGAGAGTTGAAGAGTGCTAAATGTCGGAGGTAATGAATGGGATCACATTGACGCAAATGCCAAACACGAGAATAGTGAGCAAGAAAAATGAGCAACAAAAGAGACACCAAACCCTGGTACCATTGTGCCATGCAAAAGAGGCGAATGCATTCATGCAACCCAGACATGACTACTTGTAGCCCGACCCTACCGCGAAAAGAAAGAACATTTTGGTTTTGCTTTGAACCGTTGTATGCCCACTTGTGGCCACAAAATGGCCCTATTTCAAGGCTTTCCGCACTTGAGAGGCACCCAAATTGCTCAAAATGGACTCTAGATGGGCTCATTTCCCTTGTTTGTGCACCCCAAATGGCCCAACATTGATTGTGCAAAAACAAGGATGTTACCAATGTTTGGCCAACTTTATGGGCCCTAAACATCCCATTTTCGCGTGTTTGGGCACACCAAATGCTGCACGATCATTTTTAGAAAGACACATTTTGGACCTACATTTGACCCAATGTTGGTCCCAAAACAACCCATTGTGTAGGCATTTTGGTACTTTCAAAGGGCCACAAAAGCAAACGGGTCAAATCGTGCCAAAACCACTTGTTTTGGCATCGCAAAATGTCTAGAATCGCTTTTAACGAAACTCATTTTTTCCCCCTAGTGGATCTTGTTGACCCCTTTTGCGAGACACTTCCTTGGGCTTGTTCTTGCAGTTTGCCGTAGCCTAGTGGACCCATAAACAAAGGTCTAAGCAACTATTTCGGCAATTTTGGAAAGGAAGAACTAGGAGGAGTGTGCTTGCAAGTAGACCAAGTCCCTTCATAATTGCATTTGGAGCCTATAAACGCCCTATTATTGGTTTGGAGCTAATAGCGGCTTTTGCAGGCCATTTTGGGGCGTGTCTCGGAAATACCATGGAGTTAGAGGGCCCTAGGTGGTTCCTTGACACGGGCAAGTCCGCCTCCGTGTCGAGTGTAGCCAACATTTCCGTTCGTTTGGCCATTCTATAAACGTTTTATGGCAGATATGGGCCAACATTTTTGTGGCCCATAAGAAAAATGACTTTTGGTGTGTAATCTGCATCTTTGGCAGTGTGCGGCAAGCACTCGCAACACCCGTTCTCGGCCGCCACCGTTCCATTTCGGGCTCTTAGATGGTCGGGTTGTTCTTCACACCCAGATGCACCATCCGCTGAAAAATTGAGCTTGATCCAATACACCACAACGGTGTGGTGGTTTGTTTCTATTCCACGCCGGCTTGTTATTGATGCTGCGCCGTGTTTTTGCTGCTTGGTGCTTGTTTGCTAAACCTCGTGGTAGGTCCACCCTCAACCCTAACCCCAACCATGTATCTATGTTGCTTCCACGGCAATGGGACCCCTCCATGGATGTCCTAGGTGCCCAACTTGCCAAAGAAAAAAAGATTTTTGACCATTGTGGACACATTTTGAAACCGAGGTCGGGATTGTGACTTTTCCCCCTTTTGTGTGTGCTTGCTGCAACTGCGACTACAGATGTTGCTCCTCGCTTGCTAAACTTGGTAGGTCCACCTTGCACCTCAAAGAAGCTCATGAAACCAATATTGGTTCCATAGCTCGCTAACCCTAATTAGGATTGCATATTGGGACCTAGCTGCTAGGGATATGGGACAACCATGCATTCACCAAAAGCGCAAGGAAAATGGTGCATGCAATACAGTTTCCGTGTGGTTTTACTTGCATGGTAGTGAAATGCACAATCATTAGAAGTTTGAGACTTTGGATTTCAGAGTTGGAATGCGGTGAAGTGTAAGAGCACACGGCATACTATGGATACTAGAGATTTGAAGAGTGCTAAATGTCGGAGGTAATGAATGGGATCGCATTGACGCAAATGTCAAACACGAGAATAGTGAGCAACAAAAATGAGCAACAAAAGAGACACCAAACCTTGGTACCATTGTGCCATGCAAAAAGAGGCGAATGCATTCATGCAACCCAAACATGACTACTTGTAGCCCGACCCTAACGCGAAAAGAAAGAACATTTTGGTTTTGCTTTGAACCATTGTGTGCCCACTTGTGGCCACAAAATGGCCCTATTTCAAGGCTTTTCGCACTTGAGAGGCACCCAAATTGCTCAAAATGGACTCTAAATAGGGTCATTTCCCTTGTGCACCCCAAACGACCCAACATTGACTCTGCAAAAACAAGGATCTTACCAATGTTTGGCCAACTTTATGGGCCCTAAACATCCTATTTTCGCGTGTTTGGGCACACCAAATGCTGCACGATCATTTTTAGAAAGACACATTTTGGACCTACATTTGACCCAATGTTGGTCCCAAAACAACCCATTGTGTAGGCATTTTGGTACTTTCAAAGGGCCACAAAAGACCAACGGCTCAAATCGTGCCAAAACCACTTGTTTTGGCATCGCACAATGTCTAGGATCGCTTTTAAAGAAACTCATTTTTTCCCCCTAGTGGATCTTGTTGACCCCTTTTGCGACACACTTCCTTGGGCTTGTTCTTGCAGTTTGCCGTAGCCTAGTGGACCCATATACTAAGGTCTAAGCAACTATTTCGGCAATTTTGGAAAGGAAGAACTAAGAGGAGTGTGTTTGTAGGTAGACCAAGTCCCTTCATAATTGCATTTTGAGCCTAATATATGCCCTATTATTGGTTTGGAGCTAATAGCGGCTTTTGCAGGCCATTGTGGGGCGTGTCTCGGACATACCATGGAGTTAGAGGGCCCTAGGTGGTTCCTTGACACGGGCAAGTCCACCTCCGTGTCGAGTGTAGCCAACATTTCCGTTCGTTTGGCCATTGTATAAACGTTTTATGGCAGATATGGGCCAACATTTTTGTGGCCCATAAGAAAAATAACTTTTGGCGTGTAATCTGCATCTTTGGCAGCGTGCGGCAAGCACTCGCAACACCCGTTCTCGGCCGCCACCGTTCCATTTCGGGCTCCCAGATGGTCGGGTTGTTCTTCACACCCATATGCACCATCCGCTGAAAAATTGAGCTTGATCCAATACACCACAACGGTGTGGTGGTTTGTTTCTATTCCACGCCGGCTTGTTATTGATGCTGCGCCCTGTTTTTGCTGCTTGGTGCTTGTTTGCTAAACCTCGTGGTAGGTCCACCCTCAACCCTAACCCCAACCATGTATCTATGTTGCTTCCACGGCAATGGGACCCCTCCATGGACGTCCTAGGTGCCCAACTTGCCCAACAAAAAAAACAACTTTTGACCATTTTGGACACATTTTGAAACCGAAGTCGGGATTGTGACTTTTCATCCTTTTGTGTGTGATTGCTGCAGCTGCTGCTATGGATGTTGCTCCTTGCTTGCTAAACTTGGTAGGTCCACCTTGCACCTCAAAGAAGGTCATGAAACCAATGTTGGTTCCATAATTTGGTAACCCTAATGGGGATTGCATATTGGGACCTAGCTGCTAGGGATGTGGGACAACCATGCATTCACCAAAAGCGCAAGGAAAATGGTGCATGCAATACAGTTTCCGTGTGGTTTTACTTGCATGGTAGTGAAATGCACAATCATTAGAAGTTTGAGACTTTGGAGTTCAGAGTTGGAATGCGGTGAAGTGTAAAAGCACACGGCATACTATGGATACTAGAGGTTTGAAGGGTGATAAATGTCGGGGGTAATGAATGGGATCGCATTGACGCAAATGCCAAACACGAGAATAGTGAGCAAGAAAAATGAGCAACAAAAGAGACACCAAACCCTGGTACCATTGTGCCATGCAAAAGAGGCGAATGCATTCATGCGACCCACACATGACTACTATAGCCCGACCCTACCGCGAAAAGAAAGAACATTTTGGTTTTGCTTTGAACCATTTTTAGCCACTTGCGGCACGAAAATGGCCCTATTTCAAGGCTTTTCGCAATTGAGAGGGGCCCAAATTGCTCAAAATGGACTCTAAATAGGCTCATTTCCCTTGTGCACCCCAAATGGCCCAACATTGGCTGTGCAAAAACAAGGATGTTACCAATGTTTGGTCAACTTTATGGGCCATAAACATCCCATTTTCGCGTGTTTGGGCACACCAAATGCTGCACGATCATTTTTAGAAAGACACATTTTGGACCTACATTTGACCCAATGTTGGTCCCAAAACAACCCGTTGTGTGGGCATTTTGGTACTTTCAAAGGGCCACAAAAGGCCGCCAACAGCTCAAATCGTGCCAAAACCACTTGTTTTGGCATCCCACAATGTCTAGGATCGCTTTTAACGAAACTCATTTTTTCCACCTAGTGGATCTTGTTGACCCCTTTTGCGACACACTTCCTTAGGCTTGTTCTTGCAGTTTGCCGTAGCCTAGTGGACCTATATACAAAGGTCTAAGCAACTATTTCGGCAATTTTAGAAAGGAAGAAATAGGAGGAGTGTGTTTGTAGGTAGACCAAGTCCCTTCATAATTGCATTTTGAGCCTAATATATGCCCTATTATTGGTTTGGAGCTAATAGCGGCTTTTGCAGGCCATTGTGGGGCGTGTCTCGGACATACCATGGAGTTAGAGGGCCCTAGGTGGTTCCTTGACACGGGCAAGTCCACCTCCGTGTCGAGTGTAGCCAACATTTCCGTTCGTTTGGCCATTCTATAAACGGTTTATGGCAGATATGGGCCAACATTTTTGTGGCCCATAAGAAAAATGACTTTTGGGCTGTAATCTGCATCGTTGGCAGCGTGCGGCAAGCACTCGCAACACCCGTTCTCGGCCGCCACCGTTCCATTTCGGGCTCTTAGATGGTCGGGTTGTTCTTCACACCCATATGCACCATCCGCTGAAAAATTGAGCTTGATCCAATACACCACAACGGTGTGGTGGTTTGTTTCTATTCCACGCCGGCTTGTTATTGATGCTGCGCCCTGTTTTTGCTGCTTGGTGCTTGTTTGCTAAACCTCGTGGTAGGTCCACCCTCAACCCTAACCCCAACCATGTATCTATGTTGTTTCCATGGCAATGGGAACCCTCCATGGATGTACTAGGTGCCCAACTTGCCCAACAAAAAACACAACTTTTGACCATTGTGGACACATTTTGAAACCGAAGTCGGGATTGTGACTTTTCATCCTTTTGTGTGTGCTTGCTGCAGCTGCTGCTATGGATGTTGCTCCTTGCTTGCTAAACTTGGTAGGTACACCTTGCACCTCAAAGAAGGTCATGAAACCAATGTTGGTTCCATAATTTGGTAGCCCTAATAGGGATTGCATATTGGGACCTAGCTGCTAGGGATATGGGACAACCATGCATTCACCAAAAGCGCAAGGAAAATGGTGCATGCAATACAGTTTCCAAGTGGTTTCACTTGCATGGTAGTGAAATGCACAATCATTAGAAGTTTGAGACTTTGGAGTTCAGAGTTGGAATGCAGTGAAGTGTAAAAGCACACGGCATACTATGGATACTAGAGGTTTGAAGAGTGCTAAATGTCGGAGGTAATGAATGGGATCGCATTGACGCAAATGCCAAACACGAGAATAGTGAGCAAGAAAAATGAGCAACAAAAGAGACACCAAACCCTGGTACCATTGTGCCATGCAAAAAGAGGCGAATGCATTCATGCGACCCACACATGACTACTGTAGCCCGACCCTACCGCGAAAAGAAAGAACATTTTGGTTTTGCTTTGAACCATTTTTAGCCACTTGCAGCCCGAAAATTTCAAGGCTTTTCGCAATTGAGGGGGGCCCAAATTGCTCAAAATGGAGTCTAAATAGGCTCATTTCCCTTGTGCACCCCAAATGGCCCAACATTGGCTGTGCAAAAACAAGGATGTTACCAATGTTTGGCCAACTTTATGGGCCCTAAACATCCCATTTTCGCGTGTTTGGGCACACCAAATGCTGCACGATCATTTTTAGAAAGACACATTTTGGACCTACATTTGACCCAATGTTGGTCCCAAAACAACCCGTTGTGTGGGCATTTTGGTACTTTCAAAGGGCCACAAAAGGCCACCACTGGCTCAAATCGTGCCAAAACCACTTGTTTTGGCATCCCACAATGTCTAGGATCGCTTTTAACGAAACTCATTTTTTCCACCTAGTGGATCTTGTTGACCCCTTTTGCGACACACTTCCTTAGGCTTGTTCTTGCAGTTTGCCGTAGCCTAGTGGACCCATATACAAAGGTCTAAGCAACTATTTCGGCAATTTTGGAAAGGAAGAAATAGGAGGAGTGTGTTTGTAGGTAGACCAAGTCCCTTCATAATTGCATTTTGAGCCTAATATATGCCCTATGATTGGTTTGGAGCTAATAGCGGCTTTTGCAGGCCATTTTGGGGCGTGTCTCGGAAACACCATGGAGTTAGAGGGCCCTAGGTGGTTCCTTGACGCGGGCAAGTCCACCTCCGTGTCGAGTATAGCCAACATTTCCGTTCGTTTGGCCATTGTATAAACGTTTTATGGCAGGTATGGGCCAACATTTTTGTGGCCCATAAGAAAAATGACTTTTGGTGTGTAATTTGCATCTTTGGCAGTGTGCGGCAAGCACTCGCAACACCCGTTCTCGGCCGCCACCGTTCCATTTCGGGCTCTTAGATGGTCGGATTGTTCTTCACACCCATATGCACCATCCGCTGAAAAATTGAGCTTGATCCAATACACCACAACGGTGTGGTCGCTTGTTTCTATTCCACGCCGGCTTGTTATTGATGCTGCGCCGTGTTTTTGCTGCTTGGTGCTTGTTTGCTAAACCTCGTGGTAGGTCCACCCTCAACCCTAACCCCAACCATGTATCTATGTTGCTTCCACGGCAATGGGACCCCTCCATGGACGTCCTAGGTGCCCAACTTGCCCAACAAAAAACACAACTTTTGACCATTTTGTACACATTTTGAAACCGAAGTCGGGATTGTGACTTTTCCCCCTTTTGTGTGTGATTGCTGCAGCTGCGACTACGGATGTTGCTCCTTGCTTGCTAAACTTGGTAGGTCCACCTTGCACCTCAAAGAAGGTCATGAAACCAATGTTGGTTCCATAATTTGGTAACCCTAATAGGGATTGCATATTGGGACCTAGCTGCTAGGGATATGGGACAACCATGCATTCACCAAAAGCGCAAGGAAAATGGTGCATGCAATACAGTTTCCGAGTGGTTTTACTTGCATGGTAGTGAAATGCACAATCATTAGAAGTTTGAGACTTTGGAGTTCAGAGTTGGAATGCAGTGAAGTGTAAAAGCACACGGCATACTATGGATACTAGAGGTTTGAAGAGTGATAAATGTCGGGGGTAATGAATGGGATCGCATTGACGCAGATGCCAAACACGAGAACAGTGAGCAAGAAAAATGAGCAACAAAAGAGACACCAAACCCTGGTACCATTGTGCCATGCAAAAGAGGCGAATGCATTCATGCGACCCACATATGACTACTTAAGCCCGACCCTACCGCGAAAAGAAAGAACATTTTGGTTTTGCTTTGAACCATTTTTAGCCGCTTGCGGCACGAAAATGGCCCTATTTCAAGGCTTTTCGCAATCGAGAGGGGCCCAAATTGCTCAAAATGGACTCTAAATAGGCTCATTTCCCTTGTGCACCCCAAATGGCCCAACATTGGCTGTGCAAAAACAAGGATGTTACCAATGTTTGGCCAACTTTATGGGCCCAAAACATCCCATTTTCGCGTGTTTGGGCACACCAAATGCTGCACGATCATTTTTAGAAAGACACATTTTGGACCTACATTTGACCCAATGTTGGTCCCAAAACAACCCGTTGTGTGGGCATTTTGGTACTTTCAAAGGGCCACAAAAGGCCGCCAACAGCTCAAATCGTGCCAAAACCACTTGTTTTGGCATCCCACAAGGTCTAGGATCGCTTTTAACGAAACTCATTTTTTCCACCTAGTGGATCTTGTTGACCCCTTTTGCGACACACTTCCTTAGGCTTGTTCTTGCAGTTTGCCGTAGCCTAGTGGACCCATATACAAAAGTCTAAGCAACTATTTCGGCAATTTTGGAAAGGAAGAAATAGGAGGAGTGTGTTTGTAGGTAGACCAAGTCCCTTCATAATTGCATTTTGAGCCTAATATATGCCCTATGATTGGTTTGGAGCTAATAGCGGCTTTTGCAGGCCATTGTGGGGCGTGTCTCGGAAATACCATGGAGTTAGAGGGCCCTAGGTGGTTCCTTGACACGGGCAAGTCCACCTCCGTGTCGAGTGTAGCCAACATTTCCGTTCGTTTGGCCATTCTATAAACGTTTTATGGCAGGTTTGGGCCAACATTTTTGTGGCCCATAAGAAAAATGACTTTTGGCGTGTAATCTGCATCTTTGGCAGCGTGCGGCAAGCACTCGCAACACCCGTTCTCGGCCGCCACCGTTCCATTTCGGGCTCTTAGATGGTCGGGTTGTTCTTCACACCCAGATGCACCATCCGCTGAAAAATTGAGCTTGATCCAATACACCACAACGGTGTGGTGGTTTGTTTCTATTCCACGCCGGCTTGTTATTGATGCTGCGCCCTGTTTTTGCTGCTTGGTGCTTGTTTGCTAAACCTCGTGGTAGGTCCACCCTCAACCCTAACCCCAACCATGTATCTATGTTGCTTCCACGGCAGAGGGACCCCTCCATGGACGTCCTAGGTGCCCAACTTGCCCAACAAAAAACACAACTTTTGACCATTTTGGACACATTTTGAAACCGAAGTCGGGATTGTGACTTTTCATCCTTTTGTGTGTGATTGTTGCAGCTGCGACTACGGATGTTGCTCCTTGCTTGCTAAACTTGGTAGGTCCACCTTGCACCTCAAAGAAGGTCATGAAACCAATGTTGGTTCCATAATTTGGTAACCCTAATAGGGATTGCATATTGGGACCTAGCTGCTAGGGATATGGGACAACCATGCATTCACCAAAAGCGCAAGGAAAATGGTGCATGCAATACAGTTTCCGTGTGGTTTTACTTGCATGGTAGTGAAATGCTCAATCATTAGAAGTTTGAGACTTTGGAGTTCAGAGTTGGAATGCGGTGAAGTGTAAAAGCACACGGCATACTATGGATACTAGAGGTTTGAAGAGTGATAAATGTCGGAGGTAATGAATGGGATCGCATTGACGCAAATGCCAAACACGAGAATAGTGAGCAAGAAAAATGAGCAACAAAAGAGACACCAAACCTTGGTACCATTGTGCCATGCAAAAGAGGCGAATGCATTCATGCGACCCACACATGACTACTTGTAGCCCGACCCTACCGCGAAAAGAAAGAACATTTTGGTTTTGTTTTGAGCCATTTTTAGCCACTTGCGGCACGAAAATGGCCCTATTTCAAGGCTTTTCGCAATCGGGAGGGGCCAAAATTGCTCAAAATGGACTCTAAATAGGCTCATTTCCCTTGTGCACCCCAAATGGCCCAACATTGGCTGTGCAAAAACAAGGATGTTACCAATGTTTGGCCAACTTTATGGGCCCAAAACATCCCATTTTCGCGTGTTTGGGCACACCAAATGCTGCACGATCATTTTTAGAAAGACACATTTTGGACCTACATTTGACCCAATGTTGGTCCCAAAACAACCCGTTGTGTAGGCATTTTGGTACTTTCAAAGGGCCACAAAAGGCCGCCAACTGCTCAAATCGTGCCAAAACCACTTGTTTTGGCATCGCGCAATGTCTAGGATCGCTTTTAACGAAACTCATTTTTTCCACCTAGTGGATCTTGTTGACCCCATTTGCGACACACTTCCTTTGGCTTGTTCTTGCAGTCTGCTGTAGCCTAGTGGACCCATAAACAAAGGTCTAAGCAACTATTCGGCAATTTTGGAAAGGAAGAACTAGGAGGAGTGTGTTTGTAGGTAGACCAAGTCCCTTCATAATTGCATTTTGAGCCTATATACGCCCTATGATTGGTTTTCAGCTAATAGCGGCTTTTGCAGGCCATTGTGGGGCGTGTCTCGGACATACCATGGAGTTAGAGGGCCCTAGGTGGTTCCTTGACACGGGCAAGTCCACCTCCGTGTCGAGTGTAGCCAACATTTCCGTTCCTTTGGCCATTGTATAAACGTTTTACGGCAGATATGGGCCAAAATTTTTGTGGCCCAGAAGAAAAATGACTTTTGGCGTGTAATCTGCATCTTTGGCAGCGTGCGGCAAGCACTCGCAACACCCGTTCTGGGCCGCCACCGCTCCATTTCGGGCTCTTAGATGGTCCGATTGTTCTTCACACCCATATGCACCATCCGCTGAAAAATTGAGCTTGATCCAATACACCACAACGGTGTGGTGGTTTGTTTCTATTCCACGCCGGCTTGTTATTGATGCTGCGCCCTGTTTTTGCTGCTTGGTGCTTGTTTGCTAAACCTCTTGGTAGGTCCACCCTGAACCCTAACCCCAACCATGTATCTATGTTGCTTCCACGGCAATGGGACCCCTTCATGGACGTCCTAGGTGCCCAACTTGCCCCACAAAAAACACAACTTTTGACCATTTTGTACACATTTTGAAACCGAAGTCGGGATTGTGACTTTTCATCCTTTTGTGTGTGCTTGCTGCAGCTGCTGCTATGGATGTTGCTCCTCGCTTGCTAAACTTGGTAGGTCCACCTTGCACCTCAAAGAAGGTCATGAAACCAATGTTGGTTCCATAATTTGGTAACCCTAATAGGGATTGCATATTGGGACCTAGCTGCTAGGGATATGGGACAACCATGCATTCACCAAAACCGCAAGGAAAATGGTGCATGCAATACAGTTTCGGAGTGGTTTTACTTGCATGGTAGTGAAATGCACAATCATTAGAAGTTTGAGACTTTGGAGTTCAGAGTTGGAATGCGGTGAAGTGTAAAAGCACACGGCATACTATGGATACTAGAGATTTGAAGAGTGATAAATGTTCGAGGTAATGAATGGGATCGCATTGACGCAAATGCCAAACACGAGAATAGTGAGCAAGAAAAATGAGCAACAAAAGAGACACCAAACCCTGGTACCATTCGGCCATGCAAAAGAGGCGAATGCATTCATGCGACCCACACATGACTGCTGTAGCCCGACCCTACCGCGAAAAGAAAGAACATTTTGGTTTTGTTTTGAGCCATTTTTAGCCACTTGCGGCCCGAAAATGGCCCTATTTCAAGGCTTTTTCGCAATTGAGAGGGGCCCAAATTGCTCAAAATGGACTCTAAATAGGCTCATTTCCCTTGTGCACCCCAAACGGCCCAACATTGGCTGTGCAAAAACAAGGACGTTACCAATGTTTGGCCAACTTTATGGGCCCAAAACATCCCATTTTCGCGTGTTTGGGCACACCAAATGCTGCACGATCATTTTTAGAAAGACACATTTTGGACCTACATTTGACCCAATGTTGGTCCCAAAACAACCCATTGTGTAGGCATTTTGGTACTTTCAAAGGGCCACAATAGGCCGCCAACGGCTCAAATCGTGCCAAAACCACTTGTTTTGGCATCCCACAAGGTCTAGGATCGCTTTTAAAGAAACTCATTTTTTCCACCTAGTGGATCTTGTTGACCCCTTTTGCGACACACTTCCTTAGGCTTGTTCTTGCAGTTTGCCGTAGCCTAGTGGACCCATATACAAAGGTCTAAGCAACTATTTCGGCAATTTTGGAAAGGAAGAAATAGGAGGAGTGTGTTTGTAGGTAGACCGAGTCCCTTCACAATTGCATTTTGAGCCTAATATATGCCCTATGATTGGTTTGGAGCTAATAGCGGCTTTTGCAGGCCATTGTGGGGTGTGTCTCGGAAATACCATGGAGTTAGAGGGCCCTAGGTGGTTCCTTGACACGTGCAAGTCCACCTCCGTGTCGAGTGTAGCCAACATTTCCGTTCGTTTGGCCATTCTATAAACGTTTTATGGCAGGTATGGGCCAACATTTTTGTGGCCCATAAGAAAAATGACTTTTGGTGTGTAATTTGCATCTTTGGCAGCGTGCGGCAAGCACTCGCAACACCCGTTCTCGGCCGCCACCGTTCCATTTCGGGCTCTTAGATGGTCGGATTGTTCTTCACACCCATATGCACCATCCGCTGAAAAATTGAGCTTGATCCAATACACCACAACGGTGTGGTGGTTTGTTTCTATTCCACGCCGGCTTGTTATTGATGCTGCGCCCTGTTTTTGCTGCTTGGTGCTTGTTTGCTAAACCTCGTGGTAGGTCCACCCTCAACCCTAACCCCAACCATGTATCTATGTTGCTTCCACGGCACAGGGACCCCTCCATGGACGTCCTAATTGCCCAACTTGCCCAACAAAAAACACAACTTTTGACCATTTTGGACACATTTTGAAACCAAAGTTGGGATTGTGACTTTTCATCCTTTTGTGTGTGATTGCTGCAGCTGCGACTACGGATGTTGCTCCTTGCTTGCTAAACTTGGTAGGTCCACCTTGCACCTCAAAGAAGGTCATGAAACCAATGTTGGTTCCATAATTTGGTAACCCTAATAGGGGTTGCATATTGGGACCTAGCTGCTAGGGATATGGGACAACCATGCAGTCACCAAAAGCGCAAGGAAAATGGTGCATGCAATACAGTTTCCGTGTGGTTTTACTTGCATGGTAGTGAAATGCTCAATCATTAGAAGTTTGAGACTTTGGAGTTCAGAGTTGGAATGCGGTGAAGTGTAAAAGCACACGGCATACTATGGATACTAGAGGTTTGAAGAGTGATAAATGTCGGAGGTAATGAATGGGATCGCATTGACGCAAATGCCAAACACGAGAATAGTGAGCAAGAAAAATGAGCAACAAAAGAGACACCAAACCTTGGTACCATTGTGCCATGCAAAAGAGGCGAATGCATTCATGCAACCCACACATGACTACTTGTAGCCCGACCCTACCGCGAAAAGAAAGAACATTTTGGTTTTGTTTTGAGCCATTTTTAGCCACTTGCGGCACGAAAATGGCCCTATTTCAAGGCTTTTCGCAATCGGGAGGGGCCAAAATTGCTCAAAATGGACTCTAAATAGGCTCATTTCCCTTGTGCACCCCAAATGGCCCAACATTGGCTGTGCAAAAACAAGGATGTTACCAATGTTTGGCCAATTTTATGGGCCCAAAACATCCCATTTTCGCGTGTTTGGGCACACCAAATGCTGCACGATCATTTTTAGAAAGACACATTTTGGACCTACATTTGACCCAATGTTGGTCCCAAAACAACCCGTTGTGTAGGCATTTTGGTACTTTCAAAGGGCCACAAAAGGCCGCCAACTGCTCAAATCGTGCCAAAACCACTTGTTTTGGCATCGCACAATGTCTAGGATCGCTTTTAACGAAACTCATTTTTTCCACCTAGTGGATCTTGTTGACCCCAATTGCGACACACTTCCTTGGGCTTGTTCTTGCAGTCTGCTGTAGCCTAGTGGACCCATAAACAAAGGTCTAAGCAACTATTCGGCAATTTTGGAAAGGAAGAACTAGGAGGAGTGTGTTTGTAGGTAGACCAAGTCCCTTCATAATTGCATTTTGAGCCTATATACGCCCTATGATTGGTTTGGAGCTAATAGCGGCTTTTGCAGGCCATTGTGGGGCGTGTCTCGGACATACCATGGAGTTAGAGGGCCCTAGGTGGTTCCTTGACACGGGCAAGTCCACCTCCGTGTCGAGTGTAGCCAACATTTCCGTTCCTTTGGCCATTGTATAAACGTTTTACGGCAAATATGGGCCAACATTTTTGTGGCCCATAAGAAAAATGACTTTTGGCGTGTAATCTGCATCTTTGGCAGCGTGCGGCAAGCACTCGCAACACCCGTTCTGGGCCGCCACCGCTCCATTTCGGGCTCTTAGATGGTCCGATTGTTCTTCACACCCATATGCACCATCCGCTGAAAAATTGAGCTTGATCCAATACACCACAACGGTGTGGTGGTTTGTTTCTATTCCACGCCGGCTTGTTATTGATGCTGCGCCCTGTTTTTGCTGCTTGGTGCTTGTTTGCTAAACCTCGTGGTAGGTCCACCCTGAACCCTAACCCCAACCATGTATCTATGTTGCTTCCACGGCAACGGGACCCCTTCATGGACGTCCTAGGTGCCCAACTTGCCACACAAAAAACACAACTTTTGACCATTTTGTACACATTTTGAAACCGAAGTCGGGATTGTGACTTTTCATCCTTTTGTGTGTGCTTGCTGCAGCTGCTGCTATGGATGTTGCTCCTTGCTTGCTAAACTTGGTAGGTCCACCTTGCACCTCAAAGAAGGTCATGAAACCAATGTTGGTTCCATAATTTGGTAACCCTAATAGGGATTGCATATTGGGACCTAGCTGCTAGGGATATGGGACAACCATGCATTCACCAAAACCGCAAGGAAAATGGTGCATGCAATACAGTTTCCGAGTGGTTTTACTTGCATGGTAGTGAAATGCACAATCATTAGAAGTTTGAGACTTTGGAGTTCAGAGTTGGAATGCGGTGAAGTGTAAAGGCACACGGCATACTATGGATACTAGAGATTTGAAGAGTGATAAATGTTGGAGGTAATGAATGGGATCGCATTGACGCAAATGCCAAACACGAGAATAGTGAGCAAGAAAAATGAGCAACAAAAGAGACACCAAACCCTGGTACCATTCGGCCATGCAAAAGAGGCGAATGCATTCATGCGACCCACACATGACTACTGTAGCCCGACCCTACCGCGAAAAGAAAGAACATTTTGGTTTTGTTTTGAACCATTTTTAGCCACTTGCGGCGCGAAAATGGCCCTATTTCAAGGCTTTTCGCAATTGGGAGGGGCCAAAATTGCTCAAAATGGACTCTAAATAGGCTCATTTCCCTTGTGCACCCCAAACGGCCCAATATTGGCTGTGCAAAAACAAGGACGTTACCAATGTTTGGCCAACTTTATGGGCCCAAAACATCCCATTTTCGCGTGTTTGGGCACACCAAATGCTGCACGATCATTTTTAGAAAGACACATTTTGGACCTACATTTGACCCAATGTTGGTCCCAAAACAACCCATTGTGTAGGCATTTTGGTACTTTCAAAGGGCCACAATAGGCCGCCAACGGCTCAAATCGTGCCAAAACCACTTGTTTTGGCATCCCACAAGGTCTAGGATCGCTTTTAAAGAAACTCATTTTTTCCACCTAGTGGATCTTGTTGACCCCTTTTGCGACACACTTCCTTCGGCTTGTTCTTGCACTTTGGTGTAGCCTAGTGGACCCATATACAAAGGTCTAAGCAACTATTTCGGCAATTTTGGAAAGGAAGAAATAGGAGGAGTGTGTTTGTAGGTAGACCGAGTCCCTTCACAATTGCATTTTGAGCCTAATATACGCCCTACTTTTGGTTTGGAGCTAATAGCGGCTTTTGCAGGCCATTGTGGGGCGTGTCTCGGACATACCATGCAGTTAGAGGGCCCTAGGTGGTTCCTTGACACGGGCAAGTCCACCTCCGTGTCGGATGTAGCCAACATTTCCGTTCGTTTGGCCATTCTATAAACGTTTTACGGCAAATATGGGCCAACATTTTTGTGGCCTATAAGAAAAATGACTTTTGGTGTGTAATCTGCATCTTTGGCAGCGTGCGGCAAGCACTCGCAACACCCGTTCTCGGCCGCCACCGTTCCATTTCGGGCTCTTAGATGGTCGGATTGTTCTTCACACCCATATGCACCATCCGCTGAAAAATTGAGCTTGATCCAATACACCACAACGGTGTGGTGGTTTGTTTCTATTCCACGCCGGCTTGTTATTGATGCCGCGGCCTGTTTTTGCTGCTTGGTGCTTGTTTGCTAAACCTCGTGGTAGGTCCACCCTCAACCCTAACCCCAACCATGTATCTATGTTGCTTCCACGGCAATGGGACCCCTTCATGGACGTCCTAGGTGCCCAACTTGCCCAACAAAAAACACAACTTTTGACCATTTTGGACACATTTTGAAACCGAGGTCGGGATTGTGACTTTTCATCCTTTTGTGTGTGCTTGCTGCTGCTGCTGCTATGGATGTTGCTCCTCGCTTGCTAAACTTGGTAGGTCCACCTTGCACCTCAAAGAAGGTCATGAAACCAATGTTGATTCCATAATTTTGTAACCCTAATAGGGATTGCATATTGGGACCTAGCTGCTAGGGATATGGGACAACCATGCATTCACCAAAAGCGCAAGGAAAATGGTGCATGCAATACAGTTTCCAAGTGGTTTTACTTGCATGGTAGTGAAATGCACAGTCATTAGAAGTTTGAGACTTTGGAGTTCAGAGTTGGAATGCAGTGAAGTGTAAAAGCACAGGGCATACTATGGATACTAGAGGTTTGAAGAGTGATAAATGTCGGAGGTAATGAATGGGATCGCATTGACGCAAATGCCAAACACGAGAATAGTGAGCAAGAAAAATGAGCAACAAAAGAGACACCAAACCCTGGTACCCTTCTGCCATGCAAAAGAGGCGAATGCATTCATGCAACCCACACATGACTACTTGTAGCCCGACCCTACCGCGAAAAGAAAGAACATTTTGGTTTTGTTTTGAACCATTTTTAGCCACTTGCGGCCCGAAAATGGCCCTATTTCAAGGCTTTTCGCAATTGGGAGGGGCCAAAATTGCTCAAAATGGACTCTAAATAGGCTCATTTCCCTTGTGCACCCCAAATGGCCCAACATTGGATGTGCAAAGACAAGGATCTTACCAATGTTTGGCCAATTTTATGGGCCCAAAACATCCCATTTTCGCGTGTTTGGGCACACCAAATGCTGCACGATCATTTTTAGAAAGACACATTTTGGACCTACATTTGACCCAATGTTGGTCCCAAAACAACCCGTTGTGTAGGCATTTTGGTACTTTCAAAGGGCCACAAAAGGCCGTCAACGGCTCATATCATGCCAAAACCACTTGTTTTGGCACCCCACAAGGTCTAGGATCGCTTTTAAAGAAACTCATTTTTTCCACCTAGTGGATCTTGTTGACCCCTTTTGCGACACACTTCCTTGGGCTTGTTCTTGCACTTTGCCGTAGCCTAGTGGACCCATAAACAAAGGTCTAAGCAACTATTCGGCAATTTTGGAAAGGAAGAACTAGGAGGAGTGTGTTTGTAGGTGGACGAAGTCCCTTCATAATTGCATTTTGAGCCTAATATATGCCCTATTATTGGTTTGGAGCTAATAGCGGCTTTTGCAGGCCATTCTGGGGCGTGTCTCGGACATACCATGGAGTTAGAGGGCCCTAGGTGGTTCCTTGACACGGGCAAGTCCACCGCCGTGTCGAGTGTAGCCAACATTTCCGTTCGTTTGGCCATTCTATAAACGTTTTACGGCAGATATGGGCCACAACTTTTGTGGCCGAGAAGAAAAATGACTTTTGGCGTGTAATCTGCATCTTTGGCAGCGTGCGGCAAGCACTCGCAACACCCGTTCTGGGCCGCCACCGCTCCATTTCGGGCTCTTAGATGGTCGGATTGTTCTTCACACCCATATGCACCATCCGCTGAAAAATTGAGCTTGATCCAATACACCACAACGGTGTGCTGGTTTGTTCCTATTCCACGCCGGCTTGTTATTGATGCTGCGCCCTGTTTTTGCTGCTTGGTGCTTGTTTGCTAAACCTCGTGGTAGGTCCACCCTCAACCCTAACCCCAACCATGTATCTATGTTGCTTCCACGGCAATGGGACCCCTTCATGGACGTCCTAGGTGCCCAACTTGCCCAACAAAAAACACAACTTTTGACCATTTGTACACATTTTGAAACCAACGTCGGGATTGTGACTTTTCATCCTTTTGTGTGTGCTTGCTGCTGCTGCTGCTATGGATGTTGCGCCTTGCTTGCTAAACTTGGTAGGTCCACCTTGCACCTCAAAGAAGGTCATGAAACCAATGTTGGTTCCATAATTTGGTAACCCTAATAGGGATTGCATATTGGGACCTAGCTGCTAGGGATGTGGGACAACCATGCATTCACCAAAAGCGCAAGGAAAATGGTGCATGCAATACAGTTTCCGTGTGGTTTTACTTGCATGGTAGTGAAATGCACAATCATTGGAAGTTTGAGACTTTGGAGTTCAGCGTTGGAATGCGATGAAGTGTAAAAGCACACGGCATACTATGGATACTAGAGGTTTGAAGAGTGATAAATGTCGGAGGTAATGAATGGCATCGCATTGACGCAAATGCCAAACACGAGAATAGTGAGCAAGAAAAATGAGCAACAAAAGAGACACCAAACCCTGGTACCATTGTGCCATGCAAAAGAGGCGAATGCATTCATGCGACCCACACATGACTACTTGTAGCCCGACCCTACCGCGAAAAGAAAGAATATTTTGGTTTTGTTTTGAACCATTTTTAGCCACTTGCGGCCCGAAAATGGCCCTATTTCAAGGCTTTTCGCAATTGAGAGGGGCCCAAATTGCTCAAAATGGACTCTAAATAGGCTCATTTCCCTTGTGCACCCCAAATGGCCCAACATTGGCTGTGCAAAAACAAGGATGTTACCAAAGGTTGGCCAATTTTATGGGCCCAAAACATCCCATTTTCGCGTGTTTGGGCACACCAAATGCTGCACGATCATTTTTAGAAAGACACATTTTGGACCTACATTTGACCCAATGTTGGTCCCAAAACAACCTGTTGTGTAGGCATTTTGGTACTTTCAAAGGGCCACAAAAGGCCGCCAACGGCTCAAATCGTGCCAAAACCACTTGTTTTGGCATCCCACAAGGTTTAGGATCGCTTTTAAAGAAACTCATTTCTTCCACCTAGTGGATCTTGTTTACCCCTTTTGCGACACACTTCCTTGGGCTTGTTCTTGCAGTTTGCCGTAGCCTAGTGGACCCATAAACAAAGGTCTAAACAACTATTTCGGCAATTTTGGAAAGGAAGAACTAGGAGGAGTGTGTTCGTAGGTAGACCAAGTCCCTTCATAATTGCATTTTGAGCCTAATATATGCCCTATTATTGGTTTGGAGCTAATAGCGGCTTTTGCAGGCCATTCTGGGGCGTGTCTCGGACATACCATGGAGTTAGAGGGCCCTAGGTGGTTCCTTGACACGGGCAAGTCCACCGCCGTGTCGAGTGTAGCCAACATTTCCGTTCGTTTGGCCATTGTATAAACGTTTTACGGTAGATATGGGCCACAACTTTTGTGGCCCATAAGAAAAATGACTTTTGGCGTGTAATCTGCATCTTTGGCAGCGTGCGGCAAGCACTCGCAACACCCGTTCTGGGCCGCCACCGCTCCATTTCGGGCTCTTAGATGGTCGGATTGTTCTTCACACCCATATGCACCATCCGCTGAAAAATTGAGCTTGATCCAATACACCACAACGGTGTGCTGGTTTGTTCCTATTCCACGCCGGCTTGTTATTGATGCTGCGCCCTGTTTTTGCTGCTTGGTGCTTGTTTGCTAAACCTCGTGGTAGGTCCACCCTCAACCCTAACCCCAACCATGTATCTATGTTGCTTCCACGGCAATGGGACCCCTTCATGGACGTCCTAGGTGCCCAACTTGCCCAACAAAAAACACAACTTTTGACCATTTTGTACACATTTTGAAACCAACGTCGGGATTGTGACTTTTCATCCTTTTGTGTGTGCTTGCGGCTGCAGCTGCTATGGATGTTGCGCCTTGCTTGCTAAACTTGGTAGGTCCACCTTGCACCTCAAAGAAGGTCATGAAACCAATGTTGGTTCCATAATTTGGTAACCCTAATAGGGATTGCATATTGGGACCTAGCTGCTAGGGATGTGGGACAACCATGCATTCACCAAAAGCGCAAGGAAAATGGTGCATGCAATACAGTTTCCGTGTGGTTTTACTTGCATGGTAGTGAAATGCACAATCATTGGAAGTTTGAGACTTTGGAGTTCAGCGTTGGAATGCGATGAAGTGTAAAAGCACACGGCATACTATGGATACTAGAGGTTTGAAGAGTGATAAATGTCGGAGGTAATGAATGGCATCGCATTGACGCAAATGCCAAACACGAGAATAGTGAGCAAGAAAAATGAGCAACAAAAGAGACACCAAACCCTGGTACCATTGTGCCATGCAAAAGAGGCGAATGCATTCATGCGACCCACACATGACTACTTGTAGCCCGACCCTACCGCGAAAAGAAAGAATATTTTGGTTTTGTTTTGAACCATTTTTAGCCACTTGCGGCCCGAAAATGGCCCCATTTCAAGGCTTTTCGCAATTGAGAGGGGCCCAAATTGCTCAAAATGGACTCTAAATAGGCTCATTTCCCTTGTGCACCCCAAATGGCCCAACATTGGCTGTGCAAAAACAAGGATCTTACCAAAGGTTGGCCAATTTTATGGGCCCAAAACATCCCATTTTCGCGTGTTTGGGCACACCAAATGCTGCACGATCATTTTTAGAAAGACACATTTTGGACCTACATTTGACCCAATGTTGGTCCCAAAACAACCTGTTGTGTAGGCATTTTGGTACTTTCAAAGGGCCACAAAAGGCCGCCAACAGCTCAAATCGTGCCAAAACCACTTGTTTTGGCATCCCACAAGGTTTAGGATCGCTTTTAAAGAAACTCATTTCTTCCACCTAGTGGATCTTGTTTACCCCTTTTGCGACACACTTCCTTGGGCTTGTTCTTGCAGTTTGCCGTAGCCTAGTGGACCCATAAACAAAGGTCTAAACAACTATTTCGGCAATTTTGGAAAGGAAGAACCCGGAGGAGTGTGTTCGTAGGTAGACCAAGTCCCTTCATAATTGCATTTTGAGCCTAATATATGCCCTATTATTGGTTTGGAGCTAATGGCGGCTTTTGCAGGCCATTGTGGGGCGTGTTTGGGACATACCATGGAGTTAGAGGGCCCTAGGTGGTTCCTTGAGACGGGCAAGTCCACCGCCGTGTCGAGTGTAGCCAACATTTCCGTTCGTTTGGCCATTGTATAAACGTTTTACGGCAGATATGGGCCAAAAATTTTGTGGCCCATAAGAAAAATGACTTTTGGCGTGTAATCTGCATCTTTGGCAGCGTGCGGCAAGCACTCGCAACACCCGTTCTGGGCCGCCACCGCTCCATTCCGGGCTCTTAGATGGTCGGATTGTTCTTCACACCCATATGCACCATCCGCTGAAAAATTGAGCTTGATCCAATACACCACAACGGTGTGATGGTTTGTTTCTATTCCACGCCGGCTTGTTATTGATGCTGCGCCCTGTTTTTGCTGCTTGGTGCTTGTTTGCTAAACCTCGTGGTAGGTCCACCCTCAACCCTAACCCCAACCATGTATCTATGTTGCTTCCACGGCAATGGGACCCCTTCATGGACGTCCTAGGTGCCCAACTTGCCCAACAAAAAACACAACTTTTGACCATTTTGTACACATTTTGAAACCAACGTCGGGGTTGTGACTTTTCATCCTTTTGTGTGTGCTTGCTGCAGCTGCTGCTATGGATGTTGCGCCTTGCTTGCTAAACTTGGTAGGTCCACCTTGCACCTCAAAGAAGGTCATGAAACCAATGTTGGTTCCATAATTTGGTAACCCTAATAGGGATTGCATATTGGGACCTAGCTGCTAGGGATGTGGGACAACCATGCATTCACCAAAAGCGCAAGGAAAATGGTGCATGCAATACAGTTTCCGTGTGGTTTTACTTGCATGGTAGTGAAATGCACAATCATTGGAAGTTTGAGACTTTGGAGTTCAGCGTTGGAATGCGATGAAGTGTAAAAGCACACGGCATACTATGGATACTAGAGGTTTGAAGAGTGATAAATGTCGGAGGTAATGAATGGCATCGCATTGACGCAAATGCCAAACACGAGAATAGTGAGCAAGAAAAATGAGCAACAAAAGAGACACCAAACCCTAGTACCATTCTGCCATGCAAAAGAGGCGAATGCATTCATGCGACCCACACATGACTACTTGTAGCCCGACCCTACCGCGAAAAGAAAGAATATTTTGGTTTTGTTTTGAACCATTTTTAGCCACTTGCGGCCCGAAAATGGCCCTATTTCAAGGCTTTTCGCAATTGAGAGGGGCCCAAATTGCTCAAAATGGACTCTAAATAGGCTCATTTCCCTTGTGCACCCCAAATGGCCCAACATTGGCTGTGCAAAAACAAGGACGTTACCAAAGGTTGGCCAATTTTATGGGCCCAAAACATCCCATTTTCGCGTGTTTGGGCACACCAAATGCTGCACGATCATTTTTAGAAAGACACATTTTGGACCTACATTTCACCCAATGTTGGTCCCAAAACAACCCATTGTGTAGGCATTTTGGTACTTTCAAAGGGCCACAAAAGGCCGCCAACGGCTCAAATCGTGCCAAAACCACTTGTTTTGGCATCCCACAAGGTTTAGGATCGCTTTTAAAGAAACTCATTTCTTCCACCTAGTGGATCTTGTTTACCCCTTTTGCGACACACTTCCTTGGGCTTGTTCTTGCAGTTTGCCGTAGCCTAGTGGACCCATAAACAAAGGTCTAAACAACTATTTCGGCAATTTTGGAAAGGAAGAACTAGGAGGAGTGTGTTCGTAGGTAGACCAAGTCCCTTCATAATTGCATTTTGAGCCTAATATATGCCCTATTATTGGTTTGGAGCTAATAGCGGCTTTTGCAGGCCATTGTGGGGCGTGTTTGGGACATACCATGGAGTTAGAGGGCCCTAGGTGGTTCCTTGAGACGGGCAAGTCCACCGCCGTGTCGAGTGTAGCCAACATTTCCGTTCGTTTGGCCATTGTATAAACGTTTTACGGCAGATATGGGCCAAAATTTTTGTGGCCCATAAGAAAAATGACTTTTGGCGTGTAATCTGCATCTTTGGCAGCGTGCGGCAAGCACTCGCAACACCCGTTCTGGGCCGCCACCGCTCCATTTCGGGCTCTTAGATGGTCGGATTGTTCTTCACACCCATATGCACCATCCGCTGAAAAATTGAGCTTGATCCAATACACCACAACGGTGTGATGGTTTGTTTCTATTCCACGCCGGCTTGTTATTGATGCCGCGGCCTGTTTTTGCTGCTTGGTGCTTGTTTGCTAAACCTCGTGGTAGGTCCACCCTCAACCCTAACCCCAACCATGTATCTATGTTGCTTCCACGGCAACGGGACCCATTCATGGACGTTCTAGGTGCCCAACTTGCCCAACAAAAAACACAACTTTTGACCATTTTGTACACATTTTGAAACCGGGGTCGGGATTGTGACTTTTCATCCTTTTGTGTGTGCTTGTTGCAGCTGCTGCTATGGATGTTGCTCCTTGCTTGCTAAACTTGGTAGGTCCACCTTGCACCTCAAAGAAGGTCATGAAACCAATGTTGGTTCCATAATTTGGTAACCCTAATAGAGATTGCATATTGGGACCTAGCTGCTAGGGATGTGGGACAACCATGCATTCACCAAAAGCGCAAGGAAAATGGTGCATGCAATACAGTTTCCGTGTGGTTTTACTTGTATGGTAGTGAAATGCACAATCATTAGAAGTTTGAGACTTTGGAGTTCAGCGTTGGAATGCGGTGAAGTGTAAAAGCACACGGCATATTATGGATACTACAGATTTGAAGGGTGATAAATATCGGAGGTAATGAATGGGATCGCATTGACGCAAATGCCAAACACGAGAATAGTGAGCAAGAAAAATGAGCAACAAAAGAGACACCAAACCCTAGTACCATTCTGCCATGCAAAAGAGGCGAATGCATTCATGCGACCCACACATGACTACTTGTAGCCCGACCCTACCGCGAAAAGAAAGAATATTTTGGTTTTGTTTTGAACCATTTTTAGCCACTTGCGGCCCCAAAAAGGCCCCATTTCAAGGCTTTTCACAATTGAGAGGGGCCCAAATTGCTCAAAATGGACTCTAAATAGGCTCATTTCCCTTGTGCACCCCAAATGGCCCAACATTGGCTGTGCAAAAACAAGGATCTTACCAATGTTTGGCCAACTTTATGGGCCCAAAACATCCCATTTTCGCGTGTTTGGGCACACCAAATGCTGCACAATCATTTTTAGAAAGACACATTTTGGACCTACATTTGACCCAATGTTGGTCCCAAAACAACCCGTTGTGTAGGCATTTTGGTACTTTCAAAGGGCCACAAAAGGCCACCACTGGCTCAAATCGTGCCAAAACCACTTGTTTTGGCATCCCACAAGGTCTAGGATCGCTTTTAAAGAAACTCATTTTTTCCACCTAGTGGATCTTGTTGACCCCTTTTGCGACACACTTCCTTGGGCTTGTTCTTGCAGTTTGCTGTAGCCTAGTGGACCCATATACAAAGGTCTAAGCAACTATTTCGGCAATTTTGGAAAGGAAGAACTAGGAGGAGTGTGTTCGTAGGTAGACCGAGTCCCTTCATAATTGCATTTTGAGCCTATATACGCCCTATTATTGGTTTGGAGCTAATAGCGGCTTTTGCAGGCCATTGTGGGGCGTGTTTGGGACATGGCATGGAGTTAGAGGGCCCTAGGTGGTTCCTTGACACGGGCAAGTCCACCTCCGTGTCGAGTGTAGCCAGCATTTCCGTTCGTTTGGCCATTGTATAAACGTTTTACGGCAGATATGGGCCAAAATTTTTGTGGCCCATAAGAAAAATGACTTTTGGCGTGTAATCTGCATCTTTGGCAGCGTGCGGCAAGCACTCGCAACACCCGTTGTCGGCCGCCACCGTTCCATTTCGGGCTCTTAGATGGTCGGGTTGTTCTTCACACCCACATGCACCATCCGCTGAAAAATTGAGCTTGATCCAATACACCACAACGGTGTGGTGGTTTGTTTCTATTCCACGCCGGCTTGTTATTGATGCTGCGCCCTGTTTTTGCTGCTTGGTGCTTGTTTGCTAAACCTCGTGGTAGGTCCACCCTCAACCCTAACACCAACCATGTATCTATGTTGCTTCCACGGCAATGGGACCCCTCCATGGACGTCCTAGGTGCTCAACTTGCCCAACAAAAAACACAACTTTTGACCATTTTGGACACATTTTGAAACCGAGGTCGGGGTTGTGACTTTTCATCCTTTTGTGTGTGCTTGCTGCTGCTGCTACTGCTGCTATGGATGTTGCTCCTTGCTTGCTAAACTTGGTAGGTCCACCTTGCACCTCAAAGAAGGTCATGAAACCAATGTTGGTTCCATAATTTGGTAACCCTAATAGGGATTGCATATAGGGACCTAGCTGCTAGGGATACGGGACAACCACGCATTCAACAAAAGCGCAAGGAAAATGGTGCATGCAATACAGTTTCCGTGTGGTTTTACTTGCATGGTAGTGAAATGCACAATCATTGGAATCTTGAGATTTTTTAGTTCAGAGTTGGAATGCGCTGAAGTGTAAAAGCACACGGCATACTATGGATACTAGAGGTTTGAAGAGTGATAAATGTTGCAAGTAATGAATGAGATCGCATTGACGCAAATGCCAAACACGAGAATAGTGAGCAAGAAAAATGAGCAACAAAAGAGACACCAAACCCTGGTACCATTGTGCCATGCAAAAGAGGCGAATGCATTCATGCGACCCACACATGACTACTTGTAGCCCGACCCTACCGCGAAAAGAAAGAACATTTTGGTTTTGTTTTGAACCATTTGTAGCCACTTGCGGCCCGAAAATGGCCCCATTTCAAGGCTTTTCACAATTGAGGGGGGCCCAAATTGCTCAAAATGGACTCTAAATAGGCTCATTTCCCTTGTGCACCCCAAACGGCCAAACATTGGCTGTGCAAAAACAAGGATCTTACCAAAGTTTGGCCAACTTTATGGGCCCAAAACATCCCATTTTCGCGTGTTTGGGCACACCAAATGCTGCACGATCATTTTTACAAAGACACATTTTGGACCGACATTTGACCCAATGTTGGTCCCAAAACAACCCGTTGTGTAGGCATTTTGGTACTTTCAAAGGGCCACAAAAGGCCACCACTGGCTCAAATCGTGCCAAAACCACTTGTTTTGGCATCCCACAAGGTCTAGGATCGCTTTTAAAGAAACTCATTTTTTCCACCTAGTGGATCTTGTTGACCCCTTTTGCGACACACTTCCTTGGGCTTGTTCTTGCAGTTTGCTGTAGCCTAGTGGACCCATATACAAAGGTCTAAGCAACTATTTCGGCAATTTTGGAAAGGAAGAACTAGGAGGAGTGTGTTCGTAGGTAGACCAAGTCCCTTCATAATTGCATTTTGAGCCTATATACGCCCTATTATTGGTTTGGAGCTAATAGCGGCTTTTGCAGGCCATTTTGGGGCGTGTCTGGGACATACCATGGAGCTAGAGGGCCCTAGGTGGTTCCTTGACACGGGCAAGTCCACCTCCGTGTCGAGTGTAGCCAACATTTCCGTTCGTTTGGCCATTGTATAAACGTTTTACGGCAGATATGGGCCAAAAGTTTTGTGGCCCATAAGAAAAATGACTTTTGGCGTGTAATCTGCATCTTTGGCAGCGTGCGGCAAGCACTCGCAACACCCGTTGTCGGCCGCCACCGTTCCATTTCGGGCTCTTAGATGGTCGGGTTGTTCTTCACACCCATATGCACCATCCGCTGAAAAATTGAGCTTGATCCAATACAGCACAACGGCGTGGTGGTTTGTTTCTATTCCACGCCGGCTTGTTATTGATGCTGCGCCCTGTTTTTGCTGCTTGGTGCTTGTTTGCTAAACCTCGTGGTAGGTCCACCCTCAACCCTAACACCAACCATGTATCTATGCTGCTTCCACGGCAACGGGACCCCTCCATGGACGTCCTAGGTGCCCAACTTGCCCAAGAAAAAACACAACTTTTGACCTTTTTGTCCACATTTTGAAACTGAGGTCGGGATTGTGACTTTTCATCCTTTTGTGTGTGCTTGCTGCTGCTGCTGCTATGGATGTCGCTCCTTGCTTGCTAAACTTGGTGGGCCCACCTTGCACCTCAAAGAAGGTCATGAAACCAATGTTGGTTCCATAATTTGGTAACCCTAATAGGGATTGCATATAGGGACCTAGCTGCTAGGGATACGGGACAACCACGCATTCACCAAAAGCGCAAGGAAAATGGTGCATGCAATACAATTTCCGTGTGGTTTTACTTGCATGGTTGTGAAATGCACAATCATTAGAATCTTGAGACTTTGGAGCTCAGAGTTGGAATGCGGTGAAGTGTAAAAGCACACGGCATACTATGGATACTAGAGATTTGAAGAGTGATAAATGTCGGAGGTAATGAATGGCATCGCATTGACGCAAATGCCAAACACGAGAATAGTGAGCAAGAAAAATGAGCAACAAAAGAGACACCAAACCCTAGTACCATTCTGCCATGCAAAAGAGGCGAATGCATTCATGCGACCCACACATGACTACTTGTAGCCCGACCCTACCGCGAAAAGAAAGAACATTTTGGTTTTGTTTTGAGCCATTTTTAGCCACTTGCGGCCCCAAAAAGGCCCCATTTCAAGGCTTTTCACAATTGAGAGGGGCCCAAATTGCTCAAAATGGACTCTAAATAGGCTCATTTCCCTTGTGCACCCCAAATGGCCCAACATTGGCTGTGCAAAAACAAGATTCTTACCAATGTTTGGCCAACTTTATGGGCCCAAAACATCCCATTTTCGCGTGTTTGGGCACACCAAATGCTGCACAATCATTTTTAGAAAGTCACATTTTGGACCTACATTTGACCCAATGTTGGTCCCAAAACAACCCGTTGTGTAGGCATTTTGGTACTTTCAAAGGGCCACAAAAGGCCACCACTGGCTCAAATCGTGCCAAAACCACTTGTTTTGGCATCCCACAAGGTCTAGGATCGCTTTTAAAGAAACTCATTTTTTCCACCTAGTGGATCTTGTTGACCCCTTTTGCGACACACTTCCTTGGGCTTGTTCTTGCAGTTTGCTGTAGCCTAGTGGACCCATATACAAAGGTCTAAGCAACTATTTCGGCAATTTTGGAAAGGAAGAACTAGGAGGAGTGTGTTCGTAGGTAGACCAAGTCCCTTCATAATTGCATTTTGAGCCTATATACGCCCTATTATTGGTTTGGAGCTAATAGCGGCTTTTGCAGGCCATTTTGGGGCGTGTCTGGGACATACCATGCAGCTAGAGGGCCCTAGGTGGTTCCTTGACACGGGCAAGTCCACCTCCGTGTCGAGTGTAGCCAACATTTCCGTTCGTTTGGCCATTGTATAAACGTTTTACGGCAGATATGGGCCAAAAGTTTTGTGGCCCATAAGAAAAATGACTTTTGGCGTGTAATCTGCATCTTTGGCAGCGTGCGGCAAGCACTCGCAACACCCGTTGTCGGCCGCCACCGTTCCATTTCGGGCTCTTAGATGGTCGGGTTGTTCTTCACACCCATATGCACCATCCGCTGAAAAATTGAGCTTGATCCAATACAGCACAACGGCGTGGTGGTTTGTTTCTATTCCACGCCGGCTTGTTATTGATGCTGCGCCCTGTTTTTGCTGCTTGGTGCTTGTTTGCTAAACCTCGTGGTAGGTCCACCCTCAACCCTAACACCAACCATGTATCTATGCTGCTTCCACGGCAACGGGACCCCTCCATGGACGTCCTAGGTGCCCAACTTGCCCAAGAAAAAACACAACTTTTGACCTTTTTGTCCACATTTTGAAACTGAGGTCGGGATTGTGACTTTTCATCCTTTTGTGTGTGTTTGCTGCTGCTGCTGCTATGGATGTCGCTCCTTGCTTGCTAAACTTGGTGGGCCCACCTTGCACCTCAAAGAAGGTCATGAAACCAATGTTGGTTCCATAATTTGGTAACCCTAATAGGGATTGCATATAGGGACCTAGCTGCTAGGGATACGGGACAACCACGCATTCACCAAAAGCGCAAGGAAAATGGTGCATGCAATACAATTTCCGTGTGGTTTTACTTGCATGGTTGTGAAATGCACAAGCATTAGAATCTTGAGACTTTGGAGCTCAGAGTTGGAATGCGGTGAAGTGTAAAAGCACACGGCATACTATGGATACTAGAGATTTGAAGAGTGATAAATGTCGGAGGTAATGAATGGCATCGCATTGACGCAAATGCCAAACACGAGAATAGTGAGCAAGAAAAATGAGCAACAAAAGAGACACCAAACCCTAGTACCATTCTGCCATGCAAAAGAGGCGAATGCATTCATGCGACCCACACATGACTACTTGTAGCCCGACCCTACCGCGAAAAGAAAGAACATTTTGGTTTTGTTTTGTGCCATTTTTAGCCACTTGCGGCCCCAAAAAGGCCCCATTTCAAGGCTTTTCACAATTGAGAGGGGCCCAAATTGCTCAAAATGGACTCTAAATAGGCTCATTTCCCTTGTGCACCCCAAATGGCCCAACATTGGCTGTGCAAAAACAAGATTCTTACCAATGTTTGGCCAACTTTATGGGCCCAAAACATCCCATTTTCGCGTGTTTGGGCACACCAAATGCTGCACAATCATTTTTAGAAAGTCACATTTTGGACCTACATTTGACCCAATGTTGGTCCCAAAACAACCCGTTGTGTAGGCATTTTGGTACTTTCAAAGGGCCACAAAAGGCCACCACTGGCTCAAATCGTGCCAAAACCACTTGTTTTGGCATCCCATAAGGTCTAGGATCGCTTTTAAAGAAACTCATTTTTTCCACCTAGTGGACCTTGTTGACCCCTTTTGCGACACACTTCCTTGGGCTTGTTCTTGCAGTTTGCTGTAGCCTAGTGGACCCATATACAAAGGTCTAAGCAACTATTTCGGCAATTTTGGAAAGGAAGAACTAGGAGGAGTGTGTTCGTAGGTAGACCGAGTCCCTTCATAATTGCATTTTGAGCCTATATACGCCCTATTATTGGTTTGGAGCTAATAGCGGCTTTTGCAGGCCATTGTGGGGCGTGTTTGGGACATGGCATGGAGTTAGAGGGCCCTAGGTGGTTCCTTGACACGGGCAAGTCCACCTCCGTGTCGAGTGTAGCCAGCATTTCCGTTCGTTTGGCCATTGTATAAACGTTTTACGGCAAATATGGGCCAAAAGTTTTGTGGCCCATAAGAAAAATGACTTTTGGCGTGTAATCTGCATCTTTGGCAGCGTGCGGCAAGCACTCGCAACACCCGTTGTCGGCCGCCACCGTTCCATTTCGGGCTCTTAGATGGTCGGGTTGTTCTTCACACCCATATGCACCATCCGCTGAAAAATTGAGCTTGATCCAATACACCACAACGGTGTGGTGGTTTGTTTCTATTCCACGCCGGCTTGTTATTGATGCTGCGCCCTGTTTTTGCTGCTTGGTGCTTGTTTGCTAAACCTCGTGGTAGGTCCACCCTCAACCCTAACACCAACCATGTATCTATGTTGCTTCCACGGCAATGGGACCCCTCCATGGACGTCCTAGGTGCTCAACTTGCCCAACAAAAAACACAACTTTTGACCATTTTGGACACATTTTGAAACCGAGGTCGGGATTGTGACTTTTCATCCTTTTGTGTGTGCTTGCTGCTGCTGCTGCTGCTGCTGCTGCTGCTATGGATGTTGCTCCTTGCTTGCTAAACTTGGTAGGTCCACCTTGCACCTCAAAGAAGGTCATGAAACCAATGTTGGTTCCATAATTTGGTAACCCTAATAGGGATTGCATATAGGGACCTAGCTGCTAGGGATACGGGACAACCACGCATTCAACAAAAGCGCAAGGAAAATGGTGCATGCAATACAGTTTCCGTGTGGTTTTACTTGCATGGTAGTGAAATGCACAATCATTGGAATCTTGAGATTTTTTAGTTCAGAGTTGGAATGCGCTGAAGTGTAAAAGCACACGGCATACTATGGATACTAGAGATTTGAAGAGTGATAAATGTTGCAAGTAATGAATGAGATCGCATTGACGCAAATGCCAAACACGAGAATAGTGAGCAAGAAAAATGAGCAACAAAAGAGACACCAAACCCTGGTACCATTGTGCCATGCAAAAGAGGCGAATGCATTCATGCGACCCACACATGACTACTTGTAGCCCGACCCTACCGCGAAAAGAAAGAACATTTTGGTTTTGTTTTGAACCATTTGTAGCCACTTGCGGCCCGAAAATGGCCCCATTTCAAGGCTTTTCACAATTGAGGGGGGCCCAAATTGCTCAAAATGGACTCTAAATAGGCTCATTTCCCTTGTGCACCCCAAACGGCCCAACATTGGCTGTGCAAAAACAAGGATCTTACCAAAGTTTGGCCAACTTTATGGGCCCAAAACATCCCATTTTCGCGTGTTTGGGCACACCAAATGCTGCACGATCATTTTTACAAAGACACATTTTGGACCGACATTTGACCCAATGTTGGTCCCAAAACAACCCGTTGTGTAGGCATTTTGGTACTTTCAAAGGGCCACAAAAGGCCACCAGTGGCTCAAATCGTGCCAAAACCACTTGTTTTGGCATCCCACAAGGTCTAGGATCGCTTTTAAAGAAACTCATTTTTTCCACCTAGTGGATCTTGTTGACCCCTTTTGCGACACACTTCCTTGGGCTTGTTCTTGCAGTTTGCTGTAGCCTAGTGGACCCATATACAAAGGTCTAAGCAACTATTTCGGCAATTTTGGAAAGGAAGAACTAGGAGGAGTGTGTTCGTAGGTAGACCAAGTCCCTTCATAATTGCATTTTGAGCCTATATACGCCCTATTATTGGTTTGGAGCTAATAGCGGCTTTTGCAGGCCATTTTGGGGCGTGTCTGGGACATACCATGGAGCTAGAGGGCCCTAGGTGGTTCCTTGACACGGGCAAGTCCACCTCCGTGTCGAGTGTAGCCAACATTTCCGTTCGTTTGGCCATTGTATAAACGTTTTACGGCAGATATGGGCCAAAATTTTTGTGGCCCATAAGAAAAATGACTTTTGGCGTGTAATCTGCATCTTTGGCAGCGTGCGGCAAGCACTCGCAACACCCGTTGTCGGCCGCCACCGTTCCATTTCGGGCTCTTAGATGGTCGGGTTGTTCTTCACACCCATATGCACCATCCGCTGAAAAATTGAGCTTGATCCAATACACCACAACGGCGTGGTGGTTTGTTTCTATTCCACGCCGGCTTGTTATTGATGCTGCGCCCTGTTTTTGCTGCTTGGTGCTTGTTTGCTAAACCTCGTGGTAGGTCCACCCTCAACCCTAACACCAACCATGTATCTATGCTGCTTCCACGGCAACGGGACCCCTCCATGGACGTCCTAGGTGCCCAACTTGCCCAAGAAAAAACACAACTTTTGACCTTTTTGTCCACATTTTGAAACTGAGGTCGGGATTGTGACTTTTCATCCTTTTGTGTGTGCTTGCTGCTGCTGCTGCTATGGATGTCGCTCCTTGCTTGCTAAACTTGGTGGGCCCACCTTGCACCTCAAAGAAGGTCATGAAACCAATGTTGGTTCCATAATTTGGTAACCCTAATAGGGATTGCATATAGGGACCTAGCTGCTAGGGATACGGGACAACCACGCATTCACCAAAAGCGCAAGGAAAATGGTGCATGCAATACAATTTCCGTGTGGTTTTACTTGCATGGTTGTGAAATGCACAAGCATTAGAATCTTGAGACTTTGGAGCTCAGAGTTGGAATGCGGTGAAGTGTAAAAGCACACGGCATACTATGGATACTAGAGATTTGAAGAGTGATAAATGTCGGAGGTAATGAATGGGATCACATTGACGCAAATGCCAAACTCGAGAATAGTGAGCAAGAAAAATGAGCAACAAAAGAGATACCAAACCTCGGTACCATTCGGCCATGCAAAAGAGGCGAATGCATTCATGCGACCCACACATGACTACTTGTAGCCCGACCCTACCACGATAAGAAAGAACATTTTGGTTTTGTTTTGAACCATTTTTAGCCACTTGCGGCCCGAAAAATGGCCCTATTTGAAGGATTTTCGCAATTGAGGGGGGCCCAAATTGCTCAAAATGGACTCTAAATAGGCTCATTTCCCTTGTGCACCCCAAATGGCCCAACATTGGCTGTGCAAAAACAAGGATCTTACCAATGTTTGGCCAATTTTATGGGCCCTAAACATCCCATTTTCGCGTGTTTGGGCACACCAAATGCTGCACGATCATTTTTACAAAGACACATTTTGGTCCTACATTTGACCCAATGTTGGTCCCAAAACAAACCTGTTGTGTAGGCATTTTGGTACTTTCAAAGGGCCACAAAAGGCCGTCAACGGCTCAAATCGTGCCAAAACTACTTGTTTTGGCATCCCACAATGTCTAGGATCGCTTTTAAAGAAACTCATTTTTTCCACCTGGTGGATCTTGTTGACCCCTTTTGCGACACACTTCCTTGGGCTTGTTCTTGCAATTTGCTGTAGCCTAGTGGACCCATAAACAAAGGTCTAAGCAACTATTTCGGCAATTTTGGAAAGGAAGAACTAGGAGGAGTGTGTTTGTAGGTAGACCAAGTCCCTTCATAATTGCATTTTGAGCCTATATACGCCCTATTATTGGTTTGGAGCTAATAGCGGCTTTTGCAGGCCATTGTGGGGCGTGTCTCGGACATACCATGGAGTTAGAGGGCCCTAGGTGGTTCCTTGACACGGGCAAGTCCACCGCCGTATTCGAGTGTAGCCAACATTTCCGTTCGTTTGGCCATTCTATAAACGTTTTACGGCAAATATGGGCCAAAAGTTTTGTGGCCCATAAGAAAAATGACTTTTGGCGTGTAATCTGCATCTTTGGCAGCGTGCGGCAAGCACTCGCAACACCCGTTCTCGGCCGCCACCGTTCCATTTCGGGCTCTTAGATGGTCGGATTGTTCTTCACACCCATAGGCACCATCCGCTGAGAAATTGAGCTTGATCCAATAAACCACAACGGTGTGGTGGTTTGTTTCTATTCCACGCCGGCTTGTTATTGATGGTGCGCCCTGTTTTTGCTGCTTGGTGCTTGTTTGCTAAACCTCGTGGTAGGTCCACCCTCGACCCTAACCCCAACCATGTATCTATGTTGCTTCCACGGCAATGGGACCCCTTCATGGACGTCCTAGGTGCCCAACTTGCCCAACGAAAAACACAACTTTTGACCAGTTTGTCCACATTTTGAAACCGAGGTCGGGATTGTGACTTTTCATCCTTGTGTGTGTGCTTGCTGCTGCTGCTGCTATGGATGTTGCTCCTTGCTTGCTAAACTTGGTAGGTCCACCTTGCACCTCAAAGAAGGTCATGAAACCAATGTTGGTTCCATAATTTGGTAACCCTAATAGGGATTGCATATTGGGACCTAGCTACTAGCAATATGGGACAACCATGCATTCACCAAAAGCGCAAGTAAAATGGTGCATGCAATACAGTTTCCGAGTGGTTTTACTTGTATGGTAGTGAAATGCACAATCTTTAGAAGTTTGAGACTTTGGAGTTCAGAGTTGGAATGCGGTGAAGTGTAAAAGCACACGGCATACTATGGATACTAGAGATTTGAAGAGTGATAAATGTCAGAGGTAATGAATGGGATCGCATTGACGCAAATGCCAAACACGAGAATAGTGAGCAAGAAAAATGAGCAACAAAAGAGACACCAAACCCTGGTACCATTGTGCCATGCAAAAGAGGCGAATGCATTCATGCAACCCACACATGACTACTTGTAGCTTGACCCTACCGCGAAAAGAAAGAACATTTTGTTTTGTTTTGAACCATTTTCAGCCACTTGCGGCCCGAAAATGGCCCTATTTCAAGGCTTTTCGCAATTGAGAGGGGCCGAAATTGCTCAAAATGGACTCTAAATAGGCTCATTTCCCTTGTGCACCCCAAATGGCCCAACATTGGCTGTGCAAAAACAAGGATCTTACCAAAGTCTCGCCAACTTTATGGGCCCAAAACATCCCATTTTCGCGTGTTTGGGCACACCAAATGCTGCACGATCATTTTTAGAAAGACACATTTTGGACCTACATTTGACCCAATGTTGGTTCCAAAACAACCCTTTGTGTAGGCATTTTGGTACTTTCAAAGGGCCACAAAAGGCCACCACTGGCTCAAATCGTGCCAAAACTACTTGTTTTGGCATCCCACAGGGTCTAAGATCGCTTTTACAGAAACTCATTTTTTCCACCTAGTGGATCTTGTTGACCCCTTTTGCGACACACTTCCTTGGGCTTGTTCTTGCAGTTTGCTGTAGCCTAGTGGACCCATATACAAAGGTCTAAGCAACTATTTCGGCAATTTTGGAAAGGAAGAAATAGGAGGAGTGTGTTTGTAGGTAGACCGAGTCCCTTCATAATTGCATTTTGAGCCTATATACGCCCTATTATTGGTTTGGAGCTAATAGCGGCTTTTGCAGGCCATTGTGGGGCGTGTCTCGGACATACCATGGAGTTAGAGGGCCCTAGGTGGTTCCTTGACACGGGCAAGTCCACCGCCGTATTCGAGTGTAGCCAACATTTCCGTTCGTTTGGCCATTCTATAAACGTTTTACGGCAGATATGAGCCACAACTTTTGTGGCCCATAAGAAAAATGACTTTTGGCGTGTAATCTGCATCTTTGGCAGCGTGCGGCAAGCACTCGCAACACCCGTTCTCGGCCGCCACCGTTCCATTTCGGGCTCTTAGATGGTCGGGTTGTTCTTCACACCCATATGCACCATCCGCTGAAAAATTGAGCTTGATCCAATACACCACAACGGTGTGGTGGTTTGTTTCTATTCCACGCCGGCTTGTTATTGATGCTGCGCCCTGTTTTTGCTGCTTGGTGCTTGTTTGCTAAACCTCGTGGTAGGTCCACCCTCAACCCTAACCCCAACCATGTATCTATGTTGCTTCCACGGCAATGGGACCCCTCCATGGACGTCCTAGGTGCCCAACTTGCCCAACCAAAAACACAACTTTTGACCATTTTGTACACATTTTGAAACCGAGGTCGGGATTGTGACTTTTCATCCTTATGTGTGTGCTTGCTACTGCTGCTGCTATGGATGTTGCTCCTCGCTTGCTAAACTTGGTAGGTCCACCTTGCACCTCAAAGAAGGTCATGAAACCAATGTTGGTTCCATAATTTGGTAACCCTAATAGGGATTGCATATTGGGACCTAGCTGCTAGGGATATGGGACAACCATGCATTCACCAAAAGCGCAAGGAAAATGGTGCATGCAATACAGTTTCCAAGTGGTTTTACTTGCATGGTAGTGAAATGCACAATCATTAGAGATTTGAGACTTTGGAGTTCAGAGTTGGAATGCGGTGAAGTGTAAAAGCACACGGCATACTATGGATACTAGAGGTTTGAAGAGTGATAAATGTCGGAGGTAATGAATGGGATCGCATTGACGCAAATGCCAAACACGAGAATAGTGAGCAAGAAAAATGAGCAACAAAAGAGACACCAAACCCTGGTACCATTGTGCCATGCAAAAGAGGCGAATGCATTCATGCAACCCACACATGACTACTTGTAGCCCGACCCTACCGCGAAAAGAAAGAACATTTTGGTTTTGTTTTGAACCATTTTCAGCCACTTGCGGCCCCAAAATGGCCCTATTTCAAGGCTTTTCGCAATTGAGAGGGGCCCAAATTGCTCAAAATGGACTCTAAATAGGCTCATTTCCCTTGTGCACCCCAAATGGCCCAACATTGGCTGTGCAAAAACAAGGATCTTACCAAAGTTTGGCCAACTTTATGGGCCCAAAACATCCCATTTTCGCGTGTTTGGGCACACCAAATGCTGCACGATCATTTTTAGAAAGACACATTTTGGACCTACATTTGACCCAATGTTGGTCCCAAAACAACCTGTTGTGTAGGCATTTTGGTACTTTCAAAGGGCCACAAAAGGCCACCACTGGCTCAAATCGTGCCAAAACCACTTGTTTTGGCATCCCACAATGTCTAGGATCGCTTTTAAAGAAACTCATTTTTTCCACCTAGTGGATCTTGTTGACCCCATTTGCGGCACACTTCCTTGGGCTTGTTCTTGCACTTTGCTGTAGCCTAGTGGACCCATATACAAAGGTCTAAGCAACTATTTCGGCAATTTTGGAAAGGAAGAACTAGGAGAAGTGTGTTGATAGGTACCCCAGGTCCCTTCATAATTGCATTTTGAGCCTATATACGCCCTATTATTGGTTTGGAGCTAATAGCGGCTTTTGCAAGCCATCTTGGGGTGTGTCTGCGACATACCATGGAGTTAGAGGGCCCTAGGTGGTTCCTTGACACGGGCAAGTCCACCTCCGTGTCGAGTGCAGCCAACATTTCCGTTCGCTTGGCCATTGTATAAACGTTTTACGGCAAATATGGGCCAAAAGTTTTGTGGCCCATAAGAAAAATGACTTTTGGCGTGTAATCTGCATCTTTGGCAGCGTGCGGCAAGCACTCGCAACACCCGTTCTCGGCCGCCACCGTTCCATTTTGGGCTCTTAGAGGGTCGGGTTGTTCTTCACACCCATATGCACCATCCGCTGAAAAATTGAGCTTGATCCAATACACCACAACGGTGTGGTGGTTTGTTTCTATTCCACGCCGGCTTGTTATTGATGCTGCGCCCTGTTTTTGCTGCTTGGTGCTTGTTTGCTAAACCTCGTGGTAGGTCCACCCTCAACCCTAACCCCAACCATGTATCTATGTTGCTTCCACGGCAATGGGACCCCTCCATGGACGTCCTAGGTGCCCACCCAACTTGCCCAACAAAAAACACAACTTTTGACCATTTTGTACACATTTTGAAACCGAGGTCGGGATTGTGACTTTGCATCCCTTTGTGTGTGCTTGCTGCTGCTGCTGCTATGGATGTTGCACCTTGCTTGCTAAACTTGGTAGGTCCACCTTGCACCTCAAAGAAGGTCATGAAACCAATGTTGGTTCCATAATTTGGTAACCCTAAAAGGGATTGCATGTTGGGACCTAGCTGCTAGGGATATGGGACAACCATGCATTCACCAAAAGCGCAAGGAAAATGGTGCATGCAATACAGTTTCCGTGCGGTTTTACCTGTATGGTAGACAAATGCACAATCATTAGAAGTTTGAGACTTTGGAGTTCAGAGTTGGAATGCGGTGAAGTGTAAAAGCACACGGCATACTATGGATACTAGAGATTTGAAGAGTGATAAATGTCGGAGGTAATGAATGGGATCGCATTGACGCAAATGCCAAACACGAGAATAGTGAGCAAGAAAAATGAGCAACAAAAGAGACACCAAACCCTGGTACCATTGTGCCATGCAAAAGAGGCGAATGCATTCATGCAACCCACACATGACTACTTGTAGCCCGACCCTACCGCGAAAAGAAAGAACATTTTGGTTTTGTTTTGAACCATTTTTAGCCACTTGCGGCCCGAAAATGGCCCCATTTCAAGGCTTTTCGCAATTGAGAGGGGCCCAAATTGCTCAAAATGGACTCTAAATAGGCTCATTTCCCTTGTGCACCCCAAATGGCCCAACATTGGCTGTGCAAAAACAAGGATCTTACCAAAGATTACCAACTTTATGGGCCCAAAACATCCCATTTTCGCGTGTTTGGGCACACCAAATGCTGCACGATCATTCTTAGAAAGACACATTTTGGACCTACATTTGACCCAATGTTGGTCCCAAAACAAACCTGTTGTGTAGGCATTTTGGTACTTTCAAAGGGCCACAAAAGGCCACCACTGGCTCAAATCGTGCCAAAACCACTTGTTTTGGCATCCCACAATGTCTAGGATCGCTTTTAAAGGAACTCATTTTTTCCACCTAGTGGATCTTGTTGACCCCTTTTGCGACACACTTCCTTGGGCTTGTTCTTGCAGTTTGCTGTAGCCTAGTGGACCCATATACAAAGGTCTAAGCAACTATTTCGGCAATTTTGGAAAGGAAGAACTAGGAGGAGTGTGTTTGTAGGTAGACCAAGTCCCTTCATAATTGCATTTCGAGCCTATATACGCCCTATTATTGGTTTGGAGCTAATAGCGGCTTTTGCAGGCCATTTTGGGGCGTGTCCGGGACATACCATGGAGTTAGAGGGCCCTAGGTGGTTCCTTGACACGGGCAAGTCCACCTCCATGTCGAGTGTAGCCAACATTTCCGTTCGTTTGGCCATTGTATAAACGTTTTACGGCAGATATGGGCCAAAACTTTTGTCGCCCATAAGAAAAATGACTTTTGGCGTGTAATCTGCATCTTTGGCAGCGTGCGGCAAGTACTCGCAACACCCGTCCTCGGCCGCCACCGTTCCATTTCGGGCTCTTAGATGGTCGGGTTGTTCTTCACACCCATATGCACCATCCGCTGAAAAATTGAGCTTGATCCAATACACCACAACGGTGTGGTGGTTTGTTTCTATTCCACGCCGGCTTGTTATTGATGTTGTGCCCTGTTTTTGCTGCTTGGTGCTTGTTTGCTAAACCTCGTGGTAGGTCCACCCTCAACCCTAACCCCAACCATGTATCTATGTTGCTTCCACGGCAACGGGACCCCTTCATGGACGTCCTAGGTGCCCAACTTGCCCAAGAAAAAACACAACTTTGGACCATTTTGTACACATTTTGAAACCGAGGTCGGGATTGTGACTTTGCATCCCTTTGGTGTGCTTGTTGTTGCTGCTGCTATGGATGTTGCTCCTTGCTTGCTAAACTTGGTAGGTCCACCTTGCACCTCAAAGAAGGTCATGAAACCAATGTTGGTTCCATAATTTGGTAACCCTAGTAGGCATTGCATATTGGGACCTAGCTGCTAGGGATATGGGACAACCATGCATTCACCAAAAGCGCAAGGAAAATGGTGCATGCAATACAGTTTCCGTGTGGTTTTACCTGTATGGTAGTCAAATGCACAATCATTAGAAGTTTGAGACTTTGGAGTTCAGAGTTGGAATGCGGTGAAGTGTAAAAGCACACGGCATACTATGGATACTAGAGGTTTGAAGAGTGATAAATGTCGGAGGTAATGAATGGGATCGCATTGACGCAAATGCCAAACACGAGAATAGTGAGCAAGAAAAATGAGCAACAAAAGAGACACCAAACCCTGGTACCATTGTGCCATGCAAAAGAGGCGAATGCATTCATGCAACCCACACATGACTACTTGTAGCCCGACCCTACCGCGAAAAGAAAGAATATTTTGGTTTTGTTTTGAACCATTTTTAGCCACTTGCGGCCCGAAAATGGCCCTATTTCAAGGCTTTTCACAATTGAGAGGGGCCCAAATTGCTCAAAATCGACTCTAAATAGGCTCATTTCCCTTGTGCACCCCAAATGGCCCAACATTGGCTGTGCAAAAACAAGGATGTTACCAATGTTTGGCCAACTTTATGGGCCCAAAACATCCCATTTTCGCGTGTTTGGGCACACCAAATGCTGCACGATCATTTTTAGAAAGACACATTTTGGACCTACATTTGACCCAATGTTGGTCCCAAAACAACCCGTTGTGTAGGCATTTTGGTACTTTCAAAGGGCCACAAAAGGCCACCACTGGCTCAAATCGTGCCAAAACCACTTGTTTTGGCATCCCACAAGGTCTAGGATCGCTTTTAAAGAAACTCATTTTTTCCCCCTAGTGGATCTTGTTGACCCCTTTTGCGACACACTTCCTTTAGCTTGTTCTTGCAGTTTGCTGTAGCCTAGTGGACCCCTATACAAAGGTCTAAGCAACTATTTCGGCAATTTTGGAAAGGAAGAACTAGGAGGAGTGTGTTTGTAGGTAGACCAAGTCCCTTCATAATTGCATTTTGAGCCTATATACGCCCTATTATTGGTTTGGAGCTAATAGCGGCTTTTGCAGGCCATTTTGGGGCGTGTCCGGGACATACCATGGAGTTAGAGGGCCCTAGGTGGTTCCTTGACACAGGCAAGTCCACCTCCGTGTCGAGTGTAGCCAGCATTTCCGTTCGTTTGGCCATTGTATAAACGTTTTACGGCAGATATGGGCCAAAACTTCTGTGGCCCATATGAAAAATGACTTTTGGCGTGTAATTTGCATCTTTGGCAGCGTGCGGCAAGCACTCGCAACACCCGTTGTCGGCCGCCACCGTTCCATTTCGGGCTCTTAGATGGTCGGGTTGTTCTTCACACCCATATGCACCATCCGCCGAAAAATTGAGCTTGATCCAATACACCACAACGGTGTGGTGGTTTGTTTCTATTCCACGCCGGCTTGTTATTGATGCTGCGCCCTGATTTTGCTGCTTGGTGCTTGTTTGCTAAACCTCGTGGTAGGTCCACCCTCAACCCTAACCCCAACCATGTATCTATGTTACTTCCATGGCAATGGGACCCCTCCATGGACGTCCTAGGTGCCCAAATTGCCCAACAAAAAACACAAGTTTTGACCATTTTGTCCACATTTTGAAACCGAGGTCGGGATTGTGACTTTGCATCCTTTTGGTGTGCTTGCTGCTGCTGCTGCTATGGATGTTGCTCCTTGCTTGCTAAACTTGGTAGGTCCACCTTGCACCTCAAAGAAGGTCATGAAACCAATGTTGGTTCCATAATTTGGTAACCCTAAAAGGGATTGCATATTGGGACCTAGTTGCTAGGGATATGGGACAACCATGCATTCACCAAAAGCGCAAGGAAAATGGTGCATGCAATACAGTTTCCAAGTGGTTTTACTTGCATGGTAGTGAAATGCACAATCTTTAGAAGTTTGAGACTTTGGAGTTCGGAGTTGGAATGCGGTGAAGTGCAAAAGCACACGGCATACTATGGATACTAGAGATTTGAAGAGTGATAAATGTGGGAGGTAATGAATGGCATCGCATTGACACAAATGCCAAACACGAGAATAGTGAGCAAGAAAAATGAGCAACAAAAGGGACACCAAACCCTGGTACCATTGTGCCATGCAAAAGAGGCGAATGCATTCATGCAACCCACACATGACTACTTGTAGCCCGACCCTGCCGCGAAAAGAAAGAACATTTTGGTTTTGTTTTGAACCATTTTTAGCCACTTGCGGCCCGAAAATGGCCCTATTTCAAGGCTTTTCACAATTGAGAAGGGCCCAAATTGCTCAAAATCGACTCTAAATAGGCTCATTTCCCTTGCGCACCCCAAATGGCCCAACATTGGCTGTGCAAAAACAAGGATGTTACCAATGTTTGGCCAATTTTATGGGCCCAAAACATCCCATTTTCGCGTGTTTGGGCACACCAAATGCTGCACGATCATTTTTAGAAAGACACATTTTGGACCTACATTTGACCCAATGTTGGTCCCAAAACAACCCGTTGTGTAGGCATTTTGGTACTTTCAAAGGGCCACAAAAGGCCACCACTGGCTCAAATCGTGCCAAAACCACTTGTTTTGGCATCCCACAAGGTCTAGGATCGCTTTTAAAGGAACTCATTTTTTCCACCTAGTGGATCTTGTTGACCCCTTTTGCGACACACTTCCTTGGGCTTGTTCTTGCAGTTTGCTGTAGCCTAGTGGACCCCTATACAAAGGTCTAGGCAAATATTTCGGCAATTTTGGAAAGGAAGAACTAGGAGGAGTGTGTTTGTAGGTAGACCAAGTCCCTTCATAATTGCATTTTGAGTCTATATACGCCCTACTATTGGTTTGGAGCTAATAGCGGCTTTTGCATGCCATTTTGGGGCGTGTCTGGGACATACCATGGAGTTAGAGGGCCCTAGGTGGTTCCTTGACACGGGCAAGTCCACCTCCGTGTCGAGTGTAGCCAGCATTACCGTTCGTTTGGCCATTGTATAAACGTTTTACGGCAGATATGGGCCACAACTTTTGTGGCCCATAAGAAAAATGACTTTTGGCAAGTAATTTGCATCTTTGGCAGCGTGCGGCAAGCACTCGCAACACCCGTTCTCGGCCGCCACCGTTCCATTTCGGGCTCTTAGATGGTCGGGTTGTTCTTCACACCCATATGCACCATCCGCTGAAAAATTGAGCTTGATCCAATACACCACAACGGTGTGGTGGTTTGTTTCTATTCCACGCCGGCTTGTTATTGATGCTGCGCCCTGTTTTTGCTGCTTGGTGCTTGTTTGCTAAACCTCGTGGTAGGTCCACCCTCAACCCTAACCCCAACCATGTATCTATGTTGCTTCCATGGCAATGGGACCCCTCCATGGACGTCCTAGGTGCCCGACTTGCCCAACAAAAAACACAACTTTTGACCATTTTGTCCACATTTTGAAACCGAGGTCGGGATTGTGACTTTGCATCCTTTTGGTGTGCTTGCTGCTGCTGCTGCTATGGATGTTGCTCCTTGCTTGCTAAACTTGGTAGGTCCCCCTTGCACCTCAAAGAAGGTCATGAAACCAATGTTGGTTCCATAATTTGGTAACCCTAATAGGGATTGCATATTGGGACCTAGCTGCTAGGGATATGGGACAACCATGCATTCACCAAAAGCGCAAGGAAAATGGTGCATGCAATACAGTTTCCGTGTGGTGTTACTTGCATGGTAGTGAAATGCACAATCATTAGAAGTTTGAGACTTTGGAGTTCAGAGTTCGAATGCGGTGAAGTGCAAAAGCACACGGCATACTATGGATACTACAGATTTGAAGAGTGATAAATGTCGGAGGTAATGAATGGGATCGCATTGACGCAAATGCCCAACACGAGAATAGTGAGCAAGAAAAATGAGCAACAAAAGAGACACCAAACCCTGGTACCATTGTGCCATGCAAAAGAGGCGAATGCATTCATGCAACCCACACATGACTACTTGTAGCCCGACCCTACCGCGAAAAGAAAGAACATTTTGGTTTTTTTTCGAACCATTTTTAGCCACTTGCGGCCCGAAAATGGCCCCATTTCAAGGCTTTTCGCAATTGAGAGGGGCCCAAATTGCTCAAAATGGACTCTAAATAGGCTCATTTCCCTTGTGCACCCCAAATGGCCCAACATTGGCTGTTCAAAAACAAGGATCTTACCAATGTTTGGCCAACTTTATGGGCCCAAAACATCCCATTTTCGCGTGTTTGGGCACACCAAATGCTGCACGATCATTCTTAGAAAGACACATTTTGGACCTACATTTGACCCAATGTTGGTCCCAAAACAACCCGTTGTGTAGGCATTTTGGTACTTTCAAAGGGCCACAAAAGGCCACCACTGGCTCAAATCGTGCCAAAACCACTTGTTTTGGCATCCCACAAGGTCTAGGATCGCTTTCAAAGAAACTCATTTTTTCCACCTAGTGGACCTTGTTGACCCCTTTTGCGACACACTTCCTTGGGCTTGTTCTTGCACTTTGGTGTAGCCTAGTGGACCCATATACAAAGGTCCAAGCAACTATTTCGGCAATTTTGGAAAGGAAGAACTAGGAGGAGTGTGTTTGTAGGTAGACCAAGTCCCTTCATAATTGCATTTTGAGCCTATATACGCCCTATTATTGGTTTGGAGCTAATAGCGGCTTTTGCAGGCCATTTTGGGGCGTGTTTGGGACATACCATGCAGTTAGAGGGCCCTAGGTGGTTCCTTGACACGGGCAAGTCCACCTCCGTGTCGAGTGTAGCCAACATTTCCGTTCGTTTGGCCATTGTATAAACGTTTTACGGCTCATATGGGCCACAACTTTTGTGGCCCATAAGAAAATGACTTTTGGCGTGTAATCTGCATCTTTGGCAGCGTGCGGCAAGCACTCGCAACACCCGTTCTCGGCCGCCACCGTTCCATTTCGGGCTCTTAGATGGTCGGGTTGTTCTTCACACCCATATGCAACATCCGCTGAAAAATTGAGCTTGATCCAATACACCACAACGGTGTGGTGGTTTGTTTCTATTCCACGCCGGCTTGTTATTGATGGTGCGCCCTGTTTTTGCTGCTTGGTGCTTGTTTGCTAAACCTCGTGGTAGGTCCACCCTCAACCCTAACCCCAACCATGTATCTATGTTGCTTCCATGGCAATGGGACCCCTCCATGGACGTCCTAGGTGCCCAACTTGCCCAAGAAAAAACACAACTTTTGACCATTTTGTACACATTTTGAAACTGAGGTCGGGATTGTGACTTTGCATCCTTTTGGTGTGCTTGCTGCTGCTGCTGCTATGGATGTTGCTCCTTGCTTGCTAAACTTGGTAGGTCCACCTTGCACCTCAAAGAAGGTCATGAAACCAATGTTGGTTCCATAATTTGGTAACCCTAAAAGGGATTGCATATTGGGACCTAGCTGCTAGGGATGTGGGACAACCATGCATTCACCAAAAGCGCAAGGAAAATGGTGCATGCAATACAGCTTCCGTGTGGTGTTACTTGCATGGTACTGAAATGCACAATCATTAGAAGTTTGAGACTTTGGAGTTCACAGTTGGAATGCGGTGAAGTGCAAAAGCACACGGCATACTATGGATACTAGAGATGTGAAGAGTGATAAATGTCGGAGGTAATGAATGGGATCGCATTGACGCAAATGCCAAACACGAGAATAGTGAGCAAGAAAAATGAGCAACAAAAGAGACACCAAACCCTGGTACCATTGTGCCATGCAAAAGAGGCGATTGCATTCATGCAACCCACACATGACTACTTGTAGACCGACCCTACCGCGAAAAGAAAGAACATTTTGGTTTTGTTTTGAACCATTTTTAGCCACTTGCGGCCCGAAAATGGCCCCATTTCAAGGCTTTTCGCAATTGAGAGGGGCCCAAATTGCTCAAAAAGAACTCTAAATAGGGTCATTTCCCTTGTGCACCCCAAATGGCCCAACATTGGCTGTGCAAAAACAAGGATCTTACCAAAGTCTGGCTAACTTTATGGGCCCAAAACATCCCATTTTCGCGTGTTTGGGCACACCAAATGCTGCACGATCATTTTTAGAAAGACACATTTTGGACCTACATTTGACCCAATATTGGTCCCAAAACAACCCGTTGTGTAGGCATTTTGGTACTTTCAAAGGGCCACAAAAGGCCGCCAACAGCTCAAATCGTGCCAAAACCACTTGTTTTGGCATCCCACAATGTCTAGGATCGCTTTTAAAGAAACTCATTTTTTCCACCTAGTGGACCTTGTTGACCCCTTTTGCGACACACTTCCTTGGGCTTGTTTTTGCAGTTTGCTGTAGCCTAGTGGACCCATATACAAAGGTCCAAGCAACTATTTCGGCAATTTTGGAAAGGAAGAACTAGGAGGAGTGTGTTTGTAGGTAGACCAAATACCTTCATAATTGCATTTTGAGCCTATATACGCCCTATTATTGGTTTGGAGCTAATAGCGGCTTTTGCAGGCCATTTTGGGGTGGGTCTGGGACATACCATGGAGTTAGAGGGCCCTAGGTGGTTCCTTGACACGGGCAAGTCCACCTCCGTGTCGAGTGTAGCCAACATTTCCGTTCGTTTGGCCTTTGTATAAACGTTTTACGGCAGATATGAGCCACAACTTTTGTGGCCCATAAGAAAAATGGCTTTGGGCGTGTAATGTGCATCTTTGGCAGCGTGCGGCAAGCACTCGCAACACCCGTCCTCGGCCTCCACCGTTCCATTTCGGGCTCTTAGATGGTCGGGTTGTTCTTCACACCCATATGCACCATCCGCTGAAAAATTGAGCTTGATCCAATACACCACAGCGGTGTGGTGGTTTGTTTCTATTCCACGCCGGCTTGTTATTGATGCTGCGCCCTGTTTTTGCTGCTTGGTGCTTGTTTGCTAAACCTCGTGGTAGGTCCACCCTCAACCCTAACCCCAACCATGTATCTATGTTGCTTCCATGGCAATGGGACCCCTCCATGGACGTCCTAGGTGCCCAACTTGGCCACACGGCATACTATGGATACTAGAGATTTGAAGAGTGATAAATGTCGGAGGTAATGAATGGGATCGCATTGACGCAAATGCCAAACACGAGAATAGTGAGCAAGAAAAATGAGCAACAAAAGAGACACCAAACCCTGGTACCATTGTGCCATGCAAAAGAGGCGAATGCATTCATGCAACCCACACATGACTACTTGTAGCCCGACCCTACCGCGAAAAGAAAGAACATTTTGGTCTTGTTTTGAGCCAATTTTAGCCACTTGCGGCCCGAAAATGGCCCTATTTCAAGGCTTTTCGCAATTGAGAGGGGCCCAAATTGCTCAAAATGGACCCTAAATAGGCTCATTTCCCTTGTGCACCCCAAATGGCCCAACATTGGCTGTGCAAAAACAAGGATCTTACCAAAGTCTGGCCAACTTTATGGGCCCAAAACATCCCATTTTCGCGTGTTTGGGCACACCAAATGCTGCACGATCATTTTTAGAAAGACACATTTTGGACCTACATTTGACCCAATGTTGGTCCCAAAACAACCCGTTGTGTGGGCATTTTGGTACTTTCAAAGGGCCACAAAAGGCCACCACTGGCTCAAATCGTGCCAAAACCACTTGTTTTGGCATCCCACAATGTCTAGGATCGCTTTTAAAGAAACTCATTTTTTCCACCTAGTGGACCTTGTTGACCCCTTTTGCGACACACTTCCTTGGGCTTGTTCTTGCAGTTTGCTGTACCCTAGTGGACCCATATACAAAGGTCCAAGCAACTAGTGAGAATTGTGGAAAGGAAGAACTAGGAGGAGTGTGTTTGTAGGTAGACCAAGTCCCTTCATAATTGCATTTTGAGCCTATATACGCCCTATTATTGGTTTGGAGCTAATAGCGGCTTTTGCAGGCCATTTTGGGGCGTGTCTAGGACATACCATGGAGTTAGAGGGCCCTAGGTGGTTCCTTGACACGGGCAAGTCCACCTCCGTGTCGAGTGTAGCCAACATTTCCGTTCGCTTGGCCATTGTATAAACGTTTTACGGCAGATATGGGCCACAACTTTTGTGGCCCATAAGAAAAATGACTTTTGGCGTGTAATCTGCATCTTTGGCAGCGTGCGGCAAGCACTCGCAACACCCGTCCTCGGCCGCCACCGTTCCATTTCGGGCTCTTAGATGGTCGGGTTGTTCTTCACACCCATATGCACCATCCGCTGAAAAATTGAGCTTGATCCAATACACCACAACGGTGTGGTGGTTTGTTTCTATTCCACGCCGGCTTGTTATTGATGCTGCGCCCTGTTTTTGCTGCTTGGTGCTTGTTTGCTAAACCTCGTGGTAGGTCCACCCTCAACCGTAACCCCAACCATGTATCTATGTTGCTTCCATGGCAATGGGACCCCTCCATGGACGTCCTAGGTGCCCAACTTGCCCAACAAAAAACACAACTTTTGACCATTTTGTACACATTTTGAAACCGAGGTCGGGATTGTGACTTTGCATCCCTTTGGTGTGCTTGTTGTTGCTGCTGCTATGTATTTTGCTCCTTGCTTGCTAAACTTGGTAGGTCCACCTTGCACCTCAAAGAAGGTCATGAAACCAATGTTGGTTCCATAATTTGGTAACCCTAATAGGGATTGCATATTGGGACCTAGCTGCTAGGGATGTGGGACAACCATGCATTCACCAAAAGCGCAAGGAAAATGGTGCATGCAATACAGCTTCCGTGTGGTGTTACTTGCATGGTAGTGAAAGGCACAATCATTAGAAGTTTGAGACTTTGGAGTTCAGAGTTGGAATGCGGTGAAGTGTAAAAGCACACGGCATACTATGGATAGTAGAGATTTGAAGAGTGATAAATGTCGGAGGTAATGAATGGGATCGCATTGATGCAAATGCCAAACACGAGAATAGTGAGCAAGAAAAATGAGCAACAAAAGAGACACCAAACCCTAGTACCATTGTGCCATGCAAAAGAGGCGATTACATTCATGCAACCCACACATGACTACTTGTAGCCCGACCCTACCGCGAAAAGAAAGAACATTTTGGGTTTTTTTCGAACCATTTTTAGCCGCTTGCGGCCCGAAAATGGCCCCATTGCAAGGCTTTTCGAATTGAGAGGGGCCCAAATTGCTCAAAATGGACTCTAAATAGGCTCATTTCCCTTGTGCACCCCAAATGGCCCAACATTGGCTGTGCAAAAACAAGGATCTTACCAAAGTCTGGCCAACTTTATGGGCCCAAAACATCCCATTTTCGCGTGTTTGGGCACACCAAATGCTGCACGATCATTTTTAGAAAAGCACATTTTGGACCTACATTTGACCCAATGTTGGTCCCAAAACAACCCGTTGTGTGGGCATTTTGGTACTTTCAAAGGGCCACAAAAGGCCACCACTGGCTCAAATCGTGCCAAAACCACTTGTTTTGGCATCCCACAATGTCTAGGATCGCTTTTAAATAAAATTATTTTTTCCCCCTAGTGGATCTTGTTGACCCCTTTTGCGACACACTTCCTTGGGCTTGTTCTTGCAGTTTGCTGTAGCCTAGTGGACCCATATACAAAGGTCCAAGCAACTAGTTCGGCAATTTTGGAAAGGAAGAACTAGGAGGAGTGTGTTTGTAGGTAGACCAAGTCCCTTCATAATTGCATTTTGAGCCTATATACGCCCTATTATTGGTTTGGAGCTAATAGCGGCTTTTGCAGGCCATTTTGGGGCGTGTCCGGGACATACCATGGAGTTAGAGGGCCCTAGATGGTTCCTTGACACGGGCAAGTCCACCTCCGTGTCGAGTGTAGCCAACATTTCCGTTCCCTTGGCCATTGTATAAACGTTTTACGGCAGATATGGGCCACAACTTTTGTGGCCCATAAGAAAAATGACTTTTGGCGTGTAATCTGCATCTTTGGCAGCGTGCGGCAAGCACTCGCAACACCCGTTCTCGGCCGCCACCGTTCCATTTCGGGCTCTTAGATGGTCGGGTTGTTCTTCACACCCATATGCACCATCCGCTGAAAAATTGAGGTTGATCCAATACACCACAACGGTGTGGTGGTTTGTTTCTATTCCACGCCAGCTTGTTATTGATGCTGCGCCCTGTTTTTTTGCTGCTTGGTGCTTGTTTGCTACACCTCGTGGTAGGTCCACCCTCAACCCTAACCCCAACCATGTATCTATGTTGCTTCCATGGCAATGGGACCCACCCATGGACGTCCTAGGTGCCCAACTTGCCCAACAAAAAACACAACTTTTGACCATTTTGTACACATTTTGAAACCGAGGTCGGGATTGTGACTTTGCATCCTTTTGGTGTGCTTGCTGCTGCTGCTGCTATGGATGTTGCTCCTTGCTTCCTAAACTTGGTAGGTCCACCTTGCACCTCAAAGAAGGTCATGAAACCAATGTTGGTTCCATAATTTGGTAACCCTAATAGGGATTGCATATTGGGACCTAGCTGCTAGGGATATGGGACAACCATGCATTCACCAAAAGCGCAAGGAAAATGGTGCATGCAATACAGCTTCCGTGTGGTGTTACTTGCATGGTAGTGAAATGCACAATCATTAGAAGTTTGAGACTTTGGAGTTCAGAGTTGGAATGCGGTGAAGTGTAAAAGCACACGGCATACTATGGATACTAGAGATTTGAAGAGTGATAAATGTCGGAGGTAATGAATGGGATCGCATTGATGCAAATGCCAAACACGAGAACAGTGAGCAAGAAAAATGAGCAACAAAAGAGACACCAAACCCTGGTACCATTGTGCCATGGAAAAGAGGCGATTACATTCATGCAACCCACACATGACTACTTGTAGTCCGACCCTACCGCGAAAAGAAAGAACATTTTGGTGCTATGGATGTTGCGCCTTGCTTCCTCAACTTGGTAGGTCCACCTTGCACCTCAAAGAAGGTCATGAAACCAATGTTGGTTCCATGATTTGGTAACCCTAATAGGGATTGCATATTGGGACCTAGCTGCTAGGGATATGGGACAACCATGCATTCACCAAAAGCGCAAGGAAAATGGTGCATGCAATACAGCTTCCGTGTGGTGTTACTTGCATGGTAGTGAAATGCACAATCATTAGAAGTTTGAGACTTTGGAGTTCAGAGTTGGAATGCGGTGAAGTGTAAAAGCACACGGCATACTATGGATACTAGAGATTTGAAGAGTGATAAATGTCGGAGGTAATGAATGGGATCGCATTGATGCAAATGCCAAACACGAGAATAGTGAGCAAGAAAAATGCGCAACAAAAGAGACACCAAACCCTGGTACCATTGTGCCATGCAAAAGAGGCGATTACATTCATGCAACCCACACATGACTACTTGTAGTCCGACCCTACCGCGAAAAGAAAGAACATTTTGGGTTTTTTTCGAACCATTTTTAGCCACTTGCGGCCCGAAAATGGCCCCATTTCAAGGCTTTTCACAATTGAGAGGGGCCCAAATTGCTCAAAATGGACTCTAAATAGGCTCATTTCCCTTGTGCACCCCAAATGGCCCAACATTGGCTGTGCAAAAACAAGGATCTTACCAATGTTTGGCCAACTTTATGGACCCAAAACATCCCATTTTCGCGTGTTTGGGCACACCAAATGCTGCACGATCATTTTTAGTAAGACACATTTTGGACCTACATTTGACCCAATGTTGGTCCCAAAACAACCCGTTGTGTGGGGATTTTGGTACTTTCAAAGGGCCACAAAAGGCCACCACTGGCTCAAATCGTGCCAAAACCACTTGTTTTGGCATCCCACAATGTCTAGGATCGCTTTTAAAGAAACTCATTTTTCCCCCTAGTGGATCTTGTTGACCCCTTTTGCGACACACTTCCTTGGGCTTGTTCTTGCAGTTTGCTGTAGCCTAGTGGACCCATATACAAAGGTCTAAGCAACCATTTCGGCAATTTTGGAAAGGAAGAACTAGGAGGAGTGTGTTTCTAGGTAGACCAAGTCCCTTCATAATTGCATTTTGAGCCTATATACGCCCTATTATTGGTTTGGAGCTAATAGCGGCTTTTGCAGGCCATTTTGGGGCGTGTCTGGGACATACCATGGAGTTAGAGGGCCCTAGGTAGTTCCTTGACACGGGCAAGTCCACCTCCGTGTCGAGTGTAGCCAACATTTCCGTTCGTTTGGCCATTGTATAAACGTTTTACGGCAAATATGGGCCAAAATTTTTGTGGCCCATAAGAAAAATGACTTTTGGCGTGTAATTTGCATCTTTGGCAGCGTGCGGCAAGCACTCGCAACACCCGTTCTCGGCCGCCACCGTTCCATTTCGGGCTCTTAGATGGTCGGGTTGTTCTTCACACCCATATGCACCATCCGCTGAAAAATTGAGCTTGATCCAATACACCACAACGGTGTGGTGGTTTGTTTCTATTCCACGCCGGCTTGTTATTGATGCTGCGCCCTGTTTTTGCTGCTTGGTGCTTGTTTGCTAAACCTCGTGGTAGGTCCACCCTCAACCCTAACCCCAACCATGTATCTATGTTGCTTCCATGGCAATGGGACCCCTCCATGGACGTCCTAGGTGCCCAACTTGCCCAACAAAAAACACAACTTTTGACCATTTTGTACACATTTTGAAACCGAGGTCGGGATTGTGACTTTGCATCCTTTTGTGTGTGCTTGTTGCTGCTGCTGCTACGGATGTTGCTCCTTGCTTGCTAAACTTGGTAAGTCCACCTTGCACTTCAAAGAAGGTCATGAAACCAATGTTGGTTCCATAATTTGGTAACCCTAATAGGGATTGCATATTGGGACCTAGCTGCTAGGGATGTGGGACAACCATGCATTCACCAAAAGCGCACGGAAAATGGTGCATGCAATACAGTTTCCGTGTGGTTTTACTTGTATGGTAGTGAAATGCACAATCATTAGAAGTTTGAGACCTTGGAGTTCATAGTTGGAATGCGGTGAAGTGTAAAAGCACACGGCATACTATGGATACTAGAGGTTTGAAGAGTGATAAATGTCGGAGGTAATGAATGGGATCGCATTGACGCAAATGGCAAACACCAGAATAGTGAGCATGAAAAATGAGCAACAAAAGAGACACCAAACCCTGGTACCATTGTGCCATGCAAAAGAGGCGAATGCATTCATGCAACCCACACATGACTACTTGTAGCCCGACCCTACCGCGAAAAGAAAGAACATTTTGGTCTTGTTTTGAGCCAATTTTAGCCACTTGCGGCCCGAAAATGGCCCTATTTCAAGGCTTTTCGCAATTGAGAGGGGCCCAAATTGCTGAAAATGGACTCTAAATAGGCTCATTTCCCTTGTGCACCCCAAATGGCCCAACATTGGCTGTGCAAAAACAAGGATGTTACCAATGTCTGGCCAACTTTATGGGCCCAAAACATCCCATTTTCGCGTGTTTGGGCACACCAAATGCTGCACGATCATTTTTAGAAAGACACATTTTGGACCTACATTTGACCCAATGTTGGTCCCAAAACAACCCATTGTATAGGCATTTTGGTACTTTCAAAGGGCCACAAAAGGCCACCACTGGCTCAAATCGTGCCAAAACCACTTGTTTTGGCATCCCACAATGTCTAGGATCGCTTTTGAATAAACTTATTTTTTTCCCCTAGTGGATCTTGTTGACCCCTTTTGCGACACACTTCCTTGGGCTTGTTCTTGCAGTTTGCTGTAGCCTAGTGGACCCATATACAAAGGTCCAAGCAACTAGTTGGGCAATTTTGGAAAGGAAGAACTAGGAGGTGTGTGTTTGTAGGTAGACCAAGTCCCTTCATAATTGCATTTCGAGCCTATATACGCCCTATTATTGGTTTGGAGCTAATAGCGGCTTTTGCAGGCTATTTTGGGGCGTGTCTGGGACATACCATGGAGTTAGAGGGCCCTAGGTGGTTCCTTGACACGGGCAAGTCCACCTCCGTGTCGAGTGTAGCCAACATTTCCGTTCGCTTGGCCATTGTATAAACGTTTTACGGCAGATATGGGCCACAACTTTTGTGGCCCATAAGAAAAATGACTTTTGGCGTGTAATCTGCATCTTTGGCAGCGTGCGGCAAGCACTCGCAACACCCGTTCTCGGCCGCCACCGTTCCATTTCGGGCTCTTAGATGGTCGGGTTGTTCTTCACACCCATATGCACCATCCGCTGAAAAATTGAGCTTGATCCAATACACCACAACGGTGTGGTGGTTTGTTTCTATTCCACGCCGGCTTGTTATTGATGCTGCGCCCTGTTTTTGCTGCTTGGTGCTTGTTTGCTAAACCTCGTGGTAGGTCCACCCTCAACCCTAACCCCAACCATGTATCTATGTTGCTTCCATGGCAATGGGACCCCTCCATGGACGGCCTAGGTGCCCAACTTGCCCAACAAAAAACACAACTTTTGACCATTTTGTACACATTTTGAAACCGAGGTCGGGATTGTGACTTTGCATCCTTTTGTGTGTGCTTGTTGCTGCTGCTGCTATGGATGTTGCTCCTGGCTTGCTAAACTTGGTAGGTCCACCTTGCACCTCAAAGAAGGTCATGAAACCAATGTTGGTTCCATAATTTGGTAACCCTAATAGGGATTGCATATTGGGACCTAGCTGCTAGGGATGGGGGACAACCATGCATTCAACAAAAGCGCACGGAAAATGGTGCATGCAATACAGTTTCCGTGTGGTTTTACTTGTATGGTAGTGAAATGCACAATCATTAGAAGTTTGAGACCTTGGAGTTCATAGTTGGAATGCGGTGAAGTGTAAAAGCACACGGCATACTATGGATACTAGAGGTTTGAAGAGTGATAAATGTCGGAGGTAATGAATGGGATCGCATTGACGCAAATGGCAAACACGAGAATAATGAGCATGAAAAATGAGCAACAAAAGAGACACCAAACCCTGGTACCATTGTGCCATGCAAAAGAGGCGAATGCATTCATGCAACCCACACATGACTACTTGTAGCCCGACCCTACCGCGAAAAGAAAGAACATTTTGGTCTTGTTTTGAGCCAATTTTAGCCACTTGCGGCCCGAAAATGGCCCTATTTCAAGGCTTTTCGCAATTGAGAGGGGCCCAAATTGCTCAAAATGGACTCTAAATAGGCTCATTTCCCTTGTGCACCCCAAATGGCCCAACATTGGCTGTGCAAAAACAAGGATGTTACCAATGTCTGGCCAACTTTATGGGCCCAAAACATCCCATTTTCGCGTGTTTGGGCACACCAAATGCTGCACGATCATTTTTAGAAAGACACATTTTGGACCTACATTTGACCCAATGTTGGTCCCAAAACAACCCATTGTATAGGCATTTTGGTACTTTCAAAGGGCCACAAAAGGCCACCACTAGCTCAAATCGTGCCAAAACCACTTGTTTTGGCATCCCACAATGTCTAGGATCGCTTTTAAATAAACTTATTTTTTCCCCCTAGTGGATCTTGTTGACCCCTTTTGCGACACACTTCCTTGGGCTTGTTCTTGCAGTTTGCTGTAGCCTAGTGGACCCATATACAAAGGTCCAAGCAACTAGTGAGAATTGTGGAAAGGAAGAACTAGGAGGTGTGTGTTTGTAGGTAGACCAAGTCCCTTCATAATTGCATTTCGAGCCTATATACGCCCTATTATTGGTTTGGAGCTAATAGCGGCTTTTGCAGGCCATTTTGGGGCGTGTCTGGGACATACCATGGAGTTAGAGGGCCCTAGGTGGTTCCTTGACACGGGCAAGTCCACCTCCGTGTCGAGTGTAGCCAACATTTCCGTTCGCTTGGCCATTGTATAAACGTTTTACGGCAGATATGGGCCACAACCTTTGTGGCCCATAAGAAAATGACTTTTGGCGTGTAATCTGCATCTTTGGCAGCGTGCGGCAAGCACTCGCAACACCCGTTCTCGGCCGCCACCGTTCCATTTCGGGCTCTTAGATGGTCGGGTTGTTCTTCACACCCATATGCACCATCCGCTGAAAAATTGAGCTTGATCCAATACACCACAACGGTGTGGTGGTTTGTTTCTATTCCACGCCAGCTTGTTATTGATGCTGCGCCCTGTTTTTGCTGCTTGGTGCTTGTTTGCTAAACCTCGTGGTAGGTCCACCCTCAACCCTAACCCCAACCATGTATCTATGTTGCTTCCATGGCAATGGGACCCCTCCATGGACGTCCTAGGTGCCCAACTTGCCCAACAAAAAACACAACTTTTGACCATTTTGTACACATTTTGAAACCGAGGTCGGGATTGTGACTTTGCATCCTTTTGGTGTGCTTGCTGCTGTTGCTGCTATGGATGTTGCTCCTTGCTTCCTAAACTTGGTAGGTCCACCTTGCACTTCAAAGAAGGTCATGAAACCAATGTTGGTTCCATAATTTGGTAGCCCTAATAGGGATTGCATATTGGGACCTAGCTGCTAGGGATGTGGGACAACCATGCATTCACCAAAAGCGCACGGAAAATGGTGCATGCAATACAGTTTCAGTGTGGTTTTACTTGTATGGTAGTGAAATGCACAATCATTAGAAGTTTGAGACTTTGGAGTTCAGAGTTGGAATGCGGTGAAGTGTAAAAGCACACGGCATACTATGGATACTAGAGATTTGAAGAGTGATAAATGTCGGAGGTAATGAATGGGATCGCATTGACGCAAATGCCAAACACGAGAATAGTGAGCAAGAAAAATGAGCAACAAAAGAGACACCAAACCCTGGTACCATTGTGCCATGCAAAAGAGGCGAATGCATTCATGCAACCCACACATGACTACTTGTAGCCCGACCCTACCGCGAAAAGAAAGAACATTTTGGTCTTGTTTTGAGCCAATTTTAGCCACTTGCGGCCCGAAAATGGCCCTATTTCAAGGCTTTTCGCAATTGAGAGGGGCCCAAATTGCTCAAAATGGACTCTAAATAGGCTCATTTCCCTTGTGCACCCCAAATGGCCCAACATTGGCTGTGCAAAAACAAGGATGTTACCAATGTCTGGCCAACTTTATGGGCCCAAAACATCCCATTTTCGCGTGTTTGGGCACACCAAATGCTGCACGATCATTTTTAGAAAGACACATTTTGGACCTACATTTGACCCAATGTTGGTCCCAAAACAACCCATTGTATAGGCATTTTGGTACTTTCAAAGGGCCACAAAAGGCCACCACTAGCTCAAATCGTGCCAAAACCACTTGTTTTGGCATCCCACAATGTCTAGGATCGCTTTTAAATAAACTTTTTTTTTCCCCCTAGTGGATCTTGTTGACCCCTTTTGCGACACACTTCCTTGGGCTTGTTCTTGCAGTTTGCTGTAGCCTAGTGGACCCATATACAAAGGTCCAAGCAACTAGTGAGAATTGTGGAAAGGAAGAACTAGGAGGTGTGTGTTTGTAGGTAGACCAAGTCCCTTCATAATTGCATTTCGAGCCTATATACGCCCTATTATTGGTTTGGAGCTAATAGCGGCTTTTGCAGGCCATTTTGGGGCGTGTCTGGGACATACCATGGAGTTAGAGGGCCCTAGGTGGTTCCTTGACACGGGCAAGTCCACCTCCGTGTCGAGTGTAGCCAACATTTCCGTTCGCTTGGCCATTGTATAAACGTTTTACGGCAGATATGGGCCACAACCTTTGTGGCCCATAAGAAAATGACTTTTGGCGTGTAATCTGCATCTTTGGCAGCGTGCGGCAAGCACTCGCAACACCCGTTCTCGGCCGCCACCGTTCCATTTCGGGCTCTTAGATGGTCGGGTTGTTCTTCACACCCATATGCACCATCCGCTGAAAAATTGAGCTTGATCCAATACACCACAACGGTGTGGTGGTTTGTTTCTATTCCACGCCAGCTTGTTATTGATGCTGCGCCCTGTTTTTGCTGCTTGGTGCTTGTTTGCTAAACCTCGTGGTAGGTCCACCCTCAACCCTAACCCCAACCATGTATCTATGTTGCTTCCATGGCAATGGGACCCCTCCATGGACGTCCTAGGTGCCCAACTTGCCCAACAAAAAACACAACTTTTGACCATTTTGTACACATTTTGAAACCGAGGTCGGGATTGTGACTTTGCATCCTTTTGGTGTGCTTGCTGCTGTTGCTGCTATGGATGTTGCTCCTTGCTTCCTAAACTTGGTAGGTCCACCTTGCACTTCAAAGAAGGTCATGAAACCAATGTTGGTTCCATAATTTGGTAGCCCTAATAGGGATTGCATATTGGGACCTAGCTGCTAGGGATGTGGGACAACCATGCATTCACCAAAAGCGCACGGAAAATGGTGCATGCAATACAGTTTCCGTGTGGTTTTACTTGTATGGTAGTGAAATGCACAATCATTAGAAGTTTGAGACTTTGGAGTTCAGAGTTGGAATGCGGTGAAGTGTAAAAGCACACGGCATACTATGGATACTAGAGATTTGAAGAGTGATAAATGTCGGAGGTAATGAATGGGATCGCATTGACGCAAATGCCAAACACGAGAATAGTGAGCAAGAAAAATGAGCAACAAAAGAGACACCAAACCCTAGTACCATTGTGCCATGCAAAAGAGGCGAATGCATTCATGCAACCCACACATGACTACTTGTAGCCCGACCCTACCGCGAAAAGAAAGAACATTTTGGTTTTGTTTTGAACCATTTTTAGCCACTTGCGGCCCGAAAATGGCCCTATTTCAAGGCTTTTCGCAATTGAGAGGGACCCAAATTGCTCAAAATGGACTCTAAATAGGCTCATTTCCCTTGTGCACCCCAAATGGCCCAACATTGGCTGTGCAAAAACAAGGATGTTACCAATGTTTGGCCAACTTTATGGGCCCAAAACATCCCATTTTCGCGTGTTTGGGCACACCAAATGCTGCACGATCATTTTTAGAAAGACACATTTTGGACCTACGTTTGACCCAATGTTGGTCCCAAAACAACCCGTTGTGTAGGCATTTTGGTACTTTCAAAGGGCCACAAAAGGCCACCACTGGCTCAAATCGTGCCAAAACCACTTGTTTTGGCATCCCACAATGTCTAGTATCACTTTTAAAGAAACTCATTGTTTCCACCTAGTGGATCTTGTTGACCCCTTTTGCGACACACTTCCTTGGGCTTGTTCGTGCACTTTGCCGTAGCCTAGTGGACCCATATACAAAGGTCTAAGCAACTATTTCGGCAATTTTGGAAAGGAAGAACTAGGAGGAGTGTGTTTGTAGGTAGACCAAGTCCCTTCATAATTGCATTTTGAGCCTATATACGCCCTATTATTGGTTTGGAGCTAATAGCGGCTTTTGCAGGCCATTTTGGGGCGTGTCTGGGACATACCATGGAGTTAGAGGGCCCTAGGTGGTTCCTTGACACGGGCAAGTCCACCTCCGTGTCGAGTGTAGCCAACATTTCCGTTCGTTTGGCCATTGTATAAACGTTTTACGGCAGATATGGGCCAAAACTTTTGTGGCCCATAAGAAAAATGACTTTTGGCGTGTAATCTGCATCTTTGGCAGCGTGCGGCAAGCACTTGCAACACCCGTTCTCGGCCGCCACCGTTCCATTTCGGGCTCTTAGATGGTCGGGTTGTTCTTCACACCCATATGCACCATCCGCTGAAAAATTGAGCTTGATCCAATACACCACAACGGTGTGGTGGTTTGTTTCTATTCCACGCCGGCTTGTTATTGATGCTGCGCCCTGTTTTTGCTGCTTGGTGCTTGTTTGCTAAACCTCGTGGTAGGTCCACCCTCAACCCTAACCCCCACCATGTATCTATGTTGCTTCCATGGCAATGGGACCCCTCCATGGACGTCCTAGGTGCCCAACTTGCCCAACAAAAAAAACAACTTTTGACCATTTTGTACACATTTTGAAACCGAGGTCGGTGTGACTTTGCATCCTTTTGTGTGTGCTTGTTGCTGGTGCTACTATGGATGTTGCTCCTTGCTTGCTAAACTTGGTAGGTCCACCTTGCACCTCAAAGAAGGTCATGAAACCAATGTTGGTTCCATAATTTGGTAACCCTAATAGGGATTGCATATTGGGACCTAGCTGCTAGGGATGTGGGACAACCATGCATTCACCGAAAGCGCACGGAAAATGGTGCATGCAATACAGTTTCCGTGTGGTTTTACTTGTATGGTAGTGAAATGCACAATCATTAGAAGTTTGAGACCTTGGAGTTCAGAGTTGGAATGCGGTGAAGTGTAAAAGCACACGGCATACTATGGATACTAGAGATTTGAAGAGTGATAAATGTCGGAGGTAATGAATGGGATCGCATTGACGCAAATGGCAAACACCAGAATAGTGAGCATGAAAAATGAGCAACAAAAGAGACACCAAACCCTGGTACCATTGTGCCATGCAAAAGAGGCGAATGCATTCATGCAACCCACACATGACTACTTGTAGCCCGACCCTACCACGAAAAGAAAGAACATTTTGGTCTTGTTTTGAGCCATTTTTAGCCACTTGCGGCCCGAAAATGGCCCCATTGCAAGGCTTTTCGCAATGGAGAGGGGCCCAAATTGCTCAAAATGGACTCTAAATAGGCCCATTTCCCTTGTGCACCCCAAATGGCCCAACATTGGCTGTGCAAAAACAAGGATGTTACCAATGTCTGGCCAACTTTATGGGCCCAAAACATCCCATTTTCGCGTGTTTGGGCACACCAAATGCTGCACGATCATTTTTAGAAAGACACATTTTGGACCTACATTTGACCCAATGTTGGTCCCAAAACAACCCGTTGTGTGGGCATTTTGGTACTTTCAAAGGGCCACAAAAGGCCACCACTAGCTCAAATCGTGCCAAAACCACTTGTTTTGGCATCCCACAATGTCTAGGATCGCTTTTAAAGAAACTCATTTTTTCCACCTAGTGGATCTTGTTGACCCCTTTTGCGACAAACTTCCTTGGGCTTGTTCTTGCAGTTTGCTGTAGCCTAGTGGACCCATATACAAAGGTCTAAGCAACTATTTCGGCAATTTTGGAAAGGAAGAACTAGGAGGAGTGTGTTTGTAGGTAGACCAAGTCCCTTCATAATTGCATTTCCAGCCTATATACGCCCTATTATTGGTTTGGAGCTAATAGCGGCTTTTGCAGGCCATTTTGGGGCGTGTCTGGGACATACCATGGAGTTAGAGGGCCCTAGGTGGTTCCTTGACACGGGCAAGTCCACCTCCGTGTTGAGTGTAGCCAACATTTCCGTTCGTTTGGCCATTGTATAAACATTTTACGGCAGATATGGGCCACAACTTTTGTGGCCCATAAGAAAAATGACTTTTGGCGTGTAATCTGCATCTTTGGCAGCGTGCGGCAAGCACTCGCAACACCCGTTCTCGGCCGCCACCGTTCCATTTCGGGCTCTTAGATGGTCGGGTTGTTCTTCACACCCATATGCACCATCCGCTGAAAAATTGAGCTTGATCCAATACACCACAAAGGTGTGGTGGTTTGTTTCTATTCCACGCCGGCTTGTTATTGATGCTGCGCCCTGTTTTTGCTGCTTGGTGCTTGTTTGCTAAACCTCGTGGTAGGTCCACCCTCAACCCTAACCCCAACCATGTATCTATGTTGCTTCCATGGCAATGGGACCCCTCCATGGACGTCCTAGGTGCCCAACTTGCCCAACAAAAAACACAACTTTTGACCATTTTGTACACATTTTGAAACCGAGGTCGGTGTGACTTTGCATCCTTTTGGTGTGCTTGCTGCTGCTGCTGCTATGGATGTTGCTCCTTGCTTGCTAAACTTGGTAGGTCCACCTTGCACCTCAAAGAAGGTCATGAAACCAATGTTGGTTCCATAATTTGGTAACCCTAATAGGGATTGCATATTGGGACCTAGCTGCTAGGGATGTGGGACAACCATGCATTCACCAAAAGCGCAAGGAAAATGGTGCATGCAATACAGTTTCCGTGTGGTTTCACTTGCATGGTAGTGAAATGCACAATCATTAGAAGTTTGAGACTTTGGAGTTCAGAGTTGGAATGCGGTGAAGAGTAAAAGCACACGGCATACTATGGATACTAGAGATTTGACGAGTGATAAATGTCGGAGGTAATGAATGGGATCGCATTGACGCAAATGCCAAACACGAGAATAGTGAGCGAGAAAAATGAGCAACAAAAGAGACACCAAACCCTGGTACCATTGTGCCATGCAAAAGAGGCGAATGCATTCATGCAACCCACACATGACTACTTGTAGCCCGACCCTACCGCCAAAAAAAAGAACATTTTTTTTCGAACCTATTTTAGCCACTTGCGGCCCGAAAATGGCCCTATTTCAAGGCTTTTCGCAATTGAGAGGGGCCCAAATTGCTCAAAATGGACTCTAAATAGGCTCATTTCCCTTGTGCACCCCAAATGGCCCAACATTGGCTGTGCAAAAACAAGGATCTTACCAATGTTTGGCCAACTTTATGGGCCCAACACATCCCATTTTCGCGTGTTGGGGCACACCAAATGCTGCACGATCATTTTTAGAAAGACACATTTTGGACCTACATTTGACCCAATGTTGGTCCCAAAACAACCCGTTGTGTAGGCATTTTGGTACTTTCAAAGGGTCACAAAAGGCCACCACTGGCTCAAATCGTGCCAAAACCACTTGTTTTGGCATCCCACAATGTCTAGGATCGCTTTTAAAGAAACTCATTTTTCCCACCTAGTGGACCTTGTTGACCCCTTTTGCGACAAACTTCCTTGGGCTTGTTCTTGCCGTTTGCCGTAGCCTAGTGGACCCATAAACAAAGGTGTAAGCAACTATTTCGGCAATTTTGGAAAGGAAGAACTAGGAGGAGTGTGTTTGTAGGTAGACCAAGTCCCTTCATAATTGCATTTTGAGCCTACATACGCCCTATTATTGGTTTGGAGCTAATAGCGGCTTTTGCAGGCCATTTTGGGGTGGGTCTGAGACATACCATGGAGTTAGAGGGCCCTAGGTGGTTCCTTGACACGGGCAAGTCCACCTCCGTGTCGAGGGGCCAACATTTCCGTTCGTTTGGCCCTTCTGAAGACGTTTTACGGCAGATATGGGCCAGAAATTTTGTGGCCCATAACAATAATAACTTTGGTGTGTAATCTACATCTTTGGCAGCGTGCGGCAAGCACTCGCAACACCCGTTCTCGGCCGCCAGCGTTCAATTTCCAGCTTTTAGATGGTCAGATTATTCCTCCCCCAAATATGCACCATCCGCTGAAAAATTGACCTTGATCCAATACACCACAACGGTGTGGTGGTTTGTTTCTATTCCACGCCGGCTTGTTATTGATGCCACGCCCTGTTCATGCTGCTTGGTGCTTGTTTGCTCAACTTCGTGGTAGGTCCACCCTCAACCCTAACCCCAACCATGTATCGATGTTGCTTCCACGGCAATGGGACCCCTCCACGGACGTCCTAGGCGCCCAACTTGCCGAAGAAAAAAAACAACTTTCGACCATTTTGGACACATTGTGAAACCGAGGTCGGGATTGTGACTTTTCCCCCTTTTGTGGGTGCTTTTGCAGCTGCGACTACGGATGTTGCTCCTTGCTTGCTAAACTTGGTAGGTCCACCTTGCACCTCAAAGAAGGTCATGAAACCAATGTTGGTTCCATAATTTGGTAACCCTAATCAGGATTGCATATTCGGACCTAGCTATTAGGGATATGGGACAACTATGCATTCACCAAAAGCGCAAGAAAAATGGTGCATGCAATACATTTTCAATGTGGTTTTACTTGCATGGTCGTGAAATGCACAATCATTGGAAGTTTACATGAAGTGGAAAAGCACACAGCATACTATGGATACTAGAGATTTGAAGAGTGATAAATGTCGGAGGTAATGAATGGGATCGCATTCCGGCAAATGCCAAACACGAGAATAGTGAGCAACAAAAATGGGCAAAAAAAAGACACACCAAACCCTGGTACCATTGTGCCATGCAAAAGAGGCGAATGCATTCATGTAACCTTCCCATGACTTCTTGCATCCGGAACCTACCGTGAAAAGAAAGACCATTTTGGTTTTGTTTTGCCCCCCTTTTCAGCCAGTTGCGGCCCCAAAATGGCCCGATTTCAAGGCTTTTTTGCACTTGAGTGGGGCCCCAATTGCTCAAAATGGACTCTAAATGGGCTGATTTTTCTTGTTTGCGCACCCCAAATGGCCCAACATTGACTGTGCAAAAACAAGGATCTTACCAATGTCTGGCCAACTTTATGGGCCCAAAATATCCCACTTTCGCGTGTTTGGGCACACCAAATGCTGCACGATCATTTTTAGAAAGACGCATTTTGGACCTACATTTGACACAATGTTGGTCCCAAAACAACCCGTTGTATAGGCATTTTGGTACTTTCAAAGGGCCACAAAAGGCCACCACTGGCTCAAATCGTGCCAAAACCACTTGTTTTGGCATCCCACAATGTCTAGGATCGCTTTTAAAAAAACTCATTTTTTCCACCTAGTGGATCTTGCTGACCCCTTTTGCGACACACTTCCTTGGGCTTGTTCTTGCCGTTTGCCGTAGCCTAGTGGACCCATATACAAAGGTCTAAGCAACTATTTCGGCAATTTTGGAAAGGAAGAACTAGGAGGTTCCGACCGGCTGTCGGTAGGAGAACAGTCAAAAGCAGCACACAAGCATGCAAAGGACAATGCAGGCATTCCACATGCAGACCAAGCTGCCAACGTCAAAGATCCCAGACTGCCTGGGTGCGACGCTCCGTGCAAGTGTGCGCACGGAAAAAGACAAAATCTCCGGCTGGGCGGGTGGACCTGTCTGCTCATGTAAAAATGAAAAACAGACTGCACAAGGAAAAGGGAGCAACCTGCGGTCCAGACTACAGCTATGGCTGTGACAGCTGTTGTCCCTGCTACCGACATCCTCCATCAGAACTTCAATACAGCATGCAGGGGTTTAAACCGGCTGTCGGTCGCAGGGCAATCAAAAGCAGCACACAAGCATGCAAAGGACAATGCAAGCATTCCTCATGCAGACCAAGCTGCCAACCCTTATACGAGCAAATGCGAGGATCATCGCAGACGCCATGCAAACGTCGGGAGAAAATCAAGACAAACAAAGCGATTCGGCTCACCTTTCCAAGGTGCCTGCCGGCGCTTAACACTGTCAGTGACATCACTGTGCGTGTGAAAGGATCCCAGCCTACTAGGCGGGTCTCCAAGATTCAAATCCGTGCTCACCCTGAAAACGCCCAGAGGGCGATCATTCTAGCTCCTGAGTCAGAAAAGCTGACGAAGCAGTCTCTGCTGGCTGCGCAAAAAAATACCCCCACGCATACCTAAAATCTGTGCTCTACCAACGTCCCTGTCTGTGGCTACTGCAACATACGGCAAGCGCATATAGCAACCAAAGCGCAGTGCATAAACTGCAGCATACAACTCTGCTGGCTGCAAAGTAGTGATCCACTTGGGTGCCTTACGGCTGAGCCATCGCCTGCCGTTCCGCACCATCCCAATCCTGTACCTGCCCATCGTACTTTCAGCGGCATCAGTGAAGAAAACACACTCTGCCGCAGGCAGCTGAGGCATTAGGGCCAAGGTGCAAAGCACTGCTGGGTCAGGGCAAAGGCAACGGCAGTCATCAGCACCCTAGGCACGCCTTTTCTAAAATCACAAAAATCATTCAACTTCCAACAGTGTCCCCCTGCAACAAAAGGGGCCAATCCGGCATTGGGCCGCACAGCCCACTCAAGCTTGCCCAACAGTCTCGCAGCCAACCGTGCGCTCAGCGTGTTTTGGACAATGCCCAAAACCAGAGCGCAACAACCCCACCAATAACCCCCAGCTTATTCTCAACAGTCATGGTAGCAGCAGAGAACTGCTTTCCAATAAAATCCAAAGCCCGGACAGGTTCAATCACACTCTTAGGGCTAATTAGGATTCCTGCCCGGCCCAAAACACGGCTCACGCGGCGCGCAGCAGCGCGCAGACGGTTTCTACCCACATCAGACACTAGGACGCCGTCCAGGTATGTGACTCCCCTCGCCCGTAAGTCACGCAGGGCCCTTCGGACTAGCGCGGAAACAAGATTTTGGCAAAGTACTAGCGAGTATTTCCACCCAAAGGACAGAGTAAGCCAGCAAAAACAACCCTGGGGCCTGTTCACACGGAAAACCCGACACCACCGATATGGCATGCGAATAGACCAAAAGCAATTGCTCAGGTCAATTTTCCCCAGAAATGCCTTATGTCCTGCAGCCGAGTCACTTGTTCAACCCGGGGCAAACGGAATTTTAGCGGTTTACGCCGGTCAGCGTCGTTCGATCCAACACACGCAAAAATGAGCGCACACTTCTGCGAGTTCTTAGGAATGACCCTTGCTTTGCTGGTACATCTGGCCTCGCTGCACCTCTTCAAAGGTTCCGCCTCGCGAATAGAGCTCAGCATGTCACCCACGGTTGGGCTGTCCACCATTGGTATACCACCGGCATCCTTCTTATCCCATGCTTGGTACGTACACAGCAGGTCCTCCGCCACGCAACGCCGCCAAATGGCATCCGCCATCTTAACCTTTCCCACGTCCCCGATCCCCCGCCTTGCAAGCTGCAGGCTGACCGGCTCCACTTCTTCATCATCATAATATGACTCCTCAGACGCTTGACTGAGGCCCTCCTCTGAGATGGTCTCTAGGGCTTGCGTTAGTCTTCCCAATCCCCTGCGCGGGTCAATAGTAGCTGCCAGCCTTCCCAGCGCCAGCGGCCCTCCTGCCACAAGGCCCACTTGCCTACGCGGGACATCCGGCAGTCGCATCAGTCTCTCCACTTGCCTGCCGAAGACCTGCAATTTGTCACTGGTCACACTCCATGAACCAGTACTCTCCTTCGCTGCTGGACTCGCTGTCGTACTCGGTGCGCGTGGCACTCGTGGGCTACAGGGATTTGCTTGTTCTCCGTCTCTTTGTGCCGACCGCACTCGCCTGAGCCCCAAGGCATCGCTGAGGTGCAGCGTCTCGCAGACCGCTCGGACCCATCGCGCCCACGGACTGTCCACAGGTCGTTCTTGTGACCTGTATTGGAACGCACCGCCTGCCCCCCCCGCCCCCCCCAGCCAGTCCATCGAAATCGGGGGCTGCATCCTTCTCTCGCAAGACCACGCGTGCGTGGGGTGGCAATAATCTTTGGCGACACTAGGGGTGACCCATCCTCCCGCGAGCATAATCGTCTGGATGCGGGCGCCCCAGAACCACAGGACTGCCGCTCCACACCCGCGCAGGGCATGCCATATGTACCCTTGGAAATCGGACCCTGCAACGATCTTTTTCGAGCCTGCCTGTAACTCCGCCGCGGGGTGTAAGGAAAAAGGCAAGTCGGCACGCCCGTGCTTGAGCCGTCTGATTTCCCAGAGGAACAGCACCCACCACTTGGTCCAAGGACCCACCTCCACATCCCTAATGCCCGGTCGTCCTTTTTCGCCGTTGAACCCGACGCCACCACGTACACTGGTGGGTACTGTAGCCGCCTCTCCCACTCGCAGCAGGCATGCCACGCTGATGCACGGCAACACCACGATTTCGGCGCTTGCCACGTCCACAACCTGCTCCGCTAGCCAGACGAACAATTCCATGGGCCCCCAGCATACCAGGGGTGACGCGCCCCGTACCCGCCGCTTGGCCAACCACTTGACCACCTGCCATTCTCCTGTCTCCACAATCCTGGGATGAAGCCGTAACTTGTCCAATTGTCGGCACGCGGACAATAACTTTTTGGTGGTTCCCCTCCGCGTTCGCACTTGCCGTCACTTCCTTGATCTCCAACTCCAGAACTTGGCGTGGGCTCGCCCCAAGCTGCTCCAGACTTCGCTTCCGTAGCCTCGGGAGTGCTGCCGCGTATCCCTTCCTGGTGCTGTCTTCCAGGGCATGTGCCGCTGCCGACAGCCACGAGTGCCCAAGCTGCGACTGGATGGCATCCACGTACTTCTGCACGGCCTCACGGAGTTCCGCACCCCCTCTGTCCACCTCATCCAACGCGCCCCCCCCTTGCTCCCGTAGTCAGGCCCCACAGCCATAGGCCTCGGCCTCGTGGTACCAGTGCCGCTGTCCGCACTTAGGGCATGGCACCTCTGGCGGGTTGGTACAGTCCATCCACCTCTGGCTGTTCTTGGACCAAAACTCCCGTCGCCCGTCCACGACCCGGATTTCCACCTTCTCTTTACGTCCGGCGCTCGCTGGCTGTGTGGCCTTTTGACGTCCACTTTTGCCACTGGGCTGGGAGGATGACGAGCTGTCCGAGCTGTCACTGGACTCGCTAGTAGGTCCACTGGAGGAGTCAGCATCCCTCGACTTGCACCTCCTACCCTTCTTGTTCTTGTAGCCTGCCATTTTTGCCTTCTTGCGTTCCCTGCGGCGCTTCTTCTTTTCCTTCTTCTGCTTCTTCTTCCATTCCTCCTTCAAAATAGAACTCCCTTGGCGATCCATCTTGCGCATGACGTCCCCTATGGCATTTGCCAGGCTGTGCTCGTCCGCCCTCTTTGGCTGCTGCAGGTAGTCACGAAGGGCCTTGCTGAGTCTCAGTGTCCATTTCGGTGCACCCGGCCGTTTCCTGATTTTGCGCACGTTCTCCAGGTTCACGACCTCGTACGGGCTATTCTCCTGGTTGCTACTATCGAGGTCTCGTAGGTGCTCGTCATGCTCCTTTCTGTTCGCTCCTTCCAACCGGACCTGATGCTCCACCTCGACGTACTCTCTGCGGGCCTCGTGCAACGCATCCCAGTCATACGGGTCGTGATACTCCTCGCGGCGAACCTGCACGTATGGCACCACGGAGAAGGCCAACAGGGCACCTGCATACGTTTCTAAACATCCCAGCAACGTTCACATATGCTCTGGCTCCAGCCCCAGGCAGTTGACGCTGACGTCTGTCAACAAAGAAGGCAAGTTGCCTGCCACCATGCCTATCATCTTCTCTATGGCACGTGTCAGTACCCCGGCTGTCGTCGGCGACCCCGCCAAATACTCCCTCCAGGTTTGGTACTTCTGCACACGGAACACGGCTACCGCCGCGAGCGGATGTGAGTCCCCAGCTACCCTGATAGACGGGCCCTCATCTCCAACAGCATCCCGGGTGCGACACCCAGGTCTCGTAGGCTCACATTCCTCACTAACACCGTAGCCCCCGCGATGAAGATGACGTGCTTAGGCTGCTCAGGACACCATGCTGCAAACTGCCTGTAGTCCCTGTCTAGCTGCACTCGTACCTGGTGCACGGCTCCTCGTAGGTCACGCAATAGAACGTGACGATCCCAAACCAGCAATTGCCCCTCCGGGTCCAGTGGTCGCTCGTCTACACCTTCCAGGAAGTATACCGTCTTGTGTACCTCACCGAAGCCTTCACCAGTCTCCACACTGTCCCACTCTTCGGGCACCGTATCGGAGTCCCAACCTTCTTCTCGATCTTGCGACCATTCCACGAGGTCTTCCTCAGCCGCACAATCCACACCCCCAAAATCAGCTTCCCCTGCCACAGGGGGGCCACCAGGCACCTCCTTGCCCAGCTCGTCCTCGATCCTTCCGCTGCTGCACCCCCGGGGCTGCCAGACCCCGGCCAACTGGGCACGCATCGCGCTTGGCGAGCAAGGGTGTAGGCTATTCCCCTGGCAAGTGGGTACAAATGCCCCGTGTGCGTGTGTCGCCGCCGTGGGGCCACAAGTCACCTCCGTACCCAACTGCCCTGCGCTGCTACCGCCGCTGCACCCCCACCCTTGCAAGCACCCGTCGCCACTAGACCGGGTCTGAGAGAGGCCAGACCTAGCGAGCCTCTCACGGTCGTAACAGTGGATTCCATCGCCGCGTCGGCCTGCTTCGCGGGAAACACCGGCGTGTGTCGCCGCTCTGGGGTCACCAGGCACCTCCATACCCAGCTCTACTGTTCTCCTGCCAGTGCTGCACCCCCGCCCTCGCCAGCAGCCGTCGCCACTGGACCGGGACGGAGGGAGGTCAGACCAAGCAAGCCTCGCACCGTCATCACAGTGGATTCCACCGCCAGGCTGGCCTGCTTCGCGGGAACCGCTGGCGTTTGCCGCCGCGGGGGGGTCACCGGGCACCTCTGTACCCAGTTCTCTTGCGATTCCTGCCGGCGCTACATCCCCGCCATCGCCAGCAGCCGTCGGTATTGCACTGGGCCGGGGCGGGGCTGTCGTCTGATCCAGCTAGTTCCTCACCGTCATCACCGTAGGGTCCATCTGAGGGTCGGCCCGCTTCGCTGGCATCATCGGCTTGCGTCTTCGCGGGGGGGTTACAAGGCACATCTGCACCGTGCTCCCCTTGGTTCTTGCCGCCTTCGCATCCCCGCTCGCGCCCCCAATTGCCCTCACCGGGCTTGGCTTGAGGCAGGCCACCATCGACGTCGCCCACGATCACTCCACCGTCGTCATCACGAGGCCCACCGCGGCGCGGCCCGGTTTCTCCCGCGTCTTGATATCCCAGTCGGCCGGTCTGGTCATCGTCGTCCCTGACCACTTCTCCACTCTAGCGAGCTGTCGACAGGGCACCCGTAGTCGCAGGGTGCCTCCGACTGGGCCTGTCTGCTCATGTAAAAATAAAAAACAGGCTGCACACGGAAAAGGAAGCAACCTGCAGTCCAGATTACAGCTATGGCCGTGACTAATGCGGTCTCTGCTACCGACATCTTCCATCAGAATTTCAATACAGCGTACAGGGGAGTGTGTTTGTAGGAAGACCAAGTCCCTTCGTAATTGCATTTTGAGCCTAATGTATGCCCTATTTTTGGTTTGGAGCTAATAGCGGCTTTTGCAGGCCATTTTGGGGCGTGTCTGGAACATACCATGGAGTTAGAGGGCCCTAGGTGGTTCCTTGACACGGGCAAGTCCACCTCCGTGTCGAGTGTAGCCAGCATTTCCGTTCGTTTGGTCATTCTGTAACCGTTTTACGGCAGATATGGGCCAAAATTTTCGTGGCCGATAAGAATAATAACTTTTGGCGCGTAATGTGCATCTTTGGCAGCGTGCGGCAAGCACTCGCAACACCCGTTCTCGGCCGCCACCTCTCCATTTCCGGCTGATAGATGGTCGGATTGTTCTTCACACTAATATGCACCATCCGCTGAAAAATTGAGCTTGATCCAATACACCACAACAGTGTGGTGGTTTGTTTCTATTCCACGCCGGCTTGTTATTGATGCCACGCCCTGTTTTTGCTGCTTGTTGCTTGTTTGCTAAACCTCGTGGTAGGCCCACCCTCAACCCTAACCCCAACCATGTATCTATGTTGCTTCCACGGCAATGGGACTCCTCCATGGACGTGCTAGGCACCCAACTTGCCCAAGAAAAAACACAACTTTTAACCATGTTGGACACATTTTGAAACCGAGGTCGGGATTGTGACTTTTCCCCCTTTTGTGTGTGCTCCCTCCAGCTGCTGCTATGGATGTTGCTCCTTGCTTGCTAAAGTTGGTAGGTCCACCTTGCACCTCAAAGAAGGTCATGAAACCAATGTTGGTTCCATAATTTGGTAACCCTAATCGGGATTGCATATTGGGACCTAGCTGCTACAGATATGGGACAACCATGCATTCACCAAAAGCGCAAGGAAAATGGTGCATGCAATACACTTTCCGTGTGGTTTTACTTGCATGGTAGTGAAATGCACAATCATTGGAAGTTTAGCTAAAGTGGAAAGGCACACAGCATACTATGGATACTGCAGATTTGAAGAGTGATAAATGTTGGAGGTAATGAATGGGATCGCGATGAAGCAAATGCCAAACACAAGAATAGTGAGCAACAAAAATGGCCAAAAAAAGAGACACCAAACCCTGGTACCATTGTGCCATGCAAAAGAGGCGAATGCATTCATGTAACCCGCACATGACTACTTGTACCCCGACCCTACCATGAAAAGAAAGAACAATATGATTTTGTTTTGAGGCATTTTTCAGCCACTTGCGGCCCCAAAATGGCCCAATTTCAAGGCATATTTGCACTTGAGGGGGGCCCGAACTGCTCAAAATGGGTTCAAAATAGGCTCTTTTTCCTTGTTTGTGCACCCCAAATGGCCCAACATTGACTGTGCAAAAACAAGGATCTTACCAATGTTTGGCCAACTTTATGGGCCCAAAACACCCCATTTTCGCGTGTTTGGGCACACCAAATGCTGCACGATCATTTTTAGAAAGACACATTTTGGACCTACATTTGACCCAATGTTGTTCCCAAAACAACCCATTGTATAGGGATTTTGGTACTTTCAAAGGGCCACAAAAGGCCACCACTGGCTCAAATCGTGCCAAAACCACTTGTTTTGGCATCCCACAATGTCTAGGATCGCTTTTAAAGAAACTCATTTTTTCCCCCTAGTGGATCTTGTTGACCCCTTTTGCGACAAACTTCCTTGGGCTTGTTCTTGCCGGTCGCCGTAGCCTAGTGGACCCATAAACAAAGGTCTAAGCAACTATTTTGGCAATTTTGGAAAGGAAGAACTAGGAGGAGTGTGTTTGTAGGTAGACCAAATCCCTTCATAATTGCATTGTGAGCCTAATATATGCCCTATTATTGGTTTGGAGCTAATTGGAAGTTTACATGAAGTGAAAAAGCACTATGCATACTATGGATACTGGAGATTTGAAGAGTGATACATGTTGGAGGTAATGAATGGGATCGCGATGAAGCAAATGCCAAACACAAGAATAGTGACCAATGAGCAACAAAAATGGGCAAAAACGGAGACACCAAACCCTGGTACCATTGTGCCCGGCAAAAGAGGCGAATGCATTCATGTAACCCGCACATGACTACTTGCAGCCCGACCCTACCGTGAAAAGAAAGAATATTTTGGTTTTGTTTTGACACATTTTTCAGTCACCTGCGGCCCCAAAATGGCCCTATTTCAAGGCTTTTGCGCACTTGAGAGGGGCCCAAATTGCTCAAAATGGACTCTAAGTAGGCTCATTTCCCTTGTTTGCGCACCTAGTGGATCTTGTTGACCCCTTTTGCGACAAACTTCCTTGGGCTTGTTTTTGCCGTTTGCCGTAGCCTGGTGGACCCACATACAAACGTCTGAGCAAGTATTTCGGCAATTTTGGAAAAGAAGAAGTACAAAAAGTGTGTGGTTGCAAGCAGAACAAGTCCGTTCATGATTGCATTTTGAGACTCATATATGCCCTATTATTGGTTGCGAGCTAATAGCGGCTTTTGCAGGCCATTTTGGAGCAGTCTTGGACATACCATGGAGTTAGAGGGCCCTAGGTGGTTCCTTGACACGGACAAGTCCACCTCCGTGTCGAGTGTAGCCAGCATTTCCGTTCGTTTGGCCATTCTGAAAACGTTGTACGGCAGATATGGGCAAAGAAATTTGTGGCCCATAAAAAAAATGACTTTTGGCGTGTAATCTGCATCTTTGGCAGCGTGCGGCAAGCACTCGCAACACCCGCTCTCGGCCGCCACCGTTCCATTTCCAGCTGTTAGATGGTCACATTGTTTTGCACACCCATATGCACCATGCGCTGAAAAATTGTGGTTGATTCAATGCCCCACAACAGTGTGGTGGTTGGTTTCCATTTCAAGCTGGCTTGTTATTGATGCCACGGCCTGTTTTTGCTGCTTGCTGCTTGTTTGCTAAACCTCGTGGTAGGTCCACCCTCAACCCTAACCCCAACCATGTATCTATGTTGCTTCCACGGCAATGGGACGCCTCCATGGACGTCCTAGGCGCCCAACTTGCCGAAGAAAAAACACAACTTTTGACCATTTTGGACACAATTTGAAACCAAGGTTGGCATTGTGACTTTCGCCCTTTTTGTGTGTGCGCCCCGCTGCTACGGATGTTGCTCCTTGCTTGCTAAACTTGGTAGGCCCACCTTGCACCCCAAAGAAGATCATGAAACCAATATTGGTTCCATACCTCGGGAACCCTAATCAAGATTGCATATTGGGGACCTAGCTGCTAGGGATATGGGACAACCATGGATTAACCCACAGCGCAAGAAAAATGGTGGGTGCAATAGAGTTTCAGTGTGGTTCCATTCAAGAAGATCTGAGCACCGGCCGGGAACCCGCCGGTTTGGTTGAACTGCACACTTGCGCACTTGGCCAACAGCCTGGGGGTCAAGTGCTCCATATTGCCCCACGTGGTCGAACACGTATGGATCAACGGTAGCGCGTGGTAGGCATCAACGGTAGTGAGGTCGGCAACCCACCCAGCGGTGCCCAAAACGTAGTCACTAGGGCACTGACTAGTGAGGCGGCCAGGGCAGAGGCATCGCAGGAAATACACAACCACTTGGTGCGCTCAGCGCCACACCAGACAGCTAAGTTGTCGGTCACACAGATGGAGGCAGCCAGCATGACTGCAGGTGGGGGGGGGGGGGTAAAATGGGTCACGTAGGCACTGGTAGAACCGTTTACGGCGAAGGGGTTTGCCATGAGGACTTGCATGGTAGTGAAATGCACAATCATTGGAAGTTTGAGACTTTGGAGGTCAGAGTTGGAATTTGGTGAAGTGGAAAGGGACATGGCGTACTATGGATACTAGACATTTGAAGAGTGATAAACGTCGGTGGCAACGAATGGGATTGCCATGAAGCCAATGCCAAACACGAGAATAGTGAGCAACAAAAATGGGCAACAAAAAAGACATGGTACGCCTAGTACCATTGTGCCATGCAAAAGAGGCGAATGCATTCATGTCACCCACGCATGACTGCTTGTAGACCGACCCTACCATGCAAAAGAAAGAACATTTTGGTGCGGTTTTGACCCGTTTTCCAACCACTTGCGCCCCAAAATGGCCCTACTTCAAGGCTTTTACGCACTTTAGAGGGGCCCAAATTGCTCAAAATGGGCCCCAAATAGGCTCATTTCACTTGTTTGTGCAGCCCAAATGGCCCAACATTGACTGTGCAAAAACAAGGGTCTTACCGATTTGTGGCCGATTTTAGGGGCCCAAAACATCCCATTTTCACGTGTTTGGGCATGCCACATGCTCCACAACCATTTTCAGAAAGCAAAAACATTTTGGACCTACATTGGACCCAATGTTGGTCCCAAAGCAGCCCATTGTGTTGGCATTTTGGTATTTTCAAACGGCAACAAAACGCCATGTCCGGCTCCAATGCTGCCAAAACCAGTTGTTTTGGAATCCCACAATGTCTAGGATCGTTTTGGAAGCGAGTCATTTTTTCCACATAGTGGATCTTGTTGACCCCTTTTGCGACAAACTTCCTTGGGCTTGTTCTTGTAGTTTGCCCTAGCCTAGTGGACCCATATTCAAAGGTGTAGCCGACTGTTTCGGCAATTTTGAAAAGGAAGAACTACAAGAAGGGTGCGGTCAGGGGTAGACCAATACCCTTCATAATTGCATTTTGAGCCTAATCTACGGCCCGTCATTGGTTTCGAGCGAATAGCGGCTTTTGCAGGCATTTTTGGGGAGTGTCTCGAACATACCATGGAGTTAGAGGGCCCTAGGTGGTTCCTTGACACGGGCAAGTCCACCTCCGTGTCGAGTGTATGAAACGTTTCCGTTCATTTGGCTTTACGGCGGACATGGGCCAAAAAAAATGTTGGCCCATAAGAATAATAATTTTTGACGCGTAATCTGCATCTTTTTCAACGTGGGGCAAGCACTCGCAACCCCCGTTTCTGGGCCATCATTCCAGTTCCGCCTCAGAGATGTGACTGCTCTTCAAACCAATACGTACCATCAACTGACGAATCGACCTGGATGCAATACACCACAACCGTTTGGTGATATTTTCGTATTCCACGCCGGCTTGTTATTGATGCCATGGCCTACATTTGCTGCTTGGTACTGGTTTGCTAAACCTCGTGGTAGGTCCACCTTCGACCTTAACCCCAACCATGTATCTATGTGGCTTCCACGGCAATGGGACCCCTCCATGGACGTCATAGGCGCCCAACTTGCTCAACAAAAAACACAATTCTTGACCGTTTTGGACACATTTTGAAACCGAGGTCGGGGTTGTGACTTTTCCCCTCTTTGTGTGTGACGCCCCTAGTTGATGCTACGGATGTTGTTGCTTGCTTGCTAAAGTTGGTACGTCCACCTTGCACCCCAAAGAAGGTCATGAAACCAATATTGGTTTCATGACCTTGGCAACCCTAATCAAGATTGCATATTGGGGACCTAGCTGCTACGGATATGGGACAACCATGCACTAACCTAAAGCGCAAGCACAGTGGTGGGTGCAATACAGTTTCCGTTTTGATTTTTTTCGAGAAGATTTGAGCACCGGCCTCGAACTAGCCCGTTTGGTCCTACTGCACACTTGCGCACTTGGCCAACAACCTGGGGGTCAAGTGGTCCATATTGCCCCACGTGGTCCAACGTGTGTCGATCCACTTTACCTCGTGGTACGCATCAACGGTACTGAGGTCGGCAGCCAACCCAGCGGTGCCCACAACGTAGTCACTAGGGCACTCACTAGTGAGGCAACTAGGGGCAGAGGCATCACAGAAGAGACACAACCACTTGTTGTGCCCAGTGCCACACCAGACAGCTAAGTTGTCGGTCACACGGCTGAGGGCAGTCAAAATGACTACAGGTGGGGGGGTAAAATGGGTCACATAGGCCCTAGTCGAGCCGTTTACGGCGAGGGGGTTTGCCATGAGGACTTGAATGGTAGTGAAATGCATAATCATTGGAAATTTGAGACTTTGGAGTTCAGAGTTGGATTGCGGTGAAGTGGAAAGGCACACGGCATACCCTGGATACTAGACATTTGAAGAGTGATAAATGTCGGTGGCAATGAATGGGATCGCAATGAAGGCAATGCCAAACACGAGAATGGCCCACAACAAAAGTGGGCAACAAAAAAGACATGGTACTCCTAGTACCATTGTGCCATGCGAAAGAGGCGAATGCATTCAGGTAACCCACGCATGACTGCTTGTAGCCCGAGCCTACCATGAAAAGAAAGAACATTTTGGTGCTGTTCTGACCATTTTTTCCAACCAGTTGCATCCCCAAATTGGCCCTACTTCAAGGCTTTTACGCACTTTAGAGGGGCACAAATTGCTCAAAATGGGCTCAAAATAGGGTCGTTTCCCTTGTTCGTGCACCCCAAATAGCCCAACATGGACTGTGCAAAAACAAGGGTCTTACCAATTTGTGGCCGATTTTATGGGCCCAAAACATCCCATTTTCACGTGTTTTGGCATGCCGTATGCTCCACAATCATTTTCAAAAATGAAAAAACATTTTGGACCTACATTGGACCCAATGTTGGTCCCAGGGCATCCCATTGTGCAGGCATTTTGGTAGTTTCAAAGGGCAACAAAAGGCCACGACCGCCTCAAATGCTGCCAAAACCACTTGTTTTGGCATCCCAAAATGTCTAGGATCGTTTTTGAGAGGAGTCGTTTTTTCCACGTAGTGGATCTTGTTGACCCCTTTTGCGACACACTTCCTTGGGCTTGTTCTTGCAGCTTGCTATAGCCTAGTGGACCCATATGCAAAGGTCCAGCCGACTACCTAAGTAATTTTGAAAAGAAAGAACTACAAGAAATGTGTGGTTGCAGGTAGAGCAAGTCCCTTCATAATTGCATTTTGATCCTAATATACAGCCCGTCATTGGTTTGGAGCTAATAGCGGCTTTTGCATGCCATTTCGGAGCGCGTCTAGGACATACCATGGAGTTACAGGGCCCTAGGTGGTTCCTTGACACGGGCAAGTGCAACTCCGTGTCGAGTGTACGAAATGTTTCCGTTCATTTGGCTTTACGGCGAATATGGGCAAAAACTTTTTTGGGCATATAAGAAAAATAATTTTTGGCACGTAATCTGCATCTTTTGCATTGTGCGGCAAGCACTCGCAACGCCCGTCCTCGGCCACCACCATTCCTGTTTGGCCTCATAGATGGTCAGATTGTTCTTCACACCAATATGCACCATCCACTGACGAATCGACTTGGATGCAACACACCGCGACTGTGTGGTGACTTTTTCATATTCCACGCCGGCTTGTTATTGATGCCACGGCCTATTTTTGCTCCTTGGTGCTTGTTTGCTAAACCTCGTGGTAGGTCCACCCTCGACGGTAACCCCAACAATATATCTATGTTGCTTCCACGGCCATGGGACCCCTCCATGGACGTCCCAGGCGCCCAACTTGCCAAAGAAAAAACACAACTTTTGACCATTTTGGACACCTTTTGAAACCCAGGTCGGGGTTGTGACTTTCCCCGTTTTTGTGTGTGACGCCTGTAGTTGATGCTACGGATGTTGCTCCTTGCTTGCTAAACTTGGTAGGGCAACCTTGCACCCCAAAGAACGTCGTGAAACCAATATTGGTTCCGTACCTTGGCAACCCTAATCGAGATTGCATATTGGGACCTAGCTGCTAGAAATATGGGACAACCATGCATTCACGAAAGCGCAAGACAATTGGTGCATGCAATACAATTTCCATGTGGTTTTATTCGAGAAGATCTGAGCAGCGGCCTCGAACCAGCCGGTTTGGTCCAACCGCACACTTGCGCACTTGGCCAACAACCTGGGGGTCAAGTGGTTCATATTGCCCCACCTCGTCCGACACGTGTGGATCAAATTCAGCGCGTGGTACGCATCAACGGTACTCAGGTCGGCAGCCGACCCAGCGGTGCCCACAACGTAGTCACTAGGGCACTCACTAGTCAGGCAGCCAGGGGCAGAGGCATCACAGAAGAGACAAAACCACTTGTTGCGCTCAGCGCCACACCAGACAGCCAAGTTGGCGGTCATACAGCTGAAAGCAGCCAACATGACTACAGGTGGGTGGGTAAAATGGGTCACGTAGGCCCTGGTTGAACCGTTAACGGCGAGAGGGAGTGTGCCATGACGACGTGCATGGTAGTGAAATGCACAATCATTGGAAGTTTGAGACTTTGGAGGTCAAAGTTGGAATGCGGTGAAGAGGAAAGGGACATGGCGTACTATGGATACTAGAGATTTGAAGAGTGATAAATGTCGGTGACAATGAATGGGATTGCCATGAAGCCAATGCCAAACACGAGAACAGTGAGCAACAAAAATGGGCAACAAAAAAGACATGGTACCCCTAGCACCATTGTGCCATGCAAAAGAGGCAAATGCATTCATGCAACCCACACATGACTACTTCTCGCCCGACCCTGCCATGAAAAGAATGAACATTTTGGTTTTGTTTTGACACATTTTTCAGTCACTTGTGGCACCAAAATGGCCCTACTTCAAGGCTTTTGCACACTTTAGGGGGACCAAATTGCTCAAAATGAGCTGAAAATAGGCTCCTTCCCCTTGTTTGTGCACCCCAAATGGCACAACATTGACTCTGTAAAAACAAGGGTCTTACCGCTTTTTGGCGGATTTCATGGGCCCAAAACATCCCGCTTTCGCGTGTTTGGGCACACCATATGCGGCACAATGATTTTTAGAAAGACACATTTTGGACCTACATTTGACCCAATGTTGGTCCCAAGGCAGCCTATTGTGTATGCATTTCGGTAGTTTCAAAGGGCCACAAAAGGCCACCACTTGCTCAAATCGTGCCAAAACCACTTGTTTTCGCATCCCAAACTGTCTAGGATCGCTTGTAAAGAAACTCATTTTTTCCACTAGGTGGATCTTGTTGACCCCTTTTGCGATACACTTCCTTGGGCTTGTTCTTGCAGCTTGCTGTAGCCGAGTGGACCCATGTACAGAGGTGTCACCGACTGCTTCAGCACTTTTGGAAAGTGTGTGGTTGGGGGTAGACGAAATCCCTTCATAATTGCATTTTCAGCCAAATATACGGGCTATGCTTGGTTTGGAGCGAACAGCGGCGTTTGCAGGCCATTTTGGCGTGTGTCTGTGGCATACCATGCAGTTAGAGGGCCCTAGGTGGTTCCTTGACACGGATAAGTCAAACTCCGTATCGAGTGTAGCAAAGGATTCTGCTCATTTGGCCGTTGTGCAAACGTCTTACGGCGAATAAGGGCCAAAAATATTTTGGGGCATAAGAATAATAATTTTGGGCGAGTATCATGCATCTTTTCCAACGTGGGGCAAGCACTCGCAACACCCGTTCTCGGCCTCGGCGCCCAAATTGTGGTTCATAAATGGTCGAATTGTTCTCCATACCAATGCGTAGCATCCTCTGACAAATGGAGCTTGCTCCGATACACCACAACGGTGTGGTGATTTTTATCATAACACATGCCGGCTTGTTATTGATGCTGCGCCCTATTTTTGCTGCTTGGTGCTTGTTTGCTAAACCACCTGGTAGGTCCACCCTCAACCCTAACCCCAACCATCTATCTATGTTGCTTCCACGGCAATGGGACCCCTCCATGGACGTCCTAGGCGCCCAATTGGCCCAAGAAAAAACACAATTTTTGACCATTTGGGACACATTTTGAAACCGAGGTTGGGTTTGTGACTTTTCGCCTTTTTGTGTGTGCTTGCTGCAGTTGGTGCTACGGATGCGGCTCCTTCCTTGCTAACTTGCTAACTTGGTAGGTCCACCTTGCACCTCAAAGAAGGTCATGAAACCAATATTGGTTCCATACCTCGGTAACTCCACTCAAGATTGCATATTGCAACCCACCTGTTAGGGATATGGGACAACCATGCATTCACCCAAAGTGCAAGAAAAATGGTGCGTGCAATACAGCTTCTATGTGGCTTTATTTGTATGGAAGTGAAATGCACAATCGTTGGAAGTTTGAGACTTTAGAGTTTAGAGTTGGAATGCGGTGAAGTGGAAAGGCACACGGCATACTGTTGATACTAGAGATTTGAAGAGTGAAATATGTCGCATGCAACGAATGGGATCGCGATGAAAGAAATGCCAAACATGACAATAGTGAGCAACAAAATTGAGCAAAAAAAGAGACACCGTACCCCTAGTACCGTTGTGCCATGCAAAAGAGGTGAATGCATTCGTGTAACCCGCACATAACTATTTGTAGCCGGACGGTGCCGTGAAAAGAAAGAACATTTTTGGTTTTGTTTGTAGCTATTTTTCAACCACTTGTGGCCCCAAAAAGGCCCTACTTCAAGGCTTTTTCGCAGTTGACAGGGGCCCAAATTCCTCAAAATGGGCCCCAAATAGGATCGTTTCCCTTGTTTGTGTACCCCAAATGGCCCAACATTGACTGTGCAAAAAACAAGGGTCATACCAATTTTTGGCCGATTTTACGGGCCCAAAACATCCCATTTTCACGTCGTTGGCCACGCCAAATGATCCACAATCATTTTCAGAAAAAAACAAATTTTGGACCTACATTTGAACCAACGTTGGTCCCAAAACAACCCATTGTGCTGCCATTTTGGTATTTTCAAACGGCAGCAAAAGGCCACCAATGGCTAAAATCGTGCCAAAACCATTTGTTTTGACATCCCACAATGTCTAGGATCCTTTTTGAAGGGGGGCATCTTTTCCACCTAGTGGATCTTGTTGACCCCTTTTGCGACACAGTTCCTTGGGCTTGTTCTTGTAGCTTGCGATCCCCTAGTGGACCCAAATACAAACATCTAACCGACTATTTCAGCAATTGTGGAGAGGAGGAATGTGTGGTTCCACGTATACCAAGTCCCTTCATAATTGCATTTTCAGCCTAACATACGGCCTATTATTGGGTTGGAGGAAACAGTGGCTTTTGCAGGCCATTTTGGGGCGTGCCCGGGACATACCACAGAGTTGGACGGCCCTAGGTAGGCCGCCACCGCTGAAATTTTTGCTCAAAGATGGTCGGATTGTTCTTCACGCCAATACATAGCATCCGGCGAAAAATGGACCTCGATCAAATATACCACACCAATGTGGTGACTTTGTCGTATTTCACGCCGGCTTGTTATTGATGCCACGGCGTCGTTCTGCTGCTTGGTGCTTGTTTGCCAAACTTAGTGGTAGGTCCACCCTCGACCCTAAACCCAACCATTTATCTATGTTGCTTCCACGGCAATGGGACGCCTCAATGGACATTCTAGGCGCCCAAATTGCCCAAGAAAGGGCGCATTTTTGGACCATTTTGGACACATTTTGAAACCAAGGTTGGGGTTGTGACTGATGCCCATTTTGTGTGTGCTTGCTCCAGTTGCTGCTACGGATGTTGCTCCTTGCTTGCTAAAATTGGTAGGTCCACCTTGCACCCCAAAGAGCGCCATGAAACCAATATTGATTGCATTCCTCCGTAAACCTAATCAAGATTGCACATTGCAACCCAGCGTTTAGGATATGGGACAACCATGCATTAGTTGAAAGCACAAGAAAAATGCTGCATGCAATACCGTTTCCGTGTGGTTTTACTTGCATGGTAGTGAAATGCGCAATCATTGGAAGTTTGAGACTTTCGAGTTCACAGTTTGAATGCGTTGAAGAGGAAAATCGCACGGCATACTATGGATACTAGAGATTTGAAGAGTGATACATGCCAGAGGCAATGAATGGGATTGCAATGAAGCAAATGCCAAACACGAGAATGGTGAGCAACAAAATTGGGCGAAAAAAGAGATACGGAACCCCTAGTACCATTGTGCCACGCAAAAGAGGCGAATGCATTCATGTAACCCACACATGACTACTTGTACCCCGACCCTACCATGAAAAGAAAGAACAATATGATTTTGTTTTGAGGCATTTTTCAGCCACTTGTGGCCACAAAATGGCCCTACTTCAAGGCTTTTTCGCACTTCAGAGGGGCCCGAATTGCTCAAAAAGCGCTCAAAATAGGTGCATTTCCCTTGTTTGTGCACCCCAAATGGCCCAACATTGACTGTGCAAAAACAAGGATGTTACCAATGTTTGGCCAACTTTATGGGCCCAAAACATCCCATTTTCGCGTGTTTGGGCACACCAAATGCTGCACGATCATTTTTCAAAAAACAAATTTTGGACCTACATTTGACCCAATGTTGGTACTAAAACCGCCCATTGTGCAGGCATTTTGGTAGTTTTAAAGGGCCACAAAAGGCCGCCAACGGCTAAAATTGTGCCAAAACCACTTGTTTTGGCATCCCACAATGTCTAGAATCATTTTTGGAAGGGAGTCCTTTTTTCCACCTAGTGGATTTTGTTGACTACTTTTGCGACACAGCTCCTTGGGCTTTTTCTTGCAGCTTGCTGTAGCCGAGTAAGCCCATGTACAAAGGTTTAACCAACTGTTCGGCATTTTTTGAGAGGATGGACTACAACAAGTGTGTGGTTGCAGGTAGACTAAGTTCTTTCACAATTGCATTTTGAGCCCAACATACGGCCTATTACTGGTGTGGAGGGAACAAAAGCTTCCGCAGTCCGTTTTTGGGCGCGCCTGGGACATACCATTGAGTTAGAGGGCCCTAGGTGGTTCCTTGACACAGGTAATGCCAATTCCGTGTGGATTGTAGCGAGTTCGTTTGGCCAATCTGAAAACGTTTTACGGCAGATATGGGCCTAAAAAAATTTTGGCCCATGAGATTAATAAGATTTGGCGCGTCATCTTCAACTTTTGCAATGTGGGGAAAGCACTCGCAACCCTCGTTCTTGGCCACCACCGTTGAATTTTTGGCTCACAGATGGTCCGTTTGTTCTTCACACCGATGGGTAGCATGTGCTAAAAGTCGCCCGTGGTCCAATACACCACAACGGTGTGGCAATGTTTTGTGGTGATTTTTCGTATTCCACACTAGCTTGTTCTTGATGCCGCGGCCTATTTTTGCTGCTTCGTGCTTGTTTGCTAAACCTAGTGTTGAATCCACCCTCGACCTAACCCCAACCATGCATCTATGTTGCTTCCACGGCAATGGGACCCCACCATGGACGTCCTAGTCCCCAACTTGCCCAAGAGAAGACGAAAGTTTTGACCATTTTGTACAAATTGAGAAACGGAGGTTGGGCTGGTGACTGTTCCCCGATTTCAAGTGTGCTTGCTGCAGCTGCTCGTACGGATCTTGCTACCTGCTTGCTGAACTTGGTAGGTCCAGCTCGCACCCCCAAGAAAGTTATAAAACAAACATTGGTTCCATACCTCCGCAACCCAATCAACATTGCATATTGGGGGGCACCTGCTAGGGATATGGGACAACCATGCATTCACTCAAAGGGTAAGAAAATTGGTGCATGCAATACGGTTTCGGTGTGGTTTTACTTGCATGGTAGTGAAATGCACTATCATCCGAAGTTAGAGACTTTGGAGTGCAGATTTGGATTGCGGTGAAGTGGAAAAGCACACGGCATACTATGGATACTACAAATTTGAAGAGTGATAAATGCTGTAGGCAATGAATGGGATCGCGATGAAGCAAATGTGAAACACGGGAATTGTGAGCAACAAAAATGGGCGAAAAAAGAGATACGGAGCTCCTAGTACCATTGTGCCATGCAAAAGTGGCGAATGCATTCATGTAAACCGCACACGAGTACTTGTAGCCCGACCCTGCCGTGAAGAGTAAGAACATTTTGGTTTTGTTTTGACCCGTTTGTCAACCACTTGTGGCCCCAAAATGGCCCTACTTCAAGGCTTTTGCGCACTCGAGAGTGGCCCAAATTGCCAAAAGTGGGCTCAAAAAGGCTCCTTTCCCTTGTTCGTACACCCCAAATGGCCCAACATTGACTTTGCAAAAACAAGGGTCATACCAATTTGTGGCCGATTTTGTGGGCCCAAAACATCATATTTCCGCGTGTTTCAGCATGCCAAATGTTTTACGATCATTTTTAGAAAAACACATTTTGCACCTACATGTTGGTGCCAAAACAGCCCATTGTGCAGGCATTTTGGTATTTTCAAAGGGCCAACAAAGGCCACCACCAGCTAAAATTGTGCCAAAACCACTTGTCTTGGCATCCCGCAATGTCTAGGATCATTTTTGGAAGGGGGTCATTTTTTCCACCTAGTGGATTTTGTTGACTACTTTTGCGACACAAGTCCTTGGGCTTGTTCTTGCAACTTGCTATAGCCAAGTAGACCCATGTACAAACGTTTAAGGGAGTGTTCGGAAATTTTGGAGAGGAGGAACTACAACAAGTGTGTAGTTGCAGGTAGACCAAGTCCCCTCATAGCTGCAATTTGAGCCCAATATAGGGCCTATTATTCGTTTGGAGGGAACAGCCGCTCCCTCAGGCCGGTTTGGGGTGTGTGTGGGAGATACCATGGAGTTACAGGTCTCATTCGAGGCTTTCAAACGCTCCCCTCAGCCCCTCAAAGCTGGGATCGTAGCCATTGTAGTGTCCCGGAGGTTCATTGAGTTCAATATGTACAGTCAGAGGTGCATAATTGTTGGCACTGTGGTGGCCTGCTCTGCCGGCGATCTGATCCGTCCTATTGCTTCCCCCTACATGTCCCCCTGCACCCTTGCTAACCCTAAGGGAGAAAAAAGTTGGGGCCCTAGGAGGCAGAGCCCTAAACAGCATACTCGCTCACTCATAACCCTTCTGTACATGTGTGTCCGCCCTGGGCGGCAAGACACCCTGGGCTGCACCCGTGACAAGACACGGAGCTCTTGCCACTCTGGCCCCCTGAGAGAGGGGAGTGCCTGCACCGCTGTGAAGCGCAAGTGTGTCACACCCGTGAAAAGGGGGGGTCAAAAGCAAGTGATAACGTCTGTTGAGAGTGCCTCAGCACGGCTGGATTCCCTGCGAACCATGATGCATGACTGGCTAATACTCCCTAACTGACGGGGGTGTCAGCAGCAATGTGTACAAGAAACGTGTTGCATCCCCCGAAATGGGGGCACTTGGATGGAATAACGTCTGTTGGAAGTGCCTCAGCACTACGGGCGCTCCTGCAAACCACATTTGGAAATTATCTCCGGCACGGCCGGCGGAAGTGCGCACTAACCGGCGCCCTGCTGCAGTGGGTACAGTCAAGATGGCCTCCCAATTGAAGATGTGCATCTGGTCTTCTCGTTTCCGCATCCAGCTGATGCGCATATTTTCGCAAGCTCGTTGCTTAAGCAACCAGCACATGGCGACCATCAGTGAAAACGGTTCCTGATGCGACATTGCCTCTGGCTCGCCAAGCGTTGTTACAATTGCAACCATCATGCGAGACGGTCCCTGGATCTGTAACCTGATCCACATTCGTTGGTTGCGACGCCATTGGATGGCGTCATGGGTGAAGTGGAGGAGGCCCAGGGCCTCACCTTCTACCTCCTGCCGTGATCTCACTGCCCGTACTTTAAGGTGCTGGCGCTCTTCCTGAGGCGTGGGCGGGCTCGGCCGTCCAAGCTGGTGCTCGCCCCCTCGTTTTGTGTGGCATCCTCCCCGCGTCACGACGCTGGGGTATGCACCCGTGTCAGGACACGGGCCAATGCAAAAAGAGCCGTATGCGGAGAAAACATTGGAACAAACGGAGGCGAGGATCGCCGGGCATTACTGCGGCGGTCGGCCCCTCAATTGTGCTCTCTTTTTCCTAGCTCCGCATGTTTCACTGGCATCTGTGCTGCACTCATCTGAGTCGGCAAACAGGCACTGTTCAACTGGGTCCAGTGGCTGCGGATGTTGCAGGGCCGATGCCCTCAAGTACATTGGCTAGGACGTTGGTGATAGTGCCTCTTTGTCCCCACAGGGGAGGCGTGTGTCAGACATCGGTTCAAGTCCTAGTGCTCTCCACACCGCTAGAGGGGAGGGAGTTATAAGAGGGAAGGGTACACCCACGATCGATCCCACAACAGAGTGTGGTGTTGGAGAGTCATCCGTTTCTTGATCGTCTGAGCTGGTCTGGGAAGGTGTATTGAAGAGTGTCATGGCCACTGTGGCCTCCCCATCGGAGTCACAGTCAAACAGCGGCTGTGCTCGCCCTTTGATTGGGGCTGCTGGACTAGGTGTGTGCGAAACATCCTACTTATCAGGGGAGGGGTACCTGAGGAGGGGGTGGTCTTGTCTTCCTTTCTCAGCCGGCGCATCTGCCTTTTCGTTGCCTGGTATGCCCTGGTGCGACGGGGACCATGCCCACCGAATTATGTGTTGCGTTCCGTCAACGGCAAGCAGCAGGGCTTGCCACAGGTCGGAGTTGGGCAGCGGGCCGGTGTGTAGGCACCATTGCATTCTCCGCCACGTGTAAGCCTTGCCGACCACTCCATCCATTACACAGGTGGAATCCTTGAAAATGACGGTCTTTTGTGTGACTTTCACGACAGCTGAAATGGCCGCGTTTAATTCCGCTTGGTTGTTTGTCTGCTTTTCAAGTCTGTCCAGAGGGGAGGAGAACTCCCAGTCCCCCGGCTAGCAACTGCCAAAGCCCCCCACCCATCCGGCCTTGGGGTAGTGCTTGACTAGCCATCAAAGTGAAAAATGTGCCATCCTTCAGCGAAATACTTGTTCGATGGCCATAACTTGTTGTGCCATGGTTGCTTTGCGTTCATTGCGCTTGTGTGCTTGGGATTATGGTGCAGGGGGGGGGGGGGGTTGCGCCTCATGCACTTGGCGGGTGCGCCAATTGATGTGTACCGCCTTGAATGTACCCTCCTGTATAAAATGCATGAGTGAATTGAAGAATGTTTGTACGCGTGCGTGCTGAGCTTCTAGTGGATGCCATGTGAGCAGTGCTTTCAGCTCCTAGAGCCACCAATGAACATACTGTTCAAATGTGGGCTCATTGTTTGGTGCGGCCGAGCACCGGGCTGCCCGGTGTGCCTTGCGGGCTGTCCAGAGGACAAGCCCCGGCGTGGTATTGAACGTGTGTTCCAACGGGAAATGCATCCAGTGTCCTGCTTTACCGTTCACCCTCCATTCCCCAAACCACTCCACCATGAATTTGTGCATGCGCGCATAAAATGCAGAGTTGTGCAGGGCATGAAATACCGTTTCCCTTGCTCCACACAAAAGGCGGGCGGATGTATGGAGCCAGCTCCAAGCGGTGCCGCACTTTGAGTTTGTGCCACATGCACTGGTACGCAAAATCTTTTCGGCTAGGGGGCAGGTGTGCGGGCCAGAAGGGCTTGCAATCGTGGGGCTTCGCACGGTGTTGTATCTTTTTGGAAGGTGCTATATGTGCCAGGCAAGAAGACTTCGCCCAACAGCCCGGCCACACTGCTGCTGGTAACCTGTCGTTTATTTGATAGTGCTGTAGCGCCTGCTAGTAGATGGCGAGCCAGGTACGTGAGATACACTAGTGCATGTGCGAGTGCATGACTAAGTTGCTGTCAAACGGTTGTGCCACCGTAAGCACTCACTGTTTGGTGAGGTGCGGAGCAAAGTATGCATTGCGATGCTTGTTGCAGAAGAGAGTGGAGTGCAACAGCGGTAAGTCCTTTAACGGGAGAGAAACCTTGATCTTGACGCCCTTGCGTGCAAGGGAGTATGCTTTGTAGCTTTGAGCTAGATAGCCTACCCCCTTCATGGGGGCCGGCCCCAACTGCATCACCGCGAGTACCTTGTGACTGGTGGGGATTCCGTACCTGGCACATAATTTGATGAGTTCCTGCATTACATAAATGGGCATGATTGTTGGGGAGGTCAGCGCGGCCACTGCTGCTGCTCCTCCTTGAGCAGCTAGCCATGTTTGTGGCATGGGTACCGAGTACCCCCCCTGGTCCCTGTGCTGTGAGAGCTGGTGAGTTGTGATTCCCGTGCTGTCAAATGAGAAAAGTATGTCGTACACGGTACTGAGGGCCGAGACTACTGACCGGTCAACAACATAAGCCCTGGCCGTCAACAGTAGCGTAGGGACGTCTTTGAGATCACAATACCACTTCGTGGTGGGCAGTGCGGCCATCAAGCAGGTAACGTTTTACCAATAAGCTGGCATAGGCCGGGGAGACCCCTTTTCCCCTAATCTATTCTCCTTCTGCGCTGCCATTATCATCTACCCGCTGCGCCACTTGCGTGTTAAGATGGGCATGTATCTGTATGTAGATGATTTTCTCATCACGTTTGGTCGGGAAACCACCAAGCAGCAGCTAAAACAGGTATTCCACGAACTGCGGCTTTTTTCAGCAGTCAGTGGCCTACAACAAAATGTAGGCAAGTCAGTGTATGTTGCAAAGGGTACCTTACAACCTGAGGCCCTGCATTTCGTGCAAGATTCGGGTCTTCAGCACGAAACGAAGGTCCGACACCTCGGAGTGCAGATGGGCCATGTTTCGGTCACAAATATGGGTGGAAACGAGAAAAAGGTCGGGGCTGCTCTGATAAAATTATGTGAGAGGGTGGGGAAGGCATTGCGGTAATCAATGGTGAGGAGCATCATGGACTCCGCCGTGTCCCATTCTCCTGTGACGCCCCAGATGTGATGCTGCATTTGTCGGTGTTTGATGCACCCTACTCGCGTGGGGGGGAGGAGGAGGAGGAGGAGGAGGAGGAGGAGGAGGAGGAGGAGGAGGAGGAGGACCTGCGACCCAGCCCTTGCTGGCCGCACGACTAGCACCGCGAGAAACACGCCAATGCTAGCTGGTTCCCGTTAGCTCCGCCTCGCTGAGATGCAGTGGGTGTTTCACGGTGTATGCAGGAATGTGCCCTAGGACCTTTCGGCTCACATTCCCCCGCTCACCCTATCCGTGGGTACCCCAACCGAAGCCTGACAGGTGGTAGCCAAGTGGGACAATATGCTCAGCACATACGGTCCTAGCATCAGCATGATCACCCCGGAATCCAGTTAGCAGTGTGTCCCACAGATTGCTTTCATTGCTTAACTTGCGTAAGGTGATGCTAGTTACAATGGTCTAGTGATCCATCCTTCATGAAACCCTGCGAGTCGTAAGATTTGTTCCAATGTGGGGTGCTGAACAGAATCAAAAGCATGACGAATGTCATCTAACACAAGAAAAACTGTGAGATTTCTGTACCACCTGTCATTAACATGATCATGTATGACCCTCAATACATCATTGGCTGAAGATTTACCCCATAAGGCAAATTGCGTTACTGGTATGACCTGAGACTGACACAGAAGATGAGTAACGTGTTTTTTTATACTGGCCGAAAAGATTTTCCACAAAGTGTGGAAATTGAGAAGAGGTATGGCATTTGCGATGGGACCATGAGGTAATTTATTGGGGAGAGCGTAAAAGTCTCCCCAATATATACCGTCCATGTCCCCTCCTGCCAACCATGTGTTGTAAAGCTGTACCAAGTGTAATAACTGCGAATCTGACAAGAAATTCACCATTCGGGCCTCTAACAGGTTTCGAAATGGAGTGGATCGTGGAAACTTTTTGAGCACTTTGCGTAGAAAACTTACCGTAAGTGTGAGAGGGGGAATTTGAGGGGGATCCCACTGGACCCATTGCAGAATATCATTGCGGTTCATATATAAAGGGGGTGAAAGATGTCGTTGACGAAATTGATCCAATGCAACCAAACCAATCATGTCTGCATGTGCATTGTGCTGTGATACATATGTAGGCTCAAGTGATGCATTGTATGGTTGTCGAAATATTTTTCGGTAAAGGGGTTTTCTAGGTGCTTGCGCACCTGCTGACCCCCCCAAATTGTTGAGGGAAACCCGAATCTTGTTCTCCAAATGTATCATATCCCATGCTCGCCATATCTGTGATCTATGCTTCTGTAACTGCTGTGCCTGTGTTATATGTAACCACCACTGTGGGTGCTCTGTGATGTATGCTTGCATTCTTTGCATAGCCTTTTGCACTAACATGGGGGTTGAATATGCATCACATGGCTGCCCAAATACCTGCGTGGCTGCCTGTAAAATTTCATGTGTGAAACTTTGCACCGTGATATCCAATGTGTCTGATGCATGCTGTGTGTATTCTTTATCGAAAACTCTCTGGAAATGAGCCAACTGAGTGGCTGTAATTTCCACAGGTATGACATACCTATTGGTAGCATGGGTGCATTCCGGAGGGGGTAATGGGGTCACATCATATATACTCAGAATTAATGGGAAGTGATCAGAAGGGAACGAACAACGATGAATCACCTGTGTTATAGGAGGTGTGGTGTGTGTGACGGAAACCATGAAGTGATCCAATGCGCCAACATGCCCGTGTGCTGATACCCATGTGGGTCCTGGTGATTGTTTCTTTACTCGATGTATGTTGGTATCTAGAAATGCATCGAGTATGGCTTCTGTGCGGGCGGGGCTGGATATGGGACAATCATTATCCCAACCCGGATTCTGATTGAAGTCACCACCTACTACAGTGTACCAGTAGGCAGAAATCAAGAATGGTGCAACCCAGTTCAAGGTTGCTCTTATTTCGTGTGCCTCTGCTTTAGATTTGAGGTACAAATTGACTACCTGAAAGGGTTTGTCATTGTACAAAAAGCGAACCACAATGGCTCGATGATCTGGGGAGAAATGTTGCTCTTGCATCTGTATTCCCAACACTCTGCGTAGCAAAATTGCTACTCCCAATGAATTCCGGTCTGTATGCGTGTGAAATGCCATATATAGAGGATGGAACATGAAATCTGAGGGGAGTTTTCCTATCTCCTGCAACATGACAATGTCTGGGAATTCCATCTCTTTAATCCATACATGTAACTGTTTTGTCTTGTCTCGGATACTGATCTGAACATTGAATGATATGCATCGGACCGGCGACGTCTCATGAGGATTTTTTTCTTGGGCAATGCAGTGAGGGACTGATACAATGTCCATTGTGTGTAACAGGGACTGTCTCAATCTCTGTGGCAATTTTCCGGGTATTTTTAAAATCCTGCGTATGATGCGTGGTTTGAATATTGCCACCATGAGAGTACCGGCTGCACCTGTGAGCATTGTATGTGTGATGGAATACTGTGTGAACCAGTACATAGGCAATATGAGCGAGTGTCCAGTGGGTACACGAATTGCAAATTGTGTACTTGCTTTTGTGCATCCTGAGATCTGCATAGCACCTTTCAGCTGAATGTAATAAAGCACATCAGCCCATTGAGTTAACAATGGAGCTGGCTGGTGTGTGTGCTTGAAATAATGGATGTGTATCAATCCAGCAGGGACTGGCAAAAGAGACAGAAGTTCTGCAGGAACTTCTCGGAAACTTACACACCGGTTGTTCTGAAACTGAAAACCCCACTGACTGTCAATGGCATTCCCAGTCGGAGGAGACACATACAATATTACTTGCTGTATCGGAAATTCTGACGGAAAGGGAACTGAATCTGGGGGGCTTTTAAGGTTGCCAGGGGTTTGGCCATCCTTGCTGTTCAGGTGTAGATGGCCAGGCATGGTTATGTACCGGTGCTTGTTGTGGTGCCCAATGATGCTGTGCATGCTGATGGGGTTGCCAGCCACTTGTGGTGGGAAGGCGAAAATGCTGTGGATTGGTATCTTTTACCCTCCTGTCTGGTGATGGGGACCTGGATCTAGAACGAGAGTAATGTTTCTTTCCGTTTTTCTTCCGTTTTGGAGATCGTGATTTCGATCTGGATCGGCTCCGCTTCTTCTTGTGTGAGTTCTCCTTCTTTTTTGTACTGCTCTCTCTCCGATTTTTGTGGTCATCGGATTGATCCGATTCACTTGAATCATCATTCCCTTTTTTTTGTTTCTTTTTTCCAGATGAATGGCTGGCTTCTGGCGTAAAATATGAGGCTTGATGAAATCCCCTGGGAACCCATGGGGACTAGGGTTGTTTGGTGGCTTTTTTCCAATTGATTCGCCACCCTGAAACGACTGTCATACCTGGTGTATTGGCTTGATCTTTTCCGTCCTCTGAGACTCCTAACATACAGAAAGACCGTGTGCCTTTCACTGAGTCATCTGTGATGGAGCACAGGTTTTTTCCGAATACTGGTCTTAATGCAGTGCCCAAAATCCGGGCAGATATATCATGCTCTGGGGGGTCCATCACTGCATTCCATGCCACAAGGATACATATAGGAAATTTTGCAGGGTCTGATGACCTGGATTGAGATGTCTGTGCTGCTTGTTGATTTCTGTGTTCTGCCTGCTTGACAATGGTATGACCCGTCGAGATCGGGTCTTGGGGGGTTTCCTGCTCTGCCTGTGTGAAGAAATCTTTGATAACATGATCCAATTTGGGATGTGTAGTATGCATGTTGAGAGTGTTCCATTGCTCATGTAGATCCGTAGGTGAGAGGTTACGAATCTCTGGTATGTTCAGGCTGACCGTCATGTGGAGCTTTTTGGCAAAGCCACTGATTTTCTCTGTAGGCCGGTGATTGATCCATTTCAATAGTTTGTGCATAGGCGGTGAACCTGGAATCTGTGTTTTTACTGTAGGAACTGGTGTTTTATCTTGAGCTGACTTAGGTGTGTTGTGTGTGGGTGACTCTCCTACTGGATCAGTATCATTCAAATACTTCAGTAAGTTTACTGTAGTGGGCCTGTGCTCTGGTATGAGTGCTGTGATAATGGGAAGCAAGTCCTGCCTGATACCTGTGACTGCTAAAAAAGTTGAGACAAGAGGAACAGAAGCCATATATTTGGCATGGAGTGGGGGGAGACACGTGAAATTTTCGGGAGAAGACTCTTTCAAGAGGTCCACGAGACTTGGGGACGGTGGGCCTTCCCACTCACTTGCTTTCTGTCTGATTCTGACCAACATGGCGAATGCATTTGCGAAGTTCTCTGTGAGCTGTGGAAGCGTTAGTTCAGCTGTTTCGGATCTGTCTCTCATTTCTTGAAGCTCTGCTTGTAGAATCTTGATAGTGCTCTGCAATTCTTCGATCTGTTTGTTTTGCAAATTTATCGTGTTCTCTGCTTGCCGATGTTGCGTCTTGATATGATCCAGGTCCGCCTTGGTTGTTTCCAATCTTTGAGCATTCATACGCTGTGTGAAATGCTCCGGAATGAGAGGTTCTTCCTCTTTCTGCGAAAAACCGTCATCCAATGCCTGCAATAGGTCTGCACTCGTTCTGCTTGTTTTCTTCATGTCCAGCAAATTGGGGCTGTTTAGCAAGTTGATATAGTTGTCCTTTGGCTTGAGCAATGCTGCAGTAGGAGCAGTAATCCATGAAGGTTTTTCCCCAGGCCAGGCTTCTTCAAAAACCGCTTCTGTTGCCACTTCCAAGATGGATTGGCGAATGATATCTTGAGCTTTGTTCTGGTTCATCGCTTGTACGATTCCCTTGTTTCTGAGTGCATTTTGCTTGTGCGGAGGAGCCAATTTATCACTTGCCCATGCCAACAGATGATGATAAATTTGCAGATAATCCGATCGTGTGACAGTGGCAGTGCCTGTGAATGGTACAGTGTCTGGTAATCGGAACAGTTGTTCCTGTATACACTGTAGCCCAGACTTTTGTAATTCTCCCCATACTGTCTTGAGATGTACAGGAAGAGACTGTTCCATTGGTGTCAGCACAATGTTCTTGAAGAGTGTAGTATTCACCTTCTTGTATTCTTGTCCCTCAATCTGCAGGAGCTTGCCAAATGTATCCTTGATCTCACTGTTCTCGATCTTTCGATACGTTTGATCCCACATCTTGACAATATTTTTAATTGATGGTAGCTGCACTTGTATGTGTGCCAAAAGAGCTGGAGAGCGGGCTAGAGCGATTGGTATGTGTTCCACTTGCTGCTTCTTCTTTTCTTGCATGACTTCAGCTGTCACAGTGATCAGGTATCCTTGTGGGGCCAATAGTACATTTATGCTGGAGACATAACTGATCTTGCCGACTATGGTAATCCATCTGAGAGCATCACAGAGAGCTTGTACTTGTATTCCAGGCTCGAATGCAGCTGGTAAAGCACTTTCAGCTTCCTTGTACACATGAGCAGGAATGAGATCAATGTACTCTGTGAGAAGTCTCTGTAACTCTGGGTCTGATGAGTCTGCAAGCAGCTGCAACAAAGAAGCTTGATAGGGGACATGTTCCATGTCTGTACACGGGACATGTAGGAAGTGATGTACTGAGGGAAATTTGTTCACTGATGAACCTGATTGACACATGACAATATATGTGTATCATATATTGTATAGCTTGTTGAAGAGTAAGGAAAGGGAAACACTGGCCGCATGGGGTATGTTCTGATGAACACAGAGCCACTCTGGCTATTCTATGATAGTGAAACTGACCGCACGGGTTGCACTGTGTGCCTTTCCGCTCTGGTCTGTGATCCTAATAACTAATGATTGTGCATGCCAAGATTCAGGAAACACAGCAACATTAGTTAAAAATACCCTATTTTTTCCTGTAGCCTGATTGTGTCGTTTATCGCCGGGAGGGCTGGTACATGTCTCACGTGGAGTACTACAACGGGACTCGAACTGGCGTCGCTGGGGGTTAAAGACGACGAATATAACCACTCTACTATTGGACGAGTTCAGTGCTACTAGCTGTCTGACTTCTGATCTGGCTCTAAGTCTGGTATCTCCAATCGTCTAGATTATTACTCACTACGCTGTCGGTTGCCACGTGCTTCAGCGGGAAGACCCTGGAGCTCCACTTGCGGGATCCTGGTTCGATTCCCGGCCACCACGAGCAGTTTCCGCCGCTCCTGGTGGCTCTCGGACGGGTGGTGTGGCAACCTCCCGCCACCTGTGGGCGGTGGCGGGGCGCACTGCTGCAGGCAATGGGCAGGCATTTTTTTCTCCTGATCATGACCAAAAAAGGGGGTTTGTCAAAAGAGAAGCTAAAAGAGAAGCTAAAAGAGAAGCAACATCCCAAAGTGGCTCCGGTCACTCATGTCTGTACCAAAACGGGAGACGTCGCGGCCTTCTGTCAGTTGTGGGCGGTGGCTGGGCGCACTGCAATCGTGGGAGTCGAACCGATGATCTTTCTGTTGACGAGTCTATGTTGTACCACTAGGCCGCTCCGTCTCCATGCCGTAGTCACGCATAGCGGTTGCACTCGGATCTTGCAGAAAAAGGAAACTAAGCTATCAAGTCGCACCCAGGGCTCAGTGCCGCAGAGCATCCACAGGCACCGGCGCCAGCTTTACTTTGGGGGTAGTGTACACTCCCCAGGGATCATGCACACGGGCTTGGCGGTTCCACTGTACACAATATTATCAATATCTCTAAGGGGTCTTGTGTGTTTAGAATCTGCTGGTCCCCCCTTATTGACATTGGTAATAGTGGACCCGTGCTCCCTGCTTCGTACTGCCATCTGTTGAGTGTCTTGTCGCTCCCCTTTTCCGGTCTGTTGGCGCAGTTCTGAGCACTGTCGGGCCCTCACACCACGTCAAGGTCACCGGCCCTAGGGTCTGAGTAGGGCGTGAGGGTGGGGGAGGGGGGGGGATCCGGCGTAGGATTTCTTCAACTTGTATAAGAAGGGCTGTCATGAACCACTTCTTTTTCAACTGTTGTAGTGCAATAGGCCGCAATTTCTCAACTATGGATGCCACTGCTGTTTTGGGGATGCACCTGATGAGGCCTTTCTTCCATACTTCTAGGAATTTTCCATCCTCCTGCGCGTGCCGCATAATCTCCAACATGCGAATAGAAAAGAATTCGTGAAATTCCTCATAAATATTCAGGGCAAATCCATCGATGCCTGAAGAGGCCCCTGGGACTTGCCTCCTGAGGGCCTCCTTAACCAGCTCCAAGGATAATGGCTTAAAGAGCGCTGGAGCCAACCTCTTCGGCGATGTCGGGATTAGGAGGGAATGCATGTACTCCGCACACTGTTCAGAGGTTCCGCCCCCTTCCCTGGTGATGCCACTCCAGTGGTCACTCAATGCCGTGGCCACCCCAGGTGGATTGGTAACAACGGAACCCTATTTCATCGTGATCCAGGCCACCTGCTTGGCTTTCTTCACGTTGAGCATAAGCCTGTCAACGGCGCTGTTTATACGATTCCTCATTGATGTTTGCCCCTGCGAGTAGCCGCTTGAGTTCACCTAGCTGGTGCAAGCCCATTCTGTCTTGCTCTTCCCTCTCGTAACACTGGACCAACATCGTGTAGGCTTGTGCTTGCGTACTTGGCGCCATTCCTTGGGAGCGGCGGTAATGCCATTGCTGCTAGCAAACTTGGTCCCTTGTGGAGGAGAGGAGGAGCGCCAAGGTGGTGGTGGGTGGTTTTACCGTGGTTTCCCTGTGGTGCCTTGTTGCTTCTTGTTGAATGATTTTTTCAGCTGCCGCCCAATCCTCCAATGGTGAAAGGGAAGACTCATCATTACCGTGTGATTTTTCCTTCGTGGCGTTCAAGGAGCCTGAGGACTGTAGGAATCCTAGGGGGCATTTCCAGCGGGGGCCATGAGGTAACGGATAATGGGCTCGCATACGCCCCCGTGTCAGAGGCGCATGGTCATAACCACATTGTTCAGCAGGGGGGTCGTGAAGCAACGGATACTTAGCTACCATATGACCCCCGTGACACAAGCCATACGGACATCGCTCTTCCAAGTCCAGTGCTGAATGTCGCCTTGAGTTCGCCCAGCTGAGCTATCGAATGTTTCATAGGCTGGCTTGGGTTAGAACATGGCAGTTTACCTCACCCTCCCACTCTTTTGCGGCCTACAAACCAGCTCACATTCACTGCTTCCCCCCTCTTCGCTCTCACTCATCATCTCTGCATCAGTGCTCACTGTTGTACTCCCTGCATCAGTGCTGTCTGTTTCACTGTCCACCGTGTCCCAATTCTCCTCTGGTTCTTCGTCCTGCTCGGGCATCTCCTCCAGCCCCAGCTCCCTCCACACTTCACTGGCCTCTTTCTCTCTGACTACCCCTAGCAAGGACAACTCTGCACCCCGCACAGCACATTTATCTGCCTGCTCGTTGCCCTCTACTCCTGCATGCGACGGGACCCACTAGATAGACACACTGTCCCCTAACAACTGCCAGCTCTGCCAGAGCTCCATCCACAGGTCACGGTGTGCCAGCGCGCCCCTCGACCCCACCCACGCATGCCTCTCCCACTTTGCACACTTGCCCTACAGCCCTGCCCAGACAATTTCGGAGTCCGTCACTATATGTAACTTGATCCCTGGTGTTTTCCCCTGCACCGCTGCCAGCAGTCCCCGCAGTTCTGCCCGTCCAATTGTTTGCTTTTCCTGGGCAGGAACTGCTGCCCGCACATTGCGCGGGTTACCAGCCGAATACCACATCCCATACCCTGCATGCGACACCCCTGCTGTCTCTGTCCGCGATCCGTTTGTATAGCATACTTCCCATCCATCCTTGAGCTTTTGATCTATTTCCCTCCGCTTTTCAGGCAGCAGAGGCGCCCATCTGATCCATTTCGGCAGATGCCGCTGCCGTTGCGGCAGTATTGCTCCTGTAGGTGCTCGGACCCCCCCCTGAAACATCGGTGCCCCAGAGATAAACAACTGCAGCTCTCTGTAAATGTGCATTGATTCCTGCCTATACAGTGAGGTTTCCTCAGCGGTTGCCCACCAGAGCATACTTGCTGCCCAGCGCCCCGCAAAATCCTGAACCGTAGGCGATTTGTCTCGAAACACCGCATCGCACCGCAGCCTCCATGACACGAATGAAGCCGCCCACAGGGACAGCCCTTGGGTGGATTGCAGCGCTTTCAGTGGGTGTGTCAGCAGGCTGTCCTGCAGGCTCAGCTGCTGCCCCGTGTTTGACCACAGTGGCCCAAATGACTTTACTACCACATCGGACGCAAAGCCCATAAATTTGCAGAACGCCACTGCATGTCTTGTAGTTTCAAGCACATCGCAAAGCACACACTTGGGCCTGTGGTACACATGCTGCGTGCGTGCGCCCACTGAGAGCTTTGCCCACAGCGCATGCCGTATATAGTTCAGCAGGGGGGGGGGGGGGCACTATACAAAAACCGGTGGGGCTAGGTCGGCCAGCACCGCTTTGTGATCGCCTCCGCCACGAAAGCAGTGTAGGCCGTGGCCAATGACCCCTTGAGTGTGGCACAGATATGGAGTTTGTCCAACCTCCGCAATCTGTCTCTCCGGGGCTTCTTATGTACATTGTACCCAAAAGTGTACCACGGCGGTATTTCGTGTGTCTCTGGATCATAATGGACTTGCTGCCATGCATCATAAAGTGGCACGGGGGCAAGTATGGCCAGTTTCGTCTCCTTGGCCTCCCCGGCCTGGGGGGACTCCTTGTCGGGGGATCATGCCGCATCCTGGGCAGGGAGCGCCAGTGAGTTATGATCGGCGAGGAGGCAGTTGTTGTCTGATTGGCATGCTTGAAGGGCTGTGTGTAATTCCACCCGTTGGTCCTTACGTTCCTCTGGGGGGTCGTCAAAATGCGCGCTGACGGGTGAGGGACCGACCCTCTGTGTTTACAACAATTGCTACGATAATGCGATCATCCACAGTGAATCAGTGCTTGACTATCCACTAATAGTGGACTGGGATAGCGGCCCCGCCACGTCCTGTCTCAGTGGGGTGGCAGAGGAAATGGCAAAAACTTGTGTCAAAAATGCAATGGACCGACACAATATCTTCTGCGGTGTACACGTGGGCTTCCTAGATCCCAATGAAATCCATGGACTCCCCTTGTGCAGAAAGCCGGAGTGCTGTGGCTTTGGTAATTCAGTGTTTGCCTTTGGTTATGTTGGTTCTGATGCCATTGAGATTGATAGTCATGCACTTAAATTGAGGTGTTCCGGCTGCACATTTCCGAACAGGCATGATCGGCGCATGGGGCTCTGCTTGTCCCGAGTCATTGCAGGAAGACTGTGCTGTTGATGGTGGCATCATTTCTTCGGTAAGGTGGATGCTGCTGCCCTGGCATATGTCCCCTTGCCCTTTCCATTACCCGCAGCTAAGGGCTTGTCAAAGGACGATTTGATGTCCTGGTATTCTGAGAGTGATATGAGCGTCATTGTGATGTCTTGATCTGCATCATGTAGAATACAGCCAGACCGCCCTAGAAGGCCATTGTCGGTCAGCCTCCAGGCTGCACCGTGTGGTATGCCTTGGTTCCAACCCATGCGTGAAAGCGTGGAGACGCTGAAACCAGCAGATTGCAAGGAAGCACTTACTGCGTCCTGGTCCATTTCACCTCGTGCATCGTAGAGGACCATTGTTTCCTCTTTGTCAGTTTCAGAAAAAGGTGCTGTCCGACTCGGAGGCAGAGGGCGAGTCTTTGATCCATTGTTTTGTGCGCTCATCCGTGGAGAGTAGTCCTTTGGATCGCAATTCCACTGCTGCCGCCTTGAAAAAATCGGCCGCGTCATTTTCCTCATGAAAGGCAAGACACATGTCGTTGTACCCTCTGACCGAAAGGCTCCAGCGAGATGGTTGTGCCAGGGCTTGCAGTAATGCCTGGTAGAGCGTGTACCAGAGTGTACAGGCGTACTTGTCTTTCATGTTCTTCTTATAGAAAACTTGGCAAACCAGTGCTGACGTTTGCAGTCCTCTGCTGTGATATTCATCAAGCGTCATGGGGGAGAAGTGATCGGTTCCCCCATCGTCGCTGAGGAATTTTTGCAGGTGCACGCCTGTAAGTGGTGCATAGAAAACTTTCGTGTTGAGGGGGGGTTGCTTGTCCATTACTTTCCTCCGGATTCTGCCCTGGTGGAAGTAGCAGTGGGCTCCTTGAAGGCCGGGCTTTTGCATGGCATGCGGCATGTCTTTCTTGTCGACTTGGATGAATCCCATATCAGGATCCGGGCGTTGTGCTTTGAAGGGTTTCCGGGCGAGCGTGGCTCCCTCTGAGAGGAGTCTCACACCGAGGAACTCGGGCTCTAGCTTATTAGCTATGCCTCAAAAAAGGAAAGTTCATGGCCTGCGGTATTTTTCAGTGGTCTGTTGAAACATATGAAAGCATCTGGAATCGACTTCATGGATTCACTCAATTTGCTGGCCTAAGGATGGAATTCTGTGTGTGCTGTGACCTGGACAAGAATGTCCGGCCTGGCTGGACACATGATGGGGATGAATTTGCACTTTACAAGCGCGTTCATCAGATCAGGGAGTTGAGATTCACCTGTTACAAACGGGATGGACAAGTCATGAACTGGAAACACGGAGGACAGTTGGTCAGGCTGCATGTCTCCGGTTCCCTTCCATGACTTAGACGCACATTCCATACGCATAAGCGTATGGCTTTGGAGGGTCCGTGGGAAGTGATCCCAATGACACCGCAACATAAGTTGCTGCTGCTCAGAGTCGCATAGTGGTAAGACCACATCCACTACAGCCGTTTGGGACTGTTCTTGACGCGCTTTGACTACTGTTGCCACATTCTCTTGCGCAAAGGCTGACAAGAGGTTGCATGTGGAGGGTGTGGGTGGGGAGGCACCCGCAGGGGGGGTAGGTTGTGAGCCGACATCATAGAATTGAGACGTGCTTTTTGGTCCCAGCAGGTTCTTTTGGTTGTCCAGTGAGTGCTGTTGTTGTTGGATGGTCTTACTCTGGTTCTCTATGGCTCCCGCCGCTTCAGAACTGGCGCCATATAACACCAGGTGTGTGACCTGGTTAAGGCATATGCCCATTTGCTCAAACAGGAAATGTTCCTGATGGCGCAGTTGACGCAAGTAAGCCTCCTGGGCTTTGTCTTGTTGTTCATGTACTTGCAGCAGTTGCTTGTTGATTTCCGTGATATGTTCCTTTAGTTTTCGCGGGTGCTGATACGTTGTCGCCTGCTTACTTAAATCTGCCACGACGTCTTTGACGGCTCGTAGGGCTTTGTCATGCGCATCATCCTTGGGCCGTTTTTTGTCTCTTATTTTGTCCCTTATTTCGACGTACTTTTTCCATGCCTCTTTACGCTTCTCGTTGGTGCGTTCGAGGGCTATCGCTGCTCAGTTTTGTGCTGTTGGCGTGTTGGTTTGCTCTAGTCCCGGATTTGGTTCAACATCTCCACACGAGGTTGAGTCAGGCACCCAGCGTGTCTGTGACGGTTGGAAAATACCGACTACTAAACCCGGGGACTCGCCCTCGGGGCTTGTAGCCTTGGGCCTGGTTGACTTGGCTGAAGAAACAAGTGTGTGTGCACGCTCGCCATGCTTGGTACCCATGCATGTCCACCACCCATTCTTCTCTCCAAGAGTCGATGGGTTGGGATTCGGGGGGGGGCCTCCATGCCCTGCGGTGCAGTGTTGCCCACCTCCCATCACTCATGCCATGCATTACTGCGGCCAGGTGTTCTGGGCTGTCTGAGGACAAGATGGACAGGAACTGGGGCAGGGCCCAGGTGAGGGCCAGGTTCAATGCCTGGGCCCGTGTGGTTAGCCGGTTCCTCATGAGGATCCACGACCATTGGTGCAGCAGTTGAAAACCGCTGTTGGCTTTGCATGACCTCCGTTTGGTGTTCTAGCCTTTGTGGTGGTCAGACGAACAGAGATGCTTGAAGTAAAGGGTTCCACGGGGGGCTCAGCCGGCTCCCTGGGTTTACTTGGTGTCGGCCTCGCCGCACTGCTTGTGGCGGTGTTCCGAGGCGTCCAGCATGTTCTGGCGAGTGATTCACTAGACGAGTGCGTTGCTGAATTTGGGTCTGGTATTTGGGCATACACCGAAGTTCTCCTACTGCTCAGCGGGGTTGGCGCCACTGCCAGCATGCTCACGGTGGAGTCAGCCTCGTAGCCGGCGTTTTCTGGTCCCACTCCATATCGCCTCTTGTAGTGCTCCGCTTCCTTGTCTCGTCTCGCCATGCGGGTAGTGGTGTCCCATTTGGGGACCACTTTAGTGACGAGGTATTGGTCCACGGCTCCGTACACTCCTTCAAAATGGTAAGGTTCTTCGCTGCTGGTTCTTGGTACGTATTGATAGCAGTGTGCTCCAATCGCAAAGGCGTCAAGGGGAATTCTCTCCAGCTGCGGTCTGCCGTGCGGTGCTGAGGTAGGAAAGCACTCGTAATGCTCTGGCCTGAGCCATGAGGTTTCAGTGAGCAGAGGACAAGGCATAAGAGGCTCTGGTGTGGGACGAGTCCAATCATTCTCCCCATCCGTGATGTCAATTTGTCTTGATGCACAGTAACAGTACTAGCGTGCGCGCAGTGTGTGTGTGCAGCGTGCTGGACTGCCTGGCAGGCTCTCTCCTCGGCTGATGCGAACGGGTTCCATGCGGTGTGGCCGACATGTATGTAGCGTTGCGTGCGCGGTATGTCTGGTGCGTGATGGCCTTTGTGAGCAAGCTCGTGGCCAACACGTTCATGATGATCTCACTGAATTGCTGCGTTGAATTCAGCAGTTCAGTGGGTGTACTTGGACTCCCCGCGCAACCGTCTAGGTTGTGGGCCCCGGTCTCATGGCGTGTGCCTGCCCGGGAGGCGCAGGTACATGGCACAAATAATGTCGAAAAAAAACAGACACTGCGAAAGAGAGGGCCCTAGGTGGTCTCTTGACATGGGTAATGCCAATTCCGTTTGGAGTGTAGCCAGTTCACTTGGCCATTCGCAAAACGTTTCACGGCGGATGTGGGCCTAAAAATTGATTGGCCCATGAGAATAATAATTTTTGGCGCGTAATTTGCATCTTTTGCAACGTGGGGCAAGCAGTCCCAACACTCGTTCTCAGCCGCCAGCGTTCAATTTCTAACTCGTAGTTGGTTGGATTGTTCTTCACACCAATGGGTATGATGTGCTGAATATTTGACCTTGATCCAATACACCACAACGGCATGGTTACTATTTGGTATGCCACACGAGCTTGTTATTGATGTCCCGGCGAAATTTTGCTGCTTCGGCTTGTATACTAAACCTAGGGCTGGGTCCACCCTCCACTGAACCCCAACATGTATCTATGTTGCTTCCTCGGCAATGAGAGCCCTCCATGGACGTCCTAGGCGCCCAACTTGCCCAAGATACAACACAATTTTCCACAATTTGGGACACATTTGAAACCAAGGTGGCGGTTGTGAGGCCCCTGGGACTTGCCTCCTGAGGGCCTCCTTAACCAGCTCCAAGGATAATGGCTTAAAGAGCGCTGGTGCCAACCTCTTCGGCGATGTCGGGATTAGGAGGGAATGCATGTACTCCGCACACTGTTCAGAGGTTCCGCCCCCTTCCCTGGTGATGCCACTCCAGTGGTCACTCAATGCCTTGGCCACCCCAGGTGGATTGGTAACAACGGAACCCTATTTCATCGTGATCCAGGCCACCTGCTTGGCTTTCTTCACGTTGAGCATACGCCCGTCAACGGCGCTGTTTATACGATTCCTCATTGATGTTTGCCCCTGCGAGTAGCCGCTTGAGTTCACCTAGCTGGTGCAAGCCCATTCTGTCTTGCTCTTCCCTCTCGTAACACTGGACCAACATCGTGTAGGCTTGTGCTTGCGTACTTGGCGCCATTCCTTGGGAGCGGCGGTAATGCCATTGCTGCTAGCAAACTTGGTCCCTTGTGGAGGAGAAGAGGAGCGCCAAGGTGGTGGTGGGTGGTTTTCCGTGGTTTCCCTGTGGTGCCTTGTTGCTTCTTGTTGAATGATTTTTTCAGCTGCCGCCCAATCCTCCAATGGTGAAAGGAGAGACTCATCAGTACCGTGTGATTTTTCCTTCGTGGCGTTCAAGGAGCCTGAGGACTGTAGGAATCCTAGGGGGCATTTCCAGCGGGGGCCATGAGGTAACGGATAAAGGGCGCGCATACGCCCCCGTGTCACGGGCGCATGGTCATAACCACATAGTCCAGCAGGGGAGGGGGGGCGCTGTACAAAAACCGGTGGGGCTAGGTCGGCCAGCACCGCTTTGTGATCGCCTCCGCCACGAAAGCAGTGTAGGCCGTGGCCAATGACTCCTTGAGTGTGGCACAGATATGGACTTTGTCCAACCTGCGCAATCTGTCTCTCTGGGGCTCCTTATGTACATTGTACCCAAAAGTGTACCACGGCGGTATTTCGTGTGTCTCTGGATCATAATGGACTTCCTGCCATGCATCATAAAGTGGCACGGGGGCAAGTATGGCCAGTTTCGTCTCCTTGGCCTCCCTGGCCTGGGGGGACTCCTTGTCGGGGGGTCATGCCGCATCCTGGGCAGGGAGCGCCAGTGAGTTATGATCGGCGAGGAGGCAGTTGTTGTCTGATTGGCATGCTTGAAGGGCTGTGTGTAATTCCACCCGTTGGTCCTTACGTTCCTGTGGGCGGTCGTCAAAATGCGCGCTGACGGGTGAGGGACCAACCCTCCGTGTTTACAACAATTGCTACGATAATGCGATCATCCACAGTGAATCAGTGCTTGACTATCCACCGATAGTGGACTCGGATAGCGGCCCCGCCACGTCCTGTCTCAGTGGGGTGGCAGAGGAAATGGCAAAAACCTGTGTCAAAAATGCAATGGACCGACACAATATCTTCTGCGGTGTACACGTGGGCTTCCTAGATCCCAATGAAATCCATGGACTCCCCTTGTGCAGAAAGCCGGAGTGCTGTGGCTTTGGTATTTCAGTGTTTGCCTTTGGTTATGTTGGTTTTGATGCCATTGAGATTGATAGTCATGCACTTAAATTGAGGTGTTCCGGCTGCACATTTCCGAACAGGCATGATCGGCGCATGGGGCTCTGCTTGTCCCGAGTCATTGCAGGAAGACTGTGCTGTTGATGGTGGCATCATTTCTTCAGTAAGGTGGATGCTGCTGCCCTGGCATCTGTCCCCTTGCCCTTTCCATTGCCCGCAGCTGAGGGCTTGTCAAAGGACAATTTGATGTCTTGGTATTCTGAGAGTGATATGAGCGTCATTGTGATATCTTGATCTGCATCATGTAGAATATAGCCAAACCGGCCCAGAAGGCCAGTGTCGGTCAGCCTCCAGGCTGCACCGTGTGGCTGTGTGGTATGCCGGGGTTCCAACCCATGCGTGAAAGCCTGGAGACGCTGAAACAAGCAGATTGCAAGGAGGCACTTACTGCGTCTTGGTCCATTTCACCTGGTGCATCGTAGAGGACCATTGTTTCCTCTTTGTCACTTTCACAAAAAGGTGCTGTCCGACTCAAAGGCAGAGGGCGAGTCTTTGATCCATTGTTTTGTGCGCTCATCCGTGAAGAGTAGTCCTTTGGATCTCAATTCCACTGCTGCCGCCTTGAAAAACTCGGCCGCGTCATTTTCCTCATGAAAGGCAAGACACATGTCGTTGTACCCTCTGACCGAAAGGCTCCAGCGAGATGGTTCTGCCAGGGCTTGCAGTAATGCCTGGTAGAGCGTGTACCAGAGTGTACAGGCGTACTTGTCTTTCATGTTCTTCTTATAGAAAACTTGGCAAACCAGTGCTGACGTTTGCAGTCCTCTACTGTGATATTCATCAAGCGTCATGAGGGAGAAGTGATCGGTTCCCCCATCGTCGCCCAGGAATTTTTTGCAGGTGCACGCCTGTAAGTGGTGCATAGAAGACTTTCGTGTTGAGGGGGGGTTGCTTGTCCATTACTTTCCTCCGGATTCTGCCCTGGTGGAAGTAGCAGTGGGCTCCTTGAAGGCCCAGCTTTTGCATGGCATGCGGCATGTCTTTCTTGTCGACTTGGATGAATCCCATATCAGGATCCGGGCGTTGTGCTTTGAAGGGTTTCCGGGCGACCGTGGCTCCCTCTGAGAGGAGTCTCACACCGAGGAACTCGGGCTCTAGCTTATTAGCTATGCCTCAAAAAATGAAAGTTCATGGCCTGCGGTATTTTTCAGTGGTCTGTTGAAACAGATGAAAGCATCTGGAATCGACTTCATGGATTCACTCAATTTGCTGGCCTAAGGATGGAATTGTGTGTGTGCTGTGACCTGGACAAGAATGTCCGGCCTGGCTGGACACATGATGGGGATGAATTTGCACTTTACAGGCGCGTTCATCAGATCAAGGAGTTGAGATTCACCTGTTACAAACGGGATGGACAAGTCATGAACTGGAAACACGGAGGACAGTTGGTCAGGCTGCATGTCTCCGGTTCCCTTCCATGACTTAGACGCACATTCCATACGCATAAGCGTATGGCTTTGGAGGGTCCGTGGGAAGTGATCCCAATGACACCGCAACATAAGTTGCTGCTGCTCAGAGTCGCATAGTGGTAAGACCACATCCACTACAGCCGTTTGGGAGTGTTCTTGACGCGCTTTGACTACTGTTGCCACATTCTCTTGCGCAAAGGCTGACAAGAGGTTGCATGTGGAGGTTGTGGGTGGGGAGGCACCCGCAGGGGGGGGAGGTTGTGAGCCGACATCATAGAATTCAGACGTGCTTTTTGGTCCCAGCAGGTTCTTTTGGTTGTCCAGTGAGTGCTGTTGTTGTTGGATGGTCTTACTCTGGTTCTCTATGGCTCCCGCCCCTTCAGAACTGGCGCCATATAACACCAGGTGTGTGACCTAGTCAAGGCATGTGCCCATTTGCTCAAACAGAAAATGTTCCTGATGGCGCAGTTGACGCAAGTAAGCCTCCTGGGCTTTGTCTTGTTGTTCATGTACTTGCAGCAGTTGCTTGTTGATTTCCGTGATATGTTCCTTTAGTTTTCGCGGGTGCTGATACGTTGTCGCCTGCTTACTTCAATCTGCCAGGACGTCTTTGACGGCTCGTAGGGCTTTGTCATGTGCATCATCCCTGGGCCGTTTTTTGTCTCTTACTTTGTCCCTTATTTCGACGTACTTTTTCCATGCCTCTTTACGCTTCTCGTTGGTGCGTTCGAGGGCTATCGCTGCTCAGTTTTGTGCTGTTGGCGTGTTGGTTTGCTCTAGTTCCGGATTTGGTTCAACATCTCCACACGAGGTTGAGTCAGGCACCCAGCGTGTCTGTGATGGTTGGAAAATACCGACTACTAAACCCGGGGACTCGCCCTCGGGGCTTGTAGCCTTGGGCCTGGTTGACTTGGCTGAAGAAACAAGTGTGTGTGCACGCTCGCCATGCTTGGTACCCATGCATGTCCACCACCCATTCTTCTCTCCAAGAGTCGATGGGTTGGGATTCGGGGGGGGGGGGGGGCTCCATGCCTTGCGGTGCAGTGTTGCCCACCTCCCATCACTCATGCCATGCATTACTGCGGCCAGGTGTTCTGGGCTCTCTGAGGACAAGATGGACAGGAACTGGGGCAGGGCCCAGGTGAGGGCCAGGTTCAAGGCCTCGGTCCGTGTGGTTAGCCGGTTCCTCATGAGGATCCGCGACCATTGGTGCAGCAGTTGAAACCGCTGTTTGCTTTGCGTGACCTCCGTTTGGTGTTCTAGCCCTTGTGGTGGTCAGACGAACAGAGATGCTTGAAGTAAAGGGTTCCACGGGGGGCTCAGCCGGCTCCCTGGGTTTACTTGGTGTCGGCCTCGCCGCACTGCTCGTGGCGGTGTTCCGAGGCGTCCAGCATGTTCTGGTGAGCGATTCACTAGACGAGTGCGTTGCTGAATTTGGGTCTGGTATTTGGGCATACACCGAAGTTCTCCTACTGCTCAGCGGGGTTTGCGCCACTGCCAGCATGCTCGCGGTGGACTCAGCCTCGTAACCGGCGTTTTCTGGTCCCACTCCATATCGCCTCTTGTAGTGCTCCGCTTCCTTGTCTCGTCTCGCCATGCGGGTAGTGGTGTCCCATTTGGGGACCACTTTAGTGACGAGGTATTGGTCCACGGCTCCGTACACTCCTTCAAAATGGTAAGGTTCTTCGCTGCTGGTTCTTGGTACGTATTGATAGCAGTGTGCTCCAATCGCAAAGGCGTCGAGGGGAATTCTCTCCAACCGCGGTGTGCCGTGCGGTGCTGAGGTAGGAAAGCACTCGTAATGCTCTGGCCTGAGCCATGAGGTTTCAGTGAGCAGAGGACAAGGCATAAGAGGCTCTGGTGTAGGACGAGCCCAATCATTCTCCCCATCCGTGATGTCAATTTGTCTTGATGCACAGTAACAGTACTAGTGTGCGCGCAGTGTGTGTGTGCAGCGTGCTGGACTGCCTGGCAGGCTCTCTCCTCGGCTGATGCGAACGGGTTCCATGCGGTGTGGCCGACATGTATGTACTGTTGCGTGCGCGGTATGTCTGGTGCGTGATGGCCTTTGTGAGCAAGCTCGTGGCCAACACGTTCATGATGATCTCACTGAATTGCTGCGTTGAATTCAGCAGTTCAGTGGGTGTACTTGGACTCCCCGCGCAACCGTCTAGGTTGTGGGCCCCGGTCTCATGGCGTGTGCCTGCCCGGGAGGCGCAGGTACATGGCACAAATAATGTCGAAAAAAAATAGACACTCCGAAAGAGAGGGCCCTAGGCGGTCTCTTGACATGGGTAATGCCAATGCCGTTTGGAGTGTAGCCAGTTCACTTGGCCATTCGCAAAACGTTTCACGGCGGATGTGGGCCTAAAAATTGATTGGCCCATGAGAATAATAATTTTTGGCGCGTAATTTGCATCTTTTGCAACGTGGGGCAAGCAGTCCCAACACTCGTTCTCAGCCGCCAGCGTTCAATTTCTAACTCATAGTTGGTTGGATTGTTCTTCACACCAATGGGTATGATGTGCTGAATATTTGACCTTGATCCAATACACCACAACGGCATGGTTACTTTTTGGTATGCCACACGAGCTTGTTATTGATGTCCCGGCAGAATTTTGCTGCTTCGCGCTTGTTTGCTAAACCTAGTGCTGGGTCCACCCTCGACTGAACCCCAACATGTATCTATGTTGCTTCCTCGGCAATGAGAGCCCTCCATGGACGTCCTAGGCGCCCAACTTGCCCAAGATACAACACAATTTTCCACAATTTGGGACACGTTTGAAACCAAGGTGGCGGTTGTGACTTTTCCCCATTTTGTGTGTACTTGTTGCAGCCGTTTCTACAGATACTCATCCTTGCTTGCTAAAATTGGTAAGGCCACCCTGCACCCCAAAGAAGGCCATGAAACCAATAGAGGTTGCACGGCTCGGTAACCCTAATCAACATTGCATAATGGGACCCAGCTGCAAGGGATGTTGGACATCAATGAATGAACCGAAAGCACAGGAAAGTTGGTGCATGCGATGCAGCTTCCGTGCGGTTATATCTGCATGGTAGTGAAATGCACAATCATTGGAAGTTTCAAACTTCAGAGTCTACAGTTGGAATGCGGTGAAAAGGAAAGGCACACAGCATACTATGGATACTAGACGTCTGAAGAGTGATAAAGGTCGGAGGCAATGAATGGGATCGCAATGAATTTTTTTTTTTAACTCGTGACCGAAGTTCCACCAAGTGTCCATTGAGAGTACACATAGCAGGTCATGGGTCAGTGACAGGGCCGACTTTGGGTATGGGTTTGGTATGACCTACCCTCACCAAGATGGCTGCGGCGGGGTGGCGGGAGGAACGAGTCCTGCGCCTTGCCCCACCCCTGTCGCCCCGTTTGCACGGGTATGCGCGTCCTCCCGGACCTCTCGGGGTGTTACAATCCAGTCAAGACTATGACATCGCCCATGTCCTCCAGCGGGATTTCCATATCCTGGAGATCACTAGGAACCTCCGGCGCCTCTGTCCTCCGTTTCTTGTGTGTCTCGGGTGGGATCTCGTCCCGCAAGCGCTTCATGCGCTGTGCGGTGGCCCCCCGGATGTCCCATCGGGGGTCCGACAAAGTCGTCCGCCGTAAGGCCATAAGGGTCACCGCGTGCACTTGGGACATATGCCGCCATTCGGATGCTTCTTCCGCTTGGATGCCGGTGGACAGCGAAACATGTGCCTGCTCCCAACACGAGGATGCCACGGCGAGCTTGCGCGACACCGTGGACCGCGCCTCGGGGAGGACAGCTGTACGCCACTGGCGGAAGCGTAGTCGGCGAGAATCTGCCATCCAGGACAAGTGGTAGACCGCCTGTTGCGCTTCTACATACCACCGCGTCGTATGTTCCTTGTAGAGGAAAAACGCTTGCCGGCACAAGTGCTCGTGGTGGTGTGCCAAGAAGAGGGACTTCTGTGTGACGGCTTGCCGGGCGAGTGCCTGCGCCACCTCTTCCAGGCAGAGTCGTGCGGCCTGCATTTGGGCGTGTAGCATGAGACGCCTAGCCTGTTCCAGGAAGGGTCCGGCATGAATTTCACGAGACTCGCGCGGCGGTGAGACCGGAGCCTGTGCCGGTGGCGGCGACGGTTCTCTGGGCCGTTTGCGCGGCGGTGCTACATGGTGGTGCCGGGCCATGGCCTCCAAGACCCACGTGCGCTCGGCAGTGGTGACCGCTTGTGTCAATTGCCACCGAAGTTCCTCCACCGTGGGCGCAGTATCTGTGAAACGTGGCTCTGATGGCGGCGGGATCGACAATACGCCTCTCACGTGGTTCCAAATGTTGCGGGCCGTAGGTTTAGCTACCTGCGGCAGGGCCCCAGCAACAGGTGGGACAATGTGCGTGGGCCGCTTGTTGCTGACGAAAGTTGGGGCGTGCTGCAGCTTGTCAACGACCCACGCCTGCAATCGCTGGAATACGTGGAAGTGCCATGTGGCAACTACCACCCTCCAGTGCGCCTGGACTGGAAGGAAGGATCGTTGAAGGGAGTGTGGGAACTGCAAGCGGGTGCACATGCGCAGTTCCTCTGCGGACGCCGTTCGTCGCCACTTGGTTGCCTCCGGTTTCCATGTCTCCCATGCGTCGGTCCAAATGTCCCAAAACCGGGATTCGGAGGGGCATGACAAAAGGCACTCCTGCACTGCAAGGCCATGGCGCTGTCCACACCGTGGGCACAGCAACGGCCCGGTTTCCCAGGGTGCCCCATACCCCGGCAATCGCAGTGTCCCCCACAGCCATGGACCCCACTTATCTCGGTTGACCGCGCGCAAAGGCAGCCATGACGTCCAATGCGCCTCGTGTACCAGCTTCTGGGGGCGTGATTTGATGATCCACTTACGGGCACGGGACGGCATTACATGGCCGTTCAAGAGGATATCCGCGGGTGATGCGCTGCCAAGACCACGGCAAGGGTGCATGGTACTGCCCGCTCGGGCTGCGAGGTCGGCTAATTCGTTGCCGATCCTGTCCTGATAATCTTGCAAACTATGCGCCTTTTTAGGGTCCCGATGCCCACGTGCCCAACGTACTTGGAGTGCCTTGGGGAAAAAAAGCTGGTACGCTGCGTCGTGCAAATCATAGTCGGACGATTGAGGGCTGGGTGGCTTGGAGACGCATTGAGCCGCAGCCCGGTTGTCAAGCACGATGGAGTCCCCCGGTTGGGCTAGGCACGCCGCGATCCATATGCCGTACATTTCTGCCCTATAAATCGTCTGCGGGCCCGGTACTCTCGCTTGGATGCGCATAGGTCCGTTGACCACCCTTGTGCCAGCACGCCCTTCCAACAGGCTGCCGTCACTGTACTACTTCGATCCCGTGGGTTGCCCCTGTTGGTGCCAGGCACGGCCAGACTGCTCAACGTTGGGTTGCACGGGACTAGTGCCGCTCTTGGGACGCAGGGATTGGAGGTACTGGTGGGGTACAAGCGACTCAAACCTGCAATCGTCGGAGTCCTCATCATCGAAGAGTGACTCGAGGTCATCGTGGGGCCGTTTGGGTGCCTTTCGACCTATCGATTGGCCGGCGCGTGGGAGGCGCCCCATTTCCATACCGAAGGACAGCAAGATTTTGCGGTACTTCTCCACCATGTGTGGGAGATGACCTGAGTGGGTGCGCCTCGTCATAGGCCTGTGTGGAACTCGCAAGGCCCGTTGAACTAGCTGATTAAGGGCGCATACCGGCCCAGGACGCACTGTGGAGGCCCAGTCCCCCTAGCGGTGGGATCGCAATGAAACAAATGCCAAACACGAGAATAGTGAAGAACAAAAATGGGCAAAAAAAGAGACCTGGTGCCTCTAGTACCCTTGTGCCTACAAAGGAGGCGGATGCATTCATCCAACCCACACATGACTACTTCTCGCCCGCCCCTACCTTGAGAACAAGAAATTTTTGGTTTTGTTTTGACCAATTTTTCAGCAACTTGTGGTCCCGGAACGGCCCAATTTCAGGCTTTTTCGGACTTGAGAGCGGCCCTAATTGCTCAAAATGGGCTCAAGATAGGCTCATTTCCCTTGTGCACCCCAAATGGCCCAACATGGGTTGCGCCAAAAACAAGGTTCTTACCAATTTTTAGCCAAATTTATGGGCCCAAAATATCCCATTTTCACGTGTTTGGGCATGCCAAATGCTCCACAATCATTTTTAGAAAAAGACATTTTGCCTACATTTGACCCAATGTTGATCCCAAAACAACCCAGTGTGTAGGCATTTTGGCCACAAAAGGCCACCACCGGCTCAAATCGTGCCAAAACCACTTGTCTTGGCATCCCACAACGCCCACGACCGTTTTTGAAGGGAGTAATTTTTTCAACCTAGTGGATCTTGCTGATCCCTTTTGCGACACATCTCCTTGGGCTTGTTCTTGCAACTTGCCGTAGCCTAGTGGACCCATGTACAAAGGTCTAACAGTTACATTGGACAATTTTGCAGAGGAGAAACTACAGGAATTTTGTGGTTGGCGCCGGACTAGGGTCCCTCAAAATTGCGTTTCGAGCATGACATACCGCGTATGATTAGTGTGAAGCTGACAACGGCCAATGTGCACAAACTTTGGGGCTTTTGTGGGCCATTTCCGGGTGTCTCTCGGACACACTTTGGGAGTATATCCCCAAGGTTGCTCTTTGACAGGAGCATGTGTAGCTCCGTGTGGAGTGTGGCCAACCTTTTTGTTCGTTGAATTGTTTTTGGCCGTATTTTACATCCTTGGAAACGTGGCGTAGCCACTCGCGACACCCAGTCTGGGCCGCCGCGGTTCTAAATCTGGCTCATAGATGGTCGCGCTTGTGGCACATGCTGCTACGGATGTTGCTCCTTGTTTGCTAAACCTGATGGGTCCACCTTGCACGTCCAAGGAGGGTTATAAAATTTCTTTTATACTTCCGGCGCCACATAGTTTCGAAGTTCAAAGTCTCACTATGAACAAAGAAGGGGCACTCATAGGCAGGTCGCCTATCATTAGTACAGCCGTTGTAACCAAAGGCAAAGGCTTCGTGCGGATTATGCACGTCAATCAAAGACGCCTGTGGGGACAAGTTATCCCACAAGTCGGCTGACAGTGGTGTGCGGATCTGCTCTGCCACGGGCATCGGCTGCCCAGTCCGAAGTTTCAAGTGATGTTTTTTCTAGTGTGGTGGTAGCAAGCCAAGGTTCATGTGCGGTGGGTCCTGAGATTTCCAGTCAGCCGAATCTCCCACGAGTTTGTCGGTTCACGGTCCCCAGTACGCTGGATGTAGTCCGGCGTGTCGGGGTGGTGTCTCCTGCGTCGCTTGAAACGCCGGCCCGGCGATAAGGCGACTGCACTCGCGGGCCTCTTTTTCTGTTCCGTGACAAGGCTCCACCGCTCTGCGATTTCCTCCACCCAGGACTGGTACTCCACCAGCCACCGGCTCATGCAGGCCCGCACCTCCTCCAGTGACTCCTGCCGCCATTGTTTCATGGATCTATGTTGGCTGACACGGGCAAGTTGCAAGGTATCGCACATGGCTGCGGTCAACCACGTGTCCCTGTCCCCCAGCTTACGGGTCACCATAGCAGCCCATGTGCGGAACTTTTGGTGGGCCAGCTGCTGGTGGCTAAGGTTGGCCCGGGCAACTGTGGCCGAGTGGGCGAGCGCAGAGCGCAGCGCCAGTTCCAGCATTTCTGTATGCCGCAAGACCCTCGTGGTCAGGCGGCGTAGGCTGGAAAGTGTGGCCAATAGGACACGTTGACGTGCGCGGTGCGCAGCATAGAGAGTTACGCGAACACTATGGTGGAACCAAAACCGCGTGCGCTGAGCGGACACGGCGAGCGCCCTAGCGCAGGCGTCCACGTGTGAGGCCCATGTCACTGCCACCCTGACAGTAACCTGTCGTTGCGCCAGAATTCCCCTCACCGTTCATTCGATCAGTGATTGAGCCGTTTGTATCAGATCCTTGGCCGCCATGTAGGTTGCCCGTGTCACCAGTCGCCACTGTTTTGTGGGGTTCACAAACGGCGTTAAGTGCATGCCTGTGTCCAGGAAGATTTCTGCCCAAGTGAGTCCGTCCCCGGTTAAAGCTGGTAAAGACCTAATTACCATGCACGCCCTTGGGACATTATACGGTTGACGCAGGAGTTTCGCCACCGTGCGCCTGGTTTCCAGCCTGTGATCTGTTTTGGGTTTCGCTGACCTTTGTTGGCTTCCAGTCACCGCGCGTGTTCGGGGGTTGTAGTGGCATGGTCGGACAAGGTGTTCCTCGGTAGGTGGCAAGCACTGGGCCCTGCGGCGAAAGGTCGTGTACCAGATGGCCGTTTCTCCCGATGACGAGCGCAACTCCTCGACTAAGTCCTGCGGCATGGCAAGATTGTGGCGTAACGCAGCCGCTAGCTGTATGCACTGGTATTGGTGCAACGCCACCATGTACCGGAAATCGGGCATATGGTCGGGCGGGATTAACTCCACAAGAGACAGGGGAATGTGGAACTTTGCTTCACGTCCAAGGAGGGTTATAAAACGAGTATTGGTGCCACACGAGGTAACCCTAATCAAGACTACACATTGGGACCGAGCTGCTATGGAACTGGGACACCCATGCAATAGCCGAAACCGCAAGAAAATTTGTGCATGCAATACAGTTCCAGTGTGGTGCTACTTGCATGGTGATGAAATGCAGAATCATTAAAAGCTTGAGACTTCGGAGTTCCCTTGTTTGTGCACCCCGAGGCCCAACATTGACCTTGCAAAAACAAAGATGTTATGGAGTTTTGGTCTACTTTTTCGGCCCAAAATATCCCACTTGAACGTGTTTGGGCACGCCAAACGCTCCAGGACCATTTTTGGAAAAACACATGTTGGACCCACATTTTACCCAATGTTGGTCACAAAAAAGCCTAGCGTGAAGGCATTTTGGTATTGTGGAGTGTCAAAAGCGGGCAACCAGGCACCACCAAATTGAGTTCCTGGGTTGTAGACCCCCATATTGATGCACTTTTGACATACTGCTATCATCTTGTTTGGTCTTCTGCATTTTTAGTGTTGTATGCACCACGTCTACGGCTCTGACGCTGCGCACAGTGCACCCCAAGACCTTTGACAACTAACTCTTGGCTGGAGGGCCCTTGGACATTGAGCAACGGGGACTGGGCTAACATACCCCCCCGTGTCATAGGCGCATGGTCATCACCACTCAGTTCAATGTTTTGCCTTGCTGCACTACAGCGCGGACCCGTTCAGTACCACTCCGGGTGGCTTTTGACCGTGCATTGGCTATTTGTACATCTTAAGGCCCCTTGGGGGGGGGGGGGGGTAGTTGGCGTGCTAGGACCTGCGGAGACGCCCCCCCCCCTCCGGGTTGGCATTCCAATGGAAGAGAGCAACCAACACAAGTGCTAATACCAGACAACTGGCGTAGACAGGTTCCATCACAGGAGGCTGTCCGACGAGAGGGGGGGCAGACATGCTTCAAGAGAGTAGGTGTTGTAAGATAGGTGGTACAAGACACGGGGGCTGTTGTCCGAGAGACCCCCTTCTTTGTGCAAAGATTGGGGCTTTCATGAAGAAGAAACTTGTCCGAAAAGCGAGCGCACGGCGCAACCACTTGCGTCTGCGGGCTATTTTCACCTGCTTGAACGCACAGAAACCCCAAGAACATGCAAAAGTGCGCGTTATGGGGTGCCAAAAATAGGCTGCGATACAGGGGGCGGTCGGCTTCATCCTGTCTAGCTACACCTCATGTGCATAGAGGAGACCGTTCCCGGCAAGAGGAGGCAGGCCCATGGAATAGCCCTTGGGCAGTTCAATAATTGTCAAAATGAAAGGCGCGCCAACAATTGTGGCATTTTGGATTTCGGTACGGTTGAACACACAGAGTTGAAATGCCGATTCAGTGCCGCCCGCATTTGCACTTGTGTCGGCAACTGCACGGAGATGAACTACATTCCCATCAACACCAGCAACATCAAATGAATTGTGTGGCCTTGACTTGAGCTTGAAAGATGACTGCTAAAATCAGTGTCCATCCCGTCGCATCGTGAAACCCTTTGCTGATCGCAAGTGACTTGGCCAAAGTTCCGATCATCAACAGTCAATTACAAGCGGATCTGGCTGAAGAAGGGGCAAATGTGATAAATGTGATGATCCACAACACGGTCAATCGCAGTCCAAGCTTCAACATGATGTTGTGGGTGCTATGCATTGTCACATTAGCTCCGATTCCAAGGAAGGTAACACTTGTGTAGCGCCATGTGAATACCGCACCCCAATCTTTCTGATTTCCGAAATTGTGACAAATTTCGCGTCTCCCCTGCATTCATGTGATTTGCACCCCTTTTCTAGTGGCCAATGTACCTCGACATCAGTGTGGGCCCCTTGCACAGTATCCTTTGTAGTGAAGCAGTGCAATGGGTAATGGGGGTTTTGGATCTACTGCTAAAATTGACAAACTGCATATTTGTGGGGTCCTCATCCCCAAATTTGGCCGTTCACTTGCATATCCGTCTTAAATTTGAATGCTCGGTTGTATTTGGTCGTAATCTCAAAGTTGACATTGATGAATTGCCAAAGGATGCTATGAAGTTCACAAGTGGCACTTTGCGGGAAGTTGAGTCTCTGGCGGCAGTTTGTTGGGAGCCTGTTCTGCCTCAGCTGGACAACGGGACTCGTGTGGACCGGACGGGGATGCCCTATGTTCCTAATGATGTTGAGGATTTGGACTTTCAGTCAACACCTCTAGACCCAAAGTCGAAGCCAAAACCACGAAAATCCAAGGCTTCAAAATGTGACCAGTCTAGAAATTGGAGCATTTCTCGTAACTGGTCAGTGGTGGCGCCACATGTATTTCTCAAAGCAAAGCACCCCAAAAGGATAAAACGTTGGGCAATAAGAGGCGCACGTGATTCGATGGCTGGGGGAGGGGAGGGGGGTTGTTTGAAACGAGGAGGTTTCCTAGGTTCTGAACAAATGCAGGTTAGCACCCACAATTTGCACATAGCGCACAACACATCCTTATTTTTTTTTGTTCTGACACTGGTGAGTTCGGCCATCAAGGCAGACAGTGTACTTACGCAGCAATGGCCTAGAGATATGTACAGTAAAGTCAGCTTTACCAATGGGTGGCATGCGGGTAAGGCAGTTCTCCACAGAGGGAGAGCCCAATGGGGGCACAGAAGATGTATGCACTATACACTCCATGCAGGTGGTGGGGCCTGCCACAACCGCAAAGGGTCAACACCTAGAAAATTGTGGAGTTGTGACTAGATCAAAAAAAACTAAGATCAAAGAGCGACCAACAGTCAGGAATTACAAGGAGCCCCTAGTGCAGAATCAAAAAACTCCTACACTGGGGTGGAAAGTGGTTGTAGGGGTGTATCCCTCAATGCAGAGCCGATACACCGGCGCGGTATCAGAAGTGGTTCTCCCGAATAGGGGACCCAGTGAGTTGAGTGAAGGGGAGGTCAACGCCGTCTCTGTCGGGTGACCCCGTAAGCTACACAGCAGCCAGACTGGGGGGGGTGCAAGCACCGCCGTTTATAGACACGGACATCGGGGGACAGCGGGCGCCGACGCTTCAGCTGTAGAACGCGCAGGGCCACCAACTCGCTCTCCAGATACTGGCCCTTCTCTCGCCAGGCTACCTCCTGCAAGTGTTCAGTGACTGTGACCCAGTCGCCCCACTAGCGTGCCAAAAGACGCCCAATACTGAGGCCCATGTACTAGGAGTGTAGCCGTCGCTTCAGGGCAACTGCCGATTCGTATGTCTCCTTGTGATGGAGTGAATCAGTTCCGCATATGAGGATCAGATAGACCGGGATGTGCTGGAGAAAGCTGCCCTGTACAAGTGTTCGGCCTCCCCCATGCACATGCGGAGCCACTGCTCGTGGGCCCTCATGCGGTAGGCCATCATGGAGGCCCATGTCATATATTTCTGATGGGACATGGATGCATGGTGCATAGTGGCACCCCCGATGGTGCGTATCTGGCGGTGATATACCCCCGGGAGGGTGGTGGCCGGTTTGAATGTAGGTAGGCAGGAGAGGGTGTAATTATGATATGTGAGCAGGGCACGAGCCATATTCATCTTGGCATGCATGGCACCCTGAAAGGAAGACGTGCGGAACAGTTACCGGGGCGACAGTAACGGAGCCCTCCACGCCGAGACCATCGCACGCAACGAGACGGTGGTCTTGCAGGCCATGTGAAGTAGAAGTGTGTAGGATACGTAGTGCGCCTGTAGGTCGCGGCGCATGGCTCTCCAGAGGGTGTGTCACTGAGCCACAAACCTCATGAGGAAAATTTCCCCCGGGAGGCCCTGACGAGCCAATGAAGGCCAGCGGGGGCCTAGATTTGAGGGGTTGGACGGGTTTGACACACAGTCATGAACCCTAGCCTGAAGAGGCGGAATCAGAGAGGAGAGGAGACGGAGGAGCGTGCAGGCCGTCCTGTTAGAGTAGGGTTGCTGCAAGATGTATGACGCACGGGCGTCAGGGGACGACCGCGGTCGCTTGGGACCGTACTTGCTGCGCCCTCCCTCCCGTGGTTTGTAGTGTACCTGCGCCCGCAGCGTGGTATCGTCGGGGTTCAGGGAGACAACTCGGCGACGGAGTTTGGTGTACCATATTGGCGTGCTGTCAGCATTCAAGCGAATACTGTCTGTGCGTGGGGGCATGGGTAGTGACTGGCGTAAAAGGGTTGTGGCATGCATCATATGATAGGGTTGCCATGCCACGCGGTACCGGAGTTCGCGCACCCTTTCCCACGGTACAGTATCAATGAAAGACTGTTGAATACGCAGTTTGGAAATGTGGTCCAGATCTTCCGGTGAGGCCTTGCCAAGCCGCCGTTGTGCCATGTGCTCCCAAGCACCCCATGTGCGGACCCACTCGTGGAGAAAAACCGGGGACCATGCACTGCAGTGCACAAGTCATGCGTGTAGGGTGCCTCGATGCCATTGGGAACATAAGGGGGCAGAGGACTTTGGTTTTTTCCCAAGGGGGGGAGCAACCCGCCCATCGCACATTACCCAACATCGACTAGACCCACACGTGTCGGCGCAGTGCCCGTAGAGGGAGCCAGGTTGCCCAATGCAGGCCCCGGTACATCTGATACGGGCGCGTGGCAGCAATACATTTGCTCGCAGGGGTTGGAGCCTCCGTCCCCCTCACGGATATGCTCAAAGGACCTGTGGGATTGTGGATTGTGTAGCGCACAACATATCCTTATTGCGCCGAAATCAACCCTCTTCACCAATTTTACCCCCTTCTCCCGAAATGCGGTAGATGTGCAAACACGGGAAAAATGAGTATGCAAAATCCGGATCACGGCGTTCAAGTGCCGATCATATTGTCCGCGGAAAGGTTTTGGGTGCCTTAACCTGTTCGATTTCGAAATAGCGTGCAAAAGATTCTCAAAATGTACCCTCTTTTCAACCGAATTCCCATGAGACGCGAAAATTTGCCACATATGAAAAAAATGTAGAAATGGTGGTATGAAATTGCGCACTGCTAATGTCCCAATTCAAAGTCTCTAGACACAATGGAAAATTCAAATGGCCGGTACATTGGGTCACAAATAGAGTACATGCAATACAATCAAACATAATTCCAGTAGACACAGTGTCACATCCACCCAATTACTTGCATTGTAGGCTGCCGACACTGCAAATTAGTGTAAACAAATTGCAATCAAATACAGTTGGAACAAAATCAAAATGAAAATCTACTACTCAGAGCATGAAGATGGTGACATTGCATGTCACTGCCACCGATTTCTCATCACAACAGCATGCATTCACAATCCCAAGTAGGCACAGGATTGTCCTCAGTGGAACTCCGGTCGGCACACTACAACTTTAGGGCACCAATCCCCTTGATGTCACGATGCAAGATTGCAATCTCTCAAGTGTTGTCTCAAACTGATGAACACAGGGTACTCGGTGGGCGGACAGAAAACTGCCTGAAAAAGAAAGGCAAACAATTGTTTTTAGAAAAAAAACAAGGGTTTGCCAAGGAGGGTAGGAACACACAAGACATTAATGGCATGTAACTCAGACTGGGTGTACTTCTCTCTAGTACAACCCAGCCCATGCCAGTAGAGCCAATGGTGATTGCCACTGTGCAAAGCCCGGTGACGCACACCAAAAGTTATGAACTGAGCGAAAAAAGAAAAAGCACGAAAGAAAAAAAGCACGAACCCCCCCATCCCCCCGCCCCCGCTCCCCCCCACAAGTGCCGCTCAATCCCCTGCTGCCAAAGTTGGCGGCCCGTAGGCGAGTGCCGCCCACACCACTGCCGCCAGAGCTGACCGTCCGTAGGCCAGTGCTGCTCCAACCAACGTTGCCAGAGCTGGCGGTATGTAGGCCTACGCCGCACAAACCACTGCTGCCATGGCTCATGGTCTGTAGGCCAGCGCTGCGCAAACCACTGCAGCCGGAGCTGGCGGTCGGAAAGTCAGGCCCGCGCAAACCACTGCTACCACAGCTAGTGGTCTGTAGGCCAGCGCAACTCAAGCCGCTGCAGCCACAACTGGTGACGTGTAGGCCAACGCTGCTCAAACCAGTGTTGTTTGTGCTGGTGGCTTGAGGTCCCCTAGGGAAGGAAGACCCCCGTTCACTGAGCAGATGAATCTGTGCACATGGGTTCTGGCCAAGGTAGCTCAGTACCCTACTGTACAAACATTCAGGTAGTATTCCGGATCGTTTGCAATGAACTCTCTTCATAGGTCCCCCCACGAAAGAAGACCCCCATTCACCAAGCAGATGAATCTATGCACATGGGCCCTGGTCAAGGTGGCTGAGTACCCTACTGTACAACATTCAGATAGTACTTGTGATCTTGTACAATGAACTCTGTGCATAGGTCCCCCAACGAAGGAAGACCCTTGTTCACTGAGCAAGGCAATCTGTGCATATGGGCTCTAGCCATGGTGGGTGAGTACCCCACTGTACAGTACTGGACGTTTAGGAAATTGATTGCTGCGCCAGCCTAACGCATACTTTGCATATACCCTTTATGTGCACCTGCCCAGTCGCCCAGGTAGGGGGCCTGCGGGGCATGTGAAATGATGCGGTTGAGACCCACGATCTCCTGCGCAGCTCGAGTAGCGTCCACAACCCAGGGATGGGCGAGCCATCCCTGAATGGGGCGCTGTTTCCCGATGTCGTCTCAAGATCGAAGTCTACGCCATCCAACTACTCGTCCATAGCCCATTGCGCCGGCGTCTGCTCGAAAGACGTAACAGTCAACTCAGTCATCACTGTCTCCAGATCCATCGTGGCTCCACCGTCCGAGATCACAGACGCTCATCGGGACTTCCACACAGTTGACGAAGTGCTCTCTGGAGCACGATTTCGTGATAGCTGCAGGATCGCGGGTCGTGAGAGCCACCACGTCACTCTCCTTCGCGGCGACGTCGGACTGCCGCTCCGACATCTGCTGCTCCAGCCCCTTGCGTCGCGCCGCTAGGTCGGTGGTGGTGTCTAATGTGGCTGCAATGCCGGGCGCCCGGGTCGGTTAGGGGCCATGTGGGCGGGTGGGGTGGAGGGATACCCCCCCTTCTCCCAAAAATACGGACAGAAAACTGCCTGAAAAAGAAAGGCAAACAATTTTTTATAGAAAAAAACAAGGGTTTTCGACCGGAGTTCCCCCTGAGGAGTTCCCAAGGACACCTCTTCCTAACGCCCTTATATAACCCCTACCTCAAATGTATGTCCCACTGTAGACCCTGGGAGACCTCCTTCCGTGGAGGCGGGAGGTGGTTGATCTTCCGCGAACGGGCGTGGGACGATGGAACCGGGGGTGCCTAGTATGGCTGTCTAGCATAGCCCCGTTACCGACCGTCTCGGGAAGACGGCATGGTACGTCTTGGCTAGCATGAAGGATCCTTGGTGTTGATGAAGCCGTGAGGTCACCTTCGATTATAGTACTTCAACATGATATAGCACTTGGAGAGGATGCTCGACGACCCTCGGCTTTGATCATGATCCCAAGGTCCAACATCAGCCGTACCTCCTCGCGGTCCCCATGATGGGGGGTTAACAACATGGATACATCACCTCTGCCTTCTTGAAGTCCCATGGTGGGGAGAAATCAACCTAGGAAAGAGTGGATGTGGTGGACATGAGGGGGAAAAAGTTGGGGGGAAATGGAAATGGGTGAAAATAGCTGAAAATCCTAAAATGCCATAGCCCCAATGTGGAAGAGGTATCAAAACGTACTCTCAAACAAGAATGATACCCCCCTAGTATCACAAATTATGGGTCTCTAGCACAGCCACATGCCCAAATAGTTGCATTGTGCTTGCACTACGCGCGCACGGCGCTAAGTGCGCCCGCGTAGGCGCTTGCATTGAGACGTAGGGCTCAGTCTCAAGATTCACCAGTGGCAATCCCTTTGAGCCGGAGGACACACCGATTGTTGCCTCCAACAGGAATTGTGCATGCGGCCATGCCGATACTAGCAGCCAAAGCACGCCACCGTGTCACATGGCTTTGGAGAAGCATGCAAATCCACGGGATGTACCTTTGGCATGACAATTGGGTGAAAAAAACTTCGGGGTTGATCCGCGGCATCCCGATCATTCTAATAATTGCACAGTTGTTGCTATGTTGCATCTACCGGTATCATCACCATTTCCGGGTCATGTTTCGTTGATGGATGCCGGTGACACCATTGGAGCACGAGTGGAAGCTTTGCACGGACTTCATCGAGATCACTTTCGACATGTTTATGCCTTACTAAGTACCATTCAACTGACATTTGTCAAAATACCTTTGGACATTGTACGTCAAAGCGTCCTCTTCCTTCGCTCGCAGCCAACGATGCTCTCTCAGCTATGGTGTGAGACCAAAATATATCATTTGACACTTGAGAACATGATCCGTGACCTGCAGCTAACAACTCGACAAGATTTGCCACTGTGTCTGGATATAAAAATTTCATTATGAGCTTCTCAAGTACCTATATGGGCAGAGCTATACACCATGGAACTTCCATCTGCACTAGGCGAGTCTAACCCTCGTTTATGGAGTTTGGCACCCCTGCAAACATATGATTACATTGTTGTACCGGTCCTTTATGCTCATCATCTTCTTGGTTGAGAAAATCCATATTGACTTCAAAGTGGGGGAACGGGTACCAAGAAAGGTGAAGTGTATTCACATGGAAAAGACGATACTTGTTCGGGGAGCAGCAATTTTTCGCAACAGTCTCCAAAGGCAAATGAATTAATTTGATAAAACAGTGCACCAACGGGGCTTCTTGCGGACACCATGAGCAAATAGCAGCTGCGTAACATCCTTCCTAGTTCGTCTATTGGTTCGCATGGCCAGTGCCCGGATAGAAAAATAACCTAGCAGATCCACCATTCGCAACATCTGTCATCAACTGCTGTGCAGTTTGAAATTCACGTCTAGCAACAACCACACGAAAAAGTGTGGGATCCATCGCTTGTGGGCAGCTCACAGCAATGAATCACATTAACATGCCTCAAAACAATGAACAAACCGGGTAATAAAGATGTCGGGACTCACGAAAAAACATCATAGGCTTCAAATTGGGTGTGATACAATACAAATACACATCACAGATGACCATTGAAAAGAAAGCCATCAAATCATCCAAAATTGAAAAAGTGGCGGAATTAGGCGTCTCGTTGGACATGAAAGTGGCTAATAATGGGTATGATATCACGTATTTTGAAATGAGATGCGAAATTGCGCATCACAATTGAAATTCACTGATTGGGGGGGTTGATTTAGGTAGTTGAGAAGGGTTCATGTGTAATAGAAGAAAAATTGTCGAGTAAACTCAAGCCGGCAGTGTTACCGCGTCCTCTAATTAGTACCCCAAAAATTAACCCCGGTATGAGGCAAAAATTTGCACTTTTGGGTGTCCGGGAGGGTGGGTAGTTAAGGCCTCTCAAGGACATGGCCAGAGGGGAAAGAGTAAACTGGGTGGTGTAGGCATAGGGCAGACTATTGGAAAAGGATGGGTTGGCAACGTCGGGGGCCCCATTTGCACTAGGGCCCTCATTAGTCACAAAGTCCTGCATGCCAAACCAATCCCTAGGAAATTCAGCCACGATTCTTGGGTGCAAGCAGCCCAAAGGTCTCCACACGCCCACCGGCATGGATCAATGTGGCTGCCCAATACCACTCAAGGATATCGGCACCCACACTACTAGTATCCCAAACGTAGTCACTAAGGTAGTCACCGGTCAGGACAGCAGGAGTGGGGCGCTTGGAAAATGGAACCAAAGGCTTGTTGCGGTCAGGCCCGTACCAAGCGGACAACTCGGCAGAGGCAGCGAAACTGGGCACATGGGAAGGAGCAAACTAGATGACATACACAGAGGGCAAACCGTACACAGGGAGTGGATTGGCAATTTGGGAACCCTATTTGTCAATTGGGCCCTAGTTAGACAACATAGTCATGTTCATTGGGGACGGGTGTGCATGTCCCGCAGCTGTTGCCACAATAGTTGTGTGCGAAAGTGTCGCTAGTGGCTTGAACCCTGCTTTAAAGTGCACCATGGTACGCTTCCGCCCACTATTGGCGGCAAGAGCATGAGGGCCAAGATCCAAACCTTGGCAATTGGCAGCCGCAATCAGGTTCATTTGGTAAAGGTCTGCTTGTCCCATTGCTGCTGCCAAAATTGTTGAGCGTGAAGTTGTCCCTGGTGGCTGCTACCCTCCGCTATAGTGAGCCATGGCACCCATTCCAAAACTGTCGGTGCAAGGGCATCATGGCCAAGATCTAGACCTGCGTAATTTCAGTCACGGTGGGGTGCATCTAAGCGAACTCTATTTTGTCCCGCCGCGGGTGCCAAAATCGTTGCACGAGAAATTGTCGCTGGTGGCTCGTATCTTCCGTTATAGTGAGCCATTGTACCCCCCCCCAGATGTTGGCGGCATGAGGATTAGGACCAGCGTGCTGCCCAAGGAGTACTTCAGACTGCACTACCTTGCGAGGCGGCCTCATCCCCGGTCTCCACAAAGTCTAGGTGCGGGTAAGTGACCACAGAGACGGCACGCAGCGTGGAGCGGAGGCACACATTCCGTTTCGGCCACCGGGGCCATCAAAGTTCTTGGCGTTGATGGGGCCTGCTGCTATCTGTGAGGCTGTGACATCATAATAATGGGCCCACCGCCGGCCCACCCGAACGTGATGCTAGGATTGTATGGTACCCGCCCCACATAAAAAAAAAACACTCAAAAAGATTTCAAAGCTTTTCTAGGAGCTTGCATGGGCTCGTATGGGTCCAAGATGAATCAAAATGGCCTTAAACCACTTTCGCTTCGAACACCCCAATAGGTCAAGTAACACCTTAGGAGAAAAGCATTTTTGACCACTTTGGAACCCATAGGTGACCCCATAACCCTACCCTAGCATGTGCACTATGCATTTTTGACCACTTTGGAACCCATAGGTGACCCCATAACCCTACCCGAGCATGTGCACTCTGCATGCACCAGGACAACAATGGGGTGTTGAAGGGTGGTGACTGCACAAAAATAGCTTGGGGGCAATCCCTATCATCATTATTTCTCCCCACAACTTAGGCGTCACAAGTTGCCCACCCCCCATGTGGCTCTGGCCCACGGAAGTCCATGTTGTAGTGAGGGGAAAAAGATGTGAAAAGGGGTGTTATTTTTTGGGTATCCAAACCCCCCTAGTGGCAACATGCAAAAACAAGGTGTGTATTTCAAATATATGCCATTATTTGCATTTCTGGAAACACAAAGATTTTCAAAATAAAGATATTCAATCAGCAAAATATAGTGTTGTTTTACATTTAGACCACTGCATTCCAGTGCGGGGGGGAGGGGGGTGGTATTTTTTCTCTCCCCTCTGTTCCAGGGTGATCACAGAACCCCCCTATACATCACAGATAAGGGAACCCCAAACATACCTTTCATCGAAGGACACAGAAAACTATCCCAAAGCATGTACTTCTATTTCCTAGTTTAACCAACCTGGCCGAAATTTCGGCCGGCTCTTCGAAAAATGTCAAAACACATGGTCCTATTTGGCAGACAGGCCTAAGCTGGCCGAAATTTCGGCCAGGTCCATCGAAACTCCGAATATGATCACTGAAATGGGTACCTATGACAGTAGACATGAGCAAGGAACACAGGAGCAGTGACATTTGAACAGGGTGTGCAACATAATATACTCAATTACAAGCAAATACTTTCCACCTGACGAATCAAATCACACTTTTGCAGTGCCTATGGGGAAACACAATAATAAGAGGCTGAAGAGGCTCAGGACTGCATGCTGGCCGAAATTTTGGCCAGACTTCATATTGACACGCAATATAAGCAGTAGGACTGGCATTAGCGCTTGCGCAGACCGGATGCACGGGACTTCTTAGCACTTGTGTTAGCAGGAGTCTTGGCAGGGGCTGCAGCACCAGGCTTGGCAGTGGCAGAGTTCTGTGACTGTGTGTTTCCACCCTGGGATGGTGAAAAATGATTCACAAAAGCATTTATACCTCTGCCAGTGGGGGCCACAGTGCCTGAGGAGGAAGCTCCGGTGGCCGGAGCGCACTGCGTGCCACTAAGTGAGGGGGAAGGGGCAGTTTTGGGTTTCTTCTTTGGAGTGTGTGTTTCTGGCTGCGACTCTGCCTCCCCATCTTGCTCCTCAGGATCCTCATCTACATACCTAACCCCAAAATAATCCACAGGAAAACATGCCCCCAAGTTATGGTACACATCCTCCCATCACTTGGGGGGGCACGTGTCGACGTTGGTGATAGCCGCTCTAATGGACTGAAGAAACTCATCAGGCACAACAGTCTCCTCACCCAAAAGGGCACACACAACATTACAGTCCTTGGAAAACCTGGTAGACATCATGCTTGCAAAATACACAGACAGAGTCCCTAGCAGAAACCAATTGCCTGCCCGTTGTGGGACCGGAACCAGGCTCAAAAGAAACGAGAATATCTCAACAGGCATCACAGACGACATGGGCTCTTCAGTAAAAGCCACGTAACGGGGCATCCTGTTCTCAAAGGCGGTGGCAGAACAAACGGAAACCAGATGGGAAGTGGAAGTATACAACGGGGTCTTGGTTGACAAATTGTAAATTGCGACGTCAAACTGATACATGGCCTCAGCCACAGTGGTCTTCAAAGTAGCAACAGTGGCTTTCACATCAGCAGACTCACCCGCAATGAACACAGGCACACCAGAAGGAAGCAGCTGCGCAACCGGGTTATGCAAACCAGCTGTATAGAGGCGGGGCACCTCAATGACACAAGCAACAAAGGGCAGTGAACTAATGATACTGGGAACGGGGACTCCACAACGCATTGCCATCAGTTCCACACGGCCTGACTCTGCAATGAGTTTGCCTGTGCTTGTCTCAACGAGGGACTCCCTAGCACACTGGATACTAACCAGACCAATATCAGATTTTTCACAAACAGGCTTAGCAACAGGCTTCTGCAACAATCCCCGCAAACCCTCATATTTGGGTTCCTTCCAAATAGTGGCCTTGATTACTGCTGACCACGGTGGCCAGGGGTTTTCTTCATTCCAGGTCCAGCTGCCATAGGCTACCTTCGGGTGTGATGCGATAGCGCACTCCCTTTTGGCCATCTCGATAGTACCAAGTGTAGCTGCACACAGGTGGTATCACAAGGTGGGCTCCTATTGTGCATTAATTGAACGACACACAAGCTGGCCGAAGTTTCGGCCAGCCCGGTCCATTTATTCGAATACAAACCCCAGTTTGACCAAAAAAAACCTCTGGTGTTGTTCACAAGCCCATTGGCAACCGCCTCGGGATGAAGAATGTGCCAGGACCACATCTGGGCCTTTTTAACATCTTTTATAATTTTTTTGACACCAGGTAGGGTACTTTTTGTCCCATCCATGTAACCTACGATGTCGCGAAGTCGGTCAGGCGTGATGCCTTCCACTTCTTTGAACGTACCCCGTGCGGGATGTAATCCACGTTTCTCCATGGCTCCCATGGCGTCTACTGCAGCAAGACCCACAAATTTCACCAAACGCCCAACGCCACCCCACCGTTTGGCAAGAGCAGTCTGCACAGGAGAACATGTGGAACACAGAAGCTGGCCGAAATTTCGGCCAGGTAATTCAACAGAACCGAATTAATAAACGAAACACACCACATTGCCTTCCTCGGCAGTAACACCACAATCTTCAAGCATAACAGTAATGTGATAGTAAAGGGTGTACTCATTGGCATCCTCATCCTCAAGCCTATCCAGGAGTAGGGACATTCGCTCCGATGTGGTGGATGCTGAGCCAGCGGTGGCCTGGATTTGATGTAAGCCGGCAAGCCGGCGCCTAGTCCGCAGGGGGCAGTCCTGTTTGACTTCATAACCACCAAATACCAGGGTCCAATCCGGAGTCTCCAAATTTTTCATCTCCAATTCCGTCTTGTGTTTTTGGGCAGCAGTGTAAACATGCTGACCCCCCAACAGAACCCAGTGAGTGGCTGCGCAACAGGAATATTCGAAACAGCAGGGTCGAAAATTCAGGCACAAAAACGGTACTATCGAGAAGAATACCACAACACACATATGAGTGACTTTATAAAAAAGGAGATCCTGAATGTAATCCACAGGCGGGGCTGCCTTCATATCGTCGTAGCGGCGTTGCACACCATCATCCGATATCCTACGGACCTGCCCAAATTCTTAGTCGAACCAAGTGTCCACCCGGAAAACCTGCCTCCGGCTATCTAAATCGTAACAGGCGAACCGAAAAAAGTCGAGCTACAGCACCGAAATTTGAAGTAACAAAAAATTTTACCTCGATTTCTGGTCCGTGAGACACAAACTGAGGAAAAACGTAGCCGAAAAACAATAGTCAAAAGTGGGGTATTTACTATGGGAAGGGAAGAAATGTGGTGGGAGAACGTCGAAATCGGGGGTAGGGGACATAGCTGATTTGTCGGGGGTAGGGTAGAGGGGAAAATTGAGATGGACAATTGAAAACATTTTAAAAACCTTATGGAAACCTGACAGTTATTGACAGCGCATAAGCGTCAAACGCAAAACAGGCACGCACAGCATAGGGCCAAAACGAATAAGGACAATTTCTGATGATCTCTTTCAAATGATGCCATCTGTGTACTCGGTGATTGTGCCGAGCAGCTCAAGGAGTGCTCACTTCAAGTAACGATGAGCCTTTCAGCAGTGAAAGACATATTACTCCGGACAAGATGCTATCGAAATTTCGATAGCATAATATAGAAAGGAATCTGTCGTCGATGCCTATCGAAATCTCGATAGGATTAAAACATAAAAATCTGACGGGCGGGGGCCAATCGAAATTTCGATTGACGAAAACACATCATCGGTGGTCATCGAAACGGGGTTTCTATCGAAATTTCGATAGAGAAAGCAACAACATATAACCAGGAGAAATAAAAAACGGAGACTAAAAATATGACATATGCTCGATTACTTCTTGGCCGTAGCCCGACTCGGATGAGAATCCTTGTGGGGCGAGCCCTTCTTCTTGGGCTGATCCGTAGCAGCCTTCGACAACTTGGCCTGAAATTCAGCAAAAGCAAACTTCTTCTTCTCTTTTTCCTTCTGTGTTCCTTCTTTCTTACCTTTCGCCGATTCTTTTGCCGCCTGCTTTGCTGCTTCCTTCGCCGCCTTTTCGGATTCCTTCTGCAGAGGAAGGGTGAAAGATTGATTAAAGAAAATAAAACATCGAGGCTGATATGTAGATATAAACAGACATACTTTCTCCTGAGCAGCCGCTTTTTTCTCTTCTTTCGTCAAGGCCTGGCTGACTTTTTTCTCAGCGTCCTTCGCTGCCTTCGCTTGACCCTTGACTGTGTCCTTGTCTTCGTCATCGTCCGAAGAATCTGTGGCAGAACAAATAGTGAAGGAGAGGAACAAGACAAATCTGATGAGGTGTCTTTCAATGCATACCTTCGTCAGTGTCAGGAGCCTCAAGGGGATAACCCCGCTTCATTCGGTCGAGAACAAGATCCCATTGGATCGGTGGTAGGGCCTGTACCCTTTGAAGGCCAGCTGAAACTGTAAGAAAAAGCAGAAAAAATGAGTTGAGGAGTTGATTGAACTAGCGGAGGAAGGGAGGCCTTGAAACATACCATCATCAGTAAACTTCGTCAATTGTTCTTTGCTTGGTGCCGTTGACAAACCAAGAAGAACGGCAACGTTAACATGACAACGGAGACGAAGCCGGATGTTGCTCACCAGAACGGGAGATGTAGTCTGAACCGCAACCCAGATCTCGTTGACGCTTTCTTCGATAACATCCAATTTGAGTTGATGCATGATGCAACCCAGAATCTCTGGAGGGAGTCGATTGTCATCTTCGGCCGGATTGTTGTACCGCTCGTCTTCGAAGGTAATGTACCTCGGGGGCTAAAAGAAAAACAATCGAAATTTCGATAGGAGGAAGTACGCAAAGCGACGCTATCGAAATTTCGATAGAACACACCTTCCATTCTTTGATATGGCGCAATGTCAAGACAACGAGCTGGGAAGTTGCCATGGTGTAATTGCTGGTCAAAATCCCCTTATTGTACAACGCGATGTCCCTGGTATAGAACTCATCATCCGTTGACGCAGAGATGGCGTTCAGAACAACGCGGACGTCAGGACGATCTCCAACCAAAAGCAGAACGGGCATCAACTCCTCATCAAGGACGTAAGACAACATCATTGGACACAGGGGGCGTCCCGCAGCGGTACCCTTCGGAATCTGATAGACGAGAATCCTCGGTTTCAGTCCAGAGATTGCAACAGGGGTTGCACCGACAGCTGGCCCGATGCGGACTTCACAGACTGCCTCTCCGGGTCTCGTTTCACCAAGCGTTACTGTCAGACATTCTGCCGACGTACTTTTGATCACAGGCTTCACCTTCGGTTGACTGAGGGATTCGCGGAGGGTCTTGAAATCCTCATCAGACCAGATGGGGGCCTTGCTGATGGTCGTCCAAGGCGGCAGAGGATGCTGTTCGGTCCACTTCCAGCGCGGGATATGCACCTTGAAATCCTGGGGAGACAGTGATGACGTTATTCTCTTCCACTCCGCAAAGTTTTTCCGAGACTCGTGCACGAAGGGGTTGTCCGGATGTTCCAAATGCCAAGTACAAGTTCGCTGCTCCCGAAGTCTCCGAACGAAGGTCTTAAGCAATGGTGGCGTCAGACCTCCTTCCAGCAGCCTTTCACAAACCTGTAAAAGATATGTCCGAAGATGACTGTGTTGTTTTAAATAAATAACAATGACGCAAAGAAAGTAACTACCTGCGCAATCTCCGGCGGATACAATCCCTCAAGCGGCTTGTACTTGTTGAACACCGGATTCAACTCGTCCTTCCCCTGAAGCTCGACGACTTTCGGAATGATCGCTTTGTCCTCAACTTGGGAAACGAAACTTGCAAGAACCGTCCATCGCTTTGCAACTTCTTCGTCTGTGCCGTGCACTGCAGTGTATCCGGTCTTGTGCATCATTGTCAGCGTTGCGGCCTTTGGGGTAGGTAATCCTGCATAGATAATAAGGAAAGAATTTGTGACGTAATGTTAATCGAAGTGGACCCGCTATCGAAATTTCGATAAAGACCTTTGAGGTGACACTCGGTGAAGAGGCGATGGAGTCGTTGCTCACACGTATGCTCAGATCCGCCATGGGATGCCCGGTTGTGATGCCCAGCGAGGGTTTGTCGAATCCAAAACGGTGTGTCCGCACTCAAAATCAACCCGTCGTACATCCTTGTCCAATGAGGCGGTGTCTTGCCTTCTTCTTCGTACTTCTTTCGTACATCCTGGGTCCAGACCAGTAAAAGCAGACAATGTTCAAGAACAGTGCGTGCGGTCTTCCCAGAATCCAGAGCAGCCCCGGCCCAAGTACATTCTCGAACCCCATACCCAATGGCCCAGAGTGCAGGTGTGAAAACAAACAACAGACTGTACAGGGATTGAATCTTTTGATATGCCACAGTGTTTTCAAGATTCATTGGTCGTCGGAGGGTCGACAATCTATCTCTAGCTTCGGTGATAAGACCTTTCAACACGTTGCTCGCTAACAAAAGACCGGCAAAAACCTTTTCCATGTATATGAGCTTCCGATGACAAGGAATCTTAGTCCGCAGCGTTATAAATGGTTTGAGCAGCCAAGAAATAACGGGAAAGAAACGCCTGAAAGTAATGTGTACACAGTATTTGTACGGATGCCAAATGCCATAAAGCAGTGGAATGCGTTCCAAATGTGACCGGTAGTCAAGACTTCTGAGCTTCGCACCGTACATGAAACGCAAAACCGATGCATGTATTTTCATGTCCACCAGCAAAGGCAAATCCCGGCCTGTATGAATCTGTATGCGACGCATCATCTCAATTAACTGCAGCAGCTCAGTGTTTGTGCTTGTTCGACACTCGTCCAGCAGCATAGGTTTCCAAATTTGTGGATGCACTATACCTCTGGCGATGTCGAGTGGCGCAGGGATGAAATGTGCCTGTAACGTCCCATCCGTAACAGAAATAGTTTTCAGTAGACCCCTGATGGAGGTCCGAATGCATCTCATGACACCTGGCAGTCTGAAAACCATGCGGCGCAATGTGAGATGTCCAGGAAATCGGGGCAGCAAGATTGTAAAGAACACGGCTACGGCAGAACAGTCAAGATGTCCGGGCGGTCCATCTGGGTTCTGCAGGAATCGTTTTCTGAAAAAATTGTCCATCCATATGCCAACAGAAGCAATGCTCATTGCATTCCAGAGGTCCATCGCTGCTGCAACACCAGATTCCTGCAGAGTCGGTATTCGAGGTGGAACTATGCCAAACCTTGCGAGTAACTTCCGTTCACGCTGCGAAACAGTAATGTCCAGAGCCGGGCAAAAAGCGAGGGGTGCCGCACGCAGGTGCAGCACACGCCAGATGATGAAGAGCTCCTGCTGGAGTACGCTGAGCCATCTGGGCAAAGGTGTACAGTTTCTGTTAGCAACCACGTGCTCAAATGTCTAGCGGCGGCGTTTGGTTATCCTTATTCCAAGGACAAATTCAACAAATCGCCTTGACGTACCGCCTTCGCAAGCATCTTCAATAATTTGGCGTCCATTCTCCCAAGAGTGCGAAGCGAGGAATCCTCGCACGTAGGCAATGAGATGGCCATCCATCTTTGGCGTACATGGAACTCGTACATGAAATAGAAGACAACAAATAGTCTAGCATTTAAAATCTTTGGACTCTGTCAGACTGTCACTATCGAAAATTCGATTGCAGTTTAAACAGCCTATGCTTTACAGGGTAGTTATTCCTTTAGCGGCTATCTAAATTTCGATTGGACGTTCCTATCGAAATTTCGATAGGAATTGAATTCCTTTTCTGTCGAATGCTCCTATCAAAATTTTGATTCGAGATGCTCCTATCGAAATTTCGATTGGTTTTAGAAATAAATCGATTGTGTAGACATCTCCATCGGATAAAACATTCGAATGTGTTTGATTTTTTTTACCTCTTATTTCTTTTACCTTTATTTTTCTACAAAGTTGTAATTTAAAATTCATATACTACTGTAGTACAACTATGTTCCGGTAAACCTTCGTGAAGGATTTTGATGGTTTGCTCTCTGAATGTCGTTAAAGAGTTCCAATCGCAATTTCGATTGATCCATGCAAGGCAAATTGTCACGTAGCTTCGACAATCGAAATTTCGATAGCATCATTGCTTTTTCATTCTAATTTTCACATACACAGACTATCAGGATTCGGGTGGACAAACAGTTTGATGTAGATAATCGTGCAACCGAAGTTTCGATACATGAGACTTCCTGCCTACATTGTGAACTTCCCTGCGTCTCTTTCCTATTCGAACAACAAACAACATGCAGCAATTCAAATGAAACACACTGAAGTGCATATATGCATGCGCGTGGTAACACGGTGGTACACAACTGCTCATGTACTTGCACAACCACTGTCTTTTTAGGACATTTCTTCTTTCCCGGGATTGGCTTCATGTTCTTTAACCGTGTTTTTCGCACCGTGTGACACGTCCCTTTTTTGGTCCACTTTCCGGTGACAGGGGCCCATTTTGGGTGGACACTTGGTTCGTCTAAGAAATTTTCGGTCATGGTCAATAATAATCTGGTCCCTGCGAACCTTTATTTTCGTCGTTGACGTAACCCAGTTGAATAACTTGATGGGGGATGTTGAATTTTTTTCTGGTGCGGCCTTAGGCTTCTTTTGAAGTCCCTCTGTGCTCGCCTGGTCCTCTTGAGACTGGGATTGCACTTGAGATTGCCCATTGTCTGCTACAGGCTCACCATCTGGCAAAACAGCCACGCCTTGTGATACCTCTCCAGGCTCAGTCATAAAATAAGATGCTACACGGCAACATTTCATGAAGGGGAGAGTTCCCAAATAGCAAATAACAAGCACAGATCAACCAAAAAAGGACCAAAACGGACTGCTTGACTGGAAAATCGGATAACCTGGCGGAAATTTCGGCCAGCACTGCTCTGCATGTTAAACCACTGTGCAGAAATACCATACTAAGGGGCTGGCCGAAATTTCGGCCAGAACCGTATGTCATTTGTGTTGCGGGGGTAGCCATATGACGAAACAACAAGTCTGGCCGAAATTTCGGCCAAAAAAACATGAAACAGCAAATAGACACACCAAAATCACTGGCAATGCGTGGCAGAACCCATACCACAGTGACAAACACAGCTGCAAACAAAAAATCAGTCCCAGTCCTGGGTATCCACACCGATGTGTTCTGCCTCATCTAGGGCTTCAAAGGAGGCAACATTGTCTGCATCACAATCAATATCCCGGTCACTATCACAAGAGTGAATGGCAATGGAATCATCAGGGGCGGGGGGGGGTACTGGGAGGGGGGGGGGGGCTGGGGGGGGTACTGGGGGGGCTCTAGCTCGGGGCTTTGGGGGTGGCTTTGGGGGCAAGGTAATCCCACCAGGAGCAGCAGCGGGAGCAGCAGGCGGTGCACGGTTGGCAGCGCGGATAGAAGCATGTGCAGTACGCAATACCGCTTGCTGGGCAGCAGTGCGAGCGGGTGCATTTGTCTGTAAAAAATCCTCAACACCCTCAGGAACCCTGGTACGCGCAACCAGATTTTGCATTGCATGCAACAGAACCACTTTTAACCGGTCTGTGGTGATTCCGGTCCTAGACATTGCACCGGGGAAAGTCACATCCTCAACTGCATCCAGTCTTCTCACCTCAACTTTATAGTCCGGAACGGGGACAGATATGGGTAGGCTCTGTGTATGGGCTGTCAAGATGAATTGTTTCAGATTGGCAGAGAACATTGCCACGGATCTCTCAGTCGGCACACCACGCAAAACTTTCTCTCCCGGTTGGACAGGGGGAAGTGTCAGAAACAAATCAGACGACTGCTGGACACTGGTACAGGCAGTGTTGCGGCGACAGTGGGCTGAGAACCGACTCAGAAGAGCCTCACCCAGCTCCTCAGAGTGGATACACCCTAGGGAGGCGGAATGCCACTGACTCCAAAACAAAAGAGCAACAGCAGTGGTTTTCACATACTCCGTGGCTAGTTGCTCCTCGGGCTTTAGGATGTTCACCATGAGCAGTAGGGACATCTCAAGTGCCTGCTTAGCAACAATCCCGGAACCTGCCCCCCGGCCCTCCCAGTTGCACTCACGAACCAAAGTCCCAATGCTGAAAGCAGCTGGACAGTATGTGTACAGCAAAGCCTTAAGGGCTAATAACATACGCAAACCCTTGCGTTGAATGGGTGTCAAGTCCCGCTGGCTACTGAGCAGGGCAGTTACGCGCTCATCTAGTCTGCCTCTATTGGACGATGTGGCTAGCATGAGTCCAAGCAACGTCTTCTCCGTATGGATGACCTTGACCTTGCGAGGGAAGATAGACCCAACCTGAAGGCTATTCCCCTGCTCCAAAAACTTAATGAACGGCAGGAACGCCCGGTACATCAATTCAACGCAGTACTTTTAGCTATGCCATACTCCGTACACCAAAGGAAAACCCAACAGTAGTTGTGGTACATTCCACGGAACATAAGCGGCACCATAACACAGCTTAAGTAGGGCAAAGTGTATTTTCATGTCCACAAGCAGTGGAACACAGTGTCTGGTGCGGTGTTCCACACATGACAAATCAACCACGAGTTGCAAAAGCTCTTTGTGTGTGCCGGAGCGGAGCTCAGACAAGAAAAAGTGTCTCCAGTTGAGGGAACGAACATTTTTTCTGGCAATATCTAAAGGAGCACGAACCCAAACTCTCTGAATACCTTAGTTGGCAACATCAATACGATCAAACAATGCTCTATGTGAGCGATAGATGTCATCTGCAACCTTTGGTACCCTGGCCTCAATTTCGGCAAGCTCCGGCAGACCCGGGTATGCACGTAGGGCAGTAGTGTGCAAAACAGCAACAGCTGTACAGTTTAGGGTTAAGTCGGGTGAATGGGGATCAGCTCCCGGCCTGTAACGCCTCAGGTTATCAAACCATATACAAACTTGCCTACGGTGCATGGTGTTCCACAAGTTGTGTGCTGCTAGTCCAGCACGATGGTGAATGAACTCCTATTTGGTGTTACACTGACCAAGGACTCCTACCTTACGGCGTTGGCGGCAGGACATAATACCCCAGTTGTAACCAGACCCACAGTTAGAGTACGTGAGGGCCATACGACGCAGCAGACAGTATAGGGCATGGAACTGTGACAAAAATGTCATCTACCATCGTGGGGGCTTCTTCTCAGTGGCAGCAGCCTTCAACTGTGTCATGGAGTGCCGGCTCCTGCGATTCTTCCGCAACATGAGGCGGAATTGCAAAAGCTTTTGCAGAGTCCCACCACGTAATGCATTTCGCAACAGCCCTTTGGCTATAGTAGCAAAAGCACCAGTAACTGCAGCATGTACAACATTGACAGAAATAGCACAAGACATTAATGCTGCGACAAGAAAACAGTTATGTAGGAGTGTAAGGTGTAATACTCATGAACAATGACAATTGCAAGCTGGCCCAAATTTCGGCCAGGTGTGTTCGAAGGGGAAATAATTGCTGAAATGTTCAAAAATAGGAAAAGCTGGCCGAAATTTCGGCCAGACCGACCAAAAACCGGAATAGAAGTGCTTGAATAGTGAACAGACCAAAAAGCTGGCCGAAATTTCGGCCAGCCCTAAGAAAATGAAAATAACTATGCCTATTCACTAGGAAACCAAAAAGCTGGCCGAAATTTCGGCCAGAAGGGCCAAAAACTGCATATACACATAGTTGTTTGCAATGTTACCCAAAAGCTGGCCTCATTTTCGGCCAGCTTCAGAAAAACGTCAAATACAACGCAGTAGAAGAAGTGGATACACAAGGCTAACACTTCAACACGTATTTCAACGGGTGTCACACAACTCTACCAACAACTTTGGTCACATATGTCAAATAGCATACGCAAAGTAGAAATGTAGAATATTGTCACATCGCGCGTATATGGGGTCCTAGAGGGTGGGCAACTTGTGACGCCTAAGCACAAAGGTGCCCAACGCAATCCATGGTGTTCAAACAAAACACATTCCCCCCGTACCCCCCCCATACACATCCTCAGGCCTAAAATTGTCCCTTTCAAAGGTTTTGGGGAACTTGTATCGGCTAGTATGGGGCAACTAAGGCTCAAAATGGCCTTAAACCAGTTGTTTCGGCACCCCACATGGTCTAGGAACAATTTTGGAAAAAATTGTTGTTGACCACTTTTGGGCCTACAAGTGACCCCCGTAACCCTACCCTAGCACGTGCGCCATGCACGTTGGTGGTGCCAATGGGGCATTGAATGGTGTTGACAGCATGGACTTACGTTTCAAGTGATCCACTTCATACTAATACCACCACAAGTGTGCCCCACGGAGCCCTAGGCTATCAAACACACCAAAGGAAGGTGTGACCTGAAAAAGGTATGCAAAAAAGGTGCGTTTCAATGCTGATTTCGCGTTATTTTGGACCCAAAAAGAGCTTGTTCAGGCCACTACTTGGGTTTGTTCATCATCTAGGTAGGTTTCAATGCAAACGGACCCCAACATGGACATGCTAGGCACCCAAACTGCCCCATAAAATGGCAGTTTTTGGCCACTTTTGACAGATTTGAAACCTAGGTATGCCACTTGCAAAACCTATTCTCGGCTGCCAGCGTTGGGTTTCCTCCTCAAAATCTATGTGATTGTCCCTCACACCTATAGGTATCATTCACCAAAATTTGGCCAAATCTGAAGCACCACGACCAAGTTGTGATTGTTGCCCAGTTTGCACGTGCTTGCTGCTGCTGCTACTGCTGCTGTTGCTGCTGCTTGCTTGCTTGCTAACGTGGTAGGTAAACCTAGACGTTAAAAAGGGTTATAAAACCAACAATGGTTATACCACCTCGGTGACCCTATCCTGAACCGTAGCCTAGGTGATGGGCGATCCCCAGGCACCAACGGTCCCCAGGAAAATTTTGGCTCGCTGCGGCATGCTGCGGCATGCTTCAAGCTGTTGGTTACGGGTACCACCATTTTCCAAAAGCGGCACAGGTTTCAAAAACAGACCAAAACACAGTGAATCACATGCCCTAACCCCCTGCAAATGTCAACACTGCTGAATCAACTCATAACTGGGCGTGTTTCTACTGCTCCTCCTCAGATTTTCGTTTCTTGTCCATTTTATTGACATACATGATTGCCAAATGGCGCAACGTCTCATTGCTCATATTGCCACGTTCATGTGTCAGGATGTGTCCCAACAAACTGAAAGCCCTCTCCACATGACATGCGGAGCGAGGCCTACGGACAAAAAAACAGATGGCCCCTTTTGTAGATAACCAAACAGCACAGAGATTGCAATTTAGTTTCCCATTTTGTGACTCACCTTGGCTGTCAGTCAGGCTGAGGTGGTCTCCAATACCTTCCCCAATGGCCCACTGCAAACAATCTGCTGTACTCCTGGTTGTCTCCTTGTTCCTTGAGGATTTCTGAGACTCCTGGGACTCCTGTGATGCTTCGGTAGTTTGAGTATCCTCAGGACTTGAAATGTCAAAACAACACCAAAACAGCGAAGATCTGTGCAACAATAGAGAGGAACTGACCGGCCAAAAATTGCCCTTTCCGGGAATGGAACCCAGGACCCTCCAAACTGGGACCTGGTACATAGACCACTGAGCTACCACTCAGTTCTGAAACATCTGTGCAACAAAGGGTTCACAGTTTTGACATGTTATGAAAAAAAAAAGTCCGCCATGTGAAAATTTTGGCTCGCTGCGGCATGCTGCGGCATGCTTCAAAACCACCACCAACAGCTCCCAGAATCTGGCGCTGCGGCATGCTGCGGCATGCTGCGGCATGCTGCTGCCGTTTGTGCCTGGCGATCCCCAAGGGCGGTCCTTAACAAAAAAAAGGGGGGAGACTCCTAAAGGACCCCCCTGCCTTCAATGCACATGTCTACAGCTTCTGTGGAGAGAAATTGTGGTCCAGTGGGCATTGAGGACAACGATGTCCGAACCGATGTTGTGAGGGCGGCAGTTTGCAGACTATCTGCAGGGGATTTGGACCTGCAGGTGTTTGAGGTGCCAGCCCACAAACCATGAGTATGGGGCAAGGCATGGGGCACGAGCACATGCACTGCTGGTTGCACTGCACGCACGGTGCATGAAGCATCGCGCCGGGGTGTCAAATGTGTCGGACGCGTCATGACCATGTAATGGCCGGCCCTGAGACCCACAAACACGTGTCTCTGCTGCCAGAGACTCCAGAGCAGCCCTCTGAGCATTGCAAGAAGGCATTGCTTGCACAGTGCATGCATGGATGCGGCGCCAATGATGGACACCGACACGATGCTAATCTATTGCTGAGTGCCTGAAACAGCATGCGCAGCTGCACTCAACGAGTGCGGCATGTGAAAGATAAGCAAGCTGCTCCCGCGCATTTTCTTGCACGGGGCTTCAAAACAACAACCTGGTGAGACATTCATGCAAGCACATGCGCGTACACACACACACACACACACACAGCATTGGGGGCACAAACGATCCCCACACATCCTTACCGTCTGGAATCTCTCCAGTATGCTTCAGCCACAACATATACTGCAAAGAAAATCTACTATCACTCAATACACCGGGGCCAGTGGTGGGCACAGAAGGAAGGGGTGCACAACCAAAGAGAAGAGTCGTCTTGTATCATGTCACACCCCATCGCACATGCGTACAGGGTGCAACCCAGGAACAGACGGGCATCCTGCGGCTCACTGCTGCTGCGACTGCAAACCACCTTGGTTACCACCGTCAAACACTGCAACCTCCAACTCCAATAACCATCCGTTATGCAGTTTGCAGGCGTTCAATGACCAGAAGTTAGAAAAAATAAAGACTGCCCAGCAGCGCCCTTGTTGAGGTTAAAATCAGTGAAGCCGCTTGCCAATCCCGCCAACACCAGAAAGCCTCCCATATGCCGTCAGCGCGTTGCATACTGCACCACTGCTTACGGGACCACTCTCTAGTGAAACCCTGCAATGGGCTGTTCATCACTCAGCAGAGCGCCTAACCACCGTGTCTAAAGCCCAGCACGGGGTTCTTTCACCGAAAAAAGAGGGACCAAATTTTCTCCATCGGTGGAAAACCAACTGCTGTCACTCAACTGCCAAACGCATCCGCGAAGGGTCAACCACCGTCGGTTACTCACAAACGCGGCGTTCTTTCGCAGATTAACAGGAAGACGTGGATTCCGAAAGGAACGCCCAGAGGCCCAACCAAAGCATGTCTGGATACAGGGCAGGCCACGGATTGCCGAGGTGGGGGGCTCGTGCTCTTGTCACCCACAACCTGTGAGACCCCCCCACATAAATGGTGTTAGCCACCCATTCCTACGTGAGAGCACAAACAGCGAGGGGTCGCCTTTTCGCTGCACTGAAGGGGCATTCCTGTATACTCAATCAACCCAATTTGACGCGACATGCACTGCTGCACTGCAGACATCGGTTATCATTGCTCTTGTTGCCGCAGGCGGTGGTCCAGGGGGCTCCACAGTCTACAACCTGGATGCCAAGCACATTACTGCCCGAACGAGGGGTGGGGGTTGTGTATGGTTGTGGCTCAGGGGTCGGGAGGAACCGGGGGATGGGTGGAAGGGGATCAAGCAGGCGAAGGGGGCGGGGGGATGTGACTCTTGGTCACTGGGCCAAGGGAGCCGTGGTGTTTGCAGGTCCCAAGTCTGTCTCCCGTATTCTCACCTGGGAGATGGGGCTGTCTGGGGACTGTTGTGTTAAGGGACACACCGGAGGCAGACCGGTGTCGACCGTCCCCCACTCACCCCGCAAGCATGCACCCCGGATGGTGAATCAGGGCGTTTGTTGCTCTGGAGGGGGGGGGGGCGGGGATCAGAAAGTGCAGTACAACCAATGTCCAGTGCCATGTGGTGTGTGACCAACTTTCTTGGTCGAGGTCAATTCTGAGGGTGGGGGGCGTGGGGGACGGGATTGGGGAAAAGTAGAAAGTGCAGCTTCTATGGGTGAGAGTGGAATGCTTTTTTTTTGGTGTGGAGGGGGGGAGGGAGGGAGGGGGGGATACACCATGGGCAGGGTGGGTGGGGATGAATCCGCCCCAGCACATCTACCCGGTGGTTGTCACAAGGCATATGGATACATTGCGGATCGAGCAACGGACTTTGTGCGACACACTCACCTCGTCTCCCAGTCTCACAAAATGCAAGGCAGTGGTTGGTAAGGGCAGCACGTTCTTTACAGCAAGGGGAAACAACCCTCGGCCTCTGGTGCCAACAACTGGCCGCGGACTGCCGTTGCTTTACCAACAGCCACCATGGGGTAACTGTCCACCGCCATAGGTTGCTATCAACCATCGCCAATCAACCACTAATGGACGTCATGGACGTCACTTGACCGCCAACTGAGTACTAAAATGACCCACAGCTGAAGGGAGTCATTGGAGGAAAGGTGAAAGGCGCACCAAAACCACCCCGAACGGGACAAAAGTACTTTCGCAGTTGTACCTGAGCCGCGATTGAAATGTGAAAGGGGACCACTTGTTGTGTCTTGTAGCTGCCACCCGGGGGGGGGGGGGGGGGGGATGAGGCAACGGATACTGGGCTCGCATACGCCCCCGTGTCACCCGGGGGGGGGTTCCATGAAGGCTGGTTGGTTACCGTGCAGCACAACTCGTGTTCAGGGCTTTTGTCTGCTTGTTGATTGAGTTGTGTTTTGAGTTTTGAGTTTTGAGTTTTGAGCTTTCGGGCACTGGACGCTGGGCTCGGAGCACTGTCCCTCCCCGGCTTCCCCTTCTGTCACTCCCCGGTCGGTGTGCCTCTAGCAGCTTGGTGTCTGACCTAGGCACCGCCTCAGGCGCTTACCCACTACGACGCTCCCCTGATGTATGGTTGCCCGCAGTGCCGGCGCCGCCGGGCCTTTGCTACTAGCTTGTCGCCAGCGGGACCCCCGGGGCTGACGCGGAGGCTGCCTAGCCACACGGCTGGTGCATGGAGGTTGTGCCCTACTATTGCGTTGGCGCGTGCAGTGCCGTGCTGGTGTGTTCGCGGCGCTCGCGGCAGGCCAGGGGTGGGGCCGGTGCCTCGTTGTGCCCCCCCCCCCCCCCCTGGTCGCCCTTTGCCCTACGGGGCTCCTACGGTGGGTGTGGCGGGTTGTCGCTTCCAGGTTTCCCTTGTCTTTGCACGCTGGTACGCCATTCCATGTGGTTTGTGTGTTCCGCGGTCTCAGTCCGGTGGCCCTTTTCGGTTCGCACGGCGTGTGCTTCGTGTGTTGGTGTGCGCTCGCTCTCGTGCCGCTCGCGTTCCTCCTTCTTTGTTCCGGCTGCCCCCCCCCCCCCCCCCCGCCTCTCCCCTTCGCGCGCACAGCGCGAGGTCCCCATGCAGGGCGCTGGTACACCCGTTTCATGTGGTTTGCGCCCCTCTGTGTTTCCTGTTCGGGTTCCTACTCCGTTGTTCCTGGGGGGGGGGGGGGTGTTCTGGTCCCCGTTCCGCCCTCCCTGCTGGCGTGTGGACTCAGGCGCTGGGGCGTTTGGACTCAGGCGGCGAGGCGTTTGGACGCAGGCGCCGGTTGGACTCTCGCGTGAGGGCGTCTGGACTCAGGTGCCGGTTTGGTTCGCGCGTGGGGGCGTCTGGACACAAGCGCCGGGGCGTCTAGACACAGGCGCCGGGGAAAACACAAAAAAAAGAAAAAAAAACAGACAGCACTAAGCGAAGCACACCACGGCACAACAAGACCGGAAACAGGATACCACAACACGGCAAGGAAGCGGCCACCCACACGTCGCCAAGGCCCAGGGCACCCGGAGCCGGAAACAAAAGAAAGCCTCAACAAAGGGGGCGCACGAAAAGAAAGCCGCAAAGCAAGGACGGAGAAGGAAGACAAGCAAGCAGGGCAAACCCAGCCCGGAGGGGGCCCCGAAAGCAATGAAGGCAACGGGAACGTCCAAAGGAAAGGTGAGGCGCACCTGCCTGCCCACCCGACCGGGCCACAACACACGCGCACACACACACGTGCACGGGACCCGGGCGTGGCGCCCGCTGACCCGCAAGGGGAGGTGCCGGCGTCCACACAAAAGAACCCCGGTGCACCGGCCGTCGCCAGGCGGACGGCACGGGAAACCGGACGCGTGCGTGAACGGGTCCACGCAACACCACCGCAGTGCACGACGCCCGAGACCGAAGCTGGAGGGACCCGCCAGGAACAACCCCATAGCGGGGCCCCAAACGGGTATGACACGGAGCAAGCCCAGAGCCCCCGCCGCGGGGGCCCAGCTGCAGGCACCATAAGCCCGGTTCTTGGCCGGCCTACACCTGCCGTGCTCAGCCGCCCAGTAAGACCGGGGGAGCGCAGCACCCGGTAGGGGAAGGCACCACGGCGACGGGAAAGCCGACAGGAGCACCGAGAGCGCCCGGACCGGATGAGGCACGGCGCACCAAAGCGGGGCCAAGAGGCACGCCAGAGAGGCACACCGCCTGCCACAGCCACGGACATGAGCATGTGCCAAGCAACAACGGCCACTAGGTGCCGCAAACCCAGGAAGCGCACGTGGCACACCGAGCAACACGCAGGGCACGCAAGACCACGCACAGGCACACCAACCCGCACGCCAGGTCCACTCAGGCAGCGCCCGAAAGGACGCGGCCTGGCTGAGGGGCGCCCGGCGGACCCTCTGACCAGACACCCCGACGCGAGAACCAAACCGGTGCCTGAGTCCAGACGCCCCCACGCGAGAACGCAACCGGCGCTTGAGTCCAGACGTGCGCTGTTGCCCGTCTTGCTTGTCCCGTGGTGTTGTGCGGTGCCGTGGTGCGTTTTGCCGACCCCCCCCTCCTCCTCGCTGCGGCCCTTGGTGTTGTGCGTTGCGCCGTGCCGTGTCGTGTTGTGCCCCGTTTTGCGCGTTGCGTTTGGTGTTGTGCCTTGCTGCACTGTGGTGGCGTGTGTTGTGCTCTTCTGTTCTGTGTTGTGATGCCCTGGGTTGCGCTATTTTGTTGCGTTGTGTTGCTTCGCTCCCCCCCCCCCTCGGCGGTTTCCCTTGGTGTGGGGCGGTGTCCCGTGTTCTCGTGTTGTGCCATGTGTCGTTGTGGATTGCGTGTGGTGTTGTGTTGTGTTGTGCTGTCGTGCTTGTGTTGTGTTGTGTCGTGCGGTGTGGTGCCGTGTTGCCCTCAGTTGTGCTGTTTGTGTTGTGTTTCGCTGTTGCGCTTGCCTCCCCCCCCCCCCCCCCGCTGCGGCCATTGGTGTGGTGCAGTCCCCCGTGGGCTGTCGTGTTGTGCCGTGTTCTACTGTGCGTTGTGTGTGGCGTTGTGCCGTGTTGTGCCGGGCTGGCATGCTTGCATGCGTTGTTCGCACGGGGGCCGCCGCCAGCCAATGTGTGACCCCAAGGTGTGTTCGACGGCTTGGGGGGCTGTAGGGGGGGGGGGGGGCACCCCCCTCCGAAGGGGGGGGGACCCCCCCCTTCGTTGACCCAAACCCAGCACCTTTTCCGTCAGGCCCCGTCCAAGCGCGCAAACACACAAAGCTAACAAGACGCACTATGATTGGTCATAGCTCATGATTGTTTTGCTGCACTGCAGCAATTTCAGAGCAGTACCGAATGTTGCCTTGAGTTCGCCCAAAGGCCTTCCCTTACCCTTGTCACAAACCACAGACATATACATAGAGAAGCGAAGGGAGGGGAGGCGCCTGAAGCATCGGAATCATCCTCCCACTCGTCGTGTGCCTTCCCTTCCCCTTGTCACAAACCACAGACATATATACAGAGAAGCAAAGGGAGGGGAGGGGCCTCAAGCATCGGAATCATCCTCCCACTCGTTGTGTGCCCTCTTGCCGGTACTCTTGGGGCGAGCACGCTTCTTTGGCTGGGCCGCTTGCAATCTTGTGACCCCGCAGGCTGCCGGCCCATCAGACATGGATTCCGATGGCACATAGTCACTAGTGCCTAACGGAGCACTACTGCTGGAGGATGCACTCGTATTGGAGGAGGCATTGGTGGTGGAGCTGCTGCTACTACTACTGCCACTACTACTACTACCGTGGTGTGGCCCAGAGAGAAGAGCAGGGAGAACAGTGGGCAGGGCCCGCGGCACAGCAGGCCTCGCCTTCGGTGGCATCAAGGCCCGGAAATTGTCAAAGGCTTGCAACACCTTTGCAACCTTGCAACACCGTAGCGATGGTACGCGTGACTGCAATTGCTGTCAATTTTCTTGCCGTGCACACTTGTGCTGCACTTGCCATCTGTGCTGCCACACCACAAGCAAAACGCGCCTTTGTCCGCACCCTCTTGGCCGGCCAAACAACAATTGGTGTGTGTCCTCGGCTGCTTGCAACAAACCATGATATTCACACATGGTGTCATTTTCCGGCGATTCACGTGCAACCTCCGAAGCGGGAACGCCCTGATCCGAGGAATCTTCCCGGTCAGAGGCAGAATTAGAATCTTTTTTTTTCATACTTCCGGCGCCACATAAGTTCGAAGTTCAAAGTCTCACTATGAACAAAGAAGGGGCACTCATAGGCAGGTCGCCTAGCATTAGTACAGCCGTTGTAACTATAGCCAAAGGCTTCGTGCGGATTATGCACGTCAATCAAAGACGCCTATGGGGACAAGTTATCCCACAAGTCGGCTGACAGTGGTGTGCAGATTTGCTCTGCCACGGGCATCGGCTGCCCAGTCCGAAGTTTCAAGTGATGTTTTTTCTAGTGTGGTGGTAGGGAGCCAAGGGTCATGTGCGGTGGGTCCTGGGAGATCCAGTCAACCGAATCTCCCATGGGTCTGTCGGTGCAGGGTCCCCATTAAGCTGGATGTAGTCCGGGGTGTCGGGGTGGTGCGTCTTGTATCGCTTGAAACGCCGACCCGGTGATAAGGCAGAGTTACAGTCTGGGTCAGAAGCGCACTCAGAGTCAGGATCGGAATCCAACTCGCGCATTGCAGAACGGGGGGCAGTATCGGAAGTGGCCCACAAGTGGGCAAGGTGGCTACATTACCCCTGCCGCCTCGGGGATCCCCTCCGCTTCACAGCGGGGGGCAGAATCAGATTTGGCCCAGAAGTGGGCAAGGTGGCTACATAACCCCTGCCGCCTGGGGGTCCGCAACGCTTCAGAGCGGAGGGCAGAATCAGATGTGGCCCACAAGTGGGCAAGGTGGCTACATAAGCTTTTTTGTGCTTTTCAGCCATTTTTGAATTCTCCACGAAATTTTGAGTATTCTGAGTATCGACACATAGGGTCAAACAAAAAAAAAATCCCCCTGCCATATGCCTAAAACAAAATCTGCGGCGCCTCTGGCGCCGACAAAGCACATTTTTCCGTGCGACAATTTTGGGGTCCGTACCCCCCCCCCCCCCCCGGGTTCGGGTCCCGACCAGGATCGGCCCCCGTGGCTGTTCGGCTCTGCGCCGCAGTACTTTGTGTGTCCAGAAGGCGCTGTTACCAGAAGGCAAGGGCCGGGATGTCTACCCACCGGTATAGGTAAACGGGAGGGCTGTGTGTCTAAGTGCGCACTGTGTGCTAGTGTGTTGTTGCTTAGCCGGACCACTGCACACTTGCACTTGGCCGGTATTGCTTTGCCGACGCCTTTGCTCGGTCACATAGGGTCTAGTAGGCCCACTGTTGTGTGTGTGCCGCGCTGCACCATCAGTTCTTACTGTATGGTGCCGCACTGCTTGGTGCTGCGCACTGCACTGCACTGTGTGTGCCCTGCTGCACTACAATTGTGGGCAGAGGGCAGTGGGCTGTGGTACTCCTGCAACGCACTGCCACACCGCCTCGAGGCTGTGGGCAGTGGTACTCCTGCAACGCACAGCCTCACTACCTTGGGGCGGGAACTGCAACTCCTACCATGCACAGCCCCACTGCTTGGGGGCAGTGGGCAGTGGAAGTCTTGCAATGCACGGCCCCACTGCTTGGAGGCAGTGGGCAGTGGAACTCCTGCAGTGCACTGCCTCATTGCCTCGGGGCAGTGGGCAGTGCAACTCGTGCAATGCACGGCCCCACTGCCTAGGGGCACTGGGCAGTGGAACTCCTCCAACGCACTACCTCACTGCCTGAGGGAGGTGGGCAGTGGAAATCTTGTACAGCACTACCTCACTGCCTGGGGGCAGTGGGCAGTGGGACTCTTGCAATACACTGCCTCACTAGCTTGGGGCAGTGGGCGGTGGGACTCCTGCAATACACTGCCTCACTGCCTAGGGGCAGTGGGCTGTGAAACTCCTGCAACGCAGTGCCTCACTTCTTGGGGCAGTGGGCACTGGAACTCCTGTAATACACTGCCTCACTACCTGGGGGCATTGGGCACTGGAACTCCTGCAAGGCACTCCCTGCCTGCCTGGAGGCTGTGGGCAGTGAAACTCCTGCAACGCAGTGCCTCACTGCCTTGGGTTAGTGGGCAGCGCAACTCGTGCAATGCATGGCGCCTCTGCCCGGGGGCAGTGGGCTGTGGAACTCTTGCAGTGCACTGCCTCACCGCCCGGGGGCCATGGGCAGTGGAAGTCCTGCAATACACTGCCTCAGTGCCTGGGGGCAGTGGGCAGTGGAACTCCTGCAACACACCGCCTCACTGCATGTGGGCAGTGGGCGGTACAACTCCTGCAACTGAGTGCCTCACTACACGGGGGCAGTGGGCAATGCAACTCCTCCAACATACTGCGTCCTTGCCTGAGGGCAGTGGGCAGTGCATCTCCTGCACGACAATGCCTCACTACTTGGGGGCAGTGGGCAGTGGAACACCTGCAACACACAGCCTCACTGCTTGGGGGCAGTGGACAGTGGAACTCCTGCAACACACTGCCTCACTGCCTTGGGGCAGTGGGTAGTGGGACTCCTGCAATACACTGCCGCAGTGCCTGGGAGCAGCGGGCAGTGCTACTCCTGCAAATCACCGCCTCACCGCCCGGGTAGCGGGCAGTGCAACTCCTACAACATACTGCGTCACTACATGGGGGCAGTGGGAGGTAGATCTTCTGCAATACGCTGCCTCGCTGCCTGTGGGCAGTGGGCATCAGAACTCGTGCAACACAGCGCCTCACTGCCTGTGGGCAGTGGGCGGTGGGACTCCTGCAATGCATTGCCTCGCCGCGTTGGGGCGGTGAGCAGTACAACTCCTGCAACTGAGTGCCTCACTGCCCGGGGGCAGTGGGCAGTGCAACTCGTGCAACATACTCCGTCACTGCCTAGGGGAAGTGGGCAGTGCATCTCCTGCAAGACAATGCAGCACTGCCCGGGAGCAGTGGGCAGTGGGACTCCTGCAATACACTGCCTCCCTGCTTGGGGGCAGTGGGCAGTGCTACTCCTGCAACACACTGCCTCACTGCCCGGGGGTAGTGGGCAGTGCAACTCCTGCAACACACTGCCTCACTGCCCGGGGGTAGTGGGCATCGCGACTCTTGCAACATACTGCGTCACCGCCTGAAGGCAGTGAGCAGTGCAACTCCTGCAGGACAATGTCACTTTGCTTGGGAGAGTGGGCAGTGCAATTCCTGCAACACAATGCCTCACTGCATGGGGGCAGTGGGCAGTGCCACTCGTGCAATGCATTGCCTCACTACCTGGGGGCAGTGGGCAGTGGAACTGCCGCAATGCACCGCCTCACTGCTTGGGGGTAGTGGGCAGTGCAACTCTTGCAACCCAACGCCTCACTGCCAGGGGGCACCGGGCAGTGTAACTCCTGCAACGCACTCCCTCATCTCCTCGAGGCAGCGGGCAGTGCAACTGCTGCAATACACTGCCTCACTGCCTGGGGGCAGTGGGCAATGGGACTCCTGCAAAACACTGCCTCACTGCTTGAGGGCAATCGGCAATGCGACTCCTGCAATGCACCACCTCAGTACCCGGGGGCAGTGGGCATTAGAAATCCTGCAACGCAGTGCCTCACTGCCTGAGGGCAGAGGGCAATGCAACTCCTACAACACAGTGCCTCACTACTTGGGGGCAATGGGCACTGGGACTGCTGGAATACACTGCCTCACTGCCCGGGGGCAGTGGGTAGTGGGCCTCGTGCAATGCACTGCCTCCGTGCCTGGGGGCACTGGGCAGTGCAACTTCTGCAACATACCCCCTCAGCTCCTCGAGGCAGTGGGCAGTGCAACTCCTGCAATACACCGCCTCAATGCCTAAGGGAAGTGGGCAGTGCAACTCCCGCAACGCACTGCCTCACTGCCTGGGGGCAGTGGGCGATGGAACTCCTGCAATGCACGGCCCCACTGCTAGGGAGCCAGAGAGCAGTGGCACCCTTGAACTGTACGGCCTCACTACCTGGGGGCAGTGGGCATTGGAGCACCTGCAACACACTGCCTCACTGCCTGGGGGCAGTGGGAGAGTAGAAGGAGGAGGAGGAGCGCCTGCCGGAGTCCCATGGACGATGGGCTTTGGCGTCGTCCCTGGGGGGTCCCGCGCAGACCAGCCAGGGGAGTCCTCCGTCTTATCTCCGCAAGAGCAAGACGGATTTCGCCGCACACTTGAGGACGCTCTTTCCAGCAGACAATCCAGGTCTGAGCGCCACCGAACGACAACGCTACGGTCCGATTTGCCTCCAGGTCCCTGGCACCAACCGTCTGAAAGTCCTGAATCCACCCGAGTCAGCGTCCCTAGAATCGTCCAGCCCGTGAAAGCGTGGGTTTCCCCGGTGCATCACCCCCGTTTTATGCTGGCTCCTGGGCTAAGAGAACGGGGCCCAGTACGCCTATGCGCACTGCCGGCGGGCTCAGTACCGCCGGCGTCGCGAGTACAGTCACGCGACACGATCATGCGCACAGCCGGTGGCCTGGGTACCCCCGGGTTCTGTGAGTGCGGGACGTGCGTCACAGCCATAGCACCGCGGTGGTGCATCGCCGCGGAGGTCAGCGACGACGCCCGGCCGCAAAGGCCGAGCCCAAACGACGAGCCCTACGATACGTGCACCAAGGCGGCACGTGACCGAGAAAGTGGCACCACGACGGTGCCCGAGCCAGTGACGGATGTAATTGGGGGGGTGGGTGTCCCTCCCTCCCCCCTCGCCCCCCCTGTTTTGACGAGGCGTCACAATACGCGTCACAAAAAAACCCGGTCACAGATTGAGCCACACAGGGTACCAGGAGGCAAGCAGGACAATGCACGACAATGCAAACCATTGCATACAGCAACAAACAGTTTTTTTTTGTTTCTGGGTAGTCCACCAGGGTTCTTATTCAGGCTCGCTCCTCTGTTTTGTTGCTTTCCGAGGATGTGCCATTTCTGTCGGTGGTGCAGGCCGCTTGACAGGTGTCTGAAGTCTGGACCCGGCGACCAGAGCAGCTGCACCCGCAACGACAGCAACACCCACAGCGCCCACAGCCAGAGCAATTGCTGCGGCACGACGGGCTGCACGGCTCCTTTTTTGTCGACATGCCGCGGCAGAAACACACGGCGGATCACACTGATATTCCACTTTCTTTCGACCCATGATGGAACTATGACAAAGTCTGTCGGAAGGATGCAGCAGACAAATCGTCAGTCTTCAGAGCCTACAGAGAACACACTGTCAGTTGACACCGCGTCTCATCTCTATGATGTGCATGCAATGGATGGATGAATGTCACAGAAAACAACAAGGGCAGAAGCAAGGTCAGAAGCACAGACACAACTATTCAGCAACCTGCCCACATGCCCTCAGGAAATACCACTGCCCTCAGGAAGTACCGCAGAGCCTTTTGGGTGTCACAATATTTTCAGAAAAGCTGTTTTCCCACTATGGCCTATTGAATTTTTTGTGACATGTCACAATTCACTACCCCCCCTCCCAACCCCCACCCCCTGAGTGGCGCACAAATTAGATCCATCACTGGCCCCGAGCGAGACAGCAAGATTCGCCGACGACACGTGAGGCGGTGAGTACCGCCAACGACACGTCACCTCTACACGGGGTGTCATGGAGGTTGGCGGAGCGCCAAGTGCAGACCCCACCATGGTGCCTTGAATATTGGCCTGGAGGATACACCATGGCCAGGCAGGCACGCGAACATTGCGTGATGGTAGGACGCGCGCACGGCAGCAACACCACTTTGGTGCTCTGCCGTTCAGCTTGCGCCAGGTCGGCGCACGATTGTTTGGGCGGCACCACGCGGCGCTCTGCCCTAAAGGGCACAACACGACGGTGTACGTGTACGTTGCCTGCATCACGATGGCGCTCTGCCACTCACCTGGCGCCGCAGCGGTGCAAGGCCGTCTGGGCAGCGCCACGGTGGCGTTATGCCCCTAAGGTTGCGCCACGACGGCGCACATGTATGTTGACTATGCCACGGTGGTGCCCTATCACTGAACTGGCGCCACGTCGGTGCAGGGGTGTCTGGGTTGTGCCACGGTGGCGCTGTGCCCCGAAGATCGCGCCACGATGGCGCATGTGTACGTTGGCGGCAACACGATGGCGCTCTGCCACTAAATTGGCGCCAAGGCGGCGTAGGGCTGTCTCGGCAATGCCACGATGGCGCTCTGCCTCGAAGATCGCGCCATGGCGGCGCACGTGCACGTTGACTGCACCACCATGGTGTGCTGCCACCGAAGTGGCACCACGTTGCCGCTTGATTGTTTGGGCGGCGCCACGGCGGCGCTCGGCGCCGAAGGCCGTGCCACAACGACACACCGGTACGTTCGTGGCACCACAGTGGTGCCCTGCCACTGAGCCAGCGCCACGTCAGCGTTGGGTTGTCGGGGTAGCACCACGGTGGCGTTCCGCTCTGGAGGTCGCGCCACGATGACGCACATATTCGTCAGCGGCACCATGGTGGAACCTTGGCACTGAGCCGGCGCCACGTCGGCATCCGGCGGTCGGAAGAGGCCACGTAGGTGCGTGCGTCCCCCACAAGACTGCATTTTTGGCCCACAGAGGTCCTGGACGGTTGGCGGGCGGGTCGGACCCGGCCTGACACAGGGAAAACGCATACAGCACCACCACGCATCACGGATGACTTGGAGGTTGGCAGTGCACGTGGACAATCCGTCCCACAGCTACCATCCTGAGGGTTTTTAGACTGGTGCCAGGTCACCAGGGGCAGTGGACAGTGGAACTCCTGCAATGCACGGCCTCACTACCGGGGGGCAGTGGGCAGTGGAACTCCTACAAGGCACGGCCCGAGTGCCAGGGGGTAGTGGGCAGTGCAACTCTTGCAATACACTGCCACACTGTCTGGGGGCATTGGGCAGTGCAAGTCGTGCAATACGCTGCCTCACCGCCTCGGGGCCGTGGGCAGTGCAACTTATGCACTGCATTGCCACACAATCGGGGGGGAGTGGGCTGTGCGACTCCTGCAATATCCTTTCTCACTGCCTGGGGGCAGTGGGCAGTGGAACTTGTGCAATATAGTGCCTCACTGCCCGGGGGTAGTGGGCAGTGCAACTCCTGCAACGCACTACCTCACTGCCTGGGGGTAGTGGGCAACGCAACTCCTGCAATGCGCTGCCTGAGTGCCTGGGGGCCGTGGGCTTCGGAAGCCAAGCAACGCATTGCCTCACTGCCTAGGGGTAGTGGCCAGTGGAACTCTTACAACACATGGCTTCAATGCCTAGGGGCACGGGGTAGTGGAACTCCTGCAATACACTGCCGCACTGCCTTCGGGCGGTGGGCAGTGCAACTCCTACAACATACTGTGTCACTACCTGGGGGCAGTTGGGCTGCCTAGGGGGCAGTGGGCAGTGCAACTCCTACTATACACTGCCTCATTGCCTCGGGGCAGTGCACAGTGCAACTCCTGCAATGCATTATCTCACTGCCTGGGGGCAGTGGGGAGCGGAAGTTTTGCAACGCAACGCCTCACTGCCTACGCGCATTGGTCAGTGCAATTGCTACAATGCATTGCCTTACTGCCCAGGGAAAGTGGGCAGTGCTATTCCTGCAATACACGGCCTCACTGCCTGTGGGCAGTGGGCAGTGGAACTCCTGCAAAACACTGCCTCACTGCCTCGGGGCAGTAGGCAGTGGAAGGAGGAGGAGGAGGCGGAGGAGCGCCTACCGAAGTCCCATGGACGATGGGCCTTGGTGTCGTCCCCCGGGGATCCCGCGCAGACCAGCCACAGGAGTCCTCCGTCTTACCTCCGCAAGAGCAAGACGGATCTCACCACAAACCTCGGACGCTCTTCCCAGCAGGCACGGTCCAATCTGCCCCCAGATCCCTGTCACCAATCGTTTGAAAGTCCTGGATCCACCCCAGTCAGCGTCCCAAAATCGTCCAGCGCGCGAAGGCGTCGGTCTCCCTGGGGCATCACCCCCGGCTTAGAATGTCGCCAGACAAGGAGCGTAGTGTGGCCCGACTACGCGTTGTGCCGGAACGGTCCAAGCGCGTGAGTTCGAGGACGTGATCACAGACGTAGATAGGGCCATGGGGAGGGTCGACGCAGTGCCACCTGCACGTCCTTGAAGATCGTACGGGGGCCTTGGGAAGCCGCATTGAGGATGGACGAGAAGGCTGAATGCAGTGCGGCACACCGAGACGGGATCCCATCTCCACGGTGGCGGGCCTCCACGCTCCGTCCGTGGCCACCGTAATGGATGGCTCAGAGGCGGCGCTTGTCTAGGAAATGGGGGGCAAGCCCGTGCCGGCCGAGGCTGTCCAAAACGATCACATCGTGGGCTTACAGGTCAATTTCTTGTCGTATGCTTGGCGGCATCCGGTTGCTCTTGAGGTACACATAAAGGACTCGGTTTGGAGTCCGCCTGCGATGGGTAGTGATGGTGGACTTCACCTTGGGCGCCAGGAGGAATTCTCCTGACAGCCATAGGCCCAGAATGACGTCCCAGGCCGGCCATTGGGATGACCCAGGTGTCGGGGCCTAGTTGGCGACGTGGTACCATTCTGGTGGAGGGCTGTTGACAAGGGATTGGTGCACGGAATCCACCGTCAGGGGGGAGAAGTGGTCGGCGACAGGTAGGGAAGGTACCGCATGCCGTTTGTGCAGGAGGACGGTGGTGAGTATGACGTCGCCGAGGAGGCGACGCACGCTCACAGGACATAACCCCTTGTGCTGAAGGGCATCTCCATGCGGCGGGGAGATGGACCCTAGACGTCCAATGGTGTAGGTGATGAGGGCTTCGTGGGCCGGGGGGCAGTCTAGGGCCATTAGGAAGGGCTTGTTACCCAAGACGATGAGGACTCCCCACGCGGTGGGCGCGCACTACCGCCAAGCGTGACACCTCTGGGAGAGCCGGGCCGCGAGCCACCGATGGTAGTGAGCGCGGAGGAGCGGGTCGAGCGGGCAGGAGAGGACGTGGTCGTCAGGGACAGAAGGAGGCAAAGAGGGCAGGGCGCGTCCTTGGGGGGGAACAGAGAAAGGCGTATGCCGGTGACCGTGAGGTGGTCTCCCCACGAGAGTAGTCCATGAATGACGGCGACGGCGTACTCACCAAGGACAGGGTAGCGTTAAGGAGGGGGGGACTTGGCATAGGTAAGGTGGGAGACCAGCAGGGCACGTCGTGCGCGGGGGGGATCGTGGACTTGGAAGCCCGCGTGGGAGAAGCACATGCGGGGCTGTTGTAGGGGGCTTAGCCACCCCACCGCAGCCGGGCAGCCGCCAGCGGACCGTCCTGCGGCTGCGGTCACTTGGCCAGTAGGGCGTCAAGCCAAGTGCGGGCGATGTGGGAGTAGAGGTTGCGGGTGGGAGGGTGGCCATCGGCCATAGCACGGCACTCGCGCATTAGGTCTCCTTGCAGCGAGTCGTCCGGTGCCCGCCATCCCTCTTGGGCCGTGATGTATCCCCTGCAATCGGCGAAGTGCCACAAACCGGACCGGAAAACGAAGGTGGGGTTGGCCGGTAAGGGCCACCCACGCCGTGTATAGCTCCGCGGTGTAGGCGTTGTCCATCTGTAGGGGGGTGGGGACAGGGCATATGTGGAACCGGAGGGTGACGGGGCAGAATACCGCTACGGCTCCGCCACATCGTCGGGTCCGTGGGCACCATGACGCATCATGGAGGATGCCATACTTTTCTGGGAACCAGGAGAACGTGGGGATGGTCGCGGACACCGCGTGGCATCTGCCAACTGGGGGGGGGGGGGGCGTGCCGGTTGGAGGGGTGGGACGTGAGGACACCCGAGGCCACCCTGCGTGGTGCGCTTCTTCCGCGCTACGGTGGCCTGCGATCATCCATGCGTGGGTGTCCTGGACCTCCAGCCCAGGGGATGACAAGGCCATCACGTGGGGGGAGTGCTCTGGCACAAACTATGCGGGGGGCAACTGGATGGAGATGTCGCACTGGTGGCATAGGGCGACGAACAGGTCGTGGTCCGTGGGGTGGGCGGCACACCGGAGTCCGATCTCTGTGGTGAGGCGCGGTTGCGTGGGGTGGAAGCGCCAAAGGGCAGTGAGGAGCCCATGGCGCGTGGACCGACGGACCCAGAGGTTTTGGTGATTGAGGTGCCGGATGTAGACACTGAGGAAGTTGGCGAACCCAATGACCGGAGCTGGGGGGACGCCAACCCCTCCTTCGGGGACCTCTTGTAGGAAATGAGCTGAGGCCCATAGGGCCCAGCCAGCAGTGGCTCGTAAGGCCGAGGCGCCCATGGTGTCTAGCACACGCATGGCTCTGCAGGAGGGGGGTCGGACACTGGTAAACCAGTGTACCGTGCCGTGGCACTTGGCGACAAACATGGCGAGGGGGTACTGGGCTGGCCGCCCGGGGGTTCAGAGCGCTCTGCATGCGGACCTGGTGGCAGAGAATACCCTCTTGGAGTCAACGGGGTGATAGAGTTGGGGTAGGGCGTGGCGACCAAGGACGCGGACATAGTCCTGACCGGTGGCGCACCGCACCGGGTGACCGTTCAGGTACACCGTGTCTCCGAGGAAGTGGACCCTACCGTCGCGCATCTCCGTGCCGACCAACACCGTCTTGGTTGGGTCTGAGTGGAGGTTGGTGAGACGGCCCGGCCGCTCAATACCGCGGGTGAGGGTGTGGAGGTGGCCGCGTTCGCCAGGGAGCCTTTGGGTATCATCAATCAGGAGCACCCGGTTCAGCGGTCCTGTGGGGGTATCGGCGGGCGAGACCCGCGACAGGCTTGGTGCCCTCAGACTTCGCCATAGATGCAGTACGTCCTGCCTAACACACGGCACCCCTTCCCTTTGCCGGCGCCCAGGTAGGTGGAGGACGGGGACCGACCGTCAGCTCCTCCCATATGAACTTCTAGGGTGCGGTCGTGGCGTTGCAGCGTCCTGGCGTCGGCTGCGGAGATGCCGGCAGCAGTCAGAACCGCGTACTCAATGTTGTGGTTGATGGAGGCGTACGCGTGGCGGACAGCGTGTGACAGGACCTACGTCTCGAGGCGCCGCTTCCGGCAAACCCACCACACGTCGTGGAGGGCGCAGAGGAGCTCCACGGAGGAGCACTGGGGGGACAGGCCGAACTGGTGGGGAGGCACGATGCCGCTCGCCAGCAGGCGGGGCTGGTAGTGGTCTTTGAGCAGGGCGGCCGTGAGCTTCCACACCGTGGCCAGATTCGTGAGCGGGCTGCCGTGGGGGATGGGGCCGTGTGGCAGCTTTTTGGGAGAGGGTGACAAAATCCGCGGAATGGGCCTGGGGCACGGGTGATCCGCTGAGGATGCCGTTGATCAAGTCCGTGACAACGGCAAGTTGGGGGGCCTCCAATTGTCCGAACACCCGGTGTTCCGGCACATCGTGGAACGGCACAGTGGCCGCGGCCCGGTGGATGATGGCACGTAGGTGGGCAATGGTGGCTCGGGGCGGCGGGCCAAGCGGGGCGCTAGTCGACCCCGTAATGGCTTGCACGCGCGCTAGGGAGAGCGCCTCGAGAGGAGCCAAGTGCCGCTGGCGCAGCTGGTCAAGCGCAACTGCAGCTTGTTGGTGGAGCTGTACCGGGACCCCCACGGCGTAGGCGGGATCCATCGGGGCACGTAGCGGGCTCCTAACGTGCGGCGGTAGTCACCTTTGGTGGTTTGGTGGGCTGCCCGGGGGTACGGGGTAGTGGCGCCAAACGCACATCTTTCTCGAGGAGGATGACATCGCATGCCGCCCGGATCTCTTCCTTGAGGCGGGCTACCTCTACATGGTGAGGGGACTGGGACGACGAGTCCGGGTGTGCCATAGTGTAGCGTTGCAGGTTGACGACGTGGACCTGGATAGCAGACCACACTGGCTGGCTGGGGGTAGGGGGCCCATAAGCTGCCGTGGCAGCGGCGTAGAGCGCAGTGGTCACCGCGGCATAGCGCGGTGGTGCGTCGAGGTGGTCGGGGGCAACGAGGGGAGCTCAGCCAAGAGAGTGTCGTTGAGGGTGCGGAGTTGATTGGCGAGGGGCTTTTGGGGAATGGGGAAACGGCCTCTCTTCGACGGGCACACGAGCTGGGGCGCAGGGGGGAGGTCATAGTGGGCGGCCACCCCCGGCAAGTGGTCGGATGGGAGACTGCAGTCGGAGCGCACTTCAGCGGTGTGGGCAGCTTCCGAGGGAGATCGGAGGAAGGTATGGTCCAAGGCACCCACGAAGCAATGCGGGCTCACTCACGTGGGGGCCTCTGCAAGAGGGAACAAGCGGCGCATCCCCAGGCGCGCAAGCGTGGGCACGACAAGGTCACAGAGCGGGGGGGGGACACGGGGAGGTGGGGAACCCAACGATAGCTGACGTTCAGGTCACCCGTCACGACAACGACCCTGGCCGGCGTGAGGAGGAGGTAGGGGTACACCCAGTCTAGGATCTCGTGGAGGGTGTCGAGGTCCCCGTCGGCCGGGAAATACACGTTGGCGTGGTACTCGGTTACACCCGCCACTGTGAAGTGGGTGACGAGCGCGCGCCCCGAGGGCCGGGAGTTGTGGCTGGAGACGTTCAGGTCGTGGGCCCTATAGAATAGCGTAGCACATCCGCCAGCAACCTTCGCGGGGGCTTGGATGGTGTGGTAGAGGGGGTGCACCGTTTGGATGAGTAGGGGCCCGAACTCTTGAACGTGTAGGGTTAACGGGTACTGGTGCTCGCGTACTAGCACGTCCAGGGCACGTAGCTTGGGACGCAGTAACATCTGCACGTTCAAGGTCACGATGTCAGGGCGGGATGGAGGGCAGTCTGGAGGAGGGGCACCGTCCGCGGAGGGGTTAGCGGCGGGGGGGTGCTAATGTAGCTTGCGGGGCACGGCCATAGGAAGGGCGCGGGGTAGGCCCCGGACCAATTTTCGCAAATGTCGGCGTTGGTATGTGGCCGCCAGCACCAGGAGACTGGCACCGGTGAGGGCGGTGGCCGTGACAGAGACGCGGTTGTGCAAGGACGGTGGGAGGACAACATGGTGGTGCTCGGGCAGGATGAGGGAGACGGGCGGCATGCCTTTGCGACAAGATTGTATCTGGTGAGATCCAGACATGTATGCAATGCACTGCACCCACAAGCGACAGGGTGTCGAGGGGCCATGAGTCTGCACCGGTGCACACCAGGTAGTAGTGTACCCCACATGTGGTGGGCGTATGGAGGCGGGATGAACTGGGCCGTGTCCGGGGCTGGCATGGGCACCAAGCCCCATCCTCTAGGGGGGGAGCTGGGGTGTATGCACCCAAGTGCAGGTCCGTCAGCCGGGGGACGCCATTAAGGTGGGAGGGGCGGAGCCGCGAGAAGGCGTCGGGGATGTCCTCATGCGCCCCGCTGGTTCCTGTTCCTGCGGTCCCTCGGGTGACGCCCAAAGTACGGCTGGTAGCGGTGTGGGTCGGCTGGGGGGCCCCAGCGTGGGGGGGCGTAGGGGTTGTGTGCCACGGCAACGCGGGGGTCGTGCTGGCCCGCCGAGTAGGGGTAGGCAGGGAGGGGTGCCGGGGCGTGGCGATCGTGGTGGCTTGAGTGCTCACGGGGATCCAGCCGCTCATCGCGGTGGGCACTGCGGCGCCTCGCGGGCGACTTTCATGCCGGTACACAGGGCTGCGGCGGCGGGGAGGGGACTTGTCCGAGCGGCGGGGGCTTTATCGCCGTGCTGCAGCTCGTGCTTGGCCTGTGTTTCGCCGTTTGAGTCCGAGGCCGCAGTGAGGTTTACTTCTTCCTTGGGGTCTTGCTTGCGTCGGTGCTTCTGTCCTCGCCCTCCACGGTGGGCCTTGCGGGCGAGGTATTTCCTGTCGGGCTCGGGGGCCCATGGGGTGTAGGGTTGCTTCTTGGATTCCACCCAGGAGATCTTCCAGCCTCGGGCGATGTGGTGCCGGGTCAGCTTCATGCCCTTGTCGTAGTCGACGGGTTCGACGCCCACGATGGTGAACTTCGCGGTGTGGTTAAGCTGCGCGTCCGAGATGGACGCCAGCCCGGCACCAAACTCGTCGCGGAGGATGCGTCCCAGCAACGCAACGTCCACCTCCCACGCCAGGGGGTCGTCAACCTCTTGCCACCCCACCCAAAGCGGCTTGGAGAAGACCTGGGGTCCACCTTCTGGGGCGTGTACCCCTTCTTCTTGGCCGCACCCTCTACCTGGTTGGCAGCCTCGGCTTCGTCCGGGGAGGCGGCACAATTTGCTGGACTGGGGGAAGGCTTGCAAGGAAGGTGCACATGACTTCCGCGATGCCGGGCAGGCTCAGTGCGTGGCTGCGGACCCATGTCCATTGATCTCGAATCGGAGACTGCGGGAGGGAGGTGACGCTCGCGCCGTAGTGGCGGAACGGCTGGAGGTGGAAGGCGTGGGCAACTTCATCCTCGCAGCCCCGTGGGATCGTGGGGATCTATCGCAGAAGGGAGGCTAGCGCGGCGCACGTGCCGGAGGGTGTCGGTGACAGTGGTCGGAGAGGAGCACCCGGGGCCCGGAGTGGGGCAGCTGCCCGGGGCTTGGGAACCGGGGCGGGACACCAAAGGATATGTTGGGCGCATCCATGGGGGCCTTGGCGACAGCCACAGCGCTGGCCACATTCACAACATGCCTGACCACACCAGCCAGGTCATCAAGGTCAAGCATCTTGGGCGAGGTAGGATAGCGGCGGCTGGGATGATGGGCACGAGGGCCACGAATTGCGGGGAGCCGGGCGGCGGTAATTCGAAAGGAGGCCAGCACCGCACTGGGGACGGCGTTGGCAAACGCATGTGGCGTGGACTGGAGGCAGCGGAGCCTGATGGCAGGGGACAGGAGGTGGGGCAAAGACCGGATGAAGGCGTTCACCTGAACGGCCCCAGCCTGCCGCTGTGCTGCGGCGGACCGTTGGACCTGCTGCAAGCGTTGTCCCGTTCAGTGCAGATCATGTCCAGGTCACGCTTGAGGGACTCCACGTCCTCATGTGCAACGCGCAGTACCTGCTGCTGGACATCATACCGGTCAAGCAGCTGAGCATAGTCAGTGGAGTACGCTGACACGTCCAAGTCCTAGACAAAGGGGTCACCCGACTGTGAGGGGCTAGGAGGGGCCGACCCAGCGGCGGGGGAAGGCGACTCGGACGGCGTGTGTTTAGTGGAAGCTAGCTTGACTTGCGAGGCGGGCTCGGGGATGGTGAAGGAGAGTTTCGGCGGCTCGGGCAGCAGCGACGTGGGCGATTGGTCAGAAGCCGCATGACTGGTTTCGTCCAGGGAGCGGTACAGGGATGACGCCAGCGTGAATGCAGCTGATGCAAAACGGGACCCGACTAGGCTGGGGGCAGGTTGCCCCTTGGCACGTGGGCGCGTGGCTGGGTGGGGTGAAGGGAGGGGGGCTGGCTGTGTCTTGGATTCCAGCTTGCAGGAGGACGATGGTGGCAGCTGTGGCCCACGAGTGCTCCCCGGCCAGCTCGATCTGGCGCTGCAGCTCCACGCTGCGGACCGGGAGGACCGAGCACTCCAGCAGCGGCCGCAGCTGGTCAGGGGCCCACATGCCTTTGTTGGCCACGGGAGGGGGGCTGGCGACCAGGGCCGACGTGAAATGCCCCAGGAGGCAAAAGGAGGAGGCCCACGCCGGGAGGCCGAACTTCAGCGGGATGAGTTCTGCCGAGTTTGTGCCGCTTGCACGACCGCATGCACGTCATTGGGCAATGCCCGAAAAGCTGCCACCACCTCGCGGGACCAAAGGCGGTCCCATGTCGGCCTCAGGTGCAGGCGCAAGAACTAGCTGATGGGCTCGTGAAGCTTGTAGGAAACCTTTTGACTGTTGATTTCCGGGGCCACGTCGGTATCGACGGGCGCGGCCTTCTCTCGGGTCGTGTAGAGGCCCCGGAACATCAGGTGGCGGAGGCGGGCTGCAAAGATGGGAGCGTGCCCAGGCCTCCACTGTGTGACCAGGGCGGCGGTGAGGGCATCGGGTCGTTGGAGACATATTCCAGCAGCGGGCCGCCTTGCGCAAGCGCCAGGCGGACATGCTCAATAACGTTCACTTCTGACGGGCTCGTGGCTACCGTAACGGTGGCCGTGATCAGGAGCCCCCTTGGCGTGCATGCCCCTATCACGGTGCTGATAGCTTGGATGCTTCCATCTGCCGTCGTCCATCGTAAGACATCGCATAGGTCGGACTGGGCGGGGTCGTGGGCCCGGACGGCCTCATCCGCCGCCTTTAGCGCGTCATCCTTTAGCATGTCCAGATCCCGTAGAAGCCGATCAACGTCATCGGATTGAGCGATATCCATCACAAACGTGGGGAACGGTCCCCGGCATAGGGTGCTGCCTCGACCAGTGTCCGGGGCAGGGGAGGGGTAGTCATGGGACGGTGTTGAGCGGTCAAACATGGTTTGCTGTGACGAAAAGGGAGCGGGTGGCCTGCGGCCGCGAGACATCAGGAAGGGGGCAGCGTATAGGGGCGCGGAAGTTACGCACGGAACGCGAGCGGTAGTGGTAGCACCCAATGGTCAGGGCGCCAAAAGAAAACATAGGGTGCCACGAGCGTGGCCATGGTATGACGAAACAAAAATCATGGCGCGAGAGCGCACAGCAACGTGGGGCCGCCTGACTGAGCGGGCCGGTGGATGGGGGTCCCAGGAATCACGAGGACGGGGGTGCGACGGGAGTGCCGCGCCAGCGCGCGGGGCTGCAACACACGGGGTGTATAGGCAAGCGGGGCCCACCGGTGGGGTGACGCAGTAACCGGCTCACAATACCCCTGCTTAAGGCGTCACGTAGAGCGGCGAATACATTGAATGCAGTCCCCGTCGCGGCTCTCGGCGTAGCGGCCTGGGAGACTGCCACGGCGGAGTCGACGTCTTGCAAGAGCTGGTTGTAGGACGACGCGCCCACTGTGGATAGGAGGGGGCTGCACAAGGGGGAGGGACGCACCTGGGGTGCGGCACTTAGCCCTTGGAGGCACGGCGACGAGAGGAGAGAGAGTGTACCATAGGGGTGCAATACAGTCGAGACACGGTCCACGATGGTAGCAGAGGAGTCACACGGTGGCACGAAAAAAAACAATGCATCACGACTGACTTCGAGGCTATCACTGGGCAATCCGTCCGGGAGCTACCATCCTGAGGGTTGTTAGACTGGTGCCAGTGGGCAGTGGAACTCCTGCAAAACATTGTCTCACTGCCTTGGGGCAGTGGGCAGTGCACCTCGTGCAAAATACTGCGTCACTGCCTGGGGGCACTGGGCAGTGCAACTCCTGCAATACAGTGCCACACTGCCTGGGGGCAGTGGACAGTGCAACTCGTGCAACGCACTTCCTCGTTGCCGGGGGGCAGTGGGCAGTGCAACTCTTGCACTGCATTCCCTCACTACCTAGGGGCAATGCGCACTGCGACTCGCGCAATGCATTGCCTCATTGCCTGAGGGCAGTGGGCCGTGGAACTTTTGCAACAGAACGCCTCACTGCCTGAGGGGAGTGGGCAGTGCAACTTTTGCAATGCATTGCCTCACTGCCTAGAGACAGTGGGCAGTGCTACTCCTCGAATTCACTGCCTCGCTGCCTGGGGGCAGTGGGCAATGCAACTCTTCCAAAACACTGCCTCAGCGCCTGAGGGCAATGGGCAGTGCGCCTCCTGCAATGCACTGCCTCACTGCCAGGACAGTGGGCAGTGCTACTCCTGCAACACACTGCCTCATTGCCCAGGGGGAGTGGGCAATGCAACTCGTGCAACACACTGCCTCGCTGCCTAGAGGCAGTGGGCAGTGGAACTCCTGCAACGCATGGCCTCATTATCTGGGGGCAGTGGGCGGTGGAACTCCTGCAACACACGGCCTCAGTGCTTGGGCGCAGTGGGCAGTGGAACTCTTGCAATACACTGCCTAACCGCCTGGGGGCAATGGGCAGTGCAGCTGCTGCAATACAGTGCCACAGTGCCTGGGGGCACTGGGCAGTGGAACTCCTCCAACACATTGCCTAACTGCCTCTTAGGCGTCACAAGTTGCCCACCCCGCACCTGGCGCTATGGCCCGCGGAAGTCCATGTTGTAATGAGGGGGAAAGTATGTGAAAAGGGGTGTTATTTTTTGGGTACCCAAACCCCCCTGGTGGCAACATGCAAAAACAAGGTGTGTATTTGAAATATATGCCATCATTTACATTTCTGGAAACAGCCAAATTTTCAAAATAAAGACATTCAATCACCAAAATATAGTGTTGTTTTACATTTAGACCATTGCATTCCAGTGTGTGTGGGGGGGGGGGGGGGGTGCCTATTTTTCTCATCCCTTTGTTCGAGGTTGATCACAGAACCCCCCTATACACCACAAATGAGGGAACCCCAAACATACCTTTCATTGAAGCACACAGAAAACTATCCCAAAGCATGTACTTGTATTTCCTATTTTAACCAACCTGGCCGAAATTTCGGCCAGCTCGTCGAAAAATGTCCAAACACATGGTCCTATTTGACAGACAGGCCTAAGCTGGCCAAAATTTCGGCCAGGTCCATCGAAACTCCGAATATGATCACTGAAATGGGTACCTAAGACAGTAGACATGAGCAAGGAACACAGGAGCAGTGACATTTGAACAGGGTGTGCAACATAATATACTCAATTACAAGCAAATACTTGCCACCTAACGAATCAAAGCAGACTTTTGCAGTGCCTATGGGGAAACACAATAATAAAAGGCTGAAGAGGCTCAGGACTGCATGCTGGCCGAAATTTCGGCCAGACTTCATGCTGACAGGCAATATAAGCAGCAGGACTGGCATTAGCGCTTGCGCAGACCAGATGCACGGGGCTTCTTAGCACCTGTGTTAGCAGGCTGCTTGGCAGGGGCTGCAGCACCAGACTTGGCAGTGGCAGAGTTCTGTGACTGTGTGTTTCCACCCTGGGATGGTGAAAAATGATTCACAAACGTATTCATACCTTTGCCAGTAGGGGCAACAGTGCCTGAGGAGGAAGCTGGGGTGGCCTGAGCGCACTGCGTGCCACTGGGTGAGGGGGCAGGGGCAGTTTTGGGTTTCTTGTTTGGAGTGTGTGTCTCTGGTTGCGACTCTGCCTCCCCATCTTGCTCCTCAGGATCCTCATCTACATACCTAACCCCCGAACAATCCACAGGAAAACCTGCCCCCAAGTCGTGGTACACATCCTCCCATGACTTGGGGGGGCACGTGTCGGCGTTGGTGATACCTGCTCTGATGAGCTGAACAAAATCATCCGGCACAACAGTCTCCTCACCCAAAAGGGCACACACAACATTACAGTCCTTGGAAAACCTGGTAGACATCATGCTTGCAAAATACACAAATAGAGTCCCCAGCAAAAACCAGTTGCCTGCCCGTTCTTGGACCGGAACCAGGCTCAAAAGAAATGAGAACATTTCAACAGGCATCACAGACGACATGGGTCCTTCAGTAAAAGCCACATAACGGGGCAGCCTGTTATCAAAGGCAGTGGCAGAACAAATGGAAACCAGATGGGGCTAGAAGTGTACAGCGGGGTCTTGCTTGACAAATTGTAAAGTGCAACATCACACTGATACATATCCTCAGCCACAGTGGCCTTCAAAGCAGCAATGGTGGCTTTCACATCAGCAGACTCACCTGCAATGAACACAGGCACACCGGACAAAAGCAGCTGCGCAACCAGGTTATGCAAACCAGCTGTATAGAGGCGGGGCACCTCAATGACACAAGCAGCAAAGGGCAGTGAGCTAATGATACTGGGAACAGGGACTCCACAACGCATTGCCATCAGTTCCAAACGGCCTGACTCTGCAATGAGTTTGCCTGTGCTTGACTCAACGAGGGACTCCCTAGCACACTGGATACTGACCAGACCAGTATCAGATTTTTCGCAAACAGGCTTAGCAACAGGCTTCTGCAACAATCCCCGCAACCCCTCATATTTGGGTTCCTTCCACAGAGGGGCCTTAATTACTGCTGACCACGGGGGCCAGGGGCGCCACGTGGATATAGTGGACATGCCAACACAAGAGTTTCATAAGCACATATGTGGAGCCCTGTTGCGCATTTCTGTGCCTGTCTTGAGGTTCGTCTTCGACTAGCCCACTTGGGGCAAATTACATAGCTACCAACATCAAACAATAGCCATTGCCACGGATCTCTCAGTCGGCACACCACGCAAAACTTTCTCTCCCGGTTGGACAGGGGGAAGTGTCAGAAATAAATCAGACGACTGTTGGACACTAGTACAGGCAGTGTTGCGGTGACAGTGGGCTAAGAACCGACTCAGAAGAGCCTCACCCAGCTCCTCAGAGTGGATACACCCTAGGGAGGCGGAATGCCACTGACTCCAAAACAAAAGAGCAATAGCGGTGGTTTTCACATACTCCGTGGTTAACTGTTCCTCGGGCTTTAGGATGTTCAGCATGAGCAGTAGGGACATCTCAAGTGCCTGCTTAGCAACAATACCGGAACCTGCCCCCCGTCCCTCCCAGTTGCACTCATGAACCAAAGTCCCAATGCTGAAAGCAGCTGGACAGTATGTGTACAGCAAAGCCTTAAGGGCTAATAACATACGCAAACCCTTGCGTTGAATGGGTGTCAAGTCCCGCTGGCTATTGAGCAGGGAAGTGACGCGCTCATCTAGTCTGCCTCTATTGGACGATGTGGCTAGCATGAATCCAAGCAACGTCTTCTCCATATGGATGACCTTGACCTTGCGAGGGAGGATAGACCCAACCTGAAGGCTATTCCCCTGCTCCAAAAACTTAATGAACGGCAGGAACGCCCGGTACATCAATTCAACGCAGTAATTATAGCTATGCCATACTCCATACACCAAAGGAAAACCCAACAGTAATTGTGGTACATTCCAGGGAACATAAGCGGCACCATAACACAGCTTAAGTAGGGCAAAGTGTATTTTCATGTCCACAAGCAGTGGAACACAGTGTCTGGTGCGGTGTTCCACACTTGACAAATCAACCACGAGTTGCAAAAGCTCTTTGTGTGTGCCGGAGCGGGGCTCAGACAGGAAAAAGGGTCTCCAGTTGAGGGAACGAACATTTTTTCTGGCAATATCCAAAGGAGCACGAACCCAAACTCTCTGAATACCTTGGTTGGCAACATCAATGAGATCAAACAATGCTCTATGTGAGCGAAAGATGTCATCTGCAACCTTTGGTACCCTGGCCTCAATTTCGGCCAGCTCCGGCAGACCCCGGTATGCAGGTAGGGCAGTAGTGTGCAAAACAGCAACAGCTGTACAGTTTAGGGTTAAGTCGGGTGAATGGGGATCAGCTCCCGGCCTGTAACGCCTCAGGTTATCAAACCATATACAAACTTGCCTACAGTGCATGGTGTTCCACAAGTTGTGTGCTGCTAGTCCAGCACGATGGTGAATGGACTCCTGCTTACTGTTACACTGACCAAGGACTCCTACCTTACGGCGTTGGCGGCAGGACATAATACCCCAGTTGTAACCATACCCACAGTTAGAGTATGGGAGGGCCAAACGACGCAGCAGGCAGTATAGGGCATGGAACTGTGACAAAAATGTCCTGTACCATCGTGGGGGCTTCTTCATAGTGGCGGCGGCCTTCAACTGTGTCAGGGAGTGCCGGCTCCTGCGATTCTTCCGCAACAAGAGGCAGAATTGCAAAAGCTTTTGCAGAGTCCCACCACGTAATGCATTTCGCAACAGCCCTTTGGCTGTAGTAGCAAAAACACCAGTAACTGCAGCATGTACAACATTGACAGTAATAGCAGAAGACATTAATGCTGCGACAAGAAAACAGTTATGTAGGAGTGTATGGTGTAATACTCATGAACAACGACAATTGCAAGCTGGCCGAAATTTCGGCCAGGTGTGTTCGAAAGGGAAATAATTGCTTAAATGTTCAAAAATAGGAAAAGCTGGCCGAAATTTCGGCCAGCCCGCCCAAAAACCAGAATATAAGTGCTTGAATAGTGAACAGACCAAAAAGCTGGCCGAAATTTCGGCTAGCCCTAAGAAAAATGAAAATAATCATGCCTATTCACCAGGAAACCAAAAAGCTGGCCGAAATTTCGGCCAGAAGGGTCAAAAACCGCATATACACATAGTTGTTTGCAATGTTACCCAAAACCTGGCCGAAATTTCGGCCAGCTTCAGAAAAACGTCAAATACAACACACTAGAAGACGGGGATACACAAGGCTAACATATCAACACGTATTTCAACGGGTGTCACACAGCTCTGCCAACAACTTTGGTCACATAGGTCAAATAACATACTCAAAGTAGAAATGTAGAATATTGTCCAATCGCGCGTATACGGGGTCCTAGAGGGTGGGCAACTTGTGACGCCTAAGTGCCTTGGGGCAGTGCACAGTGCAACTCGTGCAATGCATTGCCGCACTGCCTGGGGGTAATGGGCAGTGGAATTGCTGCAATGCACCGCCTCACTCCTTGGGAGCAATGGGCAGTGGAACTGTTGCAACACACTGCCTCACTGACTGGGGGCTTTTGCAACGCAACGCCTCATTGCCTGGCGGCATTGGGCAGTTCAACTCATGCAATGCACTGCCTCACTGACTGGGGAAAGAGGGCATGCCACTCCTGCAAACACTGCCTCACTGCCTTGGGGCAGTGGGCAGTGGAACTGGTGCAAAACACTGCTTCACTGCCTGAGGGCAATGGGAAGTGCAACTCCTGCAATGTATTGCCTCAATGCCTGGGCCCAATGGGCAGTGGAACTGTTGCAACACACTGCCTCACTGTGTGGGGGCTTTTGCAACGTAACGCCTCACTGCCTGGCGGCATTGGGCAGTTCGGCTCTTGCAATGCATAGCCTCACTGACTCTGGGCAGAGAGTAGTGCCACTCCGGCAAACACTACCTCACTGCCTTGGGGCAGTGGGCAATGCAACTCCTGCAATGCACGCAATACTCTCGCAATACATTGCCACACTGTCTGAGGGCAGTGGGCAGTGGGACTCCTACAATGCACTGTCTCACTGCCAGGGGGCAATGGGCAGTGGAACTATTGTAACACACTGCCTCACTGTCTGGGGGCAGTGGGCAGTGCTACTCCTGCAATACACTGCCTCAATGCTTGGGGGCAATGGGCAGTGGAACTCATGCAAGACACTGCCTCACTGCCTTGGGGCAGTGGGCATTGCAACTCCTGCAATGCACTGCATCACTGCCTAGGGGCAGTGGGCATTGGAACTCCTGCAACGCACTTCGTGGATGCCCAGGGGCAGCGGGCAATGGAGCCCCAGCAACAAACTGCCTCACTACCTTTGGGCAGTGGACAGTGGGACTCCTGCAACACACTCCCTCACCTCCTCGGAGCAGCGGGTAGTGCAACTTCTGCGACACACCGCCCCATTGCCTGGGGGCATTGGGCGTTGCAACTCCTGCAAGGCACTGTCTCATCGCCTGGGGGCCGTGGGCAGTGTAACTGCTATAATGCACGGCCTCATTGCCTGGAGGCAGTGCTACTCGTGCAATACACTGCCTCACTGCCTGGGGGCGTGGGCAGTAGAACTTGTGCAATACACTGCCTCGCTGCTTGGGGGCAATGGGCAACGGAACTCCTGCAACACAGTGCCACACTGTCTGGGGGAAGTGGGCAGTGGAACTCCTGCAATACACTTCCACACTGTTTGGGGGCAGTGGGCAGTGGAACTCGTGCAATGCACTGCCTCACTGCCTGGGGGCGGTGGGCAGCGGCCTCTTGCAATACACTCTTGCAATACACTGCCTCCGTGCGTGGTGGTAGTGGGCACTGCAACTCCTACAACGCACTGCCTCAATGCCCGGGGGCAGTGGGCAGTGCAACTTCTGCAATGCACTGCCTCACTGCCTGGGGGCCGTGGGCAGTGGAACCCTTGCAACGCATGGGCTCATTGTATAGGGGCAGTGGGCGGTGGAACTCCTGCAACACACAGCCTCACTGCCTGGGGGCAGTGGGCAAGGAACTTCTGCAATGCACTGCCTCACTGCCTGGGGGCGGTAGGCAGCGGCCTCCTGCAATACACTCTTGCAATACACTGCCTCCGTGCGTGGTGGTAGTGGGCAGTGCAACTCCTGCAACGCACTGCCTCAATGCCCGGGGGCAGTGGGCAGTGCAACTTCTGCAATGCACTGCCTCACTGCCTGGGGGCCGTGGGCAGTGGAACCCTTGCAACGCATGGGCTCATTGTATAGGGGCAGTGGGCGGTGGAACTCCTGCAACACACAGCCTCACTGCCTGGGGGCAGTGGGCAAGGAACTTCTGCAATGCACTGCCTCACTGCCTGGGGGCGGTAGGCAGCGGCCTCTTGCAATACACTCTTGCAATACACTGCCTCCGTGCGTGGTGGTAGTGGGCAGTGCAACTCCTGCAACGCACTGCCTCAATGCCCGGGGGCAGTGGGCAGTGCAACTCCTGCAATGCACTGCCTCACTGCCTGGGGGCCGTGGGCAGTGGATCCCTTGCAACGCATGGGCTCATTGTATAGGGGCAATGGGCGGTGGAACTCTTGCAACACAGAGCCTCACTGCCTGGGGCCAGTGGGCAAGGAACTCCTGCAATGCACTTCCTCACTGCCTGAGGTCAGTGGGCAGTGCAACTCTTGCAACGCAGTGCCGCAGTGTGCAGGGGCACCGGGCGTGGCAGCTGCTGCAATGCACTGCCTCAGCGCCCGGGGGCATTGGGCACTGGAACTGGTGCAATACACGGCCTCATTTCTTGGAGGTAGTGGGCAGTGGAACTGCTGCAACACATTGCCTCACTGCCTGGGGGCACTGTGTAGTGCAACTCGTGCAACACACTGCCTCCCTGCTGGGGGGCAGTGGGCAGTGCACTCCTGGAATGCGTTGCCTCACTGCATCGGGGTAGTGGGCGGTTGGAATGTTGCAATGCACTGCCTCACTGCCCGGGGGCACTGGGCAGCGGCACTTCTGCAACACACCGCCTCATTGCCTACGGGTAGTGGGCCCTGCAACTCCCGCAATACACTGCCTCATTGCCTGGGGGCGGTGGGCAGTGGAACTTTTGCAATGCTCCGCCTCACCGCCTGGGGGAAGTGGCAAGTGCAACTCCTGCAACACACGGCCTCAGTGCCTAGGGGCAGTGCGCAGTGCAACCCCTAAAATACTCAGTGCCTGGGGACAATGGCAGTGCAACCCCTAAAACACATTAACTCACTGCCTGGGGGCAGTGGGCAGTTGGACTCTTGCACTGTACTACCTCTCTGCCCGGGGGCAAAGCGCAATGCAACTCGTGCAACGCACCGCCTCATCGCCTAGAGGCAGGGGGCCGTGCAACTGTTGCAATACACTACCTCATTGCTTGGGGGCAGTGGGCACTGCAACTTCTGTATTGCACTGCCACATCGCCTTGGGGCTATGGGCGGTGGATCTTCTGCCACGCACCGCCTCGCTGCCTGGGGGCGGGAAGCAGTGCAACTGCTGCGATACATTGCCTCACTGCTTGGGCGTAGTGGGCTACTCCCGAAGCACGGGCACACCAGCCTGGGGTGACCGGGAGTCTCGCCTAGGCGGTGGTCGGTGCTCAAAAGGGGGCGTGCGCAGGGCAACAACTCCCAAAGCCCCCCGCGGCCCGCAAACGCGGCCGGATGTGCACTGCATGCATGGTGGGCCGCTATGGAGAGTCGTCGGGACAGCCATCACGCGTCCCGAAGGCCGACTGTGAGGCTCAAGATCGACCCTAAAATCAAATGAAATCAAATCCCTGCCCCCACGCTAGTGTGCCGGTGCCTTGGGAGCTGCTACCCCCCACAAGCCCCCCTGGACGCGCCGACCACCGCATGGGCACGACTCCCCGTCCCCCACACGCTGATGCGCCCGGGCCTTGGGGGTTGATGCCCCCCGTAAACCCTCCTTGAGCGCCAACCACCGCCTGGGCACGACTCCCCGCCCCCCGAGGCTTGTATAGGAGTGTCGCAAAAGCTACAGCCGGGCCGCAGCGCACGCACCGCCAATGGTGCACCCGGCATATTGTTACACCTCTGGCTCTACTGCTGCTGTGCAGCCAACAAGCCTCACAGCGGGTGGCGGTTTGGTCTATGCAACAGGTCTATTTTTTGGTGTTTTTTGGTGTTTTTTGGTGTTTTTTTGATGTTTTTTGGTGTCTTTTGGATGTTTTTTGGCTACTTGTTGTGCCCATTTGCACCCAAAAAGGATTTTTTTCATGGTTTGTTGGGGGTTGGGGGGTGGGTAGGCCTGGGGGCAGTGGACGTCACACCATTGGATGCGTGGATTCTTTTGGTTTTTTCTGGAAATTTGGGTGTTTTTTGGTTTTTTGGACAGCACAAGATGCTGCAGCAGCTTGTTTGGTGTCATGTTTGTCCTGGTGCACTAGATGTAGTTCCTGAATGGTTGTTTTTATGTCAACCTGCCTTTTGCAATTCTGTAATTCATATACCAAACCCTCCGGCCCTGCACGAGACTACAAAAACATGCACTGAACAAATCATAACGCCGAGCCTTCTCATTATGTAAACACGGTTTACATCAGCGCACTTGCGCATCGATGACGGCGTCCATTGGGCTGGCTCCAAGCCATGCACCCGTTCTTGATTGCGGTCAGTGTTCAGAAATCAGGTGGCCACTCGCTCCCCTCCCGCTCTCGCACCTCAGCACTGTCGTGCTCCTGCCCCGGGCAAAAATTTGCCTCCCCCCCCAACTGCTCGCTATCGCTAATAGGTTGCGGGTCAGTTTTGCTATCGCCAATAGGTTGCGGGTTAGTTTTGCGTCTCTTCACAACTGGCTGCGGACGATGGTCTTGACAGTCCACTGATTGAACGTCCCCTCCGTCCATGTCTGCAGATTGATTCTGATCTTCACACAGGTCTGCACACACACGGAAGGAACAGTCGGAAACTTGTCTGACACTGCCTACCTCTGGGCCGGGGCACGATACACGAACTGCAAACAGACGGGCACGCACTGTGAGGCATGTTTCTAGCTGGTTTTTTCTGTCGCTTCAGCCACCGGGCGCGATACACTGACGTACTGATTTTACTAGGGGGGGGGGGGGGCAGTGGGTGAACAAACCTTGCGATACTTGGTCTGCCGCACCGCCATGTTCTTGATTCTGGCTGTGACCTGCGCATACATCTGCATACAACCAGGCACGCACAGTGACACAGTGACACTGTTTTCAGCCACCAAGCGCGATACACTGAGTTACTGATTTTTCTGGAGGGGGGGGGGGGGGGTGAACAAACCTTGCGATACTTGGTCTGCCGCACCGCCATGTTCTTGATTTTGGCTGTGACCTGCTCGTACATCTGCAGACAACCAGGCACGCATAGTGACACAATGACACTGTTTTCAGCCACCAAGCGCGATACACTGACGTACCGATTTTTCTGGGGGGGGGAGGGGGGCAGTGGGTGAACCAACCTTGCGATACTTGGTCTGCCGCAGCGCCATGTTCTTGATTCTGGTTGTGACCTACGCGTACATCTGCATACAACCAGGCACGCACAGTGACACAGTGACGCTGTTTTCAGCCACCAGGCGCGATACACTGAGTTACTGATTTTTCTGGGGTGGGGGGGGGGGGCAGTGGGTGAACAAACCTTGCGATACTTGGTCTGCCACACCGCCATGTTCTTGATTCTGGCTGTGACCTGCGCGTACATCTGCAAACAACCAGGCACGCACAGTGACACAGTGACGCTGTTTTCAGCCACCAAGCGCGATACACTGAGTTACTGATTTTTCTGGAGGGGGCGGGGGGGGGGGTGGGTGAACAAACCTTGCGATACTTGGTCTGCCGCACCGCCATGTTCTTGATTTTGGCTGTGACGTGCTCGTACATCTGCAGACAACCAGGCACGCATAGTGACACAGTGACGCTGTTTTCAGCCACCAGGCGCGATACACTGACGTACCGATTTTTCTGGGAGGGGGGGGGGGCAGTGGGTGAACAAACCTTGCGATACTTGGTCTGCCGCACCGCCATGTTCTTGATTCTGGCTGTGACCTGCGCGTACATCTGCAGACAACCAGGCACGCACAGTGACACAGCAACGCTGTTTTCAGCCACCAAGCGCGATACACTGAGGAACTGATTTTTCTGGAGGGGGGGGGAGGGGGGGGGGGGGGGGACAAACCTTGCGATACTTGGTCTGCCGCACCGCCATGTTCTTGATTTTGGCTGTGACCTGCTCGTACATCTGCAGACAACCAGGCACGCACAGTGACACAGTGACGCTGTTTTCAGCCACCAGTCGCGATACACTGAGTTACTGATTTTTGTGGGGTGGGGGGGCAGTGGGTGAACAGACCTTGCGATACTTGGTCTGCCGCAGCACCATGCTCTTGATTCTGGGACGTGTAGTAGTGCCGAATTGCCGGGGAGGCCTCGGCCAGCAGCTTTGCGCTCCCGAAAAACGGCGCAGCGCAAAACGCGCGCACACCATTGTGGGGTACGTGCGGATGAAAAAGCGGACGGCTCTGGCGGCTAAGGCGCCCCACCGGCGTTGACATAGGACACCAGACTTTAGCAGGGTCGTGCGCAGTGCATCGCACATGGTGCGCAGGACACCAAGACGGGCAAGAGCATGGTTCCAGTGCAAGGCAATAGCCTGCATCCCGTCGGCAACGATATCCAGGAAACCATAATTGCCAGCAGCCATAGCATCACGGAAGGCTAGGTCTGCTCTATGGCAATTCGCGTGGAAGGGCACCACGACACTGAAGCCGAGTAATTCAGTTTGCAGCGACCTCAAGCGTCCGAAGACGCCGGTGTTCGCGCCCTGCATGACGTCGGCTCCATCTGCACAGTACCAAAATAGGCGAGCAACCCATTCCTCAACGGGAGCACACGCCCGGAGGAGTGCACGCTTGTATGAAGCCACAATGGCACCGGCGTCCCCGCTCTTCAGATACTCACATCCTAGGTACGAGGTGGTCACCAGACCATTCCGGACAGTGCGCGTGTACAACAGCTCCTCCTTACGTGCACCCCTGTCCGTGCAGAGTCCGATGCCAATCCGAAGAATTGGCTGGCCATGATGGCAGCACCCTAGTCTGCGCGGTATGGGGCAGCAATGGCATGCAGAATGGTGACGGACGCGGTCTGTCCGTGATATGAGGGAGTGATGGAGCCCTCTGTCAAAGTGACAAGCTCAGCATCCCGGGAAGATCATTAAAGGCACCATCTCGCTTCGCGATGCCGTACACGGCAGCGAAAAGACCGCATATGGAGGACTGTACTGGGCTGGCAAGAGCACCAACCACAGAGGATGATGCCCCAGCACTATTCCAAAGTGCCAAGGACTTAGCGTGTAATCCACACGTGGTGTGGTCCTTGACAGTTGATAACCGCAAGCATGAATCGCCGTCCACATATTACTGGCATAAACCCTGTTGAGGGTATTCTCAGCACGCTACACACCACATTAAGCCATTCTCGTGACACAACCATGGGCAACCTTCACGCCACTTTGGCTTAAATTTCCGAACTTTAGGCTGTGGAGGCGGTGGTGCAGGCCTTGGAGCAGAGCACACATGGCAAACTGCGACCAACAGCACAGCGGTGGAACATCGCTGGTGGACACGTCGCTTGCACTGTTTGCAAGTGCGCATAACGCCGGCTGACGGTGAATCACAGACGCGGCATACACAACGTAGGCACTTGCCATGTTGTGTGCAGATCTCATGGGCGTCCTTTTGGCACAGCGTGCAAACACGAGTGCACCATGCAACTTCTCGTCACAACAGGCACATGGAGCCGAGATGGTAGAGAAGTGGGACATCACCGCTGTTGGCCTCAATTGAGCGGGTGCGTCCTCGGGGACCCGTGGCGGTGCTTCCCCGGGGTCTTTGTCTGTGAATTCCCAGCCATGACGTGTCTTTTGCTTTTCAGCAGCACGTGTGACTTGCGTACGGTATATCTTCAGTCCGTGCGCCGTTGTGAGGTAATCCGTAGCTTCAGTAGCACTGGAATACCGCGTCCATTGTCCGCCGGTGGAACGCAGCCAAACGGGCAGGCTGCGAGAGTTCGACATGGTGTCTATGAGAGAAAAGAATGAGGGTGGAATGTGTAAGCTAATACCATATTGATTCGTGCTAGAGCTTTACATCTGAAGTCGGTTCGTAACTTTTGTGATTTCGTACACGAATGCACACATGCACAACCCATGCCCATCCCCTTCGTTTGCATTCCATGGCCATATCCGCAAGCCTATACCGTCCCACTCTCTTCAAACGAATGCCATGTCCCGAGCACCTATAAAGGTACCTAATGAACCTGAAACAATTGTGTCATCCACACCTGATCCTATCAGGGTACCTGATGAACCTGTAGGGATCGAATTGCGTTGCGCAAAACGCGTGCAGCAGGTAGATTATGCAAAGACAAAAGTCAAAAGATGTGGTATTGGAGTGCCATGAAATGTGGTCACATGTGCTAAAACACACCAAAAAACACCAAAAAACACCAAAAAACACCAAAAAACACCAAAAAACACCAAGAAACACCCGAAAACAATGGAAAACGTGGATTTGGGCCAAAAAACGGCGTTTTTTGCCATATGACAGGTGGCGCGACGGGTAATTAAGGGAGGCTTGGCAGCCAACCCTCGGCCCGTTACCGTCGAGGGGCCATGGGGGTGCAACAGCCGCACTCAAGGTGCAGCGCGCGCACGGCAGCAGCTGCAGCCCCTGTCTCGCAGCACTTCTCGCACTGCATCCACACTGCAGCTAAGATCGCTCCCCTATGCAGCTTTGCACAGGGCGAGGGTACAGGTTCCCCTCCCGGCTACACCATTGCACAGCGCCGTGCGACAGCTTCCAGTCCCCTATGCTCCATAGCACAGGGCTGAGGGACAAGGGCCGTTCCCCTGTGCACCAGAGCATAGGGCAGAGGAACATTTTCCCCTCGCCTGTGCACCTCAGCACAGGACGGAGGGACAGCTTTCCCTCCCTTGTGCACCAAACCACAGGGTGGAGGGACAAGTTCCGCTCCCCTGTGCACCTCAGCACAGGACGGAGGGACAGCTTTTCATCCCTTGTGCACCAAAGCATAGGGCGGAGCGACAGGTCCGCCTCACCTATGCACCATAGCAAAGGGCAGAGCGACAAGTGCCCCTCCCCTTTGCACCTTAGCACAAGACGGAGCGGCAGGGTCCCCTCCGCAGTACACCGCAGCACAAGGCAGAGGGAGACGTTCTCCCCCCGTGTGCACCACAGCACAAGGCGGAGAAACAGGTTCCCCTCCCCTGTGCACCACAACACAGGGCAGGGGGACACGTTCTCCTCCCCCGTGCACCACAGTGCATGGCGGGGGGACAAGTTCCCCTCACCTGCGCACCGCGGCAGAGGACGCAGCGACAGGGTCCCCTCCCCTGTGCACCACAGCACAGGGTAGCGGGAAAGGTTCCCCTCCCTTCTGCACCATAGCACAGTGGCCAAATACATATTCCCCTCGCCTGTGCACCTTAGCACAAGACGGAGCGACAGGTTGCCCTCCCTTTTGCACCACGGCACAAGATGAAGCAACATGTTCTCCGCCCCTGTGTACCTCAGCACAGGACGGGGCGACAGGTTCCCCTCCCCTATGCACCACGGCATAGGACGGAGCGTCAGGGTCCCCTGCCCTCGTGCACCAGAGTACGTGGCGGAGGGAAAAGTGCCGCTGCCCTGTGCACCATAGCACACTACCGAGGGACGGGTTCTCCTCCCCTGTGCAACACAGCACAGGGCAGAGGAATAGAGTCCCCTTCGCTATGCACCACAGGACAATGGGGAGGGACAAGTGCTCCTCTCCGTGCACCACAGTACGTGGCGGAGGAAAAGGTGCCGCTCCCCTCTGCACCATAGCACACTACCGAGAAAGGTTCTGCTGCCATGTGCACCTCAGCACGAGACTGAACGACAGGTTGGTCTCCCCTGTACACCGCAGCACGAGACGGAGCGACAGGGTCCCCTCCCCTTTGCACCGCAGTACGTGGCGGAGAGACAGGTGCCGCTCCTTTGTGCACCATAGCAGACTGCCGAGAAAGGTTCTCCTCCCCTGTGCACCACGGCGCAGGACGGAGGGACATGCCGCTCCCCTATGCACCATAGCATAGTGCCGGGGAGAAAGGTTCCCCTCCCATGTGCACCTGAGCATAGGACGGAGCAACACGTTCCCCTCCCCTCTGCACTACGGCACAGGACACAACGGCACTGTCCCCTCCCCTGTGCACCACAGTACGGGCGAGGGAAAGGTGCCCCTCCCCTGTGCGCAATAGCGCACTGCCGAGGGATAGGTTCTCCTCCCCTGTGCAACACATTACAGGGCAGAGGGACAGAGTCCCCTTCCTTGTGCACCACAGGACAGTGCGGAGCGACAAGTGCTCCTCCCCTATGCACCACGGCTCAGGACAGAGCGACACGGTCCCCTCCCCTGTGCACCAGAGTATGTGGCGGAGGGACAGGTGCCGCACCCCTGTGCACCAGAGCACAATGCCGGAGGACAAGTTCTCCTCCCATTTGCATCTCACCACAGGACGGAGCGACACGTTCCCCTACCCTGCGCCAGAAGGCACAGGACAGAGCGACAGGGTCCCCTCCCCTGTGCACCACAATACGTGGCGGAGGGACAGGTGCCGCTCTCCTGTGCACCATACCACAATGCCGAAGGACTGGTCCTCCTCCCATGTGCACCTCAGCACGGGATGGAGCGACAGGTTCCCCTCCCCTGTGCACCACGGCAGAGGACGGTGCGGCGTGATCCCGTTCCCTGTGCACCACAGTGCGTGATGAGGGACACGTGCCGCTCTTCTGTGCACTGTAGCTGTCTACCAAGAATGGTGCTGCTCCCCTATGCACCACGGCACAGCATGGAGGGACACGTTCCTCTGCCCCGTGCACCATAGGACAGTGCGAAGGGACAGGTTCTCCTCCCCTGTGCACCACGGCACACGACGGAGCGACAAGGTCCCCTCCCCTGTGGACCACAGCACAGAACGGAGGGACAGGTTCCCCTCCCCTGTGAACGGTAGCACAGGACGGAGGGACAGGTTCTCCTCTCCTATGCACCATAGCACAAGACGGAGGGTCGGGTTCTCCTCCCCTGTGCACCACAACACAGGGCGAAGGGACAAGGCCCCCTCCCCTCGGCACCATAGCACAAGATGGAGGGTCCGGTTCTCCTCCCCTGTGCACCACAGCACAAGGCGGAGGGACAGTGTCCCCTCCCCTGTGCACCCCAGCACAAGGCGGAGGGATAGGTTGTCCACCCGTGTGCACCATAACCCAGGACAGAGGATCAGGTTCCCATCCCCTGTGCACCATAGCATAGGGGGGGGGGGACATTTTCCCCTCCCCTGTGCACCATACCACAAGGCGAAGGGACGGGTTCCCCTCCCCTGTGCACCGCAGCACAGGGCGGAGTGACAGCTTCCCCTCCCCTGTGCACCACAACACAACGCGGAGGGACACGTTCTCCACCCCTCTGCACCATAGCACAGGTCAAAGGGTCGGGTTCCCCTCTCCTGTGCAGCATTGCACAAGGCGGAGGGAGAGGTTCCCCTCCCCTCGGCACCATAGCAAAGGGCGGGGGCACAAGTTCCCCTCCTCTCTACACCATAGCATAGGAAAGAGGGACGGGTTCTCCTCCCCTTTGCACCATAGCATAGGGCAGAGGGACACATTCTCCTCGCCTCTGCACCATAGCACAGGACGGAGGGTCCGGTTCTGCTCCCCTATGCACCATCACCCAGGGCGGGGGGACAGCTTCCCCTCCCCTTAGCACCACAGCACAGGGCGGAGGGACGGGTTCACCTCGCCCGTGCACCACAGCACAGGGCGGAGGGACAGGTTCCCCTCCCTTGTGCAGCATTGCACTGGACGGAGGGAAAGGTTCTCCGCCCTTGTGCACTACAGCACTGGACTGAGTAAAAGGTGGGCCTCCCTCGTGCACCACAACACAGGGCGGAGGGACAAGTTGCCCTCCCCTATGCACCATAGCACGAGACGGAGGGACAGGTTCTCCTCCCTAGTGCACCATAGCACAGGACGGAGGGACAGGTGCTCCACCCTTGTCCACTACAGTACAAGGCGGAGAGACAGGTTCCCCTCCTCTGTGCACCATAGCACAAGACAAAGGGACACGTGCGCCTCTCTTGTCCACTACAGCACGGGGCGGAGGGACTAGTTCCCCTCCCCTGTGCACCATTGCACAGGACGAAGAGACAGGTCCCCCTCCATGTGCACCACAGCAAAGGATGGAAGGACAAGATGTGCTCCTTGTGCACCTTTGCACGTGGCAAGGGGACAGCGCCCCCGCCCTGTGCACCATAGCACAGGACAGACGGACACGTTCCCCTCCCCTATGCACCATAGCAAAGCACGGAGGGACGGGTTCCCCTCCCCTGTGCACCGTAGGACATGGCGGAGGGACACGTTCCCCTCGCGTGTGCACCACAGCACAGTGCAAAGGGATAGGATTTCCTCCCCTGTGCACCACACCACAGGGGGGAGGGACAAGGTCCCCTCCCCTGCGCACCACAGCACACGGCGCAGGGACAAGTGATGCACCCCTGTGCACCACAGCACACGACGGAGGGACATGTTCTCCACCCCTGTGCACCATAGCAAAGAACGGAGGGTCACGTTCCGCTCCGCTGTGCACCATAGCCCAGGGTGGAGGGACAAATTCCCCCCCCTTGTGCAGCATACCACAAGGCGCAAAGACGGCTTTCCTTCCCTATGCACCACAGCAAAGGGAGAAAGACAAGTTCCGCTCCCTTGTGCACCATAGCACAAGACCAAGGGACACGTTCTCCTCCCTTGTGCACCACAACACAGGGCAGAGGAACAGGTTCACCCCTGTGCAATATAGCACAAGATCGAAGGTGCGGTTATCCTCCCCTGTGCACCACAGCCAGTGGCGAAGGGACAGGTGCGCCTCCCGTGTGCATCACATCACACGACGGAGGGGAAGGTTCCCCTGCCCTATGCACCACAGCACAGCGGGAGGGACAGGTTCTCCACCGCTCAGCACCATAGCACACGACGGAGGGTCAGATTCTCCTCCCTTGTGCACCACAGCACAAGGCGGAGGGACACCTTCCCCTCTCCTGTGCACCATGGCACAGAGCGGAGGTACGGGTTCACCCGTGTGCACCATAGCACAGGACAAAGAGACATGTTCTCCTCCCCTGTGTGCCACGTCACATGACGGAGGAACAAGCTGCACCCCTGTGCACCACAGCACGGGGCGGGGGAACAGGTTCCCCGGCCCTGTACACCATAGCACAGACTAGAGCGACAGGTTCTCCTCCCCTGTGCACCATAGCACACGATGGAGGGATAGGTTCTCCACGCCTGTGCACCACAACACACGACAGTGCAACACGGTCGCCTGCCCTATTCACCATAGCACAGGACGAAGCGACATGTGCTCCTCCCGTGTGCACTACACCACAGGGCGGAGGGACTGGTTCCGCGCCCCTGTGCACCATTGCAAAGCACGGGGGGACATGTTCCCCTCCCTTGTGCGCCATAGCACAGGAGGAAGGCACATGTTCCCCTCCCATGTGCGCCACAGCACAGGGCGGGGGTACAAGTTCTCCTCCCCCGTGCAGCACAGCACAGGACGGGGGGACACGTTCCCCTCCCGTGTGCACCACAGCACAGGGCGGAGGGACACGTTCCCGTCCTCTGTGCACCATGGGTTAGGAAGGAGGGATGAGTTCCTCTCCAATGTGCACCATAGCACAGGTCGGGGGGACAAGTTCTCCTCCCCCATGCAGCACACAACAGGACGGAGGGACGAGTTCCTCCCCATTGTACACCACAGCACAGCGCGGAGGGACAGGTTCCCCTCCAATGTACATCACAGCACAGGACGGAGGGACAGGTTCCCCTCCCCTGTGCACCTCAGCACAGGGCGGGGGAGCAGGTTTTCCTCCCCTAGGCACCTTAGCACATCACGGGGGAACACATGCTCCTCCCCCGTGCACCACAGCACAGGATGGAGGGACAAGTTCCCCTTCCATGTGCACCACAACACAGGGCGGAGGGACGGGTTTCCCTCCCCTGTGCACCATAGCACAATACAGAGAAACAGGTTCCACTGCCCTATGCACCACAGCACAGGACGGGGGGACTGGTTCCTGTCCCCTGTGCACCACAGCACAGAACGGAGGGATAGGTTACCCCCCCTTGTGCACCATAGCACAATACCGAGGGGTATGTTCCCCTCCCCCGTGCAGCACAGCACAAGACGGAGTGACAAGTTCCCCCCCCTTGTGCACCAGAGGACAGGGCGAAGGGACAGGTTCCGCTCCCCTTTACACCATAGCACAGGACGGAGGGACAGGTTCCCCTCCCGGGTGCACCTCAGCACAAGGCGGAGGGACGGGTTCCCCTCACCTATGCACCATAGCACAGACCGGAGGGACACGTTCCCCTCCCGTTCGCACCACAGCACAGGGCGGAGGGACAGCTTCCCCTCCCCTGCGCACTGTGGCACAGGGCGGAGGGAGAGGTTCCCCTCCCCTGTGCACCATAGCACAGGGCGGGGGGACAAGTTGTCCGCCCCTGTGCACCACAACACACGGCAGAGGGACAGATTCCCCCCCCTTGTGCACCACAGCACAGGGCGGAGGGACAGGTTCCCCCCCCTTGTGCACCGCAGCACAGGGCGGAGGGACAAGTTCTCCTCCCCTTTACACCATAGCACAGGAAGGAGGAATAGGTTCCTCTGCCCTATGCAACGGAGCATAGGGCGGAGGGACAGTTTTTCCTCCCGTAGGCACCTTTGCACAGGGCGGAGGGGGAAGTTCTCCTCCCCGTTGCACCATTGCATAGGGCCGGAGGAGAGCTTTTCCTCCCCCAAGCAACAGAGCACTGGGCAGAGGGACAGGTTCCCCTCCCGTGTGCACCACACCACAAGCCGGAGGGACACGTTCCCCTCCCTTTTGCACCACAACACAAGGCGGAGGGACACGTTCCCCTTGCATTCGCACCCCACGTTCCCCTCCCCTGCGCACCAGAGCACAGGGCGGACGGAGAAGGTCCCCTCCCCTGTGCACCATAGCACAGGGCACAGGGACAGGTTGTCCTCCCCTTTGCACCACAGCACAGGGCGGAGTGATAGGGTCCCCTCCCTTACGCACCACAGCACAGGGCGGAGCGACAAGGTACCCTCCCTTATGTACCACAGTATAGGGCGGAGGGAAAGGTTCCCCTCCCCTGTGCAACACAGCACAAGGCGGAGGGACAGGTACCCCTTCCTTGTGCACCTTTGCAGAGGGCGGAGGGACATGTGCACTTTCCTTGTGCCCCACAACGTACTACGAAGCGACAAGGTCCCCTCCCCTGTGCACCATAGCACAGTGCGGAAGCACAGGTTCTCCCCTGTGCACCACGGCACCATACGGAGCGACATGTTCTCCTCCCCAATGCACCACGGCACACGACGGTAAGACACAGTCCCCTCCCCTGTGCACCATGGCCCAAGGCGGTGGGACACGTTCCCCTCCCCGTTGCAGCATAGCACAGGGCGAAGGGACAAGTTCCCCTCCCTTGTGTTTCATAGCACAGAGGAAGGCACATGTTCCCCTCCCATGTGCGCCACAGTACTGGGCGGGGGTACAAGTTCTCCTCCCCCGTGCAGCACAGCACAGGACGGGGGGACACGTTCCCCTCCCGTGTGCACCACAGCACAGGGCGGAGGGACACGTTCCCGTACTTTGTGCACCATGGGTTAGGACGGAGGGATGCGTTCCCCTCCGATGTGCACCATAGCACAGGGCGGGGGGACAAGTTCTCCTCCCCCATGCAGCACACAACAGGACGGAGGGGCGGGTTCCTCCCCCTTGTGCCCCACAGCACAGCGCGGAGGGACAGGTTCACCTCCCATGTACATCACAGCACAAGACGAAGGGATAGGTTCCCCTCCCCTGTGCACCTCAGCACAGGGCGGGGGAGCAGGTTTTCCTCCCCTAGGCACCTTAGCACAGCACGGGGGGACACGTTCTCCTCCCCCGTGCACCACAGCACAGGATGGAGGGACAAGTTCCCCTTCCATGTGCACCACAACACAGGGCGGAGGGACGGGTTTCCCTCCCCTGTGCACCATAGCACAATACAGAGAAACAGGTTCCACTGCCCTATGCACCACAGCACAGGACGGGGGGACTCGTTCCTGTCCCCTGTGCACCACAGCACAGGCGGAGGGACAGGTTACCCCCCCTTGTGCACCATAGCACAATACGGAGGGACATGTTCCCCTCCCCCGTGCGGTATAGCACGGGACGGAGGGACAAGTTCCCCCCCCATGTGCACCAGAGGACAGGGCGGAGGGACCGGTTCCGCTCCCCTTTACACCATAGCACAGGACGGAGGGACAGGTCCCCCTCCCTTGTGCACGTCAGCACAAGGCAAAGGGAGACGTTCCCCTCCCCTGTGCACCATAGCACAGACTGGAGGGACACGTTCCCCTCCCGTTCGCACCACAGCACAGGGCGGAGGGACAACTAACCCTCCCCTGCGCACCATGGCATAGGGCGGAGGGAGAGGTTCCCCTCCCCTGTGCACCATGGCACAGGGCGGGGGGACAAGTTGTCCTCCCTTGTGCACCTCAGCACAGGGCAGAGGGACAGATCCCCCCCCCTTGTGCACCACAGCACAGGGCGGAGGGAGGGGTTCCCCCCCCTTGTGCACCGCAGCACAGGGCGGAGGGACAGGTTCTCCTCCCCTTTACACCTTAGCAGAGCACGGAGGAACAGGTTCCCCTGCCTTGTGCACCACAGCACAGGGCGGAGGGACGGGTTACCCCCCCCTTGTGCACCGCAGCAAAGGGCGGAGGGACAGGTTCTCCTCCCCTTTACACCATAGCACAGGACGGAGGAACAGGTTCCCCTGCCTTGTGCACTGTAGCACAGGGCGGCGGGACAATTTTTCCTCCCGTAGGCACCTTAGCACAGGGCGGAGGGGGAGGTTGAGCTCCCCTTTGCACCATTGCACAAGGCCCGGGGAGAGCTTTTCCTCCCCCGTGCACCACAGCACCGGGCGGAGGGACAGGTTCCCCTCCCTGGTGCACCACAACACAAGGCGCAGGGACACGTTCCCGTCCCATTCGCACCCCACGTTCCCCTCCCCTGCGCACCACAGCGCAGGGCGGAGGGAGAGGGTCCCCTCCTCTGTGCACCATGGCACAGCGCGCGGGGACAGGTTGTCCTCCCCTCTGCACCACAGCACAAGGCGGAGGGACAGGTCCCCCCCCTTATGCACCACAGCACAGGGCGGAGCAACGGGGTACCCTCCCTTATGTACCATAGCATAGGGCGGAGGGAAAGGTTCCCCTCCCCTGTGCAGCAAAGCACAGGGCGGACGGACAGGTTCCCCTTCCTTGTGCATCTTTGCAGAGGGCGGAGGGACAGGTGCACTTCCCCTGTGCCCCACAGCACACGACGGAGCGACAGGGTCCCCTCCCCTGTGCACCATAGCAAAGTGCGGAAGCACAGGTACTCCCCTGTGCACCACGGCACGGGACGGAGGGACAAGTACTCCGCCCCTATGCACCACGGCACAAGACGGTGCGACAGGGTCCTCTTCCCTGTGCACCATGGCCCAAGGGGGTGGGATAGGTTCCCCTCCCCGTTGCAGCATAGCACAAGGCGGAGGGATAGGTTCCCCTCCTCGGTGCATCATAGCGGAATGCGGAGGGATAGGTTTTGATCCCCTGTGCACCACGGCACAAGACGGAGCAACAAGTCGTCCTCCCCTATGCACTACGGCGCAGGGCGGAGCAACGGGGTCCCCACCCTGTGCACCACAGCAAAGAGCGGAGGGATAGGTTCCCCTCCTCTGTGCAGCATAGAACACGGCGGAGGGACATGTTCCCCTCCCCTGTGCACCATAGCGTGGTGCGGAGGGACAGGTTCTCCTCCCGTATGCACCTAAGCAAAGGACGGAGGAGGTTCCTCTCCTGGGTGCACCACAGGACGGGAGAGATAGGGTCCCGCCCCGTGAACGCCACAATAAAGGGTGGAGGGACTGGTAAAAAGGAATATCGGGCTGAAAATCATGAAAGTCGGGCGCCTAGGCGAAAGTTCGCCCAGCTGGAAGCACAATAGCAAATAAACCAGTCAAATCAGTCCCAACCCTGTGTACTCCGTCCCAACTCCTCTGCCCCATCAAGCACTTCCAAGGACGAGTCACTACGCACCTCTTTTGGGCCCTCAGTGGCACTGTCAACATAATTGAAATCATCTACCGGGGGGTGTGGGAGGGGGGGGGGGGGGACGACCACCGGCACACCGCACGCGGGGGTTTTGCGGCTGGTTTTGCAGCTGGTTTTGGAGCTGTGCTGATACTCTCGTAGGGTGCACTGCGTTGCCTCTGATCGACATTGGAGCGTTTCTGGCTGTATGTATTCAGAAAATCATCAACACCATTGGGTATTTTGGTCCTGGCAATCAGACACCGTAGGCTATGCCGAACAAGGCTCAAAAATTGCTGCTCTGTAACCCCTGTACGCGACAAAACTCCCGGAAATTGCATGCGGGGGGCTTTATCAAGACGTTTGACCACATACTTACCCTCTTCGAGGACACCAATGGGGAACCAAGGATGTGATAAGATCTGAATAAACAAACGCACGTGCTTTGTGTACTTGTGCACAGCCTTTTGTGTCACGACACCCTGGCATTTTTTCTCTCCTAGAAGTGTGGGGGGGGGGAGAGTTAAAAAAACATCAGTTGTCTGCTGCACTGACTAGGCATTACCAACCTCCCTTGACCGCATGAGTAGGCGTCTAAGCATTGCCTCGCCGTACTCCTCAGAAAACAGGCAACCAAGTGCCCGGGTGCGCCAGTCGGACCAGAAAAGCACTGCTATAGCATTGGTACGCAGGTATTCAGTGCTCAGCCACTTGGGTGGGGGGAAATTGGCTTGCGCCCACGGGGGGTCACGGATGTCCATTTCCGAAACCCCCCCCCCCCTTGTGGCCCGCCGTGACGGGGCAATGACAACCGGTATACACAGCCCCCCAGTCCCCCCCCTACCCCCAACGGTGGTGGTATTTATGTCCGGTCTATTCCGGTTGCATCCCATCGCCCATAGCACGGGGGGGGGGGGATGCAACGCCCCACCATGGCAGGGGGGGGGGTTTAAGGGGTATGTGTGCCTGTGACTGACACAAGGGGTCCCCCCTGATGGGGGGACCTGTAGAAAACTGTCTTGGGGGGGGGGGCATGCACATGCAAACATGCAAACATGAAGACATAAAAAAGACCAAAAAAGCGAAGGGAAAAAAATTACATGAAGCTGGGATTGAACCCAGGACTCTGGAAACGGAGCCTGGTACAACTATCAACCAAGCTAAGTCAGGATCTGGTTACATGTAAAAATCAGCGAGTACATAGTATACTAAAAAAAAAAAGGCTGACAATGATGACCATACATAGGTCCTGTCACAGGTGTCCATTTCCCAAACCCCCCCCCCCTCCTTCAGGTGACAGCCGTGACCCCCCCGGGGCGCAAGCCAATTTTCCCCATCCCCTTTTCAGAGGGTATGATATTCATCATCAAGACAGTACTCATTCCAATGCATTCGTTTGCAGCTGCACTGGAATTCAAAGAGCGGCCGTTCTCGTTACATTCACGCACAAGAACCCCTAGTGCCAGAAGTGCTGGACGGTACGAATACAACAGGCCCTTCAGGGCTAACAAACATTTCAGACGCAGTCTTTGAGCATCAGACAACTCAACAAGATAACTCATAAGGACCTAGGTAGTACTATCAAGCCGTGCTTTGTTAGCAACTGTAGCCAGGAACAAACCAAGAATGGTTTTTTCCATGTGACGCAGTTTGACTTTCATGGGCACCACAGCTCCAGCCTTCAGGTCCCAACCATGCTCAAGAAATTTAATAATAGGGGCAAATGCCCTGTAGGTTATTTCCACAGAATACTTATATGGGTGCCAAACACCGTAAAGAAAGGGGTGTGCCAACAGGAAGTGGTCTACGTGCCAGGGGGCATAGCTTGCTCCGAACAACATATTCAGGAGTGCGTAAAAAATCTTCATGTCAATGAGAAATGGCACAGTCCGTCTCGTCTTCACCTGCAAGGATTCTAGCCCCCTGACGAACTCCATGAACTCAACATGACTTCCGCATTTTAGGTGTGATAACAAAAAAGGGCCTCCAGTTGAGAGATACCATAGCATTGCGAGCATAGTCCAGAGGTGCACAAACCCAGGTCCGCAGAGTAGGCCCATCTGGGACTGTACTTCTTTGCAACAGCAACCCAACACAGCGAAATAGGTAGTCGACAACCCCGGGTATACATTGTGCAACAGCATCCAAACCAGACACACCGTGGTACAGGGGCAGCTCAGTAGTGTGCAACACACCGACAGCAGTCACGTTCAAAGTCTTATCAGGGCTATGGGGGTTGACCCCATTGATGTAGGGGCGGTAATTGTCGAACCACAAGTTATTTTGCTGTCTCACAAATGAATCCCACGGGTGTGAAGCTTGAACACTGTCCTGGGCCGAGACACTACGGGCATTGATAGTGCATTCCCCTGCCACTGCCAGCTTACGGCGGATGGACTGGGTCATTGTACCGCGATATGAGGCTCCAGTGGCTCTCTCAGCACTTAGGCGTCACAAGTTGCCCAGCCCCCACCTGGCGCTATGGCCCACGGAAGTCCATGTTGTAATGAGGGGGAAAGTATGTGAGGAGGGGTGTTATTTTTTGGGTACCCAAACCCCCCTAGTGGCAACATGCAAAAACAAGGTGTGTATTTCAAATATATGCCATTATTTGCATTTCTGGAAACAGCCAAATTTTCAAAATAAAGACATTCAATCACCAAAATATAGTGTTGTTTTACATTTAGACCACTGCATTCCAGTGTGTGTGTGGGGGGGGGGGGGGCTGCCTATTTTTCTCTCCCCTCCTGTAACGCCTCAGGTTATCAAACCATATACAAACTTGCCTACGGTGCATGGTGTTCCACAAGTTGTGTGCTGCTAGTCCAGCACGATGGTGAATGGACTCCTGCTTAGTGTTACACTGACCAAGGACTCCTACCTTACGGCGTTGGCGGCAGGACATAATACCCCAGTTGTAACCAGACCCACAGTTAGAGTATGGGAGGGCCAAACGACGCAGCAGGCAGTATAGGGCATGGAATTGTGACAAAAATGTCATGTACCATCGTGGGGGCTTCTTCATAGTGGCGGCGGCCTTCAACTGTGTCAAGGAGTGCGGGCTCCTGCGATTCTTCCGCAACAAGAGGCAGAATTGCAAAAGCTTTTGCAGAGTCCCACCACGTAATGCATTTCGCAACAGCCCTTTGGCTGTAGTAGCAAAAGCACCAGTAACTGCAGCATGTACAACATTGACAGTAATAGCAGAAGACATTAATGCTGAGACAAGCAAACAGTTATGTAGGAGTGTATGGTGTAATACTCATGAACAACGACAATTGCAAGCTGGCCGAAATTTCGGCCACGTGTGTTCGAAGGGGAAATAATTGCTTAAATGTTCAAAAATAGGAAAAGCTGGCCGAAATTTCGGCCAGCCCACCCAAAAACCAGAATATAAGTGCTTTAATAGTGAACAGACCAAAAAGCTGGCCGAAATTTCGGCTAGCCCTAAGAAAAATGAAAATAATCATGCCTATTCACCAAGAAACCAAAAAGCTGGCCGAAATTTCGGCCAGAAGGGTCAAAAACTGCATATACACATAGTTGTTTGCAATGTTACCCAAAACCTGGCCGAAATTTCGGCCAGCCTCAGAAAAACGTCAAATACAACACACTAGAAGACGGTGATACACAAGGCTAACATATCAACACGTATTTCAACGGGTGTCACACAGCTCTGCCAACAACTTTGGTCACATACGTCAAATAACATACTCAAAGTAGAAATGTAGAATATTGTCAAATCGCGCGTATACGGGGTCCTAGAGGGTGGGCAACTTGTGACACCCAAGCAGCACGGGGGTATGTGAGCACTCGCACAATGTTAGACACTAAGAAAACTTGCTTCTGCAGGACCAACAACCATCTTGGTACACGACTAGAACTGAAGGCGGCCCGCACATGCCCAACATTCCGTCTAGTGTTTCTATTGTGACGCAAATCCAGTGCCAACTGCAACAGGGGGAGTGTCCTCCCTTTGTTCGATTCGACCCGAATGAGAGCCTTTGGGGTACAAACGCGAGTACCCCCCACGGCTGTTTGAAGAAGGCGCACATCAATCATATCTCACAGCCACATTGGCAGAAGCACCCCGAAGAGTCAATGAACAAAACCCAACAGAGGTACCACCCTGTACGTAAAGGGTGTCAAGGCAAGCTGGAAGAAATTTCGCCGAGGTTCAACTTTATCGAATGGTGGGCCTAAGCGACAGGCAGGCAAAGCGGAACATATCATGCACAGCACAAAGAAATACACAACAGGGGGGGGGGGGCTGGAGGAAATTTCACCCAGGATCACTGATATGTGTTGTTTTAAGCTATATATTTTGCAGAACAGGCAGAGTTGGGCGAAATTTCGCCCAGGGTCATCAAGACATCAAAATATGTATATCTTTTTTGCTATCCGGGGGGGTTGGGGGAAATTTCGCCCAGGTCCTGCTAAATTGGGAAATAGAGACAGTGAATTTGAGTTTCAAAGTGTGTATGCATAGTACACGGAATAAATGTACAGCTACTCATCACCACCTATTACAGTAAAGGCGACACATGGAAAACATATGCACAAAAACAAGACACAGAAAAGGCGACAAAGTGCACATGTTTGGGTCGTAAGGGGCGGGTAGTTAGCGTGGCCTAAGACTCCTGTGCACCACAGCACAAGACGGAGGCACAGGTCACCCTCTCCTGTCCACCACAGCACAAGGCGGAGGCACATGTTACCCTCTCCTGTGCACCACAGCATAGGGCGGAAGTCCAAAATTGCCTTCGTGGTGCACCATAGCACAGGGCGGAGGGACAGGTTCCGTTCCCCTGTGCACCATGGGAGGGGAGGGGAGGGGAGGGGAGGGGAGGGGAGGGGAGGGGAGGGGAGGGCAAGCGAGGGTAGGGGAGAGGAGGGGAGGCGAGGGTAGGGGAGGGGAGGGGAGAGGAGGGGAGGGTAGGGGAGGGGACTGGAGGTGTGCTGTGTTCAAGCTAGTGCGGTCCCTCGGAAAAATTTCTTGTGCCGCGGCATGCGGCGGCATGCTGCGGCACGCTCCGGCATGCTACGGCATGCTTCTACGTGCACATGTGGGTACCTCGTGTGATGCCTCGGTAGTTTGAGTATCCTCAGGACTTGACATGTCAAAGCAACACCAAAAAAGCAAAGATCTGTGCAACAATAGAGAGGAACTGACAGGCAAAGAATTGCACTTTCCGGGAACGGAACGCAGCACCCTACGAATTGGGACATGGTACATAGACCACTGAGGTACCATCCAGTTCTAAGACATCTGTGCAACAAAGGGTTCACGGGTTCCACATGTTATCCAAAAAAAAAGCCGCCCTGTGAAAATTTTGGCTCGCTGCGGCATGCCCCTGCATGCCGTGGCATGCTTCAAAACACCCATGTGCAGCTCCAAAAAAGAGTGCTGCGACATGCTGCGGCATGCTGCGGCTGCACTAGCTTGCCCGTGTCACTGCACTGTGTGTGCTGCACTACACTGCACTAAGTGTGATGTGTTGTGTTGCGTCGCACTGTGCACACCGTGCTGCTTTGCACTGTGTGTGCTGCGCTGCACTGCAATGCACCGCGTCAGCTATGCCGTCCTGCACTGTGTGTGTTGTGCTGCACTGCATGGCACACGACTGCACACCCCGTGGCACTACACAGCGCCGGCTTTGCGGCATCGCAGTATGCATGCCGTGCTGCATGGCATTATTTGTGCGATGCCGCACTACACGCATGAGCTGTGCTGCTGTACTCGGTATGTGTTGTGCTATACCGCGCTGTGTGCCCCGTGCCGTGCAGCATTGCCTTGCACACGCTGCGCTGCTCTGACATGTGCTCTGTACTGCACTGCGGGGTGCGTGTTCCGCTCCACGGCTCTGTGCTGAGCACTGCATTGCACCGTGCGTGGTGCGCAGCACTTCACCGCGCATGCTGTAGTGGTCTACATTGTGTGCATTGTGCTGCTCCGCACGTGCGTGTTGTGCCGCCCTACACTGTGTGTGCTATGTTGTGCCGCAGCCTACTGCACTGCGCACTGGACTGCATTGTGCGACTGCGTTGCGCTGCACTGTGTGTCCTGTGCTACACTATGCGGCCTGGGATCGCGAGCTTCGTTGCTCCGGGCGGTGCCGGCTCTGCACCACTACACTGCACATGCTGCGCTGCACGGCACTAGGCGTGATGCACCACATTGCACACGTGCGCCATGCTGCACTGCATTGTGCATGCTATGCTACGCTGCACTATGCGTGTTGTGCTGAGCTGTGTTGCACTATGCGCGCCGTGCTGGACTGCACTATGTGTACTGTGCAGCACTGCACTGCACTGTGTGAGCTACGCCGTGCGCTGCATTGCTTGGCACAAGACTGCTCACCCTATGGCACTTCGCGGTGCTGGCTTTGCGGCACAACATCATGTATGATGTGCTCCACGGCTCCGCGTGCGCGGTGCCGCACCTCACTCTGTGTGTTGTGCTGTGCAGCACTGCCCCGTGTGCGCTCCGCAGCACTGCACCGTCCTATGCACTGCACTGCACTGCGTGTGTTGTGCTGCACTACACGATGCTGCGAACTACACGGCACTGTGCATATTTTGTTGTTCTGCACTGTGTGTGGTGTGCCGCACCGCACATGTGTGTTGTGCCACCCCGCACTGTGTGTACTGTGATGTGCCGCAACGCGATGTGCTGCGCATTGCTCTTTGCTGCCCAGTGCACCACCATGTGTGTGCTGTGCTGCACTGCATTGTGCTGTGCATTGTACTACGTTGTGTGTGTTGTGCCGCACTGCACGGTGCGTGCTGCACTGTAGTGAACTGTGGTATGTTGTACACTTGCGCTTTGCGTGCTCTGCTAAACTACTTTGTGTTGCGCACTGCTCTGCACTATGCCTGCCGTCTTGTACTGCACTGTGCTTGCTACACAGCCTTGTTCTGTGTGTGTCCTACCGCAGTGCACATGTGTGTTGTGCCCCATTGCACTGTGTGTGCTGGATTGTGCCGCTACGCACTGTGCGTGCCGTGCCGCACTGCACTGTGCGTGCCGTGCCGCACTGCACTGTGCGTGCTGTGTTGCACTGCCCAAGGGCACCCTGACGCCCCCGAGAAACGGTCCTCCCTCTCGCTGGTCAGGGGGAGGACGCCCCGGCTGTGGCCCGTCTAGGCACGCCGGGGGAAGTGGGAGGACACCTGGTAGGTAGCACGCCCCAGTTGTGGCCGTTCCGCGCACGCCGGGGCAAGAGGGAGGGCACCAGGCAAGCACCACGCCCCGGCTCTTGCCGGTAGGCGCACGCTAGGGCAAGAGGGAGTACACCTGCCAGGCAGCACGCCCTAGCTGTGGCCGGTGTGCGCACGCCGGGGCAAGAGGGAGGGCACGTGGCAAGCAGCAAGCCCCGGCTGTGGCCGGTCATCACACGCCGGGGCAACAGGGAGTACACCTACCACGCAGCACGCCCTCGCTGTGGCCGTTCTGCGCTCGCCGGCGCGAGAGGGAGGACAGCTGGCAGACAGCACACCCTGGCTGTGGCCCGTTTGCGCACGCCGGGTTGAGAGGGAGGACACCTAGCGGGCAACATGCCCCGGCTGTGGCCGGTCTGCGCTCGCCGGCGCGAGAGGGAGGACACCTGGCAGGCAGCACGCCCTCGCTGTGGCCGGTCTGCGCACGCTGGGGCCAGATGCAGGACACGTGGCGGTCAACACGCCCTCGCTGTAGCCAGTCTCAGCACGCCGGGGCGAAAGACAGGACACCTAGCAGGCAGCACGCCCCGGCTGTGGCCGGTGTGCGCACGCCGCGGCGAGAGGAGGACACCTGGCAGGAAGCGCGTCCCGGCCGTGGCCGGTCTGCGCACGCCGGGGCGAGAGGGAGGACACTTGGCAAGCAACAAGCCCCGGCTGTGTCCGGCCTACGCACGCCGGGACTACAGGCAGGACGCCAGGCGCGCGTCACGCCCTGGCTGTGGCCGTTCTGCGCACGCGGGGGCGAGAGGGAGGACACTAGGCAGGCAGCACGCCCCGGCTGTGGCCCTTTTGCGCACGCCGGGGCGGGAGGGAGGACATTGGCAAGCAACACGCCCCGGCCGAGGCCGTTTTGCGCTGCCAGGGCGGTGGGAGGACACCTGGCAGGCAACACGCCCTGGTTGTGGTCGGTCTGCGCACGCTAGGGCAGGGGAAAAGTTACTTGGTTTTGGGGACGCCCCGGGTGTAGCCGTTTTGTGCTCACTGGGGCGGCAGGGAGGACACTAGGGAGGCAGGATGCCCCGGCTGTTACCGGTTTGCGCACGGCGGGGCGGGGAAGGAGCTACTTGGCGGTTTGGACGCCCCGGCAGCAGCCAAAATGCGCTCGCCGGGGCGGGAGGGAGCACACTAGGCAGGCTGCTCGCCCCAGCCGTGGTCGTTTTGCGAGCGCCATGGCTGGGGAGAAGCTACGAGGCGGTTGTGACGCCCCATCTGCAACGGGGCTCCGTGAGCCGGGGTAGGCGGGAGGGCGGTGGGGACATGCACACCCTGGCCGTGGGCGTTTTTCGCACGCCGGGGCGGAGAAGCCACCTGGCATTGGGACACCCAGGCCGTAGTCGGTCGGCGCTAGCCGGGATGGAGGAGAGCCTCCGGGCCGCAAGGTCGTCCCGGCTGGTAGTTTGCGCCAGCCGAGGCGGGAGGGAGAGCGGACACGAGTCTGCAGCGGCTCGGGCCCGCCGGTGGGGTGGAGTCCGGGGCCGCACTCCGCTGGCAACCGCCGCCGTGGGACATTCCGCGGGGTCACCGGGGGTTAGGCTCCCGTTGCCTGCGGCTCAGGGCTGGGTCCGCTAGTCTGTGGACCATACCAACGCCTCACTCCGTTGAGCCGCAGTTGGGGTGACCCTCGGCACAGCCTAAGCTGTTCAGCTGCCGCTGCACGGCGGTTTGCAGGGGGCGGTAGTCTGCAGCTGTGCGGCCCCGCCGGTCCGGGTGGGCCTGGGTCCCTTCCCAGCCGGCGACCGATGCTGAGACACTCCCTGCTGGGCCGCCCTTTGTCTGGCCCCGCATTCGTTGAGCCTTGGGCTCCGTCCTCCGTTCCTGGGACCGTACAAACGCCTCGCCCCCGCGACTTGTAGGGTGGGGAAGCCCTCCACACCGGGTGACCTAAGTGGCAGGCGTCCGCAGGGGGCGGTCGTCTGCAGCGGCTGGGCCCTACAGGGGGGGGGGGGGGGGTGTGTGGGCCCTGCTGCCGGCGGCCGTTGCTGAGACCTATGCTGCGGCGCTACCTTGCTTCAGGCACCCCCTTCCGTAAAACCCCGGTTGTGGGTCCTCAAGTCCTAAGACCGTACTAGCACCTCGCCTCCGCGAGCTGTTCTACGGGGGTGCCTTCTGCACCCTTTGGGCACTCTAAGCAACAGCGGGCAAGGTAGGCAGGCAGTACCGTAGATCATAACCCCGGGGTAACAGTAGCAGGGACTCAACGTGAGTCCTCTTAAACAGAACCCTAAGGCGGGGCTTAACTCCCCAACAGTGCGGTCCGTAGGGGCCCCTTGGGCAGCTTAAGCCCGCGGGGTAGCGAAGATCCGTGAGTGCCAGCACTTAAAGTCTCGCCTGTCATCCCGAGTCTCTGTGCGCGCATCAACGCAGCTAGTTGAGTCCGGCTCTAGGGGGCGCACTTAACTGGACTTGGGGGAGGCCCTTTCACCCTTCAAGCATTATGTACGGCAGTAAGCACTATTCATTGCGCAAATATCTATGTACAACGTTACCCCGCAGACACGCCCCCTCCGGTGGTATGCTCACCATTGGGGCTGCCGTAGGGGGATCCGGGGCTTTTACCCGTTCCTCCGGCCTTCCCAGGCTGTTGACCGGAGGCTTACATTATAAGATGGTGAGGTTCTTTGTTTATACAACTAGTTTACTCAATACATACACATCCCAAAGGGCAAATAGGTTCCCACAGGTTCACCGACCCACACGGGTCGGGCAATCATTTCCCACCTTCTTCGCACACCGCAGAGCCATTCGGCGGTTCGTTTCTCTACGGTCCATACGATGGGCCGGGCTAAGCTGGGGCGGCGTGGACTCAAACCGCTCACCAGCCGGCCCACGCCGTCCGTTCCGGGGGTGGTCTATTCGCCTTCAACCCTGGTGCGCACCATGGTGCCAACCGCACCTTCCACCGGCCCATGCCTGGGGTGCGTCACGGCGGCGTGGCCTCGAACCGCTGACCAGCGGGGCCACGCCGCCTAGTCCGGGGGGGCCGCGGGGGGGGCAGGCTTGGGGGGGGGGGGGGGGCAGGGTAGCGCGGGGTAAGTGCCATTGCCTGAGCGCAGCTAGCACCGTAGCGGTGGGTTATGGCCCTATCTTGGGCTGCGGCTGCCTGGGGGCGCTGGCGGGGAGGGGGGGGGATTGGTGCCTGGGGCGGGCCTTGGTACCCGCCATTCACTTGCTGTCCTGGGCACGTAGGGGCAGTCCACGCGCCGTGGTGGGCGCTTCGGTTGCACCCCCGTTGGCACAGGGCGCACGCTGCTGCGTCCGTTGAGGGGGGGGCGGGGGGGGAGGAGTGCGCGGGGCGGGCCGCCTCACTTGCCGCCCAACGGGCGTCTTGGGTGGCGCTTCAAGCTGGGACAGCCCGCGCGGCTGTGGTTGGCGGTGCACCGTGCCGTTGACACCGTCGCCGCCCCTGATACGCGCCCCTTGGTACGGGGCGCTCGCCGCGACCTCCATCCTCTGAAGCGCTGGCCAATGGGCGATGCACAACGGTGCAGGGGGGGGGGGGGGGACAAGGTGGTCCTTGGGTATTCAAAGCCGCCACCGGAGGTGGGCGGGCTTAAGGTTTCTCAGGCCTGTAGGGCAGTGGGCAGTGGGCAGTGGTGGGCTAGGGAGCTGGGGGCTTGGCGGGGCGGGGGGAGGGGAATGGGCCGGTTTCCATGGCCTTGCCACGTGGGGGGGGAGGGGGGCAAAAGGCCCGCCCCTGTTTTACTGGGCCCCAACGTGGGTCCAACCCACGGCCTACACCCTCACTTTGTGTTGGCTTAGATTTGGACCGACAATGTGGGGGGACAGGGAGCCCTGCCTAGGCGGTGGTAAGTGCTGTAGGGGGCGCCTACGGGGGTAGCAGCTCCTCAGGCCCAAGCACACCACCCTTGGGGGACGGGGAGTCCTGCACAAGCGGTGGTCGGTGCGTCAAGAGGGGACCTACGGGGGTCAACAGCTCCCAAGACCGGGCACACCAGCCTAGGGGAACCGGGAGTCCTGCCCAGGCGGTGGTTGGTGCTCAAGGAGGGGCTTGTGGGGGGTTGCAGCCCCCAAGGCCCAGGCATACCAGTCGGGGGGGACAGGGGGTCCTGCCCCGGCGGTGTTCCGTGCATCCTGAAGGGCCTCTGAGGGGGGCAGGAGTCTCCAAGGCCCGGGCACACCAGCCCGGGGGGACACGGAGTCCCGCCCTGGCTGTGGTCGGTGCGTCCTCAAGGGCCTGCCAGGGGGGCAGCAAAGTCCAATCTCTGGGTACACCAGTCTTGGGGGTGCTGCCCTGGCGGTGGTCGGTGCGTCGTGAAGGGCCTGCGAGGGGGGCTACTATCTTCAAGGCCGAGGCACACCAGCCTGGGGGGACAGGGGTCCTGCCCTGGTGTTGGTCGGTGTGTCCTGAAGAACCTGCGAGGAGCTTGCAGTCTTCAAGGCCCGGGCACACCAGCCGTGGGGGTCAGGTAGTTCCGCCCCGGCGGTGGTCGTTGCGTCCTGAAGGGGCTGTGAGGGGGGCTGCACTCTTCAAGGCCCGGGCACACCACCCAGGGGGAACAGGGAGTCGTGCCCAGGCAGTGGTTGGTGCGTCCTGAAGGGCCTGCGAGGGGGGCATGAGTCTCCAAGGCTTGGGCAAACCACTTTGGGGGGACAGGGAGACCTGCCCTGGCGGTGGTCGGTGCGTCCTGAAGGGCCTGCTAGGGAGGCTGCGGTCTTCAAGGCCCGGGCACACCGGCCTAGGGGAGACAGGGGGTCTTGCCCAGGCAGTGAGTGGTCAGTGCGTCCTGAAGGGCTTGCAAGGGGGGCTGCAGTCTTCAAGGCCCGGGCACACCACTCTGGGGGGACAGGGGGTCCCGCTCAGGCAGTGGTCAGTGCGTCCCGAGGGGCCTGCAAGGGGGCTGCAGTCTTCAAGGCCCGAGCATACCAGCTGGGGGACACGGGGTCCTGCCCAAGCGGCGGTCGGGGTGTCCTCAAGGGCCTGCGAGGGGGGCTGCAATCTGCAAGGCCCGGGCACACCAGCCTGGGGGAACGAGGGGTCCTACCCCGGCGGTGGTCGGTGCATCCTTAAGGGTCTGCTTCGGGGGCTGCAGTCTTCAAGGCCCGGGAACACCAGCCTGGGGGGGACAGGGGTTCCTGCCCAGTCAGTGGTCAGTGCGTCGTGAAGGGCTTGCGAGGGGGGCGGCAATCTCCGAGGCCAAGGCACACCAGCCTGGGGCGACATGGAGTCCTGCCCTGGCGGTGGTCCCTCCGTCCTGAAAGGCCTGTGAGGTGGGCTGCAGTCTTGAAGGGCCGGGCACACCAGCCTCGGGGGACGGGGACTCATGATCAGGCGGTGGTCGGTGCGTCCCGGGGGGTCTGCAAGGGGGGCTGCAGTCTTCAAGGCCCGAGCATACCAGCCGGGGGACAAGGGATCCCGCCCAGGCGGCGGTCGGTCTGTCCTCAAGGGCCTCCGAGGGGGGCGGCAATCTGCAAGGCCCGGGCACACCAACCTAGGGAAACAGGGGGTCCTGCCCAGTCGGTGGTCGGTACGTCCTGAAGGGCCTGCGAGGGGGGCTGCAGTCTTCAAAACCCGGGCACACCAACCTGGGGGGACACGGAGTCGTGTCGTGGCGGTGGTCAGTGCGTCCTGAAGGGCTTGCAAGGGGGCTGCAGTCTTCAAGGCCCGCGCGCACCAGCCTAGGGGGACGGGGGGTGCTGCCTCGGTGGTGGTCGGTGTGTCCTGAAGGGGCTGCTAGGGGGCTGCAGCCCTTAGGGCCCGGGCACACCAGCCGGGGGGGACGGGGAGTCCTGCCTAGGCGGTGGTCGGTGCTCAAGTGGGGGCTTGCGGGCGGCAGTAGCTCCCAAGGCCCAGGCACACCAGCCTGAGGGGACCGGGAGTCCTGCCTAAGCGGTGGTCGGTGCGTCAAGGGGGGGCGTGCGGGGGGCAGCAACTCCCAAGACCGGGCACACCAGCCCAGGGGCAAGGCGAATCATGCCTAGGCGGTGGCCGATGCTCAAGGAGGGGCCTGTGGGGGTTTGCAACCCCGAAGGCCCGGGGATAGGAGGCTTGGGGGACGGGGAGTCGTGCCCAGGCAGTGGTCGGTGCGTCGTGAAGGGCCTGTGAGGGGGGCAAGAGTCTCCAAGGCCCGGGCACACCAGCTTGGGGGAACGGGGGGTAATGGCCTAGCGGTGGTCGGTACGTCCTCAAGGGCCTGCGAGGAGGGCTGCAGTCTTCAAGGCCCGGGCACAGCGGCCGGGGGGGACGGGAGGTCCTGCCCAGGCAGCGGTCGGTGCATCTTGAAGGGCCTGTGAGGGGGGCTGCAGTCGTCAAGGCCCGGGCACGCCAGCCGGCGGGGACAGGGGGTCCCGCCCCGGCGGTGGTAGGTGCGTCTTGAAGGGCCTGCGAGGGGGGCTGCAGTCTTGAAGGCCGAGGCACACCAGCCTAGGGGGCAGGGAGTCCGCCCTGGCGGTGGTCAGTGCGTCCTCAAGGGCTTGCGAGGGGGGCTGCAGTCTTCAAGGCCCGGGCACACCAGCCGGCAGGGACAAGGGGTCCTGCCCCGGCGGTGGTCGGTGCGTCCTGAAGGGCCTGCCAGGGGGGCTGTAGTCTTCAAGGCCCGGGCACACCAGCCGGGGGGAACAGGGTCGTGCCCTAGCGGTGGTCGGTGCGTCCCAAAGGGCCTGCGAGGGGGCTGCAGTGTTCAAGGCCCGGGCACACAAGCCTGGGGGGACAGGGACTTCTGGACAGGGACTCCTGACCAGGCAGTGCTCGGTGCACCCTGACGGGCTTACAAGGGGGCTGGAGTCGTCAAGGCCCGGGCATACCGGCCCGGGGGGACAGAGGGTCTTGTTGTGGTGGTGGTCAATGCGTCCTGAAGGGGCTCCAAGGGGGGCTGCAATCTGCAAGGCCCGGGCACACCAGCCTGAGGGACACGGGCTCCTGCCCTGGCGGTGGTCGATGCGTCCTCAAGGGCCTGCGAGGGTGCGGCGGTCTTCAAGGCCCGGGCACACCAGCCTGGGGGGACAAGGAGTCGTGTCCTAGCGGTGGTCGGTACGTCCTAAAGGGCCTGTGAGGGAGCCGCAGTCTTCAAGGCCCAGGCATACCACCCTGCGGGGACCGGGGGGTCGTGCCCTGGCGGTGGTCAGTGCGGTCTAAAGGCCCTGTGAGGGGGTTGCAGTCTTCCAGGCCCAGGCACACCAGCCTGCGGGGTATAGGGAGTGCTGCCCTGGCGGTGGTCGGTGCGTCCTGAAGGACCTCTAAGGGGGCTGCAGTCTTCCAGGCCTAGGCACACCAGCCTAAGGGAACGGGGAGTCCTGCCCGGCGGTGGTTGGTGCATCCTGAAGGGTCTGCGAGGGGGCTAACGTACTCAAGGCCAGGGCACACCAACCTGGAGGGACAGGGAGTCCTGCCCTAGCGGTGGTTGGTGCGTCCCAAAGGGCCTGCGAGGGGGCTGCAGTCTTCAAGGCCCGGGCAGACCATCCTCAGGGACAGGGACTCCTGCCTAGCCAGTGGTCGGTACGTCCTAAAGGGCCTGCGAGTGGGGCTGCAGTCTTCAAGGCCCCGGCATACCAGCCTAGGGGGGACAGGGGGTCCTGCCTAGGCGGTGGTCGGTGCGTCCTAAAGGGCCTGTGAGGGGGCTGCAGTCTTCCACGCCCAGGCACACCACCCTGGGGGGACAGGGGGTCCTGCCCTGGTGGTCGTCCGTACGTCCCGAAGGGCCTGCCAGGGGGCTACAGTCGTCAAGGCCCGGGCATACCAGCCTGGGGGGACAGAGGGTCCTGCCCAGGCGGTGGTCGCTGCGTCCTAAAGGGCCTGCAAAGGGGGCTGCAGTGTGCAAGGCCCGGGCACACCAACCTGGGGGGACAGGGAGCCCTGCCCTGGCGGTGGTCGGTGCTTCATCAAGGGCCCCCGAGGGGGACTGCAGTATGCAAGGCCCGGGCACACCACCCTTGGGGGACAAGGGGTCCTGCCCCGTCGGTGGTCGGTACGTCCTGAAGGGCCTGCGAGGAAGCTGCAGTCTTCAAGGCCCGGGCACACCAGCCCGGGGGGACAAGGAGTCCCGTCTTGGCGGTGGTCAGTGCGTCCTCAAGGGCCTGTGAGGGGGGCTCCAGCCTTGAAGGCCTAGGCACACCAGCCTGGGGGGACGGGGGGTCCGCCCCTGGCAGTGGTCGTTGCGTCCTAAAGGGCCTCCGAGGGGGGCTGTAGTCTTCAACGCGCGGGCACCCCAACCGGGGGGGACAGGGAGTCCTGCCCTAGCGGTGGTCGGTGCGTCCCAAAGGGCCTGCGAGGGGGCTGTAGTGTTCAAGGCCCGGGCACACCAGTCTGGAGGGACAGGGACTCGTGCCCAGTCGATGGTCAATGCGTCCTAAAGGGCCTCCGAGGGGGGCTGCAGTCTGCAAGGCCCGGGCACATCAGTATGGGGGGACAGGGGGTCGTGCCCTGGCGGTGGTCGGTGCATCCTCAAGGGCCTGCGAGGGAGCGGTAGTCTTCAAGGCCCGGGCACACCAGCCTGGGGGCACAAGGAGTCCTGTCCTAGCGGTGGTCGGTAGGTCCTAAAGGGCTTGTGACGGGGTTATAGTCTTCAAGGCCCAGGCACACCACCCTTGGGGGGCGGGGGGTCCTGCCCTGGCGGTGGTCAGTGCGTCCTCAAGGGCTGTGAGGGGGCTGCAGTCTTCCTGGCCCAGGCGCACGAGCCTGGGGGGACAGGGGGTCCTGCCCCGGCGGTGATCGGTGCATCCTGAAGGGCCTGCGAGGAGGCTGCAGTCCTCAGGGCCCGGGCACAGCAGCTTGGGGGGACAGGGAGTCCTGCCGAGGCGGCGGTCGGTGCGTCCTGAAGGGCACTCTAAGCAGCAAGTAGGCGAAGGTACGCAGGCAGTACCGGAGGTCATAACTCCAAGGTAGCAGTAGCACGGACTCAATATGAGTCCTCTTAACCAGATCCCTAAGTCCCGCCGGGGCTTAACTTCCGAACCGTACTGTACTTACGGTCCAGTTGGGAAGTTTAAGCCCGCGGGGAGGGAAGAGGCGTGACCAGCAGCACTTAAAGTTTGGGTCGTCATACCCAGCCTCTGGGGTCGTCTCAACGCGGCCGGTTGAGTCCAGCTTTGGGGGGCGTAGTTAACTGGGCTTGGGGAGGCCCTTTCACCCTTTAAGCATTATTTATGGTAGTGAAGGGAGGTGAATAGCGTTAATTACTTAATATATAGAATTACCCTGCAGACATGCCCCCTCCGGTGGTGCACTCACCTTTGGGGTTGCCCTTGGGGGATCGGGGACTGTCACCCCTCCCGGACGCCCTCTCTGCTGTGGGCGCCGGGGTGGTGGCGGGGGGACCTTAGACCTTACCCACACTCTAAGGATGTTGAGATACATTACCTTGGGGGCGGCCGGCCGGGTGGGGGGGAACAGGTTTCTTAGTTTCCAATTCTCCTTCATCGTTGCAATATATCCATTCCAAAACACAGCCAAGGTCACAGGCGGCGCAAGGGCCGCGAGGCCTTGGGGGGGTCTTTACACTGCGCGCGCATTGCACGCGACTTTTAGACTATGTTCCCCCCGAAGAGCCCCCAAGCAGACCCCTTGGAAACGCCCTTAGAATTAAGTGACCCAAACTACCCTAGCTCAAGAAAGTTGCAAACTACCTTCCCTTCACATAACACACCACATGGGGCTGGAACGCACAGCATAGAAGGTAAAAAAAGGCAAGAAAAAGCTGGGCATTTTGCAGGGGATTTTTGGAAACGCTTAGCACTTATGGTCACCAAATGGGACTCGTATCACATGGTACATATAAGAAATTCCAAGCGATATTGGTTGCGTTTTGGGTCCCGAGCTGGCTGCCAAAACTTCCGAGCATTTTTCCGGGCAACTTTGAAAACTTCCAGGCGATTATCAAATGAACTTTGCCATGTTGAGAGAAGGCAATGTTGTCCACCCATATACCTGACCTCAGCAAAGCAACATGCAAAAAAGAAAAGAATACTTCACGCAACAAAGCGTGGAATCAAAGATTGTCCCGGTTTCCTCAATAGCACCGGAAGGTTGGGGCCCAAAAGAGGGCGGAAATGTTGTGTCACCCCTGCATTCTCCGGTGTCCCCAAACAAAGGGGGACAAAATCAGAAGTCAAAACCTCCGCTAGGGGTCACCATGATGCCCCTAGGGGCCCCTAGTATCTCAAAGCATGGGTCTCCAATACGGCCAGACGCCCAAGGAAATAGTTGCACTGCGCGCGCACTGCGCTTGAGGCGCCCCCCTTGAACCGCTAACCAGCGGGGCCACGCTGCCCGTTCCGGGGGGGTCGCGGGGGGGCAGGGTGGGTGGGGGGGGGGGGGGGTGCAGGGCAGCGCGGGGTAGGTGCCATTGCCGCGGCGCATTTGGCATCGTAGCGGTGGGCACCGGCCCTGTCCCCGGCTGCGGCTGCCTGGGGGCGCTGGCGAGGGGGGGGGGGGGTTGGGGGGGGGGGGCGGTCGTGCTTGGGGCGGGCCTCTGTACCCGGCACGTACACGTGGACGTGTGCTCAAGTTGCTAGCCAGCAGCGAGCTTCTGCACTTCTCTGGGCACTGGCCTGAGGTTCATGGCAGGGTCAAGAGCAGGCTGGGCAGTGTCACAGGGGCCTTGGTTGGGCCTCCCGCGCAGGACTGAGGCACAACCCTTCAGGGCGCTGCGGCGCCGCTCTCCTCACTCTGCCTATAAACGAATGAAGGAAAAACCAGAAGGAAAGGCGCTAATAGGCCCGAAGGCCCCTGCATGAGGCTTGCGCCACTACAAGCACTTGCGCAAAAGAAACAGAATGGGAAAAACAGGAACAACAAACAAACCAGAAAATTGTCGGCTCAGGCGCAGGCTGTCTCCTTTGGGGTCCCCCCACTCTCACACCTCTCTCACCCACCCACACACCCGTCATACCCGTCTTGGTCCCGCCGCATTGCTGAAGCCCCGGTCTGGGGCCTCCTCGCTGTTGGCTGCAATACCTTAGGCAGGGGGCGGGGCATGAGGCGTGGGAGGGGGGTGACAGGGAGTGTTGGAGTGAGGGCCTTCATCAGGAGTGGGGCCGGTGCTGGGGCAGGAGCGCTAGGGGGGGGAGCATGCCAGAGCTCTGCAGAGGGCCCTTTGGGTGGGGCAGGGGAGTTGAGGGGGGAGGAGGGGGAGGTTGCATCAGCCGTCCTCTCTAGGGATCGCTTGTCCTTTCCCGGAGCCCTGGCGGCCGGTACTAGGGGGCCGCGGGCTCCCTTGGGGGTGGTGTTTTGCCTTGGAGCGCGCCTACACGCGACACTGTTAGTGCACCACCCTCGAGGGTGGTGCTCGGGCCGTGTCGTTGGGAGCTTCGCACCCGGCACCCAGCCCATGGGTAGAGCTGGGGAGTACTTAGGTGTTGCTTTGTGTGTGGTGTGGCGCTCTCGTGCCTTCGCCCCCCCTCCGCCGTTGCCCTTGGTGTTATGCGGTGCCCCGTGTTCCAACGTGTTTGGTTGTGCAGTATGTGTGGTGCGGTGCTGCTCTGGGCTTCCGTGCTTGCGTCGTGCTATTTGGTGCGTTGTCATGTGCTGTGCTGTTTCCTGTGGTGCTGTGCGGTGCCCTGATGCGCCGTGCTGTTTGGTGCGGCATTGTGCCATGTTGCGCTGTGCCGTTCGTGTTGTGTGCCCCCCCCGCCCCCCGCCCAGTGCATGTTGTCCCTGGTGTTGTGTGGTGTCCCGTGTCCTGTTGTGCTGTGCCGTGTTGGGTTGTTATGCGTTGTGTGTGGTGTTGTGCCACGGTTGGCTAGCGTGCTTGCCTCTTGTTGTTCGGCGTAGTGCTGCGCCGCATGGTGCTGTGCTGTTGGTGCTGTTTTGTGTTGCCGCGTGTTGTTTTGTGTTGTGCTGCTTCTTTCGGTGCGGTGCGGTGCCGTGGTGCGCTGCGTTGTTTGGTGTAGTGTTGTGCCGTGTTGCGTTGTGCTGTTTGCGTTCCGTTCTGCTGCTCCGCGCTTCCCCCCCCCCCCCCGGCTGCTACGCTTGGTCTGGTGCCGTGCCTTGTGTCCTGTCGTGTGGTTCCGTGATCTATTGCGCGTTGTGTGTGGTGTTGTGGTGCGTTGTGCTGGCGTGCTAGCGTGCGTGCATGCATGTGGTTTGGCGCGGTGCTCCGCTGCGTTGCACTGTGCTGTTTGTGGTGCCTCGTGCTGTCGTGCGTCGTTGTGTCTTGTGCTACTTCCTATGGTGCTGCGCGGTGCCGCGGTTCGTTGTGCTGTTTGGTGCGCTGCCGCGCTATGCTGTGTCGTGCCGAAGGCTCTGTTACCAGAAGGCAATGGCCGGGATGTCTACCCACGGGTACAGGTAAAAGGGAGGGCTGCATGTCTAGCGCGCGCGCCGTGTGTAAGTGTGTGGTTATTGACGGAAAGAGGGGTGTCGGGGAAACTTGGGTGTCACGGTCCAGGCGAATGCTGTCATCCTAGAAGTTCCCGCTCTACTCCCTCTCTCTCCGCCTGCTGGTGCAGGCGTAGCTCCTGCAACACCCACGCCATCATGTGCTCGGGCCCAGGCGGGCCTTCAGCAACGTGGCTCGCGCCTTGGCATGGGCATACCAAACTCTGATGGACTCTTCGATGACATTGCGTATGAACTCTGTCCCCAGCGTGTGGGGCCCAAAGCACTCCATGTGGGCTCGCTGCATGGAGGGGGTGCGCAAGGCTCCCGCCCACTGCTCCATTACAGCCGGCTCCCACAGCTGGTGGCGCACCGACACAGCCCGTTTCCCCACCTTTTGATCCAGCCTTTCTGCAAGCCGCCAGCGAGCCGGCCCCCACTCATGGGATTGGGCCGAGCAGGCCCACAGGTGGGGCGCCATTTCAGGCTACGCTCCACAGAGCAAGCACCTGGTGTCTAGCACCGTGTTCCGCTGGGAGGACCGGTGCGCCAGGACAGTCATCGTGGGGACGTTCTCCATGCGGCGCCGTAATGTGGCGCTACTGGTCACTGTCCAAATAGTCGAGGGGGAGGCCACTACCCGACAGGTAGTTCACTCCCCATCGGGCTTCATAGTACCCGCGCCGAAATTGAGGCCTGATCCTACAACCAGTCGCTCAGCGCCGTTGCGGAGAGCTAGCACTGGTCCCAGTAGGTCACCGGGGGGAGAAAGGAAAAGGGGCGGCAGAGGAGCCATGTCAGGTCAACTTCTGGCGGCTCCTGCATCGCAGCATCTACACGGACGCTTAGGTCCGTTATCCAGTGCGACGGCGTAGTGACCACGTTTATGGCCGAGGCCGGGGAGAGGCAGCGGCCCCGCAGGACCGTGGCATAGAGGTGCTGTACGCCATCCCCACAATGGCCTCCTTCTTGCTACGTCCCGAGCGCCCCCACCGCTGCCTCAGACTCCGGCAGCAGCTAGTACACTCCTGGCTGCTGTGTCAACGTTCGGATGTACGATAGGAGGGCACTGTGTTGTGTCTGTGTTGTGTCGGTGCTGTGGCGTTTCGCCTTGTGCTGTTTTGCCTGCTGTGTTGTCTGGCTTTGTGCGGTGCTGTGTCGTGTCTCGCTGTTTGGTGCAGTGCCGTGTTGTCTTTTGCCGCGTTGTTTCTGTTGTGCTCTGCTGTTTTGCCTGCTTTGCCTCCTCCGTCGCGCTGCTCAGCGCGGTGCTGTGCTCTGCCGCGCGGTGTTGTTTGTGGCGCGCCGTGTTGTGTTGGCCATGTTGTGTTGGCTCCTGCTGTTTTCCGCCGCTGTGTGTGGTGCTCCTTCCATGGGCCCTGTGCGGTGCCGTGCTGCTGGTTGCGGCGTTGTGCTATGCCATGCTGTGCTGTTTGTGTTGAGTCGTGCTGTGTTGTGCCTGGTGGTGGTGTGCTGTGCTCTGCTGCACTGCAGACATCGGTTATCATTGCTCTTGTTGCCGCAGGCGGTGGTCCAGGGGGCTCCACAGTCTACAACCTGGATGCCAAGCACATTACTGCCCGAACGAGGGGTGGGGGTTGTGTATGGTTGTGGCTCAGGGGTCGGGAGGAACCGGGGGATGGGTGGAAGGGGATCAAGCAGGCGAAGGGGGCGGGGGGATGTGACTCTTGGTCACTGGGCCAAGGGAGCCGTGGTGTTTGCAGGTCCCAAGTCTGTCTCCCGTATTCTCACCTGGGAGATGGGGCTGTCTGGGGACTGTTGTGTTAAGGGACACACCGGAGGCAGACCGGTGTCGACCGTCCCCCACTCACCCCGCAAGCATGCACCCCGGATGGTGAATCAGGGCGTTTGTTGCTCTGGAGGGGGGGGGCGGGGATCAGAAAGTGCAGTACAACCAATGTCCAGTGCCATGTGGTGTGTGACCAACTTTCTTGGTCGAGGTCAACTCTGAGGGTGGGGGGCGTGGGGGACGGGATTGGGGAAAAGTAGAAAGTGCAGCTTCTATGGGTGAGAGTGGAATGCTTTTTTTTTGGTGTGGAGGGGGGGAGGGAGGGAGGGGGGGATACACCATGGGCAGGGTGGGTGGGGATGAATCCGCCCCAGCACATCTACCCGGTGGTTGTCACAAGGCATATGGATACATTGCGGATCGAGCAACGGACTTTGTGCGACACACTCACCTCGTCTCCCAGTCTCACAAAATGCAAGGCAGTGGTTGGTAAGGGCAGCACGTTCTTTACAGCAAGGGGAAACAACCCTTGGCCTCTGGTGCCAACAACTGGCCGCGGACTGCCGTTGCTTTACCAACAGCCACCATGGGGTAACTGTCCACCGCCATAGGTTGCTATCAACCATCGCCAATCAACCACTAATGGACGTCACTTGACCGCCAACTGAGTACTAAAATGACCCACAGCTGAAGGGAGTCATTGGAGGAAAGGTGAAAGGCGCACCAAAACCACCCCGAACAGGACAAAAGTACTTTCGCAGTTGTACCTGAGCCGCGATTGAAATGTGAAAGGGGACCACTTGTTGTATCTTGTAGCTGCCACCCGGGGGGGGGGGGGCGGGCTTCCATGAAGGCTGATTGGTTACCGTGCAGCACGACTCGTGTTCAGGGCTTTTGTCTGCTTGTTAATTGAGTTGAGTTTTGGGAGAGAGAGGAGCAGGAGATGTGGGGTTTGGGGAATGGATGGGTGGGGGGGCAATCTTGTGGAAGATGCAGTGTATGTCCCACTGCTCACGATTGTCACTTACTTCTTTGGGCCTCTTCTTTCCTAGTTCTGTTCCGAACCCTTCCCCCTTGATGGTGCGTGTGCGTGTGCGTGTGCATGTGCGTGTGCGTGTGCATGTGCGCGCATGTGTGTGTGTGTGGCGGGAGGTGGGGGCAGGGTACTTTTCTGTGGGGATCAGAGTGTACCACACGAAGTGGGGACCCACAACTGATCCGGAGAGGGGGGGGGGGTGCATAAAGGCTGATGCGGGGCAGGGGGTTGGAGGGGCGAGGGAACCCCCTGTACGACCGTCTCACCTCCTCCTATGGTCCCTGGCCTGAAAGTGGTTAGCGATGCTTTGAGGAAAATGCAGCTGACTTGGGGGGGGCAAGGGGGGGTACCCTCTTCTGTTGACACCCAGTCGTTCGAATGATCCTCTGACTATGCAGGGAGATGCTGCAGGTCCTTGTAAATGCCCCGTCCCCGGAATCCAACCACCTCCCAGCGCCGGCAAATCGCTCGTCCAACCTCCCCAACCGCCTTCATGGGTGTTCCCCAGCGCCAACCTCTGTTTGCACGACCTCCTGGTGGACTGGCCGGGGCCCAGCCCCAGGACCGCCCTCCTGATCCAAACCACCCGAGGTAAACGCTCTTAGGGGTCACCACAAGAAAGCTGAGCTAAGGAGTGGTCCGGTAGAGGGACGCCACAAATGGTTTTTTTGAGGCCTGTGGCTCGAGGAGGACGAGGAGCGGAAGTAGGGAGGAGGAGGAAACAGAGGAGCGCGGTCACTATTACGCAGCAGCAGGGGGACAACAAATAGGCACTGGACTTTGTCACGCTCCAAAAATAAAAAAACCGCAGTCAGTTGCCACCGATGCCCATCAACCGCCATCCGGAGACTTGCGCTTGTAAAATAAGATGTAGGCACCGCTGTCCTGGATAGCAGCAGCCCCTGACGCCTTTGACACCGAACTGTCGTTGTACAGCATCCAGTCGTCTGCCCTGCAGTAGGCTGTGTAGTGCCCCAGGTGCAAGCTCCCCGAGTGGTGCGATATCGCGTACAGCTCGTACTTGCTGTTGCCGTTGTGCTTGTCGGGTGAGCCCTCCACAAGCCATGGGCTGACGTCCCACTCCTCCACCTCGAACTTGACATTGTAGTCCAGCTTGGACCCGCCCCAACCGGACCGCGTGTACTGGAACCGCTTCAGGTGCACCACTAAGATCTCCGGTAGCTTCCAGATGCGGAACTCCTTGTAGGACTGCCGATGCTCCTGGACAGTAGATGGTGGGGTGTGCGTTGGGGGGGGGGGGGTTGGCCTTACTAGGTCCCAAACCCCCTGTGCATCACAGCGCAACGGAAGGACCCCCCTTCAGAGTCTCGTCGGATCCTCGGAGGCTTGGCTGTGCCCTGAATGTGACCACCTGCTGGCCGTTCTCCAGTGCAAAGGGGAGAGGGGGGGGGGCTCAGCCGGTGGCTGCAACTGAGCCCAGCTTTAAAAAGCTGCAGCCTTGGGCAAACTACTGTGCCGGTCCCAGCGCAGGGCAACGCGGCGCTCTCCCTGATTTGTGCCCTGTGTGGTGACACAAGCAGCAGTGCCTTACTTTGTGTGCTGCACACCGCTGTAGCATGGGGCAGAGCTCCTGCCCGCCCCCCCTTCGCTCCCCCCTCTGTAGTGAGCAGTCAGAGACAGGGAAAATCAAATGGTCGTGAAAATGCCGTCTAGCAGCTTACGGGGCTGATCCATCCAATGCCACTGAAAAATACCTTTTTGAGCGTAGTTACCAAGTTTCAACACAAAAACAAAGAGTGAAAATTGAACGTACTTTCTTTAATATGTGTTTTTTGGCAATAGTAGAGACTCAAGGTCAATTTTTCTTGAGGCCTTTTTGGATGATTTTTTGAATTCGAAATTTCCTACAGCACGGGAGAAAATTTACTACGGTGCCATAGGAACTTTTAGGGAGGCCATTCACCTCCATTTTTTGCCGTTTTTGCGAATGAATTCCACTTCGGCGTCGTGGTAACCTTTGTGGAGGCATGTCACATTTATGCATATCAATGTTTGTCCATTTTGGGCGTACTTTCCTGAAAATCAAACCCATGGGAGGGGCAACACTTGAAAGTAGGACACGGTGAGTGATGGACAGTTTTTAGCCTTGTTGAAAAAATGGGGTAGCTTTGGCTGTGCTGCAATTTTGTGAAGTGTAGTCCTTAAACAAGGGACAGTTTTTCCTTGTACCCATGTTGGTCCAAAAAAATCGCCGAAAAAGAGGTAGTTTGGACGTCTTTCCAGCGTACCCGAGGGCCCGGCCATGCCATCACTAGGACTTTTGGTTGGAAGTTTCCTTCCCTAGAGTGTCCTTCACCAGTAGTCCCATCTGTCTCCAGTTGGGGTAGGTGGACACTAGTACCAATACTACTGTGATGTGTGTGTGAGAGAGTGTGTGTGCCTTTTGCATGTGTATGTGATGAGTACCGCGGCACCACGTGTCTCTTTCGTGCGTGTTCCCATCGTTTTACGGAGCAACTGTTATTTCCTGGGGGGGCTGTGGATTGTTACTGCTATTTCTTGGGGGGCTCTGAATGGTTGTCGTTATTTCCTGGTGGGCTCTGGATGGCTTGTATTGTTAACTTGAATGCATGGCAACACAACGTTTGTGACTGTCTGCCTACCGCCACAGCACTACTTTAGCTGGATCCGAGATGGTACTTGACCACCTACTCCTACCCCACGGGTTGTCATCAGTCATTGATAGACTGTCGCCAAAGAAGATCTACTAATGGAGCCGGTTCGAAGACGCTTTATGTTGGTGGGCATGTGTTGTGCATGTGGTGTTTCCAGGGTGCTCACTCGTTTTCGACACTGCCATTTGGGGGCTGGTCCTTGTGCTAGGTGCCGTGAACATTCCAACTGCCATATTTGGTGCATAGAGGAGAAACATTCCATTTGGTACCGGTGTTGTCGGTGGTGAGCCTCAAGACACGAAAACCAGCCAGCTAGCCGTTGTAGAAGGGTGTGGAGCTTCTAATGGGATCGCATTGCTGCCAGGTAATGTGCCGCCTTGATTTTCCAGCCGGACATGGATGGTTGCCGCACACACAAGTCGACGTATTTCACAGCCCATCTTCACGTATGGTATGTGTGTGGCGTGTCTTGGCCATCCTTTTGTGGCATGTTGGTGCCTTGATTTCCGCCTTGTATGATGCATGTGAGGCCATTGCAAATAAAATCCCCTACTTGGATGGACAACAATTCATTTGCGTGCCATTCAGGCATCAAAAAATACTGCGCACCAATGAGGTCATACTGTTGATGCACTGTGCTGTGTGGTATCAGCCTGTGTGCTGTGTTGTATTGTGTTGTGTTGTGCAATGGAGTGCAGTGTTGTATAGTGCCGTGTTGTGATACACTATGCCGTCTAGGACGAATGTGGCCAACTACAAAAAAACATTCGCAAAAAGTGGAACTGGCCCCTCAACACTACCTTTTGGGGATGTGGGAAAGAAGGGGGTATCACGATGTTCCCTCCGCGAGTGCCCCCCTTGGTTGAACCTTTTGCACACCAATGGTGACCTTTTCCCCTAAATAAACACTTTTTTCACACCATTTTTGTCCTCTTTTTTTTGTTTTTTGAAGACATCTCCTACTGCGCAGTAGAACTTTAGTGGAGGCCATGAATAACAACCTTTGTCAACTTTGGCTCCGTTTTGCCCTAATAGAAAATCTTCAGACGCCACTTTAAAGGTTCTGTCCTGAAAAAAAAAAGACTACAACGCCGTAGAAATTTATTGCATGCCATGAATGACGACTTTTCCTTGTTCTCCCATGTTTCTCGGAGTAAAAGTGGGATTTAAGTGTTGAGATGTTGAAACAAAAAAATCGCATTGATGCAAAAAAAAAAAAAGGAAACCACACAGCTCTCAATTAAGTTTATTGCGACACTGTGGTAAATTTCACTTTGGGAGAAACAGAGAAAAAAATCAGGTGAATGGCCTCCACTAAATTTACAACAACGTTGTACTCGGGTTACTACAACGCTCGTGTAAATTACATTTTTGAGGAAGGGGGGGAAATGTACTCGCCATAATTTAATGTTGGAACCCTTTAACATGCCAAAATATGCGTTCACTTTGGTTACTCTGCAAAAAGCACTGCAGTGAGCTTGTACTACAATACTTTGAGGTCAAAAACCAGAGTAAAAAAAACAGACAACATTTTTGCTAGATGGATCAGCCCCCTTAGCCAAGGGTTGGCTTGGGGGTCCTACAGCCATCCGTAGTAAGCAACAGTAGTATTTGTGTGTATGCCTACCCCCTCTTACCTGTGGGTTGTGAGGTGTGTGAAGGATTCTGGAGCCGTAGGGGACAGGGACAACATAGGTGCTTCTCTCCCTGGCACCTACCCACCCCCCCATTGATGGACACACACGAGATGCTGAAAGCTCCCCACACCCAAAGCTAGGATTGTCAATAACACTAGTGCAAATTGTGTCAACTACATATTGGTATGTGTGTGTGTGTGCGCGCGCCATAGAGTTCCAATTGCTGGCACTCACTTGGCTTGCTCTCTATGTAGATCATCCCATGCCTCCTTGTCTCTGTCAAATACCCTACGAACTGACATCATGACTAACATCAATACCAAATGCTTTCAAATCAGAGAAATGGCATCAATCCACCTTTGCTGGTGACGAGTCAAGCAAATAGTGTGTTTTGAGACACAATGGCCGGGAATGCAGGGACAAAGCCTCCTTATCCTATGACACCATCTGTTCTTTTGCTATGGGTGTAGTTTGGTCGGGGGCTCTTTCCCCAAAGAGTCTATGTCCGCTTGCGACCTCTATCATCTAGAAGTGTATTGGATATAGACACTGTTGCTTGGGCAATGATGCCACCATTTGGGATGATGCTAGCCACTCTATCGCTTGAAGCGCTTGTGCCAGAACCCATGCACCCTCTAGGCCTAGCCACTGTCTCATATGCCGAAACGCACAACAGTGTGCAATCCCGTAACTCGCTTTGGGGCATTTTTTTTATCAAATAGGCCAAACTCAAATGTGCCAAATGCTGCGAGGGCAATGGATTCGCTGAATAGAGACTTCGGCAATGCCTGGGTGTACATATGGAAGTCAGCTCTAGCTTGGTTCCCCATGGTTCCCCGTCGAGGTCGGTGTGTAGTTGTGGATGTGGATTTCCCACTCCGTTGGATCCTAGTGCGCCTTGTGTCGTTCACAAGGTGGGGTCCCACTCCTAACGCGCCCGTTTATGTATGAGGTATAGGGTTTGCCGAGCCGTTTCGGTTGTGTGTAGGTACTCTGTTGTTTTCCGTTGGTATGCCTGTGTATGCGTGCAGTAGTTGTGTCGACTCGTGCTGTTGGCGCAGTAAGTGATGACCATGTTCGTAGTGCACGTGGAGGTAATCGCCCCCTCCTTTTTCTACATTCGTGTAGTGTTCATGCACGTGCACAATGTGTTGGCCATGTCGTACTGGTGGCGCGCTTCTGTTAGCCGACGTGTATGCGTGACATGCGGAGCCTTGTGCAGCACTGCATCTAGTCGGTGACCATTGTGGAGTAGTCACGTTGTGCCGTGTTTGCTTGCCCATAGATGGCCTTTAAGCCTCTGACTTGGTGCGATGCGTGTTCACAGACACGCATAAACTGGTAGGTTCTGATCACCACACGCATGTGCTAGGGTACTAGTTCTTCTGGCATGTGTTGATGGCGGGTCCATCTATTGCATAGCTGCACAGTATTTGAACACGGCCACTTGGGCGGCATGGTCAGGTTGTCTGGTGGTGGTTGTAGGATGGTTTTGGTGAAGCCCTGGACAGGGTCGCTGTTGCTTGCACACTGTGCCTCAGGTAGCCGCACCTCGGTGTTAATGGTTGGGGTTGGTCTGCTTTCCAATTTTCTTTTCCGTGTTGTTTTGGAGGGCGCCCCTACCTGCTGACGTAGCTTGTTGGCGGTTTCTTGCTAGTTGTGTTGTGGTTTGGAAATAAACCGCGTTAGCTAAGGCGGCGATGGCACTTGCTCCGGCGTGGGGTCAGCCAGTTTGCGTTGGAGACTCTGCACTCTTGGATGGCGCGGAATTGGGGGCGCTCCCGTTGCGGGAAGGAGTCCACTAGCCCGGAATCCGCTAACAACGTCGGAATCAGAAGTCTAGCGAAAGCAATTTGTCATCATGCAGCGCAGTTGTTAACCACTCAGGCTTGTATATCGACCAGTCGAACTAGCAACTCACACACATGTCCCAGAATTCTGCCCATTGTGGGCAAAAGGCCAGGAGCATCTATACCAAGCCCCGGTGGTGCTGCCATTAGCGGACATCTTTAGAGATGAGATGTGCAGCAGCCAGCGGGCAGAGCAGGGGACAACCTGGGGGTGCCACCGCTCGTGATGCGAGGGTGGCTGCCTTGCTGCCATTGTGCAGCACCACTGTGGAGGGCCCCTACCACAGGCTACCCCTGCTAGCAAGAGTAGGGCACCTGCTTGTGCTGCCACCACATGTCCGGTGTCGTAGGGGGGAGGGGTGGCACTCACTCCATGGTGCCGCCTATCTTCCAACACGTGGAATGAAGGAGGGATGCCCCCTCTCACCCACTATGTTCCTGCTCCACTATGACATTTAAGTACGTGAAACCCTGAGGCGCCATCCGGAGGCCAACCTACATGTCTTTGTTGATAACCTAGCGGCGTGATTCAAGTCTTGGAGTAGTGCGTCATCCCACTGAGCCATGCGGTGCATTCAACCGAACCCTACAGGTCCAACGTGGGATAAGGACGGCGTGTATAATGTCAAGCGGTAACGCAGCAGGTATGCGGCAAGGTCATGATGCAGCTGTGTGGTCACCATATCCTAGGCGGTGTCCTCATATTAGGGGTGGGCAAGGACATGACCTAGATGTCATCACCGGCGGCTACATAGGCAGGTCGTGATGCTACCAAGCCAGGGTGCTTGGGGTATAATGTTGGCTCCAGTGGTACATCTCGGTCTTGTCTCTATTGAAACACAGCCACACATGTGATATGAGGTGAGCCACATTGTGTAAGTGTTCGAGGGTCTTAGTGAGCAGTGTTGGGTAGTTAGCCTTGACCACAACGGGCACAGAACAACGTATGAACCGCCACCGCCTCACGACTGACCTCCATGAAGGAGACCGGGCTTACAGCAACCGTGGTGGTCCTATGTCACCAGATGGATCATGCTTGGCCAAAGTGAGATCCACTCTTAGGACCCATCTGAACGGCGGCTCACCGTAACCCAATATAAATATATTGATGCCGTTTGTGCACTAGGTGGGTCTGTTGGCCAGTGAATATCTCAACCTTGGAGACACCGCTCCCTATCCACAAGTTTATTCGACTCGGAGAGTTCCGAGGAGGACCTAGAAATCCAGACCGAAAGGACTCAGGTGGCCCTTAACCGGCTAAACCATAAAAGCCTGAACCCACCGGACGAACCCACACGAGAACAAACAACACAAGTGGCCTGCGAGCTGGTCACTGTGCTTCATACTGGGGAGCCAACCACCATGCGGTGGTACACCGATGGCTCAAAGAGGTCACGGAAGGGCAGGAGGGGGGATATATAACGGTGACTTTAGAGCAGCCTTCCGCGTCCTCGGCCCGCAGCAAGTTTACCGGGCCGAAACAATGGCGTGTACCTTGGCTTCCGACATGTCCAAGGAGGGGGACGAAATCATCCTCGACAACCAGAGAGTGGTGAAAGCCACACTAACAAAATGGAAGGGGGTTGTGAAAGACCAAGACTACCAGGGCATTGGTTACCACCAGGTCGTATCCAAACAGTTGACACTCCGTTGGACCCCCGGCCATGGGGACCTGTCCCGGGCAACTACCTATAAAGGCTACAAAGACATACAAGACAACAATAAATTTGATGGTGTGGCCAACATGGGCGGCAAAGATGCCTGAGCCGTCTCAGTTGTACCCTTGATTGAAGCCACCCTCCTCTCCATTACAAACCTTTCACCCCACCTTCCCTCCACCTTCCCTTGCACGTTTCAGTTCATGCACGTCCACAGCACAAAATCAAGCCATTTATGTTGCAAATTTCTGTGGGAGAAGCATCTCCAAGCATGCCCAGTACTGCTTGGGACAAGGACTCGCCAGATCATGCGCATCTACACGAGTTACTCAGATACCGTAGCAGGATTTTGCGGCAGAAGAAGAAGGAAGAGTGGCAAGTGAACTCCAACAAGAAATATGTGGACGACTAGCGTGTGCCATCAAGGCTCTTCTAGTTTGTAAACTGGCAGCCGAGCCAAAGTTCGGAAAGTGTTTTTATGCCTCTACTGGGCCTCAACCTGCCTATGGATACCCCACCACCCAAACCACATGATATTGTCCTACACGGACAAATAGTGCCCCCTGCAAAAACTTGTTTCATGCAGCTGCGCAGACAAAAAGTCACAATGGAAATACAGTGGGTCTCCTGGGTGCGCAAGTACGCTGGTGGGGCATTGGCGCCCCATGGGCACGGCTCCCAACGTGATGCGCCACCGCAGCCAGTGCGGGTGAGCATCCTCTGGCCGCAAATTCTTTTTTCTTTTCTTTTTTCTTTTTTTCACGGGGGGAGGGGTTGCTAGGGCCTCCTTACAGCATATTTAGCATATGTGGTCTCCGCTGCAAGTGCGCCAGTGCCAGCTGCAGCCCTTGCCTGCTCCTGCAGTGTTAGCATTGGTCCCTGGAAAATTGCCTGGAATGGTGATGTTACTGTGCTCCTTGAGTGGGGGGGGCGCTCGCCATAAAAGCTGAGTAGTGGGGGCAGAGGGAGAACCCAATGAACATAGATTCAAATGTTGGTGAAATGACAAAAAAAATCAGGCGCAGGATCAAATGCAAACTTGAGGCAATGCACTCCACAGTCAGAAGAGAGTGCATCTTTATTCTCCAGATCACACCCGGTTGAAACTCAAAGAAAATCAGAGGGACAGACACCCTGGATGACTCGGACCTGACCAATAGTGTCTGCGATGAATCGGATGTGGGTGTAGGGATTGGGAGGTACATCATTTTCTGCAGGGCTTTGGCAGGCAAGCGGGGGTGCCAGCAGCTTTTTATGTGTGTGTAGAATTATTTCTGTGGTGCAGGTTGTGCTTGGCTTTTCTGCACCTTGATGCAGGTGTGTGCGGGAGATGTTCCTGCGTTGGTTTTCAACATGAGGGCTTGGACCCTTGCTCTGAGCATAGCCATGTCATCACCTTCTTTCTCTTGTCTTTGCGGGGGATTGCCGTGTTCTCAAATATCCGATTGGGGGGGGGGTTTGCCATGTAGCACAACCGGTGTCCGGTGCATGCTGTTGGTAGAGGTTAGGGTGAAATCTTTCTGCCAATGCCCGGTGGCGTCCACTCCTCTGCCAGCCGGCTGGACACATGGCCAGCAGGTATTGGACCACTGGTGGTGTGGTTGGTAGAGCGCCAAGAATGTGCGTGTGTGGGCAGAAGGGAGGCACAGTACATGGTCACGAGGTGTTGCAGATGGAGTGCTGTGAAGGTGTGCAGGTACAAGGACCTTGCAATTCGAGCAGTACACCGTATCCTGCTCACTCAACTGCTCCCTTTTTGTGAAAAGATCCATCGCCTTGTTCAAGGTCATGTTGGAGTTGGATGCAGAGCTGGGAGACGTCGACACCACGTTTGTGACACTCTCGTGGTCTGGCCGCGGCCACTGCTGCGTGAAGTCCACCTCACACTGCAACTCCACCTCGAGTCCCACGACCTCCTCCCCCCAGCCGTTCGAGTCCAGGATCACCAACCCTTGACTGTCGTCATCCGGCAACAGGTTAGACTTTGGGTTGTACTTCCGATCCACGCTAATCTTAAAGGGGTGCCGCCTCTGCGGGGCTTCGTCCATCTCCATGGTAGACGCAGCTTCGGGATCTTCTTCGACTGCTGCTGCTGTTGCTGCTACTGCGTTGGATGACGTTGCGACGTCCATTGCTGAGCCATCGGCGGTTGCATCGGTGGCGCCCTCCCACAGGGGCGCCAGGCGGCCCGCCACCACGTTGTGCAGCGCGTCGTTGGTGATTGTCCTTTCCACGACCAAGACCACCGGAGTCGGCGCGGTCCTGTGGGTGGGGATCAAGGGCGCCACCGCAGACGGTTTGGGAACACCATTGGGAATATTGAAAGGGAGGAGGAAAATGTGAAAATCGGGCTAATGGTGTCCGGGAAACTGGGCCATTGTCAGTCGCTGCTTGGTGTGAAGTGAGGTTTTCGCAATGTGCTACATGTAAGGAACAAGAAAACATTATCCGCCGAATCGGGATCCCCTGCAGCCTCCAATTCGCTGCGCTCGAGGTACACCTTTGCTTAGCAACGCTGCGGGATGCCCCACAACCTGCGTGTTACAAATTGTGGGGGGATGGGTCTGCAAAGTTCGGCAACCCAGATCCCTTGCAACTTGTGACAGGCGCCACGGGTGCTACCAGGCCTGAAGGTCGACACGGATCCGAATCAGAGCCTGCAGGGGATCCCTGTTCATGTGACAAAACCCAAAAGTATTCACTGACTCGGATGCGGTGTTGTGAACTCCGATGCGCCATCGTTGCGCATTTCTAACGATTTGCAAAAATCTCCGCGGCTTCCCGGGAGCGCTGTCTTGTGTGTCTTCCTCATTTCGATCTGTATACCGTCGGTGTGTCTTCCGTTGGTCCCCTGTCAGACCTGTGGTTGGCTTTGATCTGCACGCTCAGGCGGACAAACTTCTCCTTCCGGACCTCCGGCGTCGCCGCGCCGCGCAGCTCTGGGACCTCGTAGGCGTAGACGTCGGCAGAAAAGAGGTCGGAGATCCGCTCCGTGTCGGCCAGGAACTTCCAAACCTTGCCGTTGAACGCCAGCACGTCGCCCAGCATGATCGATGCCGGATCCACGTCGTGCAGGGTCCCGATGTTGGTGATGAGGGTCGACAGGGTCGAATTGACGGGCACCTTCACACGGCACTTCGTAGTGTTCTTGGTGGGGTCTTGAGCCGGGATCCAGAACACGTCGATGCACTTGGTCTGGTCAGACGCCAACTGCAGCGGCACCGACAAATACATGAACGGGTCGAAAGTCACGGAGAGGTTGTCGCACACAGGGCACTGCAGGGCGGACTTCAGCTGCCCCTGGAATAGGTCCACGACGATGGACTGATTCCGCTTCAGATGGCCTTCCCACGCCTCGTCCGCCACAACGTCGTCAGGGCGTCCGTTGCTGTCCTTGGCTTCGACGTACGCCTTGTAAGGGCGGAGTGATAGAACGGGGGCCCAGGGCAAGGTCTCGAGCAAGCACAATGGCAAAAGCGGCAAAATCCAGCGCTTGGTGCGTGCAGACTTATTTTGACCTTTAGTTTTACCTTTGCCTCGCACACCCTTTTTTTCGAAGCATGGCCACAAGGGCCGAAATCATTTTAATGCCACCAGAAGGACAGCCGCAGTATGTATAGCACGACCACTGATTTCTCGATGTCCTCCGACTTTCTGTCAGTCAAAAGACAATGGAGATATCGTGGAACCAATGTTGACATGCAGACAAAGGATTCAGGCAAAACGCACACGATAGAGCCTGGTGAAACCTGGCACCCCTTCATCGAGCTGTTGTCCCTTCGCCCTCACGCTCCGCCTCGGCCTTGCCATCGAGAGCCACATGCAGCGTGGAGCAAGGACAAGGACAAGGTACAAGCTGAGGGTGACAGCATGCGTAAGGGGCAGAAGGGGTGCGCTGGAGCTGGAGCAAAGCATGGCGGAAGGGGTGCTGTATGCTTGGGCATCCCTAAATTCCGATTGGATAGGGAAGCGGATCGGGGTGTGGTCGGAACAGGGATAACGCTGGGTGAAGGGTGGCGGAGGGTTGTATGCACTGAATGGCTGGGGTAGTATCAAGAAACAGATGGGCCACCTTCTGCTTCACGCGGTTGAGATCTTCATGAATGCCGTCCAACAGAAACGCAATGAGTTCTTGGGAGTCGTGCTGTTGGTACCCGCTGAACTGGGGGGCAAACCGGGCCAACGTCGTCTTGAAAGACGATGGGCTGACGGACGAGTGGTCTCCCGACCACAGCGAGGTGACTAAGCCCGCGAAGGACTCCGCCAGCTCCCCTTTGTTGCCCAGCGGATTGTCCGGGTTGAGGTCGTCCTTGTAGTCGCCCCGTAGGAAAAACTCGCGGAACCTCTCAGTGTTGCTGAGGCATTGGATTGCGCTATTCATGAAACACGTGTTGCCAAGATTGCTGAGGCCGCAGTGGCCCTTCTTGAACGTCCGGCGCGGGACGAAAGGCTTTGCGACGAACGTCCCGTCGGCTTTCTCGGGCTCGATTTTCAAAGTTTGTTCCGTGAAAAAATGGCAATCCCCTAACTGCTTGGTCGTGTCGCTAAACGCGTCCCCACTTGGACCCACAAGCGCTAGGGACTTACCATTGAGTGACTGCGTGACGTACGGAGGCAAGAGCGCGAGGGCGCTCTTCAAAAGTTCCCCGACGGTGGCTTGGCGACTTATCTCGATAGAAGCAGTGGAAAAGTCATACTTGACGGTCAATCGTAGGAGGTGAACCTCCACTCGAGTCATTGCACGGGTGCCCATCCCCTCGACGATTACTTTCCTAGGGATCGGTGGACCCCCTTGATACCACTCTTTCAAAAGGTCCCATACTCGTTCAGGGACGAGCATGTAGTCCGTGCCGTCGCGCAACCCCTTCATCAAGGAGCCTTGGAGTAACAAATTGTCGTTCTCTATGGGACTCGCAAACGTACCGTTGGTGACGGGGGCGGAGCCGTACCCGGTATACGCTTCCCATGCCCTCCACCAAATGGCCGAGATTAGAAACCAAGTATCATCCTCTTTCATCGTCCCTGAGTTTGTGAAAGCCTCCTCAATCAATTGACGTTCATCAGCACCCGTCGCCGGCCGTGGACACGGCCGGCGAAAAGCACCCTCGTCTTCATCCATGAGATCCCCGTTTGTGTCCATAGATGGGTTTGCAACGGCCCTTACGGCATCGAAAAGGACGGAGTAAACGCCGCTATCCAAGAACTTGCAGCCGGTGCAATGTAGGAAGGTTTCGACGAACTCGTCTTGAGTGACCTTTCCGTCGTTGTTTAGGTCCATGTGGTTCCATATCTCCCGTGAAATTTGAACGCAACCGTCGGACAAGAGAGGGTCGAATTGATTAACGAGCGGGACCATCTTTTCTTGCACCGACTTCACCATAGTCTCGATCACCCCCTTTTGCGTGTCCTTGCCCAACAACGTGGTGAATATCATGGTGACCATTCCGTCTAGCATTTTGGGAAATGACTTTCTCAAAGCCTTGAAGTAATTCCGGCATAAAGACTCGTTTTCTTTTTGGCTCAACACGCCATCCTGGTCAAAATCAAATTGATTCCAAATTCGCTCCAAGTGTTCACGTTGTGTGTCTTGTGTAACCTTCAACTGGACGTTCTTGATGGCATCTAAATCCGTGCCCAAAGATTTGATGGTGACTCGAAAGTCTCCATGATCGGCAAGGTCATGAATCGCTTTGCGGAAGGCCTCGCGGTACGACTCGATGAGATCATCGAAGACGTGAGCACATCCATCAAAAGAATCATTCAAGGGGGATTGGGACATCCCTAAAGGTTTGGGAACAACCACCAACATGCGCGCACGAACGCTCGCGCGCGGATGCGTCGCAGGCTGTTCCACGGAGAGATGCCCACACACGCAAGGAAATCGACTCAAACAATCAAACGTCACGACAAAAAAATGAGGCATGAACATGCACCGAGGGAGACAGCAAGGAACGGGGCACACAAATGCGCGCACGTTTCGGATGCAAGCATTCAACAACCGCAACCACGTTGTCGTACGAAGCCAGACGCAAACGAGCCACACAACAACACCATTATTCGGTCGCGGTACACATGTGGGTTTGCCTTGCGATAGAGACACAACGTGAGCACAACTTCCAAGTGATTACACATGCTTTCGCCGAAGGGCTGAAACCACTCTCAAAAGCGAGTTGGACAATTCAACAAAGCAGACATGACATTGAGCCCGAAATCTAGGTTCAGCAAAGCAAACATGGGCGTGGACGTGACATGGAGTCATCCGCGAATAGGAAGGGGTGCCACGTGGGCTTGTTGGAGGGCGAGTTGGTCACGTGCGAGACACAAAACGTGAGCACAACTCAAACATGCCCTACTCGAGATTTCATGGATGCTTCCGCACAGGCCAAATAGGAAGGTTTGTTGCACTATCCCCAAACAACCGGTAGCTAACCGGTAGCTTGGCGCTCTTTGACTTTTTCACGGCGCGTAATACAACACTCCATTTATCAAGCAAACGTCTTCTGTGTCGGCATCTTTTACCATCATGATGCCCAGACCATGTTGACGGCTTTCGTCGCGTTGCCCATTTCAACCAACCATATTCATCCCCTTGGGACACATGTTGATCGTGATGAATATTGCGCGGTGCTGCTTCACACATGCCGTCTTTTCATGCGTGGTGATGCGACTCCCATCATCCGATAAGGTGCTAAAGGCCAAATTTCCCGCACATGTAACCCCAAAGTCTCTTGGCGACTGCAAGTATGAATCCAGAACCACATGTTCTTCTCCACAACAACACGATGCAAATTTTTTGGCCATTCCTTACAAGTTTCATCAAGAATTTGCTAGACCTACCTACTTGGACGGAAAGCTCAATCCCTGATTTGGTAAGAAAGTTACGGATATCGCGAAACGCACGCACATCCACGCGAAGCCGATACGAAGCCAGATGTACTAATAAATTTTAACACAACCATCTGTAGCCGTGACATGACCAGCTGCATCTCTCGTTCAGGGTTGTCGTATTAACATTGCGGTTGTCCGGCCTGCACATGTGTAGTGGACGCCACATCGGTCAACAAGTGAGTGAGGCGCAATAAGCCTGCGCACTGTGGAGCGAGTTGCAGGCGACTCAACTGGCGTACGCAAAACTAGGTTTTGGGGCGTTGCCGAACACACTGCAAACAAAGGCCAGCCTTGAACGCACACTGACGAAGTTGTGGCGCAGCGAAAAGTGTCACATCTCAGCTCCTGATGCAGTTTCAGAACTCTGCGCCTTTGTGTTCAGGACCCTCCACTAAAAATGTCTTCTCACCGCTCTGATGCCGTCAAGTACGGCTTGGCTGCTGGAACTGCCATGGGTGTGGTGGTTTACATGCTTGCAGGTCTGACACCCAGAGTGCACATTTCTTCGTGCAATCGCTGCTACACTTGATGTCACAGCAAATGTCGCTCGCCAGGACGAAACACCCACGCATACTCTCACTTCGCTGCAGGTGTTGCCAACGGACCCGCTTCCGCTGTGTCCCTGGCCGCCACCGTGCCCGGACAGATCCGTGCTGTGCCGCAGGTGGCCGCCACCAACGCTCGCGTCGGTGCCGTCCCTGCCTTGTCCGGTGCTGCCGCCAACTATGATGGTGCCATGCCCGCGTCTGCTGCTCAGCAGCAGCTGCCATACGGCGCCCCTGTGTATCCTTCACAGGCTCAGGTAAGTACCGCGAGCAGCGTTTGCGCAACACGTCAACAGCGCCATCCTCTCGGCTCGACGTCCATTTCAGTCGACTCCCGCAGCAACTGGCATTCCGTCTGCACTCTCTACAGGGCTCTCTTTTGGGAGGCTTGTTGCTGGCTGCTGCTGCTGGGGCAGCCGCTGCGGCTTTGTATTTGTGGCGATCCACAAACCGCGCTGCGTCCCTCAGCAGCCAGGCAATCCATGTGCGCCTCGCTGAAGCTGAGATGGCCTCTGGTATGGCCCTGCTGTGCTGGTACCTGTCGCCACCTCGTATCTTCCAGCCAGCATGCAACGGCTCACCCGTAACACATGGCCCAGTATCTCTCCAGCCGGCATGCCACGGCCAGTCCGTAAATCGTGACATAAGCACGGGTCTCAGAAACGTAAGTCTGGCCGGTTCCCGGTTTGTGCAAGCTCTTGATGTTGGCTGGTAACTTCCTGCCAGCATGCCACAGCTCGTCCGTGTATCGGCCTGGCCGAGGGAACTCTTAAGGTTGGCTCGCACCTTCCTGCCAGCATGCCACAGCTAGTCCGTAATTCGTAGTGTTCAGGACATGAGCACGGCTCTCAAAAATAAAAGTCTGGCCGGTTGATGTTGGCTCGTTCGTGTTCGTTGAAGTGCTTGGTGACCAGATACCCGTCCCTTCGTCTCGCAGGCACTGCGCCAGTGGCCATGGCCGCTGCATTCGGCCGCAAGGCTGCCCCCGCCGCCTCTGCCCGTGTCTCTGACAATTTGGCTGCCTGGTATGGCCCTGAGCGCAACAAGTGGTTGGGCCCATTCTCCGATGCCTCCACCCCTGATTACCTGACTGGTGAGTACCCTGGTGACTACGGCTGGGATACTGCTGGTTTGGCTGCCGACCCCACCACCTTCGCCGCGTACCGTGAGGCTGAGTTGATCCACGCTCGTTGGGCTATGTTGGGTACCTTGGGCTGCTTGACCCCTGAGTTGTTGGCCAAGTACGCTGGTGTGCAGTTTGGTGAGCCTGTGTGGTTCAAGGCTGGTGCTCAGATCTTCTCTGAGGGCGGCCTGGACTACCTTGGCAGCTCCAACTTGGTGCACGCCCAGTCCATCCTTGCCATCCTGGCCTGCCAGGTTGTGTTGATGGGCGCCGTTGAGGCCTACCGTGTGAATGGTGGTCCTCTTGGTGAGGATCTGGACCTGCTTCACCCTGGTGAAGCCTTCGACCCTCTGGGTTTGGCTGATGACCCTGACACCTTCGCTGAGTTGAAGGTGAAGGAGATCAAGAACGGTCGGTTGGCCATGTTCTCCATGTTCGGCTACTACGTGCAAGCCATTGTGACTGGTGAGGGTCCCGTTGAGAACTGGGCCTCCCACATTGCGGACCCATTCGCCGTGAACGGTTTGACCAGTGCGTACGTGACCCAGTTTGCCCCCAGCCCTGTGGCCATGTTTGCTGCTTTCGGCCGCAAGGCTGCCCCTGCCGCCTCTGCCCGTGTCTCTGACAATTTGGCTGCCTGGTATGGCCCTGAGCGCAACAAGTGGTTGGGCCCATTCTCCGATGCCTCCACCCCTGATTACCTGACTGGTGAGTACCCTGGTGACTACGGCTGGGATACTGCTGGTCTGGCTGCCGACCCCACCACCTTCGCCGCGTACCGTGAGGCTGAGTTGATCCACGCTCGTTGGGCTATGTTGGGTACCTTGGGCTGCTTGACCCCTGAGTTGTTGGCCAAGTACGCTGGTGTGCAGTTTGGTGAGCCTGTGTGGTTCAAGGCTGGTGCTCAGATCTTCTCTGAGGGCGGCCTGGACTACCTTGGCAGCTCCAACTTGGTGCACGCCCAGTCCATCCTTGCCATCCTGGCCTGCCAGGTTGTGTTGATGGGCGCCGTTGAGGCCTACCGTGTGAATGGTGGTCCTCTTGGTGAGGATCTGGACCTGCTTCACCCTGGTGAAGCCTTCGACCCTCTGGGTTTGGCTGATGACCCTGACACCTTCGCTGAGTTGAAGGTGAAGGAGATCAAGAACGGTCGGTTGGCCATGTTCTCCATGTTCGGCTACTACGTGCAAGCCATTGTGACTGGTGAGGGTCCCGTTGAGAACTGGGCCTCCCACATTGCGGACCCATTCGCCGTGAACGGTTTGACCAGTGCGTACGTGACCCAGTTTGCCCCCAGCCCTGTGGCCATGTTTGCTGCTTTCGGCCGCAAGGCTGCCCCTGCCGCCTCTGCCCGTGTCTCTGACAATTTGGCTGCCTGGTATGGCCCTGAGCGCAACAAGTGGTTGGGCCCATTCTCCGATGCCTCCACCCCTGATTACCTGACTGGTGAGTACCCTGGTGACTACGGCTGGGATACTGCTGGTCTGGCTGCCGACCCCACCACCTTCGCCGCGTACCGTGAGGCTGAGTTGATCCACGCTCGTTGGGCTATGTTGGGTACCTTGGGCTGCTTGACCCCTGAGTTGTTGGCCAAGTACGCTGGTGTGCAGTTTGGTGAGCCTGTGTGGTTCAAGGCTGGTGCTCAGATCTTCTCTGAGGGCGGCCTGGACTACCTTGGCAGCTCCAACTTAGTGCACGCCCAGTCCATCCTTGCCATCCTGGCCTGCCAGGTTGTGTTGATGGGCGCCGTTGAGGCCTACCGTGTGAATGGTGGTCCTCTTGGTGAGGATCTGGACCTGCTGCACCCTGGTGAAGCCTTCGACCCTCTGGGTTTGGCTGATGACCCTGACACCTTCGCTGAGTTGAAGGTGAAGGAGATCAAGAACGGTCGGTTGGCCATGTTCTCCATGTTCGGCTACTACGTGCAAGCCATTGTGACTGGTGAGGGTCCCGTTGAGAACTGGGCCTCCCACATTGCGGACCCATTCGCCGTGAACGGTTTGACCAGTGCGTACGTGACCCAGTTTGCCCCCAGCCCTGTGGCCATGTTTGCTGCTTTCGGCCGCAAGGCTGCCCCTGCCGCCTCTGCCCGTGTCTCTGACAATTTGGCTGCCTGGTATGGCCCTGAGCGCAACAAGTGGTTGGGCCCATTCTCCGATGCCTCCACCCCTGATTACCTGACTGGTGAGTACCCTGGTGACTACGGCTGGGATACTGCTGGTCTGGCTGCCGACCCCACCACCTTCGCCGCGTACCGTGAGGCTGAGTTGATCCACGCTCGTTGGGCTATGTTGGGTACCTTGGGCTGCTTGACCCCTGAGTTGTTGGCCAAGTACGCTGGTGTGCAGTTTGGTGAGCCTGTGTGGTTCAAGGCTGGTGCTCAGATCTTCTCTGAGGGCGGCCTGGACTACCTTGGCAGCTCCAACTTGGTGCACGCCCAGTCCATCCTTGCCATCCTGGCCTGCCAGGTTGTGTTGATGGGCGCCGTTGAGGCCTACCGTGTGAATGGTGGTCCTCTTGGTGAGGATCTGGACCTGCTGCACCCTGGTGAAGCCTTCGACCCTCTGGGTTTGGCTGATGACCCTGACACCTTCGCTGAGTTGAAGGTGAAGGAGATCAAGAACGGTCGGTTGGCCATGTTCTCCATGTTCGGCTACTACGTGCAGGCCATTGTGACTGGTGAGGGTCCCGTTGAGAACTGGGCCTCCCACATTGCGGACCCATTCGCCGTGAACGGTTTGACCAGTGCGTACGTGACCCAGTTTGCCCCCAGCCCTGTGGCCATGTTCGCCGCCTCTGGCCGCAAGGCCGCTGAGTTGTCTGCTTGGTATGGCCCTGACCGCAACAAGTGGTTGGGCCCATTCTCAGAGCGCTCCACTCCTGCGTACCTGACTGGTGAGTACCCTGGTGACTACGGCTGGGACACTGCTGGTTTGGGTGCCGACCCAACCACTCTTGAGCGGTACCGTGAGGCCGAGTTGATCCACGCTCGTTGGGCTATGTTGGGTACCTTGGGCTGCTTAACCCCAGAGATCCTGGCCAAGTACTCCGGTGTTCAGTTTGGTGAGCCTGTGTGGTTCAAGGCTGGTGCTCAGATCTTCTCTGAGGGCGGTCTGAACTATTTCGGCAACCCATCCCTTATCCACGCCAAGTCCATCCTTGCCATCCTGGCCTGCCAGGTGTTGTTGATGGGCGCCGTTGAGGCCTATCGTGCCAACCAGGCTGGCCCTGCTGGTGAAGGACTTGACTTGCTTCACCCTGGTGAAGCCTTCGACCCTCTGGGTTTGGCTGATGACCCTGACACCTTCGCTGAGTTGAAGGTGAAGGAGATCAAGAACGGTCGGTTGGCCATGTTCTCCATGTTCGGCTACTACGTGCAGGCCATTGTGACTGGTGAGGGTCCCGTTGAGAACTGGGCCTCCCACATTGCGGACCCATTCGGCACCAACGGCCTGTCCCTTGCTCTCATGGGTCAGTTCGCCCCTAGCCCTGTGGCCATGTTTGCTGCTTTCGGCCGCAAGGCTGCCCCTGCCGCCTCTGCCCGTGTCTCTGACAATTTGGCTGCCTGGTATGGCCCTGAGCGCAACAAGTGGTTGGGCCCATTCTCCGATGCCTCCACCCCTGATTACCTGACTGGTGAGTACCCTGGTGACTACGGCTGGGATACTGCTGGTTTGGCTGCTGACCCCACCACCTTCGCCGCGTACCGTGAGGCTGAGTTGATCCACGCTCGTTGGGCTATGTTGGGTACCTTGGGCTGCTTGACCCCTGAGTTGTTGGCCAAGTACGCTGGTGTGCAGTTTGGTGAGCCTGTGTGGTTCAAGGCTGGTGCTCAGATCTTCTCTGAGGGCGGCCTGGACTACCTTGGCAGCTCCAACTTGGTGCACGCCCAGTCCATCCTTGCCATCCTGGCCTGCCAGGTTGTGTTGATGGGCGCCGTTGAGGCCTACCGTGTGAATGGTGGTCCTCTTGGTGAGGATCTGGACCTGCTGCACCCTGGTGAAGCCTTCGACCCTCTGGGTTTGGCTGATGACCCTGACACCTTCGCTGAGTTGAAGGTGAAGGAGATCAAGAACGGTCGGTTGGCCATGTTCTCCATGTTCGGCTACTACGTGCAGGCCATTGTGACTGGTGAGGGTCCCGTTGAGAACTGGGCCTCCCACATTGCGGACCCATTCGCCGTGAACGGTTTGACCAGTGCGTACGTGACCCAGTTTGCCCCCAGCCCTGTGGCCATGTTTGCTGCTTTCGGCCGCAAGGCTGCCCCTGCAAAGAGTGCTGTTCCCACGAATGCCACCCTTGCCCTGTACTACGGTCCTGACCGCCGCAAGTGGTTGGGCCCATTCTCCGACCGCAGCACCCCTGATTACCTGACTGGTGAGCTGCCTGGTGACTACGGCTGGGACACTGCTGGTTTGGGTGCTGATCCGACCACTTTGGCCCGCTACCGCGAGGCTGAGTTGATCCACGCTCGTTGGGCTATGTTGGGTACTTTGGGCTGCTTGACCCCTGAGTTGCTCTCTAAGTTCGGTGGTGTGCAGTTTGGTGAGCCTGTGTGGTTCAAGGCTGGTGCTCAGATCTTCTCTGAGGGCGGCCTGAACTACCTTGGCCAGGAGGGTTTGATCCATGCTAAGTCCATCCTTGCCATCCTGGCCTGCCAGGTTGTGTTGATGGGTGCTGCTGAGGCCTACCGTGCTGCCAACGCTGCCCCTGGTGGTTTTGGTGAGGGTCTGGACAACCTTCACCCTGGTGGAGCTTTTGATCCCCTTGGTTTGGCTGATGACCCTGAGACGTTTGCTGAGTTGAAGGTGAAGGAGATCAAGAATGGTCGGTTGGCCATGTTCTCCATGTTGGGCTACTACGTGCAGGCCATTGTGACTGGTGAGGGTCCTGTTGAGAACTGGACCTCCCATCTGGCTGACCCATTCGCCAACAATGGTTTGACTGCCATCATCACCACGCAGTTCGCCCCCAGCCCTGTGGCCATGTTTGCTGCTTTCGGCCGCAAGGCTGCCCCTGCCGCCTCTGCCCGTGTCTCTGACAATTTGGCTGCCTGGTATGGCCCTGAGCGCAACAAGTGGTTGGGCCCATTCTCCGATGCCTCCACCCCTGATTACCTGACTGGTGAGTACCCTGGTGACTACGGCTGGGATACTGCTGGTCTGGCTGCCGACCCCACCACCTTTGCCGCGTACCGTGAGGCTGAGTTGATCCACGCTCGTTGGGCTATGTTGGGTACCTTGGGCTGCTTGACCCCTGAGTTGTTGGCCAAGTACGCTGGTGTGCAGTTTGGTGAGCCTGTGTGGTTCAAGGCTGGTGCTCAGATCTTCTCTGAGGGCGGCCTGGACTACCTTGGCAGCTCCAACTTGGTGCACGCCCAGTCCATCCTTGCCATCCTGGCCTGCCAGGTTGTGTTGATGGGCGCCGTTGAGGCCTACCGTGTGAATGGTGGTCCTCTTGGTGAGGATCTGGACCTGCTTCACCCTGGTGAAGCCTTCGACCCTCTGGGTTTGGCTGATGACCCTGACACCTTCGCTGAGTTGAAGGTGAAGGAGATCAAGAACGGTCGGTTGGCCATGTTCTCCATGTTCGGCTACTACGTGCAAGCCATTGTGACTGGTGAGGGTCCCGTTGAGAACTGGGCCTCCCACATTGCGGACCCATTCGCCGTGAACGGTTTGACCAGTGCGTACGTGACCCAGTTTGCCCCCAGCCCTGTGGCCATGTTTGCTGCTTTCGGCCGCAAGGCTGCCCCTGCCGCCTCTGCCCGTGTCTCTGACAATTTGGCTGCCTGGTATGGCCCTGAGCGCAACAAGTGGTTGGGCCCATTCTCCGATGCCTCCACCCCTGATTACCTGACTGGTGAGTACCCTGGTGACTACGGCTGGGATACTGCTGGTCTGGCTGCCGACCCCACCACCTTCGCCGCGTACCGTGAGGCTGAGTTGATCCACGCTCGTTGGGCTATGTTGGGTACCTTGGGCTGCTTGACCCCTGAGTTGTTGGCCAAGTACGCTGGTGTGCAGTTTGGTGAGCCTGTGTGGTTCAAGGCTGGTGCTCAGATCTTCTCTGAGGGCGGCCTGGACTACCTTGGCAGCTCCAACTTGGTGCACGCCCAGTCCATCCTTGCCATCCTGGCCTGCCAGGTTGTGTTGATGGGCGCCGTTGAGGCCTACCGTGTGAATGGTGGTCCTCTTGGTGAGGATCTGGACCTGCTGCACCCTGGTGAAGCCTTCGACCCTCTGGGTTTGGCTGATGACCCTGACACCTTCGCTGAGTTGAAGGTGAAGGAGATCAAGAACGGTCGGTTGGCCATGTTCTCCATGTTCGGCTACTACGTGCAGGCCATTGTGACTGGTGAGGGTCCCGTTGAGAACTGGGCCTCCCACATTGCGGACCCATTCGCCGTGAACGGTTTGACCAGTGCGTACGTGACCCAGTTTGCCCCCAGCCCTGTGGCCATGTTTGCTGCTTTCGGCCGCAAGGCTGCCCCTGCAAAGAGTGCTGTTCCCACGAATGCCACCCTTGCCCTGTACTACGGTCCTGACCGCCGCAAGTGGTTGGGCCCATTCTCCGACCGCAGCACCCCTGATTACCTGACTGGTGAGCTGCCTGGTGACTACGGCTGGGACACTGCTGGTTTGGGTGCTGATCCGACCACTTTGGCCCGCTACCGCGAGGCTGAGTTGATCCACGCTCGTTGGGCTATGTTGGGTACTTTGGGCTGCTTGACCCCTGAGTTGCTCTCTAAGTTCGGTGGTGTGCAGTTTGGTGAGCCTGTGTGGTTCAAGGCTGGTGCTCAGATCTTCTCTGAGGGCGGCCTGAACTACCTTGGCCAGGAGGGTTTGATCCATGCTAAGTCCATCCTTGCCATCCTGGCCTGCCAGGTTGTGTTGATGGGTGCTGCTGAGGCCTACCGTGCTGCCAACGCTGCCCCTGGTGGTTTTGGTGAGGGTCTGGACAACCTTCACCCTGGTGGAGCTTTTGATCCCCTTGGTTTGGCTGATGACCCTGAGACGTTTGCTGAGTTGAAGGTGAAGGAGATCAAGAATGGTCGGTTGGCCATGTTCTCCATGTTGGGCTACTACGTGCAGGCCATTGTGACTGGTGAGGGTCCTGTTGAGAACTGGACCTCCCATCTGGCTGACCCATTCGCCAACAATGGTTTGACTGCCATCATCACCACGCAGTTCGCCCCCAGCCCTGTGGCTATGTTCTAGCACAGGTCACCCCCAGCCAGGTGAATTCTTAGTCAGCTGATACTGAATGATTCTTTTTTTTCTGTTTAAATTATATTGACACCTGTTTGTTGGTGTATTATTCTATCTCTGTTCATCACAGAATTTGATTGAACGACTATAAACGACTGGGAGTTACTTATAGTGTGTTCTGTGTTTACATCCATTTCAATGTCTAGTACATTGTAAAGCATTCGTTCTCTGTTTTTCCAAATTTTCGTTGTGCACCCTCCAGTAGTGAATCAGATGGTTGATAGGTTGGAGATAGGTTGGGAAAACCTCAATGATAGGTGATGGGTCATTGGCAGCTCAAGGCTGAAGAGGACACAACAGGATTTCCAACCCTCTGTGGATATTTTCGCAGTTTCTGGTGCTGTGTTCCACTGACATGTTGAGTGACTCATTACCGGAAAGCAAAGGTATAAAGTGAATTCTATCAAACCAAACATCGAACTGAGTGGCATTGGGGGTTGTTTAAAGTGTAGGTTGGGAGACACAAAATGTTTCCGTGCGAATCATTATTACCGGTCCAAGGTGTTGTTTTGCCGCAAAAAAAACAAACCAAAAACAACGCAAAAAAAAACTAATTTTCGGCTCTGTGCCTTTCCCAAAAATGGGTTCCGAAAAAAAAATCGCAAAAAAAACCTGGCACTGGGGTTACAATTACCATTGGGATATTTGGTAGAGGAAGGTTTCATCTATTAAAATTCAGATTTGTGCCGTGAGCCGCGAGGTCTGGTTACTCCTGATTGCAGGGGCAATACAGATAGCCATTGTACGTCAATGAGAATGTGTGGGTAGATTGTGTGCTGATTTCAGAGCATCTCAAGGTGTCCAGTAAGTATGCTCTACAATTCGACCACCATTCGATACGATTTGATTCAGCCACCAACCTACTTGCCCCTGATTTCAATGTCAAATCATGTCCAAATGTGCACATGAAGTGCTTGCGACTATCCTTGAGGCCAAACTCATGCCAGTTTTTACTTATTAAATCAATTCTTTGATTCTTTTTTGACTGAAGCTTTGTATTTATGGTTGGATTGTCTTTTGTGCAGTGCTTTGAAGTGGAACAATTATCATCTACTTTTGATTTTGATCCCGTCCTTTGTCATTTTGTAGTTTGGAAAGATCTATCTAGCTAGGCTTTCAATAAACAAAAACCCAGCAAGCAAGAACATCAACACAAGCAAGGCAAACAAGAAAACTTTTCTGGTAGCAGAGAGCAGAAGCCACCCGGCATCACATCATTGCACTCCCAAACAAGCTAGAAGGGTGCCTTGCCCACTTACCTCAGCTTGCCAGGAGGGACCTCCTGTCTACGCAGGGTGCTTACTTCATGGAGGCGGTGCTCAATGCGGCCGTGGGGTACCAGGCCCTCAGCCTCCCGAACCCTAAGCATGCCCTACACCACGCATGCCAACGAGTAACCAAGGCGTTGGCATTGCACGGAGGCTGGCCCACATCCTTCCCCAAGGAAGCCATGGTGGCGCAGTGGCGCTACTACGCGGACCACAGCGGCGCCCTAGTCGACAAAGCCTACGCCAAACACGCGGCTCACCTCCTATACAGGACGACACATAACAACCAACTCAAGGTCCGCGAAGTAGCAGCCGTACACATCAAGGAAGCGCAAACATACGACAATATCCACCCTCGATGGATACTGGCACAGCAAGGCGTCCCCACCTCTGTGGGCACCGGCATTTGGGCCTAGCTGCAACTCTTCCTGCCACATCATACACACGCCATCGTGACGAAGAACCATTGCGATGAGCAAGGGCCGCTTGTAGCCACGCACACTGACATCCAACAGCTCCCGGCAGGCAAGGTGGACACCCTGCGCCTCGTACGAGGCACCATCACTTACCCCCATTGCCCCAGGGGTAATGCGGGGACAGATAGTGCCCAAAAAAGATAGTATACATCACCCCCACACAGATGAACGTCATGGCGCAATGCGGAGCCCACCACGCCCCATTTCTCGCCCACCCTCAATGGCCGACACGACACGCTTTCCAGGCATACCTCTTCACGTGCGCCACAAAAGCGGGGCGTACGATGCCAGAGCCCAAGGACATCAACAAGCCGTAGAAGGCCTTCCGACACCAACACCCCCGGGCCCGCCCGAAGGAGCACAACCCCGAAAAACGTGACATGAATCAAGAGGAGCCTAGCCGGTCGGGTGAGGGCTGGGCGGCACCCACCATCCTACTAGTAGCGCCCAACGGGCACAAGCAAGCTACCCGCACCGTCCAACGACACCAAACTGCCTGGTCCATCCCCAAACACAACGCCTCGGAAGCCGATGTACCACCCGTCAGGCACGATGACTAAAGCACGCCACGCACGTGCTGGCACAACGGTCCAGCGGCCCTCGACACCCCATGGCCCCTGCTACACTTCATCTCCACCCACTACCACACCCCCACCGCCGCCGCCACCGTCGGACCAGCAGGCGTGTATCTCCCCGTGGTTTCACACAGTACCCCCAGGGCCACCAGAGCATGTGGCGTGGAGTCAAACACCCACAGTAGAATGAACCTTCACCAGCGACTGGGCAGCACACCCAGAGAGTGTAGCAATAGAATACGACCGGTGCGACTTGCACTGTGCAGGTCCTCATGAGGCACCCATGCGTCCCCTGCAGCACAAATGCCCAACCCTCCGCGGCGAGAAAAAAGAGAAGGAGCGATGACAGCTATCACATTCCACAGGTTCCAACCCAACACGGGATACCTCTTCCACCTAATGTATGCGTACATCACGCAGAACCCTCCCGGCGGAGGACTCCTCTGCCTCACCCTACGGGCCCGACCATCATCACCCGAGGGAGAGGCGTATACGTAACCCCGTTGCTTCAGCCCACACAAACAAATACCAAAAACACCCAGGAGAACCACGTACACATCTATCACCCCACAGCCATTGCCCGCCTACCCGTGCCAAGCGACACCAACATCATCTTCTTCAGCGACACATCGGGCACCCAGCAGCGCACCCCCATTGTCGGCTCTGCCTCCGTACTCGTCAGCCGGCATGCGGATGGACTCCACGTGGAGCTCCACGCCGGGGTCACCATCTTTGGGGCGTCCTCCCACGGCGAACTGCGCACCCTGGCGGATACCGTCAACACCACACCACCGCCCACAACAACCCTTGACGCAAAATCTGGGTAGTCGTAGACGCCACAGTCGACATTCACCTCACAAAGCGGCTCGCAGAACTACCCCTCCACAAGGCGTTCGAATCCGGCTTCACCACACAGGCATTGGGGCTATGGATGGCCTTTCAGAGGCATGCACCCCAAGGACGCCCTGCACATCGTCAAGCAGGAGTCCCACCACTACACGTACATCCATGGATGCGCCGACACGCATGCCAAACAACTGAACACAAACCTCCGAAGCTCGAACACTTACGGCTGGACACCACAAACCACAGCCACCTACAACATCTGCCCCCGATACCCTCGGTGACACAGCCCCTGCACTGGGTACCCGAGGACACACCTTTCACAGATCGAGACAAACAGCATCACTACCCCCTACCAATCCAACAACTTGCCATCACACTAGGCCCGAGGACGAACACCGAGCTTCTACGACGCCTCGAGGACTCCTTCCGTACCCCCCTCTACTACGCAGTTGTGCGCCGAGATAGCCTCCCACAACACCTGCAAAAACCCCGGCTCCAACTCCCCCTTGAGCAGCTACCACTCCTCACCCGACACTATCGATGGTACACACCGCGCTCCATCCCCATCCCCGCAGGGTGCACAAAATGTACTTGGAACCACACAGAGGACGAGACGTGGGACCACTTCAAGCCGTTCCCCATGTACCGAGGGCTTAGGACCCTCACAGACTGGAACCCTGCCGACACTATTACGTAGCACGTCGGATGGCCAACACGGTCCCCGACGGCCTAAAAAGTCACCGCCATCGTCCGGCAAGGAGAGGTGCTCGAGGGGGTCTGCGAGGGGCTCGTTACCACCGCCATCTACAGCCTCCTGCGCACCCAGGCGGACGACCCCCGGGCCACGGCAGCACACATGCAACGGACGGCCGTCACCAAAGCGCCCACGCAACTCACGTACCGAACCCAGATGTCCCTACAACACGCAGCCACGTTACCCCCAACAGACCAGACTCAGCTCTTCAAATTGCTGTTCTGCCAACCGAAATGCCCCCTCCAACGACCTACCACCCGGCGCAAGACCCCCCCCCCCAAGGCCCCGCACCATCCACCACAAACAACAACGCCGCGGCACGCATAAGCACCACAAGCACCACACGCACACCCGCCAGCATGCGCACACCGCAAGCCCCCAAGTCCCCATGCCACCATCCATCCATGGGTACCGACAACCGCCACCCACCGCAAGCCCCCTCTGCGTACGCCTACGGCGGCCAGAGATGGTCCTGCCCTTCAAGCCGAGCCACTAGGTGTGCCTAGGGGCCGCACATCCCCTCGCCCGCTGCCCCGAGTGCGCGCAACTCAAGCCCCGCCACCGCACGCAGCCTGCGACCCGAGCCGCAGCCCCTCCTGCCAGCTACCCCAGCTTCTTTGAGCCCCTCAGCGTCACCCACTGGGACTAACTGGGAGAACGTTACGCGCCAGTCTCGGCGGACCACACATGGGCCATCGCCATAGCCATGGGCGACACATCCGTGCCCCCGGAAAGCGCGCCCCTACGCCACAGCGGGGGCGGCCTGAAGATGGCTGCCCGCCACATCTTCCTCGCCCTCTACCTCCACCACCGCAGCCCCCACCTCCTAGACCGACACCTCACAGCCCCCCACATACCAGCCCCAGCACCAGAGGCCTGGGCGTACACGGCACCGGAGGAGGTGGCGGACTACCTCTGGCGGGCCTGCCGCCGGTCCAACAACGCTTTTGGCCGGCTGAAAGGAACACCCTACCCGCTCAGCAAACTCCTGTACCGAGCACACCCCCTCCCCTCCCACCTAGTTGAGGCCTCGTGAGGGCGGGGCATCCTTTTGCGACGCCCAACCAACCGCCCTCAGCCAAGTTGCCGCCACACAGATGGACCTCGTGGACCAATGCGCCTACGTCAGGGACCTCGAGTCATGCCTCACAGAGGCGCATCGTTGGCACAACAACGCCCCCTCAGCCCTGCGGGGAAAGGGGGGGCCACCTGCCCCCAACGCCCGCAGAGCCAAGAGGGCCATGCCGCACAGGGGTCGCCGCTCGAGCAGGGCTAGGGAACGTGGCGCCACCAGCAGCACCAGCACGCCCCGCCACCCTCGACCCCGGCACCCCGCTGCCCCAATACCACAGCCACCCTCATCAGCTCCATGATCACCACGCTCCAGCGTAATCAGGGTCCGCATGCCACCCGGCCTAGCGGCGCACTGGGCCGCACCAGACCATCACTTGTACCACGGACACATGTACCACCACCACCAGCCCATGCCGAGGTACCGAGCAGTGCCATGGTGCCACACGCAACGAGCGCACCATCACCACCACCACCACACGGCTCAGCACCATCTGCCGACCCAACAGCACCCGCCCACGATATTTTGGCCGCCAGACGCCCCGTAGGCCCACAAGCTTAGGCGGCTCAAGTTGCATGGTCAAAAACGAAGGAAAAGGTAGGAAAATGACAGGTTTCCAAGAGCATCAAAAAATTGTTGTTTTGATGGATATTTTAAAACCGTCGCAAACAATTATGGCGGAATAAATATTTCTATAAGAATGACGTGTCCCATGGGCGAGACAGGGAAAAGTATTGTTTGGTGACCATTCTTTGCGCGAGGCCTCGCGCAAAGACGTTCATTTGTGTCAGATTAATGTGCTACAGCCCGACGCATTAGGCAGGTTGTCGAAAAATGGAACCCCGTAGTATTTATACACGTTACTTAGTACCATTATCAGGATTGCGTAATAGAGATGGATCTATTAACGAATAAACTGCAACAATGGTGTACCCAAGAATCTTGAAAAGTATAAATGTTCCGGAACAAACTGCAGTTTCAAGCGCGAGGCCTCGCGCATGGAACGGCGCATGAGAAAAATGAAAGTTTCGGTGATCATTACGCGAGGCCTCGCGCAACAGATCTCATAAGCGCTCATAGAAACCAAAAATGGAACATATCCCCCAACTACACAGCATGTGCATTCCCTTGATGCGGCGCTGCTGCATGGGCGCCCATACAGGTCTTGCCGGCATCTCCAGTTTTCATACTGTGGTCACCGCTGGCTTCAGTGCCCAACAGCGATGGTAGCGCGCCGCAACTGGCTACCGCAATCAGGATTAACTAGTCAAATGTGGGATCACCAGAGAGTTACAGTTAACCGAAAATGGTGCATGCGACAAGCGAATCACAGAATAATTGGTCGCGCGAAAACTGTGTGACAGGGTGATGTTTCGAATCAAGAAAGTTTTTCAAACAGCGATCTTTACGTAGATACAGGTACACAATTATTCTTCACAGCAACAATGCCCTTGCGAAAAGAGGTGGACGTGGAGAAGACAGTGGCCGCAGCATCGAGAGTTTTTCCGCGATGTCTGCTCAGAGGAACCGCCGTAGCACACGGCAGAAGAACTGTGGGTAGGGCTAAAACAGGGGGACGAGGGCGCGAGATTGTTGTTTGTGTTTTTTCTGCGTCTGCGCAAAATTGAACGGATGCGTTGCAGCGTTGAAAAGGCGATTGCCGCAGAAGGCAAGAGATGGGTTGGTGTTTTGATAGAGGAGGCCTGGCGCCTTTATTTGCTGATGCGCCACCGCGCAGTTCCATACCACGGAAAACGAAAGTCTGTTGTTGCGGTAAAGGGAAGTAGGGCGCAGCGTCGCATTTTAGCAAGGTCAGGTGTGGCGCGATACAGCGCACCTTCGCTGAAGAAGAAGGCAGCAGTCAGGTTACAGACCACATGGAACAAAATACACCAACAGAGAGTTGTGTTGTGGATGGACAACTGGTACAACAAACAGTTTACTTCAAATCCCGACAAGAATGACAAAAGCGTGAACGCAACAGCGTTGGCCGTTTTGCTACTGAAGGATGCACCGCGCTACCGGCATGGTCATCTTAGCCTGGAAGAGCTTGAACGGCGTGTTCTTGTTGTTGCACGCATGCTGGGGAACACCGAGAAATCATTTGCACGTATCCTGCGTGATCTAGGATATGCAAGCACGCGACCTGTTGTTCGAAACATTAGGGCGCCGCTCGACAGTATTCGCCCCGTAACTGGCAAGAGACCACATTGGGGACCCCTTTGTCTAAGTAAAGAAAAAGTGAGCGGCAACATCTCGCTGCTTAATCCATTGCAATTCACTAGGGACTTGGCGCAGCACACTCGACCAGTCGTGCCTGTTTTATGTGATGAGAACATCCATTACCGCATTTGTAAGATGATGTACGGTGAAAAAACAACGGGTTGGAATGTCCGGATTTTCTTGCGGTCACACCCTATATTGTATGGTTTCTGGCACGCATACAAGTTTTGCGTTACACAGACATTTTGCTCATTTTAGCCGATCGTGACTTTGTTCCGTAAAGGTTTGTTGCGCAGCGGTGACACAGTCCCTTGTTTTCCCAAGCTGATCACAATGGAGATAACTGTTGGCGCACCGATGTTGGGTATGGGCCCCCACATACGGCCCCTTAACAGAAAATGTCATTCCCTTGGGCTGGTACGTCCTGTAATTCGGCGAGGACGCCTCCGTTACGCTGTGTGTACGGCCATTCAGGTTCTGTTAACACAATACTGTCCTATGTTACTATTCCTAGGTCACCCGTTAGACAGTGCAATTGGGCCGGGGAGACGGCCAACACAGGTGTTTTTGCTTCTGAGAGATTGCAGATTGTTATGTGTCTGTTAGACCGTTTGAACATGGGGGACACACTTTTGAAATACGAACGCACTGTTGCAACTACGCTATTGTGCCACACTGCATGGCACAAAGCCATGTTTGGACACGCTTTTGCCGAGGAGTTTTGTGAAAGTCTGCTTTCCAACCTTGTGACAAGGAAGGGCCAAAACAGAGGTGCAGTAACCATTGAAGATGTTGACGATCCGTATCATCTCATCACTATCCGCCATAAAGGTTCCAGGCTGAACCTTTACAAAATGCTCAATTCCTTTGTCAATTCCGTGCGTCAGCGGTTAACTGCTTACTTGAACGCATAGCGTGTATATGTGCCTCGGGTTAGGTGGTGTGCTGAGCCTACTCACAAGGGATTACTTAGGTGGTGTGCTTATTGCTTACAATTCAGGCGCATTGGCCGCGCAAAGGTGTACCTAACTTTCCACTGTCTCTTCTAATTCCAAAGAGTTCTAACCACTACAAGCAAGTCCTTGTGTCTGTGTTGTTGGTGCTAGCGTAGCAGTGGCCGCTTGAGGCCCGTCTTAAGCGAAAACTGTCGGAGCTGATCCCCCAATGCAGTGTGCTGGAGGAACAGAGAGAGGCCGACACGCTGCAAAACGTTCGAAGAAGATTGGAGAACATGCAGTGATGCGCAAGGCCTCGCGCAAACACCATGAAACAATAGGTTAGTACACCCCCTCTCTTGCGCTAGGCCTCGCGCAAGGTTGACAGTCAAAAACAGTGCCGAGCCCGTTCAGTTTTGCATTCTCAACCATACTGTACTCGTATTAGCTAAAAGCGCCTCACATATGCATTATCGACGACAATTTGAACCCTTTTCAATGTTATGTTTCCTTCAATACAGGCTTTCTCCTCATCGCAGAATTGCAAGCCCCGCCAAAAAAACAGCCGAGGAACGAGAAGATACCGACTATTACCCTCGGACCTCAGGGTCGGAGGCCAGAACACCAAAGAAGGGGCGTAAGAAGAAGGAAAAACCAGATCCTGGCTTAACCTTGGGTACTGATATCGAGGACCACGTGAAACCGGATGGGAGGGAGGTGGAGGTTGAGCTGGACAACGTGGGAATCGACCAAGAGAAGACAAAGGGGCAGATTAGACGGAAAGATACGAAGTTACCGCAGAAGCGTATTGAGTCACTCGAAGCAGCACCGCCAACAGGCCCATCCCACGTCGTTCTTTGGGAAGGTAATAGTATGTTGCCAACCGACTGTTCGCTCTTCTCGTTGCGCGAGCCCTCGCGCATAGACGTGTCTCATATTTGCAGATGGCGATTATTGGTGTGTATTTGGACAGCACAGCGTGGAAGCGATTGCAAAGAGTCGGGAGAAGCGACGCACAGCGTGTCTAGATTTGCAGCAGTGGCATACTACATGCATCGCCCATATTCTGAAGCCTCCGACACCGTGGGCCTTCCGTGCAAAGCTGGCGGGACAAGCACAAGAAGGCGCACAAGACGTTGAGCCAATACCGATGTATGAGGCAGCAGATAACCTCATTCGATGTGTTGAAGATTAGCGGCAGCGAGGCCTGGCTGACACGTACAGCAATCTCAAGATCGCCATTGTGGATGCGGTGCAGATGAGTGCCCTGGTTCCAACCGCTGAACTAAAGCAGCCTGGTCAATTCGTATGTTCATTAATCGTTGTTTCGATGCTGTTCGTTGCGCGAGGCCTCGCGCATAACGTTGTCACTTTCAGGACAAAACGTATAAATTGTGGAAAGATTTTATGACGTTTGCCCACTATGCTGGTCCGGAAGCTGTGAAAGGTCTGCAGAAGTTCCACGACCAAGGGGAGAAAGTCACGAAGAACGCGCTGAAGAAACTGGACGGGATCCTGTTGCCGGAGTTCTACAAGAAAGTGGCAGAAGTGATGCACGAAGAAAAAACAACCCCTAAATCCTTGCCGAATTCGATTGACGACATCATCCTTGACCAGTGGGTCCCAATGCATCTGTACCACCCGCACAACGGCCAGTAAGTTCGACCTGAGAAAGGTGTGTACCATCGACGCGACGTGGGTTCTGCTTCTGCATTGGTGCGCCGCACTTTCTCCATTTCTGTTCTTTAGCCAAAGACCTGCGGACCCGCAAAGAGGTTGCTGCACTTGGAAGGCCTGCCCTTAAGGTGACTCTTGGTACATGGGGCTATAGGCGCGAACCTGAAGGCTAAAGTCGCGGTCCATGGCTGGCATGGAAATCCATGATTGGCGCACCACTGTGGCAGGTGGCAGACAAAGGCAAACCCGCCTCCCTGAAAATCCTCAACGTCCAAAAACTCCTGGGTCAAGAGCCTACCAAGAGCCGTGTGGCCCCCCCAGCTGCTGGCGTTACTGGTGACTTCAAGACAGTGGAACAGCAGGATCCATTACTGTCAAGTCACACTATCACAATTAAGGCGACCCGAATTGCAGCGTTGGCCCACGATCCCCCGAGGCGGTTTATTGAGATTGACAAGAACCTGATTGTCATCAACGGCGACATATTTGAACATCTTGCTCCTGAGATGATGTGCCCAGCCTGGCTGTATGAAGAGATGGCGCGTGCCGATACCCTTATCTGCGGCTCTCAAACTGTTGTGAACAACATGTTCGACGTGCTGGAGACGGAAACATATAGGCGTCTCAACGATGATTTCAACGCGCCGCGCATGGCTAACATGTTGCGTGTTCCCATCTTCAGTTGGTTAGTTAAACCGAAGCCTGCAAGGGATCCTACAACGTTTGACGTTCGCTGGTTGCTGATTTCGTCACCGGATAGCTGGTCGAGAAAGGTATAATTCCCTCATTACGTCTGCTCTTTGCGCGAGGCCTCACGCAATAACTTCTCCCTCATTGCAGATTTCGAATTATCTGACGTTTGGACCTACTCAAGTAGAGGAGATGGATCCTGTTGAATTTGGCAGTCACCTTCCGATAACGACGGTTATGTGGCATTTATTTCGACACTCACCTCTTTTACCTGAAGCAGGATAAGAGCTTCAAGCCTGCATTTGTGTTCATTGATCATCAGCCGGATCTAGTGTGCAAGATCGTGTCCATCGAGCCGGATTCTCGCATGTACCCTCTTGGTGTTACCTCCGACAATCTCTCCGATTGGGTCAAAAGAGTGCAGACTCAGTTGAACCACGTCTTGACACAAGGGTCTAAACCGGACGCGTTTGGTGATTGGGACCAGTTGGCCACCTGGTCAAACCGTGGTATTCCCCTTTGGGTTCGCGATGACAAGGTTGGTTTCTGATGCATTGTCGCTGAAGGAGGAAGAGACTGTTGAGAAAGGTCAAGCTGCAGAAGCACTGGCCCCCGCAAAGCGGAAGTCCAGTGGTGGGGAACCAGCCCCCCAGAAGAAGAAGTCTGCCTCCAAGCCTCAGGCAGCGAAGTCGGTTACCAGTGCAGAAACCGACGAGAGCGATGGGGATGAAGGGGAGGACAGCGAGGAAGAAGAGGAGGAGGAAGCGCAGGTCTCCCAGGGCAAGGCAGCGGAGAAGGTGGCAGCGAAGCCGAGGTCCGAGGAAACCGGGGCCCGAGCTCCATTCAAGCAGCCAGCCCGTCAGTCCCAACCAAGAAGCGAGCCCGCAAAGCCACCGCCTAAGGGTAAGACGTCCGTTGCTAACGCATAGGGTTCTAAGATGCAAACTGTTCCGAAGAAAAAGTGATTTCTTCGCTTGTTCTGATATATTATGCGCGAGGGCTCGCGCTATGCATTCCTCTTCGACGACCTTTTGGCTGTCACCTTGTGCGGCACATTTTTCTCTGTGATGCATTTTATTGCGCTGTTGTGTTGGTGTTTGCGCGCGGCCTCGCGCAAAGAAGGTGTGCCAAAAAATGCTTCTTGTTGTGCAGCGTGCAACATGGTTTTGGAAAACTGGTTTTCCAAAAGATTGAAAGCTCATGGGTGTTTTTATTGCAAAGCACAAGTGGTATGGGAAACAAAAAGTCGTGGTTTTCCCAAAAAAGAACTTCATTTTGAGGGAAATAAATCATTTTCCCGGGCAGTCGGTTTTGTTGAAAATAATGGAAAATGGACTAGTTAATTGCTTTTCACAGGATTTTTGGTTCTTGTGTGTTACGTCCCCCCCGAAAGGACTATTTTTTCGCAGTGCCGTGGAGAGGCAGTTTTGGGCGCATTTTGACCATGCAACTTGAGCCGCCTAAGACAAGGCGATATGCATGCGCACTATCAACACCCAGGCCAGCACAAGCCACCGCCCCGGAGGCACGGGGTACCCCACCACCACCAACCGCCCCCCCCAGCAACCGCCCCTAACCGCAAGCACCGCCCACCAACCGCCGCCCACCGCCGGCGAAGCGTAGTTCCACCAAGAATCTCAGACAGCCGTCTGCCACCTCCACACCACGAGACAGTTGTCCTTGATTAGTGCCCTAGATATTTTGATGAAATCCTGCAGTTTTTTGATGAGAAAATCCCAAAACCAAAGCAGCAAGTAGAGCAAGAACAGGATGTGGATCGAATCAATGAATAGTTTCAAATGCAGTGTAACACAGAAGGGCTGCAGATAGACAAGGCAGGTATAAACACAAAGATTCAATCACAAATGGATAATACAAAAGATTTTATATGAAAACTGGGCTGACTCTAGCCTCCAAGTTAGCATCAAGCACTTCATGTGCACTCTTTTGGGTGAAATGGTGCTGGTCAGGAATGTGGGGCATAGGTCTCAGGCCAACACAGAAAATGACTTGGCCAAGCAACTGAATTCAGAAACAGTTAAAAAGTAGAACCACAATAAGTGGTAGAAACAATTGAGTATAGGGGTCTTGGGGTGGGAGACCACTAGGCTTAACCTCCAAGGCCTAAAGCATGAAATGCCTATTTTATTTCGGTATATACTGCATGAAGGAGGGTACCTCCGCTCAGTTGGGTGGTAGGGGTGAACTTCATGGGGAGCTAGGGTTACAACCCTAGTTACTTTGAGAAAGTGTACTTTAGGCTTCAAAAGAGAGATAAAAATACTTAAGTTAGTCTTAGCATCAACAAAAGGGTTTTAAGGGGGGCTTGGCCTGGATCAAGCCCTCCAAGAAAGACATGGCAGTGACTTTTTCTTACTCCCCCCTGGAGTACTAGTTAGCTAAGCTAGTAGGACCAAGGAAAAAGGCTCAAATATTCCCAATATACCTCAGGAAATGCATTAAACTTACCAAAAACATCCTCACCAGTTCATAGAAGCCTATCACTCTGTAGGTACTCTCCAAAGACAGTGTAATGTACCGTGAATGATGTCCCTTCGATGGGGCATTCCTCAAAAGTCGCCAGCGTGCGACAAAAACTTTGGTAAAAATTTGGGGGTAGTGGGGTTTGAACCCAGGACTCCCTCCCTAGAGCACATGTGCTTGCCCACTAGGGTACAGTCGAGCGCTCTGATGCGGATGCCTTCGTTGCATAAACAGCGTTTTAGTAAACGTCCTGACCAAGGGCCAGGGCGGAGCAATACTCCCAATGGAGGACACAAATCTCCAGGAGCTGAAAAAAATGGAAATGTAACCAACAGGGAGTGATTCCTGCGGTTTAGCGACAGGTCTAGCGATTTCAGAAGTCAAATCGCTAAAAAACGACGAAAGCACGCGAGAAATGGGAATGGCTATGCAGGACTACGGCTTAGGACTGCGCGTAGGACCAAAGGATCTGCCCACGTTGCGCACGCGCATCCACGGTCAAAATTTTAAAGAACTGAAATCCTTTTTGTTTTATCACAGTACATTTCTGACAGGGGGAACAGATGCATCGCGTGCCAGGTTAAGGGATGTGCATTTCCTGGCGCTCTGTAGCTCTTCATTTCGCAAAACTATGTCTGCCAAAGCCACTGCCACTGCTGCTTGGGACTGGAAGGACCCCGAGGCCGCAAACGAGGCTCCAGGTCCCCACCCAATCAGCGCACCAATCGAAGTACCCCCATCGCCGCCCCACGACCCTCATGTGCTGCCCCCCAAAGGATTTAAGAAGCCATGGAAGGGAAAAATTGGGAAGGGAGGCAAGGAAATCGAGTTGCCGGACGAGGCGTACGAGAAGGATGCGGAGACTCCCACGGAATATTGGTGGGCCTACCCGGATGGTATGTGGTTGCAAACATTTCGATTCGGTTGTGCGTTTGACGTCATTTTCATGCAAAATGCGTGCTTTCCCTATCCTACCTCCATCCTACCTATTCTTTGTGTTGCAGAAGAGGATGAGGTCGCCTTTGTTGGGGCCCAACCGTGGCATGTCAATTGGTATGACAGCCTTGGCAAACGACAACGCCACCAACTTCACGCGCAGCGAAAAGAAGAAGGAGAAGAAGGAAGACCCATGGAAGAAGGAGAAGAAGCGCAAGAAGGAAGACCCATGGAAGAGGCCGAAGACCTGGCATGGCGCGAACCCCAACCAGAGGACCCACATGCGCAATGGCAAAAGGAGATTGAGATTGAGCGCTTGGCTGACATTGCTCGTACTCCAAGTCCAAGTCCAAGTCCAACTCCGCCGGGCACGCCAAAGCACTCCCCGGAACCACGAACTGAGGTGGAACGTGGTATGCACCGCTATGCATCATTGCACCATGGCACGTGTTACATGGTTCCGTTCCTTCACCGTCAACCCTTGTTTACAGCAACAATGGAGCAAAGGAAGAAGGACTGGGAGGGGAGACGTCTCATGCCGGGAGCGAAAGGAGCCCGTTGTCACGCGTGTGTCCAGACGCTCCCATTTCAAAATCAGCTCCCCCACCATGATCATGAGTGCGTCAAAAACGTTGTTCAACTTTTCCCGCTTGGTTAGGCGGCCCTCCTTTGCCTACCTATGGATGCCCTCCACCCGTTGTGTGGACAAAATCCCACGTGTGAACACACCCACCTGAAAACAGCGTGCCCAGCGTCGCACCTTGTCCCCCCCCTACGTAGCACTCAAATATGTGTGTCCACTTGAAAAGATTGGGTCCCCAACAATTTCAACATTCCACATGTGCTCAAAGACAACAATGGAGACTTGGCGGTGTGCATGGGCCAGGAAGGAAGACCCATGGAAGAGGCCGAAGACCTGGCATGGCGCGAACCCCAACCAGAGGACCCACATGCGCAATGGCAAAAGGAGATTGAGATTGAGCGCTTGGCTGACATTGCTCGTACTCCAAGTCCAAGTCCAAGTCCAACTCCGCCGGGCACGCCAAAGCACTCCCCGGAACCACGAACTGAGGTGGAACGTGGTATGCACCGCTATGCATCATTGCACCATGGCACGTGTTACATGGTTCCGTTCCTTCACCGTCAACCCTTGTTTACAGCAACAATGGAGCAAAGGAAGAAGGACTGGGAGGGGAGACGCCGTTGCCCGGAGCCACGCGCCGAGGGTGCACCCAAGACGCCAAGCGAGCGAGGTATCCCCGTGGTGGCGTCACTTGTTTGCTTGTCCTTTTTGTGTTCATTGTGCATTTTTTCTTGTTTGCCCCTTTTTTCTCCCGCACATTGTACATTTGTTGGTTGGTTTGTTTAGGGAGAAAGGGTGCGGAGGAGCTCATTCGGAGGATGAAGGAGCGCCGGGAAGCCAAGGACCGCGAGGAAGAAGCGAAACGTAAGGAGTCAGGTATGTGCCTTTCCCATCCTCTTTGCCGTGCCGTGACAATGGCCCATTACGGGCCCATATGTGCATAGAAGCGTGTTTGGGTTTTGTTTGGGTTAGGTGACACAACCTTGGAGTGGGGTGTGGGAGCGCGCCTCTCGTCTTTGAGGCGTTAGCAATGGCCCATTACGGGCCCATATGTGCATGGAAGCGTGTTACGGTTTTGTTTGGGTTAGGTGACACAACCTTGGAGTGGGGTTTGGGAGCGCGCCTCTCGTCTTTGAGGCCTTAGCAATGGCCCATTACGGGCCCATATGTGTATAGAAGCGTGTTCCCATGTTGTTTGGCTTAGGTGACACAATCTTGGAGTGGGGTTTGGGAGCGCGCCTCTCGTCTTTGAGGCCTTAGCAATGGGCCATTACGGGCCCATATGTGTATAGAAGCGTGTTTGGGTGTTGTTTGGGTTAGGCGACACAACCTTGGAGTGGGGTTTGGGAGCGCGCCTCTCGTCTTTGAGGCCTTAGCAATGGCCCATTACGGGCCCATATGTGTATAGAAGCGTGTTTAGGTTTTGTTTGGGTTAGGTGACAAAGCCTTGGAGTGGGGTTTGGGAGCGCGCCTCTTTTCGTTGGCACACTTTACTGCATGTATCCTTTTTGCAGCATTGGTCAGCACCATCCGGAAGGATGAGGTGCTGGCCATCGCCGACCCCAAGGACCGCGAGCTCGTGCGGTTCAGTGTGGGGGAGACCTTCAACGCCAACGTCAAGGTCTTGCAGGCCGTGGTTCCCCGGCCCCAAAGCACAGGCCCGCGCGACACGTACATCGTGCGCCGGGTCTGCCAGGGACCCCCCTTCACGAGGTGGCGCCGCGGGGTTCGCGAGGGTGGCGCATTGCCCCCCACATGGGACCCCCCGGCGGTGGTTGTGGGTGGCGAGGAGGGCAAAACCTTCATGGGGGAATGGTATTGCCCTCAAGTCACCATTAGTTCTTTTTGGGACGCCAAAAGGAACACCAAAAAGAGGGAAGAACATTCCGCAATGTTCCGGGGGTGGGGGAGGGGGGCCAACCCGAAATATTTTTTTTTCGGGATTTCTGACTTCGCGACCGTCAAGGTCGCGGAGGACAGAGAAGAGCGGGGTTTGCCCGCATGGACAAACGAGGAGGTGGAGTGGGAGGTGCCCTGCGAGCTCCTCCTGCCCCTTGCACACCCATTGGGCCAGGCGGTGCGCAAAATGTTTTGGGACAAGGGGGACTTGGGGGACGTGAGGGTGCCGGTGCACCAACACGCGGAGGAGGTGTACCAAAGGGGGGAAAATCTCCGCCTCCGTGAGTGGTCGCCCGACGACGTCGCCAACTATGAGGAGCGCCTGCGGTATTTCCAAGGGGACCATGTTTTTGTGGGGGGGGAGGGGGTGGAGGGGGCCGAAGAGGAGGAGGGGGAGGAGGCCGAAGAGGAGGAGGTGGAGGAGGCCGAAGAAGACGAGGTGGAGGAGACTGAAGAGGAGGAGGTGGGGGAGGAGGAAGAGGAGGAGTGGAGGGCCCGATGGACATTGAACCGGAGTTGAGTTTTGAGGTGGACGTCGACGCACCCCCCCAGCCCCCCACCCCCCGGAGCCCGAAGGGCGCCAAGGGTGCCGTACGCCGGAAGCTTCAGCCGGCCTACAAGTATGGGGGGAAGAAGGAGTTGGTGGAGAGTGCGAGCCATGGCACGCTCCGAGAGGTCCAGGATGTGTATTACGTCCCGGGGGGGTGGGTGGACCGGCGCCACCCCCTGACCCTCCGGCGGTTGGGTGCCCCCCGTGGCGCTCCGGGTGTGGGGCACCTGTATGCCCTGTTTTTTGAGGCCCACCCGGACGGCACGATGCGCACGCGCGTGTGTGAGACGGCTGGTGTGGGGTATGCCGAGGTCGAGTACATATGTACCCACCCCGGCACTCTGTTTGAGGGGGTCCCGGGGTGCACCAAAATGCCCCCGGTACACTTTTGGGTGTCCCCGCCTAAGCGGGAGACAAAGTTTTCAGTGTGGAGGAACGGGAATAGGGGGGTTGCGCGATGTGCGTTGCTTTTGGCACGCATTATGGCGCATTGGATCAAGGGAGGACACTACGTCCCCCTTGAGAACCTCCCCGGAGTCGGCGCGGGCGTGGAGTTCACGACCGTTGCCGAGATGTGGGGGAATGTTGCCATGTTGGCTGCATGGGTAGGGGACATGACGCCTAGGCCGGGCCAGCGGCCCTCCGGCAAGCTGGGCGCCGTGTGCGACAAGGTGACGGCCATGGTGGAGGCCCGGACCGATGAGCCTCCCCTCGTGCCATTGTCTCGGGTGGGGTACCTTGCGTTGGCGCTTGCGGGTGAGGAGTTGTTGCGCGTGCCGTTCGGGTGTGTTGTTGCCTACTCTTGGGGGGGGCGGTTTGGAGAAATCCAAAAGTTCGTGTCCGAGGGGAGGTGGGAGAAGGTTAGGACGGAGGCCAAGCACACGCGGCAGGGTGCAACAAAGAGTGTGGTTGGCCCAATGGGTGTCGGGGGGCGAGGGGCGTAAGGGGGTTGCACACAAGCAACCAAAGGCACGCGTGGGTAAGAAGAGGAAGTCGAGTTCCGTGCTGCCTCTGAGCCAAAAGGGCGTTTTTGGGACAGCTCGTCAACCGACAATGAGCCTGAATCCGTGCCATCCGCGGCATCAGCGCCACCAACGTATTGGACATCAAGAACAATGGCCATATACGACAGTCCCAACGAACAATGCCAACTCTTTGAAGACGCATCGCTGCACTCTGCATCAGACTCCCTCCCTGCTCTGGAGTCGTCCAGCAACTCAGGCGCAGACGAACACGATCTTGCACTCCCTCACGATCAAGCAAATTCTATCACCGCTCCTGAGTCTCCAAGCAACGTTGAAACAGATAAGACTGAATCCACCCTTCCTCTCATTGATCAATTTCAAGTCGATGACAAACGTCTGAAGTCAAGACTTTGGCAACTACTTCACAACCGCCCTACATACTCTCGCTTGATGGCTAAAGCTTGGGTAAATGTGGTTCACGAGAACAACATCAACTGTCACACAAATGTGAAATACAAAGCCTGAATGGCCATCCAACTGGTTCGAGAATATGAACACCTACGCCGAGCAGAACCCCATTTGATTGGATAATTGTTCACTGTCGGTCTTCACTAATTCTCACACAGATTGGCCCAGTGTTGCTACGCAAGGGACAGGGCGACTGCAGGTTTTCTTGCGTTTTCACATACTTGTTTTTGATTTTAGTCACCGATTTTTTCATCGCCTCTGACCACCAATAATCGCCAAAATCACACTCAACTGTTTCTTCCCTCTCACTGAAACAACTTCAATGAGCACCACTTACCTTTTCACTGAAACAACTTCAGTGATTTTATCCACACAAATTCAATTGCAGGTGCCCAAAACAGCATCACAGAAGCTTAGGCCTAAGCCTCTGGTTTTCTTTGAAAAGTGTCATTGACACCTTACGCCTGAAGTTCTTTCGTGTATTGCTGTAAATAGCGGCCGTCCTTCGAGGAACCTCGCAGTTGAGCAGAATTGTGTAGTCTTGGGCGGGGGACCGCCATGCCTCAAAAAAAGAAGAGGAAGTTGACGGTGTGATAAGGAGAATGGGTGCCAAGTGCCCCTTGTGGTGGGCTCCCGAGCGGGGCCATATTGAATCCATTCCAGGGGGGGGAGGGGTGCAGTACGGGCCCCCATGTGCCCTCCAACCCCATGCTTGACCCCAACGACCCACGTGCCAAGGGGAAGACGCACGGTGGGAGCGCGCCCCTTGTCATGGGCCCCCAAGCGGGGCCATGTTCCATCCAATTCAGGGGGGGGGGGGGGTTGCAGTACGGGCCCCCATGTGCCCTCTAACCCCCTGCATGACCCTGTTGCACCACGTGCCAAGGACACGCCGAACAGAGGGAGCGCGCCCCTTGTCATGGGCCCTCAAGCGGGGCCATATTCAATCCATTCCAGGGGGGGGGAGGGGAGCAGTACGGGCCCCCATGTGCCCTCTAACCCCATGCATGATCCCAGCGACCCACGTGCCAAGGGGAAGACGCACGGTGGGAGCGCGCCCCTTGTCATGGGCTCCCAAGCAGGGCCATGTTCCATCCAATTCAGGGGGGGGAGATGTGCAGTACGGGCCCCCATGTGCCCTCTAACCCCATGCATGACCCCATTGCACCACGTGCCAAGGACACGACAAACCGAGGGAGCGCGCCCCTTGTCTTCGCACAACGTCACTCAGATTGCATTCCATTACTTCTTTGCCTTGGCTCTGCCCTTGCCCTTGCCTTTACCGCCCCCTTTCTTGGGCGCCGGTGGTGCAGGGTTCAGAATTTGATCCAAGGGAAAGTATGCGGCATCCGTTGTTGGCACAAACTGGGGGTTGCGCCAACATTGCATGCCCATGGACAATGGGACTTGTGAGCCTTGCGTGTATAAGTATGGATGCGGGATGGGAGTTTCACTACTTGGGGTGGCTCGAGAGAAGGGGAGGGTTTGGGGTTGCAATGATTGGGTGCTAGACGTAGCTTTGGAGGAGTGCACACCCTGAGACAAACGGGCAATACTGGAGGGTGGTGGAGCCGGAAGGGAGGGTGTGAATGGGGAAGGGGGGCGCACCCTGCGAAGCATAACTACATCATCACTCCCCTCTTCATGAATCGGTTGGTTAGCAAAAGGCACTGGGGGGTAAGCGGGGACGAAGGGGGGTACAAACGGGGGGGTGACGTACACTTGTGGTAGGGCTACGGAGGAGGGTGGGACGTCGGGCTCCGCGTTGTTTTGCTTTTTCTTCTTTCCGCCGGTAGCCATCTCCGATGCTTTTCGTTTTTGTGCTTTGGTGGGTGGCTTTGCTGAATTGTCCGCTTTAAGGTCACCCGATGGTTTCCTTTGCGTGTCAATACACGTCCGAAAAGTAAATCTAGCATCCTCAAAGCGTTCTTGCAAAACAATCGCCACATCCATAAAAATCCCTAGCCAAGGCACTCAATTGCAACCGGTTCCTCATTCTTTGGACCTCCCCTTGGCGCACCAGTAGTGCCGCCTCACCCTCCCCCTCGGGAACGATGCCTTCCACACTCGGTGCCTCCACGAGACAAGGACCGACGCGCTCATGGTTGTGGTAAAGCTTCCCAACCACGTTCCGCGACGTAAGCCCCAACTCCTAATGCATGGGAGGGTCCTCCAAGAAATTTTGGGAATGCACAAGGCCCAAGTGAAAAGCGGCGAATGTCTTGTCCCGCAATACCCGCCAAAAATGCCTACAGGGCATCCCAAGCATGGTAGGAAATGCACAAGTGCACACCAGGTCACTGTACAAAGTGTAGGTGGTAGATCCAACGGAGGTCCGGACGGGCCCCGAGAGTTGAACATGATGAGCTACATTGGTTCCTTGTCTGGAAACTGCAAAGACGGCTGCATTAGGCGCGGGGGCCACCATTGTGGGGGGGAGATCGTACTCCAAAAGATCCTCCACCCCCCTTGTGGGGTCAGGACAGTTGTCAAAGGCGGCAGCGGCCAAAGTCTCGTATGCGTGGTCCGGCAGCCTCTTCATGTTGTACCCAAGGGAAAAAAGCATCTGATGGGCTGCCTCTTCCCTTCCCCATGTGGTCAGCCGGTCCTTCATTGCCTCATACGGCATTGGAAAAATTTGGTGGGCCGTCTCATGCCGGGAGCGAAAGGAGCCCGTTGTCACGCGTGTGTCCAGACGCTCCCATTTCAAAATCAGCTCCCCCACCATGATCATGAGTGCGTCAAAAACGTTGTTCAACTTTTCCCGCTTGGTTAGGCGGCCCTCCTTTGCCTACCTATGGATGCCCTCCACCCGTTGTGTGGACAAAATCCCACGTGTGAACACACCCACCTGAAAACAGCGTGCCCAGCGTCGCACCTTGTCCCCCCCCTACGTAGCACTCAAATATGTGTGTCCACTTGAAAAGATTGGGTCCCCAACAATTTCAACATTCCACATGTGCTCAAAGACAACAATGGAGACTTGGCGGTGTGCATGGGCCATGAGGCGGACCAATTTAGTGAAAGTGTCGTGGCCAAGAACGCCTTTCAAGTTCTTGGCCACGTTCTTGGCAATGTGCCAGTAACACCAGAAGTACTTGGCGTCGGGGAAAACGGTGGCAACGGCCCCCGAAGCCTTCACGCATGCATCCGTGAACATGACCACGGGCGGGATGCCCACGGCCGCCAACCAGTGGGTAAACTTGTACTCAAAGTCGCGAGTTTTTCCGCCCACGACAATGGCCTGGCCCATGAGCACTGACTGTCCATAGTTGTTGACCCCGACGAAGAGGCCAATGTTGAGGTTATACCTATTGCTTTGATAGGTATTGTCGTGGAGGATTAGATATGGGAAGCGCCGGGCAATAGCAATTTGCTCGACGCTCATCCAGAAGACATGGGATAGTTTCCCAATGTCATCCTTCACCACATGGGTGTACCACCCATGTTTGCCCTTTTCCTCAAGGCGGTTGACCAACTCATGGGCATCCAGCGCTGAGGAGTACCCTTTGTCCTCAAAAATGTTTTGCACCTCCTTTGCGGTTATCTCGACCCCGGGGTTCCACATGAAATGTACCACATTGCGGGGGGGCATGAAGGCTTGTCCCAAGTTCATGATGAAATCGGCATCCTCACGGGATCAATTCACCGGACCAAGGAATTTTTTTTGCTTGGCCGTTTGCGGTGGATGGTTCTGGTCCAGGCGGAGTCCTTTGGGACTCACGGGCCACACCTCGCGCATGCCATCCTTCCGGCGAGAAATGTACACATTGAAGGGACAACAATCCTCCTTTGACTCCGGTGCATATGTTGGCACCGTCCTACTCTCCTCGGGAAGGACCCCGGATTATGCTGCGTTATGATTGTGCTGTTTTTGGCGGCCTACTTTGTGGCAAAAAAAAAATGCTTGGCCTTTTTTTTTATCGCCACGACAACTGAGAATATAGCCGTTCTCATCCGCCCAATCCTCCATGCAGTCACAAACTTCTTGGTGACTAGAGCCGGCAAAAGCATTCACAACCGGCTCCCAAGTGGCATCGATCTCCGGAAACTTCATGCTGGCATCTTCTTCATCATTATCTTCCTCATCGGAGCACGCTTCATATGGGTCTTCTTCGAGGACCTCCGATGGTGCCGGGGACAAGGGAAGGGGACTGTAGTTGAGCTCAGATGATGTGTCTGACATCTGTGTCTGAAAAAAAGTAGAACAGATGCGCTTGATGCTGGCGTCTATAGAAATACGCTGTTCAGCCCCAGCAATCAATCAAATCAGAAAATGAATTCCATTTTTTTCCCATTTACAGTTAATTCAAGCGCAGGCGCCAGATGTGGGCACATCCTTTAGTCCTACGCGTAGTCCTAAGCCGTAGTCCTGCAAAGCCATTCCCGCGAGAAATCGTCATTTTTACACCAAAACTAAAAGTCGCAGATAAGCGCAACGGAAGCAGACTTCAAAAACAAGGTTGCGCAAGCGTAAACGGCTTTTGAAAAAGAAGGTATGAACCGTAGTTTTTAAAGTTCTAAAGGAAATTTTTGCACAGTTGCATCAAAAGTTTTATAAACTTTAGGAAAAAGTATTCAAACTCAACCCACACTACAGAGCAGGTAGACAACCCACCTCTCAGGTATGCCAGTGTCATCTCACACGCATGCATTGCGTTTGTGTTGGTTGCTTCGTTAAAACGTTAGGGTTGTCAACGCTGTGTTCGTTGGGGGTTTGGGTGTTCCTCTCTCTTGCTCTGCACAGGTCAAAATAGGAATGAAAGGTATGCGATGCGAAGGGAGCGCACAGCGCACATGTAGGGTTAGAATATGCCCTGTGCTCGCGATGCATGTGCCTAATCCAGGCATTCACACGCTGTGGCGCTTTCCCTGTACCCCAATTCACCCTTGTTCTCTCTTCACAGGTAATAAAAAAAAGTGCTTGCTCGTGTTTGTTTGCTCGTGTGTAGCCAGAGCGCTAAAGTAGGGTTGCTTAAAACGCTTGGGCTTGTTTATCATTCGCCGTAGGTTTGTTTAAGCGCGTAGGGTTGTTTTGCGCTCGTACTTTCCTCGGCATTCACATGATGCGTGGTGAGTAAGGTAGGTAAGCCCAGGAGGAGCTGACCTCCTGGTTGAGTCACGCCTGTGATTGGTTATGTTGGGTTAAATTAGGTAAAAACAGCAGGAAAGTGATGATTGTGCAGACCTGTGCATGCATATGACGCATCAAAGGGTAGGCCACGCGAAGTGCGCACGGTAAACGTTGTTTAGGTTACCCAGGGGCTCCTCGGTACGTTCTATAAGAGAACCTGAGGAGTCTCTTAACGCTTGCTTGCTTGACAGGGGTGTTTGAGGACAGTGTATTATAGGTCACACTGAGAAGCGTATAATACGTGGAGTGTGGCTTGGTTCCTCAGCCGCAAACATCCCCTTATTGGCCTTTGCTTTACAGGTGGGCAGGTAGGGTGATTGGTGCAGTCCCTTTGAGCAGCGCTAAAATATGCTGCGCAGATCACACAATTAACAAACTGCAACTCAGCCAGGAGTGGCGAGTGCAGTCCGACTTCTTCGACATACACGCTGTGCACGCACACTGAGCACTCCCTCCCTCCAAGCCCTGACAGGGAAACGCGTAGTGGCGTCCCTGTTAGGTCACAGCCGCTTAGTAGCGCTGTGTTCTCCTGCTTTCTCACAGGAGGGTAAATAGGACCCGAGACCTCATTGACAGCAACGCCAAGTAGCGTGTGTAGGTGTTAGGGTCAGCAGGTCTGGCTGGAGTTGAGTGCAGGTGATGAGTGCTCACCCTGCCTTCGAAGGCCGGTGCTGGCGTTAGTGAGTGTAGTGTAGTGGTGTCTCCTGTCCCGCGTGCTTTTCCTGGTGGGCAGTGGAGTGCGTTAGCTTTTGGCCCTTAGCAAAAATGGGCGTTCTGTATGCCCTTAGCACACTTGGCCACCCCTCCCCTCTAGTAGGTAGGGCTTTTGCCGTCTTCTCCCAAGGATAGGCGCCAGCACAGAAATTGGGTGCCATAGGAGTGGTAATAGTACCTGATTAGGACCTTCGGTGCGACGTCAGCGAAGCCCGGTCTCCGGGAGCCCCGCCGGGGAGAGAAGTGAGACACACACAGACATACGTAGCACACATAGGGGTATGGTAAACCCTGTAAGGAAGGGTCGAACCCCATGGGTCTGGACCAGTCAGGGGTCCTAACTGTGGGCTCGCTTGTCCCCAAGGAGGGAAGACACACCTTGCCTCATAACACCTTGCTTGTCATTCCCCCCTGATGTAGTAAGCCACCGTTCTTCGTTGGTCCCCCAAGGTCATTACATCAGGGCAGTTCCCATGCAACACATGGTCAACAAGGTGTAGCACAAGGCATACACTCGCTGGGTGGCTACAAACCTGATAAGCGGCCACCTGGTCCACGCTGGAAACCATAGGCATGGGTCTGCAGGGCACAGACAGGGTCAGTGCAGTGCTCAGTAAGCAGTAGTCTGTGAAAAACCAATGGCCTTCGGCCAGGGAGTGGTTGTCGCGGGGGGCTAACAGTCCTGTCCTGCGATGCACTGCGGGGCAACTGTGACAACTGCTCTTACACCCATACACAGGCACGTCTGCAGAAGAGTGCTCACTGCACCTGTGAGGTTAGAACACAGTCAATAGACTGACACAGGGAAATTAGGTTTGCTTTTTACGCTGGGACATAGTCTCAGCACGGGTTAGGAGCTGCCCCTCGTTGTTTTCAACGAGGTAGGTGCGGAAGATGGGGTTGATACTCCCATCTGGTTGTGTGAAGGCTGACATAGGTTCCCAGGTGGCCTCAGATAACCCATAGCCATCCCACAGGGTTGGGAGTTTCCAGCCCTGTTTATACTCGTTGCGAGCAATACCTGCAACCTTGTAGTAACCATCGACTGCCATCTCATCGGCAGTCATCTCTTCGAGTTCGTCTGCCTCCTCTGGACTGGCAGCGTTCTCTAGGTCTATACACTCGACCTCACTGTCGCTGAGGTGCCACTCATCCCAAGACAAGTTGTCAGGGGAGTGATAGTGCCTCAACTGTTTAGGTGCACACAACAGTTCACCACCTAGACGTGGACTGCACCTGACATGGATCCTGGATCCATCTATCCTGATGATACGATAGGGTCCAAAATAAGGGTCCTGTAGGCAGTTACGTGGCCAGGAGGGTAGGCGTGAATGGTGAACCAAAACAAGGTCACCAACCTTGAAGCTGGCAGGTCGCCGTAGGCGGTTCCGTCGGCTCAGTTCACGGTCACGGATGTGTCTCAGGTTAGTCCCAGCCTGGTTAGCCAGATACTGCTTGTGTTCCAGCCAATCTCCCACAGGGCTCTTGAAGTCGTCAGGAAAGGGAGTTTTGAAGAACAAAGCAGGTCGTCCTCCATGGAACAGTTCGTGGGGGGTGAAACCCGTAGAAGAGCTCCGCTGTGAGTTCATGGTCAGAACTGCCCAGGGCACTAGGCGTACCCAGTCCTTGGTACGCTCCTGTTTCATCAGGATTCTTAAGTTTTGCTCCACCACACGGTTCTGTCTCTCACAGAGAGGGTTAGACGTGTGGGTATAGGGCACACCTGTGGTTACCTCCACGTTGAGGGCATTTGGCACTCGTTTCCACCACCCAGTGTCACTGCGGATGCGTACATCCTCATCAGAGTGCACCTGCTTAGGTGCCCCATAGGGTTGGAACCATTGTTCGACCAACAGTTTCACAGTCTGCTCACCTGTGATTTTCTTATTGCAAGGGAACACACCGGTGAAGCGAGATAGGCCACAGGTGACCACTAGGCAACTATCAGAGCCGCCGAAGCGTGGTAGGCTGTGGATGAAATCCACGTAGAGAAGAGAGTTAGCACAATAATAGAGTAGAAACACTCACGGAAGAAGTCCACTGAGCGACTAACGCCAGTGTGACCAGAACTGAGATGGGACCACTGTAGGCACCCATCCAGTCGTGCCTCAGGCACCACAATTCGGTCCTCGTAGAAGAGATACTGATTGTTTTTATACAACTGGTGCCCGTCAATGACACGGGGTTCGAGACCAGTGCTGAGGGTTGGGAGAATTTCTTTGTATTCTGACTGATAATCGGTTAGACTCCAACCCTCCAGGATTCCAGCAGTGCGCATGGACAGGTCAAGCTGGACATCCATACGCTGGAAAGACTCTCTGGCGAGCGCCTCAGAGCTCTCACCTATAAGCGCATCGAAGTTGTTGCGCGATATATAGTCAGACAGTTCATTCCTTATTGCAGGGATGTGATGAACTGTCAGCCTGAACTGGCTCAGGTAAGTCCACCACCACTTTCGCTTAGCTTTCTCTGGTGGTGGGCCCTTCTGAAAAGACTTCACAGGTTCCTGGTCACACAGCCAGACAATAGGGTTAGATCCCAGGAGTCGGGATCGTGACGAAAGCACCAACATACCGGCCAGGAGTTCCTGGTCATAGGTGCTGTAATTGGAACGCGCTTGGTTCCATTTCCAATTCCAGTGTCCCAGTGGCACCAGTCGCCACTCACTGGTAGAATAGTCATGTTTCGACGAACCATCACGGTTCAGTCCACTAGTAGGATAGTGGCACTGGGTTAGTTCAGCGGGGTTCAGCTCCTGCCATTGGTAGATCGTACCACCCCCCCCTACGTCACTGGCATCAGTGATCAGGACTATCTCGCCCTTAGGGCGGGGTACTCCCAGGCAGTTGGAGGAGGCAATTTTCTTTTTCAACTCCTGGAAACACTCTTTCTCTCTGGCGGTCCACCTCCAGGGAATGGTTTTCTTGATTAGGTCAGTGAGGGGGGCAGAGGAGTAAGTAAAATGTGGATGTGACGCCGATAGAAATTACAGGCGCCCACAAAACTCCTCACGTGGTGTAGACCCTTCTTAGGGTCATCGCGAATCTGCATGTCCTGTAGGGGCTGCATCTTAGACGTGGCTGGTTTCCACCAACCATACCCCACGTCGAAACCCAAATATTCCATCTCCTCTTTCATGAACTCACATTTTTCGAGTTTGATTCAGAGATGGCTTTCTTGACAAACAATGAAAAATTCACGGAGGAGAAGGACATGGTCCTCTTGGGTATTGGTACCCAAAGTCACGTTGTTAATGTGGGCCTCCATTTCTGCACCCCGAGAAATCAACTCCTGTACTAGAGGCCTGCGCCTCAGTATGAGAAAGATGACCTTGATTAGTGCCCTAGATATTTTGATGAAATCCTGCAGGTTTTGAAGTTGAAAACCCAAACCGAAGCAGCCAGTAGAGCAAGAACAGGATGTGGATCGAATCAATGAATAGTTTTGAAATCTAGTGTAACACAGAAGGGCTGCAGATAGACAAAGCAGGTATAAACACAAAGATTCAAACACAAAAGGATAATACAAAAGATTTTATATGAAAACTGGACTGACTCTAGCCTCCAAGATAACATCAAGCACTTCATGTGCACTCTTTTGGGTGAAATGGTGCTGGTCAGGAATGTGGGGCATAGGTGTCAGGCCAACACAGAAAATGACTTGGCCAAGCAACTGAATTCAGAAACAGTTAAAACGTAGAACCACAATAAGTGGTAGAAACAATTGAGTATAGGGGTCTTGGGGTGGGAGACCACTAGGCTTCACCTCCAAGGCCTAAAGCATGAAATGCCTATTTTATTTCGGTATATCCTCCATGAAGGAGGGTACCTCCGCTCAGTTGGGTGGTAGGGGTGAACTTCATGGGGAGCTAGTGTTACAACCCTAGTTACTTTGAGAAAGTGTACTTTAGGCTTCAAAAGAGAGATAAAAATACTTAAGTTAGTCTTAGCATCAACAAAAGGGTTTTAAGGGGGGCTTGGCCTGGATCAAGCCCTCCAAGAAAGACATGGCAGTCACTTTTTCTTACTCCCCCCTGGAGTACTAGTTAGCTAAGCTAGTAGGACCCAGGAAAAAGGCTCACATATTCCCAATATACCTCAGAAAATGCATTAAACTTACCAAAAAAAACTTCATCATCAGTTCATAGAAGCCTATCACACTGTAGGCACCCTCGAAAAACAGTGTAATGTACCGTGAATGATGTCCCTTCGATGGGGCATTCCTCAAAAGTTGCTGGCGTGCGACAAAAACTTTTGGTAAAAATTTGGGGGTAGTGGGGTTCGAACCAAGGACTCTCTCCCTAGAGCACATGTGCTTGCCCACTAGGGTACAGTCGAGCGCTCTGATGCGGACGGCGATCGCTGTATAAACAGCGTTTTAGTAAACGTCCTGACCAAGGGCCAGGGTGGAGCAATACTCCCAATGGAGGACACAAATCTCCAGGAGCTGAAAAAAAATAGAAAGTGTAACCAACAGGGAGTGATTCCTGCGGTTTAGCGAAAGCGGTAGCGATTTAACAAGTCAAATCGCTAAAAATTGACAAAATCACGCGAGAAATCGTCATTTTTACACCAAACTCAAAGTCGCAGACAAGTGCAAAGGAAGCGGACTTCAAAAACAAAGTTGCGCAAGCGTAAACGGCTTTTGAAAAAGAAGGTATGAACTGTAGTTTTTAAAGTTCTAAAGGAAATTTTTGCACAGTTGCATCAAAATTTTTATAAACTTTAGGGAAAAGTATTCAAACTCAACCCACACCACAGAGCAGGTAGACAACCCACCTCTCAGGTATGCCAGTGTCATCTCACAAGCATGCATTGCGTCCGTGTTCGTTGCTTCGTTAAAACGTTAGGGTTGTCAACGCTGTGTTCCTTGGGGGTTCGGGCGCTCATCTCTTTTGCTCCGCACAGGTCAAAACAGGAACGAAAGGTATGCGATGCAAATGGAGCGCGCAGCGCGCACGTAGGGTTAGAATATGCCCTGTGCTCGCGATGCGTGTGCCCAATTGAGGCATTCACACGCTGTGACGCTTTCCCTGTACCCCAATTCATCCTTGTTCTCTCTTCACAGGTAAGAAAAGAAAGTGTTTGCTCGTGTGTAGCCGTAGCGTTAAAGTAGGGTTGCTTAAAACGCTTAGGCTTGTTTATAACTCGCAATAGGGTTGTTTTTCGTTCGCTTCACTTCGGCATTCACACGATGCATGGTGAGTAAGGTAGGTAAGCCCAGGAGGAGCTCACCTTCTGGTTGAGTCAGTGTGGTTATGGTTCCGCCTCCCTTCCCTGCATGCGTGCACACGATGCATTAAAGGGATTTGTCAGTAGCCCACGCGCTGTGCACGCGGTATGAACCCTTGCCAGGTTACCCAGGGCTTCGCCCTACGTTCCATAAGGGAACGGGGGAAGTCCTTAAGCTTGTTTGCTTGCAACTGGGTTCAGGAACAGTGTATTATAGGGCACACTAAGAAGCGTGTAATACGTGGAGTGTGTCTTGGTTCCTCCGCCTTCAACCCAGTTCATTGGCCTCTGTTGTACAGGTGAGAGAGGTTCAGGGTGATTGGTGCACGCAGCAGCTGCCTTTGGCGGTTATCCCATTTTTCTGCCCCAGCTAAACAGGGGCGTTGATCACACACTCAATTGACTGCGCCTCAGCCAGGAGTGGCGAGGGCAGTTCGACTCCATCGACATCCGCGCTGTGCACGCAACAAGAGCACCCTTTCCCTCCGAGCCCTAGGAGGGAAACGTGTTGTGACGTCCCTGTTAGGGCACAGTTGCTTGGTAGCGCTGTGTTCTCTTGTCTTCTTCACAGGAGGGTCATTAGGACCCGAGACTTCGTTGACAGCAACTCCAAGTAGCGTGTGTAGGGGTTAGGGTCAGCAGGCCTGGCAGGAGTTGAGTGCAGGTGATGAGTGCTCACCCTGCCTTCGAAGGCCGGTGCTGGCGTTAGTGAGTTTAGTGTAGTGGTGTCTCCTGTCCCGCGTGCTTTTCCTGGTGGGCAGGGGAGTGCGTTAGCTTTGGGCCCTTAGCAAAAATGGGCGTTTTGTATGCCCTTAGCACACTTCGCCACCCCTCCCCTCTAGTAGGTAGGGCTTTTGCCGTCTTCCCCCAAGGATAGGCGTCAGCACAGAAATTGGGCGCCATAGGAGTGGTAATAGTACCTGATTAGGACCTTCGGTCCGACGTCAGCGAAACCCGGTCTCCGGGAGCCCCGCCGGGGAGAGAATTGAGACACACACAGACATACGTAGCACACATAGGGGTATGGTAAACCCTGTAAGGAAGGGTAGAGCCCCATGGGTCTGGACCAGTCAGGGGTCCTAACTGTGGGCTCGCTTGTCCCCAAGGAGGGAAGACACACCTTGCCTCATAACACCTTGCTTATCATTGCCCCCTGGTGTAGTAAGCCACCGTTCTTTGTTGGCTCCCCAAGGTCATTACATCAGGGCAGTCCCCATGCAACACATGGTCAACAAGGCATACACTCGCTGGGTGGCTGCAATCCTGATAAGCGGCCACCTGGTCCACGCTGGAAACCATAGGCATGGGTCTGCAGGGCACAGACGGGGTCAGTGCAGTGCTCAGTAAGCAGTAGTCTGTGAAAAACCAATGGCCTTCGGCCAGGGAGTGGTTGTCATGGGGGGCTAACGGTCCTGTCCTGCGATGCACTGCGGGGCAACTGCGACAACTGCTCTTACACCCATACACAGGCACGTCTGCAGAAGAGTGCTCATTGCACCTGTCAGTAGACTGACACAGGGAAATTAGTTTTGCTTTTTACGCTGGGACATAGTCTCAGCACGGGTTAGGAGCTGCCCGTCGTTGTTCTCAACGAGGTAGGTGCGGAAGATGGGGCTGACACTCCCATCTGGTTGTATGAAGGCTGACATAGGTTCCCAGGTCGCTCTAGATAACCCATAGCCATCCCACAGGGTTAGGAATTTCCAGCCCTGTTTATACTCGTGGCGAGCAATACCTGCAACCACGTAGTAACCATCGACTGCCATCTCATCGGCAGTCATCTCTTCGAGTTCGTCTGCCTCCTCTGGACTGGCAGCGTTCTCTAGGTCTATACGCTCGACCTCACTGTCGCTGAGGCGCCACTCATCCCAAGACAAATCTTCAGGGGAGTGATAGTGCCTCAACTGTTTAGGTGCACACAGCAGTTCACCACCTAGACGTGGACTGCACCTGACATGGATCCTGGATCCATCCATCCTGATGATACGATAGGGTGCAAAATAAGGGTCCTGTAGGCAGTTACGTGGCCATGAGGGTAGGCATGAATGGTGAACCAAAACACTCGTTTGTACCACCCAGTGTCACTGCGGATGCGTACATCCTCATCAGAGTGCACCTGCTTACGTGCCCCATAGGGTTCGAGCCATTGTTCGACCAACAGTTTCACAGTCTGCTCACCTGTGATTTTCTTATTGCAAGGGAACACACGGGTGAAGCGCAATAGGCCACAGGTGACCACTAGGCAACCATCATAGCCGCCGAAGCGTCGTAGGCTGTGGATGAAATCCACGTAGAGAAGAGAGTTAGCACAATAGGGTATGGGTAAGCTGGAGATCAGGCCCCTATCCCTGCTGTCGCTCTGCTTGCTGGCGTGACAGCCACAAGCATCCACAATGGTCTGCATACGCGACCTCAGTTCAGTCAGGGTTAGACTAGAGTAGAAACACTCACCGAAGAAGTCCACTGAGCGATTAGCGCCAGTGTGACCAGAACTGAGATGGGACCACTGTAGGCACCCATCCAGTTGTGCCTCAGGCACCACAATTCGGTCCTCATAGAAGAGGTACTGATTGTTTTTATACCACTGGTGCCCGTCAATGACACGGGGTTCGAGACCAGTGCTGAGGGTTTGGAGAATTTCTGTGCATTCTGACTGATAGTGGGTTAGACTCCAACCCTCCAGGATTCCAGCAGTGCGCATGGACAGGTCAAGCTGGACATCCATACGCTGGAAAGACTCTCTGGCGAGCGCCTCAGAGCTCTCACCTATAAGCGCATCGAAGTTGTTGCGCCAGATATAGTCAGACAGTTCATTCTTTATTCCGGGGATATGATGAACTGTCAGCCTGAACTGGCTCAGGTAAGTCCACCACCACTTTAGCTTAGCTTTCTCTGGTGGTGGGCCCTTCTGAAAAGACTTCACAGGCTCCTGGTCACACAGCCAGACAATAGTGAAGCGGTACCCAGAGCCCGATGGCTAGGTTACGGCATACAACCGGTCTCCGGTCCACTAACCCCATGTACGGAAGGGAAGACGCCCGTTGACGCTCCGTTCCGTGCCGTAAAGCCCCGCATCGGCAACCGATGCACCGCCAGCGGAGAAATGTATATCAGAATATCAGGAATCAACAGGGTTTTATTTTCATATTGTTTCCGTCAATGTTTATGCTTCCGTTCTGATATTCACTGTTTTGACTGCTGGCGGTTGGATCGCGACTTTACCGTAAACGCCAGTTTAACTGTTTATAATGGAAATTTTAACGCAATCCGTCACGAAGGCTCCAAAGCCTTCAGGAACTGCATGGACGCTTCCGCAATTTTCACATCTTACACTCGCAGCCTTAATCCGAATTTTTCAGGATGTCGAAATAGGATTTTCGACTTCGACATCCCCGCACTTGATTTGACCTCTTTCGAGTGGACCTACGTGCTTCCCTATGCACGAATCAACTTTCCTTTTATCCTGCCCTCCATTTGTCTTAAAGATATGGGCAAAACAAAGTTGATTCGTGAGGCCACTTGTGAAGGTCATATCTCGTGTTGCTTGCGAGGAATGACAATAAGGAAACGTGGGATGTATTCACAATACTCCCGACGTAATTTAGGAAGCATTATATGCCTTGCGTCTCCACACGTGCGCGCTAGTGTAATTGATCATGGTCAAGAGGGTAGAGTTTGCGTTACAACTCATTGGCCATGATATTGCGTGCGTTAAGATAACTTTCGAGTGTAGCGCGCAAGTGTTGGTGTTGCATAGGAACTCTCCTTGAGTTCCTATGAGCGATTGACACAAAGTTATGCCCTTGGAGGGGCATGACATATCGTGGTGGGAGCCACCTTTTTGGGCAATATGGAGTATGTGCCTTGTGTTGTGCTGCGTGCCCATTTGGCGGGTCCATCGCTCCAAGCCAAACCCGCATATGGACCTCATATTGTGCAAGCCCCTTCTCCATACTCCCCACGATCAATTGCAAGCCTATCCTTCGTGAAGGGAAGCTTGTGTGGCGATCCCAAAGCGATGCGTTGGGAGCAAGGTGTGTGTTTTGCAATTTTCCATATTTTCATGTGCCCACTTGGGAAGTAGCGCTCGTAACCTTTCAAGGCGCCCCAAGTGGAGCACATATGTGGAATCAAAGGTCATTGGTGTCAAGTCATTGTGTTTAGAAGGATTAAGTGATTGCACGATCCAAGCCGAAGATATTATAATATAATTGTGCACCTTTCAAGGCACTTTTTTGTGTGCTTGTGCCAATTTTGCCGTTTTTGGCCCGTCATGATGTCAAGTGGCGACCTTGTATCTCAACGTTGCGCTCAATTGACATCATGACCCAAGTATGTTATGAGGGTACATACTTCGGTGCCCAACATATCTTGGACCCGGCGATTAACTCCTCTTGGGCTTGGCATACCGTAGCAGCCATGTTGGCGATTTGTGACTATCCCAAATCATGGGCTCACTTGGCGACCCTGCCATTCCCAAAACCAGAGGAGTTGGGCGACGCCCAAAAGATATGTTGGACACATATGACTTGATACCAATCCTATGGCACACTCCGGTCCAAGTCGGGCATGTACCTTATTTGCCCCAACCATGAATGTGCGCATTTTTGGCCATTTTGAGCAATTTTCTACTTTCGCTGCCCGCCGTGCACTATGTTCTAACCCTCGTGCACGCCGGACGCATGGACCAATGGACCATATATGACATGGGTGTTATGGGTAATGGTCCCCATGGTCCACACACCACGTGGGCGAAGCGGAGCCACCTTCGTTAAGGTGCTAGCCCAAAATGAGTGTGGGCAATTTTGACATTTTTGCATTTGTGGACCCAGTTGGGATCGTCACCACGCCAAGTAGCATGGAGATCTTTGGGAGCCAAGGGCATGGGAGTCTTCGTTGGACACCGGGTGGATCGCGTATGGAATGGCGGATCTGATCTCCGAGCCGGCGTGGAGATATACTATTGGGAGCACACCGAATTTTGGCTCATTTCAAGCAGCCAAAATGACCCCTTTTTGGGACCCCAATTTCCCCCTTCCGTGTGGTCAATTGGCGGCCCCATTTCTCTAAGCCCACAGGGAGCCCGGACCTAATTATAAGTTGTACACTCAGATATGAGTCCTAGGTCCTGCCTCCTACCCTGTGAGCCATTGGCCTTACCTTGGCCGGGCGAGCCGCGCGTGGGAATGACGCCAATTTTGGTGATTTTGGCATCATTACCCCACTTGACTCATCCGTGTTGCCCTGATGCCGGGACCTCAGGGAGAACCAGGTTGGGTGAGGGCTCCAGGGAGTTTGTACTCGAAGGGCATAGGGTCAGTTGCCTCGTCCCTACCTCTGGCGGGTCCAGACGAGAGGTCAATTTTGGGGATTTTTGAGTTAATTTCAGTTTGGGCTGAAACAGCCCATTTTCAGCTACCAACTCCTGGGTGATAATGGCAGGGCCATATCTCTGGCTCAGAGAGGAGTTGGGACCTGCCGTTCAGGGAGCATAGGGAGCCACTGTCGGTTGGCCTTGGAGCACCTTGGTTATCAGGAACTCGCCTGTGGCTGGGCGGTACACCTCCCCCATTGGCAGGGTTTCAGGGTCCAGACTGAGCAGGGGATGGGTCGTGTTTGAGCCCCCGCCCCCATCAGCCACTGAGAGGGTCGGACCTGGGATTGGGATATGAGTTGGGACTGAGTGTCTATGGTCCTGTGATGCCCTTACCCCAGTCCAGTCTTAACCCCATGTGTACATATCCTGATGTGTTGTTGTACATACTTTTGTTCCCTCTTTGCAGAGTGGCAAGGATTCTGAAACACTTTGTCACATGACATGAGCGCATTGATGCCCTTGTGAGCGTAGTGCTTTGCCTGCCTGCTCACTTGCGCGTGTCAGCCGCAGCGTCCCGTGGCCGGCCCCCCACGGGAACGCGTCAAAAGCGTTTCACCGCCGCGGGGTTACCCAGCCCCCGCGTGCCACTCGGGGCCACCAACCCCGAGCAGCGCGGCGCAGCTCGCAGCTCGCAGCGCAGCGCAGCGTCTCGCAGCGCAGCGCAGCGGCTCGCAGCGCCACTCAGCGACAGCGCCGAGTTCGTCACGGAGCCCGCAGCGCCGTCCAGAGCATCGCCCTGACCGCGCAGCAACCGTGAAAGAGGTGCACAGACCAGGACTCCTGCATCAGCCCCATCGGCCGACCCGGAGTCCCATCGGCCGACCAGCAAGGCCGCGTCAACCACCTCCACAACCACCGGCTGACCAGCACCAGCCGCACTTCCAATCCAGTGCTGCACCACCCGCCTCAACAACCACAACCAGTTCGTTGAGTTGAACGAGTGCATACCAAGGACCTCAAGACCAACTACGCCCCCGCTGCCATGGTGAATTGGCAGGAAGCGGGTAGGACGTGGCCGCGGCCCCACCCCCATGCAGCGCAACTACTGCGTGGGTTGGTTTGGGACCAGCACTACCGCCACAGCCACCCCCAGTGCGAAGGCGGCATGCCCAGGAGCTTCGAGCTCCGCACGGACATCGCCCCCGACCGCCTGCAGGCCGTGGAGGACTGGCTGCGGGCGGAAGGGTACGAGTACCGCCACCAGCAGAGGCGCTGGAGGACCTGGACCCGGCCGGACAGGCCCGGCGAAGGGTTGCGCCCCGACGGGATTGAGGAGGACGAGGACCCCAACGCCTAGCCGTCGGGCGCCTCGATCAACGTCTCCCTGTGGGACGTGATCGAGAAGAACTTCCCGGAACCGGGGAGCGAGCGCAGGCTGCAGGGCAGCAGCAGCGCGTCTCCGGGGAAGGAGAAGCGGTCCGCCGGGGACAGGAAGCGGGACCGGAGGTGGCGGGAGTACCAGGAGTCCCTGGCCGCCGAAGCCGCCCAAGGCGCCAAGGGCGGAACCCCAGCCCCCAGTCCCCAACGGGCCAATGGTGGTCACCACTCCGGCTCCACCACCCTTGGCGACTACATCCGAGTCGCCAGGCAGACCAAGGCCAAGCCCCGTCAGCTGCTCCTGAAGCCCCAGCAGGCCTCAGCAGGCCCCAGCAGCGACGTGGAGTCGGCCCACCGCGGGAGGATGCCCGCCGACCAGGCCAGCTCCAGCAGCAGCGCCGCTCCCGCCCAAAGGGACGTGGCGCGCGCCTGTGAGCGCGTCTGCAGGGTGCCCTGCAACCTTCGGGTTGCCCGGCAACGGGCCACGCAGCGGAACGCTGCCGTGGAGGGCGCTGTCGGCATCGCCCATGAGGAGGCCACCGAGTGGGGCAGAGGCATGGACTACCACGCCTCGAAAGTGGCAGCCATCGCGGCCGGTCTCACGGCTGCGGCCGCCCATGAGGCAGTGGCTGCCCGGATCAGGGCAACCGAGGAGGAAGCCCGCCGGACGCAAGAGGCCATTGCCTGCAAGGAGGCCGAGGTGAAGGCGCTGGAGGAGGCGCTTGCCCAAGAGAGGGCAAAGAAGGAGGCGGAGGAAAGGGCCCACGCCGAAGCAACGGCTAAGGCCCAGGAGGACGCCGCCAAGAAGGAAGCCATCGAGGCCGCGCGACGGAAGGTCGCTGAGGAGAAGGCCAAGACGGAGGCGGAGCTGGCAGCGTTGGAAGCGCAGAAGGCGCGGCTGCAGCAGGCCCGGGAAGCCGAGGCGGCTCGTGCTCGGGAGGAAGCCGAAGCGCGAGCTGCCGCAACCACCGCCGCCGCAATGGAGGAGGCAGAGGCCAAACTCCGCCGCGAGACTCCCCCGGGAGGATCACGAGTAGAGACCCTTCGAAAGCTTTTCGAAGGGGACGCCTCCTCCAGGATGACGCTGGATGAGGCGGACACGGGCAGCATTGGGAGCAGTGGCACCACCGCCCATCGACGGAGGAAGGGCAAGGGGAAGACCCCCGAGAGGCCGCGGAGGCCAACGGGTGGACACCCCCACGACAGTGACCCCTTCTTCACCGCCAGTGACGGGGATGAACGAGGCCGTCGACATCGCCAAGTGGTGGCTTGGACGGGCGGAGGAGGCGGAGACGTCCCCATGGAACCGGAAGGTGAGGATGAGGATCTCCCTCCTCCCTACCAGAGCTCGGAGTCTTCCGTGACCGAGACGCCCAGGTGGGGCGACATGGACGAGGATGACGACATGGACTTCGGCATCACGAGGAAGCGCCCATCCTCGGACCCACCGAGGCGACCCGGCGGAGACCCACCGGGACCCCCTGGCGGAGGACCATCAGGACCCCCTGGAGGACGCCCACCGAGTGGACCCCCTGGAGGCGGACCACCGGGCGGGGGAGGACCCCCTGGACCGGGCGGACCCGGCGGAGGCCCTCCAGGAGGACCCCCTGGGGACCCCGACGACCCACCAGGGAACGGCGACCCGGATACCACCTGGCGGTGGATTGTCTACCTCCGCAGGAGAGTCCAGTTGCTCGAACTGGAGGTAGACACGGGCAAGGGCGAGATGGCTCGCATCTCCAGAGTCGCCGCGCGCGCGCAGAAGGAGCTGGACATCGCCAGGGCCGAGACCAAGTCGCTGACCAACGTCGTCAGCGGCCTGCAGGAGAGGCTGGACGCGCTGGAAGCCCGTGGGAGCGTCGGCAGCGACCACCCACCCCTGGAGTCTGGCTCGTCGGACGACGGCTGGGGACCCGGACCAGGTCCAGGCAGACCCCACGCCCCCGGCGGAGCCCCCAGGAGTCGCCCCAGCGCCAGTGCCCCCTCTCTCACCGCCCCCTCTCACCACAGCGCGGGCCGCCGCAACGAGCGCGTGCCGCCCGGCAGTGGCAGTGAGGAATGGCGTGATGAGTGGCTCAGCGCGGAGTACCGCAACCGCTGTGCTCCACCGCGGACGCCTGTACGCCCCCGACGCCCGGCACCAGCCCCGGTGCCAATCCCAATGGCTGGAGGACGTTATGGTGGACTCAGGGACGAGGTCCCCAGAGGAGACGTGGAGTGGGATGTCGGTGAAGGTGAGGATCTGGATCTGGACCTGGAGGAGTTCGACATCAGCCCGCCGCGTGGTGTACGACGGGAGGCTGCTGAACTCAGCCGCCGGCGCCGTGATGAGGATGCGTACATGGAAGCAGTACGGCGTGAACACTTTGGTTCAGCGTACGTGGAGGAACCGCGGCGTAGCCACAGGGATTCCATGGAGGAGATGGACGTGGCGGCCGTGGGAGTCCGTGGGCGAGGCCGATGGGAACCTCGGTCGACCTCGCGGCCGGCATTCATGGTCTCTAAGGCCGCGGATGCCGCCGTGTGGGAAGACTTGAAGGATATCAAGCCCCCCATGTACGATGGCAACCCCCTCAACCTCGACCGCTTCTTGGGGAAGCTGGACGATTGGGGGCTGACCGTCACTGAAGACCTGCCTCCCGCGGATGCGGAGAGATACGTCTTCAAACGGTTCAGGTACCGCCTGCCGGAAGTGCTCGGCGAGCTATACTTCGTGGCGACCAAGGAGGGGAGAATCAAGGCCCTCAAGGAAGCCAAGAAGTGGCTCAACGAGCAGGAGCGGGTGGACGCTCCGCAGGTGGCTGCCAAGCGCTGGAAGTCCATCAAGCTTGAGCATGATGGACGGGAGGTCCGCCTACGAGATTGGCGGGACTTCCGAGGGAAATACACCCTCTTCCGCCGCAACGTGGAGGATTGGAACAAGGGTGACGAGCAGGCTCGCCTGCTCTCCATGCTGCCGGAAGCATGGATCAAGAGGGTCACCAAGGAGGAGTCCAAGAGGGCCAAGTCCAACCACACGGTCAAGATGATGCTCCCCAAAGAGTATCACTCGAACGTGGTGGCTTGGGCAAAGAAGAACGTGGCCCGGGATGTCAAACGGCACTCCCTGCGGAACGCTCTTCTCATCACCGTCTCGGGCGATCGCAAGAAGACCGCCATGTGGCGCCTTGACGAGTGTGAGTTGAGCGGCCAGACCATCCGTCTGCAGCCCATCCCGGCGCGGATGAGCCGCGACGAGATCCTGGAGTGGGTTGGCGAGGAAGTACTCAAGGAGTACCGAAACCTCCACCACACCCGCGGGTTGAGGCCCGGCGACCGCGACGTCAACTACGTTGGCGAGGGACCTGGCGGGGAAGCTGCCATGGACCCAACGGGAGCCGGCGGCGATGAGACTCTCGTCGACGATGACGACGACGATGAGCCCGCCGAGGTGGCCGTTTGTGCCTTCGTGGCCAAGAACCTGAGCTCGGGGAGCAAACCGGGAAACTGGAAGCCCCTGCAGCAGGGTTGCAGGAAGCAGGAGAAGAGGGACCCTCGCCGCATTGGCGACCCTCCGCTGTCCTTTGGGGAGTTCATACGAGCTCACCCTCAGGGCTGTTTCGTTTGTTATGGGAGGAAGCGAGGCTTCAACCATGACCACCGAACATGCCCCGTCCACAAGGCCGACACGGAGGCTTACAAGAAGGCGCACGGGTCAAAGAAGCGTGCGCCCGCGGGTATCCGGGAAGCCAAGGTGGAGGTGGACAGGGACGAGCTCTCCAAGCTGGTGTCGCAGGGGACCGAGTTGGCCAAGGAGATCCAGGAGATCAAGAGGAACTGGGTCCCCAGGTCGGACAACAAGAACAAGGAGAACAACCAGAACAACCAGAACAAGGACAAGGACAAGAAGCCTACTCGTAGTGAGAGGAGGAAGAAGGGCGTCAACGACGTTGAGGCCGAGGAGAACACCCCCTCTTCCACAACCGACGCCCCCTAGCGGAGCCCCTGCAGCCAAGGGCCCCAGCTAGGGCGGTCGCAGGATGGTGACGTGGGAAGCGCCGAACCATCCCAGTCGGGAGTCGATAAGCACAAGGGGACTGCCGCGGGCGGAAGGCCCGGTCCGGCGCCCAGTCGCAGAGGCGGGGTGAGGGCAAGTGAAGGCGCGAACCCTGGCACCCGTCCGTCCTTCGCGACCAAGAATGTGTTTGATGTACTACAGGATCTTTCCGAGAGTATCGGAGGATCACCCGGACCGCAGCTGGATGCTGCAGATGGGCAGCCTGAGCCCATTGTCCACGACCTGCACCAGTCGCTTGTTGAGCTTCTGGAACGGCCGGAGATCCTGAGTTTGCACGCCGTGCGCCGTGTCGGTCGCGAGCGGCAGTTGCATCTTAAGGTCCGTGCCTTATGCGGGGAAGTGGAAAAGGTTTTCGACGTGTTGGTCGACACGGGAGCTCAAGTCAGCTTGGTCAAGGCTGGCCTGCTTCCGCCAGAGTGTCTTACCGACAGTCGGAAAACTGTCAGGCTGAAGGTGGCGAACGGCCAGTACATGGTGGGAGGCACCAAGGAAGCGGCCATCGGGCTGCAGTTCGTGAACCATCGTGAGCTGAGCCGCCCAGACCTCGGCAAGGAAATCCTCCTGCACGGTCGCTTCTACGAGGCCGAGATGGACTGGGACATGATCGTTGGATACGACTTCATGATGGAGACGGACTCCGGCGTTCTCCCGGACCAGGCCTCCATTACCCTGTACCAGGACGACCAGCTCTCGTGGCTTTCGTCACCTGAGCACCATGTGGAATGCCAATGGATCCACCCCGAACGCAATCAGCTCGAAGTAGCCGCACTGGGCACTAAGCCAACTGGGCCAGCAAACCAGGAGTACGGCGTAAGGCCGGAAGTGGCGAGCCGAGTGGTCGCGGACTTGGGAGCTTCGGACCTGGCCCTGGATGCGTTCTCTTCAGGAACCTCCACCCATCTGCGGGTGTGTGAGAAGTACTGGAGCGCACAGGACTCCGCGTGGAAGAAGCACTGGGGTCCGCATCAGGGATTGATGTGGATCCATTGCCCCCGTTGGGACATTCCAAGAGCGATAGCGAAGATTCGCAAGGACTGCTCCAAGGCAGTGCTGGTTGTTCCTATGGGATGCACCGAGGAGGAAAGTACCCGACATTGGGTAGCCTCATTGACCAACATGACCTTGAACAAGGTCGTCCTACCGGCTGGAGAGAGTGTCTATCAGGACGCTAAGGGACAGCCCATGCCATCCCAGAGATGGCCAACGGAATTCCACTATGTGGATGGGGGCCTTGATCAGGCCGACACCACGGACTTCGTGTGTGTCAACAGCATCATAGCGGAGCCTTGGAGGCAATGCTTTGCGGTTCCCCCTGTTGACATCGAAGAATCGGAATCGGAAGAGCCCCTCACTGAAGAGGAGTGGGATCTGGTTCAGGGGTATATGGATCAGCCCTTTCACGACTGGGGAAACCAGCGTGAGGGCAAGGGCCAGGACAAAGCCTGGTGGGAAGTGGACTCGATCGTCTCTGGTTCCTATGATGGAGATACCTTCGTAAGGAGGGTACTGGACCACCTGTCCAGCCAGGACGAGCCAATCGGGGGTAACCCACCCACCTACGGCGATCTATTCCGAGGCAAGACCAGAGATGGCCCTTTGGGCCACCTGGGAAGACCGCCTGAGCTGAAGACGAGCGGAGTAGCTACCCCTCAAGTAAGCTCCGTGGTTCAAGTGCCCGGAAAAGCCAAGGCGGAGTCCGATGACTGCCCCAAGATTCAGGCATTGAGGGCCAGGCTGAAGCAGAAGTATGGTGATACCTTCTTCAGCGGTAAGCCTGTGTTTCCCCCATTGGTGCGTGGACCGTATGGCGAGGCCAAGATACGACTGAAGCAGGACCCCCGCGTGTATCGGCACCGGGAGTTTGCCCTGAGGGGCGAGAGGAAAGAGGCCATGGAGAAGATCCTCCGTGACTTAATCCAGAGAGGCTGGCTCGAGCCGTGCCACTCCGAATGGGCCTCTCCGTGCTTCGTCGTCCCCAAGAAGGTTGCCGGTGAGTGGCGGCTCGTGGTCGACTACCGCGGCCTAAACGCCCAAACGCAGCACGACAGCTATACGCTGCCCCTCATTGAGGACATGCTGCAAAAGCAACACCGGCGGAGGATCTTCACGGTGATCGACCTGAAACATGGTTATCATCAGATGCCTCTCGCCGAGGAGTCCCGTGCCTGCACAGCCATGAGCACCCCACTTGGACCTCTCCAGTGGAAGGTGATGCCTATGGGCGTTACCAACGGCAATGCGGCTTTTCAGCGGATGCTGGAGAACCTGCTTGAGCCGGTGCGCAACTGTGCGGATCCCTTCGTGGACGACGTGATCATCGCGTCCGGGGACCCCAGCATGAGCTACGAGGAGCTCCTGGAGGCACATGAAAGGGACGTCACTCGAGTGCTGGACCTTCTGGTTCGGCACAAACTCACAGGCAGCAGTGACAAGGCCACCATTGCGGTAAGCGAGGTGGTCTTCGCTGGCCACGTAGTCGGGAACGGGCAGCGAAAGCCCATACCTGGCAAGGTGGCTGCGATTGAGCACTGGGAAAAGCCCAAGACAGTCTCTGAGCTACGGGCGTATCTGGGGTTCTGCAATTACTACTCGGGGTATATCAAAATGTATGCCGAGTATGCAGCCCCCATGACGACCATGCTCAAGGGCAACCGAGAGGAGACCAAGAAGGGGTCCAAGAAGGCTCTGGTCTGGATAGCTGAGTCCGACCGTGCCTTTGAGGGGATGAAGCAGGCGCTGCTATCCGCAGTGGGTCTGCACCTCGTGGATCCCGACCGAGGGTTCGTCCTGCGCACCGACGCTTCCGACTACGCCATTGGCACTGTGTTGGAGCAAGTGCTTGACGACGGGAGGCACGTGCCCGTGGCCTTCTGGAGCCGAGTCCTGGCTGAAGGCCAGAGACGGACCTGGACGCCCCGTGAAAAGGAGGCGTATGCCATCGTCATGGCTCTCAGGAAATGGGCTGGGTACATAGCCCTCCATCCCGTCATTGTCTGCACCGACCATCAGAGTCTGCAGTCGTGGCACAAGGAGCACGTGGACACCCCCTCTGGTCCCGCCTCCCGACGGGCAAGATGGCATGAGACCTTGGCCAAGTTCGACCTCACGGTTGTGTATATTCCTGGAAAGGATAACACCGTGGCGGACTGTCTCAGTAGGTTGGCCTATCCCGCCAGCAAGGGCATGACGGACATCTCTGCCCATGGCGATGAGGCTGAGACCGCTGAAGCCAAGAGGATGATCGAGATGGAGCGCCTGATGGAGGAGGAGGGTGCAAAATGCTTTGTCGTCATGGCTGCGGATGCCCCCCTCGCAACGAGGGTGAGCAGAGCGGTCAGAGTACTCGCCCCTGAGGGGTCTGAGTCCGACAAGCACCTCTTCCCGGAGTCTTGCCTCCAGGACGACTGGACCGACGATTACGCCAAGTCTGAGGCCTTTGCGGCCGAGTATAGGGCTGTGACCGACCCTGACGACGGGCAGAAGTGGCCAAAGGGGCTGACCGAGGAAGATGGCAAGCTCTACCGGAATGGTAAGCTGCTAGTACCGGAGTCCCGGGTGCTCGAGCTTTGTGAAGCTTGGCACCACCACATGCTGCACCCAGGGGTCAAGAAGCAAGCTCTTGACATGCAGCGTCGGTTCGAGATCGACCATATCGTTCTCTACACCGCCATCAAGAAGGTCAGGAAGGGTTGTTCGGTCTGTCAGGCCTGCAATCCCGAAAACCGGAACGTCAAGGGGGAACCCCAATGGACGCCGGTTCCTGACCAGCCCATGGAGAGCGTGGCCATGGACGTCTTCTCCATGCCCGAAGTGCACATTGGCAAGGAGACCTTTGACTGTGTGGTTCTCTGTGTGGACCGCCACAGCGGCTACGTTGTAGCCGTTCCGGCACGCAAAAAGGGGTTGCTTGCCAAGGAAGTGGCAGTCATGATGATTCGTCATTGGCTGACCGTCTTTGACATCCCCCGCACCATTTGCAGTGACCGAGGGCCCCAGTTCACTGGTGGCTGGTTCAAGGCTATGTGTTCCGTCATGGGAATACGTCATGCCAAGAGCGTCGCCTATCTCAGCCGGTCTAACGGCCGTGCTGAAGTGGCTGGACGGCAGCTGTTCGAGAAGCTGCGCAAGATCCACATCACCAATCCACGTCGGAACTGGTTTGAGGAGATGTGGCCTGCTCTGAAGGCCCATCATGACACCCCCACTCCGGGTAATTTGTCCCCTCACCAGATTCTGTTCGGCAGGGACCCCCTGGGTAGGGGACTTCCCTCGTCTGGTGATGGCATGGCTATGGATGCCAAGGAATTCTTCGCGCAGCAAGAGCAAACGGCGCGGGACATCCGCCAGCAGCTCGAGAAGGAGCATGCTGAGCGTCAGAAGTCCGCTCCGAGCTCGACAGCGCAGAAGTTCAGGGTGGGAGACCCGGTGTGGGTGATGAGACCCCGCCCCATGGGCACCCACCGCACCAAGACCTGGTTCACACCCGGCGAGGTGGTGCGCAGGTTTTGGTGAGGACACCTACCGCATCAAGGTGGGTCACGGACAGTTCCGGGAGCGCCACGAGAGTCAACTCCGTGTGCGGGAACCCGACCTCCGTGGCCAACATGTGTCCCTGAGCTATGCCGCACATGAGGCCGATTCGGACGACGACTATGCTGAGCAGGATGACTACACAGTCGAGAAGATCCTGGCTCAGCGTCCGAAGGCCTCGGCACCCGGAGGTCTGGAGTTCAAGGTTCGTTGGCGAGGCTATGGGCCGTCCCACGACACCTGGGAACCCGTCTCCTCGTTTGTGCCGCGGGTCAATACTCCCTTCATGGAGTACATCCGCAAGCACAAAACCAAGATCCATGTTTCGGACTTGGCAGCACTCACCCAGGCGATTGCAGCCAGGGGTGCCTGATCAGCGCCCTGAGCTCTCCCCTGATGCGTTTTGAGCGCTTCTGAGGCCGACGAATCGTCCCTTACTTGCTTGCTCTCTTCCATCTTTCGGTGACAGGGTGGCCATATACCCCCCCCTGCTGAATCCAGAGGAGGATGGCCCCTCTCTTCTTCTATTCGTCACTCACCCCCCTGCTGAATCCTTGGGAAACCAGGTAGGGCGACTGACCTTCATTTTTCTGAGCTCTTGGGGCCTTGAAGCCCATACGACGTTGCGCAACGGATGCCGCTGTCATCGTCATTGTGATTTTTGGTGTGTGGTCTGGTCCCATGGCATTTGCGGGATCCAGACCAGTCGACGTGTGTCTGCAGACTATATATGGCCTGAACTCAGGCGTTTTCCTGTCCACCCTCCTGCATTTGCCTTATCCTGACCGTGGCGTGGTTTGGCACTCTGTCCAGAGTGTGTTTACACGCCTGTTTACCCCGCTTGTTTTGCTTTTCTGCCCTCCAGGATATGTGCATCTGTATGTTGCTGTCTTCAGCCCATCACCGGAGTGTGGACTGTTTTTCACGAATCGAATACGAAGGCGCCTTGAGTCGCCGTGTACATGTTCATACAGCCTGGTCCAGCCTGGACCAGTACCGCATTACATATTCTTCTGTTTGAGTGCCTGTGATACCGTGTTGCCCTATTCGCTGTGATGTGGAGATCCTGATGGCGCCAGGCGGGAAGCCCAGTTGCCTGACTACACTCCCAGCGGTCCGCCACTGTCAGTCCCAGTGTGAGCCTACCGATTCGCAGACGCACTTGCATTCGGATGGCGGCCTCCGGTGCTCCTGACCTCGGTCAGTCTGCCTGGGAAACTGGTGGTATGAGGAGTCGACGCCTCCGCCCACACTGCATGAGGACTCCCTCATGTATGGCCTTCGTGGCAGTAGGGCGAGGGAAAAGACGGCCTTGATGCCCTATCTCTTAAGGAGGAGCTCCCTTAAGATCTGGGGTTCTTAAGGAGTTCGACTATGGCACTCTGGACTCGCGTCGTATGGATATGGACATGGTGCGCCCGAGGAAGGACCCGTGGGGACTCTCCCCAGTCGGCGGGCCTTGGGAAGCTTGGGGTAGCCTGATGGATCTTTGTGGTCGCTCTCGACCTGTGGGACCACCTCGGTCGTCGTGTGTCGCCTATGTTGGCCGTGTATGCCACTGCCACTGTGGTGGTGACCGTAGCAGCCGGCACCCGGTGCGCCTGGTATGGGTTAACGGGTCCTTTGGATGCCGAACAATCGCCGCCAGGACCCGGGACTTGATACTTGATACTATACATGTGCTACGAGCTTATACAGCATCATACCTATCTTACTGTGACTTACTGAAGTGAGGAGGTGACAGCCCCCCCCCTTTCAGGAAGTGGTCCTGGGTACCCGCTGCCATGCTTGGGTGTTATGGAGCCCCCCCCAGGGTTTGCTCTAAGGAGGGGGGTGAAGCGGTACCCAGAACCCCATGGCTAGGTTACGGCATACAACCGGTCTCCGGTCCACTAACCCCATGTACGGAAGGGAAGACGCCCGTTGAAGCTCCGTTCCGTGCCGTAAAGCCCCACATTGGCAACCGATGCACCGCCAGCGGAGAAATGTATATCAGAATATCAGGAATCAACAGGGTTTTATTTTCATATTGTTTCCGTCAATGTTTATGCTTCCGTTCTGATATTCACTGTTTTGACTGCTGGCGGTTGGATCGCGACTTTACCGTAAACGCCAGTTTAACTGCCTATAATGGAAATTTTAACGCAATCCGTCACGAAGGCTCCAAAGCCTTCAGGAACTGCATGGACGCTTCCGCAATTTTCACATCTTACACTCGCAGCCTTAATCCGAATTTTTCAGGATGTCGAAATCGGATTTTCGACTTCGACATCCCCGCACTTGATTTGACCTCTTTCGAGTGGACCTACGTGCTTCCCTATGCACGAATCAACTTTCCTTTTATCCTGCCCTCCATTTGTCTTAAAGATATGGGCAAAACAAAGTTGATTCGTGAGGCCACTTGTGAAGGTCATATCTCGTGTTGCTTGCGAGGAATGACAATAAGGAAAAGTGGGATGTATTCACAATACTCCCGACGTAATTTAGGAAGCATTATATGATTTGCGTCCCCACACGTGCGCGCTAGTGTAATTGATCATGGTCAAGAGGGTAGAGTTTGCGTTACAACTCATTGGCCATGATATTGCGTGCGTTAAGATAACTTTCGAGTGTAGCGCGCAAGTGTTGGTGTTGCATAGGAACTCTCCTTGAGTTCCTATGAGCGATTGACACAAAGTTATGCCCTTGGAGGGGCATGACATATCGTGGTGGGAGCCACCTTTTTGGGCAATATGGAGTATGTGCCTTGTGTTGTGCTGCGTGCCCATTTGGCGGGTCCATCGCTCCAAGCCAAACCCGCCAATGGACCTCATATTGTGCAAGCCCCTTCTCCATATTCCCCACGATCAATTGCAAGCCTAACCTTCGTGAAGGGAAGCTTCTGTGGCGATCCCAAAGCAATGCGTTGGGAGCAAGGGGTGTGTTTTGCAATTTTCCATATTTTCATGTGCCCACTTGGGAAGTAGCGCTCGTAACCTTTCAAGGCGCCCCAAGTGGAGCACATATGTGGGATCGAAGGTCATTAGTGTCAAGTCATTGTGTTTAGAAGGATTAAGTGATTGCACGATCCAAGCCGAAGATATTATAATATAATTGTGCACCTTTCAAGGCACTTTTGTGTGTGCTTGTGCCAATTTTGCCGTTTTTGGCCCGTCATGATGTCAAGTGGCGACCTTGTATTTCAACGTTGCGCTCAATTGACATCATGACCCAAGTATGTTATGAGGGTACATACTTCGGTGCCCAACATATCTTGGACCCGGCGATTAACTCCTCTTGGGCTTGGCATACCGTAGCAGCCATGTTGGCGATTTGGGACTATCCCAAATCATGGGCTCACTTGGCGACCCTGCCATTCCCAAAACCGGAGGAGTTGGGCGACGCCCAAAAGATATGTTGGACACATATGACTTGATACCAATCCTATGGCACACTCCGGTCCAAGTCGGGCATGTGCCTTATTTGCCCCAACCATGAGTGTGCGCATTTTTGGCCATTTTGAGCAATTTTCTACTTTCGCTGCCCGCCGTGCACTATGTTCCAACCCTCGTGCACGCCGGACGCATGGACCAATGGACCATATATGACATGGGTGTTATGGGTAATGGTCCCCATGGTCCACACACCACGTGGGCGAAGCGGAGCCACCTTCGTTAAGGTGCTAGCCCAAAATGAGTGTGGGCAATTTTGCCATTTTTGCATTTGTGGACCCAGTTGGGATCGTCACCACGCCAAGTAGCATGAAGATCTTTGGGAGCCAAGGGCATGGGAGTCTTCGTTGGACACCGGGTGGATTGCGTATGGAATTGCGGATCTGATCTCCAAGCCGGGGTGGAGATATACTATTGGGAGCACACCGAATTTTGGCTCATTTCAAGCAGCCAAAATGACCCCCTTTTGGGACCCCAATTTCCCCCTTCCGTGTGGTCAATTGGCGGCCCCATTTCTCTAAGCCCACAGGGAGCCCGGACCTAATTATAAGTTGTACACTCAGATATAAGTCCTAGGTCCTGCCTCCTACCCTGTGAGCCATTGGCCTTACCTTGGCCGGGCGAGCCGCGCGTGGGAATGACGCCAATTTTGGTGATTTTGGCATCATGACCCCACTTGACTCATCCGTGTTGCCCTGATGCCGGGACCTCAGGGAGAACCAGGTTGGGTGAGGGCTCCAGGGAGTTTGTACTCGAAGGGCATAGGGTCAGTTGCCTCGTCCCTACCTCTGGCGGGTCCGGACGAGAGGTCAATTTTGGGGATTTTTGAGTTAATTTCAGTTTGGGCTGAAACAGCCCATTTTCAGCTACCAACTCCTGGGTGATAATGGCAGGGCCATATCTCTGGCCCAGAGAGGAGTTGGGACCTGCCGTTCAGGGAGCATAGGGAGCGACTGTCGGTTGGCCTTGAAGCACCTTGGTTATCAGGAACTCGCCTGTGGCTGGGCGGGACACCTCCCCCATGGGCAGGGTTTCAGGGTCCAGACTGAGCAGGGCATGGGTCGTGTTTGAGCCCCCGCCCCCATCAGCCACTGAGAGGGTCGGACCTGGGATTGGGATATGAGTTGGGACTGAGTGTCTATGGTCCTGTGATGCCCTTACCCCAGTCCAGTCTTAACCCCATGTGTACATATCCTGATGTGTTGTTGTACATACTTTTGTTCCCTCTTTGCAGAGTGGCAAGGATTCTGAAACGCTTTGTCACATGACATGAGCGCATTGATGCCCTTGTGAGCGTAGTGCTTTGCCTGCCTGCTCACTTGCGCGTGTCCACTGCAGCGTCCCGTGGCCGGCCCCCCACGGGAACGCGTCAATAGGGTTAGATCCCAGGAGTCGGGATTGTGACGAAAGCACCAACATACCGGCCAGGAGTTCCTGGTCATAGGTGCTGTAATTGAAACGCGCTTGGTTCCATTTCCAATTCCAGTGTTCCAGTAGCACCAGTCGCCACTCACTGGTAGGATAGTCATGTTTCAACGAACCATCACGGCTCAGTCCACTAGTACGATAGTGGCACTGGGTTAGTTCAGCGGGGTTAAGCTCCTGCCATTGGTAGATTGTACCACCCCCCCCTACATCACTGGCATCAGTGATCAGGACTATCTCGCCCTTGGAGCGGGGTACTCCCAGGCAGTTGGAGGAGGCAATTTTCTTCTTCAACTCCTGGAAACACTCTTCCTCTCTGGCGGTCCACCTCCAGGGAGTAGTTTTCTTGATTAGGTCAGTGAGGGGGGCAGAGGAGTAAGTAAAATTGTGGATGTGACGCCGATAGAAATTACAGGCTCCCACAAAACTCCTCACGTCGTGTAGACCCTTCTTAGGGTCATCGCGAATCTGCATGTCCTGTAGGGGCTGCATCTTAGACGCGGCTGGTTTCCACCAACCATACCCCACGTCGTAACCCAAATATTCCATCTCCTCTTTCATAAACTCACATTTTTCGAGTTTGATTTGGAGATGGTTTTCTTGAGCAACAATGAAAAATTAACGGAGGAGAAGGACATGGTCCTCTTGGGTATTAGTACCAAAACTCACGTCGTCCATGTGAGCCTCCATTTCTGCACCCCGAGAAATCAACTCCTGTACTAGAGGCCCGCGCCTCAGTATGTACAAAATTTTGTTCATTAGCTCTGGAAGAGCGCTGGGGCATTAGCCACCCCGAAAGGCATAACCTTCCACTTGAAGACACGGCCCTTAGGGGTTATAAAAGCCAGCAGCTCCTGAACTGTGGCGGTTAGGTCCGCCTGCCAGAAACCAGAGCGTTTGTCCATTTTGGTCTTGTACCTGCATTTGGCAATACGCTCCAGGGTATTTTCCATGTTAGGAATACTCCCTGAGTGGTTCTGGGTTTTCTCGTTGACCTCACCATAGTCAACAACTAGTTATAGGGCAGTCGACCCTGGTTTGGCAACCAGGAAACAGGGACTGTAGTGATGGGGGTAGTCCCCCTTCTTATATTCTTCAACGAGGCCAGCATCAATACATTCCTGGATCTGGCGCTCGATTTCTTCAACCTGTTCCTGTGGAGCGGGATAGGGACGACACCTCACTCGCGTCTTTTCAAATTCAGGTTTCAGTTTCAGGTCCATGTGGACCAGTTTTTTACAAGAGAGGGGAGGCGACAAGGCGCCGAACACCTCCTCATAGGTTATCAGCAGTTTCTTCAGTCGGGGGTCATGGTTAAAACTCTCGTCCTTCTGCAGGAAATCCTCCTCAGCATGGAGGTTGCTCTTTCCACGTTCTTTCTTTTTCTGCCGATCAGCAGTTTCGGCAGGCACAGAACCATTGTCCCACTCAGGGGAACATTGCTGCCCATAGTGCAGAGAATACTTTAGCGGTATCTCAGGATCAGGCAGCGTATAGAAATCATCGTCCTCCTCAGACCAGATGGAGGATTTCCAGGTCTGTCTGAGGTATTGCAGCCGCTCTTGGCGCTCAATACCTTCGGCCTTGAAGTACAAGAGCCGCCGGAGTTCCTGAGTGTCATGCTCAGTCAATGGCATTTTATTAGAAGCAGGTCGCGCCAGAGCATCAGCACTCCGGGCCACGGGTTCACCTGTGTGCATAGGCTGCATGTGTAGCACTGGCTTCCCAACAGGGGAAGCGGGCTCAGGGGTTGACTCTAGATCTACCTCCTCTAGCAACAGCTGGGCTAGGAAGGCACTGTGTTTTAGGTCAACACAGCTGGGATCAACAGGAGGGATAGTGCTGGCGATCTCAGACAGCTGGTCGTCAGCATCCTCCTTTACAGCTGCAGGTTCCAGATAGCCATCGGGAGACTCACACTTCTAGGCCCATTGCTTTCCAGAAGAAACGGAAAGCATTGTTCAATTGTTTCGAGCAGTACAACTGCATGATGTGCTGTTGCTGGCTCGCAAACAATTTCCCCTGGAGCTCATCCAGGTTTACCTGAAGGGCCGCCAGTCCATTTTCAAGAACGTGACGGGCCAATTGGTAGTTTTCAGTACGATAGTTAGTCTTGGATGCGTAGCGCAGCCCAGACTCTTTTCGTCCTGACAGCTCAAAAGGTACGGAGAACAGACCACCAGTTTTGCCTTAACGGCCTCCGATTGGGCCATCACATCTGGATCTTCTGATCCAGACAGAAGTTTGGCCAGCAGTTCGGCCGTATGATCCAGGGCACCGTAGGTTGGCCTTGGATGATGTTGTCCCTCAACTCAAATCGGGCCTACTTCGGGAGCCCTCGGGATTGGACAACATGCTCTTGGACACTCGGGTCTCGGTCGTCTTGGCAGGGATGCTGTCTCGGCTCTGTCGGACGGCGGGCCAGAGTGTGTGTAGGACCCTAGGTCTGTACGTGGTCTTGATCCGTGTACTGCCAATGGCTCCTCCCCGTCTTCTCCACGAATGGATTTGTAGTACTCCTCATGGAGGATGTATTCATCCATTTTCTTCCTCAGTTCCTCGTATTCCTCAGGGCCTCCAATCGCTGTTGAGGATGATGCCGGACAGGCGGATCGGGAGACTGAGGCTGCTACGCGCCTGTGGAGATGATGCAGGCTGTCTCCACCGTGGGCGGCTAAGGCCTCGGTGGTAAGGTTTCTATTTTCTTCCGCCCTTCTGCGATCTGGATCTCCTTGAGACCCAGATGCGACACTGAGATGTGGAGCTCGGTAAGGTGGTTCACTCATAGGGTGGGCCATGCTGCCCATTTGTACTTGGACAGTTCTTATGGGGCAGGTCCTGACGCTTGGCGTGGACATGATGAACTTGTTGTTGAGCTTTGTGTGCTGCACTTCTTCTCAGGGTCGGTTCAAAAGGTCACAAGGGACTGCCTCTGCTACCGGAAAGATGTCCTTGAATAGTGCCCTAGATATTTTGATGAAATCCTGCAGGTTTTGAAGTTGAAAACCCAAACCAAAGCAGCAAGTAGAGCAAGAACAGGATGTGGATCGAATCAATGAATAGTTTTGAAAACCAGTGTAACACAGAAGGGCTGCAGATAGACAAAGCAGGTATAAACACAAAGATTCAATCACAAAAGGATAATACAAAAGATTTTATATGAAAACTGGACTGACTCTAGCCTCCAAGATAGCATCAAGCACTTCATGTGCACTCTTTTGGGTGAAATGGTGCTGGTTAGGAATGTGGGGCATAGATGTCAGGCCAACATAGAAAATGACTTGGCCAAGCAACTGAATTCAGAAACAGTTAAAAAGTAGAACCACAATAAGTGATAGAAACAATTGAGTATAGGGGTCTTGGGGTGGGAGACCACTAGGCTTCACCTCCAAGGCCTAAAGCATGAAATGCCCATTTTATTTCGGTATATCCTCCATGAAGGAGGTCACCTCCGCTCAGTTGGGTGGTAGGGGTGAACTCCATGGGGGGGCTAGGGTTACAACCCTAGTTACTTTGAGAAAGTGTACTTTAGGCTTCAAAAAAGAGATAAAAATACTTAAGTTAGTCTTAGCATCAACAAAAGGGTTTTAAGGGGGGCTTGGCCTGGATCAACCCCTCCAAGAAAGACATGGCAGTGACTTTCTCTTACTGTATGTACAAAATTTTGTTCATTAGCTCCTGGAAGAGCGCTGGGGCATTAGCCACCCCGAAAGGCATAACCTTCCACTTAAAGACACGGCCCTTAGGGGTTATAAAAGCCAGCAGCTCCTGAGCTGTGGCGGTTAGGTCCACCTGCCAGAAACCAGAGCGTTTGTCCATTTTGGTCTTGTACCTGCATTTGGCAATACGCTCCAGGGTATTTTCCATGTTAGGAATACTCCCTGAGTGGTTCTGGGTTTTCTTGTTGACCTCACCATAGTCAACAACCAGTCGTAGGTCAGTTGACCCTGGTTTGGCAACCAGGAAACAGGGACTGCAGTGATGGGAGTAGTCCCCCTTCTTATATTCTTCAACGAGGCCAGCATCAATACATTCCTGGATCTGGCGCTCGATTTCTTCAACCTGTTCCTGTGGAGCGGGATAGGGACGACACCTCACTCGCGTCTTTTCAAATTCAGGTTTCAGTTTCAGGTCCATCTGGACAAGTTTTTTACAAGAGAGGGGAGGCGGCAAGGCGCCGAACACCTCCTCATAGGTTATCAGCAGTTTCTTCAGTCGGGGGTCAAGGTTAAGACTCTCGAGTTTCTGCAGGAAATCCTCCTCAGCATGGAGGTTGCTCTTTCCACGTTCTTTCTTTTTCTGCCGATCAGCAGTTTCGGCTGGCACAGAACCATTGTCCCACTCAGGGGAACATTGCTGCCCATAGTGCAGAGAATACACTAACGGTATCTCAGGATCAGGCAGCGTATAGGAATCATCGTCCTCCTCAGACCAGATGGAGGATTTCCAGGTCTGTCTGAGGTATTGCAGCCGCCCTTGGCGCTCAATACCTTCGGCCTTCAGGTACAACAGCTGCCGGAGTTCCTGAGTGTCATGCTCAGACAATGGCATGTTATTAGAAGCAGGTCGCGCCAGAGCATCAGCACTCCGGGCCACGGGTTCACCTGTGTGCATAGGCTGCATGTGTAGCACTGGCTTCCCAACAGGGGAAGCGGGCTCAGGGGTTGACTCTAGATCTACCTCCTCTAGCAACAGCTGGGGTAGGAAGGCACTGTGTTTTAGGTCAACACAGCTGGGATCAACAGGAGGGATAGTGCTGGCGATCTCAGACAGCTGGTCGTCAGCATCCTTCTTTACAGCTGCAGGTTCCAGATCCCCATCGGGAGACTCTCACCGCTAGGCCCATTGCTTTCCAGAAGAAACGGAAAGCATTGTTCAATTGTTTCGAGCAGTACAACTGCATGATGTGCTGTTGTTGGCTCACAAACAATTCCACCTGGATCTTATCCAGGTTTACCTGAAGGGCCGCCAGTCCGTTTTCAAGAACGTGACGGGCCAATTTGTAGTTTTCAGTACGATAGTTAGTCTTGGATGCGTAGCGCAACCCAGACTCTTTTCGTCCTGACAGCTCCAAAGGTACGGAGAACAGCCCACCAGTTTTGCCTTAACGGCCTCCAATAGGGCCGTCACATCTGGATCTTCTGATCCAGACAGAAGTTTGGCCAGCAGTTCGGCCGTATGATCCAGGGCACCGTAGGTTGGCCTTGGATGATGTTGTCCCTCAACTCAAGTCGGGCCTACTTCGGGAGCCCTCGGGGTTGGACGACATGCTCTTGGACACTCGGGTCTCGGCTGTCTTGGCAGGGATGCTGTCTCGGCTCTGTCGGACAGCGGGCCAGAGTGCTTGTAGGACCCTAGGTCTGTACGTGGTCTGGATCCGTGTACTGTCAATGGCTCCTCCCCGTCTTCTCCACGAATGGATTTGTAGTACTCCTCATGGAGGATGTATTCATCCATTTTCTTCCTCAGTTCCTCGTATTCCTCAGGGCCTCCAATCGCTGTTGAGGATGATGCCGGACAGGCGGATCGGGAGACTGAGGCTGCTACGCGCCTGTGGAGATGATGCAGGCTGTCTCCACCGTGGGCGGCTAAGGCCTCGGTGGTAAGGTTTCTATTTTCTTCCGCCCTTCTGCGATCTGGATCTCCTTGAGACCCAGATGCGACACTGAGATGTAGAGCTCGGTAAGGTGGTTCACTCATAGGGTGGGCCATGCTGCCCATTTGTACTTGGACAGTTCTTATGGGGCAGGTCCTGACGCTTGGCGTGGACATGATGAACTTGTTGTTGAGCTTTGTGTGCTGCACTTCTTCTCAGGGTCGGTTCAAAAGGTCACAAGGGACTGCCTCTGCTACTGGAAAGATGTCCTTGAATAGTGCCCTAGATATTTTGATGAAATCCTGCAGGTTTTGAAGTTGAAAACCCAAACCAAAGCAGCAAGTAGAGCAAGAACAGGATGTGGATCGAATCAATGAATAGTTTTGAAAACCAGTGTAACACAGAAGGGCTGCAGATAGACAAAGCAGGTATAAACACAAAGATTCAATCACAAAAGGATAATACAAAAGATTATATATGAAACCTGGACTGACTCTAGCCTCCAAGATAGCATCAAGCACTTCATGTGCACTCTTTTGGGTGAAATGGTGCTGGCTAGGAATGTGGGGCATAGAAGTCAGGCCAACACAGAAAATGACTTGGCCAAGCAACTGAATTCAGAAACAGTTAAAAAGTAGAACCACAATAAGTGGTAGAAACAATTGAGTATAGGGGTCTTGGGGTGGGAGACCACTAGGCTTCACCTCCAAGGCCTAAAGCAGCTAATGCCTATTTTACTTCGGTATATCCTCCATGAAGGAGGGTACCTCCGCTCAGTTGGGTGGTAGGGGTGAACTTCATGGGGGGGCTAGGGTTACAACCCTAGTTACTTTGAGAAAGTGTACTTTAGGCTTCAAAAGAGAGATAAAAATACTTAAGTTAGTCTTAGCATCAACAAAAGGGCTTTAAGGGGGGCTTGGCCTGGATCAAGCCCTCCAAGAAAGACATGGCAGTGAGATTTTCTTACTGTATGTACAAAATTTTGTTCATTAGCTCCTGGAAGAGCGCTGGGGCATTAGCCACCCCGAAAGGCATAACCTTCCACTTAAAGACACGGCCCTTAGGGGTTATAAAAGCCAGCAGCTCCTGAGCTGCGGCGGTTAGGTCCACCTGCCAGAAACCAGAGCGTTTGTCCATTCTGGTCTTGTACCTGCATTTGGCAATACGCTCCAGGGTATTTTCTACGTTAGGAATACTCCCTGAGTGGTTCTGGGTTTTCTTGTTGACCTCACCATAGTCAACAACTAGTTGTAGGGCAGTCACCCCTGGTTTGGCAACCATGAAACAGGGACTGCAGTGATGGGGGTAGTCCCCCTTCTTATATTCTTCAACGAGGACAGCATCAAAACATTCCTGGATCTGGCGCTCGATTTCTCCAACCTGTTCCTGTGGAGTGGGATAGGGACGACGCCTCACTCGCGTCTTTTCAAATTCAGGTTTCAGTTTCAGGTCCATCTGGACCAGTTTTTTACAAGAGAGGGGCGGCGGCAAGGCGCCGAATACTTCCTCATAGGTTATCAGCAGTTTCTTCAGTCTGGGGTCAAGGTTAAGACTCTCAAGTTTCTGCAGGAAATCCTCCTCAGCATGGAGGTTGCTCTTTCCATGTTCATTCTTTTTCTGCCGATCAGCAGTTTCGGCAGGCACAGAACCATCGTCCCACTCAGGGGAACATTGCTGCCCATAGTGCAGAGAATACACTAGCGGTATCTCAGGATCAGGTAGCGTATAGGAATCATCGTCCTCCTCAGATCAGATGGAGGATTTCCAGGTCTGTCTGAGGTATTGCAGCCGCTCTTGGCGCTCATTACCTTCGGCCTTCAGGTACCGCAGCCGCCGGAGTTCCTGAGTGTCATGCTCAAGCAATGGCATTTTATTAGAAGCAGGCCACGCCAGGGCATCAGCAATCCGGGCCACGGGTTCACCTGTGTGCATAGGCTGCATGTGTAGCACTGGTTTCCCAACAGGGGAAGCGGGCTCAGGGGTTGACTCTAGATCTACCTCCTCCAGCAACAGCTGGGCTAGGAACGCACTGTGTTTCAGGTCAACACAGCTGGGATCAACAGGAGCAATAGTGCTGGCGATCTCAGACAGTTGGTTGCCAGCATCCTCCTTTACAGCTGCAGGTTCCAGATAGCCATCGGGAGACTCAAACCCTGTAAGTGTGGCAGATAGGTGCTCGGGAGATCGATTTTTGAGATCAGAAAGGGTCAGGCCACGATTTTCGGCCATGACCTCTTTCAGTAGCACCTGGTCTAGGTCACACAGGGGTACATGATTGAGAGATCCATCAATGATGGACAGGAAACTGGCCCACTCAGGATCCTGCATAGCTGTGTCTGAGTCCTCAGCGGGGAGTTGCACTCTTCCCACGGTCATTCGATCTAGCATGTGGCGCCAATAAGCATGTCAACCAGAGCAGCCCCAGCCAGGGGTGCACATGACAACCCTTCCTCCCTCAAAAGCGATTTTGGTGAGAAACTTCGCGAGCAGGGAGAAGGGAGGGTTAGCATACGCTAGGCTGATTGCTTTCCAGAGAAAACAGAAAGCATTGTTCAATTGTTTCGAGCAGTACAACTGCATGATGTGCTGTTGTTGGCTCGGAAACAATTTCACCTGGATCTCATCCAGGTTTACCTGAAGGGCCGCCAGTCCATTTTCAAGAACGTGACGGGCCAATCGGTAGTTTTCAGTACGATGGTTAGTCTTGGATGCGTAGCGCAGCCCAGACTCCTTTCGTCCTGACAGCTCCAAAGGTACGGAGAACAGCCAACTGCCAAAGTTGCAGTGCAAAGAATAGGGGCGCTGTAGAGACAGCATTTTGGACTGGGGGTTTCTTCGTAGGAAGTCTGTACCAATGACGATGTCAAAGGCGTCCGTGTCCAGCACTCTGCAGTGTTGGGTCACGGTTTCGTTGCCCAGGCATATAGTCACATCGACCCCCCCCAGAGAACGGATGGTATGCCCATCCCCTACTCTTATGGTCACGGTCTTAGTTTTCTTGAAAGTCTTTAGCAGGCGCCCGGCCACTATGGAAAGTGTTGCACCGGTGTCAAGCACCGCTTGAAAACCTTGATCCCCGATTTTCGCGAGGATCCAGAAAACCAAGTCCTCCCCTTCGGAGCCGCCCCCCTACTCCTCATCAGGGAACTTGACATCCACGCCTGCAGCTATGAGGGACCTGGCCATCCAGTCCAACCGTCTCTTCTTGGAGTTATTCCAATCAGGGGTAGCGTTATCCCCCTGTGGGCGCTTCTTGGGATCACCTGCGGCAGGAGGGGGTGTAGCAGCAGGAGGGGGTGTAGCAACGGGCGCTGATGAGCGCCTCTGGGGGTTAGGGGGTCCATTTTTGCCACCCCCCTTGCCACCTCCTTTACCACCTTTATCCCCATTCTGAGGGTTTTTGGTGGGTGTTTGGGTCTTCTGGCGTTCAGCCTCCTGACGCTTGACTTTATCACTCTCGCGTTTCTTTATGTGACATTCGTCTTCGTAGTGACGACGTTTGCCACAATAGCCACAGGTGATGGTACACCTGAAATGATCCTGATGGGTCACAGGTTTCCCATCCTTGGTATGCTGCTGTCGTTTCATCTGCAGCATACAGCTACTGCGTTGATCGCAGTCAGGGGCATGACAAGGCCCCCCCTTGTCATTGACAGGTTTGCAGCAGAACAAAGGGGGTGTACCTGCATCAGGTTTAACCTCATTCATGGCACGTAGGTTACCCCTATCTTTACCACCTCCCTGGTTGCGGTTAGTGGGATTTTTAGGCCCTTTCCCTTCGCCACGTTCGGGGGTAGGGTTACCCTGCCGACCCAAGTGCTTCTTGAGGAATTTCTGCATGTGGGAATCATTCTCCCTCTCAAGAGCTAGCTCAATCAAAAGGTCCACCACTTCATGGTACGAGTGGGTCCGACTCTTCCTCTCAGAGGTAGAGCGGCAATCATCCCACGTACTTTAGGGGATCTTACTCATGAGCCATAGGTGGGGCTCAGTGGCTCCGTAGGAGCCAACGTTCATCTGTGAAAACAGATACTCCAGGTCGCACACGTATTCAGAGATTCGCGCAGCGGAAGAAAACTCAGGGAGCATAGGTAGCTCCTGTATCTGTGTGCGCACACTGAGGTGGGTCTCATAGACTGGGAACTTTTTCTCCAACCTCTGGAGTACCTCTGCCCAGGTAGAACAGGTTTTCACAATCTGTTTCACCTGTTTCTGCAAAAATTTATTTTTGCATGAGCGTTTCGGCAGTGAGCATTTGGTGGCCACATCCACATGGGATTGGCCAGTCAGCAAAAGAAACTCAGCAAATTCTTCTGCCCATTCGGGCAGATTTTTGGGGTCGAACTCCAGCAGTTCCAGCTGGATGTTCGCCTGGGCAATAGGTCTGCCCGTCTTCCCACCCCCCGGAGTTAGGCCAGAAGGTGATACGCCGGCAAGAGGTGCCAGGGCTGAAAGGCCTTCTTTCTCAGTCTCCGTCACCGGCACGTCCTGTAGTTCAGCAATAGGGACTGTCCTGGCGCGAGGATGAAAAGGGCTGGGGCAAGTGACCTTGGGTAGCAACCCCGACACCCTTGATCTTTTGAGATCATCAGCCAACGTGCTCAATCCTGGTGAAGGTGAGAGTAGCGCTGGCTGGGGTAAGGGTTCAGTGATACCCAATTTAGCTTTGACAGCCTCAGAAAGGGCTGTCACATCAGCGTCTTCGGACCCAGACAGTTATTTGGCCAGTAATTCGGCTGTACGGTGCAGGGCCCCATGAGTTGGCTCTGGTAGATGGGAAGCTTTCACATATGCGGGGCACACTTCAGGGCTCCTGCTAGTGATTGGCAGCTCCAGACGCCATACTGGCCCTCGAGGTCGCCTGGGTAGAGACACTGTGTTGGCCAGGTCCGTAGGTGGGCCGGAGTAAGGGTAGGAACCCATGTCCGTGTACGGTGGGGATCCCAAGGCGTCTAGTGGTTCCTCTCCATCTTCGCCTGTGACGGACTTGTCGTACTCGTCTTCGAGAATATATTCGTTGATTTTCCTTCTGAATTCGCCTTCTTCCTCAGGTTCTCGAGCGGGGGTAGCCGTTGAAGAAGAAGCTGGGCATATGGATCTGGAGATCGACGCAGCAAACCTTCGGCGGAGGTGCTGAAGGCTATCACCACGGGCCGCTAAGGCCTCTGTGGTTAATCTGGGCGCATCTTGTTCCGCCCTTCTGTGTACTGGATCTTCTTGAGACCCAGATGCGGCTCTGAGTTTGGGCTCACTCATTGAGGTGGGCCCACTGTTGCCAAGTTGAACTTGTACACTTCGAACTGGCCAGGTCCTGGCAGACATCTGTACTGATGGCGTGGACATTTTGTTTCTGGTTTGGGCTTGTGTTCTTCTCAGAGTCGGTTCGAAAGGTTCTCAAGGGTTGCCTCTGCTACCGGAAAGATGTCCTTGATTAGTGCCCTAGATATTTTGATGAAATCCTGCAGGTTTTTGATGAGAAAATCCCAAACCAAAGCAGCAAGTAGAGCAAGAACAGGATGTGGATCGAATCATTGAATAGTTTGAAATCCAGTGTAACACAGAAGGGCTGCAGATAGACAAAGCAGGTATAAACACAAAGATTCAATCACAAAACGATAATACAAAAGATTTTATATGAAAACTAGGCTGACTCTAGCCTCCAAGTTAGCATCAAGCACTTCATGTGCACTCTTTTGGGTGAAATGGTGCTGGCTGGGAATGTGGGGCATAGGTGTCAGGCCAACACAGAAAATGACTCGGCCAAGCAACTGAATTCAGAAACAGTTAAAACGTAGAACCACAATAAGTGGTAGAAACAATTGAGTATAGGGGTCTTCGGGTGGGAGACCACTAGGCTTAACCTCCAAGGCCTAAAGCATGAAATGCCTTTTTTGTTCGGTATATCCTCCATGAAGCAAGGTACCTCCGCTCAGTTGGGTGGTAGGGGTGAACTTCATGGGGGGGCTAGGGTTACAACCCTAGTTACTTTGAGAAAGTGTACTTTAGGCTTCAAAAGACAGATAAAAATACTTAAGTTAGTCTTAGCATCAACAAAGGGGCTTTAAGGGGGGCTTGGCCTGGATCAAGCCCTCCAAGAAAGACATGGCAGTGAGATTTTCTTACTCCACGGCCAGTGTAAAACTTCACCTACCAGTTGGTCCCGCAATCTGACGCCGCACCGCAAATTGACGTGATCGTACAGAACAGGCCCTGGCGCGCGCATCGCTGATGCACAGAAGCGCTGCCGCAAGGGCCGTAAAGGAAAATGTGTCCTGTTCCTGTTCCGAAAGCAAAATCAATATTTCAATCATCTAAATCAATGAAAATACCCAAAAAATCACCGCTGTTATAGTTAGTGCGCTTCCCGCTGGTCGTACAAAATTGGCGCTAAGTGACGGTTTCTCCTGCTGCCAAGTAGTCTTACTATGTGTCGCAGTTTGCCGAAGGTATGTTTTCGTCGGCTAAACAAGGAATCATGACGCACAGCACGTGATACGGTAAAATTGCAGTGTCCTCCAATTAGACGCCGCCCATGACTATTTGTTGAACGCCTTGCCTCTTGTCTGCTTTCAAGGATGGTGGTGTGTGGAGAGGCCGCCGGAGCGGTGCTGAAGCGTGGTGACAAGCTTCTGAAGGTATGATCAGCAGAACGCGAACGCTTCCACTTGCCTGTGACCAAATAATCACCTTTCTTTGTGTGTTGCATAGCAACCAGGAGGCGACGCCACGATGGAGGAAGCGCCGAAGTCAGGCGACGACATGAATGAGGAGGCGCCAAAGTCACGCGACGACAGGAGTGAGGAAGCGCCAAAGGCACAGGAGCACAGGAGTGAGGAAGCGCCAAGGTCACGCAACGACAGGAGTGAGAGAGCGCCAAAGGCACGCGACGACAGGAATGAGGAAGCGCCAAAGGCACGCAACGACAGGAGTGAGAGTGCGCCAAAGGCACGCGATGAGAGGACTGAGGAAGCGCCAAATTCACGCGACGACAGGAATGAGGAAGCGCCAAATTCACGCGACGACAGGAATGATGAAGCACCAGAAACACGCGACGCGCAACAGGTTTGGACACAGCAGGGCTGCTGCACCAGCGATGTTGCATTTGCAAGGACTGCCTCTTGTACCTCTGCCTCTCGTATGTTTCTCTCAGCAACACAGAGGAGAGGCGCTGCAAGAAGGAAGTGGAGCCTCACAAGAAGGGCCTCAGCCAAGTACACCCATGCCCACACTGGTATGACATGATGCGCAAGGTGAGCTGCAGACAGGGAATGCCATGATCAGTCATGTATATGCTCCCCTGCGTGCCACAGGAGAGTTCACAGAACAGTTCAGACATCATGCCTGCGCTCATGGAACTGAGTGATGATGAAGAAGCAGAAGCTGTTGGCAGACCACAACGAGTCTGTAAGTTGCAGGTAGCAACCATGGACGTAGTTTTGGTTTCTTGCTTTGTGAGAGGCTGTAAGTCTGAGGCACTGCCAGCAACAATTTGGTTTCCTGTTCTTTCGCCTTTTGCAACCTCAAGGGCAAGTTCAGTGCAGGCTGCAGGCTCATTGACAGTTAGGGCAAGCAAGTTGACTTTGACCCACAGGTGAATGCTGCCGGTTGGCGGGCTACCGGTCTGGCGCCTTTCACGCGGCGCATTGAAAAAAAGTTGCTGGCTGAGGTTAGGGACAGGGCTCTTACAGGCGATCTGCTGGTGCACCCCTCTGTGCAGGAACATCCAGAATCTCTGGTCAGTGCCATGTTCCCTGCCCAGCCTGTTGGTGACTCCCTTGCACAGGCTGAAGGCAGCTCTATTCGCCTGCACTCTGGAATGTTCTGGAACCGCGGACCAGTAACAGAAACAGTCGTGTATGACAAGATCAAGGAAATTGTTGTTGCAAGAGAACAGAAGGAACAGGCGAAACAGGACAGAAAAAGGAAAAGGGAGGTGGTGTCTTCTGCAAAGAGGGAGCAGGCACTGCAAGAAAACAGTCGTGTCCTTTCACTGTTGCAGCAGGGCACGCGACTTTCACAGTTAAGCTGCAAGCAGTTGTCGGCACTGCTGATTGCCCGTGGCCTACGATGTGCCAAAACAAAGCCTGGTCTGCTTGAACAGGTACAGGGACTTCAGTTAGAGGGTAGCGTTGACAGCGTTCCCCTACCCCAGTCCATTTCTGCAGTCAGTGACAGTCATTCTGACAGCGACAGTGGAAGCTCTGTTGTATCTGCAGGTCAGCAGTCAGATGGTGAACCCTCTGACAGTGAACAGAGCGAGGAACTGTTTTTTCCAGCCAAGATAGTGGACAGCTGCACACGCGGTAAAAGCTTCTGCTACCGTGTGCGTTGGGCGGGCTATGGGCCTGCACATGATACGTGGGAGCCACACAGCTCCCTGGGAAAATCTGGCAATCGACCATTGATCATGCAATACCAGCAGAAATGCAAGCAGTGGCCCCCACTGAAGAAATGGTCTGATGTGCAACAGCCTGTCACTGTTTGAATGCAGTTTGAATGTCTTTGTCATCTCTGTTTGTGTTGATATACTTTTCTTTTGCAGCCCGTCACAGTTTCTGCCACGGGCATTTCAACGAGTCGAACAGTTCATGCACTATGCACTGCCGCTTCGCACATCAACTGTGGATGTATTCCGCTTTTTTGCAGTGCTCAAACGTTTGTGCATGTGTTTCGGATTTCTATGGCACAAAACATTTTTGGAATCACAATGATGCACAGCTGCAGGGATATGATTTCAGTGAGTGAAAACTGCATCCAAAGCACATGACATTGCAGTGACCATTGCCGGAGTAGTCAAATAGTCCCCGAATCGGTCAAAAAACAAATTTCTGTACAATGTGTTCTATTTGCAGGAAAGGGGTTATTTTTAGGACCAAAAACCAGTTTGCGTTCTTGGCAAAATCTGCTATGTATGTGTTGAGGTAGATAGCAAAGAATGTTGCAGGGGCCCCACAGGGGCACAAGGTTCAATAAACACCCCCATGGGTGAGGTTCATTTTGTTTTCATGCATAACGCTTAGTGCAATTTCGTAGAAATGTGCACCTATTTGAGGGACCAACTGGTACAGCTCAAATCATTTTACATGTAAAACGATTCGAGCCGTAGGTGAAGTTTTATTTCCAGCCAGGGGCGGCATGACCAGCCTGACGTGCACACACACCACGCACAAGACCCGGTGAGAAACTCAGACGCCCAACCAACACAACAGGGACCCCTGGCCCCCACCCTCAGGCAGTGCCAGCCCCACAACCCCCCCCCCCTTGCCCGACCCCCCAAGTCCCGAGCACCTACTCGCCAAACGGGGGCACCCTGTGGGCTCCACCGTCCCCGCCCCCAGCCGACGCACCCATCCACGAACCCCCCCTCCTGCAGCCAGCAAGGGACACCCCATCACCAGACACCACGCACAGCAGCGGCGACCCCCCCCCCCCCGCCCACACCACCGCACTCACCACACGCCGCACCACGAGCTGACGCACCGGCTGAACCTCCCACGGCCTTCGTCCTCTACAAGCCCCCCGCGGTACAGCAGCACCTCAAGGCTGTGGACGTGCACTAGGAAGTGCTGTGGCTCAGCACTCCGGGCACCACCGAGCCCATCCGGGTGGCCACCTTCGTGCACGCAGTCACCCCGGACCAAGGCGTCCGACACTTCCTCCTTCACGCCTTTTTCAACGTGGCGCGACAGGAGCGCCCCCTGCTTGCCATCCCCGACGGGGAACGCCCGCCCCCCCCAGGAGAACGCTCTGGCTGACCGCCGTCGTTTGGGGACGGCACCTTGTCGGAATGCCCAAGCCGGAACACGTGACCTGAGCAAGCCGCAACCGCTACCGCGAGCCCAATATGGCCCAGCTTCCGCCCTGCACCTCCGCAGCCAATACCATGGCAAGGGAAAGGAGGACGTGGGTCCACCGTGTGGCCTCCTTGAGCAACTTCTGGGACCACGTCCCCCCCGACATCCCCACGAGAAACAAACTGTCAGCCGGCCCCCTCCATGTACGTGATCCTCATGTACAACCACCACTACACCCTCTCCACCACCCACTACAAAGCCCCAACCAACAGGTGGGTGGTCCACGGCACCGACTTCCTCCTCACGGCCGACTACAATCCCCCCATGCACAGCCCCGGCCCCGACACGTACACCAGGGTGGACGAGCCTATGGACCCCCCCATCCGGGGCAAGGGGGGGCACAAGTCCCTGGAGACGCTGCAATCCATCCGCAGCGGCAATCAGGGCCTTGCCAGGGCGATATGTTGCCCTGCCAAAAGGACCCAACGGTCGTGGCAGATCCCCGCCCAGCGTTGGACGTGGAAGGTCACCCACTGTCACCAGCAGATGCAGGCCCCCTCAAAACTGCGTGGGAGCCACCCCCCCCATGCGCCACCACCATGCATCACTGCCTGTTCATGGTTGCGGCACACCTCATGACCCTGCTGTAGCATGAGGACGGCCGCAACCAACACTACCCCCTCCTCACACAGAAGGACATGCCGGGCATCCAGTCGGCCTTCTTCGGAACCCTCCACTGCCTCCAGCAGTCCAACCCACGTGTCCTGGAGCTAAATTGGACCTCCCCCGCTCAGCTTACCAGCCCGCACATCCAAGACAAGTCCACAACACCACTATGCGCCACACATGACACAGCGCACGGCACCGGCACCTGCACGCACACAAGACACCAAAGAAAGCGCACACACACACCCCCGAACCCGCGAGCTCACCCTCCTTGCCGACAGGACCAGGCAGCCAGCACCCGCGTCCCCCACGTTCGTTTTCTCCGCCTCCGCATCCTCTCCATCAATCCCCTCCACCTCCTCGTCCAACGCCTTCCACCCAAACCCCACCACAACCACCTCGTCCAACTCCACCACCACACCTTCACCCAGCACACCACCCCCAAGACCGCGGGCAACGCCGCCCATGCGAGCCCCAAAATGCATCCCCGCCGCCAGCTCCCCCACCGCCGCAAAGGCCCCTGCACCTCCACGACCCGCTGCCAGCAAAGCGCGGCGGCAATGCAGCCCGGCAAAGCCCGCACCCGCAGCTGAGCCGAAGCCCAAAGCCGCTGCCACGCCGCAACCCAAAGCTCAGCCGCCACTGGAGCCCACCGCCAAGCAGCAACCCAAACCCACCGCCACACCACGGCCCAAACCCGCCGCCACGCCACAACCCAAAGCTGAGCCGCCAACCAAGCCCACCGCCAAGCAGCAACCCAAGCCCACCGCCACACCATGCAGTCGGCCCGCCGCCAAACCCAAGCCCAAGCCCAAGCTGGGCAACAAGCCGGCAGCGCAGGCCCAGCCCCCCGCGGACGTTGTCTACGACCTCCAACCCCTGCCACCAAGGGCCCGGCAACAGCAGCGCCTGGCACCAGGCCCCCCCGCAATCACCGACGCCCCCGCCACCACCTCCATGGCGGAATGCGCCACGGCAGAGGCGCGACGCACCTCGTTGCCACACCACCCAAACCCGCACCCCAGACCCACAAGCCAACCCCCCCACCCGGGCCGGAGCAACGCCAAGGGCAGCCAGTGGCGCCCGCACCCCCATACCAGCCCCCAGTGTCTCCCCAGGTCCAGCAGATGCCGCACTACCGCCGCAGCCATAGGCACCAACCCAACCCCGAGGCAGAGTCCCTCCAGGTATCCACGTGCCCATGTACGTGCGCGCCCCGCTCGCTCCCCGCGCACCGCTACGGCTCAGGAATATGAGGGCTCTCTCGGGCCCACCACCGCCGCCAGTCCCCACGAGTCTACCGCACGCACCCACGCCCGCGCCCACGCCCAAGGCCACGGACCCGCCCATGGACCGCGGTGGCAGCGCTGGACCCCCACGCAGCTGTGTATGTAGGCTTTTATGGGGAAAAAGTTCCCTTTTGAACCAACGGCAAGCCTTTACAATGCCTAATGGTTTGCGTTTCTTTGGAGGTTGCATTTCTATTACCACTAGTCAACTTCGAAAAATTGCTTTGTTTGGTAAGCGGGCTGTCCATTTTAACCCCAATTTTAGCCGAACAAAAATTGCAGCCTTCAATGAAGCTTTCATTGAAGCGTCAATGACGCTTCAATGACACTCTCAATGCAGCATGAAGGAAAAGCACAAATGACGCTCTCAATGAAGCGTCATTAACAGCAGCAGTAGGCGCGTCTCTGACGCTTCATTGACGCTTCATTGACGCTTCATTGATGCTTCATTGAAAGCAGCAGCAGATCCTCGCAACTTCTTCAGCGTAGAGCCTCCAGTGTTCAATGTCCACTGAGACTTCCAAACCTCTAGCAGCACCCCATGCATCTTCTCTATCACTAAGCTTGTCATCACTGCTGCAGTTTTCGTCCTTGTCCTCATCTTGACATTCACCAGCTCAACAAAAAGTTAGGCATCAGAAGCAGAATTGAAAGAAATGGTCAGCCGGGTACAGAAAACGGTTGGGTTGTTGTTTGTTACCTGTTGGCCTTTTGCCTCAATGAGTTGACAATTGTTTTCATTTCTTGTCACATTGACGCAATTTTGAAGCTCTCAGTGCGGGCGACCCAAATTCGTCGGGCAAAATTTTGGGGGTTTCAATTGAACCTTCAACGTTGCGAAAGCAAAAACGTCTGTCTTGGACACCGTTGCTCCACATAGCCGACCTGTGGGGAGGCAAAGAGCCGCCGGAGTCAACTGCTACAAAGAATCTGTTGGGAGAAGTCAGTGAGGACGCTAAGAATAATGAAGTCAACATGCTGCGCCTTGCCAACGGAAAGAGAGCCATCAGGCTAACCATTGTTTGAGGTGCACGGCCCAAGAATCCAGTGGCCGTTGTTGCTATCTTTGTGACAGACAGATTCTAGTTGCGCTGAGTAACGACATCTGAGATTGTGGACATTACTTTAGCACATGGCTTGGCCCTTGGCAAAGCCTACAATGCGGACGTGTTGACCATTGCCTCCAATCTGACACATTACGTGTAAGGTAAAGTAGCCAATTACTGTACCAAATCAATGCTATAAAATTATAGGCCGCAACTAAAGTTGGCAGCTATAAATTGACAATGTTTTAGGTCAAATCCTGAAGTTTAAAAATTTTTTTGGTTCAATATGCAAAATCTAACTGGTACTGGAGAAATGGGTGCCAGACGGGGCTGCGCAGAGATCACGGGATCGCAGTCGCGCCTGTTTCTGTGCCAACAAAGAAGAGAGAAGATCTCAGGTATTTTACGACAAAGTTCATAATAAAATAGACAGAAATCTGCAAAATTAATTTTTCTCTGGATGGATGTGTTCAGATGCGTGACAGCAAAAGAAGGGCACGCCAGTGGATTGTGGAGGTAACAAAAAAGAAAACACGAAGCACAGGAAGCAGGCGCCAGAAGACCGCGGTCCCGAAGCCTCCCTCCCAGGTCCTATACATCGTTCCACTATGGGAAAAGCCGTTAGACATGGAACACGTCGCCGTCGACTGCCTTATCAAAGCCAAGAGTTTGCAAGGGTGCGACTGAGTTGGGACTCCACCGCCAAACCCTAACTGACGCGATGGGGGGAATGAGGTGTGCTGCGTTACCTGTAACGCAGTGTGAAAGGGCGCCGCGCATCCAATAGGACGCGACGCGCAAGAGAAAACAAGCTGGCGCGCGTCGTGCTTTTTACTTTGTCCTCTTTGCTGCAGTCGCTACGAGCCCTGTGAGGTGAAGAGGGGCCCAAAGCCCTGTCTGGTGCAGTTGCCCTTGACAACCTGGATGGATGAGTGTGCGGATCAAATGGTGTGCCCTACACGGACTGAGATCAAAGATGAAGCGATAGCCATGGCAGAAAAGAAGGGGAGTGTGAGGAACCGAGATCTCCCTTGTAAGTTTGGTAAGACATGGTGGAAACTGTTTAAGTGTCGCAACAGTTACTTTGTTTCAAGACTTGCTCAAAACGTTGAATCGCAGCGTGCCTGTGCCCGTTTGAGCCCTGAGCAGTGGACAGAGTTTTCTAATAATCATTTGAAGCCAGGTTTAGAAAAAGTTGCCTATAACCCCTGTCATATCTGGAACGAGGTGAAACCAGACCGGGTGGTCAGGAGCAGAGGTCGCAGTGGCATGGGCAGCAACATTGCTTGGCACCGAAGACATAACGATAGTGTTGACTGAATAGTATCCTGCAAACAGATATGGTACACATAGCCAATGAAATACCTGATATGCACATATGAGAAATCCACCCTATCATCCACTAATTGAATAACTACTAAACATCCAAGATTGCCTTATCTATCCCACATCCTATGTTCCTAACAAGGAAATGGAATATGATATACCCTATCCCACATATATCCCATATATAGGGCCAAATAATGCTCCCTTAGGGGTAAAATGCCAGGGTAGGGTTGTGACCTGCTTCACCCCCCCACTTAAAACGACTGCCACGGGCAGGAAGTACATGCCCAAGAGGGACGTAGCAGTCACAAACAGCAGCAAATCACAGGTTAGCAGATTCCTACCACAGGGAATCGAACCTACGCAGGCAATCTCGGAGCTGGCCGCACGGCCGCTGAAGTAGCTCCGATCGGTAGGTATCGAACCACCGCCGGAATACACAAATTGACAAACGGGATCCCGCAGGTCCCGCAATAAGTATTAGGCGAAATCGCGAGCTGTTGCGCGTAGAGTCTGGTCCCTGCGTGTCGCATGAGGCATGTGGGGTCCAGCAGGTAAGGGCAGGTAGTTTTTCAAAGAATTAAAACTAAAGGCAAAGTGAAATCACACTTTTAAACAAAACTGAAGGTAATGGTACATGCGAAGCGGTGCGACGCGAAAGTGCAAAAATTTCACTTTTTGAAACAAACTGCCAGGAGAATTGACGGGAGTGTCAAACAGCAACGTAGGACTGTGCCTGCACAAGGGAGCACGAGTGATAAAAAAGATAGAGGCCAGGGAAACATTCACAAGGGACACAACAAAATCTGATGGCCCTCGGCCAGGGGACTGTTACCACGGGGGGCTAACGGTCCTGTCCTGCAGTGCAACGCGGGGCAACCGTGGTAACGGTCCTTACAGCCACCACAGCCCTTTTTTCTTCACAACCTGGAACAGTGAACACTGTGATTGTGTCTTATTGTTGCCTTGCGATGCATTACTGTCTTGCGCCTGCCTCTGTCTTGTGCATGCTTAGGCCCACTAATAAACACGGCCACGATGGCCCCACAGTGCGCGCGGTAGCTCACTAAGTAGAGGAAAGAGGTCACGATGGCCTCAGGGTAAATGATCGACGATCATTTAGGCACAAACCAAAACACGGGTACGATGTTCACACCTTGCACCCACGTGCTTTAGATGGTTTATGAGGGCTTGATGTGCTTGATGTTCTTGATGTGCTTGCCCGTAACGCTTGTAGTAATGAGTGAGCTCTTGCTTGTAAGATGTAAACTTGCTTGATTACTTGCTTGTAAAAGACCGAGACAAGGCCTAGCCAAAGGCCCACTTGTCAAACAGACCAGACACCAAAGAAAGATGATCGTGTGGAACGGACCAGGATGAATGAACCAGTCACGGTTGTGACTGTACGACACGGCCACGGCTCAGCCAAGGGTCGTGTCCGTGTGGATGTCTAACTTAGCATGTGTGTCACACGTGATGCACCACATAGAGGGTAAAGGAGGAGGTACGGAGATGGGATGAGGGTGTGAGTAGACACACTTAAATAGACAAACCTCATAACCATGTAATAATAACCTGACCTCACTGCTAACCCCTCACCTAGGAGCCATACTACGTAAATATATCATATATACACATAATAGAGCGATGCACACCGACAAACACAAGACACACTTGTGCGCGCACAACCACTGGCAGGGCCCGGGGGCACACACTCGCCCGGAGGGCATCACAGAGTGTGGGTCTCGCGGTGGCCGCCTTGGGGCACGTGATGGTGGCACTCCACACATACGGCACGTGCAAGAGCTTCCACGAACTACTCACGTACACACAACAAACAGTAAGCATATCCACAATAGAACACGTGTATAGATATGCCACCTTGTTGCTTGGTGTTCGTGTGTGTCTTGGGGGCGTGCGTAAGAACACTTAGGTTAGCTTGCGTGTTACCTTTGTCGGTGGGTGTGCCACCGGCGGGCCGTAGCGCAGGGGGTCACCTCCAGGTTGCAAATTGGGGAGGTTGCCCGTACGGTCCCGCTGGTGTATCAGCCCACCCTGCTCCCCGGGGGCACGATGACACGCCCCGAAGGAGTTTTACTCCCCCAACCCCTCTACACCGTGTATGACGGTTCATGTTTACACCTCCGTGTGTAAACTTGGGCCGGTGTACACGGCTACAAAACCCCAAAGGTAGGTGTCAACCTAGGTCTTGCTTGTTCGGGGGGCGGGTGATAACCAACGTAATAGGCAACCATATAATCCCGTATCTAAATTAATGGCATGCGCACACACACGCTACCATTGGCCACGGGCACATCCGGTTTTGGTGTGTCTCGGACAGAGAGACTCGTGTGTGTTGTGGAAATCCAAGTCCACGCACGGGTCTCTATAAAGAAAAATGCCACGCCCATATCCCAACCCGTTTGGTTGGGTGTTGGGATAGAGGACCCCTCGGGTGTTGTGGAAATCCAAGTCTACTTGTGGAGAACTCTAGAGAAAACATTAATATACATATTCTCTCATGAACATATGCATGTGCACACTCGCCCTTTTCATCATATTGTTTGTTCCCTCTCGTTGCAGGCAGGAATTCCCCCGCAAAATTCATCAAGGACATGAAGAGCACACCCAGCCAGCATGCGGCCCCATTCAATGGCAATGGAGGGTACCCACTCCCAACCCGGGCACGCATAGCGACCGGGGACAAATACCCAGGCGGCGGAGACGGCCTAAATCCGCAACGCCACTCTTTGCCTTTGAAGACCCGACCCACTCATACAGTGACGGGGCAAAGGCACCCATTGCAATTCATATTAGAATACTTGTAATGTAGAGGACGACCCCTCCCTCTAGGCTTAAGTCCTCGCCGTATGTAGTGGCAATTTTGCACGCCACAAAATTTTTTCCACGTAATGTGAGCCACACGAGTACTTCGTACCTTGTATACCTACCCTCGTGTGGACAAGGGCAAATCAGTGGAAAACCATCACGCCCAACACAAAAGGGAAAATGGGTTGTACCCGCCAACCCAACGAAGTTTTCAAGCCTTCGCCATTTTGAGAAAATCTAGCTCGTTGGCTTGGGTCACGGGTCAGGGACGGTCGTGGGGTCGTGGTTTTGGTACGGGGCGGCACTCCGAAACCTTGCAAACACCACCATGCGCACAACCCGGTAGAGTCTTCGGGAAGTGCTTGCCACGTTGTTAGCACCCTTGACGGGGGGCGTCATCGTGGGCAGGACTTGTGGCAGTAGTCCTGGTGGTGGTAGGAGTGCTCCAGTAAGACCCCAGGATAGGGGTTTGAATGGCATTGAGACCCCCGAAAGAACACGTCCCACTTCCGCCCCAGGCTATATGCCACGCCACCCCACCCCAAGGACTCTCAAGCCTTTAGCGGTGAGAGAGGTAGACGGTGGGGTAAACCTGTGGTACCCACCGCCCTGCTCCGGTGGGGATTTTTGTAACCGAGGAGCGCGCCGTGCATGCACATCTTCTTTCCTGTCTCCCACCGCTTCTCGCTCTCTCCTCCCTTCCCCAAACAATAATATATCCATATTGGTTAGGGTTTTCTTTTCGTGGCACGCTCATGAGAGCGGTCCACCAAGGTGGGCAAGGATGTCAACAGTTTGGGTGAGATTCTGTTTCTGCAAGTAATATCTCCAAACTTTGTTGTAGGATGGTTAGAAGGTTTCAACGGGTTCCTCGGTATCCCAATCTTTGGTATAACCCTCCCACCGCACTTTGAAGAGAAGTCTCTTGCGGTAAGTACGGTGACTTAATATTTTCTTGACATTGTAGGTGTCCTCCTCAAACTGGGAGGGCACTCTAGCAACCTCCTCCGTGTAATTTAGAGGCACGGGGGAGCGAGGGGAGTGGACCGTTTTCATTAAACAATCACCGTGGACGTCAACTAACCCCCGTTGGTCCAGTTGAATAACATAGAGGTCGTGCGCCTTCTTGGCCACAACCTCATAGGGCCCATCCCAATAGGGACAAGTCTTATCGCCAAGATTTTTGCGTTGGCGACGGACCCATACGCGGTCCCCTTTTGAGAAATCGGGGGACACCCTCCTACTCTTATTATACTTACGAGCCATTGTCTCTTGCACTTGAATCATAGCCCTCCGTGCAAGAGCAATAAGCTCCTCACGCCGTTGGAAGTAGTGAGCGGCGTCTTGGGCCACCCCCTTAGGCTCAGCAAGAGGAGGCCCCTTAGTACGGTTGTGTTTACCAAACACAATCTCGTTAGGTGTATAACCTGAAGGACCTGTAGTCTCATGCCACGCTCGTACAACGGCGGGCAAAACCTCTACCCAATTAAAGCCTTTCCTCAAGGTAAGGGCTTTAGCAACGGCACGCCTTAGCTGCTTGCCAGTATTTTCGGCCTTGCCATTACCTTGGTGCCTACCCGCGAGACACATAGTCGAGCGGGCACCAATCTTAGAACAAAGGGGTTGGAAATATTGGCTCACAAATTGTGGCCCACGGTCGGAGCATATTTCACGAGGGGCTCCGAACCTATCCACCCAGCGCTCCATTACCAAATGGGCCGCTCTTCTCCCCGTTAGCCCTTCATCCTTGTCTTCATGACGGGGTTTAGGAATAGGGATCGCGATGAGGTAGCCAGAAAGCCGGCGTACACATAGGAGCATTCGGTCATACACCTCTCGGTCGTGGGAGGTGGAAGGGTAGTGAAACACATCAAGCGCTATGGAGTCCATGGGCTCCATAGGTATAGGCATAGGGGTCATGTACCCTTGCTTGCGCTTGGTGTCATGCGTGTGAATGGCACATGAGGGACACGTTTGACATTGCAGTTCCACTGCTTTGTACAACCCCTCACCTTCCACGCCATGGTGAATTTTGTTCCAGTGTTTTTCCACACTGGAGGTAGTTAAGTGAAATGCATCATGGTATTCGGCTACCAAACGATGCACTAGCGGCGTAGGAACACACCACCGTCCATTACGGACGACCTTGTTATCCACCAACCTCACTCCATCTTGGAAGCTCCCATTCAAGGCATCTTGCCACATTTGTTTGTAGCGTTGACAATTTGGGTAGTGTTTAGCCCAATTTATCTCAAAAACATTGGGAGCATCCTCACCATGTATAGGAGTTGCTTTCTTGTGGGACTTCCAAGATTTTTTTATCTTGACAATTCGCTGCAGTCTCCGAAGCTTTCTCTTTTGCTTTGTCCCCCCCCCCACTGGAGGCGAAGCCAGAGGGGGTGGATCACACGCGGGTGCCCCTTGAGCCCGAGGCGCCGCTTTAGACCTAGTAACAACGGGCGCCACAACCGCCCTAAATACAAGGGGGCGGGCGAGAAGTTCCTCCTTCACGGCCGCCATCATGTCCCGCACATCCCCGGCCGCTTGGGCCGTCCCATGTATGGACACATCACTCAACGCCGGGTTAGCAGGGTAAGCGCAACGGGACAAGAAATCACCCACGGGGTTCACTGGCCCCGGAGTGTAAACCACATGGAGGTCGAATTTAGAGAACAATTCATGCCAACGTGCTTGGAGTGGAGAGGGACCCCCCACGGTTTTGAAGTCCTCCGTAGCCAAATTTCAAGGCTACAGTGGTCCGTACGGACCTCCACGCGCTTGTTCCCCACCCAACCATGCCATTTTAAAAGCGCCGCCACTATGGCGTAGCATTCTTTCTCCCGAGGGCTCCAATTCAATTGGCTGCCTGACAATTTGCGGGAGAAAAAGGCAAGGGGGCGCAGGGCACCATCGGGACCTTCCTGCTGTAGGGCCGCCCCCACCGCCCAATTACTAGCGTCCGGTCTGAGGACAAAGTCCTTATCCCAATCGGCTAGTTGGAGGGGAACAATATCCGTAATAGCACGCTTGAGCTTCAGAAAGGCCTCGTTAGCCGAAGCATTCCATGTTAGGCCTATCTTTTTGCCATTCTTATGCTTAGGCAAATCCTTCAACATATTAATCAAAGGGGTAGCTATGGAGGCGTAGTTTTGGACATAGCCCGAATAATAGTTGGCGAGCCTCAAGAACCCCCGGAGCTCCCGAACATTATCCGGTTTGTCCCAACGCTCAAGCGCCAACATTTTCCCTGGCGCCGGCCGTCGTGTGCCATTTTCCAACACATGGCAACAAAACTCAACCGAAGGAACAAAGAAATCGGTTTTGCTAACCGAAGCAACCAACTCCTCTTTTTGTAGCCTATCCAACACGGCACGCACGTCGCGGTCGTGGTTAGCCAATAGCTCCTCCTCCGTCGCACCGGAGGAACCAATAATAATATCATCAATATATACGTCCGCACAATCCAAACCCTGCAAAACATGGTCCATGACCCGTTGAAAAATAGCGGGCCCATTCTTGATACCCATAGGCATAACATGCCACTGGTATCGCTTACCCGCCAAATTCATGGCGGTCTTAACCCGGGATTCAGGGTGAAGGGGAATTTGATGAAACCCTTTACTCAAGTCCACAATAGTGAAAATCTTGTGTTTGGATTGATTTTCCAACATGTTTTCTATGAGGGGGAGGGGGTGTGCGTCGGGCAAGGTAGCCTCATTGAGTTGGCGGTAGTCCACCACGAGACGCCATTTTCCCTTCTCTTTCTTGGGCACAACGAAACCGTTGGAAGCCCATTCGGAGGCAGGGCACGGCTCAATCCAGCCACGAGCCAAAAAGTCCTCCACTATTTCTTGCTCCGCCGCGGCACGCTCCCCCACCAACCGTATAGGTTTCACAGACTTGGGTTTGGCGTTCGGGTATAGGTCAAGTTTAGCAAACCCCAACCGCTCCGTACCACGGACCTTAGGGTGTTCCTGGCCCGGACGGAGACGAACCTCCCCACTGAAAACATCCCGCTCATAGTCCGCGAGGATGCGCCTCCTCATGAGCTCCACCTCCGGAGACACAATAGGCTCTTGGGTGGTGACAACATCACCCACACGAGAAGCCGCCAACAACCGTGTGGCGCCTTTACGTTTCCGGTAACGCTTAACGGTAGTGGCCCTCCCACCCAATAACTCTCGTTTAATTTTCGCAATGCGTGAACGCACGCATTCTTGTGCCTCCAAATCTTCGGGGGTAGGATCAAGAGTAACGGGTGCGAGGAGTTCTTTGTGGGTCGCCTGATACGTGAGGGTGCGCACCGAAGCCAAATGGTTAGGCACCCTTTCATCCTCGGACTCTTCCTCCGAGGTCATGCCCGGCTCGCCATCCGTGTTGGGGTTAGAGACGGCCGGTGCCAAAACGGAGGCCACATGACATTCAGTGGCCGCCAAATTTTCCTCCGCAATACCACCGTCCACGTATAGCGCCGGCGTGGACCAACCCCGTTGAGGAAGGGGCGTGAGGTGGTCATTCTGATAGAGACAGGCTTTAGTCTCTGGCCCAGGAAGGTGGTACCCTTGCAAAGTAATTTCCATAAGGGGTTTCCACCACTCCCTATGCGTCCACTTCGGCCCTACGACGATGGCTCGTAGTTTTTCTTGCCGAATTTTCCGAACACAATCGGAAAACCGATGATAGGGAGGGCACATCCAATACAATTTGGAGGGGTCCGCGGGAGTGAAAAAGAAATCTTCAAGCGGCGAAACCCAACGGGTAGCCTGGGCCATACCCGGGACCCTATTGAAGGCGTCCACGTCGGGGTTTTTGCCAAATTGTTTTTTGACACGTGCGGCCCAATATGGCGTGAGGCCATAGTCAGACTGGGTCCACATGGACCCATCACGCCGCGTAGGTAGAACATCACGGGCAAGGGCTTCGGGAGCAAATTCAACGAGCTCCAAAGCACAAGCCCGGTCCTGTACGGGGGCCACAGAGGAAGCGGTCAAGGCATAGGATATGTGTTTCTCGGCCTCAACACGGTTAGGCGGTTCGCCACCAGGGGGCGTAACCACAATTGCCGGGGCAGGGTGCGTAGGAGTGCCCGCCCCAATGACTGAAACGGTTAGGCCCCACACCGACTGACGTGACACCTTACCATGAATGGGTTTCACCAAAAATGGTTTGCCGGTTCGTGGAGCCTCACCGAAGTCCTCAATCCAAAAACGGGGGTGCACTGGATGGTGAGAGTACAAACAATTGAAACGGGCAAAATGGCTCACACAATGTTTGTAACCCCATGGGTGCCCCAAAACCATATCCCAAGGTAAATTCGGGACAAGGTACGGGGACACGCCATACTGGGCAACACGAGGAAGAGAAACACTACCATCCACAACCCCCGTAAATTGAATTTTGACGTCTATTTGCTCGTCCCCCCCTGGCAAAGGCGTCTCATTATCGGCTTGGAGTAGGCGCCTCCGTTGGGGGGATTCATATTTTTCGGAGAGTTGGTCTCCAAAAACATTGGGGTTGGCCAAAGCGACCGCTTGGCACCCAAAATCCACCAAAACACGGAGGGCCTTGCGTTCTCTATTGGGCAAAACAACCTGAACGGAAAGTTCGGTTTGAATCTCACTAGTCACTATATGCCCCTTCATGACTCTCGTGGAACGAGAGCCACGGTAGTGTCACAGGGGTGCCCGAGGTTTTCTTCTTTCGAAGGGTTGGCCTCTGGGCACTCCTACCAACGTCCGCGCTTGTTCGGCGCTCCCTTGCCTCCCTTATCACCCTTGCCGCCGCCACCCTTATAACCACCACCACCCTTATCACCACCGCCACCCTTATCGCCACCCTTAGGCTTACCACCTTTAGACTTACCCGCAATGTTCCAAGGAGTGTCATTGCACGGAGAATTAGGCTTACACGTCCAAAGGGTGGTATTGGTGGCACCCCAATCAATCAAAGACATGTCCATCTCCGTTTGTTTACGTGTTTTCCAATGTTTGGAACACGGAACCCAAAAGGTAGGTGGCGGTTTAGCCCCGGGGTCGACGGGTTTCTTCGCCGGAGGTTTAGAGTGACCCACGGCGTTGACGGAGGTGTCAGCGGGTTCGGAGGTGTCAGGGTCCGCCGTAGCCTCCGCATTAACCGCATTCACCGCGGTTTTATTGTGAGAAGGGCGATGAGTGTACGTCACCGTCGTCTTGTCTCCTTTATTGAGGCGTTCGAGAGCTTCCCTCTCCGATACGCTTTTATGGGCAAGGGCGTAGATTTCCGCAGGCTTCAAACGAGGCCTACGTTGCTCCACTTTCATAGTGTAGCCGCGTGTGTGAGGTGTGTTGTTGAGTTTCAAGATCCACTCCTGGAGAGCCGGGTCTTTGCAGTCAACTATCTCAGGAACCGTAGTGCAAGCTTGAGCGCTATATTTCCTGAGCCAGACCGGGTGGTCAGGAGCAGACGTCGCAGTGGCATGGGCAGCAACATTGCTTGGCACCGAAGACATAACGATAGTGTTGACTGAATAGCATCCTGCAAACAGATATGGTACACATAGCCAATGAAATACCTGATATGCACATATGAGAAATCCACCCTATCATCCACTAATTGAATAACTACTAAACATCCAAGATTGCCTTATCTATCCCACACCCTATGTTCCTAACAAGGAAATGGAATATGATATACCCTATCCCACATATATCCCATATATAGGGCCAAATAATGCCCCCTTAGGGGTAAAATGCCAGGGTAGGGTTGTGACCTGCTTCAGAGGATGACTCAGGATTTCTTCGACAGTTCACCACCGTAAGACAGATGTCATCCACCCACTCGACAAAGCCGTTTTCAGGGCACTGAAGGCCTTGTTTCGCAAAAAGGAAGAACACTGGAAAAGGAAAAACCATCACAGAGCCCCGTCCCCTGCAGACTTTGTGGAACTGTGGACAGATGCATATGTTGATGCAGTCACACCATGAAATATTCTGTCAGGCTTTAGGTCCTGTGGCATCAGTCCGTTTGATCCCCAATATTTTATGGAAAACTGTCCCTGTGAGCGCATCCAGCACCAGGACCTCCCTGCATGCCCTGCCAGCCCTACTCACAGCCCTGTTGCATCGCAAGATCCTGCACAAAACTCTTCGCAAGGCTCTTCGCAAAACTCTTCAGCAGCTCCCTCGCAGGTGTCATCAAAAAGCAATGCTTCAACACAGTGCAGTGGCAGGGCCATCAGTGCGGCCACGCGGGACGATCCTTGGTCGCTGCGCCTAGGGGGCTTTGTGACAGCGCAGGATTTTTTAGATAAGGTCAGTGAAAAAGAGAATGGTGCTGCTGCAAAACCAGCACCCAAACAGAGGGCACGGCGGGTGGGGGAGCCTCTGAGACAGGTTGACAGACCTGCAGCAAAACGTCCTGCCAAACCAGCTGCAAAACCCAGAGCTGAGAAACGCCAAAGGATTGATGACCCTCCCCCAGCAGCAGCCCCTGGTCCTGAGGAAGCACAGTCTTCCTCCGACGAAGGGGATGGTGCAGGAGATCCGTTTGATTTGTATGTTAGCTACCAAAGTAGTTGTTAGTGTCTTTGGGGTGGAAAGTGTTTGTCAACGCGGACCACCGAAACAAAATGAACCCGGATCGGCAATGGTGCAACAACAGTGCATTGGCAGTGCTGTGAAAGCGATTGACAGCGCAAAGGAAAAGGTACCACCTTGCCCAACGGCAGTAAGGCTCCCACAACGTTTCACAAAAAAACGTTTTAGAAAAAATGTTTTTTTTTGAAAAAAAACAATATTTTTTTTCCAAATTTTTGGCGCATGAAAAACGGGATGTATATGCAGAAAAACACATTGCTAGGCAAAGAAACATGGTTTTTCTTTGGGCATGGGATACAAATAGGTGCTGCAAAGGCGTTGGCACTATGAAAAGGAGTTTCACGGGCCTAGCGGACCTCATTTCCAACAAACATCCTAATTTTGATTCATTTCTTGGTGGGAGCAAAAAAAGGGAAAATTGTTATAGGGGCCCCCTAGGAGCTTGCTTGACCCAAACCTGTGTTAGGCACTTTGATTTAGGTGCAACCAAGCATACCCCAATGGTAAGGTACCCTTTAGTATTGCTAAATCCTACAATAAACACTAAGTGTTCATGTGGAAAGTGTGAAAAACTTATGGTGGTACAACAACTAGTGCCTGGTACAAAAACCGGGTCCTTTTCCTTACTGCCTTTTGTGTAATGTGCTTGAGACAGAGTGTGTGCCAGAGTGCCGGACAGACGTGGGGCACACAAGTGATCTTCATTTGGTGCACAGAAATTCTGGTTTGAAGAGAGAGGTCAAGAAAGTTAAGGATGCACCAGAGGAACTCATTGCAATGAAGAGAGCGAAGACAGATAGTGAAGTCAAAAGTGAGGTGCCATCGGAGGACGGCGACAGTGATTGACAGTGTCTTGGACTCTCAGCAGCGTTGCACTACATTCGCTTGCTTTGCTTTGCGTTGCTTTACCTGGTCCGAAGCTGTTTCAAGTTTCATAGCACTGGTACAGTTGAAGCCGTCAATGAAGCTTCAATGAAGCTTCAATGAAAACTTCAATGCAGGCGTGGAAATTTAAACGTTTCGTTGAAGCTTTCATTGAAGCGGCACCGAGAGCGTCATTGAAGCTTTCATTGAAGCTTCATTGAGAGCGTCATTGAAGCTCCATTGACGCTTCAATGAAACTTCCACTGAAGGCTTCAATTTTTGTTTGGCTGAATTTCGGATCCATATGCAAAATTTTTGAACCAAACGAAGGCATGTTTCGGAGCAATCCACTGGCAGAAGAAAGCCACCTTCAAAACCTAGGAACTTCACGTGAGGCGCGACAAAAGTTAAAGAAAGGAATTTAAGGAGAGACTTTGGGAAAAATATCTACCATAAAGGCCCAGGTGTGGGAGCTGCGGAACTGGGCCCCGGCGGAGCCCTCCGTCAAGAGCATGGTCTGCCAGCCATGCAGGGAGTCGGCGAAGAACCGTCGGCTCCAGTCAGCAGGGGGATGGATGCCACAGGATGCATGGGAAGCAATGCTGGCCGATGCGCTCTATCCGCAGGCAGTCCACCCCCGCCAGCTCCCCGCACCCCAAGACCACCCGCATGTTGTCATGCGCCTGCGGGAGACCCTGCAGGCGATGAGGAAGGAAGGAAAGCGCCTGTAGGACATCACCCCAAGCCCATCCCCACACACAGACACCCCCTCGCCAACCCGCAAGCCCAAACGCACGCGTACCGGCAGCACCGGCACCGCCCTGACGCGCAGCATCCCGGGAACCTTGCGCGCGACACAGCATGATGCGCCTGACCCCCAGCTGGCGGCGGCGCCGCCTAACTCAACGGGAGCCAATTCCTAGGCCACGCCCCGCTCACGCACCGACAGCACTCCCTGCCACCGCAGGCCGCCAAACCCAGAAGCCCCGACTCCGGGCCGCGAACCAATCCGGCCTGCCAGCCACAAGGCACTGCGAGCCGCCACGGCCCGCACTCACCCCAACCAAACCTGAACACGCCACAGGCACCCAACCGGCTGGCCGGACGACCACACCCAGCATCGCCCCCGGCAGTGATGCACCCACGGGCCCTGCCGAACACTGCCACCGAGCAACCCGGTGGACCGGCCAGAGGAAGCCAGACGAACCAGGAGCCGGTGGACGCCAAAGCACACGCCGAGGAGCACTCGCCACGCCCAACGGCGCCTAACGCATGCCCGAACCCGTCAAATCTGCCTAACCACCTGACCCGCAAGTCACCCCCACGAGCCCCACCAGAAGCTTAACTGAGACAGTAGCCGCCGGACGCCAATACACACGCCGACGAACACAAACCAGGCCCGGAGCCTAACCCAGCACACTGAAGCAGAGAAGTAGTAAGGACCCACGCCCAAAGCCATTGAATCTGCCTAACCCGCCAGAACCACGTGACCCGCGAGTCACGCCCACGAGCCCCGCCCGAGGCTCAACTGAGACGCAAAGAGACACCCAGCCGGACCCACACTAACCCGCGCCCGTGTACATTATGACACGCGAGCCGCACCCTTGGGGCGCGACCGCCGGAAGATACCAGCAACACACACCACAACGACGAACACAGCACTGCACCACCGCTACCCCAACTGCCCATGCCTGTGCCCGTAGTGTTCGCGCGTCCGGCACCGCTTTTCCTCTCTTTAAAAAAAAAGAAAAAACAAAAACACAAAAAAAAGGGGGGGGGGGCGACCCCATGGAAGCCAACAAAACCACGCGCGTACCGCACACAACCCGGACACCGGTGAACACACGCACACCGCGCACAGAATGCACATGACGCGCACACCGGTGAACAAGTGCCAAGGGGCCCCGGACACCGCAAGCTGGTACGCACTTAGGGCCGCAAAGGGGCAGGGCACAACAAACCACAAACCAATGGTCCGACGCACTGGGGCAATCAAGCCGACCCGCCAAGCCAGTAGCACGAGCGGCAATCCAAGGCCGCTGGTCCAAGGACAGCCAGGCTGCATCGAGGACCATGGCAAACGTCACCCGGAGCCATGGAAACGAACCGGTAACAGGCATGCCGGCACATAGTGCAAGGGAGGGTCGCCTCCCAAGCAGCGGGGCCCCGCAACTCGAGCCACGGGGCTGAGGAGGACGTACGGTAGACTCGCCGGACCAATACCCCCTGTGGTGAGAGATACTCCACATGGCCGGGCAGCCCCCCATAGCTGCCGTCCAAAGGAGGGGGCAAGTGACGCTGCCCATGGAACTAGGTGGGAACACCCTCTCACCCGGGACACCTGGACCGGTTGGCCGCAAAACTGCCTTCCCTAGTGCCCGCGGAAGCGGCTCAAGAGGTACCTGACCTAGGGCAGTTGGAGGGACATTAAGTCCCCTTGGTAATACCTTCTTCCTGCGTTGTCAAAGGAGGCATCCCGAGCTCCTGAAGATACCTACCTAACTACCTCCCCGTACATTTCCTTTCTGTCAGCCGTGCCCAGATTCAGTCTCAGCCCAAAATCGTTGATGACCCCCCTTGATGTCTTGTGGAAAAGCATGTGAATGCTCAAAGGGCTGACCTGGGTCCTCAGCCTGCCGGGCTCACTGTTTACGTCTTCCCCTCTCCGCACAGACGTGGGACACGTTCACTGATGAGAGCAAACTTGGCCCCCTCCTTGCATCAGGTGCTGCGGCCCTTTTACGCGGAGGAGACATCGCTGTGTGCAGGGTCCCTGTAGTTCCCAACTGCTATAAGGCGGAACTAATTGGAACCTGTCCGACGAAGGACGCACAATTCATCTGGATGCCGTGGTGCCATTGCTTCTGCCGTGGGTTTGAAACGCCATGTGCGTCAGGCTGTTTGGGTAGGTAAAGTCAGACAATCTATCCGAGAAAAAGGGCCATCCCTAGAATGGGTTCAGGGTCACGCCGGCCCTGAATTCAATGACGTTGTGACGATTATGCGAAACGTCGTCTACCCTACCCAAACCACCCGCGGCCTTACCATCCTCGAAATGGGACTTGATACGCCATGGTGAGCTGCCACGCCCCCCCCTCGCAAAACCTGGACGCATGACTGTATCCCGTTCCACTCCTGTGAGCGTTTCCAGCCCCTCTCGTGGAGACCACTCCAGGTTGGACGACTTGCGTGGCACATGTGGCTCTTTGGGTTGCAGTCCCGTGTGAGCTTTAGTTACTATGTATCATCCAGGCAGACCGCCCCTCGCTTGGTGACTACCCGGTATGTTCCAGCCGCCACAATTCCAGTAAGGCCAATACAGTCCCCAGAGCAGTTCTTGGGGCTATCCAGGGGATCACACTTGACCTCCTGAGCTTGCACTATACAGTGCAACCATAACGGCCACTATAGTCTTGGTTGGATCCTCCCCACCTGCTACCCCTGCCCCCCTCTCGTCTCACAGGTCCATCAAGCGCATCGAGGATACGTTGCGAGACCGCCTCCTTAATCTAAATCACAATTACTGCCAGCGGGGCCCTTTACATACTCAGGACTGAGCACATGTGCACGATTGTTTTGGATTTCTGTGATTTGGGATTGTACCCCTGCTCCCCCCCCCCCCCTCTGCGCCAGGGGAGTACTTTCCGCCGTGCCCTTTCGCCGGCATCTTCCATTTTGTACCTGCCTGACCGAGCCCCGGTTTGGTCACCCGTCCGCACTCGCCCCAGCCCCATCCCACCCTACTCACTGCCCTGATGGGCGTACCTATTTTTCACGGGTCACCCGGGACCTGAGGGCTGACTGCCCACGTACAAAGCAGCGGGCAAGGACAGGGAACCCCCCCTTTTCTTTTTTCCCCCCCACCTCTGGACCTGTGTGGCCGATTTGGCTGCAGGCCACAGCCTGCTTAACTCCAGCTAGGGCAGATCCACCTCTGAACCTGCACCACCTCTGCCTATTTTGCACACTCCTCTACACACACACATCCCCGCCTTGCTTGAGCCAATAGTACAGTTGAATGACTTCTTGCCGTCTGGCAGCGACCAACACACCATGTGCCCCTTCACGATGTGTTACCCCTGAACACACTAGCAGGGTGACCAGGGGTGATGATGCCACCTTTTTACACACCTACACTTGCACTGTCCGGAAATTTAACTTAGGCTAACCGCCCGCCGCTAACGTGTCCCGGTATGTAAGTAATCAATTTGCATGATGGACTGGCCGGCCTGAGAACTTTATGTGCTCCTTTGGACTCTGTATTCAAAAAAAAAAAAAAAAGATGCTTGCGCAAGTACTTGTCCATATGAAAGTCATTCTCACCCTCCATGGCCAACTCGATCAGCAGATCGATCAAATGATCAGTGCGTCCGAGCTTTCCTCTCCGATATCTCCCGATAATTCTGTCAGGTCTTGGGAGGAATCTTCCGTACTAGCCAAAGGTGACGCTTTGTACCACCGTAGGGGGTGGGATTCATACGTCCCATGATCTCCTCCAGCTATGCCATAAATTCTGAGATGAATGCAACGGTTAGCGATTCGGGGAATGTAGGCAACTCCTCGATTTCGGTACCCACACTCAGGTCCGTCTCATAGACTGGATACATCTGTTCTAGTCTCTTCAGGACGTCTCCCTAGTTGGAGCTCTTCTTGATACCGGTCTTCACCTGCCGCTGGAGACATTTCTTTTCCCACGGCTTCTTGATGAGAGTGCCTTCCGTCTTGACGTCTACATGCGGCTGACCAATGAGGAGTAAAAATTGGGAGAACTCTCCGGCTCACTCAGGCAGCCTTTTGGGATCAAAATCTGGGAGTTTCATCTAAAGGTTCGCCCTTGCGATGACCATCGTTCCACTACCTGGTGCACGTGGGTCACCTGTTCTACCTCAAGGGGGTGAGGGGTGTGTACTGGCCAATGACGCCAGTGGAGCCAGCCTATAGCTCTTCATTTCAGCCTCCGAGCTGTCGCCTACACTACAGACAGGCACAGTCCTTACACGGGGGTAGAAAGGGCTAGGAAAGGTGTCCATAGGGGAGCTGCGGATGCCTTTGCAGCTCTTCACATCCCTGGTCAACATTTCAACAACAGGGGACATGGTAAGGTGGGGCTTCTTGAAGTCCGACATCACCAGTGTGGCTTTGAATGCCGCAGACAGGGCACTCAGGTCCAGGTCTTCTTCGGCTGCACCTAGGACCCGGAAGAGCAGCTCCATGGTCGCATGGAGACCCAGCTGTGGAGCTGCCGTGCGTCGGGGAAAAGCTCATTCCACGCATGTAGGTTCTGGAGACACGCCCCTTGGAGAGGGCTCCCGCTCCATGCACTCAGGCTCCTTCAAGGGCGTGGGTTCCCTAGACACCCAGTCGGGCTCACACTCTGACCAACGGGCCGACGCAGACGCAACATGTTCGCCATAAGGTATCTGCAATGTGTCATCCCCCCATGTGGCTCCGATCATAGGGCCCATCGCCGTGTCCTTTCCTTTTCCTTTTCTTGCTGCTCTCTTCTAGGCTGTGACTTTAGCATTGACCCAAATGCAAGAATAGGATCGGTCTCGGATGGGGGAAGGGATGACACCACGGAAGGTAAGGCTACCGCCACGGGTCCTTGCCGTCCAGGCGTTTGAGGTTCTCCTGCGTTAAGCCACCGACCTCGGTACCTCAACGGGTTCCCTCTGTATTACTTTCTTCCGCCAGTCTTGCTCTGTACTCTCTAAGTAGGTACAGGAAGGGGCCTTCGGAGCCACCTTGGGGGACCGCGCTATCTCTGCAAGTCTACGCGGTAAGGCCTGTTGCCGTGATGATGGTGTAGAGCCAGGTCTGGACGTACCCGGTCATGAAGGGCAGGAATGGGAAGCCCATTGCATCCCATACTTCTGTGAGAAGCAGGTGCGGTGCATGGGGGAACGCGCCTCTGACATCCAGGGCGGCGAAGATCATCTGGTAGGGGTTCATGTCCAGTGCGGTGACCTGGAGGAAGATGGCTTCGTGGGGAGACCTGCCTGCCATGGTCCCCCACATGCTGGCAGACACGTGGGCTAAGACCGCTGTCGCGATGCGGCCAAGGATCAGCGGCCATACCAGCTCGACTTCAGTGGTGGCGCATACAATACAACGATGCAGGCCATGCGGCAACAAGGGGGTGCTTTTGAGAGCAATGGGCCAATACTCCGTGCACACTGGAATTCTGGCGGCTGAAACATACCGGGTAGTCACCAGGCGAGGGGCGGTGTGCCCAGAATGACGCATAGTGACTAAAGCCCACACGGGACTCTCGTGGAAAAGCACCTCAATTCTCAAAGAGGCCACGTCAGTCCTCAGCGTGGCCGGGCTCACTATTTATGTCTTTTCTTTCCCGCATAGACGGCAGGACACATTCACTGCTTGCAGCAAACTCGGCTCCCCCCCTGCGTCAAGTGCTGCGGCCCTTTCACCCGGGGGAGACATCGCTGTGTGCAGGGTCCCTAGAGTTCCCAACTCCTATAAGGCGGAACTAATTGGAGTGCTGTTGGGTTCCCATTTTTCCCACGAAGGACACACAATTCATCTGGATTGCCGGGGTGCCATTGCTTCTGCCGTAGGTTTGAAACGGCCTGTGTGTCATGCTGCTTGGGTATATAAAGTCAGACAATCCACCCGAGAAAAGGGGCCATCCCTAGACTGGGTGCAAGGTCACGCCGGCCATGAATTCAATGACATTTGGGACGATTATGCGAAACGTGGGTCAACCCTACCCAAACCACTCCCGAGCTCACCATCCTCAGAATGAAATGTGTTACGCCATGTGAGCTGGTCCCCCCCTCCCACAAAACCTGGAGAGATGATTGTACCCCGTCCCACTCCCATGAGCGGTTCCAGCCCCCCTCGTGGAGACCAGTCAAGTTTTGACAACTTGTGTGGCACACGTGGCTCTTCCGGCTGCATCAAGGGGGGTATTCGACGATTTTGGGGTGGGATCGAATCGGGACACGGCTGACAAAAAGAGAGTGACAGTGATGTCGCACCTCGAGTGATGGCGGACAGAGATTGAATGTGTTGGTTTCGATGCAGCACATCTAACACATGTGTGGGGTGCAAGACGGAGAAGTAGCCCAGACCGAGCCTGTGTGACACATGGGAGTACAGCGTCTTTTGTGCAATTACCAGAAGGAGGCCCAGTACCCCAACGAAAAAAGTTTTCACGGACTTTGCGAAAGACTTGGTAAGCTCCTCCGTGAGGGGAAGGCACTCGGTGCTGTATAGCAGTCGCAATAGAACCATGTAATTCAGGAACAGGACACGGTCCAGCCCTTGAAATGGCTGCTGGTGCAGTTCATTGAGCTGCAAGCGCAGCTCACCAAGCAAAACAACGACGGCTGAGTCAACTTTGAGACGCGCCGGAATGGCGTGGCCTAGGTGCATAAGGCATGCAGTGCGAGAGAGGGGGCACGGCACCTGGTCACTCCAAGGTGGTGGATCACTAGCGTTGATGTACTCTATAATTGAGCTGCCATGGCCCAGCACGGGGCAAGGAGGGTGGTAGTATTTATCCAGGACTGGGAGGGAAGGCTGGTTTCCGGATAACTGCACCGACGCGCTTTTCAAGGCATTCACCTGGCAGGCTATCAGGCTGAGAGCTTGCTGCACCGAGGCGGCAAGGGCTTGACTACCATAACGTGGGGCGGGGGCGGCTATGTCGTCTAGCTATGCCGAAAACTTCCCCCCCCGCTGGGCGAAGTAGCGCAGGGGGCTGTTGAAAACAACACCAAAAAGGAAACAGGAAAGGGGACAACCCTGTTTCACGGCGTGGGTGGTGCTGAAAATTGCATCCTCAGCACAACGCAAGAATGTTGTCCACGCTCAAGCACCAGAAGAATGTGAAGCAGTAGCTTAGCGGGTGTGCCCATCCTTTGTAGTGTGTGGTAGATTAAGTATTTCGGGGGGTTGTCAAAATGAATGGTACACGTGGAACGCGAGTATTGCTTCCGTATCTGGTAGGGAGTCCGGCTTGTTCAGCAATACTTGTGTGGCATGTGCCGTCGAGGACTCATGGCGGACGTCAAACTGTTTAGAGTGTAATTGGGGTGCAATCAGCGGGTAGACAGTTTGGTAAATCCATGGCATGATCAGTGGATAAATCGAGTTGGTCATTGCAATGGACCACCACCTATCAGGTTCTTGCCATGGACCCTTCCGTTTAAACAGGCAAAATGTTTCAGACACGACCCTCTGCTCAGGGACGTGGCTGTGGTTATAGCACAGGACAACACATTTGTGCACCAGTGCAAAAGTAGAGTCAGGGAGGGAAGCCAGGAGGTATGGTGGTACACCGTCGGGTCCCGGTGACTTCTTCCTGGGTGCCCGGGCAAGAGATCTGAGGTGCTCCATTGTGGGGGGGGGGGGGGGTCAGGCATTTGTTGCAGAGGGGGAAAGAGATCAAGTGCAGAGGAAGGCCATCAAGTGTTCCTTCGGAGGATACGTTGAATCTTTCGTGTGGGGTGGGCAGTGTTGATTGAGCGGGGGGCGTGAGGAGTGTGTGTGTGACACGCCGATACAACATTTTGCACGGACGTTTGGCTTGCTTGGCGCACTGCCGGACGACCATCCCCCAGTCAGTCAGGTTTGTAACAACCGTCTTGTTGGGCCGTATCTGCTCGTTTACCTGCCGCATTGCACTGAGCATGTTGAAGCCGGTTCGGACCCCCGTGGCCATCTTGGGGTCACTTGGGGTGTGTATCTATGTGCCGGCAAGCCGCCATTGGCTGATATCATACTCTCCCATCCACCTGAACTAACCCGATGTGATAGTGTGATAGGTTTGGCCATTCTGGCTATGAGCGGCCATATTCAGAACCGAGGCACCGCCAGCGGAGATTTATATAGCAGAGTATCAGGAATCAACAGGGTTTTATTATCATAATGTTTCCGTAATTTTTCAGCCTTTCGTTCTGATAGTCAATGTATCGGCGACTGTCAGTTGGCTCGCGATTTTGCGCTAACCGATTGGTTAACTGTTATTTCCAGATATTTTGGCGGAAATGTTTCTGAAGGGTCAGATTTCATCTGTAAAGGGTTCGTTGCTTCCGCATTTTTCTAAATAAGCACTCGAAACTTTAATCCGAATTTTTCGTGATGTCGAAATCGGATTTTCGACTTCGACATCGCCGCACTTGATTTGGACTTCTTCGATTGGTCATACTCCTTTCCCTATGCCCGAATCAGGTTTCCCTTATACTTGCCACCCATTTGACTTGGAGATATAAGGGAAACAAAAGCGAATCGTGGGATCACTTTGAAGAGCCCTATCTACGCGCGAGTGTGAGGAATGAGAATAAGGAAGGTTGGGTTGGAACTGCCGTGGTCTCAATTTAATTTAGGAAGCATCAAACGCCTTTGGTGTGTGCACATGCCCGGTGTAGCAAGGGAAAAGGGTCAAGAGGGTATAAAGTGATATATAACTCTTGGACCGTGCAACCGAATATTTCAATGCGACTTTCGAGTGTGCCGCATGGGTGTTGGGGTTGCATAGCAACTTTCCTTGGGTTCCTACGTATTTTTAACGTGAAGTTATGTCAATGGAGGGACATGACATATCATGGTGGGAGCCATATTTTGAGGGTATGTGTTGTATGCATGGTATATGTTTGATATGCTCACGCCCATGTTATATATCTTCGTGTGGCCGAAGAGATGGGGAGCCATACGTGACAAGGGCTTTGCCCATGTCCCAATTGTGGAATTCAAAGCGCTAGACCAAGTCTACCGCGTATGTATTGCTCATGGTATGTTTGACAAAGAGATCCATGGGTGCACTCCCATTTTCATGGGGCATGTAGATATTAGTGGCGAAGGTATCTCCATGCGCCCGATTGGGGATCCAAGTGGGGGAATTGTTCGCAAATGGTTCCAATCATTTGTGTATTGAACCATGAGCGGATATCATGGGTGAGCATAGAGATATACTATCATGACAACTTTGTATTTGGTCATATTTTCATGTTTTTGACTTCAATTTTTGCTCATTTTTGCGTTTTGTGTACTCACCTGGTCAGCTAACAGCAAGAAGCCTATGGAGAGTCGAACCATGGTATGTTGTTCATATGTTGGCATATGCTTCGGAGTTGAACACCACCATATGCCGGATCGCGTACTCCATTTGGCTTGGCGCACGAAGGATCACAAATTTGGTCTCCAGATCATGGGCTGACTTGGGCAGTGCGTGGTGCCCATATCCGAAAGGGTTTCGAGGGTAAAATGGGGATGTACATGGGCATTGGCCTTTGGTCTCTATCCTCCATGAATAGTAGACTTCAATTCCATGCATACTTGGAGCCTTCGGATAAGTAGTAACTTCAATTTTGAGCATATTTTTGATATATGGCCAATATGGTGTGAATTGGCAGTTTTTTGGCATGTTATGAGTTCAAACTCATAGGTCAGTTCTCTAAGCCCATGCGACCCCAAGTCCAACCAAGGTTATGTCAGGGTAGGGCATGGTCCTGAGTGCCACTCTAGGCCATGACACGCCACCTTCCCTATTGGGCTAGGATTTAGAGGCTTGGGAGTGAACACATTTTTGGGGTTTATGTAGTGACTTTGGATATATGGCATTTAACCATCTTATTGGACTGGGTTCAGGACATCATGTTGATGAGTCAAGGGAAGGTCTTGAGTCCAGGGAATGAGGGGTCTTTGGCTGGGATTGTGTAAGTTTCCATCTGTCCCCAACTTTGCCTTATTTGTGTTCATATGCCAATTTCAGGGCTTTCTTCCTTGGTGCAATTCTTGTACATGCCCGCCACCGTGGGAATACCGGTGTGCTGAACGAAAGCCCGCAGCCTGATTTGGATTGTGAATTGGGTTATTGCCATACTTGTGGGATCTGGTTGCCATTCAGGGTTGAAGGAGGATTGTATTTTCTATTTTCTATATTTTTGGTTTTGGACCCTGGATTTTGATAAATGCAAGCATTGATCCGGAGCAAGTCAGCGGGGATTACAGGCGGAAGGGGCACAGCGGGGGCCGGTCCTGGTAGGGACCTTCTTTATGGTAGCAGAGGCTTACCTGCTGCCCCTACCTACCGCCGACCCGGGGACTTGGGCCCTCATGAGCCCTGCCCAAGTACGCCCCGGGTGCGTATTGTGGACTCGGTGGAGACTACGCCGGAGATTAGAGCCATAGAAGGACCGAGACGTTCAAGAGCATGGCGAACTCCGGAATTTGAAGCCCGAAGAGAAGAACGACACTCGGGAAGAGGAGGACGTGACATGGAGGACCTGGTCTCCATGTGCGAGCGTCGCTGCCGAAAGGCATGCAACCTCCGCTCCGCCGCGGAGGACTCTGATGAGGCCTGCCATTCAGGCAGCAGTGGAGGACAGGCCCGGCGCTACCGGAAGCGCGGGTCACCCAAGTCCGCGGCAAGGGACTCCGGGGCTATGGACACGGACCCCAGCCCGGTCAGGCTGTGGGAATCCGAAGGGCACTCCGAGGGCTATCGGACAGCCCACGAGCCACCTTCGGAGCCGGAGATGTCCGCGCCGATCGCCAGGGCGCATACGGCCCCCGAGCACGCCCTGCAGCACGACGCCGAGGGCTTGGAGAGGCCAGCCAGGGCCCGGACGGCACCTGTGCCCCGGCACACGGGCCCAGAGACGGACGCCATAGGCGATACGCCTATGGGCGATGAGTCTGAGGTGCCGGGAACCGCGGGATGCGCTGAATCCGGCGGAAAGCACGCTACGTGCCACTGCGAGCACGTGTCCTTCCTCATGGGCAAGTACCCGAAGATGGGGATGGACGCCATCGTGAATCACCTTGACCGGCTGGACAACGCCAAGGACGCTCTGGAGGAGGACGTCGCGGGGATCCTGGACGACCAGTCGGCCGCGGAGAACCACATGGAGGAGCTGCGAGCGGATCAGGCCCGGTACCGGGAGAATCTGGAGCTGGCCCTGCAGAAGCAGCAGCAAGTGGTAGACAGCCTCCTCCACTTAGTGGAGGACATGTCGGGACGCCTGAGAAGGCTAGAGGAGCGACAGCCCCTCCCCTCGGGTCCGGAGCTCCCGGCAAAGCCGGCCGCGGTGGAGCTGGTGGAGCGGGTTAAGACCCTCAGGAGCGCCATGGAGAAACCCATGGGCGGCCCTGCAGAGGCACCCTACGCGCCTCCGCGTGTAGACCCGGGTGCGCTGCCGTATGTTCCCCTGTTCAGCGAGTCCACAATGCTCGGGGAACACACGGCACCGGCTGGGTCCAGGCGGGAAGGGCACGTAGCCACGGACCCGAGGAGCCTGACGGTGCAGATGTCCTACGCCGCCCAGGATCTACCGCCATCAACGACTACCTATGCAGTTTATGCGGAAGAGGAGATCCAGAACCAGACCATGCAGGGGCAAACCATGGGAAGGGCCGACGGACATGGTCGAGGCCATCCAAGCGGAAACCTGTGGGCGAAGGACCCCAATACGGGGATATGGACGGCCGATGGAGCAAGTCCTTCCCGCATTCCAAACCCCATGGGTTCAGGCCCAACTGGACCGCACTCCATGGAGGAGAGGGACGTACGGGGAGTGTACTCAAATCCCCCGGCCACAGGTGGTATCCGTCTCGGTGGAGTGGTGGCTGGAGACGTCGGAGACGCCATCAGGATCGACGACCTCAGGGCAATCAAAATCCCCTATTACGACGGGAACCCGTCCAACCTGGATGACTTCATCCTGGACTGGGAGGACTTCGCCGAGGAGGTCGTCGGCGAGATGCGGGGAGCGCCGCGGGACAAGTGGGTGTGCCGGACATTCCCACACCGCTTGGCGCAGGACCTGAAGGAGGAGCTGCGGGATCAGATCCGGGAAGGATTGATCCGGACGGAGCAGGCCTGCCTCCAGTGGTTGGAGGACGAGGAGCGGGTGGACGCTCCAAACCAGAAGCTGGAGGACCTGTGGTCCATTCCACTGCCGCTGGACCGCGGTGAGTTGCGGGTCCGGGAGTGGAACCGGTATCTGCGGAAGTACCGCAGATGCCTCAAGTTGGTGGAAGACTGGAACGAGGCCAGTGAGATCCGCCACTTGCTGAAGGACGTCCTCCCCGGCAGCTGGAAGAGGAGAGTGGAGGACGAGGAGAAGAAGCGCGCCAAGAGACGGGTGGCGGTGAGGATCATGGCGGCGGAGGATACCCATGCGGGTATCATGGAGTTCTTCAGGAGGAACCTGGGCGAACCCGACCGGATGTTGGGCCTGAAGAACGCCGTGTACGTGGAGGTATTCGGGGACTCCATGGGGCAAAGGTTGCTGCGCCTCAACAACGTGGAGTGGAGGCGCGGGGAGCCGCTGAAGATGCAAGTCATCTTCGCTCGCATGAGCCTGGACGAGATCGTGAAGTACATCACGGTGGAGTTGAAGCTCAATGCGAAGAACGAGGCCCACGTGCAGGATCGGCATGGTCATGGACAACGAGGACACCGAGACGACTGCCATCATCGGGAGATCCAGGAGGACACGGTCAACTCCGCGGAGGATGGAAGTGGAAGTGGCCAAGACCACTGGTCCCGGGAGGATCACGAGGAGGCCCATTTCTTCGCGTTCGTGGCGCACAACGTGAAGAACCATGGGCAGGATCGGTCCAGATGGAGCCAGGTGGGACCCAGGAAGAACAGAGAAGGACCAAGGAGGATCGGGAACCCACCGCTCTCGTTCCGAGAGTACAGGTCTCAGCACGATGGGTGCTGGGTCTGTTATGGCAAGGGACACAACCATGCACACGACCACCGTCAGTGCAAGGTGTATGAGGCGGACAAGAAGGCCTACTTCGCCGCTCACCCCGAGAAGAAGCCCAAGGAGCAGCGGATTTCCGACTGGAAGGCGAAGGGCGGAGACGGGGGAAAAGGCCAAGGCAAAGGCCAAGGAAAAGGCGGAGGAAGAGGCTATGGTGGTGGACCTGGCCAAGACCGACGAGTGAGGTCGATCGAGGAAGTTGCTGAGGACATGTTGAGGACGTTGGCGGAACTCAAAGCCCAGCAAAGTGGAGGACAAAGTCCTGGCGGATTGCAGCCGGAAGGGGCTGCGGGAAGCCAAGTCTAGAGGAGCCCCCACGGGAGTGGGACCTCGGAGGTCTCTCCTCCGAAAATCAGTGGAATCCCTGAGAAGGCGAAGGCACATCGGGTGCCGAAGAAGGCTCCGGAACAGCCAAAACCACTGAGTTTCGCCACTCCCAACCCCTGGAGCGCCCTGCCAAGGGAAGTACATGTGGGAACGGGACATGGCAAGAAGGAAGGAGCGACCACGGAGAGCCCCGTGGACGGGCAGGACCAACCCAAGATCTACACCATCCGTGACCATACCCTTGAAGTCCTGATGCACCCGGACGTGCTAGAGTTGCATGCCGTGAGAGTCGTCCATACACCTCATGGCGACGAGCGGCAGTTGCACTTGAAAGTGCGAGTACGGTGCGGACGAGAGGAGAAGGTGGTGGATGTGTTGGTGGATACGGGTGCCCAGGTGAGCCTGGTCCGGAGAGGGTTGTTCAAGGAGGAATTCCTGCAGCCCAGCCGGAGACCGGTCCGCCTGAAGGTCGCCAACGGAGAGATTATGGGTGGTGGCACCCATGAGGCCACTATCAGTATGGAATTCTGGGAGCATGAGCGCTTGAACCGCCCTGATCAGGCGAAGAGAAGCACTCTATCCGGGAACTTCTATGTGGCCGACATTACTGATTGGGATATGATCATGGGGTACGACTTTATGGTGGCCAACGCCATTGGAGCCCTTCCCCATCGCGCAACGCTGGTCCGGGAGGACGATGAATGCCTCACATGGCTGTCCACGGATTATGCGTGCGGGTCATCCCAATGGAACGCTGAGGAAGAAGATCGGATCGTCCGAGCGGTGCAAGCTGTGGGTGTCAAGTCCAGAGGAGACCGTGGAGTTCAGCTCACGGAGTATGGAATGGCGCCGCAAGTGTACACCAGGATGATTCAGACGCTGGGAGCTGAAGTGCCCGAGACGGACGTCTTCGCTTCCCGGGATGCCCCACTTCTGCGGAAGTGTAGGAGGCATTGGCATCGAGGAGACTCAGCCTGGCACAGGCATTGGGGTTTGAAGGAGTGGGGACCCATGTATTGGCATGGCTCCCTGGATAACACCAGACGTACGGTGAAGAAGATCATCGCGGATAGGGCGAAGGGGATCCTGGTCATAACCGGCATAGGTTCCACCCCATGTCCGCTGGAGGGTCTCAAGTCGACGCTGGACTCCATCACCCTGAACGAGATGTCATTCGGGCCAGAGGAGGAGTTGTTCATCAACGCCAAGGGTGTATCAATGCCCTCCCCGGGTCAAGCGTGGGGTACCAAGGCTTTCCTGGTGGATGGGGCGCAAGCCCAGCCCACGGGTGATGAAGCATTCATCCGTAGGGTGGAGGCGGTGCCCATGAAGGTCATGTTTGAGCCCAAGGAGGGGACGGATCAGCCTATTGAGGGCATTGACGTCCTGTCCCACGCCGAGATCGACGACGTCGTCAACTACATGCGGATGGGGATGCACGACCGTGTGGCAGCCAAGAAGAGGCGGGCCATGGTCACATCTCCGCATTGGTGGGATGACAAGATGTTGGTCACCGGCAAGTACGAGAAGGATGAGTTCGTGGCGAGGGTCATGGATCACATCGCGGACCAATACGATGGTCCGGTTGGGTCGGGCCCACCAACGTGGGGTTTTCCAAGAGTGGGAACCGGTAGCGACGAGCACCAGCCCGAGGCCGCAAATTTTCGAAGATTATCGGTGGGAATCGCGACCCACGACGATGAAGACGGCGTATCGGACGAGGAGAAGTCGGACTCGGACCCAGAAGAGGCCTATACCGCAGTGCGTTCAGTGGTTTCGATACCGAAGCAAGCGGCTGAAGAGGCCCAGGAGAACCCGAAGGTCGCCGAGCTGAAGGAGAGGCTGATCCATGCCTATCCGCGGCTATTCACTGGCGTCGCCAACAAGAACCCTCCAGATTGCGGGAGGTTTGGTACAGCGAAGATCAAGCTGAAGCCGAACCCGAAGATCTATCGTCATCGGGAGTACCAACTTCAGGGCGATCGGGCCGAGGCCATGAAGAAGCTGTTGGCCGAGTTCATTGAGCGGGGATGGATCGAACCCTCCGACAGTGAGTGGGCCAGCCCAGCCTTCATCGTGCCCAAGAAGGAGAAGGGCGAGTGGAGGTTGGTGGTTGATTACAGAGGTTTGAACGAGCAGACCGAGCACGACTCGTACTCGCTCCCCCTGATCGACTCCATCCTCCAAAAGCAACAGAAAAAGCGGATCTTCACGGTGTTGGACCTGAAACACGGTTACCACCAGATGCCGCTACACCCGGACTCCAGGCCCTGCACAGCGATGTCGACGCCGCTTGGGCCCATGCAGTGGAAAGTGGTGCCTATGGGTGCCAAGAATGGCAACGCCGTTTTCCAGCGCATGATGGAGGACCTACTCGGTCCTGTCCGGGACTGTGCCGAACCCTATCGTGGATGACATCATCATCGGGTCCGGCACGGAGAACATGACTGAGGACGAGCTCATCGACGCGCATGAGAAGGATCTGCGCCGAGTGCTCAGCGAGTTGGACAAACACAACATGGTGTGCAAGCCCACCAAAGCCTCACTATTCGTGAAGGAAGTGGAGTTCGCGGGTCACGTGGTTGGTCACGGGCAACGCCGTCCCATGCCTGGGAAGCTGGCGTCCCTGCACCACTGGGAGAAGCCCCAGACCATCAGCGAACTCCGGTCCTTCATGGGGTTCTGCAACTACTATTCGGGCTATGTCCGGATGTATGCAGAACTGTCGGGGCCGCCGCACAAGATGCTGCAAGTGGGCAAGTTCGATGGCCGGAAGGGGAGCAAGAAGAAGCTTGCCTGGACCCCTGAGGCTGAGGATGCGTTCAACCGCCTGAAGGAGCGACTCCTGGGGCAGTTGGGGTTGTTCCTGGTGGACCCGGACAAGGGATTCGTGCTACGGACAGACGCCTCGGACTATGCCGTGGGGGCAGTCCTCGAGCAAGTCCGGGACGACGGGACTCATGTTCCAGTGGCGTTTTGGAGCAGGATTCTGGCCGAGGGCCAGCGCCGAACATGGACCGCGAGGGAGAAGGAGACATACGCCATTGTATGTGCGCTCAGGAAGTGGTCTGGCCACATCGGAGTGCGGCCGGTGGTGGTTTGCACGGACCACCAGTCCCTACAGAGCTGGCACAAGGAGCATGTCGACACCCCCTCAGGACCAGCGGCTAGGAGGGCCCGATGGCACGAGACGTTCGCCAAGTTCGACCTCAGCGTAGTGTATATCCCGGGGAAGGACAACACTGTGGCAGATTGCCTCAGTCGCTGGGCCTACCCCGCGGGCAAGGCGTGGATGGATATATCCAGCCATGGCGACGCTGAGGAGACCGAGGAGGCCAAGCGCATCATCGAGATGGAGAAGGTCATGGAGCAAGAGGGGGTCAAGTGCTTTGTGGTGATGGCGAACCGTACTGACCTGGCCAAGTTCCGGGGTGCCCGCGTCCAGGCTATTCGAGAGGAAACCCTCGAGCAATGGATGGTGGCCCCTGTAGAGCTAGTCAGGTCGGTGCTCACAGAGGACTGGTCGGATGACTACGCGGCATCCGAGCACTGGAGCAAGTACTGGAATGCCGTGAGCGCCCCGTCGGACGACGAAAGGCCCGAGGGCTTGACCGAGGAAGGGGACAAGTTGTTCCTCAAGGACAAGCTGCTGGTGCCCGAGAACCGAGTGGAGCAGCTCATTGACCATTGGCACAACGCCCAGCTCATGCACCCTGGCCGAGACAAGATGCAGCAGGACCTGGAGTGGCGTTTCAAGTTCCCTCCTGGGTACTACGCCATCCTGGATAGGTACTGCAGCGATTGTGCCGTGTGTCGGGCCACGAGGAGCCCCAACCACTCCACAGCGGGCAACCCGGTGTATACGGCTATACCGGAGGCCCCTATGAGGTCCGTAGCCATGGATGTATTCGCCATGCCTGAGGTCACCGTGGAAGGAGAGACCTACGACTGTGTCATCCTGGCGGTGGATAGGCACAGTGGGTACATCGTGGCAGTCCCTGGCAAGAAGTCCAAGAAGAAGGACAAGAAGGACAAGCATGGAGTGGGGCTGCAGGCCAAGACCGTCGCTGATGCCATGATCAGGCATTGGCTGACGATTTTCGATGTCCCAGCTGTCATCTGCAGCGATCGGGGCAGTCAATTCGTGGGGACGTGGTTCAAGACGATGTGCAAGCACATGGGGATTCGGCATGCCAAGACAGTGGCATACCATAGCCGGTCGAATGGCCGGGCTGAGGTGGCCGGGCGGCAGATGTTCGAGAAGTTCCGCCAGTTGCACATCGACGAGCCGGGCCGGAACTGGTACAATTCGCTGTGGAGAGTGCTCCAAGCGTACCATGACCTTCCGGGACCCACTGGGCTGTCGCCCCATCGCATCCTGTTCCTACGGGATCGAGTGTCACGCACTCTCCCGTGGATGAACCATGGCAAAGTGGCACGGGATGCGAACGCTATGATGTCTGAGGCGGACGACACGGCGGCCAAGGTGTGCAAGGCACTACAGGACCAGCATGACAAGAGGGCCAAGTACTTCAAGCAGGGAAAAGTCCAGAAGTATGCTCTCCAAGACACCGTGTGGGTGGAGCGGCACCACAAGGATGTCCTGTCCAGGCATCGGCAGGCATCTTGGTATGTGCCGGGGGTAATCGTGCGGAAGGTCGGGCAGGATGTGTATGCGGTTCGTGTGGGGGATAACAAGATCCTGGACCGCGACCATACCCAGCTTCGTCCCCGAGCACCAGACCCCAGCGGACGTCCCGTCACCTTCGAGTTCACGGCCGGCGATGTGGACTCGGACGACGAGGGTGAGGACGACGATTTCACCGCGGAGAACATCCTGGCGGACAAGCCGGACCCGGGGACGCCTGGGGGAAGGCTTTATAAAGTCCGATGGAAGGGATTCGCCGCGTCCAGGGACTCGTGGGAACCTCCGAGCAGTTTCGTGCCGAGGTATACCACGGTCTGGATGGACTACCTAAAAAAAAAGGGTATTTCTTTGGATGTCAAGGACGTATTGGTCCATTTGGTTGCTGCTGTAGCACCGTGATGGATCCCCCCTTGGCATTTTGTTTGTTTCTGTGAATGGGGAGACAAGTGAGGACGTTCATCCGGGGATTTTTCGGCCTTGATCGGCCATATACCCCCTTCACTCGATCTCCACATATATATTGCATTGTGGTATACTTATGTAGGTCGACCGACGACGTTTTTCTATCTTTGATCCCCTTGGTCCATGTTGTAGATCAAGAGGAGACCGGATATGGCGTAGGGCGCTGATTATCAGTGTCCTCACCCCTCCCTTGGGGCATTGGGGACGCGTACGACGTGTGTGGGGCCTTCATGTGTCCTTGGGACATGGAGGGGGGGTTTGGAGCCCATTGGGGTCCTCCCGTCCTCTCTTCATTGGTTTCCGAGCGGATACAACGCTCTGAGAAGGGGGGTGAAGCCGGTTCGGACCCCCGTGGCCATCTTGGGGTCACTTGGGGTGTGTATCTATGTGCCGGCAAGCCGCCATTGGCTGATATCATACTCTCCCATCCACCTGAACTAACCCGATGTGATAGTGTGATAGGTTTGGCCATTCCGGCTATGAGCGGCCATATTCAGAACCGAGGCACCGCCAGCGGAGATTTATATAGCAGAATATCAGGAATCAACAGGGTTTTATTATCATAATGTTTCCGTAATTTTTCAGCCTTTCGTTCTGACAGTCAATGTATCGGCGACTGTCAGTTGGCTCGCGATTTTGCGCTAACCGATTGGTTAACTGTTATTTCCAGATATTTTGGCGGAAACGTTTCTGAAGGGTCAGATTTCATCTGTAAAGGGTTCGTTGCTTCCGCATTTTTCTAAATAAGCACTCGAAACTTTAATCCGAATTTTTCGTGATGTCGAAATCGCATTTTCGACTTCGACATCGCCGCACTTGATTTGGACTTCTTCGATTGGTCATACTCCTTTCCCTATGCCCGAATCAGGTTTCCCTTATACTTGCCACCCATTTGACTTGGAGATATAAGGGAAACAAAAGCGAATCGTGGGATCACTTTGAAGAGCCATATCTACGCGCGAGTGTGAGGAATGAGAATAAGGAAGGTTGGGTTGGAACTGCCGTGGTCTCAATTGGATTTAGGAAGCATCAAACGCCTTTGGTGTGTGCACATGCCCGGTGTAGCAAGGGAAAAGGGTCAAGAGGGTATAAAGTGATATATAACTCTTGGACCGTGCAACCGAATATTTTAATGCGACTTTCGAGTGTGCCGCATGGGTGTTGGGGTTGCATAGCAACTTTCCTTGGGTTCCTACGTATTTTTAACGTGAAGTTATGTCAATGGAGGGACATGACATATCATGGTGGGAGCCATATTTTGAGGATATGTGTTGTATGCATGGTATATGTTTGATATGCTCACGCCCATGTTATATATCTTCGTGTGGCCGAAGAGATGGGGAGCCATACGTGACAAGGGCTTTGCCCATGTCCCAATTGTGGAATTCAAAGCGCTAGACCAAGTCTACCGCGTATGTATTGCTCATGGTATGTTTGACAAAGAGATCCATGGGTGCACTCCCATTTTCATGGGGCATGTAGATATTAGTGGCGAAGGTATCTCCATGCGCCCGATTGGGGATCCAAGTGGGGGAATTGTTCGCAAATGGTTCCAATCATTCGTGTATTGAACCATGAGCGGATATCATGGGTGAGCATAGAGATATACTATCATGACAACTTTGTATTTGGTCATATTTTCATGTTTTTGACCTCAATTTTTGCTCATTTTTGCGTTTTGTGTACTCACCTGGTCAGCTAACAGCAAGAAGCCTATGGGGAGTCGAACCATGGTATGTTGTTCATATGTTGGCATATGCTTCGGAGTTGAACACCACCATATGCCGGATCGCGTACTCCATTTGGCTTGGCGCACGAAGGATCACAAGATTTGGTCTCCAGATCATGGGCTGACTTGGGCAGTGCGTGGTGCCCATATCCGAAAGGGTTTCGAGGGTAAAATGGGGATGTACATGGGCATTGGCCTTTGGTCTCTATCCTCCATGAATAGTAGACTTCAATTCCATGCATACTTGGAGCCTTCGGATAAGTAGTAACTTCAATTTTGAGCATATTTTTGATATATGGCCAATATGGTGTGAATTGGCAGTTTTTTGGCATGTTATGAGTTCAAACTCATAGGTCAGTTCTCTAAGCCCATTTGACTCCAAGTCCAACCAAGGTTATGTCAGGGTAGGGCATGGTCCTGAGTGCCACTCTAGGCCATGACACGCCACCTTCCCTATTGGGCTAGGATTTAGAGGCTTGGGAGTGAACACATTTTTGGGGTTTATGTAGTGACTTTGGATATATGGCATTTAACCATCTTATTGGACTGGGTTCAGGGCATCATGTTGATGAGTCAAGGGAAGGTCTTGAGTCCAGGGAATGAGGGGTCTTTGGCTGGGATTGTGTAAGTTTCCATCTGTCCCCAACTTTGCCTTATTTGTGTTCATATGCCAATTTCAGGGCTTTCTTCCTTGGTGCAATTCTTGTACATGCCCGCCACCGTGGGAATACCGGTGTGCTGAACGAAAGCCCGCAGCCTGATTTGGATTGTGAATTGGGTTATTGCCATACTTGTGGGATCTGGTTGCCATTCAGGGTTGAAGGAGGATTGTATTTTCTATTTTCTATATTTTTGGTTTTGGACCCTGGATTTTGATAAATGCAAGCATTGATCCGGAGCAAGTCAGCGGGGATTACAGGCGGAAGGGGCACAGCGGGGGCCGGTCCTGGTAGGGACCTTCTTTAATGTGGTCCTTAAGTAAGCAGTGAGTGTGTGCCATATCCTCAGCCGTCAGCGGGGCCGGCAAGTGGCTGGCGAGTTCACTGATCTTTTTTTGATATCTCGACACATCTCCCCTGTTCCATAAGGCGCATCTGGCCTCTGGCAGGTGGGGGGTAGTCCAGGGCACTCTGTGCCCTAAGATCAGGTTGTGGTCCTGGATCTCTGCAACACGCAAGAAGTCAGGGATGGCGGCCGCTGTAGACTGGAAGAGTGATGCAAAAGTCCCGGACCCATAGGCACCGTCAATGTAACTCTTTGTCCCGTGATACCGTCTTACCCTCGTGGAGGGTACCTCCGTAAACTGGGAAATCATCAGATCAACCGGAGCGCCAGACCGCTCTTTAGGTATCAACCAGGGCCAAGTGTTTGGCCGGATAGCAGTAGTGTGTGACGCACTAGTCACTGCCTTGAAGTCTCCTAGCACAGCTGCACACTCCCTGGTCAGCGGCTCCAGGTGTCGTTCAGTAAGAATGCGTTTCTGGGCGGTGTGTGGACCGCAGTACGAGGCACCTGTGACCAGTGGCATGAGGGGGTCTGTCTGGAGGGGTAGACGACAAGAAATCAGTCGTGCCCCTATGTGAACACGGATGCAGGGTTCCTTGGGGGAAATGAAGGTATGTTTTAAGAGGGCGACACCAGCTTTGGTGTGTCCGGGGATTCCTTAGGCGGCCGAAGCAGGTACGCTTTTGTACCGGGGTCTCTGCAAATTTGGTATTGTAATAACAGAGGGTGACTACCTACTGTTATCCTTCTTTTCTACCCATTTCCGTTCCACTGCAAGAACTCGCGAAAATGAAGTCCAAAACCCAAAAAGCCATAAACTGATCTCCTTTGATTAAAACCTCATCCACGGTGGTTGATTCCTTTGTAGTCCGGCTTTCTCTGAGGGTTGATTTCCTTCGACGGCGACTCCTCTCTGGCTGGTGCTTCCTGTGCGGCGACAACTTCTCTTTTGGTTGTGATTCCCTGCGACGACGGTTCCTCATTCATTCCCTTCACTGCCCTGACGAACACGAACATAAAGACTCTCACCGGATTGCTGGTTTCCCCACTCCAGTCCGTCGGACTCATCGGCAGGGCTCTGGATCTGGAGCTGCCCTGGACCGTCTGCAGAGTAAACAATATAAGACAACATATTCACAAATGCGAAACTCTAAACATTTTATAATAAAATGAATACATACCAGAATAAAATAATCGTTCCTCTGCAGCGCAATTCCCAGCACTGCTCCCTGGACCCTTCCGTGCGCAGCACCACACGCGCGCGCAACACACAGACAAACAGGTCCTGAGATGGACAATCAAAGTCCTGAAATGGACCATCGGATTACACGCCGCCCCTGAGGTTTTTCAAGGGGGTTACCCTTGTGAACAAACCTTGAAAGGCCTGATAATCAACACATGGGTTGGTCCATTGCAGAGACCTGCAAACACTTATTTTTTCTGACTGCTTTTCTTGTTACTCGTCTTCTTCTCGGGCTTCTGATGTACTCCTATAGTACCTACTTTAGTCTCCTGAACCTGCTGCTTCCTGGCTTCGTTTTCCTCTGTGGGTCTTGGTGTGGCCTCTTTGTCGTGGTGGCTTGCCTGCTCTGATGGCAGCCTTCAGGTCTGCCAACTCCTTTTCTGCTGCATCTCTCTCTCTCCTCAGTCGTTGCACTCCTCCACACTTGCAGCCTTCACAATCGGAACAGGGCATGGCTAAAAAACACAAAACCCACCAAAAACAGGCTTGCCTCACGAAATTAAGACAAACCTCAACCTTCATACAACATCGCGAGCCCACCTGAAGAATTTCTGATGGCAGTCTTGACCTGGTTGTGTCACCTGTTTTTCTCATTCACTCATTTGCATGCAGATGGAGCAGAAATATACATAGAAAAGGCACAGCACAGAGTGCACAGCAACACACGCCCTCCTGCACACTCACGCCTGCTGTGTTTCTCTCTCCTTTGCCTTTTCACGCACTGGCTCTTTCTCTCTCGCGTTTGCGTCGCTCTCTCAGCTCGCTTTGCTGCCCTTGTGCCTCTGCCAGCGCTACACACACCACTGTTTGCACGCACTTCAACACACGCCGCCACTGCAACTGCTGCTCTCACAACGACGCCAGGCATGCAGGCACTGCAACACGCGCATGCCATCCCCTGCAGCAACGCACGCAAGTCGCTGCCTGGTGCATCAGACAACACCAGGGCCATTCCAACAGCGACGCGCCACACTGCCAAGCGCAACACTCGCACACAACTCGCGGCCAACACAACAGCCAGCGCAGACGCTGCAAGGCGCCGAACTCACGCAGCTACGCGGCTGCAACAATGCCCTCACGCACAGGGAAACAAGGTGCCCTCAACGCTCCGAAAGACAAGCGCAACTGCGCGACTTCACTCGAAAAAAAGGAAACACGAGGAGCAAAACTGAAATGCGCACCACAGGCGCAAGATCTTACCCTACGAAGCTACCATGTAATAACAGAGGGTGACTACCTACTGTTATCCTTCGTTTCTACCCATTTCCGTTCCACTGCAAGAACTCGCGAAAATGAAGTCCAAAACCCAAAAAACCATAAACTGATCTCCTTTAATTAAAACCTCATCCACGGTGGTTGATTCCTTTGTACTCCGGCTTTGTCTGAGGGTTGATTTCCTTCGACGGCGACTCCTCTCTGGCTGGTGATTTCCGTGCGGCGACAACTTCTCTTTTGGTTGTGATTCCCTGCGACGACAGTTCCTCATTCATTCCTTTCACTGCCCTGACGAACACGAACATAAAGACTCTCACCGGATTTCTGGTTTCGGCCCACTCCAGTCCGTTGGACTCATCGGCAGGGCTCTGGATCTCCAGCTGCCGTGGACCATCTGCATAGTAAACAAGATAACAAAACATATTCACAAATGCAAAACTCCAAACATTTTATAATAAAATGAATACATACTAGAATAAAATAATCATTCCTCTGCAGCGCAATTCTCAGCACTGCTCCCTGGACCTTTTCGTGCGCAGCAGCACACCCGCGCGCAACACACAAACAAACAGATCCTGAAATGGACAATCCAAGTCCTGAAATGGACCATCCCATTATAGGTATGGGTAATTTGCCCGATTTACCTTTTTTTTTCTACCACAAAATTTGACTACTCAGTTTTTTGGCCCAATTACCCACAAAAATCAACGATTTTCCTCCAAAAAAGCTCTCACAATTTTTGCCATTTTACCCACTTTTCTCTGAAATGCACCACAATTGGGGGTTCTCGAACTGGAAAACCCTGTTTTTGTTGTTCTCCTCTGCATGCTTTTTACTCCTACCTTAAAAATTCACTTTTCAGGCATTCGGTTTCCAAAGTGCTGCAAAATCACACCATTTTCCTATTCGTATTGCGAGGGCTCGCAATACGAGACATGCAACAACGCAATTTACTGCAATTACACACAGCTTCAGAGCACCCAGAAACAAGCAAAAACAGAATGCAGAGTATCAGTACATTCTGTGCGTCGAGACGTGAGGCTTTCGGAATGAGAGGCCTCGCAATACTGACTGTTGCCTTAGGGTCTGTATATTCGTCATCTCCAGATTACGCTTCTGAAAACAGAGCTGAAATGGCGAATTGCCTGATCTGGAATGCCAGGCCTCGCATTGCGAGATAACATATCACGCAAAATAGGACTGCAACGCCCTTTAGGGCTTCTTCTTCTTCTTCTTCAACCCGCTGCCAACATCTTGCTCCGTGCTGTGGAGCCCACTGCTGTTCCCGGATCCGGAATGCTCAGCGTCCTCTTCGATCCCTGGGGCTGCGTCAGTGTCATCTGCTTCAGCTCAGCTGCCGCCTGGGTGTTTGGCTTTTCCGGCTTCGGCGCCTGGCTCGCCCTTGGAACGTCCTCATCTGCCTCGCCAGCCTGGAACGCCCGAACCTGCGTGGACTTCCGAGGAGATCGCCGATCAGATCCTGTCAGCAGCGGTTCATGGTCATTGTCCCCAGGCTCATCCACGTCTTCGTCTCCACCTTCTGCACGGGCATGCTGACTTGGTTCCTCTCCCGTGGACAGCTCGAGACTTGTATACCCCACGTACTCGTCGTCAACCCACATTGGCATGCCGAACTGGATCCAGACCTCGCACTGCGCCAACCTGGTCTGGTCAATTCCCGCCTGCACGCGCTTTGTCACCTCGTGATGGTAGCTCCGTGCCCAATCCGACCGCTTGTGTTTGGTCAATTGCAGAGAACAAACTCGCGGAGGATCATCCAATGCTGCCACTTTCGCCGCTATGTGCACATCACGATTGAAGATCATGACATTCTCCGTGCGGTCTTTGGTCCGCATCAGCGTTGCCATCCACGTATAAAGCACAAGGAGCATGAACCCTGGTTCATCACGTTCGCGGCGACCCAAACCGATGTATCGTGGGAGCTGTAGTGAGGAGTAGCGAGTTGGCAAAAGCATTGCGAGGCCTAGCAATCGGAAAGCGTTGTACATACCTTTTTCTTGATTTTTACACCGGCCAGCAGAACAAGTGCTTTAACTTGAATTCAGCCTTTTCCTTTTCTGCCTGCGCCAGGTAGCCAGTAACACACTTGCATTTTTTCATACCAGTAATTGGTCTCCGCAATTCCAGGCGTCTCCAAAACTGTTTGCAGGGCGTTCCAAACAGTCTCCACCTCGCCGTAGATCACAAGCACAGTTTCAGGGTTGTCAATCAACTTGGCCATTACAACAGGACTCACAGGATCTGCAACGTTTGCCAGATTTGCACTCACAATGATCATGTCAGTGTCAAGAGCCTCCAAAAACCTCAGGGGATCTTGCGGATCTTTGTAGGGGGCGCACAGCATTTTGACCACCTTTTCAGTGACCTCAATGTTCACCACGTCCAATTTTCCGGAGTCCGTGGACTTGACTTCGGTCAAGGGAGATGCCAGTCGTGCACGCAGGCGACCAAGGTCCATTGATGACCCATTCTTTGGATGAGTATTTCCCATCGTTGCCGGAATCGCGCCTTGCTGAGCGTTTCGCATTTTGGCGACGGAGCCTCAGGTTTCCACTGCCGAGCACCGAAAGGGATCCGAAACCAAAGGACATCCCGGTCGTGCAACGGTTCCTTCTCTGCCGGACTCGCCTCTGTAAACATGTGAAAGGTTGCGTTCACCTTGTTTGCGTGTTTGCCTACCTGCTTGTGAGGGGAATATACTGCGGGTCGGATGGAAAACGCTGTCCGGCGCGGCTTCCCAATGCTAATTGATCCACTGCTGCTTCTGGTAGGCAGAGGCCCGGTCCTGGATTTCCTTGATGTTCGGTTCAGTCCCGACATGTCGGCGGCGACCCGTTGTAGGAGCGATGGCTCGTACAGACCCTGCAAGAACTTCAGCTGGTTCATCGTCACCGGCATGTCGTTGTACTCAAAATTTTCCAGCGACGTCACCGCTGCGTCCTCCGCATGGTACACCCAAGTGAAGAACAGTCAAAACGCCTTGACTGAATAACTCTGTACATGAGCAGGATGAGCAGCCATATTCTGATTGCGAGGCCTCGCGTTGGACAGTGGAACATACTTGGAGTTCACCATCCGAAACTTGTGGTGGAATCCAAGCACTTCCGCTCGCGGCTTTCGGGGTGGTTCGGTGAATGTGTTCGCTTGCAGTCTCGTCAGGCCAAGCCGGCGAATCTCGCAAATGCAGAAGGAAGTTGTCAGCTGCTTCCTACGGTGGCATGGCGGAGATGTCCATATCGATGGCCTGCTTCCGACCGGCGATTGCTAGTCGTGCAGCCCAACTGGTTTCCGTTTTCAACAGGTTGACCTTTACCACTTGCATCCACTGCGCCGGGTTGAGGCCCTGCTCAAGACGTTGGTCTCGCAGTGCTTTCAGCGCACAGACGCAGTGCTGCTTTGCAATGACGATCCAATCGTCGGCTGAAGATGAGACCAGGGGTTTCAGAGGATGAACATGAAACAGCAACGGTGCGACCGGGTTACGTACCTGATGATGGCCATGCAGTCACGGTCACGGGCTCCTCGGGAGGGTTTGCCGTAAGACTTCTCATAACCTCGTCCACTCGCTTCTGTTGATACTTCCGGATCTGGCCGTACTTCTTTTTCTTGCCGATCGAAAGGCTCCCAACGTCAACCTCCACCTGCAAAGGCTTCTTGTAGAACCTCAGGAACTCCTCTGGCACCGCTTTCTGCGTGGATGGTACTTCTGACGTGTCTGGTGATGCTCTGCTCGCTTTGGTTGGCGTCAAACTCTCTGCCATTTTGAAATAGGCCTGTAAAAAGGGAGCAAATTGTACATATTTATTCTTCGATTGCGAGGGCTCCCAATCGATAATATAGCTTTTTGTCTGCAATTACCTACTTCGTATTGGGAGGCCTCTCATTAAGGTAACAACATATAGTCGAAAACGCACTTTTTGAAAAGACGATTGCAAGTGCTCGCATTCGGAACACGTAGTAGTGAGCAAAAGCAACGGTGTGCGCGCAACAACAACAACAGAGTTGGGAATCAACCTAAAACCGATGTTATGCATCGGTAAAGGCCCAGATTGTATCCAGAATGTTTGTGCGCTGCGCATAAACCCCGGAGGAACCTTGTTTTCCATCAATGGTATTACGGCAGGTGAGAAATTCCGGGGCTGCCGCAGAAATGTACGCAAAACATCGGTCAACACAGTTCTGTATGTGTCCACGTCCGGCTCGCTGTAAGGGTCGGACGGAAATCCTGGATCAGCCTCGCAGTGGCTCTCCGTGGTTGAGGTACCCCACTGCCAAGGACAGTACGGTCGTCAACAACATACGAGTGCAAGCGCTGTCGGATCTCGGTTTCAATATCGGAGGACAAACCACTAACCAGCAGGCGTCCGTTAATTCTCGCAGGGCAGATCTGGACAAACAAATCTTTCACGTCGCTGGGTGTGACAGCCCAAGTGTGTCGATCCTTCATGGACCCAAGTCGACTGAGCATGACTTCGCCAAACTCCTCACCATTGCACAATCCTGGCATGCTGCTGTTGAAGGTCTGCCAATGCATCAACGCAACACCGATGGTCCTCACATACACAACAGGATCAGCTGCAGCCCTCCCAAGCTCAATCAACAGCACGAACACGAGTCGCAAAACATTTTGGGTGTCGATGGCGGTTCCAGGTTGCCGTCCAGACCAGTTGCATTGTCTCACGAGAAATCCACAGTAGAGGACAAGGGGACACCAGTTCTGCAGAAGGTTCACCATTGCTTTACATACTTCACTCTTCAGTCCATCCATCGCCGTCCGACCGTGATCGGCGACAGCCTGCAACCTGTTCGCTTTCCTTTGCAACTGCCGCAAGAAATGCGGCGCACACTTGAGGATGCCCGTAATAGTTCTCTCCATGACTCTGGCCTTCGGGTACGACCCTACTGTTTTTCCCACGCCTAAGCGACCGAAGCGGAAGTACACAAACAGCGAATGAAAGCGACGCCCCACGTTGGTCACAAGGTATTTATAGGGATGCCAGCAGCCGTACAAGACAGGAGTCCTCTTCAGTTTTTTTGTGCCAGTTCCAACGCTGTGGTCTGTTGGAGTACAGCAACTTCGGGCATCTTTTGTGTATGTTGTCATCAACGAGGATGGGCACAATGGGGTGCGTGTGGTTTGACAGCGATGCAATGTCGTCCAACACCTCGACCGGGGGCTTGTACGAGAATACCTGATGCGTACTCAGCAGCAGCGGCTTCCAACCAGGATTTGGTAGTGGATCTCGCACGATGTCAAGCGGCGCTCTGATGCTCGGTATTGCTGCAGGTCTGTCCGCAAGCAGGCCCAGGTCTGTCACGATCCCATGATAGCTCCGTGTCATTCCGACAAGCGCTGCAGCCACACTGCCGATGCTGCCGACGAGCACATCGATGGTTGGGTGTCCTCTCAAATACAGCAACCTGCACGGACTCTGAACGACGCAAAGGGCTGTGTATTTTTGCGACTGATCCTGGATCGTTGGATGCGTTCCATACTGCTTAATGTAACAATTGTCCATCCAGAGGCAAACCTGCCGGTTCTCCATCCATCGCCATGTCTCAAGCATCTTTCCCGCAGACTGTTCCTTCATGGTTTCCTCGCGGAGCCGCAGCAGTCGTGTTCTGCGCAACCGGCGCCTGTTGCGCCGACCGATGGAGGCAATACCCGGGGCGTCCGCATCCTGGTAATGGGGTGTGCATCGCAAGCACAAAATTTTGTATAAGTTGAAGAACTCCTCCTTGAAGTGATTGGCGGCTGGGCTCTCTGGTCTGCTTTTCAACCTCAGTAGTAAGTGCCGTGTTTTCTGGTTCAGTCGCAGCAAGCGCGCAAAGTCCAAAAAAAAAAGCTCCACTCTTGTTCTTTTCAACTGCAGGCCATAGTGATTCAGCAGTGGTATACCCGTGTTCCGTTGCACAGAAAGCTCGCAATCGCCTGACAGTGCGTTCCAGCTCCCTCTCTGCTCGATGCGCAATGTTACGTGGCATATACAACCATCTCAAAGAACCAAAAAAGTGCATTTTATTATACAATGCCACGAAAAACAGGCTCCTTTAATGCTACAGCTAAATACAATTTCTTGCCAGCACAGCGCTGCACACACGACACGCGCATATCGATCTTTGCGCGCAAATCCGCCGCACGTGCGCATTTTAGGGTGCTGGTAACGGTCAGCTGGTCCCACATTTGTCTTGTTTATCAAACTTGCGGTACCCAGTTGCAAACCGCCACCATCGCTGTTGGGTAGTGAAGCCAGCGGTGACAACAGTATGAAAACTGGTGATGCGGGCGGGACCTGTATGGGCGCCCATGCAGCAGCGCCGCATCAAGGAAATGCACATGCTATGAAGTTGGTGGATCTGTCCATTTTATTGTTTTCTGTTCCATTATTGCGAGGCCTCGCGTTTCGATTCTTGAAACTATACCTTTTGCGAATATTTTTAAATGGAATGCGAGGCCTCGCATTCGAAAAAGAATGTTATTTGTCGTAATTACCCTTATGCGAATTTTCCATGCATTCGCCTCTGGTAGAACATATGAAATCGAATCCTTGCATTATGAGGCCTCGCAATCTGTTGCAGAAAAAAGGCGTAATAGCCGACACGAGGTGCGGCACACAGTGGGTTGTCCTTCCATATTGAGATACCATCGTACGCACTAGTACAAAGGAGCCCCATTTGTTGCAACAACACTAAAAAGGTACCCTTTCTAACTGAAAAAACAGGCATGAAAAATCAGGATCAAAAAGCCAGGGTAAATCACTGAAAAAGCCCACATCATTTCTCGGTTTTTCTTTTTAAAAAGAGCGGTACAAAAGCGTACCTGTTTCGGCCGCATAAGGAACTGGCAAGGAGCTGGTATTTCCAATACCTGGAGATGCGTTCATGTTCCCTAATGCGAGAGGCGGAACTGGGTCTGAACTCACTGATTGACAGTGAGTGTGGGAGCTTATCAAAGCCCGCGAGTAGATTGCCAAACCTGTAGGGTGTTTTTTTGACGCCTCCGACATTTAATGCAGAGAATGTCAGTGTGTCGTATGTGGGATCAGGGGGGATCACAGGACCTGAGGGAACAGATCTGATTGCCCCGTTACCAGGCGGCGGAGTATGTGGCCTTGGCGCAGACCAGCTCATGGCATAAGCCAGGGCCAGGGAAAGTAGCTGGGCATACAGCACTAAAAAATAGAAAATGCTGGCAGCAGTCAAAAGGTAGGGTGTACATCGATAGGAAACGATATGTGCGGTAGTTGCTGAGACTTTCGTTGCGGCAGATGAGCGCACAGGCATACACCCTGGGGTCTGACGTGTGCTCTGCACAGGTAAAGCCCAGTTGATGAGCATGATGGCACGGTATAAGTTCTGGACGCTCAGCGTGCAGGAGAGCATAGCAGCCGTTATGTGGTGCGTGTGCAAAGACCGAAACTCGAGTACAAGCGAAAAAACGTGCGCAAAAGCAAACTCCGGCCGGAGGGAGTGCTCTGTGAAATGTTGGCGCTTTGGGGCAGGGTACAACAAAGCTAGTGGCAGAGGGGAGCACACATTGGGTGGTGGACTCTCAGCGATTTGCGGCGACCCTGTGGGATTATAAGGTACACTCTTTTGGGTGCGCGGGGTGACTCGTAGTGCACTGATTCCAAACACACAAATAAATGCGGCAAGATGTGTCCATTGGCATCGATACACAGTGACGGCCGTTAGTTTTCATGGGTCTTATAAATTCCAAGTAAGACTGAAGTGACGCACGCGTAACCATAAAACGCCTGGTTGCAAAGGGCAGAGGAGAGAGGAAAGATAATCATACGGGTCAGTGATTCGCTCTCGCCGTTTGATCATTTGACTCCATGGCACCGCTGGGCCATTCGTAACATGGATTGCACCATACTTTGCAAGAGAGGGAAGAGATGCACAATCACCGAAAAAGCGTGGTGGACCCATTATCAGTTGTGGCGTGAACCGACGCCATCGGGACCTTGAGGCAGAGTGCAGGTCGGGGAGGGTAAATTTAGGAGCACCACCGCGGCAAGATTGATTTCATTCAATTTTGGAGGGAGCATGGCTGCCAAATCGAACCTTTGCATCCTCTCGGCAATGGTCATCTCCTTGTCCGCCGACCCCGAGGTGAAATACACTGGGCCGGGCAGAATTGCTCTGTACGAGAGTGTAGCCGAGTCCACAAATTGGTACTCCACAAGCGGAATACAACACTGTTGAAACAGTTGGTGTGTTTCAACAGGTCTGAAGCTAGCCGCGGACCTTAGGACATTGTGAAGCGGTACCGAGAACCTATGGCCCATGGCCCGGAGGCCCGTGAGCCGTCACACCCGTGTGGAAGCCGTTGACACCGGCTGTCAGCGGGATATCCCTGTTCTCTAATCCGCGAAATCTGGAATCCGATTTCTAACCATTATATCGATGTAGAATTGCCATAATTTTACTGTCTTGGTCGATTTTCAGTTGGAAATCGGTGAAAAACCCGATTTCTACTGCGATTTCTGATTGTCGTGAAGTCACCGCCTGTTGTTGCCTGCTCGCGCGCTTTCGTCGCCTCTCCGCGACGAGTTATGTGATGGGTTTTTCTCGAGTACCTTTGAGGTTCTATAGGAACTCAAAAGCTGGATCTAGAGGGTTTTTCTTGTACTTTCATCTGGTGTGTTTACCAGAATTTTTCGCCGTTGCGTCTGAGAGAAAATCAGCGTGCAAGCTTTTCCGTCAATCGCTTGAACTCATGGCTCTCAAGGACCATGAGTTCGGACGGAACCCTACATTCCCCCCCTATGCCTTTCATTCATGCCCCTTTCACATGGGCATATCACTTTGAATAGGGAAGAGGGCAATAGGGATGTTTTAGGCAGCCTATGGGTTTCGCAAACCCAAGTCGTTTGCGTGCAAACGCTAACTTTGTGGTCTTGTCAGCATGAACGTCAATGACCAAACACAATGCTCACAAGACCAAAAGCCCTGGGTCATTTTTGATTTTCGAGCAAACTCAACGATGGCTCCACGCAATTCAATGCGTACCAAAACTCTATTTTCGAAAAAGGGCAAGTTTTGGTTGGAAATTAGGCCAAAATGGCCAATCCCCCGAGGCTCGTACTCAAAGCCTATGGGGAGTTGAGCCTTGAACCAAGACAATATGTTACGTAGGGACCAGGAAGGACATCGTTGATGGCTTGGTTGATTTTTACAACCTTGTCTGCTATCTTATATAATATCGCCTTGTGAGCACGCGTGCCATACTGCCTCTTAGCACACGCGCTCATATGCAAGCACTAATGACATGAGTGGGCGGAGACGATCTAACCATAGTGGGCATATTTGAGGGCACCTACTATGGGCCTACTCCAAAAAATGTTTGCTCATATGTTTGCTCCTCAATGACTCAAAGATATGTACATACCAATATCGCCGATATATGCACTTTTTCTCATAAATGGTGTGCTTCAAGGATTGAGTTGTTAAAAATGTTTCCATTATGCTTTGAACCTCAACCCTTGTTGCAAAAGGGAAGCAAAGCTTCGGTTTGCATCCATGCAAACGCCGGAGGCTCCTTTCTCTTGTGATACGGAGATACAATTTTTCGAGTGACCACTTTTGGGTGAATTTTGGCCGTTTTTCCCAGAATGGCCACAAACCCCTTCTCCCCCTGATTTCACCCCCGAGGTTGCGTGCGTTACTTGACCAAGGGTAAGGGCGATTCGGAGAGGGCACATAAACCCGCAACGAATGGGGTGTTTCCCCATGTTGCCTCTCCTCTTGAAGGGAGAGTTGTGAGTCACCCAATTTGGGGTATATTGCCATTCTGCCCCGTTCGTGTGTCATTTTCCCTCCAAGGGGGAAAATAGCTAGAGGCGACCATGAGGGTTGGCAAGTGGCATATATCGGGACCTAACTCCCATGTATCTGTAGCATCTTTGGGTCGAAGGATCCTCGCTGTGGCCATGGAGATATGGGATCTTCAGTGCGGGCCATTTTGGCCAAACTTCGCTGTTTTTGCCATTGAATGCCATATTGGAACTACCAGATCTCTATGGGGCAAAGGACCTAGCCAGGGAGAAAGGGTGAGTGCTGTAGTATATAACCAAGGGTTGAATGCCATTGAGTTTCGTATTTGCTCCTCTGGCTCATCTGGAGTTATTCAACTTTTGGTGCGATACATGATCCCCCCTTTTTGACCGCATGCTGCTTTCTGCCCCATCCGCGTGTTCATCTCCTCGATGAACAGTAAGCAGGCAATGTGACAGCAAGTCATAGCCCCGGGCATGGGACCAAAGGGGATATCAAGGGTCGCCAAATATGACTTGGCGCGACAAAATCGCCAAGGTTTCCTACCCTGGACGGTCGCCTGAGACGGCCAATTTTGCCATTTTGGCAATTGTGGACCCAATTTGGATTGTCACCACGCCACGTGGCATGAAGATCTTTGCAAGCCAAGTGCATGGGAGTCTCTTTTGGACTCCCAGTGAGTAGCTTATGGAATGGCGGATCCGATCTCCAAACCGGCGTGGAGATATACCATTGGGGATACCCCGGATTTTGACTCACTTTGAGCAGCCAAAATGACCCCCTTCTGGGACCCCAATTTCACCCCCCCATGTGGTCAATTGGCGGCCCCATACCTCTGTGCCCGTGAGGACCTCGGACTCAATTCGAAGTCATGCACTCAGATGGTGGTCCCAGGTTCTGCCTCCTATCCTGTGAGCCATTGGCCTTGCCCTGGCCGGGCGAGTCACCCGTGGAGATGACTCCAATTTGGACGATTATGGCATCATGACCCCACATGGCGAAACCGTGGCGCCCCCATGCTGGGGAGTCAGAGGGAGCCAGATTGAGTGGGGGCTCTAGAGAGCTCATACCTGAAGGGCATAGGGTCAGTTGCCTCGTCCCTACCTCTGGCTGGTCCGGACCAGGGGTCAATTTTGGAGTTTTTCGAGCTAATATCAATTTGGGCTGAAACAGCCCACTTTCAGCTACCAACTCCTAGGGGATAATGGCAGGGCCATATCTCTGGCTCAGAGAGGAGTTGGGACCTGCCGTTAAGGGAGCATGGGGAGCCACTGTCGGTACGCCCTTAGAGCAGCTTGATTATCAGCACCTCGCCTGTGGCTGGGCGGGACACCCTTCCCCATCGGCAGGGTTTTAGGGTCCGGACTGGGCAGGGCATGGCTTGTGTTTGAGCCCCCGCCCCTGCCAGCCACTGAGAGGGTTGGACCTGGAATGGGGATATGAGTGGGGACTGAGTGTCAATTGTCCTGTGATGCCCTTCCCCCAGTCCAGTCTCAACCCCATGTGTATATATCCTGATGTGTTGCTGTACATACGTTTGTTCCCTTCTTTCAGAGTGGCAAGGATCATGAAACGCTTTGTCACATGACACGAGCATTAGGATGCCCCTGTGAGCGCACTGCTTTGCCTGCCTGCTTGCCTGTGCGTGTCCACCGCAGCGTCCCGTGGACAGGCCCCCCACGGGAACGCGTCAAAAGCGTTCCACCGCCGCGGGGTTACCCATCCCTCGCGTGCCACTCGGGGCCATCTGAACCCCGAGCACCACGGGCTTCGCAGCGCCGCACGGAGGATCGCCCCGAGCGTCAGCAACAGCGCCGAGTCCGTGAAGGAGGCCTAGCGACCGGAACTCAGAGGTCAGCGAGTTCCTTCGGCCAACCAGTACCGGCAACACCCCCAGCTGCATCATCCACCTCCATAACCACCATCGGGCGTCTGGGTCCCAGCCCTGTAGATAGAGTGGACCGCAACAACCGCTTCAACAACCACCCCCAAGACCGGTCCATGGAGGGGAACGAGCGCCGATGGTGAACTGGCAGGAGGCGGGCAAGACGTGGCCGCTGCCCCACCCCCATGCGGTGCGCCTACTGCGTGGGTTGCTGTGGGGGCAGCACTACCAGCACAGCAATCGCCAGTGCGAAGGCGGCATGCCCGGGAGCTTTGAGCTCCGCGAGGACATGGGCGACGACCGCCTGCAGGCAGTGGAAGACTGGCTGCGGGTGAAAGGGTACACCTAACGCTTCTGCCAGAAGCGCTGGAGGGTCTGGACCCGCCCGGACAGGCCCGGCAAAGGGATGCGCCCCGACGGGATGGATGAGGACGAGAACCCCAACGAGCACCTGTCGGGCGCCATGATCAACGTCTCTATATGGGACATGATGGAAAAGAAGTTCCCGGAACCGGGGAACGGGCGTACGCTGCAGGGCAACAGCAGCAGCGCGTCTCCTGGGAAGGAGAAGCAATCTGCCGGGGACAGGAAGCGGGACAAGAAATGGCGGGAGTACCAGGAATCCCTGGTCGCCGAAGCCGCCCAAGCCGCGGAGAACGAGACCAAGGGCGGAACCCCAGCCCCCAGCCCCCAACGGGCCAGTGGCGGTCACCACCCCGGCCACACCACCCTTGGCGACTTCCTCGGAGTCGCGAAGAAGGCCAAGGCCAAGCCACGTCAGCTGCACCTGAGGAAGTCAGGCCCCAGCAGCGACAAGGAGTCGGCCCACCGGGGGAGGATGCCGGCCGACCAGGCCAGCTCCAGCAGCAGCGTCGCTCCCGACCAAAAGGACGTGGCCCGTGCCTGCGAGCGCGCCTGTGGGGTGCCCTGCAACCTTCGGGTTGCCCGGCAATGGGCCACGCAGCAAAACGCTGCCGTGGAGGGCGCCGTCGGCATCGCCCAGGAGGAGGCTGCAGATTGGGGCAGAGGCATGGCCTTCCACGCCTCGACCGTGGCGGCCATTGCGGTCGAGTTCACGGCTGCAGCCGCCCAGGGGGCAGCGACTGCCCGGGTCAGGAGTGAGGTCGCGGCAGCCGCCCAGGAAGCCCGCCTGGCCCAGGAGGCCATTGTTGGTAAGGAGGCCGAAGTGAAAGCGCTGGAAGAGGCGCTTGCCCAAGAGAGGGCAAGGGAGGAGGCGGAGGAAAGGGCCCACGCCGAGGCAACGGCCAAGGCCCAAGCGGACGTCGCCAGGAAAGATGCCATCGAGGCCGCGCGACGGAAGGTCGCTGAAGAGAGGGCCAAGACGGAGGCGGAGCTGGCAGCATTGGAAGCGGAGAAGTCTCGGCTGCAGCGGGCTTGGGAAGCCGAGGCTGCCTGTGCCCGGGAGGAGGCCGAAAGGCGAGCTGTCGCAGCCATGGCCGCCGCAATGAAGGAGGCGGAAGCCAAGCTCCAGCGCGAGACACCCCCGGGAGGATCCCGACTGGAGACCCTTCGAAAGCTCTTCGAAGGGGACGCCTCCTCCAAGATGGCGCTGGATCTGGAGGGAGTCCACACGGGCAGCAGTGGGGACAGTGGCCCCACCGCCTACCGACGAAGGAGGGGTAAGGGGAAGACCCCCGAGAGGACACGGAGGCCAGCGGGCGGACACCCCCACGACTCCGACCCCTTTTTTTACTGCCAGCGACGGGAATGGACGAGACCGCCGACATCGCCGAGGAGTGGCTGGAGGAGGAGACGGAGATTTCCCCATGGAGCCGGAGGGTGAGGGTGAGAATCTCCCTCCTCCCTACCGCAGCTCTGAGTCCACCGAGTGCGAGACCGAGACGGCTAGGTGGGGCGACATGGACGAGGATGATGACATGGACTTCGGCTACGAGGAGAAGCCCCCATCCTCGGACCCACCGAGGGGACCCGGCAGAGACCCACCGGGACCCCCTTGACAGAGGACCATCAGGACCCCCTGGAGGACACCCAGCAGGTGGACCCCCCGGAGGCGGACCTCCGGGCGGTGGAGGACCCCCTGGACCGGGCAGACCCGGCAGACACCCTCCTGGAGGACCCCTCGGGGACCCCGACGGCCCACCAGAAGAGGGTGACCCGGAGGCCATTTGGCGGTGGATCGTCCGGCTCCGCAGGAGGGTCCAGATCCTCGTTCTTGAGGTAGACACGGACAAAGGCGAGATGATCCGCATCGTCAGGGTCGCCGCGGGCGCACAGAAGGAGCTGGACATTGCCAAGACGGAGATGGTCAAGATCGCCAAGGTCGCCACCGCTGCCCAGAGGGAGCTGGACATCGCCAGGGGCGAGACCAGGCTGCTGAATAAGGTCATCAACGGCCTGCAGCAGAGATTGGACGAGCTGGAAGTCCCTGGGAGCGTCGGCAGCGACCACCCACCCCTGGAATCTGGCTCGTCGGACAACAGCTGGGCGCTGGCCAGGTCAGGCAGAGCCCACGCCCCCGGCGGAGCCCCCAGGAGTCGTTCCAGCGCCAGTGCCCCCTCTCTCAGCGCACCCTCTCATCACAGCGCGCGCCGCCGTAACGAGCGCGTGCCGCCCGGCAGTGGCAGGGGAGAGTGGCGTGATGAGTGGCTCAGTGCGGAGTACCACAACCACCGTGCTCCACCGCGGACACCAGTACGCCCCCGACGCCGCGCACCAGCCGAGGAGCCAATCCCAATGGCTGGCGGGCGTTATGGTGGACTCAGAGATGAGGTCCCCGGAGGGGACGTGGAGTGGGATGTCGGCGGAGGCGAGGAAGACCTGGAGGAGTTCGGCACTACCCCGCCGCCTGGTGTACGACGGGAGGCCGCTGAACGCAGCCGCCGGCGCCGTGATGAGGAGGCATACATGGAAGGAGTACGGCGTGAACATCTACGTTCAGCGTACATGGAGGTACCATGGCATAGCTACATGGATACCGTGGAGGAGATGGAAGTGGCGGCCGTGGGAGTCCGTGGGGGAAGCCGATGGGAACCTCGGTCGACCTCGCGGACGGCGTTCATGGTCTCTAAGGCCGCGGATGCCGCCGTGTGGGAAGACCTGAAGGACATCAAGCCCCCCACGTACAATGGCAACCCCCTCAACCTCAACCGCTTCTTGGAGAAGCTGGACGATTCGGGGATGACCGTCACTGAAGACATGGATCCTGCAGAGGCGGAGAAATATGTCCTCAAACGGTTCAGGTGGCGCCTGCTGGAGGTGCTCCAAGAGCTATACTTCGTGGCAACCAACGAGGGGAAAATCAAGACCCTCAAAGAAGCAAAGAACTGGCTCAACGAGCAGGAGCAGGTGGACGCTCCGCAGGTGGCTGCGAAACGGTGGAGGGCCATCAAGCTTCAGCATGATGGTCAGGAGATCCGCCTACGGGACTGGCGGGACTTCCGGCGGCAATACACCCTCTTCCGCCGCAACGTTGGAGGACTGGAACGAGGGTGACCAGCAGGCCCGCCTGCTCTCCATGCTGCCGGAAGCATGGATCAAGAGAGTCACAAAGGAGGAAGCCAAAAGAGCCAAGTTCAACCACACGTTCAAGATGATGCTCCCCGAAGAGTATCATCCAAACGTGTGGGCTTGGACAAAGAAGCATGTGGCGCGGGATGTAAAGCGGCGAGAGCTGCGGAACGCCCTCCTCATCACTGTCACGGGCAATCGCGGGAAGACCGCGATGTTGCGCCTTGACGAGTGTGACGTGGGCGGCCAGACCCTCCGTCTGCAAGCCATCCTGGCGCGGATGACCTGCGACGAGGTCCTGGAGTGGGTTGGAGAGGAGATACTCAAGGAGTACAGGAATCTCCACCACACCCGTGGCTTGAAGGCCGGTAACCGTGACGTCAACTATGTTGGCGAAGAGTCGGGCAGGGAATCTGCCATGGACCCAGCGGGAGCCGATGGCAATGAGGCTCTCGACGACGATGACAACGACGATGAGCCCGCCGAAACGGCCGTTGGTGCCTTTGTGGCCAACAACCTGAACGCGGGGAGCAACTGGGGAAACTGGAAGCCCCTGCAGAAGGGTTGCAAGAAGAAGGAGAAGAAGGAGCCGCGCCGCATAGGCGACCCTCCGCTGTCCTTAGGGGAGTTCATACGAGCTCACCCTCAGCGTTGTTTCATGTGTTATGGAAAGAAACAAAGGGTTCAACCATGACCACCGGACATGTCCCATCCACAAGGCCAACAGGGAGGCTTACAAGAAGGTGCACGGGTCGAAAAAGCGTGCACCCGTGGGTATCCGGGAGAACAAGGTGGAGGTCACCAAGGACGAGCTCTCCAAGCTGATGTCGGTGGGGACCGAGTTGGCCAAGGAGATCCAGGAGATCAAGAGGTCCTGGGTTCCCAATTCGGATGACAGGAACAAGGACAAGGACAAGAAGGGTAAGAAAGGGGGAAAGAAGAAGGGTGTCAACGAGGTTGATGCGGAGGAGAGTACCCCTACTACCACAAGCGACGCCCCTTAGCGGAGCCCCTGCAGCCAAGGGCCCCGGGTAGGGCGGTCGCAGGATGGTGTCGCAGGAAGCGCCACACCATCCCAGTCGGAGGACAATGAGCACAACGGGATTGCTGCGGGCGGAAGGCCCGGTCCGGCACCCCAGACGAAAGACAGTCGCAGTGGCAGGGTGAGGGCAAGTGAAGGCACGAACCCTTGCACCGGTCCATCCTTCGCGACCAAGAATGCATTTGATGTGCTTCAAGATCTATCCGAGAGTATCGGAGGATCACCCGGACCGCAGCTGGATGCTGCAGATGGGCAGCCTGAGCCCAATGTGCACGACCTGCACCAGTCGCTTATTGAGCTTCTGGAACAGCCGGAGATCTTGAGCTTGCATGCCGTGCGCCGTGTGGGGCGTGAGCGGCAGTTGCAGCTTAAGGTTCATGCCTTATGCGGGGAAGTGGAGAAGGTCTTCGACGTGTTGGTCGACACGGGCGCTCAGGTCAGCTTGGTCAAGGCTGGCTTACTTCCGCCAGAGTGCTTGACCGACAGTCGGAAGCCTGTCAGGCTGAAGGGGGCGAACGGCCAGTACATGGTGGGAGGCACGAGGGAAGCGGCCATTGGGCTGCAGTTCGTGAACCACTGTGAGCTGAGCTGCCCGGACCTCGGCAAGGAAATTCTCCTGCAAGGTGGCTTCTATGAGGCCCAGATGGACTGGGACATGATCATTGGGTACAACTTCATGATGGAGACGGACTCCGGCATTCTCCTGGCCCAGGCCTCAATGACCCTGTACCAGGACGACCAGCTCTCGTGGCTTTCGTCCCCTGAGCACCATGTGGAGTGCCAATGGATCCACCCGGAACGCAATCAGCTCGTAGTAGCCGCGCTGCAGACTGAGCCAGCTGGGCCAGCAAACCAGGAGTACGGCGTAATGCCGGATGTGGCGAGCCGAGTGGTTGCGGACCTGGGAGCTTCGGATCTGGCCCTGGATGCGTTCCATTCAGGAACCTCCGCCCTTCTTTGAGTTTGTGAGAACTACTGGAGCGCCCAGGATTTTGCGTGGAAGAAGCACTGGGGTCTGCGTCAGGGTTTGATGTGGATCCATTGCTCCCGAGGGGACATTCCAAGGGCGGTTGCCAAAATTCGCAAGGACCGCTCCAAGGCAGTGCTGGTTGTCCCTATGGGATGCACCGAGGAGGAGAGCATCCGAGATTGGGTGGTCTCACTGACCAACATTACCTTAAACAAGGTCACCCTACCGGCTGGAGAGAGTGTCTATCAGGACACTAAGGGACAGCCCATGCCACCCCAGAGATGGCCAACGGAGTTCCACTATGTGGATGGGGGCCTCGAGCAGGCCGACACCACGGACTTCGTGTGTGTCAACCGCATCATAGCGGAGCCTTGGAGGCAATGCTTTGCGGTTTCCCCTGTTGACATCGGAGAGTCGGAGGACCTCCTCACCGAAGAGGCGTTGGACCTGGTTCAGGGGTATACGGATCAGCCCTTTCACGACGGGGGAAGCCAGCGTGAGCGCAAGGGCCAGGACAAAGCCTGGTGGGAAGTGGACTCGATCTTCTCTGGTTCCTATGATGGGGATACCTTCGTAAGGAGGGTGCTGAACCACATGTCCAGCCAGGATGAGCCCATCGGCGGCACCCAACCACCTACGGCGACCTGTTCCGAGGCAACACCAGAGATGGCCCTTTGGGCCACCTGGGAAGACCACCTGAGCGATCTTGTGGAGGTACCCCGCAAGTAAGCTCAGTGGTCCAGGTGCCTGGAAAGGCCAAGGCGGAGTCAGATGAGTGCCCCAAGTCCCAGGCATTGAGGGCCAGGCTGAAGCAGAAGTATGGTGATACCTTCTTCAGCGGAAAGCCTGTATTTCCCCCAGCGGTGCGTGAACCGTATGGTGAGGCCAATATACGGCTGAAGCCGGACCCCCGTGTGTACCGACACCGGGAGTTCGCCCTGAGGGGCGAGAGGAAGGAGGCCATGGAGAAGATCCTCTGTGAATTCATCCAGAGAGGTTCGCTTGAGCCATGCCACTCCGAATGGGCCTCCCCGTGCTTTGTCGTCCCCAAGAAGATGGCCGGAGAGTGGCGGCTCGTGGTCCTCTACTGTGGCCTAAACGCCCAGAGGCAGCATGACAGGTATACGCTGCCCCTCATTGAGGACATGCTGCAAAAACAACACCGGCAGAGGATGTTCACGGTGATTGTTCTGAAACATGGTTATCATCAGATGCCTCTCGCCGAGGAGTCCCGTGCCTGCACAGCAATGAGCACCCCACTTGGACCTCTCCAGTGGAAGGTAATGCCCATGGGCGTTACCAACGGCAAAGCGGCTTTGCAGCGGATGCTGCAGAACCTGCTTGAGCCAGTGCGTGACTGTGCGGACCGCTTTGTGGACGACGTGATCATCGCTTCCGGGGACCCCAGTATGAGCTATGAGGAGCTCCTGGAGGCACATGAGAGGAACGTCACCAGAGTGCTGGACCTTCTGGCTCGGCACAAACTCACGTGCAGCAGTGACAAGGCCACCATTGCGGTAAGCGAGGTGGTCTTCGCTGGCCACGTAGTTGGGAATGGGCAGCGGAAGCCCATACCTGGCAAGGTGGCTGCGATTGAGCACTGGAATAAGCCCAAAACGGTCTCTGAGCTGCGGGCTTACTTGGGGTTCTGCAACTACTACTCGGGGTTTATCAAGATGTATGCCGAGTATGCAGCCCCCATGAGGACCATGCTCAAGGGCAACCGAGAGGAGACCAAGATGGGGTCCAAGAATGCTCTGGCCTGGAATGAAGAGTCCAACCGTGCCTTTGAGGGGATGAAGCAGGCGGTGCTATCCGCAGTGGGTCTGCACCTCCTGGATCCTGACCGAGGGTTCGTCCTGCGCACCGACGCTTCCGACTACGCCGTTGGCGCTGTGTTGGAACAAGTGCTTGACGATGGGAGGCACGTGCCGGTGGCCTTCTGGAGCCGAGTCCTGGCGGAAGGCCAGAGACGGACGTGGACGCCCCGAGAAAGGGAGGCGTATGCCATCGTCATGGCTCTCAGAAAATGGGCTGGGTACATAGCCCTCCATCCCGTCACCGTCTGCACCGACCATCAGAGTCTGCAGTCGTGGCACAAAGAGCATGTGGACACCCCCTCTGGTCCCGCCTCCCGAAGGGCAAGATGGCATGAGACCTTGGCCAAGTTCGACCTCACGGTTGTGTATGTTCCAGGCAAGGACAACACCGTGGCGGACTGTCTCAATAGGTGGGCCTATCCGACCAGCAAGGGCATGACGGATGTCTCTGCCCATGGCGATGAGGCTGAGACCGCTGAGGCCAAGAGGATCATAGAAATGGAGCGCCTGATGGAGGAGGAGGGTGTTGAATGCTTCGTTGTCATGGCTGCGGATGCCCCCCTCGGAACGGGGATGGGCAGAGCGGTCAGAGTACTCGCCCCTGAAAGAGCGAGTCCGACAAGCACCTCTTCCGCGAATCGTGCCTCCAGGATGACTGGACCGACGACTACGCTAAGTCTGAGGCCTTTGAGGCCGAGTATAGGGCTGTGACCGACCCTGATGATGGGCAGAAGTGGCCAAAAGGGCTGACTGACGAGGATGGCAAGCTCTACCGCAATGGTAAGCTGCTGGTCCCAGAGTCCCGAGTGCTCGAGCTATGTGAGGCTTGGCACCACCACAAGGGGCCAGGAAGCAAGCCCTGGATATGCAGCGCCGGTTCGAAATTGACCAGATCAGTCTCTACAATGCTATCAAGGACGTCAGAAAGGGTTTCTCAGTCTGTCAGGCCTGCAATCCTGACAACTGGAACGTCAACGGGGAAGCCCAATGGACTCCGGTGCCTGACCAGTCCATGGAGAGTGTGGCCATGGACGTCTTCTCCATGCCTGAAGTTCACATAGGCAAGGAGACCTTTGACTGTGTGGTTCTTTGTGTGGACCGCCACAGCGGCTATGTAGTAGCCGTTCGGACACGCAAAAAGGGGTTGCTTGCCAAGGAAGTGGCAGTCATGATGATTCGTCATTGGCTGACCGTCTTTGACATCCCCCGCACCATTTGCAGTGACCGAGGGCCGCAGTTTACTGGTGGCTGGTTCAAGGCCATGTGTTCCCTCATGGGAATACGTCATGCCAAGAGCGTCGCCTATCTCAGCCGGTCTAACGGCCGGGCTGAGGTGGCTGGACGACAGCTGTTCGAGAAGCTACGCAAGATTCACATCACCAATCCACGTCAGAACTGGTTTGAGGAGATGTGGCCTGCACTGAAGGCCCATCATGACACCCCCACTCCGGGTGGTTTGTCCCCTCGCCGGATTTTGTTCGGCAGGGACCCCCTGGGTTGGGAACTTCCCTTGTCGGGTGATGGTATGGCCATGGACGCCCAGGAATTCTTTGCGCGGCAGGAGGCAATGGAGCAGGACATCCGCCAGCAGCTCGAGAAAGAGCATGCTGAGCGTCAGAAGTCCGCCCTGAGCTCGACAGCGCAAACGTTCAGGGTGGGAGACCCGGTGTTGGTGATCAGACCCCGCCCTATGGGCACCCACCGCACCAAAACCTGGTTCACACCGGGAGAGGTGGTCCGCAGGATTGGTGAGGACACCTACTGCATCAAGGTGGGTCACGGACAGTTCCGGGCGCGCCACGAGAGTCAGCTCCGTGTGCGGGAACCGGACCTCCGTGGCTAACATGTGTCCCTGGACTACGCCGCACATGAGGCTGATTCGGACGACGACTACGCTGAGCAGGACGACTATACCGTCGAGAAGTTTGTTGCCGTGCGTCCGAACGCCTCGGCACCCGGAGGCCTGGAGTTGAAGGTTCGTTGGCGAGGCTATGGGCCGTCCCACGACAAGTGGGAACCCGTCTCTTCGTTCGTGCCGCGGATTAATACCCCCTTTATGGATTACGTCCGCAAGCACAAGACCAAGCTCCATGTTACGGACTTGGCAGCACTCACCCGGGCGATTGCAGCCAGAGGCGCCTCATCACCGCCCTGGGCTCTCCCCTGTGAGCATTGCTGGACTTTCCAGTGTATTTTCGGAATCCACGCTCCATGACATTGCAGAGCATATCAATGCTCATGGAGCTGGATTGTGCCCACGCCGGATGGTCAGTTCAGGCTTAGATGCTTTCGGCAAACATTGTCCGGAAGCTTTTTCCTGCTGACATTTCCCTGGCAAGCTTGGACGGCCGCACCCCCCAGTGTGCATAGCCCCCCCCTTCATTATTCCTGATTGAAGCGTTACTGCCCATACGACGTTGCGCAACGGATGCCGCTGTCATCGGCATTGCAATTTTTGGGTGTGTGGTCTGGTCCCATGGCACTTGTGGGATCCAGACCAGTCTACCTGTGTCTGCAGACTATATATGGCCTGAACTCAGGCGTCTTTCTGTCCACCCTCCTGCATATTCCTTATCCTGTCCGGGGCGTGGTTTGGCGCTCTGTCCAGAGTGTGTTTACACGCCCATTACCTGGTTTATTGCTTATTTTTCTGTTCTCCAGGATATGTGCATCTGTATGTTGAGTGTTAAAGGCCCATCACTGAAGTTTGGACCGTTTTTCCCCAGAACGAACACGAAAAAGGGATACGAAGGCGCCCTGAGTCGCCGTGTACATGCTCTTACATAGGGTTCAGCCTGGACCAGTACCTAGGTACAGATTGTCATGTTTGAGTGCCCGTGACACCGTGTGCCCTGGTGGCTGTGATGTGCTGAGATCCTGATGGCGCCATGCAGGAAGCCCAGTTGCCTGACTACACTCCCAGCGGTCCGCCACTGTCAGTCCCAGTGTGAGCCTACCGACTCGCAGACGCACTTGCAGTCGGGTGGCGACCTCCGGTGTCCCGGAGGCCCGGAGGCCCGTGAGCCGTCACACCTGTGCAGAAGCCGTTGACAACGGCTGTCAGCGGGATATCCCTGTTCTCTAATCCGCAAAATCTGGAATCCGATTTCGAACCATTATACCGATGTAGAATTACCATAATTTTACTGTCTTGGTGGATTTTCAGTTAGAAATTGGTGAAATACCCGATTTCTACTGCGATTTCTAATTGTCGTGAAATCGCCGCCTGTTGTCGCCTGCTCGCGCGCTTTCGTCGCTTCTCCGTGGCGAGTGTTGTGATGGATTTTTCTTGAGTACCTTTGACGTTCTAAAGGAACTCAAGGGCTGGATCTAGAGGGTTTTTCTTGTACTTTAATCTGGTGTGTTCACCAGAATTTTTCGCCGTTGCCTCTGAGAGAAAATCAGCGCGCAAGCTTTTCCGTCAATCGCTCGAACTCATGGTTCTCAAGGACCATGAGTTCGGACGGAACCCTACATTCCCCCCCTATGCCTTTCATCCATGCCCCTTTCACATGGGCATACCACTTTAAATAGGGAAGAGGGCAATAGGGATGTTTTAGGCAGCCTATGGGTTTCGCAAACCCAAATCGTTTGTGTGCAAACGCTAACTTTGTGGCCTTGTGAGTATGAACGTTAATGACCGAACACAATGCTCACAAGACCAAAAGCCCTGGGTCATTTTTGATTTTTGAGCCAACTCAACGATGGCTCCACGCAATTCAATGCGTACCAAAACTCTATTTTCGAAAAAGGGCAAGTTTTGGTTGGAAATTAGGCCAAAATGGCCAATCCCCCGAGGCTCGTACTCAAAGCCTATGGGGAGTTGAGCCTTGAATCAAGGCAATATGTAACGTAGGGACCAGGAAGGACATCGTTGATGGCTTGGTTGATTTTTACAACCTTGTGTTCTATCTTATATAATATCGCCTTGTGAGCACGCATGCCATACTGCCTCTTAGCACACGCGCTTATATGCAAGCACTAATGACATGAGTGGGCGGAGACGATCTAACCATAGTGGGCATATTTGAGGGCACCTACTATGGGCCTACTCCAAAAATGTTTGCTCATATGTTTGCTCCTCAATGACCCAAAGATATGTACATGCCAATATCGCCGATATATGCACTTTTTCCCATAAATAGTGTGCTTCAAGGATTGAGTTGTTAAAAGTGTTTTCATTATGCTTTGAACCTCAACCCTTGTTGCAAAAGATCAGCAAAGCTTCGTTTTGCATCCATGCAAAGAACCGAGGCTCCTTTCTCTTGTGATACGGAGATACAATTTTTCGAGTGACCACTTTTGGGTGAATTTTGGCCGTTTTGCCCAGAATGGCCACAAACCCCTTCTCCCCCTGATTTCACCCCCGAGGTTGCGTGCGTTACTTGACCAAGGGTAAGGGTGATTCAGAGAGGGCACATAAACCCGCATCGAATGGGGTGTTTCCCCATGTGGCCTCTCCTCTTCAAGGGAGAGTTGTGAGTCACCCAATTTGGGGTATATTGCCATTCTGCCCTGTTCGTGTGTCATTTTCCCTCCAAGGGGGAAAATAGCTAGAGGCGACCATGAGGGTAGGCAAGTGGCATATATTGGGACCTAAGTCCCATGTATCTGTAGCATCTTTGGTTCGAAGGATCCTCGCCGTGGCCATGGAGATATGGAATCATGAGTGCGGGCCATTTTGGCCAAATTTCGCTGTTTTTGCCATTGTATGCCATATTGGAACTACCATATCTCCATGGGGCAAGGGACCTAGCCAGAGGGAAATTGCGAGTATTGTAGCATATGACGAAGGGTTGAATGCCATTGAGTTTCGTATTTGTTCCTCTGGCTCATCTGGAGTTATTCAACTCTTGGTGCGATCCATGATCCCCTCTTTTTGACCGCATGCTGCTTTCTGCCCCATCCGCGTGTTGATCTCCTCGATGAACAGTAAGCAGGCAATGTGACAGCAAGTCATAGCCCAGACCATGGGACCAAAGAGGATATCAAGGGTCGCGAAACATGACTTGGTGCGACAAAATCGCCAGGGTTTCCTACCCTGGACGGTCGCCCGAGACGGCTGATTTTGCCATTTTGGCAATTGTGGATCCAATTTGGATTGTCACCACGCCGAGTGGCATGAAGATCTTTGAGAGCCAAGTGCATGGGAGTCTTTGTTGGTCTCCCAGTGGATGGCATATGGAATGGCGGATCCGATCTCCAAGCGGGCGTGGAGATATAGCATTGGGGATACCCCGGATTTTGGCTCCTTTTGAGCAGCCAAAATGACCCCCTTCTGGGACCTGAATTTCACCCCCCCGTGTGGTCAATTGGCGGCCCCATATCTCTTTGCCTGTGAGGACCCCGGACCCAATTTCAAGTCGTGCACTCAGATGGAGGTCCCAGGTTCTGTCTGCTATCCTGTGAGCCATTGGCCTTGCCCAGGCCGGGCGAGCCAGCCGTGGAGATGACTCCAATTTGGACAATTTTGGCATCATGACCCCACATGGCGAAACCGTGGCGCCCCGATGCTGGGTACTCAGAGGGAGCCAGATTGAGTGGGGGCTCTAGAGAGCTCATACCTGAAGGGCATAGGGTCAGTTGCCTCGTCCCTACCTCTGGCTGGTCCGGACAAGGGGTCAACTTTGGAGTTTTTCGAGCTAATATCAGTTTGGGCTGAAACAGCCCATTTTCAGCTACCAACTCCTAGGGGATAATGGCGGGGCCCTATCTCTGTTTCAGAGAGGAGTTGGGACCTGCCGTTAAGGGAGCATGGGGAGCTACTGTCGGTTGGCCTTGGAGCACCTTGGTTATCAGGAACTCGCCTGTGGCTGGGCGATAAACCCTCCCCTCTTGGCAGGGTTTCAGGGTCCGGACGGGGCACGGCATGGGTTGTGTTTTAGCCCCCGCCCCTGCCAGCCACTGGGAGGGTCGGACCTGGGATTAAGATATGAGTGGGGACTGAGTGTCTATTGTCCTGTGATGTCTTTACCCAAGTCCAGTCTTAACCCCATGTGTACATATCTGGATGTGTTGCTGTACATACTTTTGTTCCCTTGTTTCAGAGTGGCAAGGATCCTGAAACGCTTTGTCACATGACACGAGCATGAGGATGCCCCTGTGAGCGCAGTGCTTTGCCTGCCTGCTTGCCTGTGCGTGTCCACCGCAGCGTCTTCTGGCCAGGTCCCCCACGGGAACGCGTCAATTGTTGGTGCTAAAAGGTGGTGAAAATTTCACGCGTGCATAAGGTGGCTCCACCACTTTGTCAACTTCTTTTGCAAAAATGCGTTGCTGCATATGCGCGGACACACAAATCCATTCCCCTACATTTTCTAGCTTTTGGACTGTGGGCTGTATCAGGAGGGGGTCCTGAACCATTCAGACAAGGTTGTACGTGTTTAGCAAAACAAGAAAGGCAGATTTCCGATAGAGGGGCGGATTCGTTTCGACCGCCCTGCGAACTTCATTCGACGGCAGCTTGCGTTCCCATTTTTGGCCCTTTATAAAGCGGGGTAGGCGGGTGATGATCAGGGGAGACTCCTTGACTGATTGGTCAAGGAGTCCTATGGAGATGTGCATTTCCATGAGTGCTGGTTGTTCATCGTATAACTTCCCCAAAACATCAAAGGGGACAAAAAACGGCAAACAGCTTGTGGGTCTCGGGAGCGGATTGGACCAAAATGGACCAGCTGTTTTTTGTAATCCTAGGGATTTGCAATTCATTGAACAACGTGCAGTTGTCATCCGGCGAGACTCCATTGATCAGAAGCATCAAAGGGAGAGAGCTTGTAATGTTCGAATGGACCTCAACCCCCTCTACTTCTCTTTGGATGCTAGCGGGCACGTCCACTCTAACATGGAAAAGGCTGGAGGTCGGCGTATGAATGGAACGGGCTACGTGCTCAGACAGTGAGACGTCTTTGGGGAAATAGCCCACAGTACGCGGTACGTGGCTTTTGGTAAGGGGGAAGCAAGTCAATTGAAGAACAATCAAAGGATGATCGAGGGGGCATGGGGAATCTTGGTGATACTCCGAGGAATTGGTTCGGCGAGCGGAATGAATGATTGCGCAAACTATTGAGAGCCAAAGGAAATTTAATGCCGGTACCAAGTCGATATGGCGATCGCAACAGCACGCACCACACGAACAGCGCAACGCGAGCGCACCAGCACAGCGAAGCACAGCACCGCACACAACGGAGAGCACAGGGAACGCACAGCACGCACCACCGCGCCACGACAAAACACACCCAGCACGGAGCACACAGCGCGGGGGAACACCGCAAAACACAGCGCCGCAAAACACAGCGCCGCAGAGCACAGGGCCCGAGGGCGACGGGCAGCGCCAGAGGGCAGGGCGCAACAAGCAGCGGCACCAAACGAGCGCAACAAAGCACACGACAGCACAACACCGGGCGACACAACGTGCAGCAGCGCGGCGCAGCACCGCACCCAGGGACGCACAGCACAACACGGCACACAGCACCGAGCGGCAGGAACGAAAACCGCGAGACACAAAGGAGGGGGGGGGGGGGGGGGCAGCAACCACGCGGGAGCAGCCAAAAGCCAGGCGGAAAGCACGAAAGAGGGACAAGCGCACGGAGAGCCGAGAAGCGGAAGGCCAACAAAACAAACAACGCAAGCGCCGAGGCCCAGGGCACCCAGGGGCCGGAAACCAGAGAAAGCCGGAGACAACGGGGGCGCACGGAGAAAGAAGAAGAAGAAAAAAAAAAAAAAAACACCAAGGCCACAAGCAGGAGCGACGAAACCCGCGAGACACAGAGGGGGGCGGGGGCGGGGGAGCAACCACCAAAGAGCAGCCAACGGCCAAGCGAGAGAGCCAAACGAGGGGCGAGCAAGGCAGCGGGAGGCCGAGAAAAACAACCAACGAGGAACGGCAACAGCAGCGAAAGAGAAAAGGGCAACCCCAGCCCGGAGGGGGCCAAGCAAAGCAGAAAGACAAAGCGGCCAAAGGAAAAGGTGAGGCGCACCAGAACGCGCCCGGGAGGCCGGCCCGCCCGACCCGGCCAAGAAGAGCACGCACACGCAAACACGCACGGGACCCGGGCGTGGCGTCCTCCGACCCGCAAGGGGAGGTGTCGGCGTCCACACGAAACAGCCCCGGTGCACCGGCCGAGTCCCCCGTCGAACGACGGACGGTACGGGAAACCGGACGCGTCAGTGACCGGGTCCACACGCCAACCACCGCAGCGCACGCAGCCCAAGACCGACGCCGGAGGGACCCGCCAGGGACAACCCCATCGCGGGGCCCCGAACGGGTACGACGCGGAGAGAGCCCAGCGCCCCTGCCTCGGCGGGGGCCAGCGGCAGGCACAATGAGCCCGGTTCTCGGCCGGCCTCCGCGTGCCCCGCGCAGCCGCCCAGTAAAGCCGGGGGCGCAAGCTCCCGGGGTGGGGAAAGGCACCACGGCGTCGGGAAAGCCGACCGGAGCACCGAGAGCGACCGGACCGGACGAGGCGCGGCGCACCACGCGGGGCCACGAGGCACGCCAGAGAGGCACGCCGCCGGCCACAACCAAGGCACACGGACAGGTGCCAAGCAGCGACGGCCGCCGGGTGCCACAAACCCGGAGAGCACGCACAACACGCAACGAACCACGGCACACGAACAGGTGCCAGGCAACAGCCAACCCACACACCACAAACCCCAGCCAACGAGGAACGGCAACAGCAGCGAAAGAGAGAGGGGCAACCCCAGCCCGGAGGGGGCCAAGCAAAGCAGAAAGACAAAGCGGCCCAACCCAGCCAAGCAAAGCACGCACACCACCGCCGCCAGCGGACCCCAGCCAGGAGTGGCGGGGACCGCCCACCACCAGCGGCAGCGAAACCCAGCCAGGAGTGGCGGGGAGTAGCACACAGGAACCTCCGCCAGGAGTGGCGAGGGACCCCGACAACACACCACACACCACACACCCCCGCCGCCAACGGTCCCCAGCCAGGAGTGGCGGGGACCGCCCACCACCAGCGGCAGCGAAACCCAGCCAGGAGTGGCGGGGAGTAGCACACAGGGACCTCCGCCAGGAGTGGCGAGGGACCAACCACACCACACACCAGCCACAACCCCAACAACACACCACCGCCACACACCACACACCGACGCCGCCAGCGGACCCCAGCCAGGAGTGGCGGGGACCGCCCACCACCAGCGGCAGCGAAACCCAGCCAGGAGTGGCGGGGAGTAGCACACAGGAACCTCCGCCAGGAGTGGCGAGGGACCAACCACACCACACACCAGCCACAACCCCAAGAACACACCACCGCCACACACCACACACCACAGCCGCAAGCGGACCCCAGCCAGGAGTGGCGGGGACCGCCCACCACCAGCGGCAGCGAAACCCAGCCAGGAGTGGCGGGGAGTAGCACACAGCAACCTCCGCCAGGAGTGGCGAGGGACCAACCACACCACACACCAGCCACAACCCCACCAACACACCACCGCCACACACCACACACCACACACACCGCCGCAAGCGGACCCCAGCCAGGAGTGGCGGGGACCGCCCACCACCAGCGGCAGCGAAACCCAGCCAGGAGTGGCGGGGAGTAGCACACAGGAACCTCCGCCAGGAGTGGCGAGGGACCAACCACACCACACACCAGCCACAACCCCACCAACACACCACCGCCACACACCACACACCACACACCACCGCCGCAAGACCCCAGCCAGGAGTGGCGGGGACCGCCCACCACCAGCGGCAGCGAAACCCAGCCAGGAGTGGCGGGGAGTAGCACACAGGAACCTCCGCCAGGAGTGGCGAGGGACCAACCACACCACACAACAGCCACAACCCCACCAACACACCAACGCCACACACCACACACCACCGCCGCCGGCAGACCCCAGCCAGGAGTGGCGGGGACCGCCCACCACCAGCGGCAGCGAAACCCAGCCAGGAGTGGCGGGGAGTAGCACACAGGAACCTCCGCCAGGAGTGGCGAGGGACCAACCACACCACACACCAGCCACAGAGCAAGCGCCAGCCGAGGGAAGGCAAAGGGAGGAACAGCCAGGCGCCCCCCCCCCCCCCCCAAAAAAAAAAAAAAACAAAAAGGGGGAGGCGGGGGCTGCGCGAAACAGCCCACAGCCACCAAACCGCCCGCCAAAAACACACAAGGAGGCCAAACCCCCCACCCAGAAGGCACCGAAGACAGGACCCCCAAACAGGCACAGGGGGACCACCCAGCCAAAACCGGCAACACCAAGCCAGGAACAGCGGCCCAGCGGGAAAAGGGGCACCAAAACAAGCAGAAAAAAAAAAAAAAGAAGCAAGCCGCCCAGCCCGAAAAAAAGGAGACGGGGGGAGAGACCACAAGGCCCGGGACAAGGACACCCAGCAACGGGAGAAAAAAAAAAAAAAAAAAAAGCGCAAAAAACACAACCCGACAACCAAGCCAAGAAGGGCGGGGCACAGCCGAGACCCGGGCCCAGCACGCACGCCCACACCGCACAACGGAACCGGAAACGGCGGGGGCAAGGGAAACGCGCACGAAACCACACAGGTCCCGAAAGCAGGCCAACACCAAGGCCCAACCACGAACACCACAAACAGCTGGCAAAAGAGGGACAACACCACAAACCGAGCCCAAACACACCCACCCAAGACCCCAGCCACAACGGGCAGGGGCAAACAAAACCCACGACCAACCGCAACCCGGACCCAACCACAAACGCAAGCCAACAGTAGGAAACCCAGTGCCCACAGCCCGGGCACTGAGGCAGCCCGTGCCATGCAGGTGACCCGGCCAAACGAGATCCGGAGCCCGGGGGTAAGGCTGCATCCTAAGGCCTGCGCTGCTTTGGGACTCGAAGCGGAGCGTGCGACACCCAAGCGCCTCGGAACCCTAGTACCAAGAACATGCATGCATGCCTTGGGAACGGGATACGCCAGGAAGTCCGGTGAACCCCTAGGGTTCCGCCCAAAGGAGGGGACGTGCGCAAGCACGGGGGCCCACCCTCCCGGCGAGACAAGCACGTCACGCTGGCGGCGATCAGCCCTCCCGGTGTAGCCCGGGGCCGCTTTGTTGGGGGCCAACAGTCAGGTCTAGCGGGATGTAAGCCGCCTCCCCTCTTCACGCGCGGAGCCTCTTCCTGTTCGTCACAGGGGCGACGCCAGGGGGAACCATGGGGCGCCTCTCCACGACCGAGTGCACCTACCTACCTACCTACTCTAGCTTTTGGACTGTGGGCTGTATCAGGAGGGGGTCCTGAACCATTCAGACAAGGTTGTACGTGTTTAGCAAAACAAGAAAGGCAGATTTCCGATAGAGGGGCGGATTCGTTTCGACCGCCCTGCGAACTTCATTCGACGGCAGCTTGCGTTCCCATTTTTGGCCCTTTATAAAGCGGGGTTGGCGGGTGATGATCAGGGGAGACTCCTTGACTGATTGGTCAAGGAGTCCTATGGAGATGTGCATTTCCATGAGTGCTGGTTGTTCATCGTATAACTTCCCCAAAACATCAAAGGGGACAAAAAACGGCAAACAGCTTGTGGGTCTCGGGAGCGGATTGGACCAAAATGGACCAGCTGTTTTTTGTAATCCTAGGGATTTGCAATTCATTGAACACCGTGCAGTTGTCATCCGGCGAGACTCCATTGATCAGAAGCATCAAAGGGAGAGAGCTTGTAATGTTCGAATGGACCTCAACCCCGTCTACTTCTCTTTGGATGCTAGCGGGCACGTCCACTCTAACATGGAAAAGGCTGGAGGTCGGCGTATGAATGGAACGGGCTACGTGCTCAGACAGTGAGACGTCTTTGGGGAAATAGCCCACAGTACGCGGTACGTGGCTTTTGGTAAGGGGGAAGCAAGTCAATTGAAGAACAATCAAAGGATGATCGAGGGGGCATGGGGAATCTTGGTGATACTCCGAGGAATTGGTTCGGCGAGCGGAATGAATGATTGCGCAAACTATTGAGAGCCAAAGGAAATTTAATGCCGGTACCAAGTCGATATGGCGATCGAGTATCGTCGCTAGTTCCAGGTTGGCCACATTTGATCCAGACTCGTAGGCTACCCATACTGTCGGGTGTTTGTTTGATTTCTTGGCGTTCTGTAACATGTTAACTATATTTTTGATGGTGGAGCGATGCGAGAAAAATGGTGTTTCATCTTCGAAAGGGGCAAATTTGGGGGGCGAAATTAAAGTACCAAGCCCAACGGGTTTTCATGATTGAACGTTGGGGAATTCAGCAAACGAAAAGCTCCGTAGGAACCCAGGGTAAGGAAGGCTGTCACCGTACCAAAGGATTTGTGGAGCGGGAACTAGGGCCGCTAGAAGACCTTTTGGGGGAAGCGGGTGGGTGTCATGATATATCAATGGATTCGTACTTAATATGTCGATACGGGAGAAGCGGCTTTGACCTTTGACCGGTATTTTTCCACCATGGACGTCGGTCATTGGATCTGGGGCCTTGGGGAACCTAGTCGGCAAATTGCCGTTTGATTTGAACAAGCGGCTTCCGAACGCCTTTATGGGGTTTTCTACCAACTCAATAACAATGGTGTCAAAGGCGGGCGGCAAGGGTGCTTTGGGCTCAGAATCGGAGTCGGTATCCGGAAGCTCCGGGGCCTGAGCACTCAATTTGGATGGTTGTTTGAGTGCGGTAGCATTAGGAGAAGGGCACACAAAGTCATGGACTAGATTCTTAGATGGATCGCTACTTTGGGCGGTTTCACCCACTGAATCTTTAACCTTTGATGCATTTTCCGGGTCTCTACAAGAAGGGTGAATGGAGGCAAGAGGCGTCGTTGGGAAGGCCCCGGGAGTATGGCCCGAGGGGATAGCGTCATGTGAGGCTTCCTTTCTTATTTTTCGTTTATCCTGCACCTTTCGTTTATCATCATCGTTTATCTCTTCCTTGGAAGAGGAAGAGGACTGTTAAACTGATGAGGCCAAAACCCCTTGTGTCATAGAGGTATTGTTTTTTTTTCACTGTATTTTTTTGTCAAGTTGTTATTTCTTTTGTAACCAAGAATGGAAGAGACGCTGGAGCGGGCATCATCAGACTTGTCAATATCAATGGAGAACGTAAAGGAATCAACAGGGTGTGCCTCTGAGGCATCAACCTCGCGTTGTGCATTCGCAAGCATAGCTTTCATACTGTTGGGAACGAGTTTGGCACCACCCTTCTTCCTTGAAGTTGCTTTGGAAGACAAGGACTGTTTTTTTGATAGCCAGGCACAGGCGAGGACACTGACGGGTCAGCTCGTTGGGAAGTTGCACCGGAAGGCATTTCTGCAGTTGACAGTTAGAAATGACCACGATAAAGAAAATATTCCGGAAAAAATCAGAAGGCGTCAGTCAAATCCGGAACGGAATAAGCGTCACGGAAAGGCCTTCAAAAGCTCGCCGTCTGGTGTCAGCAGCCGCCTGCGCGCACGTCCGATGTACCTGCGCAAGCATCTGCTGAGGGGGACCCCTGCTGAGAAGAGTCCTATAGGAAGGTCGTCCAAACCCCACTCTAACCTTTGGAAGGGCCGAGGTGGAAACTTGAAACACATGAAGGAGACTCCCCCCTCCAAAGGCAAAGGGGCCCCTAATCCTTTCTACTATCGTCCTACGGACGATAAAGGTGGACCTTGCCATGCGCCCGACTGTGATGGGAGAAGTTCCTGCCTGCTCTAGTTGCAGCGCAAGCAGAAAAACAAGGATGGTCAAAAGATGAAGCACAAAGACCATTTGGGCTGCACCGTAACGTGCGGGTATTGCCTACGCGCCAATACTATGAGTATGAATGCTACATGAAACGCCGGGAATCCGACAAGCATAAGACAACGGAAGAAGAACGGCGGTACAACGGCGCTAAAGTGAACGCCGAGGGGGGAGGCTGTAATCCTGGGGAATCCCATGGCAAGGGTAACTCTGGTGGAGGACAAAGGCCGTCAGCACCCCTCACTGGTGGAAGAGGCGCACCCAGCCCCACACCCAAGGGTGAGCAGCCGGGTGACAAGCGGACCATACCCTCAACTCCCAGTGCTAGCGGCGCCGAGAATCATGAGAACGCTGAGAAGCGCAAGCTGAACTGGCATTCTAAGTGCCTGCAGCCTGCTGAGGCGGAAGTGAAGTTTGCTGAAGAGGGAAAGGGGGGCAGCTCCGAGGAAGAGCATTTGGTTTTCTGGATCACCGTTGAAATACGCGATCAGGCTTACAAGGGGGTCTTGGAGGCGGGCGCCTAACTTTCAATCCCGGCCCGCAGATTGCTAAAGCAAACGAAGATCCGGAACACCAAAACCTTGGCCATAAGGGTAGGGGATGGTAGAACCATCCATTCCCTGGGGGGGGGGTGGATGTGACGGTATGTCTGGGCGATGAACAGGTGACTCAGCACTGCAAAGTGCTTGACAACGACGCCTTTGATATTGTCATCGGCACAGATTTTTTGCGCTGTAACCCTCAGGTGAACCTGTTGTCTTTGCGACGTCCCTATACCATATACCTCGGGCGGCCGAAACAGGTACACATTTGTAGCGGGGTCTTTAGAAAAATGAACAGAAAAATATGGTTGGTGAATTCTGCCAACCACCCACTTGTTTTGTGAAAGATGTTTTGAAGCAGGAATCCGTGTCAAAGAAGTCAGTTTTTCAACAAGGCTATACAAAAGGGGTGCCTTTTCACACTTCCACATCAGGGATTGGGAGTCTAAGCTATTCCCACTAAGAAATCTCCCCGGAGCGTAGCTGGAGGGCTCAGGGCCGGCATGGGGAAGGTCATCTGAGGGCAGGTATCCCTTCTTAGCGTCCCGGCGGTATGGAGGGGTGGGTGCTGTGGCCTTACCCTTGGGGTCCATGATATACAAGCACGACAGCAAAGCCAATAAGGATGAAGATATGAACTTGCAAAAAATCCCAGTCTACAAGAAAATGTAGGCGGATAATATCATATATACAAATCACAATAATTCTTATTGTATAATTTACAAAAAATCCGATTGTGAAAAAATATTTGGCTAATTTTGTTTGCGCACGCCCGCCGGCGATGCCAATCAAATCATCGGGAGGCGACCACCCCAGCCGCAACAGAAAACCAGAAATGAGTCCGGCGTGTCCAAAATATACAGGAATTGTTCCGGTAAACATTTGAGGGGCGCCGAATACATAGATCTCCGGAAATGATCTGAATCTCTCCTGATGGGGGGTAATTGACCTGGGATCCGCGCGGATGCAGTGTAACCGCACTTACACTCCCCCTCCAAGTACACACGTTGGTGGGTTACCGGGTCAACGAAGGCGTGAGTGCGGTCAAAAACCGAAAAACGCGCTTCTTAGCAGTAAAATCTACACAAATGTCCCCAGAATCCAATGGATTGGGGCTGAATCAGGGTAGATGACACCAGAATGTACAACAATGAGACATGAAAAGCAACCAAATGAAACCAAAGGAAGCGTAACTAGGTTAAAAGACACGTAAACGTATCCCCGAAGAATACCAAACCGTGTCCTTGTCGAGAATGAGGTGGAATTCAACAAAATCAGACAAATCAACACATGAAATGTAGGGGGATTAGAGACAAATGACCTGCTCTGAGCAGTTGTTGCTCTTGCGGGCACGCTATGGTGTCCTCCGCGTACTCTACATTGTTATGTTCCCGCTTTTCTTTTTTTGAACCGCTTAGCATGTGCCACAGATGGCCAAAATGTATCCAGAATTGGCAAGAATCGAGACAATTGACACTGAATTGGGCTAGAGGTAAGGAGCACACTGAGAAAAAACAATTGACGGCTCCAGAGTGTATATCTTGTAAACTGTCCTGCCTAGGTCCGCAGCAGAGCAATGGAACGCAGCGGTCACTAAGTCTTACTAAAGTCTGACGAAATGGTACCTCAAATGTCTGAGCCTGAAAGATGAGAACAATTGATGCTGGAATCAACTGAATCAGCAGGAATGAGGAAACGATAGTGAGCAAACGAACAATAGTGAAGTAAACAAATGTCAGTTCACTTTAGGTAGGCGAGTTTTTCACGTTACAAAGCGAGTATCTAACAGATTCTAAGAAATGTTGACATGATGAATGATTCATGATTATGGACATGCTGTCCCTAAATCTTTTAGCCAGACCCTAGCAGACCACGCCAGAGTTTCGCTGAAGGAGATAGCCTATGGGCCACAAGCTTAAATACGCTGTACATAACCTTATTTACAGTGGCGGTGATGTTCTCGAAGGAAGAACGGGTCAATCTTTTAGTTTCAGACCATAATCTGAACAATTCCACCAACCTAGAATCTGAATTTACAAATGAGGCTCACCTTCCTGACGAAGAAGTTTTGGCCTGTGCCACCGGACGTCAAAGGTGTCTGCCTAAAGTCCGTAGAAGCCATATAGAAGGTTCCATGAGAGAACTGACGAAGCGGTTTAGCGGAATGGTACAAATAACTCAGCGGAATGGTCTCAAATCAAGGCAAAATTGCAGGAATCTCTACAGATGAAGCTGGAATGAAGTCTACCGACAGCAGAAAGAAGCTTGAATCTAAGTTTCTGGTCGTGTTCTGGACACAACCAGACTACAGGGGGCTCCTGTTGGGAGTAAGCGGCTGCGCAACCTGAGATTTATCTACATTGCGTCTTCTGCTGGTGGTAGAAATTCAGGAATTCCGGTTCCACTGTTCAGACTACCCCTAGTCTGTTCTTGTGGAAGCATGGCGCTGACATTCCTACACATTACAGCACTACACGGGACATACCAGTAGCGTTCTTACTCTCCAGTGGATAACCGGAGGCGCAGCACACAAAATCTGAAAGAAGGAGGGCCGAATGATCAAGATCCCCTCACTCCTCACACTCTAAAACAGGTGCTCTCCGCTCTTGGTCTAGCGGATTGAGCATGCAGCTGCAGCGGCGTTAGCGGCAGTTTGGTCCCCTTTGGAAGAAGGGGAAAACAAAAAAACCTCCCCGCGAGACTCCGCAACGCCGGAGGTGAAGATGGGCACGGCGCCCATGGAGTTGGTCGAGCTCAGCGAGGCTGCTGAGGCGCGACCGCGCCACGAAGTTGTGGAGACTCTTTACAAGGCACTTTCTATTCCTTCACTGATGAAGCTTGAGACCGCAGGCGCAGCCACCCAGGTGGGTGTTCAAGAGCTGGGTAGGCAATGCCGGAGATATTGGTGGAGGTACCATCTATAGGGGCGCGAACCAACGACCCCTAGCTCGGGAGGTGCCATGCCTATCCACTATAGTGACGAAGGTCCTTACTACAATCCGGTGTTCGGCGGTGCAAAACCAGTTTCAGGCTGACCGCTCGGTACATGTACATGACAGAAAATGTAAATAAAACCTGAATGAACTCTGCCGTCCTAAGAAGCAAATGAATATGTAAGACCACCTTCACCTGCCTCCAAGGGACAGCCCAGTGGCGCTGATGCATCCCCGGCTGCAGGCGGTTGATTGGCCTACCACTGCCACACATAATGGCTGTGCCTGGGACAAAGTGGGAGATGGACCCTACTGGGGTTCGAACCAGCGACCCCGGCCCATTGACGAAGGCGTTTACCAACTAGAGTAGCACCGGCCATGCCAGTATTGTACAGTCGAAGTATAAAAACCGGCTTTGGGCGTACCGGAGATCAGGCATCAGGCATCTGTAGATGCTCCGTGCTTCCCGCACGTGGCCACTGCACGCAACCTGGGCCCTACTGACAATCACCTCAGAAAGGCCACAAACAGGCAGGAAGGGGGGTGACAAAACCGTCACCTCTGAGCTGTCTTTTGAACCATATTCATGGCGACCCGGTCCGTGCGTACGAAGCTACGGAGCAGGCAGGGCACTCCTATCGACCCCTACAACCACCGGCCGGGAACCAAGTGCGCTGCCCAACTTGACTGACGAGGTGTATACCGATAAGTGGAGAACGAAGTTCAAAACCTCTCCTCGGTTACCGGATTAGTACGTGAAACCTCCAACTTTTGGTTATCAGCTCAGATCTTCGCCTGTCGGCTCGAACTGGACTTTTAAGGGCCAAGAGAGTTAGTGCCCCTTCTCCGGCAACACATGGCGGCTTCAGTTGCACAAGTCCAATGTAGGCCGACTTTGTCACTCATGAGGCCAAAGTCATCCCTCACCCGAAACACCTCAGAATGAATCCTCAAAAATACACAAAAACGTGTCTCGAGACTGCAACACACCTGGTGTACTATGTGGCAGCACAGTCAACCCAAAGGGGACGTAATTGGGCCTGATGTACCAGGAAATTGGAATTTAGATCGGAATTGGATAACACGGATGTGAATGAGTAATGTACAAAGATGAGCTCAGAATGTCTCGGAATATGGAGGAACAACCAGCTGGTTCAACGCTGCAGGCTTGCGGCCACCGCGGAATCTGTCGGGCCATCTTGGCTCACACACCGAAGGCCCATCATTGCCCTCATGTGCACGTTTCCGAGGGGGCGTGGTGCTTCCTGTTGCACGGCAACTTGAGAGCCGGATTTCGTGCAAAATGGGTTGGAATCAGTGGCGGAGGAACTGGATCTCCGTCCACCACGAGGCTTTTGCTCCGTCCTTTTCAATTACGCGGTCCTGCTTGCTCAGACAGTCAGTAAATAAAACCTGAATCTCAGGATGAGCTGGCAGGTAATTTCTGAAGCCTGTGGTATAGCCATGTAAAAAGGAGGAGGGAGGTTGGCAAGTGTTTTCAGACTCAGGGGAACCCTTGTACTTGACGAGAAACCGCCAGTTACCCTCATCATCCTTAGAATGGTCGACAAGGCGTGCCACCTCGTAATTACCACCTTCAATCCTGCTTTCGGAAAGCCATTTGGGGGTCCAGAAAAGGCCTTTGACCCTGCCCTTCAGACTCGGAATCTCAGGCTTTAGCCCGTCTCATCTCACCTCCAACTCCCGATTCACATCCACACGCACCTCAAAACTGTTCTCCCTGACTCTACACACAATTTCTAAGGAACCTTCCTACAGGGAGAGGAGCTTGGAGTCTCCATCCCCGGTGATTTCGCTCTTGCGGAGCCAAACACGGTCTCGTTTTTCGAGATCTTGTGGTTCCTTTCTGCCTTGGTTGGCAATGCTCAACGTATCTGCCTGAAATTTCTCAACGAGGCGCTTCGCCTCTTGTTCACCAGCCTGAATGTCGTCCAAAAATGCTGATGCATCCTTACATTCCTGTGGATGATCGTACTGGAGGTTCCACCAGCACTTGTTTCGACCGAAAACAAGGTGATTGGGCGAGCACCCATGGTACAACTCTTTGTTGTGGCACCGGCGGAGCAGGACGAGAAGGATCTCAAGCCAATGGACACCCTTGTCACTGGCGAGTTCCTTTCGCAGCATATTGATTATGGTTTTCCCTGCTCGTTCGGCCGGCAATGCCCTGTGCTGGTGGTCGTCACATCGAAGATGATGGATTCCTAACCGAGCACAAAGGATTCTCACCACTCAGAAGTATATGCACTGCCTGAATCAGTTAAAATCTCAGAGCGAACATCCAAGCACCCCATCCAAGTCTGGGCACACCATTTGGTGGCGGCTTTGCCAGTCATGGCATTCACGTTGCAAGGCAAGACATGAATGTACCCTGAGTGTCTACATTGAATTAATAACACACCACTGATTTTTTTGTTTGTCCAATGTCTTTCCTCTCCCACCAGGTCACCGAGGTAGAAGAAATCAGAGGTGACTCGGTCAAAGAGTCGCCTGGGTACGGAATGCGGCCTCAGATAGTCCTTAGGCTTGGCCGTAGCAGGCACCGCCACTGCGCATTGGGCACATGATGAGGCCACTTTCATGCAGTGGGCGTGCAATCGAGCTCCAAAGAGACCATGTTTAAATGATTTCCAGAGTTAGGCGCCATGGGAGTGAGGAGTCTCCCATCTGTGCCACCAATTCACAACTCTGGACGCCAATCTGTCAGGCACAGAAATTTTTGCATTCATCCACAGTTTCCCGTTGTCCAAGAAATGTTCGGAATAAATTCCGTCCTCAAATGCGGACTTTGAAGTCAAATGTTCGTAGATTTTTTGAAACATATTGTCGGATGTCCATTTCTTTGACCAATCCTTCGTGATCAGGGAGTCCTTGCAGATCGCCTGGGCTGGTGCCACAGGTTTTCGACCCAAGGGATGGACACATCTGAATCGAACCACAGGATTTTGCGGTTTAACGGAGGGGGGGGGTGGACTCTCCAGGTTTAACTACTCTGTGGGTGTCGAAACACACACTGCAGAGCATTGGACAGGGGAATGTGGGGGATGATCCTCCACTGTGATATCGTGGCAGGGCAATCGACCCTGCCGGACCGAACACTGTAGACAGTGGCGCTCAATCAACTGCCGTTCCTCAATATCCCACTCAATTACTAACCCACTGTCTTGTTCAGTCCCATGCATGTTCGTCGACAGGCACGCTTTGGAAGCAGTATAGGCCTATCTGCTTAAAGCATCAGCGACAGCGTTGTACTTGCCTGGAAGGTAAGCCACATGAAGATCGAAAAAGCTCAACAACTCGTGCCATGTAGCACGCCGTCCAGCAGGACCTGACACAGTGCTGACATGTTCTATGGACCAATACTTAAGAGAGCGATGATCCGTCAGAACTTCCACTCTGTTCGTGCCTACCCACCATTGGTAATTTTTTGAGGCACAGATGATTGCATAGGTCTCCTGCTCACGGGGGGACCACTGCATTTGTCGGGGAGAAAGGTTCCTCGACAGGAATGCAAGCGGATAATGAGCCCCGGTTTCTAAATCTTCTTGTTCTAACACTGCCCCAACCGCATACTTACTAGCATCAGTCCTAATGTAGAAAGGGCAATCGAATTTGGGAACATGCAAAGTGGCGACTTCGCAAAGGGCGGCTTTTAATTGTACAAATGCCTCATCGCACCCGTCGGTCTGTACTTGCACCTTGCAGCCTGCACGGCCAGCCTCCCTACCGACTTTGAGTAGTTCAGTAAGGGGGGCGGCGTACTTGGCGTAATTGTTGACGAAAGTATGGTAAAAATTACAACAGCCAAGGAATCCATGAAGGGCCGAAATGGTCTCAGGGCGCTTCCGCTTCTGATTGCGAGGAGCTTCCCTGGAGTCGGCTGGCGTGTCCCATTTTGCAGCAAACTGCCGCGGAATTCGACACTTTCCAAAAATAATTTACTCTTCTTGGGACCGCAGGTGAGCTGATTTTTATCCAGAATGTCGAGGACAATATTCAACTGTTTCTCATGCAGGTTCACAAGCTCCTGTTCTGTTAAACCGTTGCCCACAGTGGCGATGATTATGTCGTCAATATATACCGAAACAAATTCCGAAAAATCCGGTTGCTCTGAAAACAAGACTTCTTCCATCATTTGTCTGAAAACACTGGGACCATTCTTCAAGCCCATGAGCATGACCGTCCAATGAACAGGACCCCCTGGACTGCACATACACGTCAGGGGTCTAGGTGACTTCGCCAGAGTCATCTGGTGAAAGCCATGCCTTAAATCTAGGACTGGCAATAGTTTACCCTTGGATCCTTTTACAATTTCCCCCTCAATGAGGGGCAAAGGGTGAGAATCAGCCTTAGTTTCCGCATTTATATTACGAAAATCAACCACCATGCGCCAACCATCAATAGAGTTCTGATCTGCTGGGGGCGGTTTAGGCACGGTGAAGGGTGCACAACACCACTCGGAGGGGATGCACGCCTCCAACCAGCAGAATACTCGCAGATTTCTCTGGATGATGTTGCGACAAATTTCGTGCTTTTTGCCATGACGTTCCTATGGTCGCTGCTTTTTTGGTTTTGCTCCCTCCTTCAGCTCGATGAACGCCTTTCTGTGAAGGCCACGCACAGGAGAGTTGTTAACAAGGTTACCAGACAGAGTGGTGTCCTTCCGTTGGACGAAAATCTTTTCCCCTTGGTCATCGCAAAGTTGACTTTCAACCTGCTCAACAGCCACCACCGTAGGGCATATTTTTGCCAGATCTCGTAAACCGGCGGGCAACCGACCTTGTTTTATCGACTGAAACAGGGAGTGATCAACTCCCTCATTGCGGGTATGTCGTGGATGCTGGAACCTGCTGAGCATCCTCCACATTCTCACAGACATAGGGGTCCAAAAAGGTTTCCACCTTGCGTATTTCATAAAATTGTCTGAATTTGACCTTTTTTCGGAATTTTTTTCCTCTGGCCAGGTGGTAGATGCTTGCTGGATCTGATCGCATTGGGCTCTGGCTACAATCAGATGTTCCAGAATCCAGGCTAGGCACCGTATCATCTCTTTCCAGAAAATGGGCAAAATTCGAATCTGACTCAGTACCATGGTCAAGACCTGATTCTGACCCATGGTCCGGTGTGCAGGATCTGTCAGAGATGAGACCTCTGTTGACCAGGAATGCCACGGTAGGCCACGAGCGCTGTCGCAAGGGACCCGTGTCCTCCCTGGCGTACAGTTTGACGTCCTGGGGGAGGCGAATGGTGTCGACAGTCATGGCCAAAACATCCTCTCACCAGGGTTTCCAATCTCAAAGTGGTACTACGAGGATGGGCTGAGTACGATCTTCCTTGAGTTTCTGAAGGACCTCTCCCAGAAGATGGAAAGGGGGGTTTATCCACAGTCTTTTGTCCCGCTTTACTGCCCATGCATCGTCAGCCAAGCGCTAGAAACGCCTGTTTAACTCGTACCAAAAGGCATCCTTGGCGGGCACGAAATTGTCGTTCTCCAAAAAATAAGAACATATATAATCACGCCACTTATCCACAACGCGGTAGTTGGAAGACTTCCAATTGCGCGGTTTGGGTCGCTGAGTGTCCCTTCTTCGCTCCTGCAGCAAGATGCTGTAGGATGCAGTAGCGCTTACCTCACTAATCCCTTCATCCACACCAAAAACTGTGTTCAGGTCGGTAGGTAGGTATCTTCGGGTGCTCGGGATGCCTCCGTTGACGATGCAGGAAGAAGGTCCTACCAAGGGGGCGTCCTGTCCCTCCCACTGCCCTATGTCAGGTGCCTCTTAAGCCGCCCCCGCAGGTGCTTTGGAAGGCAGTGTCGCGGCCACCCGGTCCAGGTGTCCCAGGTGGGAGGCCGTTCCCACATGTGTCCATGGGTAGGGCCACATATCCTCTCCTTTGGGCGGTAGCTCTGGGGGGCTGCCCAGCCGTTTGGAGTATCTCTCACCACAAGGGGTATTGCTCCCGCTAAACTACGGTATGACCGCCTCACCCTTGTGGCTTGAGTTGCGGGGCCTCTCTGCTTGGCAGGCGACCCCCTCCTGGACTGTGTACCGGCTTGCCTGTCACGGGTTGCTTCCATGGCTCCGGGTGACGTTTGCCATGGTCCCCGATGCAGCCTGGCAGGGCTCGGACCAGCGGCTTTGGGTTACGGCCCCTGCTGCTGGCCCGTCGGGTCGGCTGGGTCGTCCCAGTGTGGCCGACCCAAGGGGTGTTGGCTCTTTCCTGTCCCTCGGCCGCCCTTCGCGTGCACGTGTGTACGGTGTCCTGGGACACCTGGCTCCTGTTCACCGGTGTGCCCGCTCGGTGTGTTGCTTTGCGTGTGCCGTGTCCTGGGCCACTTGGCTGCTGTTCACCGGTGTGCCCGCTCGGTGTGTTGTGTTGCGTGTGTGGTCTCCTGGGCCACTTGGCTCCTGTTCACCGGTGTGCCCCCTCGTTGTGTTGCTTTTCTTGTGCGGTGTCCTGGGCCACTTGGCTCCTGTTCGCTGTTGTGCCCGCTCCGTGTGTTGTGTGGCGTGTGCGGTGTCGTGGGCCACTTGGCTCCTGTTCATCGGTGTGCCCGCTCGGTGTGTTGTGTTGCGTGTGCGGTGTCCTGTGCCACTTGGCTCCTGTTCACCGGTGTGCCCGCTCGGTGCGTTGCTTTGGGTGTGCGCTGTCCTGGGCCACTTGGCTCCTGTTCACCGCTGTGCCCGCTTGGTGTGTTGCTTTCCGTCTGCGGTGTCCTGGGCCACTTGGCTCCTGTTCCCCGGTGTGCCCGCGTGGTTTTCTGTGTTGCGTGTGCGGTGTCCCGAGCCACTTGGCTCCTGTTGAGCGGTGTGCCGGCTCTGTGTCTTTGTGTTGTGTGTGCCGTGTCCTGGGCCACTTGGCTCCTGTTCACCGGTGTGCGCGCTCCGTCCTTTGCTTTGCTTGTGCGGTGTCCTGGGCCACTTGGCTCGTGTTCACCGGTGTGCCCGCTCTGTGTGCTGTGTGGCGTTTGCGGTGTCGTGGGCCACTTGGCTCCTGTTCACCGGCGTGCCCGCTCGGTGTGTTGTGTTGCCTGTGCGGTGTCCTGGGCCACTTGGCTGCTGTTCACCGTTGTGCCCGCCCGATGTGTTGTGTTGCGTGTGCAGTGTCCTGTGCCACTTGGCTCCTGTTCACCGGTGTGCCCGCTCAGTGCGTTGCTTTGGGTGTGGGGTGTCCTGGGCCAGTTGGCTCCTGTTCACCGGTGTGCCCGCTCGGTGCGTTGCTTTCCGCTGCGGTGTCCAGGGCCACTTGGCTCCTGTTCAACGGTGCGCCCGCGTGGTTTTTTGTGTTGCTTGTGCGGTGTCCTGAGCCACTTGGCTCCTGTTCAGCGGTGTTCCCGCTCTGTGTGTTGTGTTGTGTGTGCGGTGTCCTGGGCCACGTGGCTCCTGTTCACCGATGTGCAAGCTCCGTCCGTTGCTTTGCTTGTGCGGTGTCCTGGGCCACTTGGCTCCTGTTCCCCGGTGTGCCCGCTCGGTGTGTTGTGTTGCTTTTGCGGCGTCGTGGGCCACTTGGCTCCTGTTCATCGGTGTGCGCCCTCTGTCCTTTGCTTTGCTCTTGCGGTGTCCTGGGCCACTTGACTCCTGTTCACCAGTGTGCTGGCTCGGTGTGTTGTATTGCGTGTGTGGTGTCCTCAGCCACTTGGCTTCTGTTCACCGGTGTGTTGGCTCCGTGTGTTGCTTTGTGTGTGCTGTGTCCTGGGCCACTTGGCTCCTGTTCATTGGTGTGCCGGCTTGGTGTGTAGTGTTGGGTGTGGGGTGTCCTTGGCCACTTTGCTCCTGTTCACCGATGTGCTCGCTCGGTGTGTTGTGCCGTGGGTTGCGTGTGCGGGGTGTCGCTGCGGGGCGCACACTCAGTCCATCCGAACGGCGGCTGTTGGTAGCCTGCAGGGGCTGGGTACCCTCCGGGCGCGCACTCGTCCATCCGGACGGCGGCTGTTTCGTAGTTTGCAGGGGCTGGGTACACTGCCGGGGCGCACTCGTCCGTCCAGATTGCGGCTGTTCGTAGCCGGCAGGGGCTCGGTACTCTCCGAGCGCGCACTCGTCCATCCGGACGGCAGCTGTTCGTAGCCGGCAGGTGCTGGGTACCCTGCGGGCGCGCACTCGTCCATCCGGACGGCGGCTGATTCGTAGCCGGCAGGGGCTGGGTTCGCTTCCGGGCGCGCACTCGTCCGTGCGGACGGCGGCCATTCGTAGCCGGCAGGGGCTGGGTACCCTCAGGGCGCGCACTCATCCATCCGGATGGCGGCTGGTGTTCCTTGGCACCTTTTCTCGTGCCGTGGTTCGTTGCGTGTTGTGCGCGCTCTCCGGGTTTGCGGCACCCGGCGGCCGTTGTTGCTTGGCACCTGTCCGTGTGCCTCGGTTGTGGCCGGCAGCATGCCTCTCTGGCGTGCCTCGTAGCCCCGCGTGGTGCGCCGCGCCTTGTGCGGTCGGCTCGCCCTCGGTGCTCCAGTCGGCTTTACCGACGCCGTGGTGCCTTTCCCCACCCCGGAGGTTTGCGGCCTCGGCTTTACTGGGTGGCTGCACGAGGCACGCGGAGGCCGGCCAAGAGCCGGGCTCATTGTGCCAGCCGCTGGCCCCCACCGAGGCGGGGGCGCTTGGCTGGCTCCGCGCCGTACCCGTTCGGCGCCCCGCGAGGGCATTGTCCTTGGCGGGTCCCTCCGGCGTCGGTCTTTGGCTGCGTGCGCTGCGGTGGTTGGCGTGTGCGGACCCGGTCACTAACGCGTGCGGTTTCCCGTACCGTCCGTCGTTCGAAGGGGGACTCGGCCGGTGCACCGGGGCTGTTTTGTGTGGACGCCGTGTCAACTCCCTCTTGCGGGTATGTCGTGCATGCCCGAACCTGCCGAGCATCCTCCACATACTCACAGACAAAGGGGTCCAAAAAGGTTTCCAACTTTCATTTTTCATAAAATTGTCTGAATTTGACCTTTCTTCAGAACTTTTTTCCTCTGACCAGGTGGGAGATGCTTGCTGGATCTGATCTTATTGGGATCTGGCTACAATCAGACGTTCAAAGACAGGTTAGGCACCGTATCATGTCTTTCCAGAAAATGGGAAAAATTTGAATCTGACTCAGTACCATGGTCAAGACCTGATTCTGACCCATGATCCGGTGTGCAGGATCTGTCAGAGATGAGACCCCCGTTGACCAGGAATGCGACGGTAGGCCACGGGCGCTGTCGCAAAGGACCAGTGTCCTCTCTGGCGTACATTTTGACGTCGTGGGGGAGGCGAATGGTGTCGAAAGTCATGGCCAAAACATCCTTCCACCAGGGTTTCCAATCCCAAAGTGGTACTACGAGGATGTGCTGAGTACAATCTTCCTTGAGTTTCTGAAGAACCTCTCCCAGAAGCTGGAAAGGGGGGTTTATCCACAGTCTCTTGTCCCACTTTACTGCCCATGCATCGTCAGTCAAGCGCTCGAAACGCTTGTTGAACTCGTACCAAAAGGCATCCTTGGCGGGCACGAAATTGTGGTTCTCCAAAAAATAAGAACATATATAATCACGTGTCTTATCCACAACGCGGTAGTTGTAAGACTTCCAATTGCGCGGTTTGGGTCGCTGAGTGTCCCTTCGACCCTCCTGCAGCAAGATGCTGTAGGATGCAGTAGCGCTTACCTCACTAATCCCTTCATCCACACCAAAAACTGTGTTCACCTTCCTACTCAAAAAATCTTTTGCACTTCGGTACCCAGAGTGCAAGAAGCGAAAGCCGGGACCTTCCGTGTCCCCTGACTCCAAAATAAAGCAACTTCTGTGTCCTACAGGGGCCACTTCGGCACTCGCTTTTTCTGTGTCCCTCTGGAGCTGTCAGGACAAGAAGAATATGGTCTACGCGACGTGAACTGGTCTTATGCAACTGAAAACCATCAGTTGGTGCGACCCATCTTGAAAAACGGACTGGTCGCCCCGCAGGTAGACCTGAATGAAGATCAGGTTGAATGGTTCGCGAGTAAGGAGCAGCATATGATGCAACTCTACCGTTCGCGATATCTCAATAACGCCTATCGCTTCTACTAGAGATCCATGGGGTTGTGCTATGTTAGCCCCCCCTTCTCCCAACGCGCTAGGGTGTTGACCAAAGTTGCCTTTGAAGGAGAGAGAGTTCTGCATGGACCCCGGACTGGGGTACCACAGGGGAACATGCCTATTTGAGGCGTCTGTTGGGCCGTATGGCCGTGAGAAGAACTGAACTCCCCAACGGCCCCTTTGACATTCCTGAAGACTCTCAGGAGACCATGCCTGCCCCTGAGTGGGAAAATGTCTTGTCCATCTTTGATGGCTCTCTGAACCCCGCACCGGTGAGTGACCTTCACAAGGAAGTACTCAAAGAATTTATGGCCAAAAAAGGAGGGCATACCCTCTGGGATCTGAATAAAAGATCCGAGAACTCTTCCGTCGTCACTACGAGTGGTGAGTGCTTCGATGAGCAGGAGATCCTAGCAGTCCACACTCCCGTGGCTGACGTGACGAACACCTAAGTCAGATTGCTAGGTCAATACCGCCGGTAGACCCGGAGGTGTTGACAGTGAAGCACAGCGGCTTTGTGGCGCAGATGCTAATGGCACAAGTGGATCTTGGTAAGTCCACCCCTGACCGGTCTCATGCGCACGGCGTGCTTTCTATGCGGACTACAGATAGTCCCACAGCTCAGGTACCTGGCGCCAAACCCTCACCCAACAACATGCCAGTCTCCCGGTATGACTTGCAAGACCTTCAACAGGTCCTATGGGCTCAGGGTGAGGGTATCGAGCGACGGACCCGCCTGGACCTCCTCAAGAGGACCTGGAAAACGTCCATATGGACTGAGGAGGATGACAAAGAAATGACTCTCCTCGATCCTGAGATACCCCTGGTATACTCCCTTCACTATGTCCGTCAGGGGCGCCAGGACCCGCAGGACGAACTGCCCCCTCAACCTATAGGGTGTATGAAGAAACAGGAAAAAGGGAAGAGCAACCTCCATGCTGAGGAGAGTTTTGCTGAAAAGCTGGCGAGCATGAACCTTGACCCTCGTCGCAGTAAGCTCATCCAGAAATACCAGGAGGTTTTTGCAGCATTGCCCCCAGCACTGTCTTGTAAAAAACTGCTCAAGAGGGACCTCAAACTCAAACCAGAGTTTGAAGGGTCTGTGGTAGAATGGCGTCCGTACCCCGCCCAACAAGACCAAGTCGACGAGACTGAGAGCCACATCGAAGAATATATAGATGCTGGCCTGGTCGAGGATTATAAACACGGGGGCCATCCCCGCCATTGTAGCCCTTGTTTCCTTGTGGCTAAACCTGGCTCCACTGCTATGCGCTTGGTTGTTGACTGCAGTGAGGTCAATCAGAAGAACTAAAAGCACTTCGGGAGCATCCGGAATATGGAGAACACCTTGAAGGAATTGCCAACTGCGGATTCAAGACTAAGATGGACAAGCGCAGTGGCTTTTGGCAGGTAGACCTGAACCGGGAAGCCGAGGAACTGGCTGTCTTTGTAACCCCTAAGGGCTGTGTCTTCGCCTGGATGGTCATGCCCTTCCGTGTCCCAAATACCTCTGCACTCTTTCAGGAGCTGATCAACAAAATGCTATATTGATGCGTATGGGAGTCTGCCCCTATGCTATGATCAGGATGCAGGACAGCTTCAGGCCTACGACTGCAGACAGCGATTTTCCTGCTGTCTGTCATTTCTTCTAACCTAATTCTCTGTGTTTTGAACCCTTAAATCTCTGTGGGTAACCCTGGAGTTGGGCGCCGTCAACGCACGCCCCAGAGATTGACGAGTTCTTGTTTCCTGATTTTTTGAGATTCTAAAAGTTCTCTCTGTTGCTATCCAAGTTTTAGAATGGTGTAAAGGGTATGGTGCCATGTTGGCCCGTGCCGGCGCTCGGTAAATTTCGAAGTTTGACTGGAGTTCGGAATTTTGTGTAAAATGTACTGAGCGCCTTTTTCCGAAAGTTACGCCCGCAATGCAGAGTATGACGGTCGAGGTACTCGTAGGTGTGCAGGGCCATCGGAGGAGAGCTCAGGAAAAACGCCCACGTCGCTTTGGGGTGGGACAATTTTACTTGAGCCACAATGTCTCCCTTTCTTTGTTTTACCACGCCTGCCACCCCCAGAGCGGGTTTTGACCCCACGATCCTGCAGAGGTCGACACGTAGTATAGTGGAGCGCTGACCTGCAGTGTCAGTTTTTTTCTTGTGTAGCTCCAGCGTCTGATGGTGGCAACACTGCCACCTGTGTATTGAGAATTTTGCTTTTCTGTTTATTTGCATGATTTGCATGATTTTGCACCGTGAAGGGCAGGTCAGGGGCAGGACTGACGCAGTCACTTTCTGTAAGGGTCTGGAATGGCCAAGCGTGGCCTGCAATCCTTTGGTCAAGCACGTGAGTTCCAGATATTGAAACCAGAGGTGTCAGAAATTACCTAGGACAACCGACCGGTGAAAACAGGTGTGTATACCAAGGGGAACTTCAGCAAGCAAGCAACGAACAACGAATTCTACAGGGACAGTGCAGTGCACTATGGTTGTCTGTTGTTCGGTTCGGTTCGGATTCCATTGGGCTGCACTGTTCTATATTTCAGCGATTTCAGCAAATTCAGCAATTTTGTGTATGATTTCAGGAGGATTCTGAATTTATGCTTTTCATAAGCCATACGATGGAGGACTTAACATTTCTGGTTCCTACCAGGCCTGCTGTGTGTGCGCGCGCCCTTCGTGTGTTCCTGGTGGTGTGCGTGTGCTTTCTGTTCCTCAATGCAGGCCGATCATCTCAAAATTCTTCCCAACGGGTGCTAATAGTGTTCGACCCATCCTGTGGCGGAAATGGATGCGAATCAGAAGCGAGGGCCACTCCAGTCGATGGTCTGAAGCCTGGAATTCAGATCTGCCTAAACCCTGGTGTGGCGCCTCCGCCTACACCGGCAGGCCCCGTAAAAAGGGATTGGTACACGTTAATGGGCCCATTTGCAGTTGCCACGCCTACGTGTATGGGGGATCACGAGTCCCAAGAAGCTGGAAAAGCCCCAGTGGAAGAAGAGTTGAAGTGGAGGTGGCTGAGGTAGGCGCACCGGGCAGGAGGAAAGTAACTCGGTCGTTGCTGCACCATGAATGTCTTCTGTTTTTCTTTGTTGTCCTTTGTTTGCCTAGCGTGGGAGTCATAGTAAATTAATCTTTGGACATGGTGAGTGTGAAACATGTTCTGTGCACGTGCAGTGGGTGAACATGTTAAAGGTGGAGAATTGCACCTATGCCCTGGTTACTAACCTCTTGTATGCGACTTTACTCTATGGATCTCCAAGACCTGTCTTAATCATGATTTCTTATCATTGGTCAAACACGGTTGGGGATCCATTATCCCTCCCCTGTCAGCATGCACTAGGGGATGAGTTCAGCTAACATGGCAATTGAGTAGAGGAAGAACCTTCGATCAAGGTTGTGGATTCTCACTTCAAGTGCATGCATGCTCTCATGGGTCATGGCTAGGCAAAATTATCTGTGCATATGCATGCTCTCATGGGTCATGACTAGGCTACGCTCTCTGGATTGGGTTTTGGTGAGGTTATCTCTCTCACGGATTGGTTAGGTTTTTTCTGTCCCGGGCATGGATTGGTGAGGGTCGTTCTCTCACAGCATGGACTGGGCCGGGGCCATGTCTCTCAAGACCTGGATTGGGGCGGGACTATCTCTCTTTGCGGCGCGACTATCACTCCTTGAGATAGGTCAATCTCATCATGGATGTGCTCTCATTGGACCCCGAACATCTCTCCATGTGCACTCTCTCTCCTGGCCGGGTCTCGATCTCTTCATGTGACCTGGGGCCTCTTCTTACCCAAGCACTCTTGCCCCATGTCTTTCTAAGTAGCAAGCATTGAATTGGTTTGTTGTCACACGAACATGCAGATTGGCAATATTGATTTCACATGTCCATGTGCGGATGGTTTCTAATGCACATGATGATTTGTGTTTGCTAATGCCTTCGGTTCCCAAGCAATTAGGCACGAGGTGATGGGACTGAGTGGCATGGCCAAGCATTTGGGAGCATGAGGTGTATGTCGTGTGTTGGCTTTGCACTTTATACATGCCTTAGGTTCACGACACTCTAACCGCAGGGAGCCCAGCAATTGGTATGTAGCATAGACTAAACAGGTAGAGTTTGGTGGGTTGGCCCTTCTGGATGCCTTGTTCGCGAGCAGCAAGTAAACCCGCCAGGTGTATGCAATTGCTGGCCATTGTGTATGTTACTGGTGATTGATAGGCACCCGCCGTCCGCCTTTTGGCAGGGAAATACACTTTGTTGTACTTCTGGGACCCGTGCAGTAAATGAGCCTGAGGAGGCCATTCCGCCTGAACAACTCCTTCAGCTTCAGCACCCTGGCACTGTTGATCGTCTGGCTCTGCCCATACTTCATCTGGGTGTCGAACTTCACTTGGAGGATGTGGACATCTTCGGTGGATTTCACCCATTTTGCAACTTCGTCCGGTGCTCTCTCCCAGTCCGTGGTGGCGCTCGGCAGAGGTATCAAATCATGTTCCGGTAATGCATCTCGTGGAGGCATGGGTTTCACTTGCAGCTGCAGTGTTGTCATGCTATCCCCCATGGCCCACACTGTGTCCTTTCTTTCCTCAATTTTGCGTCTGCGCTGCCTCACCATCCTCTTGATATCTCGTTGCCTCTGCTTCTTCTTGTTTTTAGCATCGTCCTCGTCGTCATCCCCATCCTGGTCTCCGTCGCTACCACAGTCCGTGCTCTCGGCCGATGAGCGAGTTGCTCCCATCTGCTGATCATCATCGACGGGGTCCCCCTCGGGCGCTGACACATCCGACAGAGTGAGGTCAGCATTGTCAGGGGCATCGTCACTAAGTGCAGCGTTGGCAGCAGTGTTCGATGCAGTGGCAGCACTCTCTTCTGCAGCGGGTATGTGGACCCCAGGCATTTCCGGGTCATCCTTGGTGGGGGATTTCTCCAGTGACTGGGATACCAGCAGCGTGTCCCCCAAGGCCTAGTTGGTGTCACCCTTGAGTGGTGAAAAGGGCTACAACGGGAATACCGTGGAGTTCAGGTGCCAATGAGGTGCACGGCAGTTTGGAGCCAAAATAGGGGTAAAAGGCGACGAAAAACAGCCAAAACTACAGTCACCGACAGGCAATACCACGGGGTGTTTGGCAGATCTGAGATTTCTTTCTACACACGTGCGCAAGCGAAGACCCTGGAGGGGGACTGCGCAATGTCAGCCACTCCAACCGTTCACTAAAAGCTGTTGGCATGCTCCTGAAATCCGAACATTCCAGAATGCATGTGCTGGCGGAACTGCATTTGGTTTGTAGTATCATGGATGGCTAAGTATTTCAGGCAATGGGGACAATGAAAAAACAGAAACTTCAAATTTGGTTGTCGTCTTTGGAATAACCGGTAATAGTATACATATAACTGTAATGTTCCCACCTCTGGGAGGGTAAACTGAAAACTATGGTTCCCGGGATTCGAACCGTGATGCAGATGAGGGGGTAAAATGAGGGCCCTGTGCGTTACCGCCGGACCAAGTAATTCTCCATGCGTGTACAGGTACATGGAGGAGGACACGACAGCCCTCCTTTCGCCAAAATCGGTGAAACCTTTTTAGGCAAAGTCGTTCAGCAAAATATGAGAAGGAAACGCGGTATGCTCATCCCTCATTGCCAGCATCGTCAACAAGTACGGCAGCATTGCGGCGTGCACGCTTCCTGCTCACGTTTCGTCTCTCCATGGTTCTTTTTAGAACCCGGAAGCGGTCCCCAAAGCGCTTGAAAAAATGGTCCCACCGGCCACGCGCCTCCTGTTGCACCCCTGCCTGTACAGCGAGTCCTTGAACTTCCCTTGGCAGTACGTCTGGGACTGATTTCTTCGCTGGGGCAAAGAATAATGTGAGCACGGCATTTAGCGCCGTCATCTGCAGGTTGGCGCTGTCAGAGCCGTCAGCAAAGTCACCAGGGAACACAAACGCGGGTGGCCACACATAGGTCCTTGTACCCGTCCACTACCCTTTTATCAGACCGAAGAAGGGCACTTTGTCTTCTTGGATGAGTCGAAGGAGACGCTGCAAGCGGCTGGCAATCTCGAGTGAGGCGCGGGCTCAGAGATGCACAGGGGTTCATCCCGGACGCGTGGATGTACACAGACTCTGCCCTTCGGTTTTCCAGTCTTTGACCGATGGCACAGCCTTATCTCTCGTTGTGATTCAAGAGCGCTGGCGTTCTGTTCCCGAATGAAATAAGAAGATAGGTAAAAGAAGACGAAAAACGTTCCCAATAGCTGCCCGCACGTCCCTGAGCAGATATGGCCACCCCCCGGGTAACCCACGTGCCCGCGCAGCCGAGACAACGCCGCCACGCCAGCACCAGCACGCACGGATCACCAGGGAAAACGCGCGCGCACGCCCGATGCCCGAACCTACACCCTCGTTCTCGCTACTTACAGGATCCAGCATCATACGCCCGGCCCCGAGGCCCAGGACCCTCCGCCGTCTCCCACAGCCCTCTCCTCCGCCTCCGACTCCACAACCTCCACCACCACGACCACCTCATCCACCACCACCACCACGTCCTCATCCAGCACTCCACCCCCCAGGCCGCGGGGGACACCTCCCAAACGGGCCTCCAAACCCGCCCCCACCGCGAGCAGCCCCGCCGCCGCCAAGGCCCACGCCCCGACGAAGCCCACACCCACGACCCAGCCGACGCCCAAGACCGCCGCCAAACGGCCACCCTAACCCAAGGGTCAACCCGCAGCCAAGCCCAAACCCAAGCCCAAACCCGGCGCCACGACCGCAGCGCGAGCCCGGCCCCCTGAGGACGTCCTCTACGACATCCGGCCCCAGCCGTCCCAGGCCCGAAGGCAGCAGCGCCCAGCGCGGCGCCCCCCCACCGTCACCGACGCCACCGCCACCACCTTCATGGCGGACCGCGCCGCGGCCGAAGCGCGACGCACCTCGTCCCGCCACCTCTCAAAGCCCGCACCCCAGGCCCACGGACCGCTCCCGACCAAGCCAGAACAACGCCAGGGTCCACCAGCAGCGTCCCCGCCCCCCTACCCGCCCTCGATGACAGCCCACATGCAACGCATGCCCCACTATGGCCGCCGCCGCGAATCCCCGCCCAACCCCGAGGCGGAGACCGTACGCGCACACCCGCGGCTCCACATCCGCGTGCACCCCCACTCCCCACGCACTCCCACGGAACCGGACTACGAGGAATCCCCCAGGCCCGCCACCGCCGCCGGTCCCCACGACCACGTCACACCCACCCACGCCCACTCCTCCGCCCAAGACCGCAGGCCCGCCCAGGAACGATGGTGGCAGCGCTGGACCCTCACGCAGCTCTGGGAGCTGCAGAAGTGGGCCCGGGGAGAGCCCACCCTCGAGGGCCTGGTCCATCGGCCCCGCAAGGGGTCGTTGGAGAACTGCCGCCTCTGGCCGGCGGGGGGGTGGATGCCGCAGGCCGCATGGGGAGCCATGCTGGCCGATGCGCTCCACCCCCTGGGAGTCCACCCCCGCAACCTCCCCGCGCCCCAGGACCACCCGTATGTCCTCAGGCGCCTGCGGGAGACCCTCCAGGAAACGCAGCGAGACGGCATCCGCCTGTGGGACATCACCCAAAGCCCAGCCCCGCACGCACACACCCCCTCACCACCCCACAAGCGTCGGCGCACCGACACCGGCGACACCCACAGCACCCCAGGAGCCCTGCGCGCCACACAACACGACGCGCCTGACCCCCCGGCCAGCAGCGCCGCCATCTAACCCCGTTACCCAGCAAACCACCACCACGGGGCGCCACGCCAGGCCCCGCCCAGAAGTCACCAAACGAACCGGACGCCGAAGGAAGCCAACACACACGACAACGAGCACCACTACGCCCAAAGACGCCGAACCCAGGCCCGCTACCGTGGGCTCCTCTCCACCCACCTATGATTTTAGCAGCTGTTTTTTCCCAAAATTCAAAATCATGCATTTTCAGAACCGCGATATCAAACTGTACACAGTAGTACTGTTGTTTTTATGTTTTCTCAAATTTTTATTAAAATTATGCTGTCGCTGAAGCTGGAGCCGCAGATAAACTGTCAGTAACTGCCGCGTACGCGAGTTTCAGATTCCCGACCGCCGTGCGCAATAGAAAATCGCCAAAAAGTCCACTTTTTCTCGCAGTTGGAAGCAAAGTAAAGGCATGAGCGTGTTCCCGAGATAAATACCTTGCTGCTGACCTAAAAAAATCCAGATTGGCAGGCACATATTTGGAGAAATTCACGCTTCTCTACCCAAAAACCACTTTTTTACATGGTTTTAGGGTCTATGGAGGCCATATAGAGGGCCTTACAGGGCTGTAAGAGGTGGTATAGAGGTGATATATGAACAAATTGTCATCACCATTGGTAGAAGCCTACATGACAAGAATGCTTTGCCTTTATTCTAGGCTATTCATCCCTTTCTCATGCACCATGGGGCCCAATATCCATATGGTTCATAGGTAGGGTTTTGATCACCTATCACCGTCCACACACATGTTTGGGGCTTGGGTTGGTATTGTATGCATTTGAATGATAAGAACTACATAAAATATGATAGTATGTGCATAAGAATGGGATGAAAGATGAACATTTGAGGTGTTTTTGGCCCTATTCTGCACCTTTTGTGGTCCATTTCCATATGGTTCATAGGTAGGCTTTTGCGTGCCTATCACCGTACACACACATGTTTGGGGCTTAGGTTGTTATTGTAAGCATTTGTATGATAGGTCCTACATATAATATGATAGTATGTGCGTAAGAATGGGATGAACGATGAACATTTGAGGTGTTTTTGGCCCTATTTTGCACCGTTTGTGGTCCAATATCCATATGGTTCATAGGTAGGGTTTTGATCACATATCACCGTCCACACACATGTTTGGGGCTTGGGTTGGTATTGTATGCATTCGAATGATAATAACGACATAAAATATGATAGTATGTGCATCCGAATGGGATGAACAATGTAGTTTTGAGGTGTTTTTGGCCCGTTTTTGCACCTTTTGCGCTCCATATCCATATGGTTCATATGTAGGGTTTTGATCACCTATCACCGTCCACACACATGTTTGGGGCTTGGGTTGGTATTGTATGCATTTGAATGATAAGAACTACATAAAATATGATAGTATGTGCATAAGAATGGGATGAACGATGTAGATTTGAGGTGTTTTTGGCCCGTTTTTGCACCTTTTGCGCTCCATATCCATATGGTTCATAGGTAGGGTTTTGATCACCTATCACCGTCCACACACATGTTTGGGGCATAGGAAGGTATTGTAAGCATTTGAATGCTGGGTAAGAAATAAAATATGATACTACGGGCACAAGCATGGGATGAACAATGTAGTTTTGAGGTGTTTTTGGCCCGTTTTTGCACCATTTGTGCTCCATATCCATATGGTTCATAGGTAGGGTTTTGATCACCTATCACCGTCCACACACATGTTTGGGGCTTGGGTTGGTATTGTATGCATTTGAATGATAAGAACTACATAAAATATGATACTATGTGCATAAGAATGGGATGAAAGATGAACATTTGAGGTGTTTTTGGCCCTATTTTGCACCGTTTGTGGTCCATTTCCATATGGGTCATAGGTGGGCTTTTGCGTGCCTATCACCGTACACACACATGTTTGGGGCTTAGGTTGTTATTGTAAGCATTTGTATGATAGGTCCTACATATAATATGATAGTATGTGCATAAGAATGGGATGAACGATGAAGATTTGAGGTGTTTTTGGCCCTATTTTGCACCGTTTGTGATCTAATATCCATATGGTTCATAGGTAGGCTTGGAACTATTTGAGCCATTTGAGAATTTTCTTTCTCCGTGTGTCATCGTTGTACATAAAATATGATACTATGTGCATAAGAATGGGATGAGCGATGAACATTTCAGGTGTTTTTGGCCCTATTTTGCACCGTTTGTGGTCCATTCACATATGGTTCATACGTAAGCAACGATTGTCTTACTGCCTTCATGCCCTTGTTGCGTGCTTTTTGTCGAAAATCCTCTATAGGCAGGTACACTGGTGTGCAGCACTGTTCTGCAGGACCAGCCCAGAGCAGGCAAAAATACCCCAAAAAAGGCCAAATTTCAGGGTTTTTGATATTTTTGGACAAAAGCCGGGTAGGAGGAACCCCCCCCCCCTATTTTGGGGCCGTAGAAATCAAAAAAGTAGGTCATTTCCGCGAAAATCTGCCTTTTGCTGACTTTTTGAATTTTGGGAAAAAACAGCTGCTAAAATCATAGGTGCCTCAGCACGACACACACGTCGCTGGCGTCACTCCTCTGCCGTGCCCCCTCCCACGCCACCGCCCTGCCCCCCCCCCCTCCCGCCGCACATCCCCACGCCGCCCAGCACCCAGCCCCACACACTGCGCCACAGCATCGCCCTAGTCCGGCTCCTCCACCATCGCGCCACTTGGCACCTCACAGTAGACCGCCGTCCTGTGGTCCCGCTCCCCCCGGCACCGCTCCTGGGGCCGCACCCGGCCCACGTCGTGTTCGCCCCCACGTCGCGGGCCGCGGACATCCTCCCGCTCCTCGCCGCCAGCCCTCCCGGGCATCGCATACTGCTTACCGCCAACCCCTCAGTCCTCAGTGAGGTCCTCATCGGGCACGCCGACGCCCTGCACGTGCGCCCGCTGCTGCCCAACCTGCACGCTGCGTACGCCCCCGGCACGCCCGTCGACCCCTCCGTGTGGGACTCCCAGTGAGGCCACCGGCCACCGGCCGGCCCGCACGCACCACCCCGCACTCGCCTCGGGCGCACGACCTCGTGGACGCCGCTACCCGCACGCCCGGCCCCGCGCAACCGCCTAACCGAGCCAGAACCCAAGCACAAATCAAACCCGAGCCACACCCCAAAACCGCTAACCCTTGACTCCTAACCAAGCCCACCGAGGGAACACCGAAACCACAGCCCACACCCACAGTCCACACAGCCGCCTAACCAGCCAGCTCCAGAAGCAAAGAGACACCTCCCCAAACCCACCCTGACCCAAGCCTAACCGAGCCGAAGCCCCAACACAAATCAAACCCGAGCCACACCCCGAAACCGTCAACCCTTGACTCCAAACCAGGCCCGCTGAGGGAAATACGTAGACACAGCCCACAGCCACAGCCCACACAGCCGCCTAACCAGCCAGTGCCAGAAGCAAAGAGACACCTAACCAAACCCACCCTGACCCATACCCGTGTACATCAGGACACGCGAGCCGCACCCCTGGGGCGCGACCGCCGCCACAACACCGACGACACACGCCAGAGGACACAACGCTATTGCAACGCCGCACCAGCTGCCCGTGCCTGTGGCTGCAGTGTACGCGCGCCCCTGTTTTTCTCTTTTTTGTTTTTTCTTTTTTTTTCCCAAAAAACAAAAAAAAAAAACAAGTAAAAAAAAAAACAAGAGAAAAAAACAAAAAAAACGAAAATTAGGGGGGGAGGAAGAGGGACACAACCATCCATGGCACACACGCACCGCACACAGCACGCACACCGGTGAACAGGAGCCCAGTGGCCCAGGACACCGCACATGCAACACAACACACCGAGCGAGCACACCGGTCAACAGGAGCCAGCTGGCCCAGGACACCGCAGACGCACCACAGCAAACCACGCGGGCACACCGGTGAACAGGAGCCCAGCGGCCCAGGACACTGCACACACGTAGGGCGGCCGAGGGACAGGAAAGAACCAATACCCCATGGGTCGGACGCACTGGGGCGACCCAGCCGACCCACCGGGCCAGTGGCAGGAGCGGTACTCCAAGGCCACTGGTCCGAGCCCGGCCAGGCTGCATCGGGGACCATGGCAAACGTCACCCGGAGCCATGGAAGCAACCGGTGACAGGCGAGCCGGTACGCAGTCCAGGAGGGGGTCGCCTGCCAAGCAGAGAGGCCCCGCAACTCAAGCCACAAGAGTAAGGCGGTCGTACCGTAGACAAGCGGGAGCAATACCCCTTGTGGTGAGAGATACTCCACACGGCTGGGCAGCCCCCCAGAGCTGCCGCCCAAAGGAGGGGGCACGTGGCCCTACCCATGGACACATGTGGGGACACCCTCCCACCTGGGACACATGGACCGGGTGGCCGCGACAATGCCTTCCGAAGCACATGCGGGAGCGGCTCAAGAGGCACCTGACATAGGGCAGTGGGAGGGACAGGACGTCCGCTTGGTAAGACCTTCTTCCTGCAATGTCAAAGGAGGCATCCCGAGCTCCCGAAGATACCTACCTACCTACCTACCCTCTTGTTTTTAGCATCGTCCTCGTCGTCATCCCCATCCTGGTCTCCGTCGCTACCACAGTCCGTGCTCTCGGCCGATGAGCGAGTTGCTCCCATCTGCTGATCATCATCGACGGGGTCCCCCTCGGGCGCTGACACATCCGACAGAGTGAGATCAGCATTGTCAGGGGCATCGTCACCAAGTGCAGCGTTGGCAGCAGTGTTCGATGCAGTGGCAGCACTCTCTTCTGCAGCGGGTATGTGGACCCCAGGCATTTCCGGGTCATCCTTGGTGGGGGATTTCTGCAGTGACTGGGATACCAGCAGCGTGTCCCCTAAGGCCTAGTTGGTGTCACCCTTGAGTGGTGAAAAGGGCTACAACGGGAATACCGTGGAGTTCAGGTGCCAATGAGGTGCACGGCAGTTTGGAGCCAAAATAGGGGTAAAAGGCAACGAAAAACAGCCAAAACTACAGTCACCGACAGGCAATACCACGGGGTGTTTGGCAGATCTGAGATTTCCTTCTACACACGTGCGCAAGCGAAGACCCTGGAGGGGGACTGCGCAATGTCAGCCACTCCAACCGTTCACTAAAAGCTGTTGGCATGCTCCTGAAATCCGAACATTCCAGAATGCATGTGCTGGCGGAACTGCATTTGGTTTGTAGTATCATGGATGGCTAAGTATTTCAGGCAATGGGGACAATGAAAAAACAGAAACTTCAAATTTGGTTGTCGTCTTTGGAATAACCAGTAATAGTATACATATAACTGTAATGTTCCCACCTCTGGGAGGGTAAACTGAAAACTATGGTTCCCGGGATTCGAACCGTGATGCAGATGAGGGGGTAAAATGAGGGCCCTGTGCGCTACCGCCGGACCAAGTAATTCTCCATGCGTGTACAGGTACATGGAGGAGGACACGACAGCCCTCCTTTCGCCAAAATCGGTGAAACCTTTTTAGGCAAAGTCGTTCAGCAAAATATGAGAAGGAAACGCGGTATGCTCATCCCTCATTGCCAGCATCGTCAACAAGTACGGCAGCATTGCGGCGTGCACGCTTCCTGCTCACGTTTCGTCTCTCCATGGTTCTTTTTAGAACCCGGAAGCGGTCCCCAAAGCGCTTGAAAAAATGGTCCCACCGGCCACGCGCCTCCTGTTGCACCCCTGCCTGTACAGCGAGTCCTTGAACTTCCCTTGGCAGTACGTCTGGGACTGATTTCTTCGCTGGGGCAAAGAATAATGTGAGCACAGCATTTAGCGCCGTCATCTGCAGGTTGGCGCTGTCAGAGCCGTCAGCAAAGTCACCAGGGAACACAAACGCGGGTGGCCACACATAGGTCCCTGTACCCGTCCGCTACCCTTTTATCAGACCGAAGAAGGGCACTTTGTCTTCTTGGATGAGTCGAAGGAGACGCTGCAAGCGTCTGGCAATCTCGAGTGAGGCGCGGGCTCAGAGATGCACAGGGGTTCATCCCGGACGCGTGGATGTACACAGACTCTGCCCTTCGGTTTTCCAGTCTTTGACGGATGGCGCAGCCTTATCCTTCGTTGTGATTCAAGAGCGCTGGCGTTCTGTCCCCGAATGAAATGAGAAGATAGGTAAAAGAAGACAAAAAACGTTCCCAATAGCTGGAAATAAGGCTGATCAACATAAAAAACGCTTAGGCCAAAAACCGCGCTGTGAAACGCGTAAAAACGTGACGGTAGTTTTTCCGACCTCAAATAGGTGAATAATTGACGCTGTAAGCACCGTAACGCTCGTAGGAGCATAACGCCGTCCCAGTCGTCGTCTAACTAGCCATAGGTGCAACGAAAAACCGACGTGAGCAGCGCGTAAAACTCGAAAAAAAAAGTCCCCAAGTCGCCGCGTCCCTGCACCTCTTTTCGTTTTTCTTCTTCCTTCTCCATGTACCTCCCTTCCCTCCCCCTTTCCCCTCTTCTCCCGTTGCGTCAGCTCAGGCGAGCGGCCCTGGGGGAAACGCGGTTAAACCCTTTGCAATGACAAGTCCTTCAACCAACGCGACACCATCACCAACTACGGCTGGCAAAACATGAGTTGACAGCCATGGTCCTGCTGCACACGTGTGTGGTTTGTGAGGGGTAGTGTCTAATGTTTCCCATTTTCAACAAAGATTTTCAATTTTGATGGAAGAAAAACAGCAAAGCTAGAAAGAATCAGCAGAGGCTTTTTTGTACAAAGAAAAAGAGCAAAACAACCACAAACAGCAAAGCAAAAGCACAGCAGACTCAGGCAGCACAACAGCGCAAAGAAGCACAGCACCACAGGACACAGCACAGGGCACCAGGACACCAAGACACACCACACCACACAGCAGGGCAACACCACCGCACCATAGAACGCCAAAAGAAACAGCACAGCACACAACAATGCACCGCAGCACCAGGCAACGGCAACAGCAAAGACCAAAACGAACAGCAACAGGCAAGAGCACCAGCACAACGCAGCACGGCACCCCACACACAGCAGGACACAGCACAGCACAACAGGACGCAGGGCACAGCCAGACAACAGAGGCAGGTAGGTAGGTAGATAGGTTGACTCGGGACTGGGGTTGCCCCGCAGCGGGGACTTACCAAGGGGCTTTTGCTCACCCACCCACGGCCCTACTGCGCGTGCCCCCACAAAGCGGCTCCCCCACATGGGGGAAGGGCGCGGTCGCCGCGAGCAGTACCCTACAGCGGATGCTGCCCAGAGAGGTAACCCATGTTCGCCCGAAGTCTCACATTCCTCTCATTCGAGCGGAGGATACGTGGGGGAGGGTCCCATCGCACATCCTCATCAACCTCCGGATTCTGGAGCCCAGGGGCCGGGAGCCAGGCCAAAAGCCCTGTCCTGCAGGCGACCCCACCTTGGCTGGTTTTCAGTAGGTGTGAGGCGACTTGAAGAAGCACGTGCTACGGGACTCGCATGCCGCGGCGCACACTCACGCCTCCTGACTCGGTCGAGCTTGCAATCTCCCGGGGGGCAAGGGGTTCGAAGTAGGTTGTTGTGGTTGGTTGGTTGGTCGTTTATCGGTTGGGCGTACTTTGTTAATGTTGGTTGGTCGGTTGCGTGATGGTAGAGTCACGATTTTGTTCGTGGGTATGGTCGTCTGCGGGCGTGGCGCACCATGGTGTCGCCAACCCGTTGGACGCCGTTCCCGTTTGGACCCGTGCACGCCTGGCTGGTTTGGTGTTGACCGGCTTGCGTGTGGTCTGTTTACGGTCAAGTGGCGGCTGCAGCTGCGGTGTGGTTGGTGCACGGTTGTCTTGGCCGCCTCATGGTCGCCTTGGTTTGGGTGGGTTCCATCGCGCTGCTGCCGGTGGTCGTATCGCCGAATGTTGTTTGTGTATCTGGCACATCCGTGTCGGTGCTGGTTAGTTGCGTCTTGGTTTGTCCATGTGTAGTGTAGTGTAGTGTGTTAAGGTTGGTTGGTCGCGTTCGTAATGGTAGAGTTGCGGTGTTCTGTTGTGTTTGTGGGTATGGTGGTCGGTAGGCGTGGCGCACCATGGTGTCGCCAGCCCGTTGGACGCCGTTCCCGTTTCGACCCGTGCACGCCTGGCTGGTTTGGTGTTGGCCGGCTTGAGTGTGGTCTGTTACAGTCAAGTTGCGGCTGCAGCTGGGTGTGGTTGGTGCGCGGTTGTCTTGGCCGCCTCATGGTTGGCTTGGTTTGCGTGGGTTTCGTTGCGCTGCTGCCGGTGGTCGTATCGCCGAATGTTGTTTGTCTAGCCGGCACGTCCGTGTCGGTGCTGGTTAGATGCGTTTTGGTTTGTCCAAGTGTCGTGTAGTGTAGTTTGTTGACGTTGGTTGGTCGCGTTCGTAATGGTAGAGTTGCGGTGTTATGTTGTGTTCGTGGGCATGGTGGTCGGTGGGCGTGGCGCACCATGGTGTCGCCAGCCCGTTGGAAGACGTTCCCGTTTCGACCCGTGCACGCCTGGCTGGTTTGGTGTTGGCCGGCTTGAGTGTGGTCTGTTTACGGTCAAGTGGCGGCTGCAGCTGGGTGTGGTTGGTGCGCGGTTGTCTTGGCCGCCTCATGGTTGGCTTGGTTTGCGTGGGTTCCGTCGCGCTGCTGCCGGTAGTTGTATCGCCGAATGTTGTTTGTCTAGCCAGCACGTCCGTGTTGGTGCTGGTTAGATGCGTTTTGGTTTGTCCAAGTGTCGTGTAGTGTAGTTTGTTAACGTTGGTTGGTCGCGTTCGTAATGGTAGAGTTGCAGTGTTCTGTTGTGTTCGTGGGTATGGTGGTTGGCAGGCGTGGCGCACCACGGTGTCGCCAACCCGTTGGACGCCGTTCCCGTTTCGACCCCTGCATGCCTGGCTAGTTTGGTGTTCGCCGGCTTGCGTATGGTCTGTTTATGGTGATGTCGTGGCCGCTGCAGTGGTTTTGTTGGTGCACGGTTGTGTTAGCCGCCTCATGGTCGGCTTGTTCGGCGTTGGTTTCTTGGCGCTGCTGCGAGCGCTTGCGTGGTCGCATGTTGTTCGTGTAGTTGTCCTGTTTGTTTCAGTGTTGGTTGGTCTTGCCTGGATCGGGTTGCGGTTGAGGCTGTGCTGTTTGCTTGGCCGGGGTTGGTGTTGTGCTGGTGCGTGGCCCCCCTCTAAGTGGGGTTTGCTACGTTGGTGCGTGGCCCCCCCCATGGTAGGGCCTGCTGTGGTGGTGCGCGCCCCCCGCCCACTGTGGGGCGTGCTGTGTCGGTGTGTGGCCCCTCCTGAGGTGGGGCCTGCTGTTCTGGCTTGCAGCCCGCCGCATGGTCGTCCGCGCTGCTTTGCCCCGTGGCCCCCCTGATGGTGGAGCGTGCTGTGCCAATGCGTGGCCCCCCTCATCGTGGGGCGTGCTGTGTTGGTGCCTGTCCGCCGCGGTGGTTGTGCGTTGTGTGGTGGCGGTTGGCTTGGGTTGTCGTCGTGTGTGCCGCCTGGCGGCCGGCGTTGGATTCGATCGGTGATGCTTGTGGTGTTGTTTTAGCCGGCGCCATGCGCGGCTTGTTTTGTTTGTTCGGTGCTGTCTTCGCCGCCTTACGGTAGGCATGTTCAGGTGGGTGTGGTCGGCGGTTGGGTTGCGGTTGTGGTTGTGTTGATTGCCTGGCCGGGATGGGTTCTGTGCTGGTGCGCGCCCCTCCTCATGGTTGGGCGTACTGTGTTGGTGCGTGCCCCCCCCCGTGGTGGGGCGTGCTGTGTTGGTGTGTGGCCCCCCCCATGGTGGGGCGTGCTGCGTTGAATTGTGGTTCCCCTGTTGGTGGGGCGTGCTGTGTTGGTGCGTGCCCCCCTCATGGTGGGGCGTGCTGTGTTGGTGTGTGCCCCCCCCCCCCATGGTGGGTCGTGCTGCGTTGGTTTGTGGCCCCCCTCGTGGTGGGGCGTGCTGTGTTGGTGCGTGGCCCCCCTCGCGGTGGGGCCTGCCGTGTTGGTGCCTGCCTGCCGCGGCGGTGGTGCGTGGTTTGGGTTGTCGTCGTTCGTTGGGTGGGTTGTGATTGCGGTGGTGTTGTTGGCTTGGCCGAGGTTGGCGTTGTGCTGGTGCGTGCCCCCTCCCCTGTTGGGGCGTGCCGTGTTTGTGCGTGGCCCCCCCCTTTGGTGGGGCATGCTGTGTCGGCGTGTTCGGGTTCCGGTGCCTGGTGTTGTAGCCGGCTGGATGCCCGGCTGGTTTTTTTGGTTCGCTGTTGTCTCCGCCGCTGTACAGCCGGCATTATCGGATGTTGGTTGTCTGTGGTGTTTGCCGGGGTTGGTGCCTTGCTGGTGGGTGGCCCCCCCCCCCTGGTGGGGCATGCTGCGTTGGTTTTTGCCCCCCCGCATGGTGGGGCGTGCTGTGTTGGTGCGTGGCCCCCCTCTTGCTGGGGCGTGCTGTGTTGGTGCCCGCCTGCCGCGGTGGTGGTGTTTTGTTTGGGTTGTTGTCGTTTGTTGGTTGCGGTTGTGTTGTTGGCTTGGCCGGGGTTGGTGCGGTGCTGGTGCTTGCCCCCCCCCCTGCTGGGGCGTGCCGTGTTTGTGCGTGGACCCCCCCTTGATGGGGCGTGCTGTGTCGGCGTGTTCGGGTTTTGGTTCCTGGTGTTGTAGCCGGCTGGACGCCCGGCTTGTTTTATTGGTTTCGCCGTTGTCTCCGCCGCCGTACGGCCGGCGTTGTCGGGTGTTGGTTGTCTGTGGTGTTTGCCTGGCCGGGTCTGGTCATCTGCTGGTGCGTACCCCCCCCCCCCCTGGTGGGGCGTGCTGCGTTGGTTTGTGCCCCCCCTCATGGTGAAGCGTGCTATGTTGGTGCGTGCCCCCCCTCTCGCTGGGGCGTGCTGTGTTGGTGTCCGCCTGCCGCGGTGGTGGTGTTTGGTTTGGGTTGTCGTCGTCTGTTGGTTGCGTTGTGGTTGCGGTTGTGTTGTTGGCTTGGCCGGGGTTGGTGCTGTGCTCGTGCGTGCCCCCTACCCCCTGTTGGGGCGTTCCGTGTGTGTGCGTGGCCGACCCTTGGTGAAGCGGCTGTGTTCGGTTCGTGGTGTTGTAGCTGGCTGGATGCTCGGCTTGTTTTGTTGGTTCGCTGTTGTCTCCGCCGCCGTACGGCGGGCGTTGTCGGGTGTTTGTTGTCTGTGGTTGCCTGCCTGGCCGGGGTTGGTGCTGTGTTGGTGCGTGCCCCCCCCTGCCTGCTGGGGCGTGCCGTGCTTGTGCGTAGCCCCCCCCTTGGTCGGGCATGCTGTGTCGGCGTGTTCGGGTTTCGGTTCGTGGTGTTGTAGCCGGCTGGATGCTCGGCTTGTTTTGTTGGTGTGCTGTTGTCTCTGCCGCGGTACGGCCGGCGTTGTGGGGTGTTAGTGGTCTGTGGTGTTCTTCTGGCCGGGACGGACGGGCCGGTCTCTCGAGCGCGTGTGGTGCGCCAAGCCTTTGTCCTGGCCAGGTCGGACGGGCCGGCCTCCCGAGTGCGTGCGGTGCGCAACCCCCTGTTTTTGTTTCCGGGGTGTCGTCGCCCTGCCGCTCGTGGTCCCTTGCTTGCCCGTGTCTGTGCGGTTCCTGGCCTTGCGCTGGTGTTTGTCGCCGCCTGCTGCTGTGCCCCCCACCCCCACCCCACCCCGCCGTTCCGCTTGTTGTCCTCTGCCCCCTCCTTTGCTTCTTGGTGTCCCGCGCCCGCCGGTGGTTGTGCCCCCCCCCCCCCCGGGGGTATGCCTTTCCCGGCTGGAGGTGTCCTGCTCCGCGTTTACCCTTGTTGCCTCTGTGCCTTGTGGTTGCTTTGCGCTGCTTCGCAGTTTGTCGGCGCCTCCTGTTGCCCCCCCCCCCCCCTCCCGCCCCCCGGGTCGTGTTTCCTGGGTGTTGGCCCCTGCCGCTCGTTGTCCTTTGTCCTCCTGCTTCTGCCCTTTTTTCTTCCGTGCCTTTGGCCTTGGCACCTGTTCGGTTGGGATTCTTTTTTCCCCCTCGGCTCGCGCTGGTGCCGTCCCCCCTCCCCCCCCTTGGCGGTTGCTCCTGGTGGTGTGCGGTGCCCCGCGTCTTGTTCTGTGGTGCTGCGGTTGGGTGTTGGCTGTTTTGTGCGGCGCGCCGTGTTTTGCTGCGGCGTGCTGTGCTGTTGTGCGGCTGCTTTGCGGTGTGGTGTGCCCGTGTGTTGTGCCGTTGGCCGTCTCCCGTTGGCGTTGGCCACGCCCTTTCTGTTGCTGTCGCAGGGTGCTCCGCTACGCCGTTCTGTTTTGTGCGGTGTTGCGTCATGTGCGGTGCGGTCGTGCGTTGTCGTGTGCTGTGGTGTTTTCCTTGTTGCTGTATGGTGTCCTGGTTGTTCTCCCTCTGTCTTCTCGGTTCCGCGCACCTGCGGTTTTGCGCCGCCTGGTGCTGCCCCCCCCCTCCTGGTTTGTGTGTCCTGCCTTCTGCCGGTTTGTGTTGCCGCGGTGTGCTGCCTTGTTTTGCCCTTTGTGCCGCCGTGTTGCTGCTCGCTGTGTTGTGTTGTTCGGGGTGCGGCGTGCCGTGTCGTGTTGTGCCGTGTCCTGTTGTGCTCCGCGGGTAGCGTGGTGCTGTGCTGCATTTCCTCGTGCGGCTGTGCCCTACTGCATGCTCTGCCGTGCTCGTTGGCGCTGTGCAGTGTTGTCGTGCGTTGCGCCGTTCGCTGGTCTGCTGGGTCCTTGTGCTCACTGCTCTGCTGCTCGCTGTGTGCTGTTGTGGGTTGCTTTGCGCCGTCTGGTGTCCGTTGGCGTTGTGCGGTTGGCTGCGTGCTGTGCTGCGCTGTTGTTGGCTGCTGTGTGCTGTGCTGCGCCTTTGCACGTGGTGTCTGGTTGCGCTGTGCTGTGCTGTCCTCGTTGTGGCTTGCTGTTTCGTTTTGGTCGTGCTGCTCTCTTTTTTGAAACATGGCGGTTACCCGCCCAAATCATTCACAATTGCGGCCAACGGTCCGAAGTTCTGCCCTACTTATACATATTTACATGCTCACAGATCAGGCCTAGGTGTTTGCACTACCTTAGGGTACGAATGGCTAGGCATCTTCAATATGGCATGATTATCATTGCACAAAAGGAAAAAACACAGAAAATCGAGCTGGACCTGATGCCAGAGTCTGAACTGGCTTTGGCTGCAAACACAATCAGAAGCTCAGTGAGAAAAAAAAATTCAGCTTGAAAGGTTTAGAAAACGACAAAGCAGAGCACATATTTGCTGACCCTCCCTACACCCAGGCAAGCGATGCGATCGATCAAGAGTTGCGTTTGTGTTCATTAAACGATGAAATCAGTAGTTTCGCCATATCGGCTGAGAACCAAGGACAGTTCTGCTTGCAGGACCATGACCATGCTTTCTGGAAGGCTTTGTGGTTCTGGTGTGCTTCTTTTAGTGTGGAAGTCAGCGTGCTTCTGAGTGAGACATCCTTGAACGTGAAAGCTGTTGGGTCGCGAATGAAGGGTTCCTGTGCCTTTTCGGTCTCCTGGCCATCGCTGTCAGATGATGACTCCAAGTTTGGCATCTCTTCTTCGCTTGTGTTGGAGTTATGAGTACCCATGCACCAAAATGTTTCTTGTTCCGAAGGATTGTCGTAATCGAACTGTTCTTTGTCATTTACGTCATGGTAAGGATGAGTATTGACCTCTGGAGGTTCTTTTGCAGAGTCTTGAGATGAGACTGATGTGGAGTCCCAGAAGGCTCCCTTCGGTTTATCGTCAGGAGTCGTACATGAACTTGAGGTCTTTCCGAATTCCTTGGTCGCGCTGCTCTTGACCCTGCTGTGCCTCCTGGTGCTGTATGGGGCCGTGTAGCGTCGTGTTGTGCGGTGTGGTGCTGTGCTGCTGTGCAGTGTGCTGTGGGGTTCGCACTGTGCTGCGTTGTCTCGCGGTCTGTGGTGCCGCTTCCTGCTGTGGCGTGCCCCCGGGTGCTGTGCGGTGCCTCGGGTGCTGTGTGCTTTGCTGCGTGCTGTGCTGTGCTGCTGTGTTTTGTGCTGTGCCCGGGACTGTGGTGTCTTGATGCGCTGTGCTGTGCTGTTCGTGTTGTGTCTTGCTGTTTGGTTGGGGTCTGTGTTCCTGTGTGGTGTGCTGTGTCTCTTGGTGCTGTGGTGCTCTGCCTTGCGTCTTGTTGTGTCGTGCGGTGTAGTGCTGTTGCGCACTGTGCTGTTTGCGTAGTGCTGTGCTGTTTTTTCTCGGGCTGTTTGGTGCTGTTGCGTGCTGTCCCCTGCCCTCGGGTGTTGTGCCGCGCTGTGGAGTGCTGTGCCGTTTGGTGCGGTGCTTTGCTGTTTTGCCCCGTGCTGTGCAGGCTGCGCTGTGTGTGTTTTGCCGTTGTGTTGTGGTGTGTGCTGTTTTTGCTGCTGTCCGTTGAGCTGCTGGCGCCCTGTGGTGTTACCTCCGCGCATTTTCAAAACCAGAACAAACTGTTTCCTATTTTCAAAAACACCAAAAATTGTTTCCCGCTGATTTGCCTTGTGTACCCTGTCCTCCCTGCATGCAACAATACCACACACTGAAAACACCAGCCTGCTTTATCTATTTAATTCCTGGCCTTGGGCTGGTGCGCACCGCAGGTCTCGTTCTTGAGTCTTGTGGTTGCGCTCTTGGGGTGTTTGACACTGTGCACCTGCAGCGGAAGGGGGGGCAAACGCGACGGGGATGGGGCAGTAGCGGGAGGTGAAGGTATATGGAGAAGAAAAAGGGGCGAGAGGCGGCGAGTGCAGGGGCGTAACGTGTTAGAAAACGTTTTAGAGTTTTACGCACTGCTCGCGACATCGTTTTCTTTGACTATTTGACACGCACAGCAACGAGGGGCACGTCGTTATGTTCGTACGTTTTTTACGGTGCTTACAGCGTTAACTATTCACCCATTTCACGTCCAAAAATGTTTCGTCGCATTTTCACACGTTTTGCAGCGCGCTTTTTGGCCGAAGCGTTTTTTATGCTAATTAGCTGTATTTTTAGCTATTCAGAAAATGTTTTCGTCGTGTTTTACCTATCTTTTTATTTCGACTCTTGCCTTCCGTATGCCACTAGTTGCGCCATGTACCAATAGTTGACAGCCATGGTCCTGCTGCACACGTGCGTGGTTTGTGAGGGGTAGTGTCTAATGTTTCCCATTTTCAACAAAATGCTTAATTTTGATGGAAAAAAACAGCAAAGGTAGAAAGAATCAGCAGAGGTTTTTTTGTACAAAAAAAAGAGCAAAACAACCACAAACAGCAAAGCAAAAGCACAGCAGACCCAGCCAGCACAACAGCGCAAAGAAGCAAAGCACCACAGGACACAGCACAGGGCACCAGGGCACCAAGACGCACCACACCACACAGCAGGGCAACACCACCGCACCATAGAACGCCAAAAGAAACAGCACAGCACACAACAAAGCACCACAGCACCAGGCAACGGCAACAGCAAAGACCAAAACGAACAGCAACACGCAAGAGCACCAGCGCAGCGCAGCACAGCACCACACACACAGCAGGACACATCACAGCACGACAGGACGCAGGGCACAGCCAGACAACAAGGGCAGCAGCAGGGAGGGGGGGGCGCCAGACAGCACGGCAAAACCAGCACAACGCCGCGTGGCACAACGGCAAACCAGACAATACAGCGCACCATGACACCACACAGCGCCAAAGAAAACACCACGGCGCGCAACAACACACGACGGCACCACACATGACGCAACAACGCACCAAGCAGCACAGCGCAGCTGGGCACCGCAGGACACCAGCGCGACACCAGCAGAAACAGGGCAGCCAACGACAGCACAGCAGGGCAGCACATCAAACAGCAACGCACCACAACACCAGCACAGCACAGCACAGCAGAGAAAAACACCGCGATTCACGCCAGAGCACCAAGACGCACCACACCACATAGCAGGGCAGCACCACCGCACCGCAGAACGCCAAAAGAAACAGCACAGCACACACCAACGCACCACAGCAACACGCAACGGCTACAGCACAGACCAAAACGATCAGCAACACGCAAGAGCACCAGCGCGGCGCAGCACAGCACCACACGGACAGGAGGACACGGCAAAAAAGCGACAGGCCGCAGGGCACAGCCAGACAACAAGGGCAGCAGCAGGGGGGGGGGGGCGCCGGACAGCACGGCAAAAGCAGCACAACGCGGCACGGCAGAGCGGCACACCAGGCAACACAGCGCACCACGACACCACACAGCGCCAAAGAAAACACCATGGCGCGCAACAACACACAACGGCAGCATACACCAAGCAACACGGCACCAAACAGCAGAGCACAGCAGGGCACCGCAGGACACCAGCGCAACACCAGCAGAAACGGAGAAAGATATCCTTGATTTATGCCCTAATAGGTTTCATGAAATCCCGCAAGTTTTGGAGTTGAAAAACAGGATCAAAGCAGCACTTAGAGCAAGAACAGGATGTGGATCGAATCAATGAATAGTTTTGAAATCCAGTGTATCACAGAAGGGCTGCAGATAGACAAAGCAGGCTTAAGTACAAAGATTCAGTCACAAATGGACAAAACAAATGATTTTTATGTGCAAAACTGGCATGACTCAGGCGCTCAAGGTAGCACCAAGCACTTCATGTGCACTCTTTTGGATAAGATGGAGTTGGTTAGGAATCTGGGGCATAGGAGGTAGGCCAGACACAAGATATGGCGCGGCCAGCATGGCCAAGCAATTGATTTCAGAATCAGTGAGAAAGCAGAACCACAATAAGTGGTAGAATCAGTTGAGTACAGGGGTCTTGAGGTGGGGATCACTAGGCTTAACCTACAAGGCCTTAGGCATGAAGTCCTTCAAAGGGTGACCGGAAGGAGCTGAAACCGTGAGGGCAGCGACTGAAGGGAGCCTACCACCGGTCATGCCCCAAGGGAACCTGGTTGAAGTTCTCGGCCGTGAGGTGAGACAGGGGTCGCCAGGGGACCTGATGGTGGAGCGCACTCCTTCCCGCCAGAGGCGGCCACCATGTAAAACAAACAAGGAGGAGTCAGATGAGGCTGCGGACGCGGCCGCCCTTACTTACTTACTTACTTACTTAGGCAAAAAGTGCCTACTTTAGTTCGGTAATAACTCGATGAAGGAGGGTACCTCCGCTCAGTTGCGTGGTAGGGGTGAACTTCATGGGGGGCTAGGTTTATAACCCTAGTTACGTGAGAAGGTCTACTTTAAACTTCATAAGAGTGAAAAAATTATTAAGTTAGTCTCAACATCAACAAAAGGCTTTTAGGCTGGGCTTGGCCTGGCTCAAGTCCCCCCAGGAAGACATGGTAGTGACTTTTGCTTACTCCCCCCTGGAGTACTAGTTGATCAAGCTACTAGGACCAAGGAAAAAGGCTCAAAATTCCGCAAACATTATCTCAGAAAATGCATTAAACCAGCCCAAGACACTCTCATTAGTTCATAGAAGCCTATCGCGCTGTAGGTACCCTTGAAAAACAGTGTAATGTACCGTGTATGATGTCCCTTCGATGGGGCATTCCTCAAAAGCCGCGGGCGTGAGGCGAAAACGCTTCGCAAAAATTTGGGGGTACTGGGGTTTGAACCCCGGACTACCTCCCTAGAGCACACATGCTTGCCCACTAGGGTACAGTGGAACCTCCTAATGCGGACGGCGATCGCTGTATAAACAGCGTTTTAGTAAACGTCCTGACCAAGCGCCAGGGCGGAGCAATACTCCCAATGGAGGGCACAAAAGCCCAGGAGCTAAAGGAAATGGAAAAAAAAACAACAGGGAGTGAATCCTGTGGTTTAGCAAAAGGGGTAGCGATTTAAGAAGTCAAACCGCTAAAAGTTGACGAAACGACGTTACAAATCGTCATTTGTAGGCCGAAAGCTAAGGTCGCAGACAAGCGCAACAGGAGCGCACTCCCAAAAAGAGTTGCGCAATCGTAGACAGCTCCTGAAAAACAAGGTATGAGCCGTGGTTTTGAAAGCTTTTAAAAGAAATTTTTGCACGGTTGCACAAAAATTTTGTAAACTTTAGGAAAAAGTATTGAACAGAAACCCACACAACAGAACAGGTGGACAACCCACCTCTCAGGTATGCCAGTGTCATGTCACACGCATGCATTGCGTTCCTGGTGGTAGTTTTATTAAAACGCTAGGGTTGTCACCGCTGCCTTCGTTGGGGGCTCGGGCGTTCACTTCCTTTGCTCTGCACAGGTCACAACTGAAATGAAAGGTATGTGAAACGAATGGAGCTTGCAGCGCGCACGTAGCGTTAATGTATGCGCTGTGCTCGCGATGCATGTGCCCAATCTAGGCATTCACACGTTGTGGCGCTTTCTCTGTGCATCCATCCACCCTTTTTCTTTCTTCACAGGTCAGAAAGGAAAGTGCTTGCTCGTGGTTGTGTCGCCATAGGGCTAAAAAAGGCTTGCTTAAAACGCTTAGGGTTGTTTTGCGCTGTGCAGTCGCTCCCAATCCCCTCTCCTTCTTCTGCAGGAAACAAGGTAAGAAGGGCATGCATGACACACGATGGATTAATCGTTTAGGGTTGTTCATAACTCGCCGTAGGGTTGTTTAAACGCTTAGGGTTGTTCTTGCATTCGTGTTCCCTTGGGCATTCACATGGTGCGTGGGGAGTAAGGTAGGTAAGCCCAGGAGGAGCTGGACTCCTGGTTAAGTCTGGTGTTGATTTGAAGAAACGGGTTAATGATAGGAAAAATAAATGTTGTCCTTTTCCTCCCTTCCCTGCATACGCATGATGCATTCAAGGGCTGTAGGCCAGACGTTGTGCGCGCGGTGTAACCCTTGCTTAGGCTACCCAGGGCTCCGCCCTTCGTTCTATAAGAGAACGGGCGGAGTCCTTAAGTTTGCTTGCTTGCAGCTCGGTTAGAGGACAGCGTATTATTTTCTACCGAAAGACCTGTATAATACAGCGAGGGTAGTTAGGTTCCTCAGCCGCTAACCGAGCGTCCTCTGCCTTTGCTCTCAGGTGGGAAAGGTCAGGGTGATTGGTGCAGCAGCAGTTGCCTTTGGCGACTTCTCATTTTTCGGCCCTAGCTAGAAAGGGCGCAGATCACATAAACAAATTGGGTCAATGAACGACATCTTCATGGACAACCCTTACTACACGCTGTGCACACGGCACTCCCTCCTTCCGAGCCGTGTCAGGGAAACGCGCGAGGGCGTCCCTGGCAGGCCACAGTTGCCTAGCGGCGCTGTGTTTTCTTGTTATCTCACAGGAGAGCCAATAGGGCTGAAGACCTCTTTGTCATGACCACCGAATAGGGTGTGTAGGGGTTAGGTTCAGCAAGCCTGGCAGGGACTGAGTGCGGTTGTGCTCATCCTGCCTTCGAAGGCTGGTGCTGGCATTAGTGAATGCAGTGTAGTGGTGTCTGTTCCTCCGCGTGCTTTTCGTCGCTGGTAGGGGAGTGTGTTAGCTTTTGGCCATGAGAAAAATGGGCGTTTTGTATGCCCTTAGCAGACTTTGCCTACCCTCCCCTCTAGTAGGTAGGGCTCCTGCCGTCTTCCCAAAAGGATAGGCGCCAGCACAGAAATTGGGCGCCCAATCAGTGGTAATAGTACCTGATTAGGACCTTTGCTCCGAGGTCAGCGAAGCCCGGTCTCCGGGAGCCACGGCGGGGCGTGAAGTGAGACACATACAGACATACCTAGCACACTTAGGGGGGTGGTAACCCCGTCAGGAAGGGTAGAACCCCATGGGTGTGGGCCAGTCAGAGGTCCTAACTGTGGACACGCTTGTCCCCAAGGGGGGTGGACACACCTTGCTCCACAGCAGCTTGTTTGTCATTTCTCCCTGGAGTAGAACGCCACCGCTCTTGGTTGGCTCCCCAAGGTCATAACATCAGGGCAGACCCCATGCACCGCATGGTCAACAAGGCACACTGTAAAACGTAGGGCATAGCCATGTCAAGAATCCATGTTTGTTGCCCATTTCTCCTTTGCACACTCATGTTGCTTCTTGTGTGCCATTTCAGGTGTAAATTATTATGCGATCTCAGCATTGAATTCCAAACCCAGATTTCGATCCCAGAATGAATTCCGACCGCAGATTTCAGTTTTGTGTTTGCGTTTATGATGCCGCATTGGTTTTATTTCAACTCCGCCGTTGCCCAGCATTTGTTCTAACATTATTTGGGTTTCAGATTCGTCGATTGGCTGCTGCTGTGTGTGCGCGCGCCCCGCCGTTGGTCGCGCCCTAATGCAGGCCAGCTAATGCAATACCTTCCAGTTTGGTGCTAATAGTGTTAGCTCTATCCTGTTACCGAAATGGGGACCGATTGGAAGCTGAGGCGACTCCGGTGGAAGATAGAAGGCCCGGAATTGCAATCTGGCTAAACCCTGGTGTGGTGCCTCCGCCCACACCGGCTGTCGCCCTTGGGTGCATCACCGCACTTGACAGGAGAATGGTACACGTTAATGGGCGCATCTGCTTCGGCAGTGCCACGCCTACGTGTGTGGATGAGATTCCCTGGAAGCTGGAGGAGTCCTAGTGGAAGAGGAGTGGAAGTGGAATTGGCTGAGGTAGGCTCACTGCTAGTTGTGGGATACATTGGTTGTTGCCTTGCAATTGGATTCCGTTGGGGTGCCTCACCATATTCGGTTTGAGGTCCCCTGCATTCTTTCTAAGACTTGACATTGCAGTTGTCATTCATGCATGGTTCATTCATGGTGTGCCTCAAACTTGGTGGTGCCCACGATTCCATGGTCAAGGTGAACAAAAAGTGTCTCCTCTCCCCAAGGTGGATTTGGTGCTTTCCCTCACTCTCCCGCTCTCCCCAATATATCATACCCCTCAAGAGGTAAATTGAGCATTTAATGCCATGTGACTGTTGTCTTTGATCCTTTGAGACTCTTGGGCCCTTTCTTTTTTTTCAAGTGCCCGTGGCTTGGGAGTCATTCAATTAAGACATGCCTTGGTTTTGCCGTCTTGTGCTTAGACTCAAGGATGGGCATTGATTGAGCTTTCACCACTCTCTCTCCAAGTGCATGCATGCTCTCTTGGTTCAAGGCTAGGCGAAACTCTCTCCCCATGCATTCCCTCTCTCATGGTGGATAGGTAAATCTCTCTCAAGGGATTTGGTTGGCAAATATCTCTTCTTGGGCATGGTTAGGGGATGCATGTACTCTCTCTGGGATGAGACCAACTCTCCAGGCATGTGCTCTCTTTGGGTGGAGGTTAGGTCCCATGAGTAGCCCGGGAGGCTATTGGCTTATTGTGTGCTTCTTTGCCAAGAGGTGGATCTCCATATCAATGGTGTATTGCTCATTTGCTAATTTGGTTTAGATTAGTTGTTGATCCTAAGAGCTAACCGGGTCACGGTGTGGTGCCTTTGTTGGTGCGTTTACATGCCCCATGCGACCATGTATGTGCATGTGCACTTCGTTCCCTCATGTCGGTGTAGTCAAGACGCACGGAGAGTCAAGTGTGACTCAATTGCTCTTTGGGGATGGCCCAATGGTGGTGTCGATCATTTCTTTCCTCTCCTCCACCCCCGGTGAGACCATCCATGTCGACGGGTAGAAGTATTGTGAATTTTGGTTTACACTTTTGCATGCATGACTCAAGTCCATAGGACAATGCCCGTGCCGATGAACTCTTCGTCCTTGCATTGCATGTGGTCCGGCCAGAAGAGTTGGTTGAGTCTTACTCACGCTTCTGAATTCTTTTTCTTTTCTCAAGGGTGGACCTACCTTGTGCGCGTTTGGACGCTCTTTGGACCCGTGTGCGTCCCGTGTGGACTAGTGGACCATTTGTACCCGTCTTGGAGGCGTGTTTGACCGGCGTTAGACCATGGCTCATTTGTGGGTATTTGTGGACCATTGGTGAACTTTTGTTGGATCATTGTTGGACCGTATTGGAATGTTGTCTCATTTCCTCATTGGGCTTTCAATTGGAATCGTTTGTGTTATTGCCGTGCTCTGAGGGACTTGAGTGGGTCGTGAGCTTGGAAATCTCTGCTGATTTTATTGGTTGGAAATTTAGTGGGTTGGAAATTGGGAAAAATGGAAGAATCATTTGGTTCAAGTCACCTTGAGGTCGATTTGTTGGTAGCAGAGGCTCACGCAGGCGGGGGTTTAGCCTCAAGCTCTGACATGGGACGGGGATGACCCTCGGAGAGGTTACGGCCATGATGGGGATGATCACAGCACGGCCACAGGAATCGGGTTCCGACTATGCGACAGGGCATGAGCCGACGGTTGGGTCTCATTTAGACTTGGCTGTTGGGCTTAGGCAGGGCCACCCAGCCTACCCAGTTGAGGAAGACAGCAACATGGAATCCGCACCATGGGAATACCGATCTTTTGAGAGGATTCCGATGGTGAATTAATTCGGTGAAGCAGCCGAAAGGATTCCGATTCATGAGTGGACGGCGGAGACTCATGATTTAGCAACCTTGCCGGCGCAGGTTGAGCAGCTAACAGTAACGTTGAACTATCTCCAAACCTTTAATTTCGAGGCCGCTTCCGCAATTTCCGAAATTTGCCAGGTCATCCAAGCCCCCTCTCCAGAGCTTGAACTCCATGCACGGGGAGTACACGTAGATGGGTCAGCTTTGACAGCCCGAGTAGAGGCTTTGGGACAATTGTTGAACGAGGTAAACAACGAGTTGCAGGACCAGAGGTCCCGGTAGGACTCGAAGAGAGCGGAACTGCAATCGCCTTTAGAATGGGCGACTGCAGCCGCTTTGGAATATTGCCAAGTTGCTGAAGGACTTAAGGCGAAGGTCGACAATTCTTGCCAAGGGTGGGAGCAAGGCACCAATGAGCTGAAGCGGCAACTCGAGGGAGTGGTGAATGAAGTAACTGGGTTGATTTCACCACGGGCCCAATTGGACCAAACGGTTGAGGAATTGAAGAGTTTGAAAGGCAAGGTGTTGAATTCTGACCGGTTCACCACCAGCATGGCCGGGGAAATCCAGCGGATAGGTCTCAACTTTTGGGATGCCTAAAAAACAAATGCATGGTGTAGAAGCAATGGTGGAAAGCCACAAGGCTTCTATTTCCCAGCTTACCAATCGTGTACACACTTTGGAGCACCCTGCTATTTCGTCAACATCCACAGGGGAAGTTGGAGAGGCGAAGGTGCCCGCAACAGAGGTGAGACGCATGGCAGCGAACCTGGAGATCACAAGTGCACAGGTGGCTACGCTCACGGGCCAAATGCACCATTGAGAGACTGTGCCCAAGCCGGAATTGGCCAAGGTTGAGGCCCTGGAGTTACAGGTGCGATTGCTCATGACCCAGTTGGAGCAAAGTGAGCATGAGGTACATGCGCTCAGGGAGGAGATCCGGACCCAACCCCATGGCGGTCGACCCGAAGGGAGGCGGCCATATTCTCCTGTCATTGGTGAATTACAAAGAAAGTTGCAGTCCTTGGAGAACAAAAATCAATTATTGAAGCATGCGGGTACCACACCGGTGAGTCCAATGGGGATCTCGACATCGAAGCCTGAACCACGAGTCCAAGTTTTTGCAGTGCCGGCGCGGGACGAGCGGGTTGCGGGAAGCCTAACGGGGTTTGGATTCCCCCCGGCCGAGGATGACTTGTCGTCCATGCGGTCGGATGACCGGGGTTTCCGGGGAAGAGCCCCGAGGGGAACTAGAATGGGACCCACACCCACAAGGGACACACCCCCCCGGGCATGGAGGGTGATTGGCGGCATTGCGCCGGGTCTGACCTCCGCGTCTTTGAGGCGGACGGTGATGGTTGGTTTATGCCGCGAATGGTGTTTCAGTTGTTTAATCGACAAGAATGTCTCAAGGACGGAATTGGGCTTACGAAAAACAAAAGCCGTCGGGAATTCTACGGGCAATGGCGTTTGATGAAGTTTGTCCTGAAGAACGTTTGGACGCACCGTTCGACTGGGAAGAGCCCCTACTTGAAGGAACAGATCCGCGGTTAATTTCTTCCGGGGTCCATGGAAGGCTGGCAACCCGGGTGATGGACCCGCGAACCTTGGGGGACGTTCAAGGAATGTCCGTCGCCCCACGCTGGGATGGAAGTGGGACCACCGCCATTAGGTGGTTTTTGGATTTTCGTGCTTGGGAGCGCGATTGGATGTACCGGTTGACGGATGCCATGAGAGGACCTGTCTTGCTTTCTCTTATTCCCGCATCCCGGTCCAACCCACTGAAGGAAATGGTGAGTCTGTACCAATTCCGGTACCAAGATTTGTTGAGAGAGGTGATCGTGGAAGTCTTCACGGAGGCGAATGACAACGTGATTCTGGAGGCCTTCCACACCGTCAAGCCGTCTTCACCAACTCCAACGCCACGTGAGTTTATTTTTTTGTTGAATAATTTTTAGCCTTAGGCCGCCGCTTTCGCGATGGAATCACGCAACGGCACGCGAAGGATCAGCTGCTGGAAGCCATCGCAATCATGAAGGTGGATGGGTTGCTCAAGGAAATCATCAAGGAGGAGACCAAAGTTGGGCTGGAATTCAACTTCCTCGAGATGATCGTCTACGCGATGTACCCCCTCATGTTCCGCTACGAATTGGCGATCAAGAAGGGGCACATCATGCGGCGGCTTGGGTATGCCATGCCAGTGGCTCCGCAACCCAAGCCTCAAGTGCCTCCTCACCGGACCGGGAACAAGTATGGATTGGGCCGGGTACGGGGCATGGCAGGACTCGAGGACATGGACAAAGCCGAGAATCCCGAAGGTCAACAGGATCAAGAACAAGCGGACCCGGAGTTGAGCATTGCGGAGATTCAAGAGATTTGTGAAGCCCAAGTGCTGGCTATGTCAGGACGAGCAGGCGCAGGTGCGAGCTTGATCCCGAAGTGCCTGGCATGGGGCAAGGGAAGACATAGCTGTGAGGGTTGCTGGGTCGTGCATCCTCACGAAGCACCCGAGTGGCTCCGAGACAAACTCAAATCCAAGAAAATTGGGAAGGGTGGCCAAGCCAAGGCCCCTGCGCAAGGAGGTGGCAAAGGAAAAGGATCACACAAAGGTGGGAAGTTGCCGCCTTACAAGGGCTGCGGGAGCACGTTGCATCCGCTGGAGGATCATTGCAAGCTCCATCCAGAGTTGCGCGAGAAAGCCAATTAGGCCGAGGGGCGGCTCGGTAGGCGACACAACTGAGAAAGTCTCCGGCAACGCTGGAAATCGGAGAAGATTTACCAGGCTGGTAGGGATATGGGCCCCTCAGCGGCGACAGTATGCCCCATTATGTGGGTAACCCAAGCCCAGGCATGGGATGACGGATATTGTATGCGTCTGGTTCTGCGAATCAGTGGGGCTGAGGAGGAAATTTTGCGGGTGCCTCGACCTGGGCACGCCGTGAAGCCTCCGAAGGGCGTCATGGTTCCGGGGATATATGTCCCTCAGAAGGAACCTCGGAACGAATAGAGGCACTATTGCTTGGGGACACCGGCAATGAGGTGATTGTGGTTGTTGGTTGGGAATTATTCTCCGAACAATTCTGGGAGGTGACCACCCAACCATTCCAACTACTCGGAGTTGGTGAGAAGGAGTTTGAAGGTGGAAAATTTGTGGTGCAGAGCGATATCATTGTGCCCGTGCAAGGAGGTTCCCTGGTCGTGATGGCGCGCTGTGCCGATTGCTTGGTTTATTTGGCCTCGGCTGGCCCGCGAGCCATTCTTGGTTTGCCTTTCTTTGCCCGGTGTGGACTTGTTGTCCTACCCGATCCGTGATGCTTTGCTTTGGTGGAGGACCTTTGTCAAGGCGGCCCATGGGATGAATTTGATCATAAATGTCCTCATCCGGAGGCACCAACATCGTTGCACATGGCGGGCAACCGGGAGCTTGAGTGGGACGTCAATGGGATGGAGCATGAAGGCAGTTGTGCCGCCCTATGCAAGGCTCGACTACAATGTCTTGCGTGGATGACAAGAATTTGAACGCCACTGAGGTGCATGAAGAGTTGGCGACTATCGATATTTCGGATAGTTTGTTGCAACTACAGGAGTTGCATGAATCCTGTTCTTTACAAGACCCACTTTTGGGTGTTTGTTCTTATGAATTGGCAACTGGTGAAGGTGCCGAGATGAATTTTTTTGAGCAAAGACGCAATGGTCTTCCCGAGGTTTGCCCGAGCGTTGTGGAGTGTTCAATACCACAAGTTATGGGTTTGATAGGAATAATGTTTGTTGGGTCACTGACGGCATTGAACAATAGTGTTGTCCTCCCAGTAAAGAAATCACGTGGAGGTGCCCCTTCCCGATGGCTTTCTCTTAAGGCCATTGGACCTGTGGATGGTCCTTTGCTCTCTCCCATTTGCTTATTTGCCATTTCCCGAATGTCAGCCACTATGTTGCATGCGCACGTTCAGAAGTTGGGCCCTGGTGAGTGGCCTAAATTACCGGAACAGGATACGCCTCGTTTCAGGGTGCCACATAGTTGTAGGGCGACTCAAGGAATGAGCATTGAGTCCCTAATAGACCGGATATTGACGGTTCCAGAAATATTGCCTCCCAAAGAATGTCCCAAAGATCGTGAGATCCCGGAGATTCTAATAGAGAGATGGGTTCAGCAACTTGCTGATCCCAACCTGGACTGTGCTGAATTGGACTCAAAATGTGAGTCGAGCCCCTCATCCAATGAGGGCTCGGTTGGCCCTGACGTACCACCCGACGAGTTCATGGGTCGGTATGGCTTTCTTAGGGATGAGGAAGGTTTGGAGACAGTGAAAACCCTGCAGGTGCTTGCTAAGCAAGTTGAAACACCTTCTTCACGTTTGAATTCTAATTTATTAGCACAAGGTTTTGATTCCCAAGATTCCGGGATTTGCATGGAGTTGCGCCCAAGGGAGATTCCAAAGGATCGCAAGGAAAGGCGTCAGCTTTATTGGCGTAAGGTGGCAGCCGTCACGGGAACGTCGAGGCCGCCAACCAAGAGGATGTCTATACACCCACAAGTGTATAAGGAAGGACCGTTCTCTTTGAATCCGTAGTGGTTTCACCGCATTTTGGATTGGGCTGGAGATGAATTTCAACCCCAGCGCTACCCATTTGCAGATCCGCGCTCAATTACCAAGGTCCAGTGCCCCGGAAAGCGCGCCGGGGTACGGGTCAACACTCCTAAAGGTGGAGCTGCAGTCACGCAAGGTTTGAACAAGCCTTGGCATGATGACACCATATTTGTTATGTGCCTGCATAAGTTTCTGCAACAAGTTGCAGAGAAAGCGATATGGGAAGGAAGTCGAGAAATCATCTTTATTCCCCGCCAGAAAAACAAGAAGTGGTTTCGGGGACTCAGTGAAGTGACGGTTGATTGGTGGGATCTGCCGCATGATGCATTGTGTTTCCGTGATGGGGGAGGTACGCTTGGTTCTCCTGGGAAATTAGGTGCACGAGTTATTATTTTTGATGCCTTGGGGGGTGATCAAGAAGGGCTGGGACAGACTGATTTCAAGAAATCACATGTTGATCCCCCTCCTCAAGATCACCGGAACCGGCCCCGTTGTCGCTCGACAGCTTGGTCCAAAACTTTTTGGGAAGCCTCAACGAAAATCAAAACTCATGCGCCCCCATGTGTTACCTCCCCTCGCATACCCGTAGCGAGGAGTCCGAAAGCGTGGAAGGTCGAGCGTGTTTCAGCTGCGGCTAGAGGGCTTATACCCTTGCCGCCCGATTCCATTCTAAATTCCATTCTTCCTCGCTCAGCAGTCATGTCTCAAGAAAATGATTCCCTGACCGAGTTAAGAGCTCAGGAACAAGAGCAATCTCTGGATGGACTGGTTGAAGGAGTATGCATTGAACAAAATTGTGGTAATCCTCTCTCTTCCTCTGATCTTCCTGAAGTGTGTGAGCCTTGAATTTCAAAGATCTCGTTTTTGCATCGGAGAACAAAAAAGGTCTCACTTCAAGACAGGATCTCTGATTGGAGTAAAGGTTTACAGAATGCCTCCCCCAGCTGGTTGACTTCAAAGGAGTCTCAAACTCTGTCTCTCAAGGCGAATGATCGCTCGTAGCCTTCTTCAGGTACCTCAGGTGATCCAGTTACCATTTTCAGGACGAGGAATAGGTGTGTGCGTTCTGTGATTCAGGCGGATGCTGAACATCCACAATGCCACGATTATAGGAATTGGATTTCCAACCCGTTCAAAGATACCGTGTTCAAGGAAGGAGGTAATCATTGGTCGGAGATTGAAAAAAACATGGACAAACGGGGTCCCAATAGGATTTGTGTCTTGGAGCCAATGCGGGATGCTAAGCCGAAGGCTGACAAGCCCATTCGTGCAGTTGGCCTTAGGGAAGAGGCCATGCATGGAAAAATAAAAGAGTTTCGAGAAAAGAGCTGGATTGTGCCCAGGTAATCCCATTGCGTCAATCAGGGGTTTCTCATGCCAAAGCCTGGAACAAATAAATGGCGACTTGTCATTTATTGTCGGTACGTGAACACGCAACTCCGCGGCTGCGAGTTCCCGTTGCTAATAATCGAGGACTTGTTTGTCAAGCAGGCTGGAAACCACCGCTGGACCCTCCCCATCCTCGAGGATGGGTTCCAACAAATGCCTCTAAGTGAGTGCAGTAGGCAATACACTGCCTTCTGTTCTTCTTTTTGGGGTATTTGAGTGGAGGGTCCTACCCATGGGGGTGAAGGTAGGACCCCAAGCTTTCCAGAGAATGGTGACTGATTATTTGAAGTCCCCACAGCCGCAAACACACATTTACATCAATGATTTACTCACGGGGACACGACCCAAGCTTTGTGGTAAAGGCAAAATACTTGATTCAAAGGCATACCTGGAAAACCACTTTCACAACATGGTTAAGATATTTGAGAAGTTAGAGGAATGCCATCTCAAAGTCCGCTTTGAGAATTCTTATGTTTTTATGGAGAGAATCAAGTATTGTTGGCATGTTTTACATGGGGGAATGCGTGGTCCCGCCCCTTCCAAGGTGGATGCGGTGCGCAATTGGCCCAAGCCTAAGACCCCAAAGCAGATGAAGGGATTCTGTGGGGTTGTAAATTGGTATTCAATTTGCATAAAACATTTTTCAATATTGCAGCCCCTTTGATGACGTCGCTGCAAGGTAAGTATGAGCGTGTCCCCGGGGTAGATGGTCGTGAGGAATGTTGTTGGGTACCAAGGGAGCGTAATTGTATCGAGTGGACACCCGAGATGGAGTCTGCTTTCGTACAGTTGAGGAAAGCACTCAGTCCTGAGTGTGAGTTGTACATACCATCACCGGACGGTGAATATCGCATCCATGTGGATGCATGCAACCATGGAGTTGGTGCTGTCCTTGAACAACGTAACCCTGAAGGGGAGTGGAAGCCTTGCGCTTTTTTGAGCCGCAAGCTTGACGGCAAGGATGGGAAGGGACAAAGAGCTTGGAGCACCCGCGAGCAAGAGATTTACGCATTAGTCTCTTGCTTGCTAAAATTTAAAAGTTGGATAGGGGGACGAAACGTCACCGTGTACACCAACCACAAGTCGTTGGAGAGTTGGTACAAAGAAGATCTTTGTACCCTCTCGGGGGTTTTGGGAAGGCGTGGCCGGTGGCGTGACTTTTTGAGCCGGTACCACATTGCAGTATGGTACAAACCCAGCAACGACGACACCTTTGCCGATGGGTTGTCCTGGTGGGCATATCTGGCAGGATTGGCGGATGACACCAATTTTCACGGCAGTGATGCAGATCAAAAGGGGTCATGAAGCAAGAACATACTCAAGGAAAGAGAAGAAACATTTTTGGCCCAGCGGGCTAGAGACACACAAGTCCAGTTGGATTCGGGACTTCTCAATGCCATCATTGCCGTGGGGGCTGTCTTAACTCTCCAATGGTTTGGCCATGCCACGGTGCAGGCTCTAAGTGCTCATCAAGCTTGGGTACAACCTTCTGCCTCCATTCTTCAGTGTTTCCACGACAGTTCTGAGGGCATTCAGGACAGACAGGACAAAGAGATAAATGAGCTTGCTGCATCCATTTCTTCTGTACAGGGATGTGCAGCTAAGTGGTCCACTATGACTATTTCTGGCTATGCAGCCCATCTTCAAGCTCAGGTGAGTCATTTGTCGTATTGCCCTGAGTCGGAAAGACTCATTAGTGCCGTGTCCAGGCTGAACATACCACCTCAGTCCGAAATCCTCTATGAGGATTGGACCGACCATTATCGGGATGAGTTTGCTGACTGGGACTTCGAGTCTGATGCAGTCATTTCAAACCCGAATTATTGGGACTACGGTATGAGGTGGGACGATGACGGAATAAAGATTCGGTACAAGGGAAAGATTGTGTGCCCTACAGCTCTTTTTGAAGATGTGGTGGTGGCAATATATTCTTATGGCCACCCTCGGGTGGAGAAGACTGTGGAGTTGTTTGATAGAAAGTTTTGGTGCCTTGCTTACGACTTGCCAAGAGGTAGGCGTAATCTGTCACCCGACATTGCTAAAATTCTTGGGCAATGTCATGACTGTCAAACCACGAAGGCAAGGCGTGGCAAGCAACCCGACACATGTGAATTGGCACCTGTTCCGCAGTATCTTTTCACATCCCTTGCAATTGACTTTTGTAAATTCCCCGAGTGTTTGCAGAAGTTCACTGAAAAAAGGTGGAATATCTCAAGGTCATCGTCTGCTTTGAAACCGGGTATGCATTTGCAATCCCCTGTCAAGAAAAGGGATTGGACAGTAAGAATGCTGCTTCTCTGTTTTTGGATCGCTGCGTCCATATGTTTGGGTTCCCAAAAGAATTCATTTGTGACAATGCGTCCCTTATCAACTCAGAATTTTTGAAGGATTTGGTTGCCATGAGTGGAGTTGAACAACACAGCTCGGTGGCCTACCGACCACAGAACAACGGACGTGCTGAACGAGCTGTGCAAAGTATTGTAAACTCACTTAGGCAGTGGGGCGCGAGGGAGGGGCGCCCACCTGGCATGGCCGGGGACCGCCAAGAGCCGCGCCACAGGAAGGCGAAGACACTGGACAAGAGCACCAAACGGAGCCGAGACAGATGGCTATGCAGTGTTGGTGTGCATGCATGCAGGGAGGACGGGAACACACGGCAGAAAGCACGGCGAAAAAAAAAACAAAAACACGAACAAAACCCCACAGCGCCACAAGATGGCGTGCGGCACAAAGCGAGCAGGCGGCGGGGGAACGGGGCGGAGCAAAAGTGCAGACGAGGGACCGCGGGTGGCGCAAAAAAAAATCATAGCAACAAAGAACAGTACCAACAGCGACGAGTGACCACGTGAGGGACAGACAAGGATAACGGGGGGCGCGGGGGCCAGGAAGAGGGACCCACCACAGGTCCTGAGGGGAACACACCACGCAAGCGGAAGGGGACGGGAAGGGGGCGACCAGAGCTAGGCACGCGAACCGGACCTGGGAAGGCAGCTAATCCGGTGGGCCCGCGCCAGAGGGTTGCAGGCGCCCCCAAAAAAAAATGGGATGCAGGGAAAAGGGGACGGGACAGAAAAGGGCGTGTGGTTAGAGCCACACGACCGTCTAGGGGACTAGGACGGCATGGGAAGCAGCACAGGAGTAAGGGGCGGGGGCGGGAAGGGGGCGACCCGTGCTAGGCGCACGAAACGGTCCCGGGATGGAAGAGGATCCACAGGGCCCGCGCCACAGGAGTGCTGGCAGCCCGGTGGGGTATAGATACGGGATGAGGGACGGGATGAAGCCGCACAACAGCACAGGAGCATAGGCCGAGGACGCGGCACAAGGGAAATGGGCGGGGGCGAGAAGGGAGCGACCCGTGCTAGGCGCACGAAAGGGGCCCCGGATGGATGAGGATCCAGTGGGCCCTTGCCACAGGGTTGCCGGCGGCCCGGTGGGGTATAAACACGGGATGATGGGAAAAGAGGACGGGACAGGGAAGGGCGTGGAGAAGGTTTTATAGTGATTTCAACACTGTGTGTTTGATGTGCCTCTCCTGCTGCTTGCTGCTGGTGTAGGGTTTCCTGCTGCTTGTTTTTGATGAGGAAAATGTTGCATTTGCTGAAATACAACCAATCCAGGATAACCCAAGCCAGAGATAAGCAAGTAGAAGAAAATCAGGATCAAGGCATGAAGGGCTGCACTCACAAAGAGTTAGATAAAGAAAACTATCAACAATAGACCACAGCAATTAGCATACATTGCAACTCAGGATGAAATATTTTACATGTTTGAGAAACACCGATTGAAAAACTGCCCCAAGGGCTCAATCTCATCGACAGTGCCATCTTGAGATGTGCGGTCTTTGTTTTTGGATCCCATAGGTGCTGAGGTGGCAAGGCATGTGGCAATGAGGTCACTGCCATGTCACATGGGATATTCCTACTTAGCTAGGCTGACTGGGTATTGAACCCAGGACCTCTCAAAAAGAGGTGCCCCAGCCCCCTAGGGTGCATACCACTAGGATAGCTAAGAATTCATGAGAAAACATAGATAAATTCATAGGCTCTGCCTTCAGTATATCAGTGCCTCAGCAACCCAGGAAAAGGTGTTTTAGTGCCTATAGCTTGGGGATAAAGGGATCCACACCACATCCTAATTTAGAGTTTGGTTCCATAGGTCAAAATGTGTTATCACCCCTTTTGGCTGGGCCAATACTAAGAAGGAAATGCCTGTGTGCTTAGAGCACCTCTAATACAACTAAAGTATACCCTAAAGCATTGGAAAAGCACTTTTTCTTACTCCCCCCTTTGTGCAGTGGTTGTCACCACTGTCGCACCTTCAGGAAAAAGGGATTTTTTCTTGGCCTTTCCTTCGTTTCCACATCTACTTTAAAATACCTATAGCTTCCCTAACACTGGAAAAGAGCGTTCTACCATGGCCAGCGACTCTTGCTGCATTGTTGATGACAAACTCCAACAGAAAGCTCAGCGTTCTTGGCGCTGCTGGGGTTCCTGTGGCTTGGTGGGGTTAGAGTAGGGCAAGCCAAGACCATATGCATGTGCATCCCTCCCTCAAAGCTGCAGCGTAACACGACCCAACGCCAGACTCTCATAGGACGCTCAACCCAATTCTCATGGAACCTGTTGGAGACGACTGTCCTGGTACTGGGGCGAGGGTGCGCTGATGTAATTTGAATTGCCCCTTGGAGGGGTCTTGCTTCTGGTTCAGTCTCCTGCTGCTGCTTTTCGGCCAGAACAGCGGCCTACTCAACGAGGCTTTGCGAGGAGGTCTGTACAACAGAGGAATGGGACAATGAGGGACGAATCCACGCAAGCGCGAAGCGACAACACCTAGATCCGTCAAATGACGGCCTAGAATTGTTCTGAAGGCACACACCTGGACAGAATCCAATTGTGCATCACATGCACACTTTTATAAAATTTGTAGTCATCTCTTGGTTTTTTAAATCAAGAAATTCTTACGCAGAAAAAGGCGACGCGAAGGAGCGGCCCCTAGCAAAGCGCCGGAAAATAAGGAAATAATGAGATTATAATCATATGTCTCACGTAAGCCGGAAAATGACGAGACACACATATATAGATGTGATTAAAGATTCCACCCACATTGCCAGAATCAACCAAAAATCAAAAATTCGAACAGCAAGAATATGACTTCAATGAATCAGGTATAAACTGCAGGTGTGCTCGTTCAGTTTGCCCGACGCACAGTGCTCGCCATGTGTCGTCGTTTTCAAGCCTCATAGCACGATAGAACACAATAGAGGGATAGATCAGAAAGATTGCAGATGATCAGAGGTAAGATCAGGGTGATTAGACATACACACAAGTGCATAGCGACGTTTTTCGCTTGCGCCTTGTTGTCCTTCTCACCTTGCTTCACTCTCCAGCGGTAGGTAAGGTAGGTAAGCCCAGGTGGGGCCACCCCCTGGTGGAGTTCGTGATCGTTGATAAGATGAGGAGAAAAAGAAAGGTTGACAGTACCCTCGTGCATGCTCGTGCATTCACACACACATCAAAGGGTAGGCCACGCGAAATGCGCACGGTAAACCTTGTTTAGGTTACCCAGGGGCCCCTCGATACGTTCTTTAAGAGAACCTGAGGAGTCTCTTAACGCTTGCTTGCTTGACAGGGGTGTTTGAGGACAGCGTATTATAGGTCACACTGAGAAGCGTATAATACGTGGAGTGTGGCTTGGTTCCCCAGCTGCAAACACCCCTTCATTGGCCTTTGCTTTACAGGTGGGCAGGTAGGGTAGTTGGTGCAGCATCGTTCTTTTTTTTCTTGCCCTGCTAAGCAAGGGCGCTGATCCCACAATCAATTAACTGCGCCTCAGCCAGGAGTGGCAAGGGCAGTTCGACTCCATCGACATCCACGCTGTGCACGCCACCTGTGCACCTCTCCCCTCCAAGCCCTAGCAGGGAAACATGTTGTGACGTTCCTGTTAGGCCACAGTTGCTTAGCAGCGCTGTGTTCTCTTGTCTTCTTCACAGGAGGGTCATTAGGACCCACGACTTTATCTTCAACACCACCCAGTAGAGCGTGAGTGTAGGAGTGGTAATGCTGAGTGGGGGCTTGAGCCAGTTGCAGTAGCGCTCGCCCACCAGGATGGTGCCACTGTAGGGTGTGTAGGACCTGTAGTGCGTGTGTCACTGTCCCACCCGTTTCCTGCAATTTTAGCAGGGTTGGTGGGCTGTGGCAGTGGTTAGGTCAGCGTTTTGGCCACTTAGCAAAACGGCGTTTTCATGCCTTCATAGCTTTTGGCCACCCCTCCCTGTAGTAGACAGATAGGTAGGGAAAACAATACCTGGATTAGTACGCTGGGTATTCCCCCAAGCTTTTGTGCCAGCACAGAAATTGGGCGCTTAGGGGAGGGGAGACCCGGGGCGTACCCCGTGGCATCAATAAGACAACCCTCCAGGTATAGCAAGCGTGCAGACCTGGGTATAATTAGGACACCACTTTTGCGGCTTGCTCTCAGGACCTTAGGAATAGCACACTCACACATACGCTTAGGCAGGTAAGGGTAAGGTTCAGTCCCTAGCTTTAGTCTTGGAGGCAAGCGTCTCAGCGAGCCTCAGCAACTCACCGAGGTTGTTCTGGGACAAGTAGTCAACCAGAACTGAGTTCAGGCGCCCCTCAGGTAGAACAAACGCAGAGAAGGGCTCCCAGGTGGCCTCCTCGACTCCAAACCCTTCCCAGAGGGTGAGGAAGCGCCAACCCTGGCGGTAGCGGTGGCGTAGCACAGACTTCACCAGGTAGAAGCTCTCCTTAGCCATCTCCTCGGCGTTCATGTCGGGGAGTTCCCCTTCAACTTCCATAGGGCTGGCAGCCCCTTGTAAATCTAGGGCGGCGATCTCCTCGTCGTTAAGCTCCCACTCTTCCGCACAGAGGTCTTCAGGGTCATAGTAGCGCTTCAGATGTTGAGCAGCGCACACCAGGGTCCCCCCTAGACGGGGAGAACACCGCACGGTGATACGGTGTCCATCCACAGATAGAATCTTGTAGGGCCCGAAGTATGGGTCGTCGCTGGTAGAGCGTGGCCAGGCGGGTAGTCGGCTGTGATGCACCTGCACCCAGTCCCCCTCTTGGTAGGTGGCCGGTACTCGGTGCTTGTTCTTCCTGTTCCACTGACACTCCCTCACTCTCTGGAGCATAGCTTTGGCCTTGTCCACCTTCGCTTGTTGCTCTTGGACCCATTCACCCACAGAAGAATGGGTGTCCTCTGGATAAGGGGCATGTAGGAACCACGCCGGGCGCCCTAGGAATAGCTCATGGGGCGAGTAGCCAGTAGCTGAACTCTCTTGGGAGTTCATCATCAAGGATATGACGGGGAGTAGTCTCATCCAGTCTCTGGTGCGTTCAGTTTTGCACCATATCCCTACATTCTCCTTGAGGACACAGATCTGTCGCTCACATAGGGGGTTGCTCGTGTGCGAGTAGGGGATCCCCGTAGACACCTGGACATTGAGGAATCTCAGGACCCTCTTGTACCAGCCGGTATCCAAGCGTACTCGTATGTCCTCATCGGAGTTGATCTCCTTGGGCGCCCTATAGACACAAAACCACTCCTCCAGGAGTATCTTGATACTCTCCTCCGCGGTAATGTGCTTGGTACATGGGAACACCCTGGTAAGCCTGGTCAACCCACAGGTTACAACGAGGGCGAAGTCATAGCCCCCGAACTTCGGCATCTCCGTGTAGTCCACATATAGAACACTGTTAGCACAGTGAGGGATGGGCAGGGTCGAGTAGAGACCTCTGTCCCTGATATCCCCTGGTTTGCAGGACCTGCACGGGCACTTGTCCACGATAGGCTGGAGGGTTTTCCGCAGTTGGTCATCAGTCCACGTAGTGTGGAACCACTGCTTGAATAGCCTCAGGGTACGGTCAGCACCCACATGACCGCTGGACTCATGGGTCCACTTCAGCAGCGCTGGGACTCTGTCACCAGGTACCACGATGCGGTCCTCGTGCGAGAAGTAGCTCTTGTCCCTCTTCCACTGATCTTGGTTGACCAGGAGGGGTTCAAGGCGTTTCTCCAACCGCTTGTAGATATTCCCAAACCCTCCAGGTACTCCGATTGTTGGAGTCCATCCAGGGGGCGTATCATAGTCATGTTGAGGTCCAAGTGGACGTCCATACGGCTGAACACCTCCTTGGCCAGCGCCTCCGACCGGGAACCAATCAGGGCGTCTAAGTTGTTGCGGCTGATGTAGTCTGCACACTCGTTCCTCACTCCCTGGATATGGTGTACCGTCAGCCGTAGTTGACTGAGGTAGGTCCACCAGCGCCGTAGCTTGGCCTTCTCAGTTGCGGGGCCCTTCTGGAAAGTGCGGACCTGCTCTTGGTCGCACAGCCAGACCACAGGGTTACTCCCCAACGGTCGTGCTTGTGAGGATAGCACTAGCATACCCGCGAGCAATTCCTGCTCATAGGTGGAGTAGTTCCCCCTGGCCTGGTTCCATTTCCAGTTCAAGTGACCCAGAGGTACTAGGACCCACTTGTCGTCAGGGTAGCTGTGCTTGAGAGTTCCATCTCGGTTGAGACCTTCCGTCCCAGGTTGGGAAATGGCCGAGTCGAACTCCTCCTTCTCTAGTGCTTGCCATTGGAACAACGTTCCACCACCGCCCACATTGCTGGCGTCGGTCACCAGGAAAATCTCCCACTGTGCCCTAGGCACGCCCAAGCACTTAGCGTTGGCCACCTTGTCTTAGAGCTCGTCAAACGCTTGTTGCTCTTGTGGGCCCCAGCGCCAAGTAGTACTCTTCTTGATCAAGTCTGTCAGAACAGCGCTGGTGTAGGTGAAGTTTTTGATATGGCGGCGATAGAAGTTGCATGCCCCAATGAAACTGCGTACATCATGAAGTCCTTTCTTCGGGTCTTCGTGTCGTACCTTAGCGTCCATCAGGGGTTTGGCCTTAGAGGCCGCTGGGGTCCACCACCCATAGCCAACGTCAAACCCCAGGTACTGCATGGTCTCCTGCATGAACTCACACTTCTCCAGCTTGAGTCTCGCGTGGTTCTCCTGGCAGACCGCAAAGAACTCACCCAAGAGGATTAGGTGGTCCTCCTGGGTATGGGTCCCGAGGCATACATCGTCGATGTGTGCTTCCATCTGGGCCCCACGGGATATAAGTTCCTGCACCTTAGGTCTCCTTCGTAGGATGGACAAGATCTTGTTCATCAGCTCTTGGAATAGAGCGGGTGCGTTGGCCACGCCAAATGGCATGACCTTCCACTTGAACACCCTCCCCTGAGGGGTGATGAAGGCTACTAGCTCCTGAGCGTTGGGCGTGAGGACCACTTGGCAAAATCTCCTCCTCTTGTCCATCTTGGTCTTGTAGCGCCAGGAGGCTATCTTCTCAAGGGTAGACTCCATATTAGGAATGGACCCTGAGTGGTTCAACGTTTTCTTGTTCAGCTCTCCGTAGTCCACTACCAGCCGTTTGGCTGTAGAGCCAGGTTTAGCCACCAGGAAACAGAGGCTGCAGTGTTGGGGGTAGTCCCTGTCCTTGTACTCCAGGACTAGGCAAGCGTCGATACATTCTTGTATCTGTCGCTCAATCTCGTCGGCCTGCTCTTTAGGAGCTGGATAGGGTCTCCTCCGGATCTTGTGACCCACGGACTCGGGTTTCAGCTTGAGGTCCATCTGTACCAGCTTGTCACATGAAGCTGGAGGGGGTAGTTCTCCGAACATCTCCAGATAGGTCCTTATAAGCTTCTGCACCCGCGGGTCCAATAGCTTAATCTTGTCCTCCATGTCCTCGTCATAGTGTAAGTTGCTTGCCCCCTGAGTAATAGACGTCGGGAGGTGATCCTCCACCGAGTCTTTGCCCTTGGTAGTGTCCTTCAACCCTTGGTAGGCATATAGTAGGTCTTGTTCAACCATCTCCGATGGACGATGACAACATAGGCACGCTCGAGGGGGTTCACATACACATTCCTCTGAGAGGTCGTCCTCCTCTGGGGTCCTCACATGGGCGCCCCACACGCGCTTCATGAGCTTAAGATCTACCTCCCTTTGCCAGCTGGTGATCTTCTGTTCGAGGTCCTCCTTCAATTGGGATAGATCTCCCATACGTCCTTGCTTCAGTGGCCATGAGCTGCGGATAGGCTTAGCGTAGCATAGCTTTTTCGCCACCAACTTCCTCTTGGAGTCCACCTACTCCCTTAGCCCGGATCGAGGGTCCAGCTCTTCGTCCACGGGGTCTTCCGGCCTCATGGAGAAGAGGGGTTTCAGTGGGGCGACGCACTTGGCGTCCTTCACTTCCTCCACACAGGTCTGCACGAAGAAGGCGTCGTGCTCAGTTTCGTCATCTGAGTGGATAGAGCTAGGTAGCTCGGATAGTCCACACTCAGAGACTCCATCAGGAACAGGTACGTGGCAGGGAGAGTTGGGGGCATTGGTGTTAGTCACAACGTATTCATCTCCTCCGGGTATAGTCTCAATAGCATCTTGAGGTCGTAGTCGATCCTTCAAGTCACCAAAGGCGAGTCCATCGCTTTCTCGTTGTATAGCCTGGAGCAGAGTTGAGTCCAGATCCCCCCAGGGGATGGAGGTAAGACCTCTGTCCACCACGCTGAGCATACTCCCCCATCCGGGTTTCCCAATTGGCGTCTTACGCCCCAGAGGCACGTAGATGGCCTCATCAGGTAACCGAACAGAGCTGATAGTCAGCCTGTCCAGGAGGTTTCGCCAGTACTTGTTGCCCCCATGGGCTCCCCAATCGGGGGAACACAGGACCATACGGGAACGTTCCAAGGCTACCTTGGTCAAGACCTTCCCCAGTTCACTGAACCTGGGGTTCGCGTAGGCCATCCCGAAAGAGGGCCAGTAAAATTTGTAGCTGCAGTTCTTCCCCTTGCTGCAGTAAAGGTCCAGTACATGCTGCTTGTCGCTGGCGAACAACTCCACCCTCACGTCTTCTCTAGAGTAACCCAACTCCTTCAGACCTTGGTCTAGGACTTCCCCCAATAGTTGATAGTCCTCAGTTTTGGAGGCCGCCATCATGTTCGAGGGCTTCTCATTCGATACCCTCAGGTAGCTCGAGGTATGTTCCGACTGCTCCAGTGGCACAGACTCTCTGCCACTGCCGTGGTCCACGTAGAGGAGGTAGGGCGCTTGCAGCGTCAGGAATTGTATCTGGGAGTGCTTGTCGAAGAAGTCAGTCCCCAATACAAAGTCGAAGGCCTCAGTGTCAATCACATAGAACCGATGGGCGATAGTCCGGGAGCCCATAGGTACCTCCACTTCACAGTCCTCGCAGCTGTGCACCACATGTCCATCCCCCATTTGTATGCGGTTCTTCAGGCTCCCACAAGGTAAAGTTTTCTTGGCCCCTATAGATATGGTGGCGCCAGTATCCAATACCCCCAGGTATTCACGTTCCCCTAGTCGGATACGTACCCAAAACACCAGGTCCCGGGCCCCACCGGAGCTTCCCCGTCAGAACTCCGCGGGACAGGTCACCTCGAACCCCTTGTTCTGCAATTCGGGGGCCATCTCCATGAAACAGCTTCTCTTCTCAGTGTTGCTGTCATCATCACCTTCATGCTCACGCTTGGCTCCTTGTTCCCGCTGGGCCTGCGTCTGCGAGCGTGTGGTGGGACCAGACTGCCCTCCAGAGGGCTCGGAGTTCCCCCCTGGATTAGGGTTAGGGTTGCCTCCGTTCTTGTCCGTGTTCTTGTTGTCCTTGTCTGGCTGGCGGTTAGCGCCTCCTCCTCGTCGGCCCTGACTTTTGCCTTGCCCTTGTCCACGTCCTTTCGACTTGCCCTTGCCGGAGTCGTTGCCTTTGCCTTTGCCTCCACCTTTGCCAGAGCCTTTGCGAGGATCATCACCCTTCAGCTTCGCCGAAAGGCGCTGCTTGTGGTAGCACTCATCCTCGTAGTGCTTCCTCTTCCTACAGAAGGCACAGGTGATAGTACACCTGTAGTGATCCGGCAGCTTTGCCTTGCCGCCGGTGTTGGTCTCCTGCTGCTTCCCTCGGACTACGAAGCAGTCTCGCTGCTCGCAGTCAGGAGCGTGCTGCAGGTGGCCCTGCTCGTCTCTGGCATCACACCGGAAGAGCTCCTTGACGTTTTCCATGATACGGGCGTGTTTGGGGGTAGTCCTCTGCCCAGGTCTGGATCACTGGTACCCTTTGCCATGGCTTCCAGAGCCTCCACCTCCAGGACGGTAGTTGTTCAGGTGCTGGTCGCTTTCTTTCTCCCGCCCCAGCTCCAGGAGTAGTACACATAGATCCTTGTAGTGGAGGGCTATAGCCTTGCGCTCTGCCGTTGAACGGCACTCCTGCCACAGCGCTCGAGGGAGCTTAGCCACCAACCAGAAAAGTAGGTCGTCGCTGCTGTAGGAACCGGGCGTCAATCGTCCAGCCCAGTGATCCAAGTCAGCTAATAGCTCAGAGACCCTGCCAGGTTTGGGGTTGTTGGGCAGCATGGGCAGGTTCTGGATCTCGGCCCTGATGGAGAGGTCGGTTTCATAGGTTGGGTACTGCCTCTCCAAGGCAACCAACACATCGGCAAAGGTGGCGGACTTAGTCACGATCTGTTTGACCTGCTTCTCAAGGTACTTGGTCTTGCAACACTGCAGGAGCAGATCGCACTTGACCCGTCCACTAGCGTGGGTTTGGCCGGTCAATCGGAGAAACCGGCCAAAATTCTCAGCCAACTCGCGGAGGTCCCTGCCTGTGAACTCAGGCAGGTTCACCACGATCTTGGAGGTGGCAATAGCCTTAGCCTCCTGAAACCTGCGTCCCCCAGGGCGTCGGGTCTTCTTCTTCTTCTTCTTCTTCTTCCCACTTGGGTTCTCGGGGTCCTCTGGGTCGTCGTCCTCCGAGGGCGAAGCAGAAGTCATCGACGGCGGTTCATCATCGGAGGGATCTCCGCCTAGGTCCCTGGAGCCGTAGGGCTCCACATCCACCATTGCCCTAAGGGCTGTCAGCCCCAGCCGGTCCAGCTCGGCTCTCCAAGATTTCTCCACGTGACTGTAGGGTGGCTGGGCCGTCCTCGGCACGAAAGGGCTTCTAGGTATCACAGCCGGGGTCGGCATCCGTCAGCTCCTCAGGCTCCCCAGGGTGTTTGTCAGCCCTGCCACCAGGTGGTTGGCCTGTACTCGATGGGGTGACATTCCCACCGTGGTAGGTGACGCTTGGGGCGGTATCAGGGGCTCCAGTTTATCTCGAATCTCTTGAGTGAGGTCGCCAACAATTTTAGAGGTGGCTCCTCAGAGCACCTCGTTGATCTCTGACCGCGTCAGGGGCCTGTTGGAGGATCTCCCCGATCCTCTACTCCTGCTCCCGCATGACTCAGGTCCTCTCCCCAACCCCGTAAGGGTTGCATACCCAGGAACATCCACATAGGCTCCCGTAGCGGGTAGAGGATGGTGATAGTCAGCCGCATACCATCGCGGCGCAGAACTGGAGGTCACCGGCTCACTGGTAGTAGTTGCCTCTGGAAACGCAGTGGTAGGTGGGTTCACACCATAGGCAGGGTAGGTAGGCATACCAGTAAAGCCTATGCCCTCAACCATAGGCAGGTTGGTTATTGGCGTGGATGTTGCAGCGGCTGGGTCTGGAGTTGGGAGTGTGGTGGTTATAGGAGAGGGTGATGCGTGGAGGCCAGAGGCGCTTCGTGCGCCCTTGAAGGTAGGATCATTCGTCGGGTCGTGCCCTTGGTCTGCTCCTTCGTCTGCTATGATTTCTCCAGCATCCTTTTCTCTCTCTCTCTCTTTCTCTTCACAGGATGAGTGTCCACCTCCTCTACTGAGAGGGCCCGGAAGGCCGACTGAAGTCCTTCCATCGAATCCTCCGCCACGTCCACTGGCGCATGTAGGGGCTCCGAAGGTACAGCGCTAGGTCCAGGTCCAGGTTCACCAGGTGCTGGCATTGCTGGTGCCTCAGGCGCCGTCTTCACGTCGGTGTCCTCTTTCTTGGTGTCCATATTCGTTCGCCCTTCTTGCTTATATATGACTGATCTCGGCGCACTGGATGTACGGCACGGAGTTGCTGCCGGTACGCAGAGACAGTCTGCCTCTTGCTACCAGAAAGTTTTATAGTGATTTCAACACTGTTTGTTTGTTGTGCCTCTCCTGCTGCTTGCTGCTGGTGTAGGGCTTCCTGCTGCTTGTTTTTGATGAGGAAAATGTTGCATTTGCTGAAATACAACCAATCCAGGATAACCCAAGCCAGAGATAAGCAAGTAGAAGAAAATCAGGATCAAAGCATGAAGGGCTGCAGTCACAAAGAGTTAGATAAAGAAAACTATCAACAATAGACCACAGCAATTAGCATACATTGCAACTCAGGATGAAATATTTTACATGTTTGAGAAGCACCGATTGAAAAACTGCCCCAAGAGCTCACTCTCATCCTCAGTGCCATCTTGAGATGTGCACGTTTTGTTTTTGGATCCCATAGGTGCTGAGGTGCCATGACATGTGGCGATGAGGTCACTGCCATGTCACATGGGATATTCCTACTTAGCTAGGCTGACTGGGTATTGAACCCAGGACCTCTCAAAAAGGGGTGCCCCAGCCCCCTAGGGTGCATACCACTAGGATAGCTAGGAATTCATGAGAAAACATACATAAATTCATAGGCTCTGCCTTCAGTATATCAGTGACTCAGCAACCCAGGAAAAGGTGTTTTAGTGCCTATAGCCTGGGGATAAAGGGGTCCACACCACATCCTAATTTAGTGTTTGGTTCCATAGGTCAAAATGTGTTATCACCCCTTTTGGTTGGGCCAATACTAAGATGGAAAGGCCTGTGTGCTTAGAGCACCTCTAATACAACTAAAGTATACCCTAAAGCATTGGAAAAGCACTTTTTCTTACTCGTGTGGCTAGGGCCGCACAACAGCCCGGTAGGGTAGGGAGTCCACGGGACGCTGGGAATGGGTTGGTGACGGGATGTGGCACAGGGGAATGGGACATGGGATGGGAAGGGGGACGGAAAACGCCAAGCAACAGCCCTGTGGGATTGGGAAACCAGTTGCCATGGAGTTGTGAACCATGGGCCAACCATAGGGGGCCTGACCACGGGAAGTCGGGAAAATGCCCTGAACTCCGGGACGGCCCTGAGGTGTCCGCAGGGGTGAGGATTGACCCTGGGGTCCCGGGGTCAATGGCTTGAGTACACGTAGGTTCACGCGTGAGCGGGACCAGGGGAAACGTGGAAAGGGTCGCCCCCTGGCCTCCAGCCGTGGAAGGACGACACCCCAGTGCATCCGGGAGCCGAGTGGGTACTCCAACCCGTGAGGGATGAGGAGTGGTGAAATGTGGCTGACAGAGAGAAATGTTCCGCTGTGGGCAAGGGCTATCCACACGAAACCCGCCTGCAGGCGCCCAAAAGGCTGTGCCAGGGGGTGGAAGGCGGGAGGATCCTTCGATGGGGCACCGGAAGGAGCTGAAACCCTGAGGGCAGCGACTGAAAGGAACCTACCGCCGGTGATGCCCCAAGGGAACCTGGTTGAAGTTCTCGGCCGTGAGGTCAGACAGGGGTCGCCAGGGGAACTGATGGTGGAGACCTCTCCTTCCCGCCAGAGGCGGCCACCATGTAAAACAAACAAGGAGATGTCAGATCAGGCTGCAGACGCGGCCGCCCTTACTTACTTACTTACTTACTTGCTTCACTTAGGCGGTACCTTGAGCAGCGTGGGGCTTCCAGCAAGCACTCTTGGGTGGAAAGCTTGCCATTGGTTCTTTGGGCTTTGAACAATTTGCCGGGGGCAGTCAGTGGGTATTCCCCACATCAACCCCTTTTTGGGTGAGATCCTGTAGGTTGGGGGGAGTGTTTGCCCGTATCCCTACAGGATGGGGCTGAGCATGCAGGACAAGTTTTTTGTCGCATGTTGGACGAAGGTGCTGAAGTCCGAAAGCGCCTTGAAGACCTCCATACCAAGGAGTTTGCCAAATTTCTGGCCAAACATCCAGGGCAATCGTTCAAGCCGGGGGACCGAGTAAGGGTACGTAATCGTATTGTAGAACCCCCTGTGCATGGCAAGCTCGAAAAAGTTGGGCAAGGCCCTTGTGAAGTGTTGAGACGCATCTCACCGGGCACCTACCGTCTACATATCCGAGGAAGGGAAGAGATCTTCACTTCTCGGCGAGCGAAGCCCTATGTCCCTTACAAGGACGACAAGAAAGTGCCCTTGCACTATTATACTGATAGGGAATGGTTGATTGAGACCGACGATTATGTGGTTGAGCGTGTTTTGGAGGGTCGTGTCGTCAGGGGCAAGCGACAGTGGCGAGTCAAACTTCCGGGGTTTCCCGATCCTGGGTGACATTATGCAGGGTTTTTGTTGCATGATATCAACAACACATGGGCTCGGTACAACCTTCGGAAAGGGATTGATGTGTCTTTGTCAGATTTGCGCTGAATTATTGTCCACTTTCTATTTCTTTACCAACTATTGGCAGGTTGGCCCTCCAGCAAGTTTTCCCATCAAATGTTCCTCGTTGGAGTGGAATGCCATCTCTTCACATATATTCAGGCAATTTTGCATTGATGCTTTGAACCCTTTGCCATATGATCCCTACGCCCTTATCCGTTGCCATTGATTGATGGTGGTTGTCTCTCTTACCCACATGTCTGTTCCAGTTGTTTGACCTACTCCTCCCATCTGCATTCTGATGTCCTCCTCAACCCTGCTTTGCATTGCCCCCCAAAGTTTTGGGTTGCGGGATGCAACCATGCCATTGTTTTGTATTGTTGTGGCTGTTTCAGTGCCTATTCCATGGTGTGCCCATGACCTTGGGCACTTGGGATACATTTTGGCTTCACGCGCTGAGTTCTTATGTTTTCCGAACTCCTGCCCCTAGTTTCGGGTTGCCGGACGGGATGGGAGCCGCCAATTGTGCTTTGGGGGGCGCCTATCTGTTCAAACAGGGGTGTTTCTTTTTTTGGAACACCACGTTCTATTTTTGTAAATCTTGTTCTTTTTTTAGTAACAAAATGTATATTTTTAGAACCCCGTCCCAACGGGCCCGTTTCGCGTTTCCTCAGCGTCTGCGACCATATTCTTGCACGGTGATCTCATTGGTGAGGTACGTTTCCCTCCAACGGTGGCCGTATTTGGAGATCCAATTTTTCCGCTTCGCTTTTTTTAGTGACAAATGTTACTTTTTTTAGTAAAAATTTGATTTTTCATTCCTCCGAATTGGTGGCGGCTAGGGACGATCCGAACGGATCTGGACCAATTTTTGGCATGCCCAACGCAACCGTGGGGTTCTTTTGCATTACATTTGCACCCGCGGCCCCTGGTAGACCCTCCTAAAAATTTTCAGCCACGGTCAAAAATCGTGTTCTTGCCATATTTTTGACGTATTGTTCAGTTGGAAGATTTCGTGAGTACCTACCCTCATCAAAACCTCATCCCGGATGCAACCATGGGCTCTGTTTGTTTCCTGCTTTCCTCTGGGTCCCAAATGACATAGGATTTGTTGAAAAAAAATCAGAAATTTCTTTTTTCGAAAAAAACAATTTTTTCCATTTTTTCTCCATTTATTGTCTTCGGTGACCTCAAGGTGCATTTTAGCATTGTATGGCTCTCGTTCTGCTTGTTGATTCCCCTTCGCGCCATTGCGTGGCATTGTTTTGCTAAGGTTTGGCTTGTCGCCAGGAGACTACAGCTAGGGAGGGGGGTGTCAATGGCAGGTGTGGGGGCTTTGCATAGGTAGTTGATCGCCTAAACACCAGCGTTTGAGTTATGCAGGGTGTTCAGGGCTAGGGAGCGGGGTGTTTATGCAATGCCCACACCCGTGTGGATCTTGCACCCACCCACCCGACCTGTGATGCTTGATTGTACTCGTTTCCATGGCTCTGACCCTCGTTTTTCCGATTTTGTCTGTGTCAGAGCATCGGGGATGTCTGAGTCAGGGAGGGGGGTGTAAAACGTAGGGCATAGCCATGTCAAGAATCTATGTTTGTCGCCCATTTCTCCTTTGCACACTCATGTTGCTTCTTGTGTGCCATTTCAGGTGTAAATTATTATGCGATCTCAGCATTTGTTTCCAATCCCAGATTTCCATCCCAGAAATAATTCCGACCGCAGAGTTCAGTTTTGTGTTTGCATTGATGATGGCGTATTGATTTTAGTTCAATTCTGCGGTTGGCCAGCATTTGTTCTAACATTTTTTGGGTTTCCGATTCGTCGATTGGCTGCTCCTGTGTGTGCGCGCGCGCCGCCGTTGGTCGCGCCTTAATGCAGGCCCGCCAATCGAATACCCTTCCAGTTTTGTGCTAATAGTGTTAGCTCAATCTTGTTACCGAAACGGATACCGATCGGAAGTTAGGGCAACTCCAGTGGAAGATAGAAGGCCCGGAGTTGTGATCTGGCTAAACCCTGGTGTGGTGCCTCCGCCAACACCGGCTGTCGCCCTTGGGTGCATCACTGCACTTGAGAGGAGAATGGTACACGTTAATGGGCGCATCTGCTTTGGCAGTGCCACGCCTACGTATATGGGGGATCACGGGTCCCTGGAAGCTGGAGGAGTCCTAGTGGAAGAGGAGTGGAAGTGGAAGTGGCTGAGGTAGGCTCACCGCTAGTCGTGGGATACATTGGTTGCTGCCTTGCAATTGGATACCATTGGGGTGCCTCACCATATTTGGTTTTGAGGTCTCATGCATTCATTCTAACAGTTCGCATTGCATTTGTCATTCATGCATGGTTCATTCATGGTGTGGCTCAAACTTGGTGGTGCCGACGATTCTATGGTCAAGGTGAACATATAGTGTCTCCTCTCCCCAAGGTGAATTTGGTGCTTTTCCTCACTCTCCCGCTCTCACCCAATACATCATAATCCTCAAGAGGTAAATTCTGCATTTAATGCCAAGTGACTGTTGTCTTTGATCCTTTGAGACTCTTGCGTCCTTTCTTCTTTTTTCAAGTGCCCGTGGCTTGGGAGTCATCCAATTAAGACATGCCTTGGTTTTGCCATCTTGTGCTTAGACTCAAGGATGGGCATTGGTTGATCTTTCGCCACTCTCTCTCCAAGTGCATGCATGCTCTCTTGGGTCAAGGCTAGGCGAAACTCTCTCCCCATGCATGCCTTCTCTCATGGTGGATAGGTAAATGCCTCTCAAAGGATTTGGTTGAGGAATATCTCTTCCTGAGCATGGTTAGGCGATGCATGTACTCTCTCCGGGATGAGACCAACTCTCCATGCATGCGCTCTCTTTGGGTGGGATCATCTCTGCATGCACGTGCCCTCTTTGGGTGGAGGTTAGGTCCCATGAGTAGCCCGGGAGGCCATAGGCCTATTGTGTGCTTCTTTGCCAAGAGGTGGATCTCCATATCAATGGTGTATTGCTCATTTGCTAATTTGGTTTAGATTAGTTGTTGATCCTAAGAGCTAACCTGGTCATGGTTTGGTGCCTTTATTGGTGCGTTTACATGCCCCATGTGACCATGTATGTGCATGTGCACTTCGTTCCCTCATGTTGGTGTAGTCAAGACGTCCAGAGACTCAAGTGTGACTCATTTGCCCTTTGGGGATGGCCCAACGGTGGTCTCGATCATTTCCTTCCTCTCCCCCACCCCCAGTCAGACCATCCATGTCGACGGGTAGAGGTTTGAGGTTTGAGGTTTGATTTCGCGGGTACTAGACGCCTTTCGGCCCCGGGGGGCCATCTGGTCGGGCCAGGTGATATCCTCCACACCGGGTCCTAGTGGGGGGCCCTTCATGACGCACCTCCTGCCTGGTGGCGGAGTCCCCCGGGTTCACAGGGCTCGGAGCCCAGTCCCTCCCCGGCTTCCCCATTTCGCCACTCCCCGGTCATTGCATCACTTAGCAGCCGTGGCTGCGGGCGCTTACCCACCGCGTCGCCCACCTAATGGGTGGTCGCCCGGGGTGCCGGCACCGCCAGACCCGTGCTACTGGCTTGTCGCCAGTGGGACCCCCGTGGGCTGGCGCGGAGGCTGGCTAGCCCTGGGGCTGAAGCGTGGCGCAGTGCGCCACTACTGCCTTGGCAGGTGCAGTGCCCTGGTCGTGTGTGCGCGGCGCTTGCGGCTGGCTTGGGGGGGTCGGGGCCGGTGCCGGGTGTTTAGTCTTCCCCGCTTCACCCTTCCCGCCCCGCGTTTCCTGTGCTGTCTGTGGCGGGCTGTCGTGTCCGGGTGTCCCTTATCCTCGCTCGCTGGTACGCCATTCCATGCGATCTGTGCGTTCCGCAAGCTCGGTCCGGTTGCCCTTCTGGTTTTCTTCGCTTGTCCTCTGTGTGGGTGTGCGCTTGCGCTCTCGCAGCGTCCGCGCGCCGCCCCCCCTCCCCTGGTTAGTGTGGTGCTCGCACCTCACGCGGTCCCGGTGCTGGGCGCTGGTAGCCCCGTTCCACGCGGTCCGTGCCCCTCCGTGTGTCCTGCCTCGGTCCCGTGCTCCGTTTGGCTTGCTTGGGGGGGGGGGGGGGGGGTCCCGTTTCCCCCTACCTGGCTTGGGGCTGCGCGCTCCCCGTGGGGTGGGTGCCGGCGTGCAGACCCGTCACCAACCCCACCGCGCGCGCTCTTGCGAGCTCGCTTTGCGCCCTGTGGGGGCGGCACCAGGGTGCCCAGGAGGGGCGCCTTTTGCCTGGATGTGGGGCGTCCGGGGTCGGGCGCTCTCCCGCCCCTGACGACTCGTCCTTTGGGGCGTGCGGCCGGGGCCCACTACCCACTGGCTGTGGGTGCGGGGGGAGCGGGCGTGGGGACCGGTCACCAACCCCACAGCGCGCGCTCTTGCGAGCTGGCTTTGCGCACTGTGGGGGTGGCCCGAGGGCGCCCGGGGGGGGCGCCTCTTGCCTGGGTGTGGGGCATCTGGGGTCAAGCGCTCTCCCACCCCCAACCACTCATGCTTTCGGGCGTGCGGTCGGGGCCCACTACCCACTGGCTGTCGGTGCGGGGGGTGTGGGCGTGAGGACCCTTCACCAACCCCACCGCACGCGCTCTTGGAAGCTGGCTTTGCGCGCTGTCGGGGCGGCATGAGGGTGCCCGGGGGGGATGCTCTTGCCTGGGCGTCCGGGATTGGGTGCTCTCCCGGCCCCGACCGCCCGTCCTTCCGGGCGTGCGGCCGGGGCCCACTACCCACTGGCTGTGTGTGCAGGGGGTGACGGCGTGGGGACCCATCACCAACCCCACAGCGCGCCCTCTTGCGAGCTGGCTTTGCGCGCTGTGGGGGCGGCAGGAGGGCGCCCCGGGGGGGGGCGCCTCCTGCTTGGGTGTGGGGCGTCCGGGGTTGGTCCCTCTCCCAGCCCCAAAGACTCCTCCCTTCGGGCGTGCGGCCGGGGCCCACTACCCACTGGCTGTGGGTGCGGGGGGTGCGGGCGTGGGGACCGGTCACCGACCCCACAGCGCGCGCTCTTGCGAGCTGGCTTTGCGCGCCGTGTGGGCGGCACGAGAGCGCCCGGGGGGGGCGCCCCTTGCTTGGGTGTGGGGCGTCCGGGGTCGGGCGCTCTCCCACCCCCGACCACTCGTTCTTTCGGGCGTGCGGCCGGGGCCCACTACCCACTGGCTGTGGGTGCGGGGGTTGCGGGCGTGGGGACCTGTCATCAACCCCACAGCACGCTCTTGCGAGCTGGCTTTGCGCGTTGTGGGGGGGCATGACGGTGCCCGGGGGGGGGCGCCTCTTGCCTTGGGGTGGGGCGTCCGTGGTCGGGCGCTCTCCCACCCCCGACCACTCGTATTTTTGGGCGTGCGGCCGGGGCCCAGTACCCACTGGCTGTGGGTGTGGGGGCTGCGGGCGTGGGGATCCATCACCAACTCCACAGCGCGCGCTCTTGTGAGCTGGCTTTACGCGCTGTGGGGGCAGCACGAGGGCGCCCGGGGGGGGGGCTCTTGCCTGGGTGTGGGGCGCTCGGGGTCGGGCGCTCTCCCACCCCCGACCACTCGTCCTTTGGGGCGTGCGGCCGGGGCCCACTACCCACTGGCTGTGGGTGCCGGGGGTGCGGGCGTGGGGACCCGTCATGTACCCCACAGCGCGCGCACTTGCGTGCTGGCTTGGCGCGCTGTTGGGGTGGCACGAGGGCGCCCGGGGGGGGCGCCTCTTGCCTGGGTGCGGGACTTTCGGGGTCAGGCGCTCTCCCAACTCCTCCCCGTCCTTTCGGGCGTGCAGCTGGGGACCACTACCCACTGGTTGTGGATGCGGGGGATGCGGGCGTGGGGACCCGTCATCAACCCCACAGCAAGCGCTGTTGCGAGCTGGCTTTGCGCGCTGTGGGGGCGGCATGAGGGTGCCCGGGGGGGCGCCTCTTGCCTGGCTGTGGGGCGTCCGGGGTCGGGTGCTCTCCCACCCCCGACCAGTGGTCTTTCCAGGCGTGCGGCCGGGGCCCACTACCCACTGGCTGCGGCTGCGGGGGTGCGGGCGTGGGGACCCGTCACCCACCCCACAGCGTGCGCTCATGCGAGGGTGCCCGGGGGGAGCGCCTCTTGCCTGGGTGTGGGGCGTCCGGGAACGGGCGCTCTCCCACCCCCGACCTCTCGTCCTTTCAGGCGTGCGGCCGGGGCCCGCTTCCCACTGGCAGTTGGTGCGGTGTGCGGGCGTGGGGGCCCGGCTGTCCTTGGCACCTTCTCCCGTGCCGCGGTTCGTTGTGTTTTGTGCGCGCTTCCCCGGTTCGCGGCACCCGATGGCTCTTGGGTTGGCACCTGTCCTCCTGCCGTGGTTGTGGCCGGTGGCGTGCCTCTCTGGCGTGCCTCATGGCCCCGCGTTGGTGCGCCGCGCCTCGTCCGGCCCGGTCGCTCTCGGTGCTCTGGTTGGCTTTCCCGTTGCCTCGGTGCCCTCCCCCACCCCGGGGGCTGTCGCCCCAGGCTTTACTGGGTCGCTGCGCGGGGCACGTGGAGGCCGGCCGAGAACCGGGCTTTTTGCGCCTTTCGCCGGCCGCGTGGCTCGCCGCCCTGCTGTGTGCTTTGGGTCGTTGTGGCGTCCGGCTCCCCCGTGCTGTGTCCTGTGTTCTGCGGCTCTGTGTTGCCGTGTGGCGGCGGGGTACGGTGCCCTGCTGTCCGTTTTGCTTCCTCCTGTGGTCGGTGTGGCGCTGTGTTGCTCCTTGGCGCCATCTGTGGTGCGTTGTGCTTGTCTTTCGGTGGTGTTCTGTGTCCCCGTCGTGTGCCCCCAGCTGTTCTTTGCTGGGTCTGGTTGCCTGCTTGCCGTGTTGTTTCGTTTGCGCTGGCTGGTGCTGTGTGTTGTTGCCTGTGGTTGCCGGCTGTTCGTTGCTGGGTTTGGTGGCCTGCTGTTGTTTTTCACTGGTGTGTGTTGTCTGGGCTGCTCCTGCCTGGCCACGTGGCTTGCTGCCCTGCTGTGTGCTGTGGTTCGTTGTGGTGCCGTGTTCCCCTGCGCCGTGTCCCGCGTTCTGTGGTGCTGTGTTGCCGTGCTGCCGTGCTGTGGCGAGCTGCTGTCCGGCTTCGTTTGCTGGTGGTGTTGGTTCATGTCCTTCCCCGGCGTGTGCAGTGCCCTGTTGCGCTGCGCGTTGTGTTGTTCGGTGCTGGTTTGGTCTGCGCTGACGTTGGTGCCTAGCGCTGTGGTGTGTCGCTGTCTGTTGTGGTGCCTCCCTTGGCGATCTGTGGTGTGGTGGTGCTGCTCTGGTGCGTTCCGGCGTCTTGCTGTGCCGTGCTTAGTTCTGCGGTGCTGTGACGCCTTGTGGGGCCGTGCTGCTGGGCTGTGCTGTGCGCTGTGCTTTGCTGCGGGTGTTCGCTTTTCCTCTAAAAATCATTTTGCGATTTTTCAAAATAAAAATAAAATAAAATCAAATAAAATAAAATTATACGCTACCCAACTCATGCACGCAGGCAGGCAGCAACACCAAGGTCATTTTGCTGACTTACCTGTGGCCACGCGATCTTGAGAAGGGTGTTCTTGTTTGCAAGGGGTTGACCGCGTTTCCCCCAGGGCCGGTCGCCTAAGCTGACGGAAAGGGGTGAGGGGGGGCACGAGGGAGGGGGGGTAGGTGCATGGAGAAGGAAGGAAAGTAAAATGAAGCAGGGCGAAGGGACACAGCGGCTTAGAAAAAACTTTCGAGTTGTACGCGCTGCTCGCGACGCGTTTTTCTTTGCGCCTATGGCTAGTTAGACGACGAGAGGGACGGCGTTAGGGTCCTACGAGCGTTACGGTGCTTACGGCGCTAACTATTCACCTATTTCACGTTGAAAAATGTTTTGTCGTGTTTTTACGCGTTTCGCAGCGCGCCTTTTGACCTAAGCGCTTTCTATGCTAATTAGCTTTATTTTCAGCTATTCAGAAAGATTTTGCGTCGTGTTTTACCTATCTTTTTTTTTCGTCCTTGGACAGGACCCCAGCGCGCGCAACAAGTTATCTGAGAAGTCCGCCATGTTGGTGTAGTCAAGACGTCCGGAGACTGAAGTGTGACTCATTTGCTCTTTGGGGATGGCCCAACGGCCGTTTCGATCATTTCTTTTCTCTCCTCCACCCCCGGTGAGACCATCCTTGTCAACGGGTAGAAGTAATGTGAATTTTGGTTTACACTTTTGCATGCATGACTGAAGTCCATAGGATGATCCCCGTGCCCATGAACTCTTTTTGCTTGCATTGCATGTCGTCCGACCAGAAGAGTAGGTTGAGTCTTACTCGCGCTTGTGAATCGTTTTTTTTTCTCAAGGGTGGACCTACCTTGTGCCTGTTTGGACTCTCTTTCGACTCGTGCTCGTCACGTGTGGACTAGTGGTCCATTTGTACCCGTCTTGAACCCGTGTTTGACCGGTGTTGGGCCGTGCTTCATTTGTGGGTTTTTGTGGACCATTGGTGCACGTTTGTTGGAACATTGTTGGACCGTAATGGATTCTTGGGTCATTTTGTCATTGGGCTTTCAATTCGAATTCTTTGTGTCATTGCCGTGCTCTAAGGGACTTGAGTGGGTTGTGAGCTTGGAAATCTCTGTTGGCTTTATTGGCTGGGAATTTGGTTGGTTGTAAATTTGGTAAAAGAGAAGATTCACTTGGTTCAAGTCACCTTGAGGGTGAATTCGGGTGGGCATTGCATAGACACCCCCCTGCCTAGCCCTGAACACCCTGCATAACTCAAATGCTGGTGTTTAGGCAATAACCTACCTATGCAAAGCCCCCACACGTGCCATTGACACACACACCTACTGGGTGGCTGCAAACCTGATAAGCGGCAATCTGGTTCACGCTGGTAACCATAGGCATGGGACTGCAGGGCACAGCCAGGGCAGGAACAGTGCTTTGCAAGCAGCGGATGTGTAGGTGTCTGGAGTGCTGAACCCCATTGAGGGTGGGAGTTCCTACATTCACCGTAACTGGAGCTCCACAGGAGTCCTCAACCCTTGTCTGGCACACACTGAGTAGGCCTAGCTATCAACAATAGAGTGCTCACCGCCCCTGAGAAGTTAGTAAACAGAGGGGCTTGCGAGTAAAGGGCCTCAACTGTGAATCTCAATCTGAGGGGAATCTGTTCATGTAGGCCAGCTCGTTCAAGTGATCCGGAGTTGAGCTGGTCAAATGGAGGTGGGCACCCCGGACTGAACCGACCCCACGGGTACCTAGTCCAGCGCGTGGGCGCGTTCTTGGTACTACACTGCGCGGAAAATGTGTGGTGGCAGGCTGGGGCAATAGGACGCACCGACCATTGGGCTGCAAACAAGATAAGCAGCCTGGTGGTGTTCCGACGATCCTCAGTGTTGCTTCTCTTTTAGTGCGAGGGAAGTGTACCTCCGGAGGAAGCCAATACTCCTGCAGGAGTGGCGCGGAGGAGACTGCCAACAGGAAAAGGGGATGTCTGGGGTATACCACCGCCTCCTAAAGCTGGTAACATCCTCAGTTCGATAAGGCACAGTAAATACATAGGCACAAGGAATTAGATTTTTTTCTTCCGCTCGGACAGAGTCTCAGCACGGGTTAGTAGCTGTCCCTGGTTGTTCTCAACGACCTAGGAGCACAAGATGGGGTTGATACTCCCATTGGGCTGTATAAAGGCGGACATAGGTTCCAACGTCGCCTCAGATAGCCCATATCCATCCGAGAGGGGAAGGAATTTCCAGCCCTGTTTATACTTGTGGCGGGCAATACCTGCAACCACGTAGTAGCCATCAATTGCCATCTCATCGGCAGTCATCTCTTCAAGTTCTTCTGCCTCCTCAGGGCTGGCAGCGTTCTCTAGGTCGATACGCTCGACCTCACTGTCGCGGAGGCGCCACTCATCCCAGGACAAATCATCGGGGGAGTGATAGTGCCTCAACTGCTTAGGAGCACAAAGCAGTTCACCCCCTAGACATGGACTGCACCTGACATGGATTCTAGATCCATCTATCCTGATGATACGATAGGGCCCAAAATAAGGGTCCTGTAGGCAGTTACGGGGCCAGCGGGGTAGTCATGAATGGTGAAACAAAACAAGGTCACCAATCTTGAAACTGGCGGGTCGCCTTACGCGATTTTGTAGGCTCAGTTCACGTTCACGGATGTGTCTCAGGTTTGTTCCAGCCTGGTTAGCCATAGACTGCTTGTGTTCCAGCCAATCAACAACGTGGCTCTTGAAGTCCTCAGGAAAGGGGGTTTTGAAGAACCAAGCAGGTCGTCCTCCATGAAACAGCTCGTGGGGGGTGAAACCTGTAGAAGAGCTCCTCTGAGAGTTTATGGTCAACACTGCCCAGGGCACCAGGTGTACCCAGTCTTTTGTATGCTCCTGTTTCATCAGGATTCGCAGGTCCCGTTCCACCACACGGTTTTGTCTCTCGCAAAGAGGATTACACGTGTGGGTATAGGGCACACCTGTGGTTACCACAACATCCAGGGCGTTCACCACTTGCTTGTACCATCCTGTGTCACTGCGGATGCGTACATCCTGATCAGAGTGCACCTGTTTAAGTGCTTCGGATGGTTGGAGCCATTGTCCGACCAACATTTTCACAGTCTGCTCACCTGTGATTTTCCTATTGCAAGGGAAGACACGGGTGAAGCGGGACAGGCCACAGGTGACGACTAGGCAAATATCATAGCCGCCAAGGCGAGGTGGGCCGTGAATGAAATCCACGTAGAGAAGAGAGTTGGTACAATAGGGTATGGGTAGGCTGGAAATCAGTCCCCTATCCGTACTATTGCTCTGCCTGCGGGCAGGACAACCACAAGCATCAACAATGGTCTGCATTCGAGACCTCAGTTGTGTCAGGGTTAGACCAGAGTAGAAACACTCACGAAAGAAGTCCACTGAGCGTTTAGCGCCGGTGTGTCCTGAGCTGAGATGGGACCACTGTAGACACCTATCGAGTCGTGCCTCCGGCAAAACTATACGATCCTCGTAGAAGAGGTATTGGTTATTTTTATACCACTGGTGCCCGTCAATGACACGGGGTTGGAGGTCAGTGCTGAGCGTCTGGAGAATATCTTTATATTCTGACTGATAGTCAGTTAGGCTCAATCCCTCGAGGATTTCAGCTGTACGCAGAGACAGGTCCAGCTGGACGTCCATATGCTAGAAAGCCTCTTTGGCAAGAGCCTCAGAGCTCTCACCAATAAGCGCATCGAAGTTGTTGCACGATATGTAGTCAGACAGTTCATTTTTCATACCAGGGATATGATGGACTGTCAGCCTGAACTGACTGAGGTAAGTCCACCACCGTTTTAGTTTCGCTTTCTCTGATGGTGGGCCTTTCTGAAAGGACTTCACCGGTTCCTGGTCACAGAGCCAGACAATAGGGTTATATCCCAATAGTCGGCACTGGGATGAGAGCACCAGCACACCGGCCAGGAGCTCTTGGTCGTAGGTGCTGTAGTTCAAAAGCGCCTGGTTCCATTTCCAGTTCCAGTGACCTAGTGGTACAAGTCGCCACTCACTAGAGTGATAGTCGTGCTTCAGGGAACCATCACGGTTCAGTCCTGTGGTGCGATAATGGCAATGAGTTAGTTCAGCTGGGTTAAGCTCTTGCCATTGGTATATTGTTCCAGCCCCCCCTACATCACTGGCATCAGTGATCAGGACTATCAGGGCCTTAGTACGGGGTACCCCCAGGCAGGTGGAGGAGGCAATTTTCTTCTTCAACTCCTGGAAACACTCCTCCTCTCTGGCGGTCCACCTCCAGGGAGTAGTTTTCTTGATTAGGTCAGTGAGAGGGGCAGAAGAGTAGGTAAAATTGTGGATGTGACGCCTATAGAAGTTACAGGCGCCCACAAAACTCCTCACATCGTGTAGACCCTTCTTAGGGTCATCGCGCATCTGCATGTCCTGTAGGGGCTGTATCTTAGACGCGGCTGGTTTCCACCAGCCATACCCCACATCGAAACCCGAATACTCCATCTCCTCTTTCATGAACTCGCATTTTTCGAGTTTGATTCGGAGATGGTTTTTGTCACAAACAATAAAAAGTTCACGGAGGAGAAGAACATGGTCCTCTTGGCTATTGGTACCCAAACTCACGTCATCAATGTGGGCCTCCATTTCTGCCCCTCGGGAAATCAACTCCTGGAGGTCTGCGCCTCAGTATGTACAAAATTTTGGTCATCAGTTCTTGGGAGAGTGCCGGCGTGTTGGCTACCCCAAAAGGTATGACCTTCCATTTAAATACAGGACCCTTAGGGGTTATACAGGCTAGCAGTTCCTGAGCTGCGACTGTTAGGTCAACCTGCCAGAAACAACTGCGGTTGTCCATTTTGGTGTTGTACCGGCATCCGGCAATACGCTGCAGGGTGTTTTCCATGTTGGGAATACTCCCCGAGTGGTTTTGTGTTTTCTTGTTGACTTCACCATAGTCGACAACCAGTCACAGGGTAGTCGATCCAGGTTCAGCAACCAGGAAGCAGGGACTGCAGTGATGGGGGTAGTTCCCCTTCTTGTAATCTTCAACAAGGCCAGCATCAATGCATTCCTGGATCTGGCGCTCGATTTTCTCAACCTGTATCTGAGGAGCGGGATAGGGACGACGTCTCACTCGCGTCTTCGCAAATTCAGGTTTCAGTTTCAGGTCCATCTGGACCAGTTTTTTGCAGGACAGGGGGGGCGGCAAGGCGCCGAATACCTCCTCATAGGTCAGGAGCAGTTTCTTCAGTCGGGGGTCAAGGTTCAGACTCTCAACTTTCTGCCGGAAGTCCTCCTCAGCATGGAGGTTGCTCTTTCCACCCTCATTCTTTTTCTGCCGATCAGCAGTTTCGACAGCTAATGAGCCATCATCCCACTCAGGGGAACATTGTTGCCCATGATGCAGAGAAAACACTAGGGGTATCTCAGGGTCAGGTAGCGTGTAGGACTCATCTTCGTCCTGAGACCAGATTGAGGATTTCCAGATCTGTCTGAGGTATTGAAGCCGTTCCTGGCGCTCAATACATTCGGCCCGCAGGTACAACAGTCGTCGGAGCTCCTGAGTGTCATGCTCTGACAGTGGCATGTTATTAGAAGCAGGCCGTGGTAGAGCGGCAGGACTCTGAGCCACGGGTTCACTTGTGCAAGTATGCTGCATGTGCAGCACAGGTCTTTCAAGAGGGGTAGTTGGTTCTCAGGTTGACTCCAGGTCTACCCCCTCCAGCAACACCTGGGCCAGTAAAGGTACTGTGTTTGAGTTCAACACAGCTGGGATCAACAGGGGGAATAGAGCTGGCGATTTCAGACAGTTGGTCGTCAGCATCCTCCTTCACACCAGCAGGTTGCAGATCGTCATCATGGAGATCCACACCCTGTAGGTGTGGCTGAAAGGTGCTCAGGAGATCATTTTTTGAGATCAAAAAGGTTCAAGCCATTTATTGTGGGCCATGACCTCCTTCAGTAGCACCTGGTCCGGATCACACAGGGGTACAGGGTTGAGGGATCCATCGACAATGGATAAAAAACTGGCCCATTCAGGGGCCTGCACTGCTCTGTCTGAATCCTCAAGTACATAGATGGCACCGTCGGGGAGTTGCACTCTTCCCACAGTCATTCGGTCCAGCATTTGGCGCCAATAAGGGTGTCCACCTGAACGACTGCGGTCAGGGTTACACATGACAACCCTTCCTCCCTCATAAGCGATTTCGGTTAGAACCTTCGCGAGCAGGGAGAGGAGAGGGTTAGCATACGCTAGGCCCCTTGCTTTCCAAAAGAATCGGAAAGCGTTATTCATATGTTTCGAGCAATACAACTGCATGATGTGCTGTTGTTGGCTGGCGAACAGTTCAACCTGGATCTCATCCAAGGATACCTGCAGGGCCGCAAGTCCATTTTCAACAACGTGACGGGCCCTTGGTAGTTTTCAGTATGATAGGTAGTGTTTGCTGCGTAGTGCAGCCCAGACTCTTTTCGTCCTGACAGCTCCAAAGATACGGACAAGAGCCCACTGCCATAGCCGCAGTGTAGAGAGTAGGGGCGTTGGAGAGACAACATTTCAACCTGGGGGTTTCTTCGCAGGAAGTCGCTGCCAGGGACGATGTCAAAGGCGTCAGTGTCCAACACTCTGCAGTGTTGCGTCACAGTTTCGTTGCCAAGACAAATAGACACATCGACAGGCCCCAAGGAATGGATGGTACGCCCATCCCCTACTCTTATGGCAACTGTCTTAGTTTCCTTGAAAGTCTTTAGCAGGCGCCGGGCCACTATAGAGAGTGATGCACCGGTGTCAAGAACTGCACGAAAAACTTGATCCCCAATTTTCACAGGGATCCAGAAAACCTAGTCCTCCTCTTCAGAGCCGCCCCCCTACTCCTCATCAGGGAATTCAACATCAACCCCTGCAGCCATGAGAGACTTGGCGATCCAGGCCAGTCGCCTCTTCTTTGAGTTAGACCCCTCAGGGGAGGCGTTATCCCCCTGTGGGCGTTTCTTGGGGTCAGCAGCGGCAGGAGAGAGCAAGTAGTGGGCGCTGATGAGCGCCTGTGGGGGCTGGGGGTCCCACCCTTGCCAACCCCCCTTGCCTCCTCCTTTACCAGCCTTGTCCCCATTCTGGGGATTTCTGGTGGGTGTTTGGGCTTTCTGGCGTTCAGCCTCCTGCCGTTTGTGTTTGTCACTCTCACCTTTTTTGACGTGACATTCGTCCTCGTAGTGACGACGTTTGCCACAGTACCCGCAAGTGATGGTACACCTGAAATGATTCTGATGGGTCACTGTTTTCCCATCCTTAGTGTGCCGCTGTCTTTTCAGTTGCAGCACACAACCACTGCGATGGTTGCAGTCAGAGGCATGACAGGGTCCTCCCTTGTCATTGACAGGCTCACAGTCGAAGAGTGGGGGTGTGCCAGTTTCAGGCTTAACCTAACTTATGGCACGCAGCTTACCCCCCCCTTTACCATCACCCTTGTTGCCGTTAGTGGGATTTTTAGGCCCTTTCATTCGCCACGTTCAGGGGTAGGGCTGGCAGCTCTACCCAGGTGTCTCTTGAGGACTTTTTTCATATGGGAGTCATTCTCCCTCTCAAGGGCCAGTTCCCTGAGCAGGTGCACAAGATCATCGTACATATGGGTCCGACTCTTCCTCTCTGAGGTGGAGCGGCAATCGTCCCATGTACGTGTAGGGATTGTACTCACGAGCCACAGGTAGGGTTCCGTGGGTCCATAGGAACCCGGGTTCATTTGTGAGAACAGATACTCCAGGTCGCACACATATTTGGAGACTTGCGCAGCCGAAAGAAATTCAGGGAGCAGAGGGAGCTCCTCAATCTGTGTGCGACCACTGAGGTCTGTTTCGTAGACCAGGAAGGTTTTCTCCAATCTTTGGAGAACCTCAGCCCAAGGAGAAAAGGTTTTTACAATCTGCTTCACCTGTTTTTGCAACATTTTCCCTTTGCATGAGCGTTTCAAAAGAGAACATTTAGTGGCCACATCCACATGAGATTGGCCGGTGAGCAGAAGACACTCGGCAAATTCGCCTGACCAATCGGGCAGGTTTTTTAGGGTCGAACTCCGGCAACTCCAGCTGGATGTTTGCCTGGGCAATTGGTTTGCCACTCTTCCCACCTCCTGAGGTTGGGTCTGAAGGGGGGGTAGTTCTGCCAGCGAGCGGTGCCAGAGCTGTTAGCCCCCTTTTCACCATCTCTGTCACAGGCACGTCCTGTAGCTCAGCGATGGGGACTGTTCTGGCACGGGGATGAAAAGGGCTGGGGCATGTGACCTTGGGTAGTAACCTTGAAACCCCTGATCCTTTGAGATCATCAGCGAGCGTGCTCCATCCGGGGGAAGGTGAGGCCAACGCTGCCTTGGGTAAGTGTTCAGTGATACGCAATTTTGCCCTGACAGCCTCAGACAGGGCTTTCACATCGGGATCTTCGGACCCAGATAGCAGCTTGGCCAGTAGTTCGGCCGTACGGTCCAGGGCACCATAGGCTGGCCCTGGGGGATGGGAATCTTCCACATAAGCTGGACAAACTTCGTGGGTCCTGATTGTTGTTGGCAGCTCTGGACGCCAAGCTCACCCTTTCGGTCGATGGGTAGACATACAGTGTCGGCCAGGTCCGTAGGTGGGCCGGAGTAATGATAGGAACCCATGTCCGTATGTGGTGGGGACCCCAAAGGCTTTGAGAGTTTCCTCTCCATCTTCCCCTCGGACGGACTTGTAGTACTCTCCGTGGAGCAAATACTCGTGCACTCTCCTCCTCAGTTCGTCTTGTTCTTCAGAGCCTCCCACTGCCGTAGACGAAGATGCAGGGCAGGCTGAGCGGGAGAGGAAGACAGCAACTCGCCTGAAGAGGTGCTGCAGGCTGTCGGCACGGGCTGCTAAGGCCTCAGTGGTTAAGGGTATTTCTCTGGGCGCTTCTTGTTTTGCCCTTCTGAGAAAGATGTCCTTGATTAGTGCCCTATAGATTTTGATGAAATCCTGCAGGTTTGTGATGGTGAAATCCCAACACCAAAGGAGCAAGTAGAGCAAGAACAGGATGTGGATCTAATCAATGAATAGTTTGACATCCAGTGTAACACAGAAGGGCTGCAGATAGACAAAGCAGGTATAAACACAAAGATTCAATCACAAATGGATAATACAAAAGGTTTTATATGAAAACTGGACTGACTCTAGCCTCCAAGATAGCATCAAGCACTTCATGTGCACTCTTTTGGGTGTAATGGTGCTGGTTAGGAATGTGGGGCATAGGTGTCAGGCCAACGCAGAATATGACTTGGCCAAGCAACTGAATTCAGAAACAGTTAAAAGGTAGAACCACAATAAGTGGTAGAAACAATTGAGTATAGGGGTCTTGGGGTGGGAGACCACTGAGCTTAATCTCCAAGGCCTAAAGCATGAAATGCCTATTTTATTCCTGTATATCCTCCATGAAGGAACATACCTCCGCTCAGTTGAGTGGTAGGGGTGAGCTTCATGGGGGACTAGGGTTACAACCCTAGTTACTTTGAGAACGTGTACTTTAGGCTTCAAAAGAGAGATAAAAATCCTCCAGTTAGTCTTAGCATCAACAAAAGGGCTTTAAGGGGGGGCTTGGCCTGGATCAAGCCCCCCAAGAAAGACATGGCAGTGACGTTTTCTTACTCCCTCTTGGAGTACTAGTTAGCTAAGCTAGTAGGACCAAGGAAAAAGGCTCAAATATTCCCAAAGTTACCTCAGAAAATGCATTAAACTTACCAAAAACATCCTCATCAGTTCATAGAAGCCTATCACCCTGTAGGTACCCTCGAAAAACAGTGTAATGTACCGTGAATGATGTCCCTTCGATGGGGCATTCCTCAAAGTCGCACACAAGCGCAACGGAAGCGGACCTCAAAAACAAGGTTGCGCAAGCGCAAACGGCTTTTGAAAAAGAAGGTATGAGGGGTAGTTTTTAAAGTTCTAAAGGAAATTTTTGCAGAGATGCATCAAAATGTTTATAAACCTTAGGGGAAAGTATTCAAACTCAACCCACACCACAGAGCAGGTGGACAACCCACCTCTCAGGTATGCCAGTGTCATCTCACACGCATGCATTGCGTTCGTGTTGGTTGCTTCGTTAAAACGTTAGGGTTGTCAACGCTGTGTTCGCTGGGGGTTCGGGTGCTCCTCTCTCTTGCTCTGCACAGGTCAAAACAGGAATGAAAGGTATGCGATGTGAATGGAGCGCGCAGCGCGCACATAAGGTTAGAATATGCGCTATGCTCGCGATGCATGTGCCTAATTGAGGCATTCACACGCTGTGGCGCTTTCCCTGTACCCCAATGCACCCTTGTTCTCTCTTCACAGGTAAGAAAAGAAAGTACTTGCTCATGTTTGTGGTGCCGTAGCGGTAAAGTAGGGTTGCTCAAAACGCTTAGGCTTGTTTTGCGCTGTGCAGTGCGCCACTTTCTCCCCTCTTTCTGCAGGAAACAAGACAAGAGAAGCGTGAATGACACACAGTGCATTAGTCGCTTAGGGTGGTTCATAATTCGCCGTAGGTTTCTTTAAGCTCATAGGGTTGTTCTGCGTTTGTGTTTTCCTCGGCATTCACATGATGCGTGGCCAGTAAGGTAGGTAAGCCCAGGAGGAGCTCACCTCCTGGTTGTGTCACGCTTGTGATTGGTTACCTTGGGTTAAATTAGGTAAAAACAACAGGAAATGACAAGATTGTGCATATCTGTGCATGCATATGGCGCATCAAAGGGTACGCCACGCGAAGTGCGCACGGTAAACCTTGTTTAGGTTACCCAGGGGCTCCACCCCACGTTCTATAAGAGAACGGGTGGGGCTTTTTAAGCTTGCTTGCTTGACAGGGGCGTTTGTAGACAGCGTATTATAGGGCAGACTGAGTAGCGTATAACACGTGGAGTGTGTCTTGGTTCCTCTGCTGCAAACGCTCCTTCATCCGCCTTTGCTCTTCAGGTGGGAAGGTAAGGGTGATTGGTGCAGTGCCACTTGGGCAGCGCTAAACTATGCTGCGCGGATCACAAACAACAAACTGCAACTCAACCAGGAGTGGTGAGTGCAGTACGACTTCATTGGCATCCACGCTGTGCACGCACGCTGAGCACTCCCTCCCCCCAAGCCCTGACAGGGAAACACGTAGTGGCGTCCCTGTTAGGCCACAGCCGCTTAGTAGCGCTGTGTTCTCTTGCTTTCTCACAGGAGGGTCAATAGGACCCGAGACCTCATTGACAGCAACACCAAGTAGCGTGTGTAGGTGTTAGGGTCAGCAGGCCTGGCAGAAGTTGAGTGCAGGTGATGAGTGCTCACCCTGCCTTCAAAGGCCGGTGCTGGCGTTACTGAGTGTAGTGTGGTGGTGTCTCCTGTCCCGCGTGCTTTTCCACGTTGGCAGGGGAGTGCGTTAGCTTTTGGCCTTTAGCACAAATGGGCGTTTTGTATGCCCTTAGCACACTTGGCCACCCCTCCCCTCTAGTAGGTAGGGCTTTTGCCGTCTTCCCCCAAGGATAGGCGCCAGCACAGAAACTGGGCGCCATAGGAGTGGTACTAGTAACTGACTAGGACCTTCGGTCCGACATCAGCGAAGCCCATTGAGTTGGGAGCCACGACCGGGAGAGAAGTGAGACACACACAGACATACGTAGCACACTTAGGGGTAAGGTAAACCCAGGAAAGGAATGGTAGAACCCCATGGGTCTGGACCAGTCAGAGGTCCTAACCGTGGGATCCCTTGTCCCCAAGGAGAGAAGGCACACTTTGCCTCATAACACCTTGCTTGTCATTCCCCCCTGGTGTGGTAAGCCACCGTTCTTCAGTGGCTCCCCAAGGTCGTTACATCAGGGCAGTCCCCATGCAACACATGGTCAACAGTGCATACACTCGCTGGGTGGCTGCAAACCTGATCAGCGGCCACCTGGTCCACGCTGGAAACCATAGGCATTGATCTGCAGGGCACGGACAGGGTCAGTGCAGTGCTCAGTAAGCAGTAGTCTGTGAAAAACCAATGGCCTTCAGCCAGGGAGTGGTTGTCACGGGGGGCTAATCGTCCTGTCCTGCGATGCAATGCGGGGCGACTGTGACAACTGCTCTTAAACCCATACACAGGCACGTCTGCACAAGAGTGCTCGCTGCACCTGTGAGGTTAGAACACAGTCAGTAGACTGACACAGGGAAATTAGTTTCGCTTTTTACGAGGGACAGAGTCTCAGCACGGGTTAGTAGCTGCTCCTCGTCGTTCTCAACGAGGTAGGAGCAGAAAATTGGGTTGATACTCCCATCTGGTTGTATGAAGACTGACATAGGTTCCCAGGTCGCCTCAGATAACCCAGAGCCATCCCACAGCGTTAGAAATTTCCAGCCCTGTTCATACTGGTGGCGAGCAATACCTGCAACCACGTAGTAACCATCGACTGCCATCTCTTTGGCAGTCATCTCTTCGAGTTCGTCTGCCTCCTCTGGACTGGCAGCGTTCTCTAGGTCTATATGCTCGACCTCACTGTCGCTGAGGCGCCACTCATCGCAGAACAATTCGTCAGGGGAGTGATAGTGCCTCAACTGTTTAGGTGCACACAGCAGTTCACCACCTAGACGTGGACTGCACCTGACATGGATCCTGGATCCATCTGTCCTGATGATACGATAGCGTCCAAAATGAGGGTCCTGTAGGCAGTTACGCGGCCAGGAGGGTAGGCGTGAATGGTGAACCAAAACATGGTCACCAACCTTGAAGCTGGCAGGTCGCCGTAGGCGGTTCTGTCGGCGCAGTTCACCGTCACGAATGTGTCTCAGGTTAGTTCCAGCCTGGTTAGCCAGAGACTGCTTGTGTTTCAGCTAAGGCTTGGAACCTTTTGTGAAATCGGAAACCGGTTAATGTTCAAATTGCAAATATTATAACCGGTTATTGGCCAAATGCTGCATTTCAAAACCGGTACCTACCGGTTATTTGGACTGGAGCACTTTTTTGCTGAAACAAATTTTGAACCAAACCTTTGCCAACAAAAAATTTCTGCACCTGTGTGTGCCTGCAACTTCCGCGGGTGTGGAGCGTTTGTTCAGTCGCGCGTCGCTGACATACGGTGATCTACGCACCTGTTTAAGTGAGCAGAACCTGTCTAATATATTGTTTGCGGCTTATGACTATGATCCGTCACTGCATTTGATCTCAGACACTGTTAGATCAATCACTGTGCTAAAAAATACCTGCGGTTTTTCGCAGGCTTCTTCATCCTCTTCTGTCTTGCCGTCTTGCGTTCTGTGCATGCGCAATCGCAGCAGGGCCCAGGGACACAACAGCGAAACGGGTTTTTACGCAGGGCTAACCGGTTACCTGAAAAAATGACAAGTTTCAAACCGGTTACAATTTTATTTTCCGGATGCCTGGCAATAACTGATAACTGGCATTAAATGAAGAACCGGTTCCAATCCTTAGTTCCAGCCAATCTCCCACAGGGCTCTTGAAGTCCTCAGGAAGGGGGGTTTTGAAGAACCATGCAGGTCGTCCTCCATGGAACAGTTCCTGGGGGGTGAAACCCATAGAGGAGCTCCGCTGTGAGTTCATGGTCAGCACTGCCCAGGGCACTAGGCGTACCCAGTCCTTGGTACGCTCCTGTTTCATCAGGATTCTTAAGTTTTGCTCCACCACACGGTTCTGTCTCTCACAGAGATGGTTAGACGTGTGGGTATAGGGCACACCTGTGGTTACCTCCACGTTGAGGGCATTTAGCACTCGTTTGTACCACCCAGTGTCACTGCGGATGGGTACATCCTCATCAGAGTGCACCTGCTTAGGTGCTCCATGGGGTTCGAACCATTGTTCGACCAACATTTCCACAGTCTGCTCACCTGTGATTTTTTTATTGCAAGGGAACACACGGGTGAAGCGATATAGGCCACAGGTGACCACTAGGCAACTATCATAGCCGCCGAAGCGTGGTAGGCCGTGGATGAAATCCACGTAGAGAAGCGAGTTAGCACAATAGGGTATGGGTAAGCTGGACATCAGGCCCCTATCCCTACTGTCGCTCTGCTTGCTGGCATGACAGCCACAAGCATCCACAATGGTCTGCATACGCGACCTCAGTTCAGTCAGGGTTAGACTAGAGTAGAAATACTCACGGAAGAAGTCCACAGAGCGATTAGTGCCAGTGTGACCAGTACTGGAATGGGACCACTGTAGACATCCATCCAGTCGTGCCTCAGGCACCACAATTCGTTCCTTGTAGAAGATGTACTGATTGGTTTTCTACCACTGGTGCCCGTCAATGACAAGGGGTTCGAGACCAGTGCTGAGAGTTTGGAGTATTTCTTTATAGTCTGACTGATAGTTGGTTAGACTCCAACCCACCAGGATTCCAGCAGTGCGCATGGACAGGTCAAGCTGGACATCCATACGCTGGAAAGCCTCTCTGGCGAGCGCCTCAGAGCTCTCACCTATAAGCGCATCGAAGTTGTTGCGCGATATATAGTCAGACAGTTCATTCTTTATTCCGGGGATATGATGAACTGTCAGCCTGAACTGACTCAGGTAAGTCCACCACCGCTTTAGCTTTGCTTTCTCTGGTGGTGGGCCCTTCTGAAAAGACTTCACAGGTTCCTGGTCACACAGCCAGACAATAGGGTTAGATCCCAGGAGTCTGGATTGTGACAAAAGCATCAACATACCGGCCAGGAGTTCCTGGTCATATGTGCTGTAATTGGAACGCGCTTGGTTCCATTTCCAATTCCAGTGTTTCAGTGGCACCAGCCGCCACTCACGGGTAGGATAGTCATGTTTCAACGAACCATCACGGTTCAGTCCACTAGTACGATAATGGCAGTGGGTTAGTTCAACGGGGTTAAGCTCCTGCCATTGGTAGATTGTACCACCCCCCCCTACATCACTGGCATCAGTGATCAGGACTATCTCGCCCTTAGCGCGGGGTACTCCGTGGCAGTTGGAGGAGGCAATCTTCTTCTTCAACTCCTGGAAACACTCTTCCTCTCTGGCTGTCCACCTCCAGGGAGTAGCTTTCTTGATTAGTTCAGTGAGGGGGGTTGAGGAGTAAGTAAAATAGTTGATGTGACACCGATAGAAATTACAGGCGCCCACAAAACTCCTCACGTCATGTAGACCCTTCTTAGGGTCATCGCGAATCTGCATGTCCTGTAGGGGCTGCATGTTAGACGCGGCTGGTCTCCACCAACCATACCCCACGTCGAAACCCAAATATTCCATCTCCTCTTTCATAAACTCACATTTTTCGAGTTTGATTCGGAGGTGGTTTTCTTGACAAACAATGAAAAATTCATGGAGGAGAAGGACATGGTCCTCTTGGGTATTAGTACCCAAACTCACGTCGTTGATGTGGGCCTCCATTTCTGCACCCCGAGAGATCAACTCCTGTACTAGAGGCCTGCGCCTCAGTATGTACAAAGTTTTGTTCATTAACTCACCGAAAAGCGCTCGGGCATTAGCCACCCCGAAAGGCATAACCTTCCACTTAAAGACACGGCCCTTAGGGGTTACAAAAGCCAGCAGCTCCTGAGGTGCGGCGGTTAGGTCCACCTGCCAGAAACCAGAGCGTTTGTCCATTTTGGTCTTGTACCTGCATTTGGCAATACGCTCCAGGGTATTTTCCATGTTAGGAATACTCCCTGAGTGGTTATGGGTTTTCTTGTTGACCTCACCATAGTCAACAACCAGTCGTAGGGCAGTCGACCCTGGTTTGGCAACCAGGAAACAGGGACTGCAGTGATGGGGGTAGTCCCCCTTCTGATATTCTTCAACGAGGCCAGCATCAATACATTCATGGATCTGGCGCTCCATCTCTTCAACCTGTTCCTGTGGAGCGGGATAGGGACGACGCCTCACTCGCGTCCTTTCAAATTCAGGTGTCAGTTTCAGGTCCATCTGGACCAGTTCTTTACAAGAGAGGGGGGGCGGCAAGGCGCCAAATACCTCCTCATAGGTTATCAGCAGTTTCTTCAGTTGGGGGTCAAGGTTAAGACTCTCAAGTTTCTGCAGGAAATCCTCCTCAGCATGGAGGTTGCTCTTTCCATGTTCTTTCTTTTTCTGCCAATCAGCAGTTTCGGCAGGCACAGAACCAACGTCCCACTCAGGGGAACATTGCTGCCCATAGTGCAGAGAATACACTAGCGGTATCTCAGGATCAGGCAGCGTATAGGAATCATCGTCCTCCTCAGACCAGATGGAGGATTTCCAGGTCTGTCTGAGGTATTGCAGCCGCTCTTGGCGCTCAATACCTTCGGCCTTCAGGTATAACAGCCGCCGGAGTTCCTGAGTGTCTTGCTCAGACAATGGCATGTTATTAGAAGCAGGCCGCGCCAGAGCATCAGCAATCCAGGCCACGGGTTCACCTGTGTGCATGGGCTGCATGTGTAGCACTGGCTTCCCAACAGGGGAAGCGGGCTCAGAGGTTGACGCTAAATCTACCTCCTCCAGCAACAGCTGGGCTAGGAAGGCACTGTGTTTTAGGTCAACACAGCTGGGATCAACAGGAGGAATAGTGCGGGCGATGTCAGACAGTTGGTCGTCAGCATCCTCCTTTACAGCTGCAGGTTGAAGATAGCCATCAGGAGACTCACACCCTGTAAGTGTGGCAGATAGGTGCTCAGGAGATCGACTTTTGAGATCAGAAAGGGTCAGGCCACGATTTTCGGCCATGACCTCTTTCAGTAGCACCTGGTTTAGGTCACACAGTGGTACAGGATTGAGAGATCCATCAACGATGGACAGGAAACTGGCCCACTCAGGGGCCTGCATAGCTGTGTCTGAGTCCTCAGGAACATAGATGGGGCCGTCGGGGAGTTGCACTCTTCCCACGGTCATTCGATCTAGCATACGGCGCCAGTAAGCATGTCCACCAGAGCAGCCCCAGTCAGGGGTGCACATGACAACCCTTCCTCCCTCATAAGTGATTTTGGTTAGAACCTTCGCGAGCAGGGAGAAGGGGGGGTTAGCATACGCTAGGCCCATTGCTTTCCAGAAGAAACGGAAAGCATTGTTCCATTGTTTCAAGCAGTACAACTGCATGATGTGCTGTTGTTGGCTTGCGAACAGTTCAACCTGGATCTCATCCAGGTTTACCTGAAGGGCCGCCAGTCCATTTTCAAGAACGTGACGGGCCAAATGGTAGTTTTCAGTATGATAGTTAGTCTTGGATGCGTAGCGCAGCCCAGACTCTTTTCGTCCTGACAGCTCCAAAGGTACGGAGAAAAGCCCACTGCCAAAGTCGTAGTGCAAAGAATAGGGGCGCTGGAGAGACAGCATTTTTACCTGGGGGTTTCTTCGTAGGAAGTCTGTACCAATGACGATGTCAAAGGCATCGGTGTCCAGCACTCTGCAGTGTTGGGTCACGGTTTCGTCGCCCAGGCATATAGTCACATCGAGCCCCCCCAAGGAATGGATGGTACGCCCATCCCCTACTCTTATGGCCAGGGTCTTTTTTTTCCTGAAAGTCTTTAGCAGGCGCCGGGCCACTATGGAAAGTGTTGCACCGGTGTCAAGCACCGCTCGAAAAACGTGATCCCCAATTTTCACGAGGATCCAGAAAACCAAGTCCTCCTCTTCGGAGCCGCCCCCCTACTCCTCATCAGGGAACTTGACATCCACCCCTGCAGCTATGAGGGACCTGACCATCCAGGCCAATCGCCTCTTCTTGGAGTTATTCCCCTCAGGGGTAGCGTTATTCCCCTGTGGGCGCTTCTTGGGATCACCTGCGGCAAGAGGGGGTGTAGCAGCAACAGGGGGTGTAGCAACAGGCGCTGATGAGCGCCTCCGGGGGTTAGGGGGTCCACCTTTGCCACCCCCCTTGCCACCCCCTTTACCACCTTTATCCCCATTCTGAGGGTTTTTGGTGGGTGTTTGGGTCTTCTGGCGTTCACCCTCCTGCCGCTTGAGTTTATCACTCTCGCGTTTCTTTATGTGACATTCGTCTTCGTAGTGACGACGTTTGCCACAATAGCCACAGGTGATGGTACACCTGAAATGATCCTGATGGGTCACAGGTTTCCCATCCTTGGTATGCTGCTGTCGTTTCATCTGCAGCATACAGCTACTGCGTTGATCGCAGTCAGGGGCATGACAAGGCCCCCCCTTGTCATTGACAGGTTTGCAGTAGAACAAAGGGGGTTTACCTGCATCAAGTTTAACCTCATGCATGGCACGTACGCTACCCCTCCCTTTACCACCTCCCTGGTTGGTGTTAGTGGGATTTTTAGGCCCTTTCCCTTCGCCACGTTCGGGGGTAGGGGTACCACCCCGACCCAAGTGCTTCTTGAGGAATTTTCCCATGTGGGAGTCATTCTGCCTCTCAAGAGCTAGCTCAATCAGCAGGTCCACCAGTTAGTCGTGCGAGTGGGTCCGGCTTTTCCTCTCAGAGGTAGCGCAGCAGTCATCCCACGTACGTTGGGGGATCTTACTCATGAGCCACAAGTGGGGCTCAGTGGCACCGTAGGAGCCCACGTTCATCCGTGAAAACAGATACTCCAGGTCGCACACGTATTCAGGGATCCGCGCAGCCGAAGGAAACTCAGGGAGCATAGGTAGCTCCTCTATCTGTGTGCGCACACTGAGGTCAGTCTCATAGACTGGGAACGTTTTTTCCCAGCCTCTGGAGTACTTCTACCCCGGTTGAACAGGTTTTCACAATCTGTTTCACCTGTTTTTGCAAAAATTTCTTTTTGCAGGAGCGTTTCAGCAGTGAGCACTTGGTGGCCACATCCACATGGGAGTGGCCAGTCAGCAAAAGAAACTCAGCAAATTTTTCTGCCCATTCCCGCAGATATTTTGGGGTAGAACTCCGGCAGTTCCAGCTGGATGTTCGCCTGGGCAATAGGTCTGCCCGTCTTCCCACCCCCCGGAGTTAGGCCAGAAGGTGATACGCCGGCAAGAGGTGCCAGGGCTGACAGCCCTCTTTTCTCAGTCTCCGTCACCGGCACGTCGTGTAGTTCAGCAATAGGGACTGTCCTGGCGCGAGGATGAAAAGGGCTGGGGCAAGTTACCTTAGGTAGCAACCTTGACACCCTTGATCTTTTGAGATCATCAGCCAACGTGCTCAATCTGGGTGAAGGTGAGAGTGGCGCTGGCTTGCGTAAGGGTTCAGTGATACCCAATTTAGCCTTGACAGCCTCTGACAGAGCTGTCACATCCGGGTCTTCCGACCCGGACAGAACTTTGGCCAATAGTTCGGCCGTACGATCCAGAGCCCCATGGGTGGGCTCTGGGCGTGGTGGATCCATTATCGGCTGGTCTGGATGCCTTGCTCTCGGGTGTTCGTGTACTCTCGGTCTTCTTGGTAGTGATACTGTGTCCGCTATGTCTGTAGATGGCCCAGAATAGAGGAAGGAGCCCATCTCAGTTTAGGGCGGCGACCCGAGGGCATCAAGAGGTAGTTCTCCATCTACTCCTACGGTGGACAGGTGGTACTCGTCGTGGAGCATGAACTCGTCCATCCTCCTTCGTAGGTACTCTTGTTCTTCAGGACCAACTCCAAGTTCGGAAGAAGAAGAAGCTGGACAAGCCGACCGGGCGATGGAAGCTTCGACACGCCTGCGGAGCCTTTGCAGGCTGTCTTCACCATGGGCCGCTAAGATTTCCATGGTTCATGGGATTGTTCTGGGCGTATTTAGTTGCGCCCTTCTGTGCTCTGAATCTTCCTCAAATCCAGATGCAGCTCTGAGTGACCCTGCGCAGCGATACGCCGCCATCCTGCTCGAGGGATGGGGGCCGGACACCCGGCCGAGACCCACCGTGATCCGCGGGGAGGGACCTGACCACCCGTGGGACGCGGCGACGGGGGAATGGCTGCAAGCGGCACCTGGGCCGCAAACAGGATGGACTGGGGACGTGTCCTCACTCGTCAGGACGCCCGTCCCCCCCCGCATCGTCCTTCACGCCGCCAACGTACTCCGGGCTACGGAGATACGCAAATGGGGACATGCCACGGCCACCGTCCGATGGCACCCCCCAAGAGGACGGGGCCGCCCAGCTCGCCGTTGCGCACTTCAAAGCTGGGGGGCGGGTATACGACGACGCCCTGTCCCGGCTGGGCGACACCCAGGGGCCCTTGCTCATCACGCTCCCCACCGACATTGCAGCCGCGCTGCGCCAGGAGCTGGACGGCTGCAAAGGGCTGCGAGTGGGATGGGAGGCAGTCGCGGACGGCACCCTACTGGCCCTCCTCCACCGGGACGCCGCAAACGGGTGCCAACGGGATACGCTGGCGCCCCACCCCATCAGGCGCCTCATGTACATGGCAACCCCCCTCCCAGGGGCACCCCCGCCCGGTGTGGGAAGACCTCATTGCCGCCTTCCATGACCACGGGATTCTCCCCGACGACACGTGGCGGGAGGTCCAGCAGAAGATGCTCGGCAGGGACTACCGGCGCCGCGTTCGCGCCCGCCTGCTGGAGATCCGGGATCCCCTCCGACAGAGGTGGGACAACCTCTGGCTCCGCCATCTCGACCCTTGGTCGCCGCCCTCCCACCTCCCACACACCTGCCGGCTCTGCGGGGAATGTGACACGGTGTCCTCCGCAGCGTCGACAGGCGCCAAAAGGTGCGCGCGGTGCGCCCAGGTGGCCGCGTGCCCCTGGCCCGAACCTCCCGCAGGCCCGCGCAGGCGCACGGAGGAGGAGGCCCTGCACCGGCGCATTGAGGGGGCACACGCCCCCGCACACCAACGCGCGGGCCCCGGGGGCGCTGCCCTTCTGTGGATCCACGTGCACCTGCGGGACCCCACATCCGTTGTGCACCTGTCGCACGTGTTCGCGCCCTGACCCCCACCCGCCGCCGCCCTTTGCAGAGCCCGCAGTACCATGCCACGCCGATGGGGGGATGGGCCAGGACACACCAGGGCCCGCTTCAAAGCGCAGGAGGCGACCGTTCGGCGCCTAGTGGCGGACGCGGTGGCGAAGGCGCACGAGGCGCAGGCTGCCGGACGGCGTGACCTGACGGGCAGTGCGAGGGCTTTCCTCAACGAGACCGCCCTCCCGGCCGTCCGCGCCCTGAACGGAGCAGGGGCCCCTACGCTGCTCCTGGCGATGCACCGGATCGTGAACGCCATCCAGCTGGGGCTCATCAGCCCGGAGGCGGCCCTCTACGGGCACTGGATGGAGTTGCAGGAGTCCAACCGGTGGGGCCGGCCCCTGTCCGTGGGGGACACTCTGTGGCTGACGGGAGCGGGGTCTGCCATGTCCCTCCGCAGCAGCGCCCCAGCCCTGCCGCACGCCCTCAGGACGCGCTACCCCGGGGACACGGCCCCGTACCTGAACCAGGCGCGGGCCACATACCCGGGGGGAGTGTCCGAGCTGGATGCGGCGCTCCACCTTCTACACCCACCGGACAAGGACCTGGAGGTGGGCGAAATCACGGTGTTCGTGGAAGGCGCGGACGAGGTGCCCGGCCGCCCAAGGCCGACCAACCCGGTGTACGACGGCACCAGGCCGACCCCCCCGTACGCCATCGTATGCGAGGCGTTCCCCAGGGAGCCCACCTGGTGCCCCGCCCTCCCGCCGGCAACGCACGCGCCCCGCGTCTGGGCCAGCCCAGACCTGCCCCCCCCCCTCTCCAGAACCAGGGGTGCCCACCACAAGGGGCAGTTCCTCTGGCAAGAGTGCCCTGGCAGCCCCCTGCCCCCATCGTCGTCGTGACCCGCGGGGACCCGGAACGGGTCCTGGGAATCACCCCCACCCACCTCTATGGGGCAGCACCCGTATCCCGCCCCCCTCTCCCGGCGCCCGCCGCGCGGGACGAGGTACACACCTTCCTGCGAACACAGGAGGTCACCGCCGTTACGGGGGTCCACCTAGTGCGGCTCCCCCCGGCACCATCCGACGACCCCCGGCGGCCCAGGGCCCTGAGCCTCGCCCCAGACTGGGAGCTGTGGCGCGACGCCTGGGCCGCGTGGCTCCCCCGCCTCCCCCTCAATGCCGATGGATGGCCGCCGCCCCCCGCCCATACGGGGCTGACGCCACAGCCGGCCCCCCTCCCCCTCCCCCCCTCCCCCCCGCAGAGCACCGCACGGCACTGCCCACAGCACCACACTGATGCACCAGGAGGTAGTGCCAAGGGCGCACCTGCCACCACGCATGCCTACCAGGAAAACACTGATGGCAGACTCCGATGGCTCCCCCCAGCAGGACAACCGCCACCACCGCCGGTCCTGCTCCCGCTCCCCCGTCTCCCCGGAGTGGACGGGGGAGACCCCCGCAGAGCGCGAGGAGCGGAGGCTGGCGGAGGCGGCAGTGCTGGTCGGGCTGCCTGCTGGGCAGCCCCGGGCGGCCTCCGCCGACACCGGGCCGTCGACCCAGGGGCTTCAGCAAGCCGAGGTGACTGCCCCCGCCGCCCAAGCAGCAAGCCCTGCCGCCCCGCCCCGGGAGGAGGCCCCAGACGCGCGGGAAGCGGAGAGTGCAGCCCCAGTGAGCCACGCCGCGGCCCCGACCGCGGCTGCTGGCACGCAGCCAACACGGGGGGTAGCCCCAGCGCAGGAACCGGGCGCATCGCCGAGGGCTGCCGCAGCCGCAGAGGGGGGCGGGGAGGGTGCGCGAGGGGTTGCGACCGCGGCCCCGGCGAGCCGCGCCACCACCTTGGCCGGCCACGCCGCGGCCTCCAGCACGCCACGAAAGCACGGGAAAAGGACCCCGCACGGTCCACGGGCGCCTCGCCGGCGGCCGCCGCAGCAGCAGCAGTGGGCAGGGAGGGCGCAAAGTACCGCGCCCACGCCAACCCCACCCACACCCACACCAACCTCCCCAGGCCGGTCCCCCCCAAGCCCTTCCCCTTGGGGCGGATGCGGCACGTCCGCCCCCCGGCGCCCGAGCGCTCGCCGCCGGGCGTCATGCTGCCGCAGCTGCAAAGGCAGCAGGACACCCGGCGCGTGATCCAGGAAGGAGGGGACGGCGCGCAGGCAGAGCTGCGTGCCAGCCACGGGAGCGCGGAGCGGGGGACAGGAGGCGACAGGGGAAGTGCCCAGGAGCACGCGCAGGGAGCGGGCCAGGGCACGCGCGGCAGGGAGCAAGGGTGCAGCAGGGGAGGGGGACAGAGCGCGGGCAGCGGACGGCGCGACTCAGGGCAGGCAGCCGGGAAGGGGCCAGGGCACGGGAAGGGCGCGCAGGGGCGCGGGCAGGGCGCCCAGGTGCAGGGAGCGGAGCAAGGGACGGTGGGCGAGCGGGCAGGCCAGGGCGTGGGTGACAGGGGGCGGGACCCACGGCACGGGCAGGGGGCCGGAACGGGGCCCAAGGGCACGGGCAAGGGCGCCACGGGCCCCAAGGGACAGGCAGGACGGGGCATGGGAGCCCGGGGGGGAGGGCGGGTCGGAGGGAGGGGGACGGGGGGCGGGGCGCCCCCGCAGCCGGACGTGCAGCCCGTGAGGTGCATCCCCCCCGGCATCCAACAGATGCCGGCGCACCACACCCACCACCACCACCACCACCACCACCACCTCTACAACATCGACCCCGACGCCGGCGAGCTCATCCCACCCCGACCCCCACAACCCCGGCAGCCAGCCCCCCCTCGCGCCGAGAGCGGAGTCGGCGCGGATGGCCTTGGCGGGGGGGGGGGCGGGGCTCGGCACCGGCGCCGCAGGCAAAGGGGCAGCAGGGGGAGCCGGCGCAAGGGGCAGAGGGGGCCCGGCCCTGGGACCGGGACTGGGGCACGGTCCCGGACCATCTGGGGGATGAGGCCCTCCCCCTGGTGGGGGAGGTGTACGGGTGGTTGAGCTGGGCCAACCAGGGGACCACCAGGGGGTTGAGGAACCGGCCCTTCGATGCCGAGCTCCTCTGGAGGGACGGAGGAAACCAGAAGGTACCCCCGGGGGGCTGGGCAGCCCCAGAGGACCACGACAGGGTCCTCAGGTCAGTGATCTGGGCGGCGTGGCCAGACAGGGGGCCGACGTGGCCGGCCTTCCTGGAAGGGGGAGCGGTACTCCGCATCACGGACGCGGACGCCAACAACTGGCCCCCCCGGTCCTTGCGCAGTGCCCTTGCCCACTGGCGCTACCGCCAGCGCAACCTGCTGCCGCCACAGCCCCAGCCCCCACCCAAGCAGTGGCGCAGCTGACAGCCCAGACGGCGGACGAGAGAAATTGGGGGGGGAGCTGGGCCCCCCGACCCACGCCCCCCCCACGATGCGGCGTGACGGAGGAGCGCGCGCCACCTCCCACGGGAGGGAGGGCGGAGACAACGAGCGCGGGGGGGAACCTCCTGCCCCGCAGCTCGCTAACCGCTGACCGCTAACCCTCACGGCCGCCCCCAGCCAGCCAGCGCGACCCGACGATGGCGGGGGGGACGAGGGGCCCCAGCGAGGGCCTGCAAGAGGATCCGACTCTAGGTAGAGGGGGACGGGGGAAGAGTGCGACCCCCCAGCCGACAGCTGGCCCCCGGGGCCGGAACCGCCAGGCCGCCCCCCCTCGGCAGTCAGGGGGCGGCGCCAGGGGACCAGAGGGCCCCCTCCACCCCCCCCCCCCCCCTCCCCCTCAGGCCCAAGAGCGGACGGAGGCAGGCCGAAGAAACAGCGGCCCCGCACCCCCCCCGAAGAGGCCGCTGCACTCGGGGTGAGGGGGCACCACGGCCGAAGCAAGCATCCGCACGCCCTGCCCGTTGCCGGCCGAAGGCAGACCGGCGGCGCCCAGGACGGCGCAAACCGGAGCGGCCCCTTCAGAGGCCGGCCCGGGGAAGACGGGAGCGCGAACCAGGGCAGGGAGGTCCCCCCCCCCTCCCCCCCCCCCCCCCGCCGCACTGACCCATTGGCGGCTTACCGGACCGCGCCCGACGCCCGCGGCCGCCCGGCAACCCCCACGTCACGAGTATACCCTGGGGGGGCACGCCGGAGACAAGGGATGGCAGGCCGACGCCCGACGGGGCGGGGGGGCGGGGGGGCGGCCCCCCCATCCCCCCTCCCCCCGCCTCCCTCCCGAGCTTGAGGGCCACAGCAGCGACCCTCCGCCCCCCCGGAGCCGAGGGGACGCCCCCCCTCACCCAGAAGGGACCGCGACGCGGGGGGGGGGGGGGGATGCGGCTGGACCTGCACACCGCGCGCCCCAGCGCCCCCAGCCGCCTGCTCCCACGGGGGTCGCGGCCGACAGGCGAACCCACACCAGCGCGCCGGAGCAGCGCGCGGACCAAGCCAGGGGGCGGCGCACGGCGGTGCACCAGAACAGTATGGAGGCCGCGCCCCCCATGACCCTCCCATTACCACAGCCCACTCAGGGAGGGCAGAGGGGGGGTTCAGGTCTGCAGGGGGGACCCGGGGGAGCGGTCCGCGGGCCGCCCCTCATCCCCCCCCAACCCGGGGCGGCCCCGCGACCCCGACCGCACGCGCACGCCAGGGGGGAGTGCGCCGACGACAGGAGGGGGGCCAGGGTGGGGAACCGCGGGCCGCCACCCAGAGGAGGAGCAGGGAGGCCGCCGCGCGACCCCCCCCCCCCCAACCCCCCCCGGCGGCCCGCAAGCCGCGGGGGCCCCAGCCCCCAACCCCCGAGGCAGGGGGGATGGTCCCCCCTCCCCCCGCCCGAGAGAGCAGCCGGAGCGCGGCCCGCCCGCCCGCCCCAGCTGCCGGCTACAACAGGAACCGCGGGGAACAAGCGAGCCCGCGCCAACGCGCCAGGACGCCGCACAGATCGCGCCCAGTGAAGGCGGGCGAGCACAAACCGGAGTGGTATGGGGGGCCAGGCCCCCCATGGACAGAACGACGCCAGTGACACCCGCTTTGTTGCCTGCCCAGGGAAGGCAGAGGCACGGAATGAGGCAGAGCGACCCCCCGCCCTACAGGCCCCCCCCGGCCGCACAAACAGGGGGCACGGCGCACGGGCCGCCCCCCACCCCCCCCCCCCAGCCCGCCCCCCGGCAAACGAACGCCACGGGCCCGCCCCACGGGGGGCGCAGAGCCCCAAGCCAGGTAGCAGTACGCCCCCCCCCAGACCCCGCGGGACGCAGCCCCCACAGGGCGTGCAGGCCAAGGGGACAGTGTAGGGCCCCCACACCCACACGCCTGCGCCCACAGCACGTGGGTAGCGGACCTCCCTGTCCCTCCCCCGACTGTCCGCCCAGTGGGCGGGCAGTCGGGGGAGGGGGAGCGCCTGACCCCAGACGCCCCTCGCAACAGTGGAAGGCACCCCCCCCGGGGACGCCCTTCTGCCACCCCCACAACCCCAAGCCAAGTAGGGGGGAACCGGGACCGGACCGCCCCCCCCGGAGCACGCCAGACGGAGCAAGGGACCGGGGCAGGACACGCGGTGGGGCAAGGACCACGTGGAACGGCCCTACCAGCGCCCAGTGCCGGGACCGCGCGAGGTGCGCACGCCACACCATTCAGGGGGGGGGGGGCAGCGGACGCCGCGGGAGCGCGAGCGCACACACTCGCAAATGGGCACGCGGGGACTACCAGAAGGGCAACCGGACCAAGCTCGCGGAACGCACAGACCGCGTGAAACCGTGTACCAGTGAGCGAGGGTAAGGGACACCCGGACGGGACGGCCTGCCACACGCAGCGCGGGACACGCGGGGCGGGAAGGGGGAAACGGGTGAACCAAAACACCAGGTACCGGCCTGAACCCCCCGAACCGGCCGCAAGCGCCGCGCACACACGGACAGGGGAACTGCACCCGCCAAGGCAGTAGTGGCGCACTGCGCCACGCCCCAACCCCTAACCTAGGCAGCCTCCGCGCCAGCCCAAGGGGGTCCCACTGGCGACAAGCCAGTAGCATGGGCCCGGTGGCGCCGGCGCCCCGGGCGACCACGCATTAGGGGGGCGACGCGGTGGGTAAGCGCCCGCAGCCACGGCTGCGAATTGATGCACTGACCGGGGAGTGGCGAAACGGGGAAGCCGGGGAGGGACGGGGCTCCGAGCCCTGTGAACCCGGGGGACTCCGCCACCAGGCAGGAGGTGCGTCTTGGAGGGCCCCCCACTAGGACCCGGTGGGGAGGATATCACCTGGCCCGACCAGGTGGCCCCCCGGGGCCGAAAGGCGTCTAGTACCCGCAAAATCAAACCTCAAACCTCAAACCTCTTTTTGCAGAAGAGTTTCAGCAGTGAGCATTTGGTGGCCACATCCACATGGGATTGGCCAGTCAGCAAAAGAAACTCAGCAACTTCTTCTGCCCATTTGGGCAGACTTTTTGGGTCGAACTCCGGCAGTTCCAGCTGGATGTTCGCCTGGGCAATAGGTCTGCCCGTCTTCCCACCCCCCGGAGTTAGGCCAGAAGGTGATATGCCGGCAAGAGGTGCCAGGGCTGACAGCCCTCTTTTCTCAGTCTCCGTCACCGGCATGTCCTGTAGTTCAGCAATAGGGACTGTCCTGGCGCGAGGATGAAAAGGGCTGGGGCAATTGACCTTAGGTAGCAACCTGGACACCCTTGATCTTTTGAGATCATCAGCCAACGTGCTCAATCTGGGTGAAGGTGAGAGTGGCGCTGGCTTGGGTAAGGGTTCAGTGATACCCAATTTAGCCTTGACAGCCTCTGACAGAGCTGTCACATCCGGGTCTTCCGATCCGGATAGAAGTTTGGCCAATAGTTCGGCCGTACGATCCAGAGCCCCATGGTTGGGCTCTGGGCGTGGTGGATCCATTATCGGCAGGTCTGGATGCCTTGCTCTCGGGTGTTCGTGTACTCTCGGTCTTCTTGGTAGTGATACTGTGTTCGCTATGTCTGTAGATGGCCCAGAATAGAGGAAGGAGCCCATCTCAGTTTAGGGCGGCGACCCGAGGGCATCAAGAGGTAGTTCTCCATCTACTCCTACGGTGGACAGGCGGTACTCTTCGTGTAGCATGAACTCGTCCATCCTACTTCGTAGGTACTCTTGTTCTTCATGACCAACTCCAAGTTCGGAAGAAGACGAAGCTGGACAAGCCGACTGGGCGATGGAAGCTTCAACACGCCTGCGGAGCCTTTGCAGGCTGTCTTCACCATGGGCCGCTAAGGTTTCCATGGTTAATGGGATTGTTCTGGGCGTATTTAGTTCCGTCCTTCTGTGCTCTGGATCTTCCTGAGACCCAAATGCTGCTCTGAGTGGCGGTTCACTCACTGGGTGAGATAGTTGGACTTGTACACTTCTGATCTGCCAGGTTCTGTAGGACATGTTCAGTGTGTTTTTCTTGTGGTTCTGCTCAGAGTCGGTTCGAAAGTTTCTCAGGGTTTGCCTCTGCTACCGGAGGAATGTCCCTGATTAGTGCCCTATAGATTTTGATGAAATCCTGCAGGTTTTTGATGGTGAAATCCCAAAACGGAAGGAGCAAGTAGAGCAAGAACAGGATGTGGATCGAATCAATGAATAGTTTGAAATCCAGTGTAATACAGAAGGGCTGCAGATAGACAAAGCAGGTATAAACACAAAGATTCAATCACAAATGGGGAATACAAAAGATTTTATATGAACCCTGGACTGACTCTAGCCTCCAAGATAGCATCAAGCACTTCATGTGCACTCTTTTGGGTGTAATGGTGCTGGTTAGGAATGTGGGGCATAGGTGTCAGGCCAGACACAGAATATGACTTGGCCAAGCAACTGAATTCAGAAACAGTTAAAAGGTAGAACCACAATAAGTGGTAGAAACAATTGAGTATAGGGGTCTTGGGGTTGGAGACCACTAGGCTTAACCTCCAAGGCCTAAAGCATGAAATGCCTATTTTATTTCGGTATATCCTCCATGAAGGAAGATACCTCCGCTCAGTTGTGTGGTAGGGGTGAACTTCACGGGGCACTAGGGTTAAAACCTTAGTTACTTTGAGAAAGTGTACTTTAGGCTTCAAAAGAGAGATAAAAATCCTCCAGTTAGTCTTAGCATCAACAAAAGGGTTTGAGGGGGGGGTTGGCCTGGATCAACCCCTCCAAGAAAGACAAGGCAGTGACTTTTTCTTACGTTCTGTGACCTGGATCTTCTTGAGACCCAGATGCAACTCTGAGCTTGGGCCCACTCATTGACATGGGCCCACTGCTGCCCAGTTGTACCTGTACACTCCGAATTGGCCAAGTCCTCGAAGACAGTTGCACTGATGGTGTGGACATTTTGTTTGCTGGGTTTTGCTTGTGTACTTCTCAGAGTCGGTTCGAAAGGTTCTCAAGGGTTGCCTCTGCTACCGGAAAGATATCCTTGATTTATGCCCCAATAGTTTTGATGAAACACTGCAAGTTTTGGTGTTGAAAAACAGGACCAAAGCAGCAAGTAGAGCAAGAACAGGATGTGGATGGAATCAATGAATAGTTTTCAAATGCATTGTATCACAGAAGGGCTGCAGATAGACAAAGCAGGCTTAAGTACAAAGATTCAATCACAAATGGATACAACAAATGATTTTTATCTGAAAACTGGCATGACTCAGGTCCCCAAGGTAGCACCAAACACTTCATGTGCACTCTTTTGGATAAGATGGAGGTGATTAGGAATCTGGGGTATAGGAGTTAGGCTGGACACAGAATATGGCTTGGCCAGCATGGCCAAGCAACTGAATTCAGAATCAGTTAAAACGTACAACCACAATAAGTGGTAGAATCAGTTGAGGTAGGTAGGTAAGTATCTTCGGGGGCTCGCGATGCCTCCTTTGATAATGCAGGAAGAAGGTCTTACCAAGGGGGACATCCTGTCCCTCCCACTGCCCTATGTCAGGTGCCTCTTAAGCCGCTCCCGCAGGTGCTTGGGAAGGCAGTGTCGCGGCCGGCCGGTCCAGGTGTCCCCGGTGGGAGGGTGTCCTCACATGTGTCCATGGGTAGGGCCACATGCCCCCTGCTTTGGGCGGCAGCTCTGGGGGCTGCCCAGCCGTGTGGAGTATCTCTCACCACAAGGGGTATTGCTCACGCTAGTCTACTGTACGACCGCCTCACCCTTGTGGCTTGAGGTGCAGGGCCTCTCTGCTTGGCAGGCAACCCCCTCTTGGACTCTGTACCGGCTCGCCTGTCAACGGTTGTTTCCATGGCTCCGAGTGATGTTTGCCGTGGTCCCCGATGCAGCCTGGCAGGGCTCGGACCAGTGGCCTTGGGGTAGCGCCCCTGCTGCTGGCCCGGTGGGTCGGCTGGGTCGCTCCAGTGCACCAGACCCATGGGGTGTTGGTTCTTTCCTGTCCCTCGGCCGCCCTACGTGTGCACCTGTGTGCGGGGTCCTGGGTCACTTGGCTCCTGTTCACCGGTGTGCCCGCTTGGTGCGTTGTTTTGCTTGTGCAGTGTCCTGGGACAGGTGGCTCCTGTTCACCAGTGTGCCCGCTCGGTGTGTTGTTCTGCTTGTGCGGTGTCCTGGGCAACTTAGCTCCTGTTCCCCGGTGTGCCCGCTCGGTGCGTTGCTTTGCGTGTGCGGTGTCCTCGGCCACTTGGCTCCTGTGCACCGGTTTGCCCGCGTGGTTTGTTGTGTTGCGTGTGCGGTGTCCTGGGCCACTTGGCCCCTGTTCACCGGTGCACGCGCTCGATGTGTTGTGTTGCGTGTGCGGTGTCCTGGGCCCCTTGGCTCCCGCTCACCGGTGTGCCCGCTGGGTGTGTTGTGTTGCGTGTGCGGTGTCCTCGGCCACTTGGCTTCTGTTCACCGGTGCGCCCGCTCGGTGTGTTGCTTTGCCCGTGCGGTGTCCTGGGTCACTTGGCTCCTGTTCACCGGTGTGCCTGCTCTGTCTTTTGTTTTGTTTGTGCGGTGTCCTGGGCCACTTGGCTCCTGTTCACCGGTGTGCCCGCTCGGTGCGCTGCTTTGTGTGTGCGGTGTCCTGGGCCACTTGGCTCCTGTTCTCCGGTGTGCCTGCTCTGTCTTTTGTTTTGCTTGCGCGGTGTCCTGGGCCACCTGGCTCCTGTTCACCGACGTGCCCGCTCGGTGTGTTGTTCTGTTTGTGCGTGTCCCGGGCCACTTGGCTTCTGTTCACCGGTGTGCCCGCTCGGTGCGTTGCTTTGCGTTTGCGGTGTCCTGGGCCACTTGGCTTCTGTTCATCGGTGTGCCCGCGTGGTTTGTTGTCTTGCTTGTTTGGTGCCCTTGGCCACTTGGCTCCTGTTCACCGGTGCGCCCGCTCGGTGTGTTGTGTTCCGTGTGCGGTATCCGGGGACACTTGGCTCCTGTTCACCGGTGTGCCTGCTCTGTCTTTTGTTCTGGTTGTGCGATTTCCCGGGCCACTTGGCTCCTGTTCACCGGTGTGCCCGCTTGGTGCATTGCTTTGCGTGTGCGGTGTCCTGGGCCACTTGGCTCTTGTTCACCGGCGTGCCTGCTCGCTGCGTTGCTTTGCGTGTGCGGTGTCGTGGACCACTTGGCTTCTGTTCACCGATGTGCCCGCTCGGCGCGTTGTTTTGCTTGTGCGTTGTCCTGTGCCACTTGGCTCCTGTTCACCGGTGTGCGCGCTCGGTGTGTTGTGTTACGTGTGCGGTGTCCTGGGCCACTTGGCTCCTGTTCACCAGTGTGCCCGCTCCGTGCGTTGCTTTGTGTGTGCGGTGTCCTGGGCCACTTGGCTCCTGTTCACCGGTGTGCCCGCTCGGTGGTTTGCTTTGCGTGTGTGGTGTCCTGAGCCACTTGGCTCCTGTTCACCGGTGTGCCCGCTCGGTGTGTTCTGTTGCGTGTGCGGTTTCCGGGGCCACTGGGGGTGGGAGAGCGCCTGACCCCGGAAGCCCCACACCCAAGCAAGAGGTGCCCCCCCCGGGCACCCTCATGCCGCCCCCATAGCGCGCAAAGCCAGCGCACAAGAGCGCGCGCTGTTGGGTGGGTGACGGGTCCCCATGCCCGCACCCCCCGGATCCACAGCCAGTGGGTAGTGGGCCCCCGCCGCACGACCGAAAAGACGAGTGGTCAGGGGTGGGGGAGCGCCCGTCCCCGGACGTCCCACACCCAGGCAGGAGGCGCCCCCCCAGGGCCACCCTCATGCCGCCCCCACAGCGCGCAAAGCCAGCACGCAAGAGTGCGCGCTGTGGGGTTAATGACGGGTCCCCACGCCCGCACTCCCCGCACCCACAGCCAGTGGGTAGTGGGCCCCCGCCGCACGCCCGAACGGACGAGAGGTCGGGGGTGGGAGAGCGCCCGTCCCCGGACGCCCCACACCCAGGCAAGAGGCGCCCCCCCGGGCACCCTCATGCCGCCCCCATAGCGCGCAAAGCCAGCTCGCAAGAGCGCGCGCTGTGGGGTTGGTGACGGGTCCCCGTGCCCGCAGCCCCCGCACCCACAGCCAGTGGGTAGTGGGTTTCCGGCCGCACGCACGAACGGACGAGTGGTCGGGGATGGGAAAGCGCCGGACCCCGGACGCCCCACACCCAGGCAGGAAGCGCACCCCCCGGGCGCCCTCCTGCTGCCCCCACAGCGCGCAAAGCCAGCTCGCAAGAGGGGGGCTGAGGGGTTGATGACGGGTCCCCATGCCCGCACCCCCCGCACCCACAGCCAGTGGGTAGTGGGCCCCGGCCGCACGCCCGAAAGGACGAGTGGTCGGGGGTGGGGGAGCGCCCGACCCCGGACGCCCCACACCCACGCAGGAGGCGTCCCCCCCGGGCATTCTCCTGCCGCCCCCACAGCGCGCAAAGCCAGCACGCAAGAGCGCGCGCTGTGGGGTTGGTGATGGGTCCCCACGCCCGCACCCCCCGCACCCACAGCCACAGGGTAGTAAGCCCCGCCCGCACGCCCGAAAGGACGAGCGGTCGGGGGTGGGAGAGCGCCCGACCCCGGACGCCCCACACCCAGGCAAGAGGCGCCCCCCCCGGGCACCTTCATGCCGCCCCCATAGCGCGCAAAGCCAGCTCGCAGGAGCGCGCGCTGTGGGGTTGGTGACGGGTCCCCAGGCCGCACCCCCCGCACCCACAGCCCGTGGGTAGTGGGCCCCGGCCGCACGCCCGAAAGGACGAGTGGTCGGCGGTGGGAGAGCGCCCGACCCCGGGCGCCCCGCACCCAGGCAAGATGCGCCCCCCCCGGGCGCCCTCGTGCCGCCCCTACAGCGCGCCAAGCCAGCGCGCAAAGCCAGTTTGCAAGAGCGCGCGCGGTGAGGTTGGTGACGGGTCCCCACGCCCGCACCCACCCCCAGGGGAGCGCGCAGCCCCAAGCAAGGTAGGGGGAAACGGGACCGGGCCGCCTCCCCCCAAGCAAGCCAAACAGAGCACGGGACCCAGGCCGGACACGCGGAGGGGCACAGACCGGGTGGGACGGCCCTACCAGCGCCCAGTGCCGGGACGGCGCGAGGAGCGCGCGCCACACCAACCCGGGGAGGGGGGGGGTCGCGGACGCCGCGAGAGCGCGAGTGCACACACACACAAAGGACACGCGGGGGAAACCAGAAGGGCAACCGGACCGAGCCCGCGGAACGCACAGACTGCATGGAATGGCCTACAAGGGAGTAAGGATAAGGGACACCCAGACAGGACAGCCCGCCACACACAGCGCAGAAAACACGGGGCGGGCAGGGGGAAACAGGGAAGACACAACACCCGGCACCGGCCCCAACCCCCCCGAACGGGCCGCGAGCGCCGCACACACATGACCAGGGCACTGCACCTGCCAAGGCAGTAGTGGCGCATAGCGCCACGCACCAGCCTCAGGGCTAGGCAGCCTCCGCGCCAGCCCACGGGGGTCCCACTGGCGACAAGCCAGCAGCACGGGCCCGGCAGCGCCAGGACCCCGGGCGACCACGCATTAGGGGGACGACGCGGGGGGCAAGCGCCCGCAGCCACGGCTGCGGATTGACGCACTGACCGGGGAGTGGCGAAAAGGGGAAGCCGGGGAGGGATGGGGCTCCGAGCCCTGTGAACCCGGGGGACTCCGCCACCAGGAAGGAGATGCATCTTGGAGGGCCCCCCACTAGGACCCGGTGGGGAGAATATCACCCGGCCCGACCAGGTGGCCCGCCGGGGCCAAAAGGCGTCTAGTACCCGCAAAATCAAACCTCAAACCCCAAACCTCGGTGTGTTTTGTTGCGTGTGCGCTGTCCTGTGCCACTTGCCTCCTGTTCACCGATGTGCCCGCTCGGTGCGTTGCTTTGGGTGTGTGGTGTCCTAGGCCACTTGGCTCCTGTTCACCGGTGTGTCCGCTTGGTGTGTTGTGTTGCGTGTGCAGTGTCCTCGGCAACTTTGCTCCTGTTCACAGATGTGCCCACTGGGTGTGTTGTTTTTGCTTGTGCGATGTCCTGGGCCACTTGGCTCCTTTTCACCGGTGTGCCCGCTCGGTGTGTTGTGTTGCGTGTGCGGTGTCCTGGGCCACTTGGCTCCTGTTCACCGGGGTGCGCACACAGTGTGTTGTTTTGCGTGTGCGGCGTCCTAGGCCACTTAGCTCCTGTTCACCGGTGTGCTAGCTCAGTGTGCTGTGTTGCGTGTGCGGTGTCCTGGGCCCCTTGGGTCTTGTTCACTGGTGCGCTCGCCCGGTGTGCTGTGCGGTGTCCTGGGCCACTTGGCTCCTGTTCATCGGTGTGCTTGCTTGGTGTGTTGTGCTGTGGGTTGCATGTGCGGGGCGTCGCTGCGGGGCGCTCACTCGTCCATCCGGACGGCGGCTGTTCGTAGCCGGTTATTATGCCAAGTGGTATGCCACGCCCCGCGGAGCAAACTGGTGTGGACAGCACCACGGGATGGAGCAAACGCCGAACATGACGGAGAAACAACGGCATACCAAACCGTTAAACAACACGCGGCAGCAAGACATGACATAACACGGTATGCACAAACACACACAAACGACTCACACAACTGTACAAAGCCACACAACAACGCAACAAAACCGCGACCGGAGACACAACACATACCCCAACACCACACAACACCGCTCACAACAACACAACGCGGCACAACACAACACCGCAACGAGCACGCCACCACAAAACGAGGGGAGAACCACACCAAACCACACAACACGACATAACCCAACGGAGCGAAATGGCACAACAATAGGGCACAACCAACGGAACAAAACTACAACACCTAACGCCACACAAGGGAACAACACAGCACGCGCTGCGACGCGACGCAACACCGCAACCACGCGACGCCACAAAACCCAACGCCAGCCAACGCGGCACGACATGACAACACAACTACGCGGCGCCACGCCATGAACCACAAACAGGGCCACCACAAAACCATGGGAGAACAACACCAAACCACACAACACGACATAACCCAACGGAGCTACATGGCACAACAATGGGGCACAACCAACAAAACAAAAACAACAACACCATGCAACGCCGAGACATAACACACGACAGCAAACCCGTCAACAAGAAAAACTAATCCACAACCAACGACTAAGCAACGATGCGCAACGGAACATGCTATACAACGCGAAAAACCGACAAGTAACAACGTACAACACCGTAAAACAATGCCCGAAGCCACACACCAACGTCCAACCCAACGCACCAAAACGCAAAACGACAACACAACACGCCACAACACAGCGCGCGCCACGACACAAAACACGACATAACGAAACCCAACACCAAACCAACCACAACGCGACACGCAAAAACGGACACCACAAAAGAGACAACCCAACACACGCACGCAACGACACACAGCACAACAAAACAACGCAAAGGTGGACGCAACCCGGGGAACCCACCTGGTACCAACACAAAACACGACACGCCACGACGCACTACAACCGCACACCACTACACACAACGTAAACACCACCGCCAACGACAGCCAGACGCAACCATGTACCGCCACCACAACATGACCCAACACGGAGCAACACACTGCGACACGCCACACAATACCACGGCAAAGCACAGTAACGTAGCACAAGGCGGCAAACGACAAGCACCGGCGTTACACAACAAAGGAACGCAGCACGCGGCACCACAGCCCAACGGCAGCTACACGACACCACACAACACCGCGGAAAGCCTGCACAACACAATCAACAACACAAAACAACATGACACGCGGCAGGGCACTGCCAGCGCCAGGCACCACAAGACACCACCTAACGCCACACAACGAAACACCACAGCACACGCTGCAACACAACGCAACGCCACAACCACGCGTCGCCACACAACCCAACGCCAGCCGACGCGGCGCAACAGGACAACACGACCATGCGATGCCACGCCACAAACCACAAACAAAATGCCGCAACCCAACACGACCTGACCCTACTCCCTATGTGCCGCAGCTCCCCCACATGGCTGCTGCTGACAGACGATAAGGAGCGCCATTTGTGCCGTGCAATACAGCGGGCGAAAAGAATCCAGGAGACGCCGACACCAAGGGCAAGAGGTATGCCACCTACCAATCTCGTATGGTGCACACACGCATGAGGCAACACGCAGCCGTAGAGTATGAGGTGCACGTACAGGCGATGCCTCCACGCCCACATACCTGGCGCGCAAGAAAGACCACACACGCAATACAAACACAGGACACAATCGAGCAGGAGCACTAGGACGACGACGCCCGGGGGAAATCCGCAACGCCGAGCAAGCCATCTACAACAACCCAAGGGAAGACACAATGCCCGGCCGGCCCCGACGGTCTCGGCGGCCCTGGAAGCCGGAAGCAAGCACCAGGCACACCACCCCCTCGTCCCACCCACGTGGTACACGACGAACACCAGGCACCACTGACCCACGACCACGCGAACTATGGCCCCGGCAATGCCGGCACAACCGGGCCCCTGGGGGGGGAGACGATACAGGAGGGAGCGACACGACGCCAACTGGAACGGAAACGAGTCCAAACCCCATCACAACGTACCGACTACAGTCCCCCAAGCCGAACTGCAAGCACCGTAGCACGCCAGCGTACCCCAAGCCAGGACCGCACGGAGTATAGCCAAAACACAAACTACAGCCACATAACGCGGGACGGCACCTACGACCCGGAGCAGGACCCGAACCCGTCACAGCACACGGACTACAACGACCAAACCATGAACCAATCCACAAACGCCACACCGTGCAGGCGTACGCCGAGCCCCAACCGCACGGAGTACAGCGCCCAAGACACGGACCACTGCGACACGCCTCACCGCGAGGCGCCGCACCACGACAACCGGGACAACTCCCCGGGACCCGAACCACAAACAGAGACAATTGTCGCGGAGATAACACAGCCAAGCTCACCAGAGGACCACGCACACGAAGCACCACTGTCTGTGTCCAGTGGCACATCCGGCACCGCGATGGAAACCCACTCCCAACTATCTGCCCTTGCTGAGGCCCATGACCCACCCCTGGAGTCACTGCCCAGTGGCCTCGACGTCTCCGCCAACCACAACCCCATGGACCTGGACAACGACCCACTGCAGGACAGCATCCAACGCGTGCTGCAGGTGGCGGGCGACACGCACCAACGACCCACATGGAGCTTATACCGGGCACTCAACAAAAACAGATCAACGGATAACGGACACACGAAGCAACCGAGACCCAGGGGCTTACATCCAGGAGCTGCGGAGGGACATGCAAAACGCCCAGCAACAATCACCAGAAGGGGTGGTGGTGCAGGGACGGGAGACCAAAACTGGAGCGTGGACGAATCTCACGGGAGCCCCACACGCGAAGGAAGCCCTGGCCTTCATCCAGGAATCCGACGCCCCACCGCCAGCAACCCTCGAGGAAACAGCGGCGGCTCTCGTCCTCACCCTACACAGTTGGATACGGGGCCACACCATCGTCCTGCATGACAAGACAGGGCCCCCCTACGCACGCACCGTGACCTGTCGACTGACAACTGCGTCCACTGGGGAAGCCCACCTGGAATGGAAGCCCGGGCGAGAAGATGACGAGTACACCCTAGTACACACCACCCGGCACGGACACAGGGAACCCGAGAAGAAGGAGCCTACGCCCGAGCCTGCCGCGACCCCCCCACCGAGACCAGCCCCCCGACACTGTACCCTGTACCAACAGCTGGCCCATGCCCGCACCCTAGCGGAGCACAGTATCCAGCCGTACACGGAGGCTGCGTATGTGGAACGCATGCTACAAGACTGGACCAAGTACGAAACAGAGGTCCTGGAGGGACACACGGGCCCACCGGGTGCCACGTCCCGCACAACATGGGACGATGTAGTGCCGGACGGAGACATGGGAGCACTGGCCACCTATGAGATTACAGGGCTTTTGCCGGCCAAAACCCGCACCGGACCGAAACGGTCCCGCAAATGCGCAGGCGCCAGCAATGATACAATTGTTGCACCGATCCAACCCTTAATTTATGATTTCTTATGGTTTTTGCATCGAGATGTGTGGAATGTTCATTTTTGTTGCGATAGCTTAACGTTGCCAAACGATTTAGGGTACAACTGAAATATTTGACAATTACTGCCACTAAATCAGTGCGACATTCGGTGTGACGATCGGTGCAACACTTTGTGTGCTGCTTGCTTTTAGCGCTATGGTTGGCGGCAAGGATGTGCCACCTGCAGAAGCAGAGGACAGCTACTCGTCCGAAGAAGAGGAAGAACAGGAGGGAGATGACAGTGACAAGGAAGGAAAAAAGGAAAAGGAGTCAGAAGATGAGAAGGAAGATGACAAGGAAGATGACGAAGATGAAGCTTTCTGGCCAGCAAGACAGTTCACGGTGGCCGTCAAGTACTTCCCTCAACTCCTACAAGTGCTCCACCGCCAATTGATGACCAGGTGGGTCACCCTGTCGAAGACACTGTCTCAACTTGCTGCGACTCTTGACAGTTTGACAGATCTGCTGGGTGAGGTTCTGGGGGAGGATGACACAAATCGGAAACCTCCAGACTCCTTCACCGTCCTCCGAGCGGCATCGGGAGCTCACAAAGAGGAGTTTTGCGTCACGGTTGCGGAGGAGGACGAAGACTGGGTCATGCTACTACTGTTGGGCAAGGCAAAGCACTGCCAGATGCATCCCACAAGTATGTTGAAGAGTGGAACGATCGGTGCGACAATCGGTGCGACAATCGGTGCGACGATTGTTGCGACAATCACTGCGCATTCCTCTGCGCCCTCCTCTGTGCCGTCCTCCGTGCCTGCAGAGTGCCCTGTCGTGTCGGACGTGACTGCGGGTAATGAAGCGTGGCATCTCGCTGCTCAGACAACCTTCGAGGTGCTGCCATCGCGCAAGGAGAAGATGTACTTTATTTTCTGCTGCACTAACTACAGAGTGAAGGTCCACTTCAAGTCATCAGGGGAGGACCAGCTTGGAGCACTACGGCGTGAGGTGGCGGCCCTTTCAAAACGGTTGGAGACAGTTGAAGCCCTGGTGCCGGACAAGGAAAAGTCGGGCAGGAAGAGGAAGAGGGATGACAGTCGGTGAGCTGATGGCTATGGAGATCGGTGAGCCGATCGGTGTGACGATCGGTGTGACGAGCAGTGCGACGAACAGTGGTGTAACCACGGACAAAGATAAGCAGGCTTGGGTCGCATAACCTAAGATTGTTCGCACAACATATTTTCTAAACAGTCAGACCAACATCTGAGTCACATTGTGCCTGGACTCTGAGATCAGCTTGATCGGTGAACCGATTAGTGCGACCATATGTACATTGCAGAAGTCATCACAGCATGATCCGTGCAATGATGTGCAATGCGGTTTGGGCCTCACATAATGCGTAGTATGCCTGATTCCAAGGTTTTTTTTTCAAAAAGATACAACGCTCTCCAACAAACAAATGCAGGGAAGAAACGGTGCACCGATTGGTGTGACGATCGGTGCGACGATCGGCGCACCAATTGGTGCAACGCTTGTTTTAGTGCATTTCCCTGGGGAAAATACACATTTCATGTTTTCGTAATAGTCCGACATGTGGCTCGACAAACGGTAGGGTGAATGATTAGGATGTCACAATCGGTTGCAAAAGGGCTAGACGTTCATCCATTCTAAGGTCCAAGCGGCTAGACGTTCATATTTTTGGCCACTTTGTGTTGCATTAAATCGAAGGTGGCTACAACTGTTTGCACCACGTTCAAAGACTGCTCCAGGACCGATCACCCGTTTGGAGACAACAGCAACGCCGCCATCACGAACGCCATCCTGGCCTACCACAGCTGGTCCACTCAACAAAGCATCCACGTCCACACCCCGCACGAACACCCTTGCGAGTGGCACCCTATTGGGCCACCAGCGCTGGAGTTCTACCTGCACGAAGACGCAGCCACCAGAGCACACAACATCACCAGCCTTCGGCCTACAATGCCACAAACGATACCGGAGCCGCACATACCCCCCAGTCCTACGAAACCCCAAACGCCCACGCAACACGAACACGGGCCCCCCCAACAAGGGCACAGCCCAGCAGCCCACAAAAGGGCCGAACCCCCCAACGCCACCACACCTGTCCAACGACTCAACAAGCCTCTCACCTTACGTCACGTCCCAGACAACTACCAACTACCCCGAGGGGGGAACCACACAAGGAGCACGGCAACGACATGGCGACTACCGACAGGCACCATCGATTGGAAGAAAATCCTCCCAAGGATAGCAATGATGGTATCCATGCGCCTCCTTACTCCACACCAAGTACAACTAACGCAGGCCATGCACCTCTTTCTAAACACCCAGGGCACAGCAGCCATGGAAGGCACAGCCCTGGGGGACGACGACCAGACGCCCAAGGCGAGACCCGAACAAGCAATCTGGATAAACGCGACAACGGGTACCGACATTACCATCCACCCCGACCCGGAGTGGATAGCTATCCACTACACCCTAGACTGCGCCGAGGACGACCCCACACTGACGGAATGGCAGACAAGATGGGCAGCTGAAGCCAACCGCCTCGACGAAGTCGCCCTTGACGACACCCTCACACTGCAGACGGTGGAACCCGCGGGACGTACCGCCCGGACACACCGGGACCCTACCAGGCACACCCTCTGGCACTACCCCACTACCATACATCCAGAGGGGGTAACCCAGATCAAAGAGGCGCTCTCTCTGACCCTCCCGGACACCCACAACGCTCACCAGCCGGGGATGTTCACAATATACTGGAACTTCCCAACAGACACCAGCATGGTGCCCCAGGTCGCTGAACCCGCACTGCGCCCTACCGTCACGGCGCTCGCCAAGGCAGCCCAAGCCATGGCACACAGGGAGGGCGCCCCGCAGGGGTGGACACCGAAACGTCCTTGTCGAGCAACGCGCCCACCACAACGCCAACAAAGCGCAGCAGGCTGGACGCCAAATACACCCGCCGTTGCACGACAAAGACGGTAACCCCTAACCCCACAGCCCGTGGATGGTACACTTCATACTGGAAGACCATGAAGACAAACAGAAGGGCACGGAAGCAGAAATTACGCACGCCCTGGCGCACACAAACCTCGACTACACCGTCCCCACCTCAAATGCGCTAGTCACCTACGGCAAGGCACGGAAGTCCATGTACAGACTGCAGGCCGACACCAAGGGCACGGCATACACGGTGTACACCTGGGCACGATACGGGGATCTACCAGCCCCCACCTGGCACCCGGACCCGTCCTGGCGCCATCCCCTCCACGGGAGGCGAGTACCACGCCAGAGCATCATACCCGCGAGGAACACCGCCACTGGCACCCACAACAAATAACCGTCCCTAAACATCATAAACTCCGCGCTCGCAAACGCCACAATGCCTCTCATAGACACAGGGTGCCCCGCCCCAGATGACACCACCCACCGCCGAACGTGGGGCACCATCAGAAGGACCCTACACCACGACATTGACCGCGACCAGGCCACCTGGATGGACCAGGGCTCCGTCACCATCAGGGTGGGAGGGTGGTTGAACACCCCAAACCCCAAAAAAAATACGCAGGGTGGCGGGGCCCTACATACTATATCCCGTACCCCACGGCATGGATGGCCCCTGCCCAGGACTGCGGCCCGGGGACCCCCCCCGCGGCCACCCCTGCCCCCACGCCCTGTTCCAACCATTGCCCCCACAGCCCGCCCCGCTCCCAAGTATATACTTAAACACGGTAACAGGCGCCAAAGGAGTGTACCTCACAACGGGCGACACAACGGGCCAAGCCATCCCGATCCATCAGGTACACCACATGGCCCTGCGGCCACGATTACCCAACACCGACAAACGGCGGCACCCGTTGGCGAGACGCGGCACACGCGACCCCAGGCCCGTGGACCCAAACGCCCCAGGCCCCGACAGGGCTCTACTACACCTCACCATGAAACACACGGCCCAACTCCCGACCACCCTGGCGGGGGAAAAGTAGTTCATCTTGGAGGGCCTGACGGACGATGTCATCACCCTGGCGGCCAACACCCTGGCGGCCACCACGGACGCGTGGGACGTTGCCGTGGGCCACCCCACGACGCGTAAGGACAGAGTACAGGGCACAGAAGACACCCTGACGCCGGACCTTCTGAACCATCTGGTGACCCTGACCAGTCCATCGGAACAGCACGACCGGAAAACCGAAGGTCCAAAGGTCACTGACTGGGCGGCCCTCAATGACAGGCCCCCGGATACCCCCACGGTGACACTAACGTGCCACCAACACACATGGTGGGTGGCACAGTGGAACGCCACGGGCACAACGGACAGGGTCCACACATTCACACCGGAAGCGAAACCGGCGACCCCACTGGCACTGGGGGACCGCTTTGACCACTCCACCAACCACACCAACCACCCCAGGCTGCACTGGTTGGCCCTCAAAACAGCGATGCACTGGCCAGTGGATGCCCCAGCCACAGACACCACGCAGCCCGAGACATGGCTTACACTCATGCGCAACCTGGCGGCCTATGTGTGAAGGCACGGGACAGCACAGGCGCAGCGCTGGATGTCCTGGCCCCCGGACACGGAGTGAACTCTCAAACTCCGCACCGCCAGCCTACAAGAACACGCAAATCAGCTTAGGGGTATGCACAGGCCACAGGAGGGACAGGGACCGGCGGACAGCATGTTCCGCCGCGACGCACCGAGGCCAGCCTCCAAACCGGCGCCAGAACAGCCCCAACCAAAACCGAGGCCCCGCCCTGGGGGGGGCAGACGCCTCGGCCCGCTGGGCCAAATGGCCCAAACCGGAGCCCAAAGTGGCCCCAACGCCGCTGCCACCCGATCCACAACCGAAGCTGAAGACCCCAGCGTGCCCACTTTTCACGCCGGCGGAACGTGCCGCCATGCACCCCGAATGGCCAGACGGCGCAGAAGTACAGGGAGTGTACGCAGCCACGCTTACAGGACAACCAAAACAATTTGTATGGTTCCGGGGCAAGATATATGGCAGACTGGCGACACCGGGCCAACACGGCACCCTACAGTTGAAAATTAAGTGGCAAGCACTTCCGGAATGGGGCGAAAAAGTGGAGACCTCAAACCTCGAACTCTGGGACGACAGACAATTCCCGGAGTGCCCGGTGCAGCTCTGCACACCGGCCAACCAGGTACCACCGGGCACCATCTGGACACCTGACGTGCCGCAGACATGGCTCGAGGACCCGGATATACCGAAGGAACAAGGGGTGGCCACGGCGATCAATCACAAACTGCGCCTGGGACAATGACTACTACTGCGCTGAGCCGGGGACCCCCCAGGGGCCACCAAGGCACGCGCCCACGAGGTCAAAACTGCGCTCGTCACTCTCATGTCCCTCAACGAACCGGGCGCCCTGTACGACGCAGCCAAAGCTCCAGACCTACAAGACGTGCCTATCATGGCAAAATGCGACCCGGACGCCATGGTATGGCAGGAACAGGCCCTCAAAACCCAGGCAGTCTGCCCCAACGTAACCCCCGTCCTCACCAGGACAGGACACAAGTACCACACCACGTGGGTCAAGGGAGTGCCCATATCCCACAAAGGTGAAGTCCAAGTGCACGTCCACCACCACCTGGGGGTGGAAGGCCGCCCAGCGGCATACGAACTGGTAGGCTGAACGTGGCAACTGAATGTAATCAACGTACACGTCCCCTTTGGAGACGCCACGGAGACGTTCCTCGAACATCTCATGGAGGCCTACCGACAACTTGCCATGATGGGGCCGACTGTCATCATAGGAGACTTCAATGCAGCCCCATCAGCGAACGATCGCGGAGGGCGACAAATGCCCGAGGACGCAGCGGTGCAAGTGGCCATGCAACATCTGGGCCTGCAGGACCTCACAGCCTCTCTACGAGGCCAGCCCTCACACAGACCACCACAGCCTTGCGCGGCAGATTCACGCATCGACCTCTGCTACGCGGACTCGGCACACGTCGAGGTTACATGGGCGCAATACCACGACCTACCATCCAAGATCACCGGACATCGACCCCTGGAGTTACAAATCAAGGTACTTCAGGTACCTCCGGCCTCCAGGGATGGCATGGACCACGAAGAGTAACCACCCATCAAGCGGCCAGGAGAGCACGACACCCACAAATGGGTAGCGTACTACCGCACGGTACACCGGATCCTAGGCCAGCAAGACAAGACGGACCTCAACCTCGCCATGCGACAGGCGGCCACGGCATGCGGCCTGAACGGACAACACAGAACACAGGAAGATGCCACCCCGCATCAAGACCCACGATCCCTGGTCACAACCATATGGCACGACAAGCGGGCACTACACACGGCAGTGCACTCGCATGACCTGCAAGCCCAACATGACGCCCAGGAAATCGCCGCGCGGCTGGACACCACACGCCGACAACTCACAGACACCTATGATTTCAAATCTCATTTCGTCACATAACTCAGTATCTTGGCATTTTTGCAAACAGCATGGAAATCTCTACATGACTGTGCAGTCGATTTTTGAAAATTCGAATCTTTTGGAGAATCCATTTCTGATCTGGCATCGCACTCACTAAGGAGTTCCCTGAATCGCAGATTCAATCGCTATTTAGCGGCAGCGACGCGAGCGTAAATAGTTAGTTTGGTCGATTTAGGGCGTACCCTTCACGGCACGCAGGAACTGAGCATACGAGGTTGCGTAACTAAGCATACTCAACATCCTGAGCACATTTCTGGTCCCCTGTCCTGCCCTGCCGTAAAGTTATAGGCAATTTTCATCCCTTTCGCCCCCTTCTGACACTAAAAACGGCTACAAACGGCCTTTGTGCGCTCCAAAGAACCCCGGCACCGGTACAAGGGCAATGCCCTATTGTTAGATGGCCTATAAAGAGGCATTGCACCCAAATATAATGCTTGTAGCACTCGTTGCCATCAAGTTATAACATGAATGTGGTTATGTAGAGAAAGGACCTGTTCGGGAGGGGACAATGCCATTTAGGAAGCATAGGGGCTAGTATGAACAAGCAAAACAATCAAAGGGCGACGTATGATGATAGCACCATGATGGAACACACATTGTACCATGTTCAAAGCGTCTATGTCGCATTGCCGTGAGGATATGTATCTCTTGTGCGTGCATTTTGCTCGTATGCATGGACATTCTTGGTGACTTCTGACACAAAAAACGGCTACAAACGGCCTTGGTGCGCTACAGGGAACCACGGCACCCATACAAGGGCAATGCTCTGTTGTTGGATGGCCTTTAAAGAGGCATTGCATCCAAATAAAATGCTTGTAGCCCTTGTAGCCGTGAAATTATAACATGAATGTGGTTATGTGGAAAGAGAACCTGTTTGCAAGGTGTAAATGCCATTTGAGAGTCGTAAGGAGTACTATGACCATAGCAAACAATCAAAGGGCGATGTATAGTGATAGGACCGTGATGCAACACACATTGTACCATGTTCAAAGCCTCTATGTTTCATTGCCATGAGGATATGTATCTTTTGTGCGTGCATTTTGCTCGTATGCATGGACCTATTTTGGGGGCGCTGAATCAAAAAAACATGCTCACAGAGTCCAAAAAATTGCTTTCTGGGTACTTTTTGAGTAAAGTTGTATGCAGGTAGTTAGTGCCACATCTGGTGAAACCTGGTAAAACGCCCCCCCCCCCGGGGCCATTTTTTGGAAAAAACGGGTGAATGAGCCTTTTGAAAATGTTTTAATGAGGACCCCCCCTATTTTGGGGGCGCTGAATCCAAAACACATGCTTTTGCAGTCCGAAAAATTGCTTTTCGGGTACTATCTGAGTAGAGTGACGTTTTGGCCAGTAAAACCACAGGTGGATGGCACATCCGCCGGGCAAAGGAACTGGCACAAGAACAACAACGCTACTTCCAAAACCCCCAACCCTACAAATGCCTGAAACACTTGGACAAAGTCCTGGGGGAGACAGGCCATCGAGGCATCAAGGCGGGACGCCTACAGGACGGCACAGTGACCAACGATCCCAAGGTGGTCCTGGAAGAAGTCCTCAACAGCTTCCTACGCCAACACAACACTGAGGATGGCGAGCCGTCAGCATACACGGAAGAACTGATATTCCATCTGCCCAAACTCTACAACCGAACACAGCGACGAGACATGAACCGAACCCCGTTCACCATTTGGGAGCTCGATGAGGTGCTGTACAAACTACAACCGGGAAAACCCCTGGGGTGGACGGACTCCCGGCAGAGCTCTACCGTAGGCTCCCGCTGAATCTGAAGAGACACTTGGCCGCGCGCCTGTGCGATATTGCCATCAGGAAAACGGACGCGCCACCCGACTGGGCAAACCTAGTACACCCGCTGTATAAGAAAGGCAACTGGGCGGACCCCGACAACTGGAGACCCATCCTGTGCGCCACCACGGAAGCCAAACTCATATGAATGCTCATCCTCAAACGGGTGGCCCGGGCAGTGTACCGGGCTGTACCGCCCACTATGTGGGGGGCCATACCGGGTAGGTCACCATTGGAGGCCATATTTATGCAAGACGCCGTGGTGGACATGGACCCAATCAGCCTCATTATCACGTCCCTGGATGTCAAAGGGGCCTTCCCCAACACTCCGAACCGCCTTTTACGGGCCATCTGGGAGCACATGGAACTCCCCTTCCAGGGCTTCCTGCAAGCGTACCGCGCCACCCGCATGTACGCCATAAAAACCGACGTGGGCACCACCCCATGGGTCCATGCCACCAGTGGGGTCCCGCAAGGGGGTGCAGAAGGCCCATTCCTCTTCCTGCTCGTCACCCTTCCGCTGGCGTTTTACATCTGACGCACATACCCGGACGTGGCACCATATCCCCTACAGACCACGCTCCTAGCGTTTGCGGACGACATGGCGGTGGTCACCGCCACCACACGTCAACCCCTGCCGACCACCCTGGACCCCACCAGAGCCACCAAAGTCCTCCACGTCGTCACCATCTATCTGGAGGGCAACCAGCTGCTGGTACACAACGTCAAATCTGCCACCATGGTGCACAATGCACCGCCGCCGCCCCTCAGCCCTGGAGACCTGCCCATGAACCCGGTAAACACGGCCACCTACCTGGGGGTCCAACCAGCGGCCACCGCAGGCAGGGTCACCCTACCACCGAACCTGATACGGCAGCTCACACGGACACTGGTCATAGCACACATCACAGCACTCTCCACCCAGGCCCTGGCATACTTCCTACAAGCCGTGCTCAACGCAGCTATAGGCTTCCAGGCCTTGCACCTAACACACCCCCAACACATGCGGCAAGTGGCCGCTACCACAGTGCAACGAGCGTGGACCATCCACGGCCACAGGCCCACATTGCTACCTGCAACGGTACGCGCGGCATCATAACCGTACTACGGAGACAACACGGACCACCTCGTCCACAACGCGTACACCGCTCACACTGCGGCCCACCTCCATCGTCTCATGCACAATCATGAGCCGGAGGTACGGGAAGTCTTCACGCTGACTCTGCGGGAGGCCCAATACCATCGCAACACCTGCCCCCCATACATACTTCACCAGCGGGGCCTCCCCACCAAAGTTCGGACCCGCATATGGAACCAGCTACAACTCCTGCTACCCGACCACCAACACGTCATCCGAACGAACCATCGGTGCAGGGAAACCGTCCCCCTGGCGGTCCTTCACACCGATGTGGGGGATGGACCAACGGGGAGCACCACCACTCTGGACCTGGTGGGCACGACCCTCCCTGTCGTGCGGGTCACCCCAATCCAGATGCAAGACCTCCAACGAGTGGGCACACACCACGTCCCATTCCTACAACACCCGGAGTGGCCCCACAAATCACTCCTGGAGAACCACATGCGCAGTGCCGCCACCCAAACCGGACACCCCTAACGAACAGATGGGGAAGTACATGCGGCGTACAACCTATTTTGGAACACGCACAAACGGCCACTGCCGCCGAGCCCACCGCGAGGGAACCAGGCCCCCCACCCGCCACCAGAGCAAGTGGAATATTTGCCCGGTGCCACAGTGCCCGCGGTGCTCCTCCTAGCGCCCAACGGGCTCAAGGCCACGTTACGGCCGGGCAGGGCAGGGGGCAATTTGTGGATGCTACCGCCACCCATGGCGTCCCTTCTGTCCGCCGCTACTATCGCAAGACAAGCTGACGGGCACTCCCACCACTTGCTGGCGATGTGGGCCCCACGTGTGGCCACCCCGTGGCCCCTCCCCCAGTTACTGGCGCGCTACCACCCCATGCCAACGGCCCACGCTACCCCGGAACAACACTGGTGGCTACACACGCACTTCGAAGGGGCCGTGGAGAGGGACACGGCCACAGTGGCGTGGGGACCCAGCGCCAAGGCCGAATGGAGACTCCACCGAAGAACGTGGGATACCCAGCACCCGGCCATCACCTTCCTGGTGCTAGCCAAACACCGTAGCGCCACGCCGGAGGCCCCCGCCTACCCGGTCAAACATCGATGCTCCCAAGTAAAGGACTGGCAGACGGTGGAGTGGACCACATTCCACCCGCAGACAGCGTACCTGCTCCAGTACGTGTACGGCCATCTGACACAGGGCCATGAGAGGAACAACGACTATGTCCGCATGAACCTGGCAGCCCCCGAGATCATCCGCCAGGGGGTGAGCGTGTATGCTACCCGGAGACTTCGGTCGGACGCCAACACGCCCCGGGCCACCGCGGAACGGGGAGCACACATCCATGCTTACCAACCAACGATGCCATGCCGCCTACCGCGCCCGGACAACCACAACACCATCATTTTTGCGGATGCCTCTCGCACTACAAGCCTCACCCCAGCGGCCGGGGGGGCGGCTTTACAGTTGAAAGTAGACACGACAGGCCGACTGCACCAGCACCACCTCACAGGGGCTACCATCTTCGGGGCCTCCTCTCACGGGGAACTGAGGACACTGGCGTTCGTTGTGGACGCCGTCAATGACACCCACCAAGAGCCGCTTGACCACGCGCAACATGTATGGGTAGTCATAGACGCAGCAGTGGACTTTCAAATCGTCCGCAGGCTGGCACGACAGCCCCTGCACAAGGCGACTGACTCTAGCCTGGGCACCCAGGCCCTACACCTCTGAACAGCCTTGCAGCACCTCCCGAAACACGTCGTCCTGCATCTCGTCAAACAAGAATCTCATCGGTATAGCCTGGGCAACGGACACATATACTTGCACGCCCACAACCAACTTGCCGAGCATATGCCGGACGGCGAGGACCCGCGGCTACAAGACCACATGCACACACACCTCCAACACCTGCCGCCATTCCCACGCCCCCGGGAACCACCAGCCTGGGTGCCAGACGATCGCATCTATAACGACACGGGACGGGCATACCACTACCCACAACCCGTCCGCACCATGGCGCACATTCAGGGCAGTCAAGCCGACAGCGCCCTTCTGAGCCGTCTCCAACATACAATGCGCACCGCATTGTACTGCTCGGCTCTTGACCCAACCCTAATACCGGTACACCTGCAGACACAACGTGCCCAGCTGTTGCTCGAGCAACTACCCCTCCTAGACAGGGTGGCACGCTGGTATGCCCGGCGAGGTATAGACATATTCCCGGAATACACCATATGCCCCTGCCATCTCCAACAGCCAGAAACATGGGAGCACTTCAAACGCTGCCCATTGGCCCGAGGGGACAACCACCTGGCCACGTGGACACCGGAGAACACCATAGCGCAACACGCGGGATGGCACCCGGCCACGCCACCGGCAAATGAGGTTCGGCACCTGATGCGGCAACAGGAGACCAAGAAGGCGGTACTCAGGAGAGCGGTGCCACTCCAGCTCTACAGGGTCGTCGCCGACCACGCCCCAGAACCTAGGGCCACAATACGTCACATGCAGCTCACCGCCATCAAGAGGGCGGACGCACAGCTACAGCACCGCGTCATGGTATACGCACAAGAAGCAAAACAAACATCCCACGACCGCCGCACGTACTATAACCTCCTCATCCACTACCAACATGCACAGCCTAGCGACTAGCCACACGCACGGGCCCGCGGCAACTGCCAGGCACCTGCCGTCGCACCGCCCAGAGCGCGCGCGCCTCCTCCCGGGTAGAGGCCCGATCGTCCTACATAGAATACCTCTCCTCAGGATGCCCGAAGGTGAAGCTCCACATCCGCGGCCGGGGAACCCATGCGAGGTCTGCATGGAGGTGAACGACAACAACGGCAACCCGCTTCGTGGACATGACCTCGGCTGCGGCGGCACTGAGCAGCTGCACTGGTTCTGCAGCCCGTGCATCGCCAACTTGTGGTCGTGCCCACTCTGCTGGCTACCGCATTGACTCTGCACAGCTCCGCCGCCGCGCGAAACGCAAGACGAAGACTTCACACTCCAGACACTGCGCACTCTGATCGGGCAAAACGTCTGGAACGACGGCGCTAGGGATGACAGCCCCGACGTTGAGTGGCTGGACGTCCTCACCGACGAGGACCCGGCAACACCACCCCCGCGCCCCCCCTGGCGCGCACCAACCTGGGCGCTGCCAGACCCGGGGGCGTACACCACGATTTATGTCCCCGACCAAGAACACTACGACGACGCGCCACGGGGCACTCTACCCCCCATTGGCAATCTGCCAGACAGTTGGGGCTACGTAACCCCCACGAACCTCAACAACTACCGCACCATCGTCGTCACCCTCACCATCCGCCTCCCGATCGCATTCGGCTGGCTGGTGGGAAACGCGGAATGGGCAATGGGCATCGCCCACGGCGCCCATGGCGCCCAGTGGGGAGATTTCTTCCACCGCCTCGGGGCCCTGACCCCGGGGGCGACCGAGAGACTGATGGCGGCCTACCTCACTTGGAGGGGTATGCCTCCTCCAAGCAGCCTCCGGTCGCTGGTACAGCGTGCCCAGCAGCCGCACGTCCCGCCGCCGCAACCGGGCACGTACGGCAATGCGGCAGTGGCCAGGATGATGGCCAGAGGTACCCGGCTCGACGGCTCATTCTACTCCCCCCGGAAGACCACCGCGACCATCACCACCCGCCCGCCACGATCCCGCGCCACGACGGCAACTAGGGCCACAAATGTACGGGCCCGAACGTCGGCCGCCACATCCTCCACGACCCCCAGCCCGTCCACCTCCACCCCCCCCACACCCGTCACCGCACCACACCAACAGTGCGCCACCGACGCCACGCAGACTACGGGCGATCCGGCACCATCTAGGGCCGACACGCCACAGAGCCCGCGAAAAGAGCTCGCGTCCAAACGGGCGGCGCAACGACAACCAACACAACACCACACGACCACAGGGGACAGGGGACACCGGGCATCACCTGCCAAGAGCAGAACCACACCCAGCCCCACAAATACGGGGGCCGTGGGCACCCAGCCCGAGCAACCCCCCGGCACCGCACACCCGCACAGGGAACCAGCCTGGAGCCCCACAGGAAGCCCGCAACCCGTAACACCACCCGTGGCGCCTGCGCACGGTCCGCGGCCGGCAGCCAGCCAAGCGGCAGCAACACAGGCCCACCCGGAATGCCGCCCGCACCATGGCACACCTGACCGGCCGGCAGCAGACCCAGCACTCACGCCGCCCGACGGCCCCCCCACACAAGTGCACACCGCTACCCCGACTGACACCACCGCCGCCCCGTCCCCCGGCACCGTGCACCCCGAGACCCCCGGCCCCACCGAGGGCCTAACCCCCCAGGCTCCGGAAACCCGCGCGGGGTCCGAGACCTGGGAAGCCACACCCGACACGCCCCAGCGCGCGGCCAAGGGGGGAACGTCACCTGACAGACACGACCGTGACGACGACTCTTTCGATGCCTTCATGGACTCCCGCAGAGATGACCTCCACGCAGTCCCAGCACCGGCGGCGCCACGCGTCCACCCGGAGCCGCGACACGACCAGGCGGAAGACACACCCCTCACGGCATCACGACAAGCAGACCTCCAGCGCGATTAGACCGCCCTGGGGCAGGTTACCACTGAGGCTGAGGGGCAGGCGACCGCGAGCGGCGCGGCAGACCGGACCGCGGACGAGCGCGGCGCCCCAGGACAGGGTGCGCGCGTGGAAGCGGCCACTAACACCGCTTGCGAGCCTATCGGCCTGCCGCCGGGGACAGCCCCGCCCTGGGGGCGGGGGCACCTGGACTACGCACGCTTGGAGGGCCATGCCAGCCACCCCAGCAAACAAGTGGAGCAAGCAGCGACCCAAGACCTGGGCCCCTGGGTCCCCAGGCTTATCGCAGAGGAGCAGCTCACCCTGGCTGTCAGCATACAATGGGTGCTTTCTTTGCGGTCCCGCCACTTCGCGGAGGGTACCCACACCATGGCGGACGTCACGTTTGGCCATCGGACGGGGCACACGCCCCCCGCCACCATGGACCACCCCGGCCAATGGCACTATGTGGCCCACCGGCTCATGGCGCATATGGGGGCCTACACCCCGGATGAAATGAATGGACTCCACTGGCAGTGGCACCAGCGCGCCGCCCTGCGCATCCGTGCGGCTATGTAGGACCATGGTATCTGGGAAATCCCTGGATCACTGGGCTACCCAAGACACTGCTCAGGCCACCGGCGGCCGCAGTCCCAGGACGTCCCGGAGCCTCCCAGGCAGGCGGCAGGCCAAAACTCCCTGGAACGCCCGCGGGGTCGACCACCCAGGAGGGGTTCCCCCTCTGGCACATACAGCAGCCCCCTGCGGCTGTTTGCCCCCCGGAGGAGCCCGGGCAGTCCCCGCGCCTCGGGGGTGCAAGGCGGCATGCCGAAACAACGCCAAGAGACAAGGAACCGTGGCCAATCCCGTCGCCGCAGCCGCACGCCGCCTCTCGCAGCGCGGCGAGTCGTCTTCCATGAGGATATGGACAGGGACCACGGGGGCCCCTGCGACCCCCACGCCCGGCTACCATCATCTACCGCCGATCCCAGGTGCCGGCCCAAGAGGCCCCGCACTGAACGGACGCACATCCCCACCATCCTCACGCCAGTCGAGCGCGAACGGCAGGCAGCGCTTCACGCGGACCCCCACCAGGCGGCGGGCAAAGCATCAAGCTCTTCCGCCGCCTCCCTCCAAGGGTCAGCGGCCAACCCACTGTCGGGAGGACCACACGCCACGGACACGCGACCAAGGGAGCCTGCGGCCGACCCAAGCCCTAGGCAAGGAGCGGAGGGGCAGCCCCCCCCACAGCCCAGAGGCCGCCAAGCCACAGAGGGCACATCGCGGCAACCGGGGCACGACGCGAGCGGCCCAAGGGCGGACACAGAAATGACGGGGACCTCCGGCCCCCAGGGGTCCCCTGGCCCAATGCCCGCCGCCACGCCCTGCTCGGTGCCCAAGCAACAGGAACCCTACACGGAGTACGTGCCTGAGAAACACCCTGGCACCAGCTCACGGCACCTCTCCCCGGCTGGCCCAGCGATGGACCAGGACCTGGTGGCCATGCCCCCCCCACCCACCCCCGACGGCCGCAGCAAAGGGGCGCGGGTCCCTTCGACGACGCGGAACTAAAGGCGCTCTACGGCATCCACGCTTCCACGCCCTCGAGCGAGCTGCTGGCAACCCTCCGTGAACACCTCCTTGACGTCCACCCGAACAGGCTCTTCGGCGTGGTACCCCTGCCACACGCCGCAACAACCGAAGTCTTTGTGCAACAGCTCCAGGCGCTCGTCACCCCAGGGGCACTGGTCTCCGACGACCTGGTTGAAGCGTGGATCTGGTGGTTCAACACCCACCAACCAGCCCAGGGGGGCGTGTGGGTCCCACACCTGGGCTGGGTACACACGCTCATAGCGCCGCCGACGGACCCCAGGCCAGCGCCCAGCACCGGGAGCCGGGAGCAGGCCGCCCCGCCACCGCGACCCGACAACCTCCGTAGCCCGCCGCACGAAGGCCTGGCAGCATGGGAAAGCGGGACCGCCCGTAGCAGGGGGAACAACCTCACAAGCCATTTGGCACGCTACCCGGAGACGACGCGCGCGGCGCCCCCACCGCGCGAATGTGACCCCAGCACCATCGCCATGATCGTGTTGGAGAATGGCCACTACTACCAAATGCGGATCATTCCGCACCCGCAGAGGGGCCACTGGAGCTTGGAGGCCGACGACTCCATGCTCCCGGCGACCACGGACCTGCCAGACAGCCCCAACCCCCTGCTCCGGGGCCACCCCCCGGACGCCCTGACAGCCGTCGTGTCGGGGACGGCAGGCACCTGGCACCCAGGCCATGCCCTCTACTGGCTCTGGCGGTGGGCGCGACGCCGCTGACCACACACCAGGGCGTGGTCAGCGGTGTGGAGGTTCCACCTCGACGGCCGACAGCAGTTGGAGGCCATCCTGGAACGGACGGCAGAGACCCCCACTGCGACCAACCTGTGCCCCGTCTTCGCGATCCACCAGATCCGGGCGCCAGCACTGGGCGAGCAACTGCAGCCCGCCATCCGCACCGAGACAGAGACCCAGGCGGCGCACGCGGCCCTGGTGCACGAAATCTTCAGTGCCCTCGGCAGCGCCCTCCTGCGATGCGTGGGTAACCCCCCAGGGCCCTGAGCCACAGCCGGCAACGGGACCTGCAGCGGCGACGCGCAGCCGCACACGAGCAACACGAGTGCCGCGCCGGCCATGCGTAAGGGGAGAGACTACACGGCGGACGCGAGATCGCCTCCTCCCGCCGGAGGACCGGACGATGAAGGTCACGCCACAGGCTGCGGAGTCCGCCATGAACCACAACGACCCCCGGCGAGCCGACCTTTCCCAGAAAGACCCCCTCGTACAACCCAACAACGCACGGCCGCGCAACACACTCCAGCAACGCTCGTCGACCGGGCACACCAGCAGGGAAGGCGTCAACCTACCCGGCACATGCAACCGGCACCGAAGGAGTGGAGGCTAGGCTTAGCAGCCCATGGTGTCAGACACGAATGAAACCCCAACGACTTCCTCCCACATCCCCTGGACGGGGGCCGCACTTCCCGGACCCCCCAGACCCGCCTGCAACAGGAAAAGGGGGCAGCGCCACACCCGGACCCGTCATCCCACCTGAGCCTCCTCTCCCGCGTAACGGATCCACGAGGGGCCGGGCACAGGGGCCAGCCATACACGCGGGGCCCACGGCCAAGGCGATGACTGCAGGAGTGTTGTCGAACAACGCGATCTGACGGATCTGGGCTCTGGCGCTGGGCGAACGACGGCAGCCCGCCATCCGCACTGAGACGGGGGCCCGGGCGGCACACACGGCCCTTGAGCACGAAATCCTCAGTACCCTCCACAGCGCCCTTGTGCGACGCATTAGAAACCCCCAGGACCCTGAGCCGCACCCGGCCACAGGGCCTGCAGCGGCGACGCGCAGCCACACACGCGCGACGGGAGTCCCGCGCCCGCCATGCCCAAGGGAGGAGACGACACGACGGCTGCGGGAACGCCTCCTCCCACGGGGGGCCGGCCGATGGACGTCACACCAACGACTGCGCACTCGGCCATAAACCACGACGACCCCGGGCGAGCCAACCCCGCCCGAAAGGACCCCTTGTACAACCCAACCGCGCACGGCCGCGCAACACACCCCAGCAACACCTGTCGGTCGGACACACCGACGGGAACGACATCAACCTGCCCGACACGTGCAACAGATACCAGAAGAGTGGGGGCTAGCCTTAGCAGCCTGTGGTGTCGAGCACGAAGGAAAGCACAACGACTTCCTCCCACATCCCCCGGGCGGGGGCCACGCTTCCTGGACCCACACGACCCGCGTTCAACAGCGGAAGCGGCGGCGCCACGCCCGGAGCCGTCCTTCTACCTCACCCTCCTCTCCAGCGAGCCGGACCCGCAAGGGGCCGGGCAAAGGGCCCGGCCAAACACGCGGGACCCGAGGCCGGGCCGATGACCACGACCATGTTAACGAACAAGAGTCCAGAGTATTACCATCCAAGGCGAGCATCCAGGGATACGTGCACCGCGGGGACCGACGCACACCTCCCCCAGAAAGGTTAAACGCCTGGGACGCCGGGGGGGCTACGGCACATATAACCTATGCGAATGGTACAGGGGACACACTCCCCGCAGAAACTTAACAAAGTCAATAAGCCGGAGGGGGGCTGCAACACTGCCCGGTCTTCCTATCCTCCGAAATCCCACCAGGGGCACCCGGGGGACCACAGGCTCGCCACTCTGGGCCATGCCGACCCCCTGCCCGCGGGCACGGATGTGTTACTCCGAGCCCAACCCACCACGTCGGACGGAACATCCCGGCACCACAGCACGAGCCGAACTGCCCTAGCCGGGCTAACCACCAAACTCGGCACCGCGACACAGGCACACCGCCGGCATGACCCGCAAAACATGGCACGATATGGCGCACGGCAGGCAGGCAGACACGAGCACGAGCACCGCGCCACCGAGCTGGAACAGAACCCTGGGGCTCCCATGGGGAGCACAGGGACGCGCCAAGGGGGACCGACGGGGCCTTGCCACCAGCGGGGGGTGTACATATGAATGGCACAGGCGAAACTGGAAGGACGGCTACAGAACACCGCGAAAAACCGGATGATGGGTTGTGCATGCAACACTGCCAGGGCGGAGCAGGAACAAGGGCACCAAATCGGGAAAACACTTTTTACAGCGGTCCGACCACTTGTCATTACGTTTCTCCCCTGCGGTGGGCAGACGGCGCACGGTGAAGACGTACCGTGCCAGCCCCGGGCAACTAGCACCAACCAACACCGCAACCAACAGAACACCTGCAGGCAACAAATCCGACTGCGCGAGCGCTCGCTGCAACGACAAGGAACCAACGCCGAACAAACCGACCAGGAGGCGACTAACACGACCGCACACCAACAAAACCGCTACAGCGGACACGACGTGACCATAAACAGACCGCACGCACGCCGGCCCACACCAAACTGGCCGGACCTGCATGGGCTGATACGGGAACGACGTCCAACGGGCTGGCAACACCGTGACGAGCCGCGCCCGCCGACCACCATGACCACAAACACAGCGGAACACCGTAACTCTACCACTGCGGACGGGGCCAACCAACGTTCACAAACTACACCACACTACACTTGGACAACCCACGACGCAACTAACCAGCACCGGCTACATGGGCAAGATTTGATGATAAGACCACCGGCAGCAGCGCAACGGAACCCACACGCACCCAGCCGACCGTGAGGCGCCCGCAACAACCGCGCACCAACCACACCGCAGCTGCAGCCGCCACATGACCGTAGACAGACCACACGCAAGCCGGCCAACACCACAATAGCCGTGCGTGCACGGGTCGAAACGGGAACGGCGTCCAACGGGAAGGCGGCACCGTGGTGCGCCACGCCCGCCGGCGACCATGCCCTTGGACAAAACAGAACACCGCAACTCTACCATTACGAACGCGTCCAACCAGCGCTGACAAACCGCACTACGCCGCCCTTGGACCAACGAAGACGCAACTGGCCAGCGCCGACAGGGACGTGTCGACTGCACAAACAACATCCGGCGATACGACCACCGGCAGCGGGGCGACGAAACCAACGCAGACCAACACGACCATGAGGCGGCCAAGACAACCACGCACCGACCACACCGCAGCTGCAGCCGCCACTTGACCATAAAGAGACCACACGCAACCCGGCCAACACCAAACCAGCCAGGCGTGCACGGGTCGAAACAGGAACGGCGTCCATCGGGTCCGCGAACAAAACCGTGACTATACCATCACGCAACCGACCAACCAACATTAACAAACTACACTGAACTGTTTAACGACCGACCAACCGACCGCACCGACCTACCTCGAACCCCCGGCCCCCCGTAGAGCGCAAGCTCGAATGAGTCAGGAGGCGTGAGTGTGCGCCAAGGCATGCGAGTCCCGTAGTACGTGCTTCTTCAAGTCGCCTCACGCCTACTGAAAACCAACCCAGGTGGGGGTGCATGCAGGACAGGGCCTCTGGCCTGGCTCCCGGCCCCTGGGCCCCAGAATCAGGAGGTTAATGAGGATGTGCGATGGGAACTCCCCCCACATATCATCCGCCCGAAGGAGGGGAATGTGAGACTTCGGTCGAACATGGGTTACGTCTCTGGGCAGAACCTGCTTTAGGGTACTGCTCGCAGCAACCGCGCCCTTCCCCCATGTGGGGGAGCCGCTTTGGGGGGGCACGTGCAGTAGGGCCGTGGGTGGGTGAGCGAAAGCCCCTTGGTAAGACCCCCCTGCGGGGCAACCCCAGTCCCGAGTCGACCTACCTACCTACTGTTCGTAGGCGGCAGGGGCTGGGTACCCTCCGGGCGCACACTCGACCATCCGGACGGCGGCTGTTCCGTAGCCGGCAGGGGCTGCGTTCGCTGCCGGGCGCGCACACGTCCCTCTGGACGGCGGCTGGTGTTGCTTGGCACCTGTCCTCGTGCCGTGGTTCGGTGCATGTTATGCGCGCTCTCCGGGTTTGCGGCACCCTGCGGCCGTTGCTGCTTCGCACCTGTCCGTGTGCCTTGGTCAGGGCCGGCGGCGTGCCTCTCTGGCGTGCCCCGTGGCCCCACGTGGTGCGCCGCGCCTCGTCCGGTCCGGTCGCTCTCGGTGCTCCAGTTGGCCGTGGTGCCTTTCCCCACCCCGGGGGCTTGCGCCCCCGGCTCTACCGGGTGGCTGTGCGGGGCACGCGGAGGCCGGCCGAGAACGGGGCTCATTGTGTCTGCCGCTGGCCCCCGCCGAGGCAGGGGCGCTGGGCTCGCTCCGCGTCGTACCCGTTCGGGGCCCCGCGATGGGGTTGCTCCTGGCGGGTCCCTCCGGCGTCGGTCCTGGGCTGCGTGCGCTGCGGTGGTTGGCGTTTGTGGACCCGGTCACTGACGCGTCCGGTTTCCCGTACCGTCCGTCGTTCGACGGGGGACTGAGCCGTTGCACCGGGGCTGTCTCGGTTGGAAGCCGACACCTCTCCTTGCGGGTTGGAGGAGGCCACGCCCTGGTCCCGTGCGTGTGTGCGTGTGCTCGTCCGTCCTGGCCGGGTCCGGCGGGCCGGCCTCCCGGGCGCGTTCTGGTGCGCCTCACCTTTTCCTTCAATCGTTCTGTCTTCCTGCTTTGCTCGGCCCCCTCAAGCCTGGGGTTGCCCCTTTCTTGGTCCTTTGTTCGCCCTCCCCCCCCCTCTTGCTTTTTTTTTCTTCCTCCGTTGTTGTTTTCCTGTGCGCCCCCTTTGTCCCTTCCTTTTTTTGTTTCCGGCCCCGGGTGCCCTGGGCCTTGGCGCTGTGTGTTGTCCGTTTTGTTGGCCTCGCGCTTCTTGGCTCCCCGTGCGCTCTCGCTCCTTTTGTGTTGCCCGCCTGGCTGTTGGCTGCTCTCTGGTGGTGGCCGCCCCCCCCCCCTTTTTGTGTCTCGCGGTTTTGGTTGTCGCCGCTCGGTGCCTTGTGTTTGTTTCCTTTCTTTTCTCTTCTTGTCGGCGCCCCAGTAGTCTCTGGCTGTCTATCTTTTCCGGCCCCGGCTGCCCTGGGCCTTGGCGCTGTGCTTTTTTTTTCTTTGCCCCTGCTTCTCGGCTCTCCGTGCGCTCTCGCCTGTCTGTGTCCCCTGCTAGGCCGTAGGGTGCCCCCCCCCCCCCCCCCTCCCCTTTTGTGTCTCGCGGTTTTCGTCGCTGCTGCTCGGTGCCTTTTTTTTTTCCTCCTCCTGTCTGCGCCCCCGTTGTCTTTGGCTTTCTCTGGTTTCCGGCCCCGGGTGCCATGGACCTTGGCGCTGTGTTGTGTTTGCTTTGCTCGGCTCTCCGTGCGATCTCGCCTGGTTTGTGTGTCCCGCCTGGCCATGGGCTGCTCCCTGGTGGTTGCTGCCCCCCTTTTGTGTCTCGCGGTTTTCGTCGCTGCCGCTCAGCGCCTTGTTTTTTTTCTTTCTTCTTGTCTCCGCCCCCGTTGTCTCTGGCTTTCTTTTGTTTTCGGCCACGGGTGCCCTGAGCCTTGGCGCCGTGTGTTGGTTTTTTTGTTGGCCTCGCGCTTCTGGGCTCTCTGTGCACTCCCGCCTCTTTTGTGTTGCCCGCCTGGCCGTTGGCTGCACTCTGGTGGTTGCCGCCCCCCCGCCCCCCTTTTTGTGTTTTGCGGTTTCGGTTGCCGCCGCTCGGTGCCTTTTTTTTGGTTTTTTTTCTTTTCTCTTCTTGTCCGCGCCCCAGTTGTCTCTGGCTTTGCCTTTTTTCCGGCCCCGGCTGCCCTGGGCCTTGGCGCTGTGCTTTTTCTTTCTTTGACCCTGCTTCTCGGCTCTCTGTGCGCTCTGGGCTGTTTGTGTCTCCTGCTAGGCCGTTGGCTGCTTCCGCCCCCCTCCGCTTTTGTGTCTTGCGGTTTTCGTCGCTGCTGCTCGGTGCCTTTTTTTTTCCTCCTCATGTCTGCGCCCCCGTTGTCTTTTGCTTTCTCTGGTTTCCGGCCCCGGGTGCCATGGGCCTTGGCGCTGTGTTGTGTTTGTTTTGCTCGGCTCTCCGTGCGCTCTCGCCTCCTTTGTGTGTCCCGCCTGGCCGTTGGCTGCTCCCTGGTGGTTGCTGCCCCCCCCCCCTTTTTGTGTCTCGCGGTTTTCGTTGCTGCTGCTCGGTGCCTTGGTTTTTTTTTCCTCCTGTCTGCGCCCCCGTTGTCTCTGGCTTTCTCTGCTTTTCGGCCCCGGGTGCTCTGGGCCTCGGCGCTGTGCGTTGTTTGCTCTGTTGGCCTCGCGCTTCTGGGCTCTCGGTGCGCTCTCGCCTCTTTCGTGCTTCCCGCCTGGCCGTTGGCTGCTCCCTGGTGGTTGCCGCCCCCCTCCCCCCCTTTTCTGTCTCGCGGTTTTCGTCGCTGCCGCTCTGTGCTGTGTGCCGTGTGCTGTGCTGTGCTGTGCTGTGTGTCCGTGGGTGCGGTGCTGCGCCGCGCTGCTGCGCGTTGTGCCGCCTGGTGTTGTGCAGTTGTGTGCTGTGTTGTGTTGTTGCGCTCCTTTGGTGCTGCTGCTTGTTGTGCGGTGCCCTTTGGCGCTGCCCGTCGCTCTGGGGCCCTGTGCTTTGCGGCGCTGTGTTTTGCGGTGCTCCCCCGCGCTCTGTGCTCTGTGCTGTGTGTGTTTTTTCGTGGTGTGCTGATGCGCGCTGTTGTTCGCAGCTCTGCTTTGTGCTGTGTGTGTCCTGGGGTGCTGCGCTGTGCGTTCCCTGTCCTCTCTGCTCTGTGCGGTGTTGTGCTTCGCTGTGCTGGTGCTCTTGCGTTCTGCTGTTCGTGTGGTGTGTGCTGTTGCTGGCGCCTGGTGCTGTGGTGCGCTGCTGTTTGTTGTGCTGTTTCCTTTGGTGTGCTGTGGTGCGGTGCTGGGTCTGGTGGCCCATGGCTGTCTGCTGGTGGCGTGTTTCGGTGTCGGTGTCCCTGTCTGGCCGCCCGGTCTGCATCCCTATGGTTGGTGTGGTTTGCTGTGGTGCCCTGCTTCCCTGTGTCGTGTTCTGTGGTGCTGTGCTGTCGCGTGGTGCTGTGCTGTTGTGCTCTGCTGTCGTTTTGCGTTGCTGTAGGTGCTTGCTTTGCCCTCCTGTTGCCTGTCGTGCTGTGCTGTGTTGTGCTGTTGGTTGGCTGTGCTGTTTTTTGCCCGATGGTGGTGTCTGCGTGCTGTGGTGCTCTTTCCCTCGTCCTGTACGTTCCCTGTCTTCTCTGCCCTTTGTGTTGCTGTGCCTCGCTGTGCTGGCTGTGGTGCCCTGCTTCCCTGTCTTTTGTGCTGTGGCGCTGTGCTGTTGCGTGGTGCTGTGCTGTCGTGCTCTGCTGTGGGTTTGCGGTGCTGTTTGTGCTTGCTTTTCCGTCCTGTGGCCTGTGGTGTGGCACCGTGCTGTGCTGTTGTAATAGGCTAGCCTTGGCAACTAGGACAGGGCTGCAGGAGCCCTACCGCGATCGCGCATTCGCGCGTCGCAGGCGCAAATGCCAGAGTGGAATCAGAACGCAGAAAGAACGAGAGAAGCTCTGTGTTACGTTATTTTGTGGTTGCTTATTTATTATTAATTCTGTGCTTGGCATTCTTTTGGTTGTTGTAGATATGTTGCATGGATGGGTGCCAAAGTCCCCAAACTGCCCACGCTCATGACGCCGGCAGTGACCGCTCAGGCAAGCAAGGGACTCCGTGCTGAACAACGACAATGGAGATCAAAACTGCTTGGTGCTTATGAAGGTGCAGGGTTTGCGTGCGGGATGTGTAGATCAGTGGATGCACAGCGCAAAGTACAAGGATTGCAGAACAAGCAGGATCCAAGGAGTGCAGAACAAGCAGGGAGAAGCAGCAACCACTAAGGGGAACGAACGTCAAAGGTTTTGAGAGTTTGAGGTTACAAGAGTTTGAATAAACAAGGAGAACGGGTTTTGGAGAAATCGCAAGAGTTTCGGGTTACCTCCGCCGAATGCCTTACAGCTGTTTTGTGCTGTTGGTTGTCTGTGCTGTTTTCTGCCCGTCGGTGGCGTTTCCGTGCTGTTGTGCCCTTTCTCTCCCTGCCGGCAGGCACAAAAAACATCGATTATCACCCTGTGTTACCCCGTGCCCGTCTACGTGTCGGTTGTTCACGTCGTTGACGAATCTGGTCTCTTCGTTCGTCGCTGTCGTCTTTCTTGTCGTCGCTTGAGTTGATGGCGTCGTTCTTGCTTGAGTTCATCTTGACTTGCTTTGCCTGCAGCGAGACGGAGGGCAAAAACAGCGAGGGTGGGGCGGGGAAGGGAAGGGGGAGTACATGGAGAAGAGAACAAGGCGAGAGCGCGCGAGTTCCGGTGCGTAGCGCCTTGAGAAAATTTTATTTGGTTTTTACGTGTTGCTCGCGGAGCATTTTTTTTACGTATACGGGGTGTTAGCGGGCATGGGTCACGGCTTTCTACTCGTACGTTAGTTACGGTGCTTACAGCGTTAACTATTCACCTATTGGAGGCAGAAAGACGTTTCCTCGCGTATCAACGCGTTCTGCAGCGCGCTTTTTCGCCTGGCAGTTTTTTATGCTAAGTAGCTTTTTTTTCAGCTATTTAGAAAGTTTTTTCGTCGTGTTTTACTTATCTTTTTGTTTCGTTCTGGGACAGGACCCCAGCGCGCGCGAATCCTCAGTTAGGAAGCAGAACCACAATCAGTGGTAGAATCAGGTGAGCATAGGGGTCTTGAGGTGGGGGACCACTAGGCTTAACCTACAAGGCCTTAGGCATGAAGTGCCTACTTTATTTCGGTATTACCTCCATGAACGAGGATACCTCCGCTCAGTTGAGTGGTAGGGGTGAACTTGGTCGGGGGCTAGGTTTATAACCCTAGTTTCTTGGGAAAGTGTACTTTAAACTTCATAAGAGTGATAAAAATGATTAAGTTAGTCTCAGCATCAACTAAAGGCTTTTAGGGGGTGCTTGGCCTGGATCAAGTCCCCCATGGAAGACATGGTAGTGACGTTTTCGTATTAACGGGGCAGCCAAGGACAGCACAGCACGGCGGCATCCCAGACAGCAAGGCACCACAACACCAGCACCGCGCAGCACAGCACAGAACAACACCGCAAACCACGCCAGAGCACCAAGACGCACCACAGCACACAGCAGGGCAACAACACCGCACCACAGAACGCCAAAAGAAATGGCGCAGCACACACCAACGCACCACAGCAACAGGCAACGGCAACGGCACAGACGAAAACGAACACCATACGCAAGAGCACCAGCGCGGCCCTGCAATGCACCACACGCACAGCAGGACACGGCAAAAACGACAGGACGCAGGGCACAGCCAGACAACAAGGGTAGCAGCAGGGGGGGGGGGGGCGGACAGCACGGCAAAAGCAGCACAACAGGGCACGGCACAGCGGCACACCAGACAACACAGCGCACCACGGCACCAAATAGCGCCAAAGAAAACAGCACAGCGCAGAACAACACACGACGGCACCACACAGGACGCAACAGCGCACCAAACAGCACACTGCACGACACCAGCAGAAACCGCGCAGCCAATGACAGCACAGCATGGCAGCATACCCCACAGCAAGGCACCGCAACACCAGCTAAGCACACCACAGCACAGAAAAACACCGCGAACCACACAAAACAGTCGACAAGGGACCGTGGCAGCAAGGAAGAGGACGGAAGGCACCGCAAAACACCAAAAGCAACAAGGGGCGCGGCACAACCACAAAACATAAGCACCAAACAGCACGAAGCAAAGCGCCGTGGCAAAGGACGACGGCAGGGAAAACAACACAACGCGCAACAACCCAGCAGTAGAAGGAAACACCAACAGCACGACAAGACAGCGCAGAGCGGGATCCCAAACAGCGCGCAGGCCGGCACAACACAACACAACAGAACATATACCAAGACAAAGGGCAAGCCGCGACACAGCACGGCGCACCACACCACAAAACACCAAGAGCGACAGCCCGAGGGGAGGGGGTCACACCACAGGGCGCGCCACACCAGGGACACACGACACCACGCCACAGGGCCAGCAGGCGCAACACAACACGGACGCGAGACAGCACAGAGCAGAGCCAAGGAGGAAGAAGGCGAGAAGGCGCACCCACAAGGCACAACAACAGGAGAGGACAAAGGCGGCCACACAACAACAGGCACAACGGCCGGGGCGAGGGAGGGGGGTGGGGGCACAAGCGAAGAGCACAACAGGGCAGGCAGCGACGGACGGCCAAAAGACGAGGCAAGCAACAGGGACAGCACAGCAGCACGGCGGGACATAGGCGACACACCCCAGCGCACCAACAAAACCACACGCACGGCACAACAGCTACACAAGAGTACACACACCCGCGGGAAGGGAAGAAAGCAAGGAAGGCCCCCACGAAAGAAAAAACAAAAAGAAGGGAGGGGGGCAAGGGGAGAGGCACAAAAGGTGGGGAAGGGTGGGGGGAAACGGAGGGGGGGAACGCAAAGCAGGAAAACAAAAACCAAAAAAAAGAAAGGCCGCATGCGGGAGGGGGGCTGGGCAGAAGCAATCCCAGAGGGCCAAGGCCAAGGGCGCCCGGGGCCGGAAAGCACAAAAAGCCGGAGACAACGGGAGCACGAGCAACGGAAGGAAAGAAGAAAAAAAGTAAAAACAAAAAGGAAATAAAAAACACCACAAGGGCACCCCTAACGCGGAGAAGGCCGAGCAAAGCAGAAGGACAAAACGGCCAGAGCAACGGTGAATCGCACCAAAACGCGCCCGGGAGGCCGGCCCGCCGGACCCGGCCGAGAAGAGCGGGCACACGCACACACGCACGAGACCCAGGCGTGGCGTCCTCCAACCAGAAAGGGGAGGTGTCGGCGTCCAGACAAAACAGCCCTGGTGCATCGGCACAGTCCCCTGTCGAGCGACTGACAGTACGGGAAACCGGACGCGTCAGTGACCATGTCATCACAAGCCAAACCACCGCAGCGCAAGCAGCCCAAGACCGACGCCGGAGGGACCTGCCAGGGACAACCCCATTGTGGGGCCCCGAACGGGTACGGCGCGGAGCGAGCCCAGCGCCCCTGCCTCGGCAGGGGCCAGCGGCAGGCACCATGAGCCCGGTTCTCAGCTGGCCTCCACGTGCCCCGCGCAGCCGCAAAGTAAATCTGGGGGCGAGAGCCCATGGGGTGGGGGAAGGCACCACGGCGACAGGAAAGCCAACTGGAGCACCGAGGGCGACCGGAGGTTGGTGGGTAGGTATCTTCGGGAGCTCAGGATGCCTCCTTTGACAATGCACAAAGAAGGCTTTACCAAGGGGACATCCTGTCCCTCCCACTGCCCTAGGTCAGGTGCCTCTTAAGCCGCTCCCGCAGGTGCTGGAGAAGTCAGTGTCGCGGCCGACCGGTCCAGGTGTCCAGCCCGGGAGGGTGTCCCCACATTTGTCCGTTGGTAGGGTCACATGCCCCCTCTTGTGGGCGGCAGCTTTGGCAGCTGCCCAGCCGTGTGCAGTATCCCTCACCACAGGGCGTGTCTACGGTACGATCGCCTCACCCCTGTGGCTCGAGTTGCGGGGCCCCGCTGCTTGGCAGAAAGCCCCCTCCTGGGCTGTTTGCCGGCACGTCTGACATCAGTTGCTTCCATGGCTCCGGGTGACGTTTGCAATGGTCCCCATGCAGCCTGGGCGGGCTCTGACCAGTGGCCTTGGAGTACCGCTCCTGCCACTGGCCCATTGGGCTGCTGGGTCGCCCCAGTGCGTCCGACCCTGGCGGTGTAGACCGTTGCATCCTGTCCCTTTGCTGCCCTCTGTGCGTGTGTGTGCGGTGTCCCCGCCCACTTGGCGCCTGCTCACCCGTGCGCGCGCCCTTTGTGTTTCGTGCACGATGTCCGCGGCCACGTTGCTGTTGTTCACCGGTGCGCGCGCTGTGTACGGTATGCGTGTGCTGGTGGTGATTTGGCCCCACCTCCCCCCCCCCCCTTTTTTTTTGCGTGTTCTGTATTTGTTTTTTCTTAAAAATGGAAAAGGGGGTGCGTGCACACTGCAGGCACAGGCATGAGCAATTGATGTCGCGGTGCAGTGGTGTTGCGTTCTCCGGTGTGCGTTGTCGGTGCCTTGTCAGCTGTCACGCCCCAGGGGTGCGGCTTGCGCATCTTGATGTACATCGGTGCGGGTCAGGGTTGGTTCAGTTTGTTGTCTTTTTGCGTTTTGGTGCTGGCTGGTTAGGCGGCCATGTGGGCTGTGCGTGTGGGCTGTGGCTATTCTGCTGTCTCGGCAGGCTGGGTTAGGGGTCAAGGGTTAGAGGTTACGGGGTGTGGCTCGGGTTCCTCGACTCATGATTAGGCTTCGGCTGGGGCTTGGCGGCTGAGGCAGCTGAGGCGGTTTTGACGGCTGCGGGCTGGGGTTCGTTGCCGTTGGGCGCACCGGTGCCCGTTGGCGCGCGCACCGGTGTCCATTGGATTCCAGTTGGCTTGGCCTGTCCTGGGCGGGGTTCGGCGTGACCTTCAGCGGCGCTGGCTGGCTGGGTAGCGGGTAGCGATGGACAACTGCAGGGGGTGACGTTGGGCGGGTCGTTGGGCTGGGTCGGCGTCTCGGCGGCTCGGCTGGCAGGCAGGTCTGCTGTCGTCGGCTCAGCTTGGGCGGATGCGGGGGTTGTTGGGGCGGCAGGGTGCATCTTCGGTGTGCGGCCTAGGCGCGGCACAAGGAGTATCCCCCCTTGGGGATAGGTGGGGGCACCACTGGCTGAACGGTCGGGCGCGTCATGTTGTGTGGCGCGCACGGTCCCTGGGGTGCCGCGGGTGCTGCCGGTGTCTGTGCGTCGACGCTTGTGGGGTGGCGAGGGGGTGTGTGTGCGTGGGGTTGGACTTAGGGTGATGTCTCAGAGGCGCCTTCCTTCTCTCCGCATCTCCTAGAAGGCTTGCCGCGGGCGTTTGAGGACATATGGGTGGTCCTGGGGTGCGGCAAGGTTGTGGTGGTGGATTCCCTGGGGATGGAGGGCATCGGCCAGCATGGCTTCCCATACAGCCTGTGGCATCCAACCCCCCGCGTGCTGGAGGCGGCAGTTCTCCGCCGACCCCCTGCGGGGCCGGTGGACCAGGCCCTCGAGGGAGGGCACAGTCCAGGCCCACTTTCGCAGCTCCCAGAGCTGCGTGTGGGTCCAGCGCTGCCACCACTGTCCATGGGAGGGGCTGTAGCCTTGGGCGGCGGTGTGGGCGTGGGTGTGTGTGCCGAGGTCATGGGGACTGGTCGCGGTGGTGGGCCCGGGGGAGTCCTTGTAGTCCTGTGCCCTGGGGGTGCACGGGGAGCGGCGGCGTGGGGGTACGCGAACCCGTGAGTACGTGCGCACAGTCTCCGGTTCGGGGTCGGGTTGGGATCCGCGGGGGCGGCGGCAGCGGGGCATCTGCTTGATGTGGGCAGACATTGAGGGTTGGTAGGGGGCCGAGGAGGCTGCTGTTTGGCACTGGGGCCCCTCCGGATTGGTCGGCAGTAGTCCGTGGGCCTTGGGTGCGGGCTTTGAGTGGTGGCGGGACGAGGTGCGTCGCACCCTGGCCGCGCCGCGCTCCGCCATGAAGGTGGCGGCAGCGGCGTCGGTGACGGTGGGGGGGCGCCGCGCTGGGCGCTGTTGTTGCCGCATCTGGGAAGGTAGGGGCCGGAGGTCTTAGTGGACGTCCTCGGGGGGTTGCGCTCGCGCTGTCGCCGTGGCGCCGGGCTTGGGCTTGGGCTTTGGTTTGGCAGCGGGCTGAGGCCGTGGTGCGTCGACGGGTTTGGGTGGCTGCTTGGCGGTCGTCTTGGGTTTCGGCTGGGTTGCGGGCGCGGGCTTCGCCGGGGCATGGGCCTTGGCGGTGGGGGGGGCGCTTGTGATGGAAACGGGTTTGGAGGGCTTATTCGGGAGGTGTTCCTCGCGCCTTTTGGGGGTGGTGTGGTGGATGAGGATGTGGTGGTGGCAGCGGATGAGGTGCTTGTGGTGGTGGAAGTTGTGGAGTCGGAGGCAGAGGAGATCGACGTGGGGGACGGCAGGGGGTCCTCAACGGTGGGGGCGGGCACTCGATGCTGGGTCCTGTGGGTAATGATGACGAGGGTGCGGGTTCGGGCATCGGGGGTGTGCGCGCACTTCTCCTGGTGTCCCGTGGGCGTGCCAGTGCTGGTGCTGTGGCTGGTGTCATGCGTGGTACGTGGCGGCGTAGTGGCGTTGTTTCGGCTGCGCGGGTAGGTGAGTTATCCGGGGGCCGTCCACTTCAGCTCCAGGACGTGTGGGTGTGCATGCTGGAGGCAGTCAAGGGTGCCGAAGAAGCATCGCTAGTTGCCCGGCATGTCTTCTTCCGTGAGGTGAAGGTAGTTTTGGGTGGGGGTGTCTGGGCCCGGCCACAGCAGGGTAATGAGGCGGGCTGCCACCATGTACGTGCAGAGCTGCATGGTGGTGGGGCGTGGGGGGTTGCGTCCCATGCGGTTCAGGGGGGTCTCCCTCTGCTGGGGATGGAGGCTGACCTTCAACGTCCACCGCTCTGCAGAGATCTGCCAGGTCTGTCTGGGCCATTTGGCAAGGCAATACGTCGCCCTGACAAGGTCCTGGTTGCCGCTGCGGATGGAGAGCAGCGTGTCCGGGGACCTGCGCTCCCACGTGCTCCAAATGTGGGGGTCGTCAGGCACATCCTCCCTGGTGTACATGTCGGGGCCTGCGTTGTGTGGGAGGGGGGTGCGTAGTCGGCGGAGAGGAGGGAGTCGGTGCCGTGGACCATCCGGGTGCCGGTTTGTGCGTGGTGGTGGGTGGTGGAGAGGGTGTAGTGTCCGTTTTAGATGAGGGTCAGGTACGTGGAGGGGGCTGGCTGCTGGTTATCGGGGGTGGGGACGTCACCCGGGACGTGGTGCCTGAAGTTGCTCAGGGAGGCCACACCATCGACCCATGTCCGGCTTTTCCACGCCATGGTGTCGGTTGAGGTGATGCAGGGTGGGCAGTGGGCCATGTTTGGCTCATGGTAGCGGATGCGACCCTTGGTGTCCACCTGCCCCGGCTCGGGGTGTTCGCCAAGGTGTTACCCCCAGTGGATTCGGGGCACGCACACTCGGTTCCTTGTGGGGGGCGGGCTCTCGCCGTCAGGGGTGGCATGCGGGGGGCGCTCGTGTCAGGCGACGTGGAGGAAGGCGTCGAAGAGGAAGTCTCGGACGCACTCCCCCAGGTTGGCCGCCTGGACGAGGGTGGTCCCCCGGATGCGTGGGCTGATGCCCAATGTGTGGAGGCGCAGCACCTCCTGGTCTCCGAGGCCCCGGAGGTGCTGCCGTATTGCTGCGGGGTTGTGGACGGTGTAGGGCTCGGCCGGTGCGGCGGCTGGTGGTGCTGTGCGTGGTGAGGGGGGTGGTGTGGGTTGGGAGGGGTGGTCGTTTTCATCGCGTGCGGGGTCTGGTGATGGGTTTTCCCTTGGTGGCCGCGGGAGGGGGGCCTCGTGGTGGTTTGTGTCGGCGGGGGCTGTGGGTGGTTGGGGTTGTTCGGGGTCTCCGCTCGGTGCGTCAGTGGTCTGGTCCCGGGGTAGGGGCGGTGGGGGATGGTTTGGGAATGGCACTGCTGGTGGCGGGGGGGGGGGGGCGTGGGTTTGGTGCTGGATGGGAGTCCGGGCGTCCCGCCTGGTCGTGTGGGTGTTGCGTGTGCGTGTTGTTCGGTTCTGCGCCCTGTTGGCGGATGGAAATGAAAAGATAAGTAAAACACGACAAGAGAATTTTCGAAATAGCTGAAAAGAAACCTAACTAGCATAGGAAATGGCTGGGCAAAAAAGCGCGCTGCGAAACGTTTTAAAAAGGGACGGAAAGTTTTTCGGCCTTAAATAGGTGAATAGTTAACGCCGTAAGTACCGTAACGAACGTACAAGTAGAACGCCGTGCCCCTTGCCCTCTAACACGCCCTATATGTAAAGAAAAACGCTCCGCGAGCAGCGCGTAAAAACCGAAAAACATTTTTGTAAGACGTTACGCCCCTGAACTCGCGCCCTCTTGCTTTGTTCTCTTTTTCATGTACCTCCCCCTCCCGTCCCAGGCCCACCCTCGCCTGTTTTGCCCTCCGTCTCGCTGCAAGCAAGCCAGTTCCAGTCAACATCAAGTAAAGACGACACCATCAACTCAAGAGACGACGAACACGACCACTCCATCAAACACAACGCGGCCAGGATCAACAATCAAGCGGCAAACGGCAAGACCAAATTCTCTGACGACGTGAACCACAGACACAGAGACGGGCGCGAGGTAACACAGGGTAGGAATCAGTGTCTTTGGTGCGTGCCGGCAGGGAGGAAAAAGGCACCACAGCACACAGACATCACCACTAGGCAAAAAACGCGACCAACAACCAACAGCACAACACAGCACAGCACGGCGCTTCACAGCAGGCCACAGGAGGGCAAAGCAAACACGAACAGCACCGCAAAAGGACAGCAGAACACCACAGCACAGCACCACGCGACAGCACAGCACCACAGAACACGACACAGGGAAGCAGGGCACCACCGCAAACCGCACCAACCACAAGGAAAGTGGCCGGGCGGCCAGACAGGGACACCGACACCGAAACACCCCACCCGCAGGCAACCACGGGCCACCAGACCCAGCACCGCACCACAGCACACCAAAAGAAAACAGCACAACACACAGCAGCGCACCACAGCAGCAGGCGCCAGCAACAGCACGCACCACAGGAACAGGACTGCGCAAGAACCCCAGCACAGCGAAGTACAACACCGCACAGAGCGGAGAGGACAGGGAACACACAGCGCAGCACCCCAGGACACACACAGCACAGAGCACAGTGGCGAACAACAACACACACCAGCACACCACGACAAAACACACACAGCACAGAGCACACAGCGCGGGCGAACACCGCAAAACACAGCGCCGCAGAGCAAAGGGCCCCAGGGCGACGGGCAGCGCCAGAGGGCACGGCACAACCAGCAACGGCACCAGACGAGCGCAACAAAACAACACAGCACACAACAGCACAACACTAGGCGGCACAACACGCAGCACCGCACCCAGGGACACACAGCACAGCACAGCACACGGCAACACAGACCAAAACCTAACAGCAAACCACACGGCGAACAACGCAGCCGGACGGCACAACCAGAGGCACGGTACAACACGCAGCAGCAACCAACAGCGCAGCACCACACACAAACGGGGCCCCAACAAACACCGCACAGCGTGCAGCAGACCACAACACAGCAAGGCGAGGCACCACAGCACGACACGCAGCACGGAACACGGCAACACGGCACCGCAAAACACCCAACAAAAGGGCAGGGCAACGCGGCAACACCAGACAGCACAAGGCACCACGCACGCACCGGGGGGGGGGGGCGAGCAGCAGACGGCGAGAACCGGTGACGAACACCAAGCAAGCAGGGGGCAGCAAAGCAGCAGAGGAAAGGAAAAAAAAAGGAGCACCGCCCGGCAGCGTTGCACACCGCGAGACACAGAAGGGGGGGGGGGGAGCACAACCACCAGGGAGCAGCCAAGGGCCAAGCAGGAAACACAAAAGCAACGAGAGCACACGGAGAGCCGAGCAGCGGGAGACCAACAAAACAAACAAGAGGAGGGGGGTGGGGGGGGGGGCAGCAGACGGCGAGAGCCGCCGAGGAGTGCGGAGCAAGCAGGCGGGAGCAAAGCAGCAGAGAAAAAAAAAGGGGGGGGGAGCACCCAGGGGCAGCAACGAAAACCGCACAACACAGAAGGGGGGGGGGGGTCAGCCACAAGGGAGCAGCCAACGGCCGGGCGGGAAACACCAAAGCAGCAAAGGCGGAGAGCCGAGCAGCAGGAGGCCAGCAAAACAAACAAGAGGACGCCGGGGAGGTCAGTGGGGGGCAGCAGACGGAGATCCGGCACGCAGGAGCAGCGCACGCAAAAAAAACAACAGGGCACCCAGCGGCAGCAACAAAAACCAGGAGACACATGACGGGGGGGGGGGCGGGGGGCAGCAACCACCAGGGAGCAGCCAACGGTGAGGCAGGAAAGACAAAAGCAGCGAGATCGCACGGAGGGACGTGAAGCAGGAGACGAACAAAACAACGAACACACAGCGCCAAGGCCCAGGGCACCCGGGGCCCGAAACCAGAGGAAGCCAGACACAACGGGGGCGCGAAACGAGTGAGAAAAAGCAGAAAGAAAAAGAAAACAAAAAAAAACCACAAGACGGAGGCTTGGGAAAGAAATACAAAGCGCCAAGGCCCAAGCCACCCGGTGCCGGAAACCAGAGAAAGAAGGAGACAACAAGGGGGCGCAAAAAGAAAAAAAAACCGAAGGCAAACAAAGGAAGAGGAAAGGGGCAACCCACGACCAGGGGGGGCAGTGCAAAGCAGAAAGACAAGGCGGCCACAGGACAAGTTGAAGCGCACCAGAGCGCGCCCGGGAGGCCGGCCCTCCCGACCCGGCCAGGAAGGACGAGCACACGCACAGACGCACGGGATCTGGGCGCGGCGTCCTCCGACCCGCAAGGGGAGGTGTCGGCGTCCACACGAAACAGCCCCGGTGCACCGGCTCAGTCCCCCGTCCACCGATGGTCGGTAGGGGAAACCGGACGCGTCAGTGACCGGGTCCACACACGCCAACCACCGCAGCGCACGCAGACCAAGAAGGACGCTGGAGGGACCCGCCAGGGACAACCCCATCGCGGGGCCCCGAACGGCGGGGGTCAGCGGCAGGCACAATGAGCCCGGTTCTCGGCAGGCCTCCGCGTGCCCCGCGCAGCCGCCCAGTAAATCCGGGGGCGCAAGCCCCTGGGGTGGGAAAAGGCACCTAGGCGTCAGGAAAGCCGACCGGAGCACTGAAAGCGACCGAATGAAACGAGGCGCGGCGCACCACGCGTGCCCACGAGGCACGCCAGAGAGGCACGCCGCCAGCCACAACGGACAGGTGCCAAGCAACAACGGCCGCCGGGTGCCACAAACCCGGAGAGCGCGCACAACACGCAACGAACCACGGTACAAGAATAGGTGCCAAGCAACACCAGCTGCCGTCCGGACGGACGTCTGCGGGCCCGGCAGCGAACCCAGCCCCTGCCGTCTACGGAACAGCCGCCGTTCGGATGGACGAGTGCGCGCACGGCAGCGTACCAAGCCCCTGCCGGCTAAGAAACAGCCGCCGTCCGGATGGATGAGTGCGCGCCCGGGGGGTACCCAGCCCCTGCCAGCTACGAACAGCCCCGCAGCGACGCCCCGCACCCCAAACACCGCACACGCACCCCAACCCACAGCACAACACACCGAGCGAGCACACCGGTGGACAGGTGCAAAGTGGCCAAGGACACCACACACCCAACACAACAAACCGAGCAAGCACACCGGTGAACAGGAGCCAAGTGGCCCAGGACGCCGCACACCCAACACAACAGACCGAGCGGGCACACCGATGAACGGGAGCCCAGAAGCCCAGGACACCGCACGCGGAACACAACAGACAGAGCGGGCACACCGGTGAAATGGAGCCAAGGGGCCTAGGACACCACACACGCAACACAACACACAGAGCGGGCACACCGGTGAACAGGAGCCAAGTGGCCCAGGACACTGCACACGCAACGCAACACACAGAGCAGGCACACCGGTGAACAGGAGCCAAATGGCCCAGGACACCGCACACACAAAGCAACGCACTGAGCGGGCACACCGCTCAACAGGAGCCAAGTGGCCCAGGACAGCGCACACGGGACACAACACACCGAGCGGGCACACCGGTGAACAGGAGCCAAGTGGCCCACGGCACCGCACAAGCAAAGCAACGCACCGAGCAGGCGCACCGGTGAACAGGAGGGAAGTGGCCCAGGACACCGCAGACGCAACGTAACAAACAGCGCGGGCACACCGGTGAACAGGAGCCAAGTGGCCAGGGACCCCGCACACGCAAAGCAACGCACCGAGCGGGCACACCGGTGAACAGAAGCCAAGTGGCCAAGGACACCGCACACGCAACACAACACACCGAGCGTGCACACCGGTGAGCAGGAGCCAAGTGGTCCAGGACACCGCGGCAACAAAGCAGAGCACTGAGCAGTCGCACCGGTGAACGGGGGCCAAGTGGCCCAGGACACTGCAGACGCAACGTAACAAAGAACGCGGGCACACTGGTGAACAGGAGCCAAGTTGCCCAGGACACCGCACACGCAAAGCAACGCACCGAGCGGGCACGCTGGTGAACAGGTATCAAGTGGCCCAGGACACCGCACACGCAGCACAACACACCGAGCGGGCACACCGGTGAACAGGAGCCAACTGGCCCAGGACACCGCACCAACAAACCAAAGGACGGAGCGTGCACAAGGGTGAACAGGAGCCAAGTGGCCCAGGACACCGCACACGCAACACAACACACCGAGGGGGCGCATTGGTGAACAGGAGCCAAGTGGCCCAGGACAGCGCACACAAAGCACAACACACCGGGCGGCCACACTGGTGAACAGGAGCCAAGTGGCCCAGGACACCGCACCAACAAACCAAAGGACGGAGCGGGCACACCGGTGACCAGGAGCCAAGTGGCGCAGAACAGCGCACACGCAACACACCACACCGAGCAGGCACACCGGTGAACTGGAGCCAAATGGCCCAGGACACCGCAACAGCAAAGCAACGCACCCAGCGGGCGCAGTGGTAAACAAGAGCCAAGTGGCCCAGGACACCGCAGACGCAACACAATGAGCCACGCGGGCACACTGGTGAACAGGAGCCAAGTGGCCCAGGACACCGCACACGCAAAGCAACGCACCGAGCGGGCACAACGGTGAACAGCAGCTAAGTGGCCCAAGACACCGCACACGCAACGCAACACACCGAGCGGGCACACCGGTGAAGAGGAGCCAAGTGGCCCAGGACACCGCACCAGCAAAGCAACGCACGGAGCGGGCGCACCGGTGAACGGGAGCCAAGTGGCCCAGGACACCGTACACGCAACACAACAAGCCAGGCGGGAACACCAGTGAACAGCAGCCAAGTGGCCCAGGACACCGCAAACGCAAAGCAACGCACCGGGCGGGCACACCGGTGAACAGGAGCCAAGTGGCCCAGGACACCGCACACACGAGGGACAGGAAAGAACCAACACCCCATGGGTCGGACACACTGGGGCGACCCAGCCGACCCACCGGGCCAGCAGTAGGGGCGGTACCCGAAGGCCGCCGGTCTAAGCCCGGCCAGGCTGCATCGGGGACCATGGCAAACATCACCCGGAGCCATGGAAGCAACCAGTGACAGGCCAGCCGGTACACAGTCCTGGAGGGGGTTGCCTGCCAAGCAGAGAGGCCCCGCAACTCAAGCCACAGGGGTGAGGCGGTCGTACAGTAGACTAGCGGGAGCAATACTCCTTGTGGTGAGAGATACGCGACGTGGCCCGGCAGCCCCCCAGAGCTGCCGCCCAAAAGAGGGTGCATGTGGCCCTACCCATGGACACATGTGGGGACACCCTCCCACCGGGGACACCCGGACCGGGTGGCCGCGACACTGCCTTCCCGAGCACTTGCGGGAGCGGCTTAAGAGGCACCTGACATAGGGGAGTGGGAGGGACAGGACTTCCCCTCCGTAAGACCTTCTTCCTGCATTGTCAAAGGAGGCATCCCGAGCTCCCGAAGATAGCTACCTACCTACCTCCCCCGAGGTGGCCGCCTTGACGAGGGTGGTCGCCCTGATGCGTTGGCTGGTGGCCAAGGTGTGGAGGCGCAGCACCTCCTGGTCTCCGAGGCCCCGGAGGTGTTGCCGTATTGCTGCGGGGTTGTGAAACGTGTAGGGCTCGGCCGGTGGGGCGGCTGGTGGTGCTGTGCGTGGTGAGGGGGGTGGTGTGGGTTGGGGGGGGGTGGTCGTCGTTGTCGCGTGCGGGGTCTGGGGATGGGGTTTCCCTTGGTGGCCGCGGGAGGGAGGACTCGTGTCCGTGTGTGTCGGCGGGGGCTGCGGGTGGTGGGGGTTGGTGGGGGTCTACGCGTGGTGCCTCAGTGGTCTGGTCCCGGGTCAGGGGCGTGGGGTAATGGTGTGGTGGTAGCACTTCTGGTTGCGGGAGGAGGGGGCATGTGTGCGGTGCTGGATGGGAGTTCGGGCGTCCCGTCGGGTTGTGTGGGTGTTGCGTGTGCGTGTTGTGCGGTTCTCGCGGTTCCTCGTTGCCCCCGGTGTCGAGGTGGGAGGTGGTTGCTTGGGCATCACGTGGGGCTGTGGTCTGTAGGTAGCGGATGGCTGCTGGTGGATGGTTCTCGCTGGCATGGGCTGCGGGTGGGGGGGGCTGCTGGTGGTGGTGGGGTGCTCCTTGTAGGCCCTGGTGCTCTTGCTGCGCGTGCACGGCCCTCTGCGGGTCTTTTGGGGCGTATGATGGCCCAAATGTCGCGAGGCCGTGCAGTGGGGGCGGTACGTGGTGCTGGACCGTGTGGTGTTGGTGGTGAGGGTGTGTCGGCTGTGTGTGGTACCACGGCGCTGGTGGGAACGGTGGTACGGGCTGGTGGAGGTAGTAGATATGGTGTGGTCCGGTGTAGTGCGCCGTGTGGGGTGGGTGGCCTGTCGGGGCCGGCTGCACTAGGGCATGGTGGTGATGCAGCTGGTGCGGGTTACTGTAGTATTGGGGCATCAGGGGGTAAAGGTCCCGGGGGGCGGGGGCGTGGTGATGGTGCTGGTGGCGCCACATTCCCTGGCCCTGCGTGAATTGTGGTCCCTGTACGGCGTGGATTGGTGTGGGCAGTGGTGCCTGGCCAGGCTGCACGGTTAGGGTGCCGCGGTACAGTGGCGGTAGTGGGCTCTGGTGAGGGTGTTGCTGTTGGTGTGCCCTGCGGCTTTGCAAGTGGGTTGGTGCCGCGAGGCTGGGCCTGGGTCCCGGTCGGGCTGCTGCGCCCTGTTGGCGGGCGCACTGGCGAGCCCCCTGGCCTTTCTTGGCCTTCTTGGCCTGGTGGGTGTCGGGGGAGGGTGATCTCCCCTGTCCCCGCGGGGGTGGCGGCGCGGGTGTTCCAGCGATGCGCCTCTCTGAAGCATGCCTCGAGGCCCTTGACGTAGGCGCGCTGGTCCGGGGGATCCATCCGTGCGGCAGTGATTTGACTGGGGGCGGCCAGGTGGGCGTCCCGAAAAGACGCCCTGCTCTCCGGGGGTCTCAGCTGTGTGGCATGGGGGGGGTTTGCCGGGTAGAGAAGTGCGCTGAGTGGGTAGGCTGTTCCCTTCTGCCGGCCAGAAGCGGTGTTGAACCGGCGGCAAGTGTGCCGGAGGTAGTCTGCCACCTCCTCTGGTGCCGTCCCCGCCTACACTTCCGGCGCCGGGGTTGCGGCTCAGGGGGCTGGGAGATGTTGGTCCGGGAGGTGGAGGCCACGGTGGTGGAGGTAAAGGGCGAGAAGGATGTGGCGGGCCGCTACGTTCAAGCCGCCCCCACTGTGGCGTAGGGGTGGGCTGTGGGGTGGCAGGGGTGCGTCGTCCGCGGCTATGGCTATGGTCCACGCATGGTCCGTTGGGTCGGCCACGTAGTGCCCTCCCAGGTTGTCCCGAACGGCATCGGTGAGTGACACCAAGAAGCTGGGGGGGCTGGCGAACGGGGGGCGCCGCTGGGGCTGCGGGCTGCATGCAATGGTGGGGGTTGAGGTCCCCGCAGTGGGGACAGTGGGAGAGGCGGTGTGCGGCTCCTAGGCAGACCCAGTGGTCTGGGCTGCAGGGTAGCACACAAAAACGCACCACAGCAACAGGCAACGGCAACAGCACAGACCAGAACGAGCAGCAGTACGCAAGAGCAGCAGTGCAGCGCGGCACAGCGCCACACGCACAGCAGGACACCACAAAAAAAACAGGACGCACGGCACAGCCAGACAACAAGGGCAGCAGCAGGAGGGGGGGGGCGCCGGACAGCACGGCAAAAGCAGCAAAGCGGGGCACGGCACAGTGGTACACCAGACGACGTAGCGCATGACGACACTGCATAGCGCCAAAGAAAACACTACAGCGCACAACAACACACGACGGCACGACACAGGACGCCACAGCGCACCAAACAGCACACCGCACGACACCACCAGAAACCGTGCAGCCAATGACAGCACAGCTCGGCAGCACACCAAACAGCAAGGCACCGCAACACCAGCACAGCACACCACAGCACAGAAAACACCGCAAACCACACAAAACAGCCCACACCGGACTGCGGCACCAAGGAAGAAGACAAAAGACAGGGCACAACACCAAAAGCAACAAGGGGCGCGGCACAACCACACGACACAAGCACCAAACAGCACGAAGCAAAGCGCCGCGGCAAAGGAGGACGGCAGGGAAAACAACACAACGCGGAACAACCCAGCAGCAGGAGGAAACACCAGCAGCACGACACGACAAGGCGCGGTGCGGGACCCCCAACGGCACGCAGGCCGGCACAACACAACACAACAGCACACACACCAAGACAAAGGGCAAGCCGCGACACAGCACGGCGCACCACACCACAAAACACCAAGGGCAACAGTAGGCAGGGGGGGGGGGGGCACACCACAGGGCGTGCCAAGGCCACCTACTACAGAGCCCGGGGGAGGCTTGTCTTGATCCCCTCGGCCCTGGGGGCCCAACAGCTCCGCAATGCCGACTGGAAAGGCTGGAGTGCCTCGTGGGTCAGCCATGTCCAGGCTCTCAAGCCTGCCAAACCGGTTAGTTTCAAGGTCCTGGGTGCACGAGCCCCGGCCCTGCGCGAATGGGTACTCCTCAGGCTCACTGGTGAGCGACCGGCAGGGATCCCTTCCCTGACCACGGTCTGGGCCTCATTGAGCGAGACCTGTGAACGGTCCAAAGGGCAACTAGCAACTCGGCGCGAAGCCGCAGCCCCAACGACGGGCCCACTCCTGCAGAGCTGGAGTCGAAGCCGGAGAACCCCAGCCCCTCGCAGTCCCAGAAGTGAGGGCACGCCGGAGGACGTCCACGCCGTAGTGTACCTCTGGCTCAATGTCCAGGGCCGGTACCTACGACAGTGCCTCCTGGCGCAGGCCCTGCACATGGCAGCGCGCCGCCCCAACCTCCTTATGCTGGCTGAGGGCCAGACCCCGGCAGGCCCTGAGGACCCAGCCTTCCAGGACTACGCCCGGCACGTCGTGCTTCCTGCCCAAGGCAAGACGGGGGCGGGCCTGGAAGTGTATTTCCGCGCCGGGACAACTACCTGGGCATCCCTCCTCTGGAGCACCGAGGATGCAAACGCGCTCCTCATGGAGGTCCTCACCCCATGGGGTTGGCATCATGTGCTGGCGGCCCATGCCCCCCGAATCAGCATAGGAGTGGAGCCTTATGTGAGATGGTGGGCCACCATCTGACGGGAGGTCACCTGCCTGGTCAACCCGACAACTGTCCTTGTTGTCACAGACACCAACTCGGCGGCCCGGCCAGCAGATCGGTGGACCCTGCGCCCCGAGGATACGGGCTACCGCACGTTCCTTATGGCCTTCAACCTCAGAGACTTGGTGGACCTTCACCCGGTCCCGCAGGGTACGTACTCCTGCTTCCAGGGAGCCGCGCGGTCCCGCATCGACCTGATCGCCTACCACAGCGAGGCGCAGTTCACCACCGCCTCGTACCACTACTGTCCAGTACCCTCCTCTCGGACCACCACATCCCCCTCCTCTTCACCGCCGCATTCCCCCTGATCCGGCTGGACAAGCCCTGCCCCCATACCGTCTTTCGCACCCCGGAGTACCATTTGGGCCGGGTGGCCCTGTCCCCGGCAGAAACGGCCAACTTCCAGGGCTCGGTGCTCCGCAAGAGAGCCCTAGACCCCCAGCTTGCCCCGGAACGATGGCTAAAGGGCTTGCAATGGGCCATCTACGACTGGCCCCCCCGCTACGGGCAGGGTCCGGGCACTCCGCTTTCGGCATTAGCGCCTTTGGGTGCGCCCGGCAGAGCAGGATCCCCCCTCGAGAGCTCCCCAGCAACCCTTCCCGGCGCGCAGCATGCTCCCCTCCGTAGGGCGCTTTACAGTGACAGCCCTAAGCATATTGGGCACCTCTGTGACGGCGGGACACGCCCCCAAAACGGAGCCTAGTGGCCTTGGGGGAAGCCCAGCGCCAGAAAGCCTCCGGGGGGTTAAACACAGGGCACTTCAACGCGTGCAAGAGACCCAAAACCTCAAGCTTTCCCTGGAGCAGTGGAGGGAGGTGCAACGGCGCAGCCGAGGCCCCCCTCACCCTATTTCAGAAGTCCCCCTGCACAGCAAGGCGCCCCTCATCCCCAGAGAGACTCTGTCTGCCCTGTACTTGATCCGCCTACGGCTCCAGGCCCATAGCTATCGGATTCAGGACAACCCCGACCGATGGGCCCACTTCCAGAAGTGCCTAGGGCTCTTGCCGCAACATGCCCCGCCGGCCCGCGGCGACTATGTCCAGCCCCGCCACCTCTGGGAGGTGCAGTGTGGAAGGGCCCGCGGCCCCGACCTACGCCTGCCCAAGGCGGACGTCTGCATCGGAAAAAGCCTGGTACCAGCACCGGACAGAGGCAGACAAGGTGACCCTGTGCGCTGTAGTGTGCAGCCCTAGGCCGCACCGTGGGAAGGCCGGGGCGGGTTACCCTGCTCCTGAAAAAGCCGGACCAGCCGGTGCAGGAGGAAAAACCTCCGGGGGATAACCATCTCTTCCCCCGTCTCCAAACTCGAGCCCACGGCCTTCTACGCCGTGGCAACGGCCATCTATGAGCGGGCCCTGAGGGGGCACCTGCCCCGTGGGGGGCATGCAGGGGATTTCCCTCCAGGAAGTAGTCCGCACGGTGCACATGAGGCTGGACCTGGCCAGAGTTCAGCACCGAATAGTGGACGTCCTGATCACAGATCTCGCCCAGTTCTTCGACGCGATCGCCCAGGACATTCACCCTATAGTGAGGGCCAGGGTGGGCCTGGGGGAGGCAGACCACCTCGCCACCCATACCGAGGGGTTCTCTTACAGTCTACCCCTGGGCCCCTGGTAGTTGCATACTCTGTCGCAGCTCTTGGGTACGCCCCCGGGAACGATCCAGGGGGTCCATGCAGGGGCGACGGCAGCGCTCCCATTCCTGCGGCTCATGGACATGGCGTACCGGTCTTCAGCGGTGGAGCCCTTCCGCTTCCCGGGGCTCAAGGGGGTGAACGACACCATCGTCTAATTGCAACAGGGCGAGTCCCGCCCTATACAAGGGGTCCTGCTGGATCAGCGGATATACCAGTAGGGTATCCTGCGGTTGGAAGTAAGAAAAAGTGCTTTTCCAATGCTTTGAGTCATACTCTAGTTGTATTAGAGATGCACTGAGCATCCATGCATTTTTATCTTAGTATTGGTCCCACCAAAAGTGGTGATAACACATTTTGACCTATGGAACCAAACACCCAATCAGGATATGGAGTGGACCCCTTAATCCCCTTTCAATGTGGAGCAAATCATCTTTTCCTGAGTGACTGAGAACTGACATATCCAAGGCAGAGCCTATGAATTTATCTATGTTTTTCCATGAATTCTTAGCTATCCTAGTGGTATGCACCCTAGGGGGCTGGGCACCTCTTTTTGAGAGGTCCTGGGTTCAATTCCTGGTCAGCCTAGCTAAGTAGGAAGATCCCATGTGACATGGCAGTGACCTCATCGCCACATGCCCTGCCACCTCAGCACATATGGGACCCAAAACAAAGAGAGCACATCTCCTGAGATGGCACTATGGAGAGAGAGTGACCCTGGGGCAGTTTTCCAACCCTTTTCCAAAACATTTCAGCATTCCGATTTGACCTGAGTTGCAGTTTCTGTGAATATTCAATCATCTTTCACTGTTTACACTGCAGCCCTTCATGCTTTGATCCTGATTCTCTTCTCCTTGCACACTTCCGGCCTGGGTTATCCTGGATTCACTCTATTTCTGCAAACAAAAGGTTTTCATCTTCCAAAACAAACAGCAAGAAACCCTACAGCAACAGCAAGCAGCAGGAGAAGCAAAAACACAGTGCTGAAACCACTATAAACTTTTCTGGTAGCAAGAGGCAGCCTGTCCCTGCGCACCGGCAGCAACCCCGCGCCGTACATCCAGTGCGCCGAGTACGGGCATATATAAGCAGAATGGCGAAAGAAGATGGATCCAAGAAAGGAGGACGCCGACGTGAAGACAGCGCCAGCGCCTCAGGCACCGGCAAGGCCAGCACCTGGCGCTGTACCTTCGGCGGAGCCCTTACATGGGCCAGTGGATGGGGCGGAGGACTCCCTGCATGGACTCCAGACGGCCTTCGGGGCCCTGTCTGTCGAGGAGGTGGTCACCACTCAGCCTGTGAAGAGGAAGAGAGAGAGCGAGAAGGATGCTGGAGAAGGAGCAGACGAAGGAGAGGAGCAAGGGCAAGACCTGACGAATGTCCCTACCTTCGAAGGCGCACCAAGCGCTTCTGGCCTCCACGCATCACCCTCTCCTTTAACCACCACACTCCCAGCCGCTGCAACATCCACTTCCACAACCAACCCGCCTATGGCAGAGGGCACAGGCTTTACTGGCATGCCTCACTACCCCGCCTATGGTATGGGCCCACCTACCACTGCGCTCCTTGAGGCAACTACTGCCAGTGAGCCGGTGGCTTCCAGCTCTGCGCCGCGATGGTATGCGGCTGAATATCCCCATCCACTACCCGCTACTGGAACCTATGTGGATGTTCCTGGGTATGCACCTGGGTATGCACCCTTGAGTGGGCTGAGGAGAGGACCTGAGTCCCTTGGAGGCAGGAGTAGAGGATCGGGGAGATCCTCCAACAGCTCCCTGACGCGGTCGGAGATCAACGAGGTGCTCCGAGGAGCCACTTCAAAAATCGTGGGAGACCTCACACAAGGGATCCGTGAGAAGCTGGAGCCCCTGATGATCCCGCCCCAAGTGTCACCTCGGTTGGAATGTCACCCCACCGAGTACAGGCTAACCACCTGGCGGCAGGGTTGACAAATACCCTGGGGAGCCTGAGGAGCAGACCGATGCCGACGCCTGCCGCTATTCTGAGGTGTCCTTTCGTGCCGAGAACGGCCCAGCCGCCCTACAGCCACGTGACGAACTCGACGAGGGCTGAGCTGGACCGGCTGGGGCTGACAGCCTTGAGGGCTATGGTGGACGTGGAGCCTTATGGCTCCAGTGATCTAGGCGGAGACCCCTCCGATGATGAGCCGCCATCGATGGATTCTTCTTCGCACTCAGATAACGATGACCCGGAGGACCCCGAGGACTCAAGGGGGAAGAAGAAGAAGAAGAAGAATAAGAAGACCCGACGCCCTGAGGGACGCAGGTCTCAGGAGGCGAAGACTATTGCCATCCCCAAAATCGTGGTGAACCTGCCTGAGTTCACAGGCAAGGACCTCAGGGAGTTCGCTGAGAACTTTGGTCGGTTCCTACGATTGACCGGCCAGACCCGAGCTAGTGGGCGAGTGAAGTGCGATCTGCTCCTGCAGTGCTGCAAGACCAAGTACCTGGAGAAGCAGGTCAGGCAGATCGTGACTAACTCCGCCACCTTTGCCGATGTGTTGGTTGCCCTGGAGAGGCAGTACCCGACCTACAAAACTGACCTCTCCATCAGGGCCGAGATCCAGAACCTGCCCGTGTTGCCCAACAACCCCAAAAAATGGCAGGGTCTCTGAGCTGTTGGCGGACCTGGATCACTGGGCTGGACGACTGACGCCCGGTTCCTACAGCAGCGACGACCTGCTGTTCTGGTTGGTGGCCAAGCTCCCTCGAGAGCTATGGTACGAGTGCCGTTGGACAGCGGAGCGCAGAGCTAGATCCCTCCGCTACGAGGATCTATGCGTGCTACTCCTGGAGCTGGCGCTGGAGAAGGAGAGCGACCAGCACTTGAACAACTACCGTCCTGGTGGTGGAGGTTCTGGAGGCAAAGGGTACCAAGGGTCCCGACCTGGGCAGGGGACTACCCCCAAACACGCCCACGCCCGTACCATGGAGAACGTGAAGGAGCTATGCTGGTGTGATGCCAGAGACGAGCAGGGCCACCTGCAGCACGCCTCTGACTGCGAGCAGCGGGACTGCTTCGTAGTTCAGGGGAAGCAGCAGGAGAAGAACACCGGCGCCAAAGCGAAGCTGCCGGATCATTACCGGTGCACCATCACGTGTGCATTCTGCGGTAAGCGGAAGCACTACGAGGATGAGTGCTACCATAAGCAACGCCTATCGGCGAAGCTTAAAGGTGAAGATCCTGGCAAAGGCTCAGGCAAAGGTGGAGGCAAAGGCAAAGGCAACGACTCTGGCAAGGGCAAGTCGAAAGGACGCGGTCAAGGGCAAGACAAAGGTCAAGGTGGACGAGGAGAAGGCGCTACCCGCCAGCCCGACAACAAGAACAACGACAAGAACGGAGACAACCCCAGCCCTAATCCAGGGGCGGACTCCGAGCCCTCTGGAGGGCAGTCTGGTCCTACCACACGCTCACAAACGCAGGCCCAGCAAGAACAAGGAGCCAAGCGTGAGCATGAAGGTGGTGATGACGGCAACGCTAAGAAGAGGAGCCGTTTCATGAGGATGGCCCGCAAATTGCGGAACAAGGGGTTCGAGGTGACCTGTCCCGCGAAGTTCTGACGGGGACGCTCTGGTGGCACCCAAGACCTGGTGTTTTGGGTACGTATCCGACTAGAGGGACGTGAATACCTGGGGGTACTGGATACTGGCGCCACAATATCTATAGTGGCCAAGAAAATTTTACCTTGTGGGAGCCTGAAGAACACCATGACCACCGCCGCTATACGCATGGGGGATGGACATGTGGTGCACAGCTGCGGGGACTGTGAAGTGGAGGTACCTATGGGCTCTCGAACTATCGCCCATCGGTTCTATGTGATGGACACTGAGGCCTTCGACTTTGTACTGGGTACTGATTTTCTCGTACAGCACTCCCAGATACAATCCCTGACGCTGCAAGCGCCCTACCTCCTCTACGTGGACCACGGCAGTGGCAGAGAGTCTGTGGCACTGGAGCAGGCGGAACATACCTCGAGTTACCTGAGGCTATCGAAGGAGGAGCCCTCGAACATGATGGCGGCCTCCAAAACTGAGGACTATCAACTATTGGGGGAAGTCCTAGACCAAGGTCTGAAGGAGTTGGGTTACTCTCGAGAAGACCTGAGTGTGGAGTTGTTCGCCAGCGAGAAGCAGCATGTACTGGACCTTTACTGCAGCAAGGGGAAGAACTGCAGCTACAAATTTTACTGGCCCTCTTTCGGGATGGCCTACGGGAACCCCAGGTTCAGTGAACTGGGGAAGGTGCTAACCAAGGTGGCCTTGGAACATTCCCGTATGGTCCTGTGTTCCCCCGATTGGGGAGCCCATGGGGGCAATGAATACTGGCAAAACCTCCTGGACAGGCTGACTATCAGCTCTGTTCGTTTGCCTGATGAGGCCATCTACGTGCCTCTGCGACGTAAGACGCCTATTGGGAAGCCCGGATGGGGGAGTATGCTTACCGTGGTGGACAGAGGTCTTACCTCCATTCCCTGGGAGGATCTGGACCCGACTCTGGTCCAGGCTATACAACGAGAAAGCGACGGACTCGCCTTGGGTGACTTGAAGGATCGCCTACGACCTCAAGATGCTGTTGAGACCACACCCGGAGGAGATGAGTACGTCGTGACTGACACCAACGCCCCCAACTCTCCCTGTCATGTACCTGTTCCTGATGGAGTCTCTGAGTGTGGACTATCTGAGCTACCTAGCTCTATCCACTCAGATGACGAAACTGAGCACGACACCTTCTTCGTGCAGACCTGTGTGGAGGAAGTGGAGAACGCCGAGTACGTCGCCCCACTAAAACCCCTACTCTCCATGAGGGTGGAGGACCCCGTGGACGAGGAGCTGGACCCTCGATCCCGGCTCAGGGAGTATGTGGATTCCAAGAGGAAGTTGGTGGCGAAAAAGCTATGCTACGCGAAGCCTACCCGCAGCTCATGGCCATTGAAGCAAGGACGTATGGGAGACCTATCCCAATTGAAGGAGGACCTCGAACAGAAGATCACCACCTGGCAAAGGGAGGTAGATCTTAAGCTCACGAAGAGCGTATGAGGCGCCCATGTGTGGACCCCAGAGGAGGACAACCTCTCGGAGGAATGTGTATGTGAACCCCCTCGAGCGTGCCTATGTTGCCATCGTCCATCGGAGATGGTTGAACAAGACCTTCTATATGCCTACCAAGGGCTGGAGGATACTACCACGGGCGGAGAGTCGGTGAAGGACCACCTCCCGACGTCTATTACTCAGGGGGCAAGCAACTTACACTCTGACGAGGACATGGAGGACAAGATCAAGGTATTGGACCCGCGGGTACAGAAGCTTATAAGGACCTATCTGGAGGTGTTCGGAGAACTACCCCCTCCAGCCTCATGTGACAAGCTGGTACAGATGGACCTCAAGCTGAAACCCGAGTTCGTGGGTCACAACATCCGGAGGAGACCCTATCCAGCTCCTAAAGAGCAGGCCGACGAGATTGAGCAACAGATAGAAGAATGTATCGGCGCTGGCCTAGTCCTGGAGTACAAGGACGGGGACTACCCCCTACACTGCAGCCCCTGTTTCCTGCTGGCTAAACCTGGGTCTACAGCCAAAAGGCTGGTAGTGGACTACGGAGAGCTGAACAAGAAGACGTTGAACCACTCAGGGTCCATTCCCAATATGGAGTCTACCCTGGAGAAGATAGCCTCCTGCCGCTACAAGACCAAGATGGACAAGCGAAGCGGATTCTGGCAAGTGGACCTGACGCCCAATGCACAGGAACTACTGGCCTTCATCACCCCTCAGGGGAGGGTGTTCAAGTGGAAGGTCATGCCGTTTGGCGTTGCTAACGCACCCGCTCTTTTCCAAGAGCTGATGAACGATCTTGTCCATCCTACGAAGGAGACCTAAGGTGCAGGAGCTCATATCCCGTGGTGCCCAGATGGAGGCTCACATCGACGATGTATGCCTCGGGACCAATACCCAGGAGGATCACATAATCCTCTTGGGTGAGTTCTTTGCGGTCTGCCAGGAGAACCACACTCGACTCAAGCTGGAGAAGTGTGAGTTCATGCAGGAGACCATGCAGTACCTGGGGTTTGATGTTGGCTATGGGTGGTGGACCCCAGCGGCCTCCAAGGCCAAACCCCTGATGGATGCCAAGGTACGACACGAAGACGCCAAGAAAGGACTTCATGATGTACGCAGTTTAATTGGGGCGTGCAACTTCTATCGCCGCCACATCAAGAACTTCACCTATACCAGCGCCGTACTGACGGACCTGATCAAGAAGAGTACTACTTGGCGCTGGGGCCCACAAGAGCAACAAGCGTTTGACGAGCTCAAAGACAAGGTAGCCAGCGCTAAGTGCTTGGGCGTGCCTGGAGCACGGGGGGGGATTTTCCTGGTGACCGGCGCCAGCAATGTGGGCGGTGGTGGAACGTTGTTCCAATGGCAAGCACTAGAGAAGGAGGAGTTCTACTCGGCCATTTCCCATTGGGGGACAGAAGGTCTCAACCGAGATGGAACCCTCAAGCACAGCTACCCTGACGACAAGTGGGTCCTAGTACCTCTGGGCCACTGGAACTGGAAGTGGAACCAGGCCAGGGGGAACTACCCCACCTATGAGCAGGAATTGCTCGCGGGTATGCTGGTGCTATCCTCACAAGCACGACTGTTGGGGAGTAACCCTGTGGTCTGGCTGTGCGACCAAGAACCGGTCCGCAGTTTCCAGAAGGGTCCCCCACCTGAGAAGGCCAAGCTACGGCGCTGGTGGACCTACCTCAGTCAACTACGGCTGACGGTACACCATATCCAGGGAGTGAAGAACGAATGTGCCGACTACATCAGCCGCAACAACTTCGACGCCCTGATTGGTGCCCGGTCTGAAGCACTGGCTAAGGAGGCGTTCAGCCGTATGGACGTCCACTTGGACCTCAACATGACGATGATACGCCCCCTGGATGGACTCCAACAATCGGAGTACCTACAGGAGTTTGGGGATATCTACAAGCGCCTGGAGAAACGCCTTGAACCCCTCCTGGTAAACCAAGACCAGTGGAAGAGGGACAAGAGCTACCTCTGGCACGAGGACCGTATCGTGGTGCCTAGTGACCGAGTCCCAGCGCTGCTGAAGTGGACCCATGAGTCCAGTGGTCATGTGGGTGCTGACCGCACCCTGAGGCTCTTCAAGCAGTGGTTCCACACTACGTGGACTGACGACCAACTGCGGAAAACCCTCCAGCCTATCGTGGACAAGTGCCCGTGCAGGTCCTGTAAACCAGGGGATATCAGGGACAGAGGTCTCTACTCGACCCTGCCCATCCCTCACTGTGCTAACAGTGTTCTATACGTGGACTACACGGAGATGCCGAAGTTCGGGGGCTATGACTTCGCCCTCATGGTAACCTGTGGGTTGACCAGGTTTACCAGGGTGTTCCCATGTACCAAGCACATTACCGGGGAGGAGACTATCTAGATACTCCTGGAGGAGTGGTTTTGTGTCTATGGGGCGCCCAAGGAGATCAACTCCGATGAGGACGTGCGAGTACGCTCAGATACTGGCTGGTACAAGAGGGTCCTGAGATCCCTCAATGTCTAGGTGTCTACGGGGATTCCCTACTCTCACACGAGCAACCCCCTATGTGAGCAACAGATCCGTGTCCTGAAGGAGAACGTACGGATATGGTGCAAAACTGAACGCACCAGAGACTGGGTGAGACTACTCCCCGTCATATCCTTGATGATGAACTCCCAAGAGAGTTCAGCTACTGGCTACTCGCCCCATGAGCTATTTCGGGGGCGCCTGGCATGGTTCCTACATGCCCCCTATCCAGAGGACACCCATTCTTCTGTGGGTGAATGGGTCCAAGAGCAACAAGCGAAGGTGGACAAGGCCAAGCCTATGCTCCAGAGAGTGAGGGAGCGTCAGTGGAACAAGAAGAACAAGCACCAAGTACCGGCCACCTACCAAGAGGGGGCCTGGGTGCTGGTGCACCACAGTCGACTACCCGCCTGGCCACACTCTACCAGCGATGATCCATACTTCGGGCCGTACAAGATCCTATCAGTGGATGGACACCGTATCACCGTGCGGTGTTCTCCCCGTCTAGGGGGGACCGTGGTGTGCGCTGCTCAACACCTGAAGCGCTACTATGATCCTGAAGACCTCTGTGGGGAGGAGTGGGAGCTGAACGACGAGGAAATCGCCGCTCTGGACCTACAAGGGGCTGCCAGCCCTATGGAAGTTGAAGGTGAACTCCCCGACATGAACGCCGAGGAGATGGCTAAGGAGGGCTTCTAGCTGGTGAAGTCTGTCCTACGCCACCGCTATCGCCAGGGTTGGCGCTTCCTCACCCTCTGGGAAGTGTTTGGAGTTGAAGAGGCCACCTGGGAGCCCTTCCCTGCGTTTGTTCTACCTGAGGGACGCCTAAACTCAGTTCTGGTTGACTACTTGTCCCAGAACAACCTTGGTGAGTTGCTGAGGCTCGCTGAGACGCTTGCCTCCAAGACTAAAGCTAGGGACTGAACCTTACCCTTACCTGCCAAAGCGTATGTGTGAGTGTGCTATTCCTAAAGTCCTGAGAGCAAGCCGCAGAAGTGGTGTCCTAATTATACCCAAGTCTGCACGCTTGCTAAACCTGGAGGGTTGGCTCATTGATGCCACGGGGTACGCCCCGGGTCTCCCCTCTCCTAAGCGCCCAATTTCTGTGCTGGCGCAAAACCTTTGGGGAATACCCAGCGTACTAATCCAGGTATTGTTTTCCCTACCTATCTGTCTACTACAGGGAGGGGTGGCCAAAAGCTATGAAGGCATGAAAACGCCGTTTTGCTATGTGGCCAAAACACTGACCTAACCACTGCCACAGCCCACCAACCCTGCTAAAATTGCAGGAAACGGGTGGGACAGTGACACACGCACTACAGGTCCTACACACCCTACAGTGGCACCATTCTGGTGGGCGAGCACTGCGCAACTGGCTCAAGCCCCCACGCAGAACTACCACTCCTACACGCACACTCTACTGGGCGTTGCGAAGGCAAAGGTCTCATGGGTCCTAGCGACCCTCCTGTGAAATGACAAGAGAACACAGCGCTGCTAAGCAACTGTGGCCTAACAGGGGACGCCACAACGCGTTTCCCCTGCTAGGGCTTGGAGGGAAGAGGTGCTCTTGCGTGCACGGCGCAGATGTCGATGAAGTCGGACTCCCTGCTCTGCCACAGGCAGAGCGGAGTTACTTGTTTGTGTGATCTGCGCCCTTGTTTAGCAGGGCATGAAACAAATGGTATGCTGCTGCACCATTCACCCTACCTGCCCACCTGTAAAGCAAAGGCAAATGAAGAGGCGTTTGCGGCGGAGGAACCAAGCCACTCTCCACGTATTATACGCTTCTCAGAGTGACCTATAATACACTGTCCGCAAACACGCTGGAGAACCAGCTACCTCTGTCAAGCAAGCAAGCGCTAAGGGACCCCTCAGGTTCTCTTAAAGAACGTACCGAGGAGCCCCTGGGTAGCCTAAACAAGGTTTACCTTGCGCACTTCGCGTGGCCTACCCTTTAATGCGTGTGTGAATGCGCGAGCATGCACAAGTGTTTTGGGCAAACCTGCCCATCTCGACCTCAATCACGAGCTCCACCAGGGGGTGGCCCCACCTGGGCTTACTCACCTTACCTACCGCTGGGAGAGAGAGCAAGTGAGGGGCGCACGCGAAGAACGTTGCTATGCACTTGTGTGTATGTCTAATCACCCTGATCTGACCGCTAATCATCTGCAATCTTTCTAATCAATCCCTCCGTCGCGTTCTATCGTTGTTAGCGCTGCTACAAGACTCGTTCACGAAGACACGAGACGAGCAATGTGTATGCGGCATACGAGACGAGCATACCTGTAGTTTATACCTGATTCATTGAAGTCTTTTCGTTTATTTTCGAATTCTTGAATTTTTGAAGCTTCTATTAGTGTGGGTGGAATCTGTATGTTTATTTATTAATGTGTGTCTCGTCATTTTCAAGACTACGTGAGACATACGTTTATAATTCCATTATTTCTCCATTTTTTGGCGCTTTGCTAGGAGCCGCTCCTGCGCGCCGCCTTTTTATGCGTATGAATTTCTGGATTTAAAAAATCCAGAGATGGGTATAATTTTTATAAAAATGTGCTTCTGATGCACAATTGGATTCTGCTCAGGTTTGTCGTTTCAGAAAAATTCTAGGCCGTCATTTGACGGATTTTGGTGTCGTCGCTTCGTTTTTTCGTGGATTCGTCCATAATTCTCCCATTCCTGCCTCTGCAGATACCCACGCGCAGCTACGCTGAGTAGGCCGTGTTCGGGCTGAAACACAGCAGCCTGGAGAGACTGAGCAGAACCCAAGACCCCACCAAGGGGCAATTTCAATTTGTTTGAGACTCCCTTCGCCCTAAGACAGGTCACAGGTCGCCAGCAGGTTTACGAGAACCCATGCGAGTGTGTATATTGTGTCTTGCGTTGGGTTTGTGTCGCGCTGCGTCTTGGAGGGAGGGATGCACATGCACATGTTTTGGCATGCTCCCAAACTAACCCAACCAAGCCACAGGAGCCCCAGCAGCGCCATGAGCGCTGAGTCTTCTGTAGGAAATGTTACAAACAGAGCAGCAAAAGAGCGCCAGCCATGGTGAGCGCCCATTTTTCTGTGTGAGGGAAACTATAGGTATTTTCAAGTAGATGTGGAAACCAAGGGAAGGCCAAGAAAAAATCCCTTTTTCCTAAAATGCGACAGTGGTGGCCACCACAGCACAAGGGGGGAGTAAGAAAAAGTGCTTTTTCAATGCTTTGAGTCATACTCTAGTTGTATTAGAGATGCACTGAGCATCCATGCATTTTTATCTTAGTATTGGTCCCACCAAAAGTGGTGATAACACATTTCGACCTATGGAACCAAACACCCAATCAGGATATGGGGTGGACCCCTTAATCCCCTTTCAATGTGGAGCAAATCATCTTTTCCTGAGTGACTGAGAACTGACATATCCAAGGCAGAGCCTATGAATTTATGTATGTTTTTCCATGAATTCTTAGCTATCCTAGTGGTATGCACCCTAGGGGGCTGGGCACCTCTTTTTGAGAGGTCCTGGGTTCAATTCCTGGTCAGCCTAGCTAAGTAGGAAGATCCCATGTGACATGGCAGTGACCTCATTGCCACATGCCCTGCCACCTCAGCACATATGGGACCCAAAACAAAGAGTGCACATCTCCTGAGATGGCACTATGGAGAGAGAGTGACCCTGGGGCAGTTTTCCAACTCTTTTCCGAAACATTTCAGCTATTCTTGTGAATATGCATTCCGATTTGACCTGAGTTGCAGTTTCTGTGAATATCCAATCATCTTTCACTGTTTACACTGCAGCCCTTCATGCTTTGATCCTGATTCTCTTCTCCTTGCACACTTCTGGCTTGGGTTATCCTGGATTCACTCTATTTCTGCAAACAAAAGGTTTTCATCCTCCAAAACAAGCAGCAGGAAACCCTAGAGCAACAGCAAGCAGCAGGAGAAGCAAAAACACAGTGCTGAAACCACTATAAACTTTTCTGTGGATGTCCCTGACCACCAGATCCAGTACGGCTCGACGTCCGACTCCCGGCCCCTACCGTGGCCTACGCCAGCAGCCGTGGCCCGCCACCTAGGCCAAACGTGGGTGACGAGTACCCCAGACCAGCGACGGGAGGCGTTGGCCGAGGCCCCAGAAATACAGCCCTCCGGGCTCCTGCGGTACATGGGGACGGACATTTACCTTCAGGAAGCGCCAACGGCCCCCCGGAACCTGCCGGAGGTCCAGGCAGCGCTCTGGAAACAGCTTCGCCTCCAGCGGCTCTCCCCGGACGCCGCCATAATGGTACTCATGGCCAAGCTCTTGAGCAAGCTGTTCCCCCTGGCCAGCGTGTACCGCCCCACGGCCAAAGTACACGCGGCCGTAGACGCTCTCATGATTAGAGCATATAAGCACGTGACGGCAATCTTCCGCCACGCCCACACCGACGCGCTCTGGGGGCCATGGGGGCATGGATGCCAGGGTGTCGCTCGGTTGGAGCACTCGTGGCAGACCGCGGTGGTCCATGAGTGGGTTTGGCAGGGGGTTTGGGCCAAGCAGGAGCGCCAGGACTAACACCCCTACTCCCTGCGGACGCACCAGGCGGTCAGAGGGGGGTGCTCGGCGGTGCTTACTCCGGGGCAGTACACGCATCACCCCAAATGCCCCCACCTCATAGCCACACTGCAGCGAGTCTTGGAAGAGGTGGCCCTACCCATGTGGAAGCCGGGTCATTGCTCAGAGACCACCCTCATCCTGGTACGGGGCCCTGGTGGGTCACCAGGGGCGCAGCAGCGGCCCCCACCCCCAGGTGGAGGTATACCCAACCCCGTATGGCGCCGTCGTACAGGTTGTCGCCCCCCCAACAGTGTACGAAACGGTACAGGCCCTGGGCTACCATCACCTCGGACACCTCTACACCAGGGATCACCAGGTGCTGCTGGAGTGTACCCTCAAAGGGCAAGCGCCAGCCCGCAAGGGTATCCCAGGGCTGCGTGCGTGGCTGGCCCGCCACGCTGCCGTGCCAGTCCCCCTCCAGAGGGAGCCGACACCGCGGTGACAAGGGGCACCCAAGGACTGGATCCCGAACGCCGTGCCCACCTACCAGGAAGATGTTATCATCGGGGTCCCGGCGGCCAAAACCACTCGGTTGATGACCATATACCATAGGGGGCAACCCTCCGGGAGAACGCGGCCATGCAGGACACCATGAAGTCCGCCAGCTGGGTACCCGAGCTCAGGGTTGGCCAGCAGCCCTTGGGCAAACTGCCCAGCGACACGAGGCTCCACTGCCTCCCGGTGGCCCTCCTGGGTATCCAGGTGCAGGTGGGTGCGCCACTGCACGCCCAGCTGTGGGGCGATCACCGACAGGAGTCTCTGGCCCAGCTCCAGCGCACTGGGGTCTGGGCGCCCGACATCGTGTGGATGGCTGCCCCCCCGAGGGCTGCCTACTGGCGCTGGGCCAAGACGTCGCAGGCCCCTCTCGTGACGGTCACCGCGGCAATGCCGCCGTTTCTGTGGATAGCCATTGCCCCTGGCGGCGGTGGCAAATTTCCAGTACCCGGCAGAGTATGTGGCGCACAGATGCCCGGGGCACCCACACAAGGGGGCCCTCCATTACTCCCTCGATACCTTGGGGGCAGTACCAGCAGAGCTTCACCAGGCCCTGCGCACCAACCTCAGGTGACATCATGGGGACGTGGTCCTTCTGGCGCCACACAGCCGGGCTACCTACCCCCCACAAAAACTGACCCCTGAGGCTCGCCCAGGCGTCCGGTTCCATGACCTGCCTGCGCTGGCGACCCTCCGCGGCAATGTCGTGGCAGTGGATGCGGGGACCACGCAGGCGGGCATGGCCATGGCCGGGGTCGTCCGGAGCAGGCCCGAGGGATACCAGGCCCAGGTAGCCTCGGGAGTGGGCACCTCCCAGGAAGGGGAGGCGATGAACCCCCTCTTGTATGCCCGCCCGCTGGCGACACAGCCAGGAGTGTACTGGCTGGTGCCGGACTCTGAAGTGGCAGTGGGAGCCCTCCGCACATACAAGGAGGGGGGACACTGCGGGGACGGCATTCACCATCTCTACGCCACCGTCCTGGGGGGTCAGCGCCTCCCCCCGAAGTCCGCCATCAATGTGGTGACGACGCCGTCGCACTGGATCACGGACCTCAACGTCCGTGTGAACGCGGCGACGCAGGAGCCGCCGGAGGTGGACCTCACGTGGCTCGTCAGGCGCCCCTGCTCGTTTATCCCCCCTGTACCCTACCGCAACCAATGTCAGCTCTCCCCGACGGCACTGAGTGACTGGTTGCAGGATCGGGCCTCCATACCGGCGCGGGCCGCCTACGAGGCCCGCTGGGGGGTTAACTGCATGCCGCGAGGGGGCCTCTACCTTGACTGGTTGGACCACGACCAGCAGCCCCATATTACAGCGCACTGAATGGACAATGTCCCGACGATGACAGTCCTAGCCCACCGTTCCTCCCACCGGGACCCGGTGCTGGATACCACCTGCCTCCTGTGCGGAGCGCAGCCCGAGACAGCGCCCCACCCGTGGGCCTGCTCGGCTCAATCGCATGAATGGGGGCCAGCCCGCCGGCGGCTCGCAGCGTGGCTGGACCAGAAGGTGGGACCACGGGCGGCCCCGGTGCGCCACCAGCTATGGGAGCCGGCTGTACTGCAGCAATGGGCAGCGGCGCTGCGGACCCACTCCATGCAGCTAGCCCACCTGGAGTGCACAGGGCCCCACGCGCTGGGCACGGAGTTCCTCCGCCACGTCATAGAGGAGTCCATATGGGTCTGGTACGCCCACGCCAAGGCGCGTGCTGCGCTGCTGAAGGCCCGTCTGGGCCGGGCAGTACAATGGTGTGGGCATTGCAGGAGCTGCGCCTGCACCAGCAAGCGGAGCGGCGGGGATTGCAGCGGGAGCTCCTGGAGTGAGGACAATCGGCAGGAGCGAGCCAACCAGGTCTTCCCGGCTCCCCCTGTCTCCAACGAGGGCTACACACATACACACGGCGCGCACACAACACACACAGCTCCGCCCGTTTACCTGTACCCATCGGTAGACATCCCGGCCATTGCCTTCTGGTAACAGTGCCTTCGGCACAAAACACCAAGAGCGACAGCCAGAGGGGAGGGGGTCACACCACAGGGCGCGCCACGCCAGGGACACACAACACCACGGCACAGGGCCAGCAGGCGCAACACAACAGGGACGCGAAACAGCACAGAGCAGAGCCAAGCAGGAAGAAGGCGACAAGGCGCACCCACAAGGCACAACAACAGGAGAAGACAAAGGCGACCACACAACAACAGGAACAACGGCCGGGGCGAGGGAGGGGGGTGGGGGCACAAGCGAAGAGCACAACAAGGCAGGCAGTGACGCACGGCCAGAAGACGAGGAAAGCGACGGGGACCGCACAGCAGCAGGGCGGGACATAGGCGACACACCCCAACACACCAACAAAAGCAGGCGCACGGCACAACAGCAACACAGGAGGACACACAGCGGTGGGGGGGGAAAGAAGCAAGGAAGCCCCAACAAAAAAAATCACGAAAGGAGGGGGCAAGGGGAGAGGCACAAAAGGTGGGGAAGCGGGGGGGCAAAGAAAAAAGGGAGGGGGGGAACGCAAAGCAGGAAAACAAAAACCAAAAAAAGGCCATATGGGGGAGGGGGGGTGGGCAGAGGAAAACGCAGAGCGCCAAGGCCAAAGGCACCCGGAGCCAGAAAGCACAAAAAGCCGGAGACAACGGGGGCGCGAGCAACGAAAGGAAGAAAGAAAACCAAAAACAACAAAACAAAAAGGAAATAAAAAACACGACAAGGGCAACCCCAGCCGGGAGGGGGGCAGGCAAAGCAGAAGGACAAAACGGCTAGGGGAACGGTGAGGTGCCCAAAAACACGCACGGGAGGCCGGCCCGCCCGACCCGGCCAAGAAGAGCGGGCACACGCACACACGCACGGAATCCGGGCGTGGCGTCCTCCGACCGGAGAGGGGAGGTGTAGGCGTCCACATAAAACAGCACCGGTGCACTGGCCGAGTCCCCATCAAACGACGAAGGGTACGGGAAAACCGGACGCGTCAGTGACCAGGTCCGCACACGCCGAACCACCGCAGCGCAAGCAGCCCAAGAGGCACGCCGGAGGGACCCGCCAGGGACAACCCCATTGTGGGGCCCCGAGCGGGTACGACGCGGAGCAAGCCCAGCGCCCCTGCCCCGGCAGGGGCCAGCTGCAGGCACCATGAGGCCCGTTCTCGGCCGGCATCCACGTGCCCCGCGCAGCCGCCAAGTAAATCCGGGGGCCAGAGCCCACGGGTTGGGGGAAGGCACCACGGCGACGGGAAAGCCGACCAGAGCACCGAGAGCGACCGGACCTGACGAGGCGCGGCGCACCAACGCGGGGCCAAGAGGCACGCCAGAGAGGTACGCCGCCGGCCACAACCATGGCACAGGACCAGGTGCCAAGCAACAACGGTCCCCCGGTGCCGCAAACCCGGACAGCGCGCACCACACCCACACAACCACGGCACGGGAGGTACTGCCAAGCAACACCCAACCAGGAGAGGAGCGCCCATCAAAACGCACCCCTGCTGCCCCAGGAGCCCCAGGAGCCAGCGGAGAAGCACCGAGGCAGTGACCCGGAAGAGGCCGCCGAGCAACAGCGAAGAGGAGACGAGGCCAAGGAGCGCCCAGGAGACCAGATGCCTCGGACTGCATCATCCGGGGCGGAACACGCAGCAGGAGCCGCCGTCTCCCGGACTGGATCGTCCCAGGGCTGGCGCCCCAGACTGGAACGTCAGGAGCGGATCAAGCAGGAGGAGCCACCGCCCCCCAGATTGGATCATCTAGGGACCAGTGGCGGCGGACACCCTGGACTGGAACATCCGGGGCGGATCACGCAGCAGGTGCTGCCGCCCCCCGGACAGGAGCATCCTGGGACAAAAGGCAGAAGACGCCCCTGACTGGATCGTCCGGGGTAGAATGAGAAGCAGCGGCGACAACCCCCAGGACAGGAACACCGGGGACAAGTGGCCAGACGCCCTGGGCAGGATCGTATGGGGCGGATCAAGCAGCAGGAGCCCCCACCCCCCGGACAGGTCCGGAAGCAGCACAGAGGACAACCAAGGAGGAGCAGTGACACATGGCAGAGGACGAGGCCGAGGGGATGCAGTGCAGCATAGAAGTGGCGGGGCCAAGGGGAAGCAGAGAAGCAGTCCAGAGAATGAGGCCGCGGTGATGCAGAGAAGCGGCCAAGAGGGCAAGTCGGTGGTGATGCAGTGAAGCAGAGATGAGAACGAGGCCGGGGAGAGGCAGAGAAACCTTGATGAGAACAAGGCCCAGGTGAGACAGCGGTGCACTGAAGTGGACGAGGCGGTGGGGATGCGCTGGAGCAGCCAAGAGGAAGAGGCCAAGAAGAGAAACTGAAGCAGCGAAGAGGAAGAGCCTGAGGAGATGCAGTGGTGATGTGGCCAGGACGAGGCCGTGAAGATGCAGCGATGTGGTAACAAGGCGATGGAGGGCCGGGGACCGGATCATCCGGGGCAAAACAAGAAGGAGCGGCCGAAAAAAAACGACAATAAAATGCGGAGGAAAGAGTCCGGACGCCCCGGACTGGAACATCCGAGGCGGAACAAGCAGCAGGGGCCGCCGCCCCCCGGACTGGAACATCCGGGAACAAGTGGCGGCCAGACTCCCGGACTGAGACATCCGGGACGGAACAAGCTGGGGGCCGCTGCCCCCCGGACTGGATCATCCGGGGAGAACCGGCGGCCAGACACCCCGGACTGGATCATCCGGGGCGGATCAAGCAGCAGGAGCCGCCGCGCCCCGGAATGGATCATCCGGGGACAAGTGGCAGCCAGACGCCCCGGACTGGATCATCCGGGGTGGAACCAGCAGCAGGAGCCGCTGCCCACCAGATTGGAGCGTCTGGGGACAAGCAGCGGCCTGATGCCCCGAGCTGGAGCATCCAGGGTGCATCAAGCAGCAGGAGCCACCGCAGATACCCGGACACGGTTATCCAGGGACAAGTGGCGGGTAGACGCCCCAGACTGGATCATCCGGGGCAGAACAAGAAGGAGCGGCCACAACCAGCAGGGCTGCATCAACCGGATAAATGTGGCCTGCCGCCCGGGCTGGAGTGTCCAGGGGAAAGTGGTGTCCAGAAGCGAAGGAAACAAGAGGCGAGACCAAGCTGGTGCAGCGAAGGAGTCATGTGCGGAAGCACCGCAAAGGACAATGCCATGGAGATACAGTGATACAAAGATGAGGACAAGGCCGAGGAGACGCAGCGCAGCAATGATGAGGTTAGGGCCATCGTGAAGCAGAGAAACTGATTACCTGATGAGACCGCAGTCATGCAGAGAAGCAGCTGTGACGACAAGGCCGTGGTACTATAGAGAAGGGGAGATGAGGACGAGGCCGAGGAGAGGCAGGGCAACCATGGGAAGGACAAGGCCGTGGTGATGCCGTGAGGTAAATAAGTGGACAAGGCCGTGGTGATGCGGAGCAGCAGCCAAGAGAACAAGGCCATGGAGAAGCAGTGAGGCAGCGAAGAGGAGGAACCCGTGGTGATGCAGCGAAGCAGAAACGAGGCCATGAAGTGCCCTGAACTGGATCATCCGGGGCAAAAAAAGAAGTAACGGCCAAAGCACGACGGGAGCATTATACGGTGAAACAAGACCTGACGCCCCGGACTGGATCATCCGGGGCCGAATAAGCAGCAGGAGCCGCCGCCTCCCCGTAGTGGATCATCCAGGGACAAGTGGCGGCCAGAAGTCCCGGACTGGTTCATCTGGGGCTAACCGCCAGTCCGCGCAAACGCCAGGCCCGACAGACCGCGCAGAGGCGGGCCCGGTAATCGGGGTATAGCAGGCCAGACCTGAGTGCTGGTAGCTACGCCTTTCCGCACCCACACCATGCATCAGTCACTCCTAGCGCTGGTCGGACACATAGGGTGAAGTGGTGCACCCAGAGCCGCCCACCCAGCTAAACCAGGAGCGCAGTCACACGCACATCAAGGTGCCCAAGCCAGGAATGGCGTGGGAACAACAACCGAAATGCCTTCCCCCTGGAATCGGAGGGGTTGGACTGCATCAACATGGTCACCACGTACGCAAGCGGGGCAGGTCAACAGAGCACTCCATCCATCCAAGCCCTAGCAGGAGTACATGTAGTGGTGTCCCTGCTAGTCCACAGCCAAAAAAAAAAAACAAAAAAACGCTGTCTTCTCGTGCTAAAACACAGATGGATCACATGGGCTGCCCACCCTGCATAACCAAGGGCACAGATCACACACGCAGCAAGCCGCCCAAGCAAGGTACGGGGGGAACAGAAGATTGATGGACGCTCGGCCATGAATGGCGAGGGACGAACATCGCAAGGGCTATCTGCCAGTCGGGGTCTGAAAGACGACGTCAACGACGGCAAGACCACATGCGGTGCAAGCGTTCAGAACACACCACCCGTCCAAGCACTAGTGGGGCTACGTGTAGTGGTGTCCCTGCTGGGCCACAGCCGCAAAGAGGCGGTGTGTTCTCGGGCCAATACACAGGTAGGCCAATGGGGCCTTGACAACGGAAAAGTGGCCAGACGCCCCGGACAGGAACATCCGGAGGAGAACGCACCAAGTGCGCAAGAAAAGGGGATTGGATAGGAGCGACCTGTGCAAGCAGCACGAAACGGTTCCCGGATGGATGAGGATCCAGTGGGACCGCGCCACTGGGTTGCTGGCGGCCCGGTGCGGTATAAGCACGAGATGAGGGATGGGATGAGGGCACGGGGCCAGGACAGGGGTGCGGCAAGGGCCGCACAACAGCCCTCTGGGATCGGGAAACCACAGGACGCGGGGATCGGGCCGGTGGCGGGATGTCGCAAAGGGGAACGGGACAACTCGGGGGCGTGAATAAAACAGAGCAGGGAAAGATGGGAGCTAGAAGGAGCCAAGCAACAGCCCCGTGGGATTGAGAAACCAGCCGCCATGGAGTAGTGAACCATGGGCCAACCATGGGCAGCCTGGCCACGGGAAGTCGGAAAAATGCCCTAAAATCCTAAACGGCTGTGAGGTGTCTGCAGGGCTGAAGGTTGACCCTGAGGCCCCCGTGTCAATGGCCTGAGTACACGTATGTTCAAGCGTGAGCGGAACCCGGGGGAACGTGGAGTTCACCGCCCCAAAACCTCCAGTCGCTGATCGACGAAAACCAAGTGCATGCGGGAGCCAAGTGGGTACTCCAGCCCCTGAGGGATGGGGAGTTGTGGAATGTGGTTGACAGCAATGCTGCGCTGTTGGCGACGGCTATCCACAGAAAATTCGCCTGCAGGCACCCTAAAGGCTGTGCTAGGGGTGGAAGGCCGGGGGAACTTTCAACAGCTGACCGGATGCAGCTGAGACCGTGAGGGTAGCGAATGAAGGAAACCTACCAGCGGTCATGTCCCAAGGGAGCGTAATTGAAGTTCTCGGCCGTGAGGTGAGACAGGGGTCGCCGGGGGAACTGATGGTGGAGAGCTGTCCTTCCCGCCAGAGGCAGCCACCATGTAAGACAAACATAGGGGAGGACAGATGAGGCTGCAGACGCGGCGACCCTTACTTACTGACTTACTTACTCCGCTGCTCTCTCCCCGTCCGTAGTTGTGCTCGGCAGAGGTATCAAATCATGTTCCAGTAATGCATCTCGTGGTGGCAAGGGTTGCGCTTGCAGCTGCAGTGTGGCCACGCTAGCTGCCATGCCCCGCAGTGCGTCCTTCGTTTCCTCGATTTTGCGTCTGCGCTGCCTCACCATCCTCTTGATCTCCCGTTGCCTCGTCTTCCCCTCGTTTTTAGTGTGGACCTCATCGTCATCCCCATCCCCATCTCCGTCGCTGCCACAGTCCGTGCTCTCGCGCGATGAGCGAGACCCTCCCACCTGCGGATCATCACCGACAGGGTCCCCCTCGGGCGCTGACATGTCGGACGGAGTGAGGTAGACATCCTCAGGGGCATCGTCACCAAGTGCAGCGTCGGCAGCAGTGTTCGATGCAGTGGCAGCAGTCTCGTCTGCAGCGGGTATGCCGACCCCAGGCATTTCGGGGGCATCCTCGGTGGGGGGTTGCTCCAGTGACTCAGATACCAGCAGCGTGTTCCCCAAGGCCTGATTGGTGTCATTCATGAGTGGTGAAGACGGTTACACTAAGAATGCCGCGGAGTTCAGGTACCAATGAGGTGCACGGCAGTTTGGAGCCAAAATAGGGGTAGAAAGCGACGAAAAACAGCCCAAACTGCAGCCACGGACAGGCAATACCACGGGGTATTCGGCAGATGTGAGACTTTCTTTCTACACACGTGCGCAAGCTGAGACCCTGGACAGGGCCTCTGCAGTGTCAGCCTCTGCAACAATTCACTAAAAGCTATTGGCATGCTCCTGAAATCAGAGCATTCCTGAATGCATGTGCTGGCAAAACTGCATTTGGTTTGTAGTATCATCGATGGCTAAGTATTTCAGTCATGGGGACAATGAAAAAGTAAGAAACTTGCAATTTGGTTGTCGTCTTTGGAACAACCGGTAACGGTATACATATAAACGTAATGTTCCGATCTCTGGGAGGGTAACCTGAAAACTATGGTTCCCGGGATTCGAACCGTGATGCAGAAAAAGGGGTAAAATAAGGCCCCTGTGCGCTCCCGGCGGACCAAGTAATTCCACATGCTTGTACAGGTACAGGGAGGAGGACACGACGGCCCCCGTGTCGCAGAAATCGATGAAACCGTTTCAGGCGAAATCGTTCAGCGAAGTCCGAGAAGAAATTCCGTTATGCTCATCCCTCATTGCCAGCATCGTCAACAAGTACGGCATCATTGCGGCGTACACGCTTCCTGCTCACGTTTGGTCTCTTCATGGTTCTTTTCAGAACCTGATAGCGGTTCCCAAAGCGCTTGAAAAAATCGTCACACCTGCCACGCGCCTCCTGTTGCACCCCTGCCTGTACAGCGAGTCCTTGAACTTCCCTTTGCAGTAGGTCTGAGACTGAGTTCTTGACTGGACGAAAGAATAATGTGTGCACGGCATTTAGCGCCGTCATCGGCAGGTGGGCGCTGTCGGAGCCATCAGCAAAGTCACCAGGGAACACAAAAGCGGGTGGCCACACATAGGTCCTTGTACCCGTCTGCTGCCCTTTTATCAGACGGAAGAACGGCACTTTGTCTTCTTGGATGAGTCAAAGGAGACGCTGCAGGCAGCTGGCAATCTCGAGTGAGGCGGGGGCTCAGAGATGCACAGGGGTTTGTCCCGGACGTGTCGATGTACACAGACTCTGCCATTGGGTTTCCCAGTCTTTGAAAGATCGCGCAGCCTTATCTTTTGTGGTGATACAAGAGAGACGGGACAGCAGACTTTCCCAGCGTTCCTCCACAAATACTGCTGCTGGCAGCGCATCGTGAAAGTCGTACCACATGGCCATACCAATAAAAATGGTGTTCACATACGGGTCGTGGGCGTCCCCCCTCAGCGACAGGATCAGCAGCAACGCATAGCGCATGACCTGAGGGGCGTACCATCCGGTCCTGAGGTTTCTATGCACCAAGGTACACTCTCCGACCAGAATGCCTAGCCTGATGATTGCAGGTGTGAAGCGGCCAATGAGGAACAAGAGACTCTGCAGGCGTTTTTTGATTCCTTGCACCTTCTGAGGGGCTCCTGCGGGCCGAGCCTTGTCCGCGCGTGCAAGTGCAAGTCGTGCTTGCCCTGCAGCATGGAAAACTGCCAGCATGATCCGCTCCAGCTCTCAGAGCTTAGGTAGGTAGGTAGGTGCACTCCGTCGTGGAGAGGCGCCCCATGGTTCCCCCTGGCGTCGCCCCTGTGATGAACAGGAAGAGGCTCCGCGCGTGAAGAGGGGAGGCGGCTTACATCCCGCTAGACCTGACTGTTGGTCCCCAACAAAGCGGCCCCGGGCAACACCGGGAGGGCTGATCGCCGCCGGGGTGACGTGCTTGTCTCGCCGGGAGGGTGTGCCCCCGTGCTTGCGCACGTCCCCTCCTTTGGGCGGAACCCCAGAGGTTCACCGGACTTCCCCGCGTATCCCGTTCCCAAGACATGCTTGGTACTAGGGTTCCGAGGCGCTTGGGTGTCGCACGCTCCGCCTCGAGTCCCAAAGCAGCGCAGGCCTTAGGATGCAGCCTTACCCCCGGTCTTCAGATCTCGTTTGGCCGGGTCACCTGCATGGCACGGGCTGTCTCAGTGCCCGGGCTGTGAGCACTGGGTTTCCTACTGTTGTGCGACGTTTGTGTTTGGGTCCCATTGGCGGTTGGGTGTGGGTTTTGTTAACCCCGCCAGTCCTGGCTGGGGTCTTGGGTGGGTGCGTTTGGGCACGGTTTGTGGTGTTGTCCCTCTAGTGTCGGCTCTTTGTGGTGTTCGTGTTTGGGGTTCGGTTTCGGCCTGCTTATGGGACGTGTGTGGTTGCGTGGGCGCCCCGCTTGCCCCCCGCCGTTTCCGGTTCCGACGTGCGGTGTGGGCGTGTGTGCCTGGTCCGCGTCTGGGCTGTGCCCAGCCCTTCTTGGCTGGGTTGTCGGGGTGTGTTTTTTGAGCTTGTTTTTTTTTTTTGTGGGTGTTCCCGTCCCGGGCCTTGTGGTCCCTGTCCCCCCATCCTCTCTCTCTCGGGCTGGGCTGCTGGCTCTCTTTTTTTTTTTTTTTTTCTGCTTGTTTCGGTGTCCCTTTTCCCGCTGGGCCGCTGTTCCTGGCTTGGTGTTGCCGGTTTTGGCTGGCTGGTCCCCCTGTGCCTCTTTGGGGGTCCTGTCTTCGGTGCCTTCTGGGGGGGGGGGGGGTTGGCCGCCTCTGGTGGTGTTGGCGGGCGGTTTGGCGGCTGTGGGCTGTTTTCGCGCCTTTTCCCCCTCCCCCCTCCTTTTTTTTTGGGGGGGGGGGGGCTTGCCTGTTCCTCCCTCTGCCTTCCCTTGGCTGGTGCACGCACTGGCCTGCATTCAGTGTTGTCTTCCGGGCTGCTGTTTTCAGTTGCGTTCTGTTTGGCCGCGTTCCGGCCCCATGGGTCGGGTGGGCTCTGTACACGGTGGGCTCGGCGCCCCTTCTTGCCGGGTTAGGTCCTGGCTCTGCCGGCTGGGCGGCTGCGCTAGGCGGCTGCTTGTGGTTCTGGGCTAGGGGGCCCGGGTTGTTCGTGTCCTTTCCCCTCTGCGGTGCCGGTTTTAACCTTCCGGGTGGTCCGCCACCGTCGTTGCCAGGCGCGCTGTGGCCCCGTGTGTGGCGTGCTGGTGCGGCGCCTTCCAGGGTGTGCGGTGGCTGGCTTCGGTTAGTCCTTCAGGTTAGGGTCAGTGATGTTGTGTTGTGCCGCTCTGTGCCACGTCGCGTCGCGTCGCGTCGTGCTGTGGCGCGTTGCACTGTGGCGCGCTGTGGTGCGGTGTGCCGTGGCCTCGCGTGGTGCTACGGTGGGTCAGTGGAGGTCAGCCTGGCCTGTGTCGTGGTGCGGAGTGCGGGCCGGAGTGTGGCTGGCTGGTGGCTGGGGGGTGCGGTTAGGTGTGGGTGTCTCGCTGGGTCCGTGCTGTGGGGGCTTGGGCGTGCTGCTCGGGCTGGTGGGTCGGGTAGGTCGATCGCGTGACGGTCCGTGGAATTGCCCTCCCTGGGGGCCTGTGCCTTGGTCCCGTGTCCTCTGGGGGTTTCGGTCCCTATTCCTGGTCGCTGTGGCCGTGCCTTCGTTCTCTTCCGGTGCCTGTGAGGTGGCCCTTGTGGCGGCCGGGGTCGTCGCCTGGCGGTGAGGGCGTGGTGGTGCGCCGTGCGGCGGCGTTCCCTGCGGCTTCCTCTGTTGGTGTGGCCCGTTCTCCCCGTGTAGGTGTGCCCTCCATGTCGTCCCCGTTGGCTTGTGGTTGTGCGCTGGTGTGATCTGCACGGCGTCCGATGCTTGCTTCGGTGGTGTGTGTTGGGGGGTGCGCCCCCGGGTGTCGTGGGGTGTTTGGTGGGGGTGGGGCGGCGCTGGTCCCCCCTGTCATGGTATGCCCCTCCTGGGTGTGGGTCGTGGCGCCTGCCGTGGTGCCCTTTCCCTCCGTGCCTTGGTCCCCGCTCCCACCCCTTCCTGGTTCTTGGGTGGTTTCCTGCCCCCATGTGGTGTCTCTTCCGGCGTCCTGCCCCTGTGAGTGCCTGCCCTCACTTGGGGCCCCTCCGTGCCCTCTTGTCTGAGTGCCCCTTGGTGTCCCTTGCCCTTCCCTTGCCCTTGTCCTCCCCCTTCCTGGTGTGGTGGTGGCGGGTGGGGCGGGTTGGGGGGGGGTGCCGGCGGCCCAGGCCTGGGGTCGGGTGGCCTGGAGCCACTGGTGGAGGGCCTGGGGGGTGTAGGGAGCGCGGAGGCCCTGGACTGCATCGCGGAGGAGGGCCTCCCATGCCGCTTGCGGCATGATGGCCTCCGGGGCGGCCTTGTTGGGGTTGGCGGGAGTGCGGATGCGCACCTCTTCGAAGGTATGCACCATGTGCACCCCTTCGTGCCTTCCCGCTCCCCTGGCCCACTTCACCCAGCGGCGGAGCTCCTGCAAAGCGATGGCAGACCACCAGGCGAGGTGGGCGGGGGCCCGGGGGGGGGAGGGGTCCGTGCCCGGGGTCCTGGAGCGGCGGGGGGAGGACGTGGACCTGCGGTGGTGGCGGGGGTGGCGGTGCCTGGGGGAGCGGGAGCGGCCGTGGCGGGGGCTGGGGATGGAGGACGGGTACGGGCGGAGGGGGGAACGGGAGAGGGAGGTGGACATGGGATGGCGGTGGCGCGCTTGGTGGCGTCCGGGGGAGCGGGGGTGGTGGTCGCGGGGGCTGGGGGTGGTGGATGGGTATGGCCGGCGGGGGGAACGGGGAGCCCGGCGGGGCGTGTTGGGGGAGGGGGAGGTGGACGTGGGGCGGCGGTGGCGTGCCTGGCGGCGTCGGGGGGAGCGGGAGCTGTGGTGGCGGGGGCTGGGGGTGGGGGTCTTATATGGCCGGTGGGGGGAGGGGGGGGCCGACATGGGGCGGCGGTGGCGCTCGTGGTGGTGCCCGGGGGAGCGGGAGCGACAGGAGCGGGGTCTCGGGGGGTCGTGGTGGCACCTGGGGGAGCAGGAGCGGCGCAAGTGGGTGGCGCGGTGGCGGTGTGGGGAGGGTGGGCGCCGTGGGCGAGTGTGCCGTGCGGGGGGGGAGCAGGAGCTCCGCCGTTTGCGGGACCGGGCCTCATCGCTCGAGTCGGGCCAGTCAGGAGGCGTGGGCGGTTCCTGGGGGGCTTCGCGTGGTGCCGCCTGGTACTGGGGGGGGGGGGGGGGGGGGCAGGTTGTCGATGGATCCGCCACGTAGGGGTGTGGTGGCAGCAGCGGCTGGTGGTATGGGTCGAGTGACTGTCCTTTGCGGGGTTGGGCCCGGGGGGCCCCTTCGGCGTGGACGTGGTGGCCGGGGGGATACAGATACGGTTCCTGGTACGGGGGGGGTGGCTGGTGGGGGGGGGGTGGCCCCTGCCGGTAGGTGGGGTATGCGAGTGGAGCGCTCGGTGGCTGCCATCCCATTCGCTGGTGCTGTTCGTGCACGGGGGGTTGTGGCCCGGTGGGGTAGGGCGTTGGGCAGTGGTAGTGGTGGGGGTGGTGTTGGTAGTGGTGGTGGTGGGGCCGCTGGTGGTGGTGGTGTGGGTAGTGGTGGGGTTGGTGTTGCGGGTATGGCCCATGCACCCCTTGTGGGTTTTCCAGTCCCCCTTTCGGGGGTGAGGGGTTGGGCATCGTGGGCAGTCCCCGGGGCTGCACTATGTGGAGGGCAGGGGGGGCGGGTTGGGGGCCGGGCTTGACGGTGACGGTGGTCGAGGGATCCCACGTCCCTGTGTTGGTTTGGCCGGCGAGGGTGGTGGTTTGTGGGGGATGGATGACGGGGCGCTTGGTGACGGGGATGCGGACGAGGGCTTGGACGGGGTCGTGCTGGGTGGCCGCCTTTGCGGTGGTGGTGAATGCCGATGGGAGGGGGGCTTGCGTTGCGGTGGGTGGGGGGTCCTGGCTTGGGTGAGGGTCCGGGTGGGGGTAGTGTCGGTTGGGTTTGTGTCGTTGCGTTTGTGGTGTTGTGTGTGCTCCCGTGGGCGCCGGCTTGGCTTTGGGGTCGGGTTTGGGGTTGGGGTCCGGTTCCAGGTTGAAGAGTACCTCTGTCCGGAGCTGTGAGGGCGCCGATGTCGCGTCGGGGGTCTTTCCGGTGCGTTGCGGGGGTGCCCGAGTCGCCTGTGTGGGGGTTGGGGGGTCGGTGGGTGCGGCCGCGGCTTTGGCTTTTGCCGTGGCCTTGAGGATGAGGGCAGCGGGGAGGGGGGGGTGGGAGGATGAGGTGGAGGAGGTGGACGAGGCTGAGGATGAGGAGGAGGTGGTGGACGCGGGTTGGGCTGTGATGCAGGCGGGCTTGCGGGCGGCGGCTTCTGCTGCGGCCACGGCGGGGAGGATGGAGGGCATGTCCTCGGGCTGTAGGTTTGGGGCGGGCGGCTGGGGGGGCCTGGTCGTGACCTGGCAGCCTGGCGGGCCGATCTGGTCGGCAGCGGCGGGGGAGGGAGGCGCGGGGCTGCGGCCTTCTCCTTCTGGGGTTGGCTGGGCCCGGGTCCTGCAATGTGCGAGGTTGTGTGGGTTGGCGTACGCGGGGGGGAACAGTTCGCGTTGGCTGCATTCAGGGGCCAGGGGGGGTGGGCCTGGGTCTTCTGGGGTGTGTGCGGGGGGCGTGGGCGGGCCACTGGGTGGGGTGGGCGTGCCGCGGGGCGCGGGGCTACTCTCGGCGAGTGTGTGTGGGTTGTCGAGTGTGGGGGGTGGTGAGAGGTGTCCGGCGGGTCGGTGTGTGGAGGGCGTGTGCTGGTGTTCGGGCGGGTGGGGGAGGCCCGTGTTGCGGGGCCCGGGGGTGCGCGCGATGGTGGGCGTGTGGGGGTCTCCGGTTGAGCAGCGAGAGGGGAGGGGCATGGGCGGGGATTATGCGGTTGGGTGTGCTGTGTCCGTGTATGTGTCCGCTCTCCGCGGCGCGCTTGCGTGGCCAGTTGTAGGCCGGGCGGTTCGGAGGAGAAGCTTGCCGTCTTCTGCTGTCGCGGCAAGGATTTCGCAGACGAGCTTGCAGATCTGGTGGACCTCTTGGTCAGTGCTGGGAAGGGGGTATGCTAGCGTTTGGGCTAAGACCCGCGCGGTTGAGGACCCTGTGGATGGCGTGGTACCCGCAGGTGAGGGATTGCTGCGGTCTAGGGGGGGGTTTGGTGGTGCGTCCGGGCCCGCCTCGACTTGTGTGTGGGCGGTGGGGATGGCCCAAACACAGGGCACGGTCCCCGTGGGTGGCCAGCGGGTTAGGCAGAGCATGGCCAATCCCAGGTGGTAGCCCGCCTTCCCTGAGGTGATTTGGGCCAGGGCGCGGGCTGGGGGCTTGTCCCCTGGCTGCAGGACGCCCCTGAGGACCCTGTGCTGGGTAGTGGGGTCCCCTACTGCCCCCGTTGGGGCGGTCATTGGGGCGAACATGGTGTCTGTCCCTTGGATGAGCCATTGCGGGCCGGGGGACGTAGCCGTAGCGGCTATCACGTAGTAGTGGCCGCGCTCGAGGACTGTAACCCAGACCTCCGGCGGGGGGTGGTCACTGTCTGTAGGTGGGGGGGGGGGGTCGTCGTCTGGGGTGCGGAGGCCGGCGGCTCGGAGGGCGGTGTCGCGGGTTGGTGCGGTGGCCTATTCCCACTGCTCCGGGCGGTTCGGGTCCGCTGGGTGGTCCGTCTCCGCTGGGGCCCGTCTTAGGCGTACGGTCCCTTGACGCGTGACGTTGATGCCGGTGTCATGCGTCAGGGCCTGGCCCCACTTGATGGGGGGGATCCAGACGTGCTGCCCCTGGGTGTGTTTGCGGGCTCGCCAGAGTACGAGGTCTACGATGGCCTCGTGGAGGCCGCTGCCTGGGGTGGTCAGGTCCCGGAGGGCTTTGACGGTGAGCTTGGTCCAGTCGTCTTGTAGGCGGTACCAGCCCAGGGGGGTGGTCAGGGCCCTGTCTTGGAGGGTTGCTCGGAGGAGGTCGGGGTCGCGGATGGTGGCCGGTGTGAGGGGGGGGTGCCCCGGGTCCGGGGGGGGTGGGCTGGATGAGCTGCCGGGGTCTTGTGCGTCTACGTCAATGCATGGTTGGCCCTGGTTGGGCTCGGCCGGACTGGGCGGTGCCCGGTGGCCTCTTGGGTGAGAGGTGGGCCTCGGGGCGCTGTGGTGGTGTCTTGGAGGCCTGTGGATGGGAATGGGGGGCGCGTGCGGGGCGCGGAGTGGGTTAGTGGACATCTGGGTCATGCACGGCATGGTAATGGATGAGACACTGCATGTGTTCCCTGGCGGTGGGGTCGGTGAGTTGCTCCGCGTGTGTTAACAGGAGGTGTTTGCGGTGTACCATTTGGGCCGCTGCTCTGCGGACTGCCTCTAGCTGGAGGTGTGCTGCTGCCTCCATGGGGCTTTCTGTGTGTTTGGTGAGGTGTCGGTGCAGGGCCTGTGTCACCGCCCCTCTCATGGTGGCCTCTTTGACCAGAGGGATTCCGGAAGAGGTGTTCGGTGGCCTGGTGTGCGTGGCTGTGGGTTGGCCAGCCTTTGTGTTGTCGCAGGGTTTCCGCCGGGAACCAGCCCACTAGCGTGTCCCTGCCTGTATGGAGGGGGCATTTCTTGAAGTGTTCCCAGTCCTCCAGGGTGGTGCGGTCGCACGGGCAACGGGTGTGTTCTTCGGGGACGTGGATGTGTTTGCGGGCGAGCCATCTGGCGACCCTGGTGAGGAATGGTAGTTGCTCCCTGAGGAGCTGGATGCGTCGTCTTTGGAGGTGGGCTGGGACGTTTGCTGGGCGCAGCGCTGAGTGGTAGAGGGGGCTTTGCAGTCTGTCCTGGAGCTCCTGGATGTGCGCCCGGCTGTCTGCGTCGCCGAGCACGCGGGGGAGATGTTGGATGGGGTTGGGGTAGTGGTATGCTCTGTCGTGGGAGGAATAGGGGGCGTCCTCTGGTACCCAGTCCGGGGTCTGATGGGGCTCGGGTACAGGGGGCACGTGTTGGAGGGGTGTGTGGTTGCGGCCGAGGTCAGGGATCTGGAGGGCTGGTAGGTGTGTTGTGCGCTGGTGTACTGCCTGGTTGTCGACCTTACCATTTCCGTATTGGTGTCTGTGGGACTCTTGTTTCACGATGTAGATTTGGACGTAGGGGGGAAGGCTGCGAAGGGCTTTCCAGAGCAGCAGTGCCTGGGTGCCGAGGCTCGTCGCGGTTGCTTTGTGAAGTGGTTGCCCCGCTATGCGGAGGAGCAGGTGTGTGTCGACAGTGGCGTCTACCACGAACCAGACCCGGACGATGTGCGGGGAGTGGGCGGGTAGGTGGGCCGCGATCTCGGTGATGGCGTCGGCCATGGCCCCTAGCTCCCCGTGGGAGGAGGCCCCATAGGTGGTGTGGCCCGTGTGCTGGTCCATGTGGTAGTGTCCCCCGGTGTGGGTTAGCTGCAGGGTGGCCCCCCCGGTGATGGGCGTGAGGGCGGATTCGCCTGAGGCGTCCGTGAAGAAGAGCCGGTCCGCCGGTGATGGTTGTGGGAGGCGGCATGGGTTCATGGGCCGGTAGGCGTATATGGCAAGGCCCGTGGCGAGGTGGGCTACTGGGGTTGTGGGCTGCAGGATGGGGGTGGCGTACACCCCTATTCCCTTGGAGATGATGTGTTTCGCTTGGGGGGACAGGGCTATGAGTCCCTGCTCCGGCTGTCCTTGTGTGAGGTAGGAGTAGATGTAGTGGAGGATGTAGGCTGTGTCGGGGTTTAGGTCGTGGCATGTGAGGGTTTGTGTTCGGTGCTCTGGTGTGTGGCAGGAGTGGTGGAGCGGATAGTAGGGGTGCTCGTGCTTGCCCGTTCTGCCTGGCTCGTACATGCTGTAACGGATGGCGACTCCTGCCTGGTCGGGGCGGGGCCATGTGGGTGTAGTGGTGAAGAGCCATTTGGGCGCGTGGTCGGGGTTCCATGCTACCGTGGGGTTGGTGTCGGTGCGGTGGAACCATGGGGCTACCCATGCGTAGGCCTGTGGTGGTAGGTGGGTTGTGGGGTGGGTGTGGTGGCGTGCTATGAGGTGTAGTACGGGCCATGGTGTGGTTGGTGTCTCGGGGTCACAGGCCCAACATGTGCGTGGCATGCTCTGGGAATCATGGGGGACCCGTGGTAGGTCTCGGGCGGTCATGTGGTGTTTCGGTATGCGCCATTTTGCCCCGTGGTGGATGACAGTGGTCTGCGTGGGTTTGGCTTCATTCGGGGCCAGTAGTAGGGTTAGTGGTGGGACTGCGCCCGTCACCGGGGGGACTGGTTGGTTTTGCGATCCGGTGGGTGCGTAGGACGGTGTCGCTGGGATGGGTCGGGGGTGTTGCTTTGTGAATTCTCGATAGGCTGTGTGCATGTCTTTGCTTCCCGGTAGAGTGTGTCCCGCTGCCCGTGCCGTCTGCGTGAGGTACTGGTGGAAGACGCGGTATTGAGGCCATTCGGGAAGCTGTAGAAAGGGGGTGTGGTGTGCCCCGCTGCGTTGCAGGACCCGCATTTGGGGGAGGGTGACGTATACTACGGTGATGGAGGCCCCGACAAGGTCTATGGTGTGGATGGTGCCCTTGGGGTGATGGTGGAGGTCCCCGCAGAGGACCGCTAGAGGCCCTTCCTCTGGGCACGTGTGGTTGGTGAGTATGGCGTGGTGTAGGGATGGGAGGAGAAGCTGCAGGTGGTTCCACAGTCGCGTGTTCATGTTGGTGGGCATGCCCGTCTGCTGGAGTACCCAGCGCGGGCATGTGTTGCGGGCCCGTTGTGCGGCTTGGAGGCAGAATGCAGTGACCTCGCGGACCTCCGGTGAGTGGTTGTGGGTCATGCGGTGAAGGAAGATGGCGGTGTGTCTGGTGTAGGCCGCTTTCACCTCGTCCCCTATGGCGTCCCCATAGTGGGGCCATGCCGCTCGGATGGCGCGGGTGGGTATGGAAGTGGGCCAGCCCCCGTGTGCTGCCCATGCCTTGGTCACGGCGCGTGTGGCTGGCTGGAGGGCGGTGTTGGGGTGTGTCAGGTGGAGTGCTTGGAAGCCTATGGAGGCGTTCAAGACCCCGGTGAGGTAGTACGCCAGGCTCTGGTGGGACGGGGAGAGGGCCTTGGTGGTCGGGGACGCATATCTGGGGAGATGGGCGAGGCATGAATGCCACCTGGGAGGGAGGGTGGCGTCCTCAGGGTTGGCGGCCTGGATTACCGCCAGGTGGGTGGTGGTTGTCACGACTTGCATGGGGGGCCCTTGTGGCCCTAGGGTGGGAGGTGTGGCAGACCCCTTGATCATGGCCACTGACGTTGTGGGGTGGACGATGAGGTTGTTGTGGGAGAGGTAGGAGATGGTCACGTCCAGTAAGTCATTGGCCTGTTGGGTGACCGTTGGCCCGGTGTCCGGGGCATGGGGTTCGTGTGGGGTGTGCGCGACTGTGAGGTTGGTGGCGTCCGCGAAGCCCACCAGGGGGGAGAGGAGGGGGTAGGGTGCGTAGGCCGGGTAATCCTGCGCGATTGCGAGGGCCAGGGGTAGCGTCACTAGAAGGTACAGGAAGGGGCCCTCTGCTCCCCCTTGGGGGACCCCGCTGCCTGGCTCCAGGAAGGGGGTGAGGCCTGCTCCAGTGCGGACCGTGTATTTGCGGGTGAGGATTTAGCCGGAGGCGAAGTTGTAGAAGGCTCATCCCTCATTGCCAGCATCGTCAACAAGTACGGCATCATTGCGGCGTGCACGCTTTCTGCTCACGTTTGGTCTCTCCATGGTTCTTTTCAGAACCTGATAGCGGTTCCCAAAGCGCTTGAAAAAATCGTCCCACCTGCCACGCGCCTCCTGTTGCACCCCTGTCTGTACAGCGAGTCCTTGAACTTCCCTTTGCAGTAGGTCTGAGACTGAGTTCTTGACTGGACGAAAGAATAATGTGTGCACGGCATTTAGCGCCGTCATCGGCAGGTGGGCGCTGTCGGAGCCATCAGCAAAGTCACCAGGGAACACAAAAGCGGGTGGCCACACATAGGTTCTTGTACCCGTCCGCTGCCCTTTTATCAGACGGAAGAACGGCACTTTGTCTTCTTGGATGAGTCGAAGGAGACGCTGCAGGCGGCTGGCAATCTCGAGTGAGGCGCGGGCTCAGAGCTGCACAGGGGTTTGTCCCGGACATGTGGATCTACGCAGGCTCTGCCATTGGGTTTCCCAGTCTTTGACAGATGGCGCAGCTTTATCTTTTGTGGTGATACAAGAGAGACGGGACAGCAGACTTTCCCAGCGTTCCTCCACAAATACTGCTGCTGGCAGCGCATCGTGAACGTCGTACCACATGGCCATACCAATAAAAAGGGTGTTCACATACGGGTCGTGGGCGTCCCCCCTCAGCGACAGGATCAGCAGCAACGCATAGCGCATGACCTGAGGGGCGTACCATCCGGTCCTGAGGTTTCTATGCACCAAGGTACACTCTCCGACCAGAATGCCTAGCCTGATGATTGCAGGTGTGAAGCGACCTATGAGGAACAAGAGACTCTGCAGGCGTTTTTTGATTCTTTGCACCTTCTGAGGGGCTCCTGCGGGCCGTGCCTTGTCCGCGCGTGCAAGTGCAAGTCGTGCGTGCCCTGCAGCATGGAAAACTGCCAGCATGATCCGCTCCAGCTCTCGGAGCTTAGGAAAATTGTACACCGCTGTGTGTCCCGGCTCGTTCATGAACGACGAGTACTGCAGGGCTGTAAACCATGGGCGGAACCTGCGCTTGCAGGAGACCACGACATGTTTGTAGGGATGCCAAATACCAAAGAGCAAGGGGAGGGGGCGCATCAGGGTGCGCATGGGAAGGTTGGCACAGGGCCTCCAGTAGGCTGCTCGTAGCAGCCTGTAGTAGATATCCAAATCCACGAGTATGCGCGACATGGGCTGGTTGGCAGAGCGGGGCCTCCAGAGGGCGGCGTGTATGGCGGTGATCATTCCCCCTGTCTCGCTGATGTTATACTCTCCCAGGCTCTGTGGTACCCATCGACATCGAGACGCACACGCAGCGTTCCGTACAGATGACGGGCGTGGATGAAACAGTCCACCTCTGTCGTGAAGAGGGCAACACAGCTGGCAAGGTCTTCGGCAGCTGCTGCGGCCAGGCGTCCGAGGTCACTCAGGTATGGCCAGGGGACGCTGTTTGTGGGGTGCACTGCCACGCCTGTGAAAGCTGAGGTGGCTGTTCCGAACCAACACTTATCACGGGAATCTGTGTCTGGGTGCGTATCGTAGATGAGCCGTTTGTAGCTGTCCAGCCACTGGATGAATCCCTGGGCTGCTTCTATCTGTGCACACTCCCGCTGCCGCACGTTCACCCGTGCTCAAGGCACCCTCGCCTCGGGGAGCACAACAGCCCCTGCTGTCCCAGGATCCTTCGCTGAGGTCGCGTCAGCGTGTCGAACTCAATGTGATCGGCAAGCGTGCACCGCGCGTCCGTCGGTTTGGCAAGGTAGGTAGGTAGGTAGCTGCACTTGGTCGTGGAGACGCGCCCCATGGTTCCCCCTAGCGTTGCCCCTGTGACAAACAGGAAGAGGCTCCGCGCATGAGGAGGGGAGGCGGCTTACATCCCGCTAGACCTGAATGGTGGCCCTGAACTAAGCGGCCCCGAGCAACACCGGGAGGACTCATCGCCGCCAGCGTGACATGCTTGTCTCGCCGGGAGGGTGTGCTCCGTGCTTGCGCACGTCCCCTCCTTTGGGCGGAACCCTAGGGGTTCACCGGACTTCCTGGGATTCCCATTCGCAAGGCATGCATGCATGTTCTTGGTACTGGTGTTCCGAGGCGCTTGGGTGTTGCACGCTCCGCCTCAAGTCCCAAAGCAGCGCTGACCTTAGGATGCAGCCTTACCCCCGGTCTCCGGATCTTGTTTGGCCGGGTCACCTGCATTGCACAGGCTGCCTCAGTGCCCAAGCTATGGGCACTGGGTTTCCTATTTTGGTGTGGCGTTTGTGTATGGGTCCCGATTGTGCTTGGGTTTGGGTTCCGGTAAGCCCGTCAGCCTTGGCTGGGGTCTTGGTTGGGTGTGTTTGGGTACGGATTGAGGTTGCGCCCTTCTTTTCCCGGTTGGGGTTAGCGGTGTCTGCGGTTGGACTTGGTTTTCGGCCTGCATCCCACCATTGTTGGCTGAGGTGTTGGGGCGTGCCTGGCTGTGTGCGCGCTCTGCCTGTACTCCGCCGTTCCCGTTTTGGGTGCGCGGTTTGGGCGTGTGTGCCTGGGTTTGGGTTTCGGCTGCGCCCCGCCGCTCCCAGGGGTGGTGTGGGGTTGTATGTGTGTTTGTGTGCTCTTCCCGCGTGGTCCCCTGCCCCTCTTGGTCGGGGCTGCGGTGCGGGGGTGTATGCTTGGGTCTGGGTGGCTGCCGTGCCCCGCCACTCCTGGCTGGCGTCTTGGGGCGTGTGTGTTTTTGTGTGGTCGCCCCGCTTGTACCCTGCCATTCCTGGCTGGGGTGTGTGGTGTGGGCGTGCGTGCTGGGCTCGGGTTTAGGCCGTGTTCCGTCCTTCTTGGCCGGGTTGTTCGGGTGTGTGTGTGTTCGTGCGGGTGCCCCTCTTGCACCCTCTCCTTCCAGGGGGCCGCCTGTGGCGCGGGGGTGTGCGGGTGTTGTCCTGGGTGGGCTTTGCCCCCCCCCTCCCCTTTGGTGTTTTTTTTTCTGGGCGTCATGGCGTGTCGTGTCGTGGCTTTGTGGTGTCGGTCGCTGGCTGTCCCGGTTCTGGGTCTCGTGGTGTCCGTCCTGCCTTCCCCCCTCGTTCGGGCTGCGCCTTCGTGTGTTTTTTGTTTTTTTCGCCCCAGCGTGGTGTGTGTCGGGGTGTCCCTTCTTCTGGTGGGCCGCTGCTCCCGGTTTGGTGTTGCTGGTGTTTGGCTGGGTGGTACTCCGGTCCCCTGGGGGTCTCGTCCTCGGTGCCGTCTGGCTGGGGGTATTGGCTGCCTTTTGTGGCGTGGCTGGGCGGTCTCGTGGCTGTGGGCCTTTCTCTCGCCCCCCCCCCTGCTTTTCTTTCGGGGGGGGGGGGTTTGCCTGTTCCTTTCTCTGCCTTCCCTGGGCTGGTGCACGCACTGGTCGGCATTCGGTGTTGTTTTCCGCGTTGCCGGTCGTGTTTACGTTTTGCCAGGTCTTGCTCCAGCCCCATGGGTCGGGTGGGTTATGTACACGTTGGGCTCGGTAGCCTTTCCTGGTGGGTTAGGTTCTGGCTCTGCCGGCTGGGCGGTTGCGCCAGGCGGCTCAGTGAGGCTCTGGGTTAGCGGGGCTGGGGTTTTTCGTGTCCCTTCGCCCCCGCGGTGCCTGCTTTGACTTTCTGGCGGCGGTCTGTGTGGGCGGAGCGCTACCGCTGTTGCCGGGCGCGCGGCTGCCCACTGCCTGCGTGTGGCGGGCTGGTGCTGCGCCTTCCGGGGGTGTGCGGTGGCTTGTTTTGGTCAGACCCTCGGTCAGCGTCCCTTGCTTTGGTTTTGTGGTGTGCTGTGGTGCGCCGTGCGGCGTCGTGCCGTGTTTTGCCGTGCTGCGTCGTGCTGGTCCTTGCTGTGTTGCGGTGCGCCCTGCTGGGCCGCGTCGTGTGGCACTGTGTCATGCTGTGGTGTGCTGCTCTGGGCCGTGTCGCGTCGCGTCGTGCTGTGGCGTGCTGCTCCTTGGGGTGTCTTGTCGTCGTGCGTAGCACCATGGTGCGCTGCGGTGCGGTGTGCCGTGCTGCCCGGTGTTGTGCCGTGGTGGGTCGGTGGAGGTCAGTCCGGTCCGTGTTGTGGTGCGGAGTGCTGGTCGGAGTGTGGCTGGCCGGTGGCCGGGAGGTGTGGTTAGGTGCGGGGTGGCTCGGCGGGTCTGTGCTTTGGGGGTCTGGGCGCGCCGCTCAGGCTGGAGCGTCGGTTAGGTGTCTGTGGGGTTGTCCTCCTTTAAGGGGCTTGTGCTGTGGTCCCGTGTTCTCTGGGGGTCCTGGCCTTCAGCCAAGGGTGCTGTGGCCGCGCTTTCTTCCTCTTCCGGTGTCTGTGAGGTGGCCCTTGCTGCGGCCGGGGTTGTCGCCTGGCGGTGAGGGCGTGGTGGTGGGCTGCGTGGCTGTGTTCTCGGCGGCTTCCTCTGTGGGTGTAGCCCTTCTTCGCCGTGCAGGTGTGCCCCCCTTCCCCTGTGTGATTTCTGGTGGCTGGTGGGCGTGAACCCGTGTGGTCCGTACGGCGTCCGATTCATGTTTTCGCGGCGTGTGTTGGGGGCGTGCGCCTCCGAGGGGTCGTGCGGTGCCCGCTGGGGGTGGGGCGGTGTTGTTCCCTCCGTCGTGGCGTGCCCTTCCTGCTTGTGGGCCCTTGTGCCCGTCGTTGTGACCTCTTTCTCTGCGCCTCGGTCTCTGTTCCTTCCTCTTCTGGGCCCATGGGTGGTGTCCTGTTCCCATGTTGTGTCGCTCCCAGTGCCCTGTCCCTGTGGGCGCCTGCCCATCACTTTGGGCCCTTCCTTGCCCCCGTGCCAGAGTGTCCCTTTCTGTCCCTTGTCCTCCTTTTGCCCATGCCCTTTCCCTTCCTGGTGTGGCAATGGTGGGGTGGAGGGGGCGGCCTGTGGGGCGCGGATGGCCCAGGCCTGGGGGTGGGTGGCTTGGAGCCACCGGCGGAGGGTTTGGGGGGTGTAGGGGGGGCAGAGGGCCAGGACCACGTCGCGGAGGAGGGCCTCCCATGCCGCTTGCGGCATGTTGGCGTCCAGGGCGGCCTCGTTGAGGTTTGCGGGAGTGCGGGCGCGGATCTCCTCGAAGGTGTGCACCATGTGCAACCCTTTGCGCCTTCCCGCTCCCCCGGCCCACTTCACCCAGCGGCAGAGCTCCAGCAAGGTGAGGCAGACCACCAGCCGAGGCGGGCGGGGGCCTGGGGGGGGGAGGGGTCTGACCTTGAGAGCCCTGGAGTGGCAGGAGGAGGTTGTGGACATATGGCGGTGGCGGGCGTGGTGGCGCCTGGGGGAGCGAGAGCGGCGCTGGCGGGGGCCGGGGGTGGAGGACGGGTACGGGCGGCGGGGGGAAGGAGAAGCCCTGCGGGGCTTGTGGGGGGAGGGGGAGGTGGACATGGGGCGGCGGTGGCGGGCGTGGCGGCGTCTGGGGGAGCGGGACCGGCGGTGGCGGGGGCTGGGGGTGGAGGACAGGTACAAGCGGCGGGGGGAACAGGAAGCCCTGTGGGGCTCGCGGGGGGAGGGGGAGGTGGACATGGAGCGGTGATGGTCTCGCGTGTCTTGGGTGGCCTCGTGTGGTGCTGCCTTGTACTGGGGGGGGGGGGGGAAGTCCCCCGCCCTCCATGGATCCGCCGCGTAGGGGTGCGGCAGCGGCGGCCGCTGGTGTCACGGGTTGTGTCACTGTCTCAGGTGGGGTTGGGCCCGGGGGGCCGCTTTGGCATGGACGTGGTTGTCGGGGGGATATGGTTCCTGGTATGGGTTGGAGCGCCCGGTTGCTGCCATCCCATACGCTGCTGCTGCTCGTGCACGGGGGGTGGTGGCCCGGTGGGGTAGGGTGGTGGGCAGTGGTAGTGGTTGGGATGGTGTTGGTGGTGGTGGTGTTGGTGTTGGCGGGTCCGTTGGTAGTGGTGGCGCTGGTAGTGGTGGGGATGATGCTGCGGGTATGGCCCTAGGACTCCTTGTGAATATCCGGTCCCCCTGGTGGGGCCGTTGGGTTTGGGCATCGTGCGCAATCCCTGGGGCCGTACTGGTTGGTGGGTAGCGGGGGCGGGTCAGGGGCTGGGCTTAACGGTGACTGAGGTTGAGGGGTCCCACGTCCCTGGGTCGGTCTGGCCGGCGGCGGTCATGGTTTGTGGGGGCCGGATGACGGGGCGCTTGGAGATGGGGATGTTGACGATGGTCCGGACGGGGTCGCCTTGGGTGGCCGCCTCTGTGGTCGCGGCGGCCGCTGGGGGGAGGGGGGCTTGGGTTGCGGCGGGCGGGGGGTCCTGGTTTGGGTTAGGGTTTGGGTTAGGGCGGTGTCGCTTGGGTTGCTTTCTTTGCGTTTGTGCTGTTGGGGGCTGCGTGGGGTGGTGTTGGTGGTGGTGCTGTTGCTGGTGGTGTGATCGTTTGGGTGCCGGTTCGGGTTTGGGATCGGGTCTTGGGTTGGGGTCCGGTTTGAGGTTGAGGAGGACCCCGGTCTGGAGGTGTCAGGGCGCCGGCGCCAGGTGGGGGTGCTTCCTGTTTTGCTGCCGGGCTGTCTGGGTCGCCTGTGTGGGGTCCGAGGGGGCCTGGTTGCCTTGCGTGCGGCCGCAGCTTTGGCTTTGGCCGTGGCCTTGTGGATGAGGTCGGCGGGGAGGGGGCGGTCGGAGGATGAGGCGGAGGACGTCGATGAGGATGAGGACGAGGTGGAAGTGCTGGTTTTGGGGGATGCGGGTTACGCTGTGATGCGGGGGGTTGCGGGTCTTAGGGCGGCGGCTTCTGCTGCGGCCACGGCGGGAAGGATGCAGGGCATGTCCTCGGGCTGCAGGTTGGGGTTGGGTGGCTGGGGAGGCCCCGCCGTGTCCTGCCGGCCCGGCGGGCCGATCTGGTCGGCAGCTGTGGCAGAGGGAGGCGCGGGGCTGCGGTCTTCCCCTTCTGGGCTTGGCTGGGCCGGGGTCCTGCAATGTGTGGGGTTGTGTGGGTTGGCGTCTGCAGGGGGAAAGAGTTCGCGTGGGCTGTATTCGGGGGCCAGGGGGGTGGCCTACGGTTTTCTGGGGTGTGTACGGGGGGCGTGTGCCGGCCACTGTGAGGGTCGGCGTGCTGTGGGGCGCGGGGCTCCCGGCAATGAGTGTGTGCGGGTTGTCATGCTTCGGGGGCGCCATGAGGGGTGTCAGGCGGGCTGGTCCCTGGCGGGCGTGTGCTGTTGTTTGGGCGGGTGGAGGAGGCCCGTGTCGCGGGGCCCGGGGGCGCGCGCGTCGGTGGGCGTGTGTGTGCCGCAGGGTGGGAAGTGGGGGGAAAGGGGCATGAGCGGGGATTGCGCGGGGGGGGTGTTGTGTCGGTATATGTGTCTGCTTGCAGCGGCGCGCTTGTGTAGTCAGTTGTAGACCGGGCAGTTTGGAGGAGAAGCTTGCCGTCTTCTGCGGATGCGGCCAGGATTTCGCAGACAAGCATGCATATTTGGTGCACCTCTTGGTCAGTGGTGGGAAGAGGGTACGCCAGCTCCGGGATAAGGCGCACGCGGCGGAGGATCCTGTGGATGGCGTGGTACCCGCAGGTGAGGGAGTGCTGTGGCCTGGGGTGGAGGGGTCCTTCCGCGTGTCTGGGCCTGCCTCGATTTGTGTGTGGGCGGTCGGGATTGCCCAAATCCAGTACACGGTCCCTGTGGATGGCCAGCGGCGCTGGATCTATTTGGCCAGGCAGAGCATGGCCAGTCCCAGGTGGTAGCCTGCCTGCCCTGAGGTGATTTGGGCCAAGGCGCGGGCCAGGGGTTTGTCCCCCGGCTGGAGGACGCCCGCGAGGACTCTGTGCGGGTTGGTGGGGTCCCTTATTGCCCCTGGTGGGGCGGCCTGTCGGGCGAGCATGGTGTCTGTCCCTTTGAAGAGCCATTGTGGGCCTGAGGACGTTGCTGTAGCGGCCACTACGTAGTAGTGCCCGCGCTTGAGGACTGTAACCCAGACCTCCGGCGGGGGCTGGTTGCTGTCTGTCGGTGGGGGAGGGAGGTCGTCAGCTGGGGTGCGAAGGCCGGCGGCACGGAGGGCGGTGTCGCGGGTTGGTGCGGTGGCCTGTTTCCATTGTTCTGGGGGGTTTGAGTCTGCTGGGTGGGCGTTCTCTGCTGGGGTTCGTCGTAGGCGTATGGTCCCTCGACGTGTGACGTTGGTGTCGGTGTCGTGTGTCAGGGCCTGGCCCCACTCGACGGGGGGGATCCAGACGTGCTGGCCCTGGGCGCGCTGGCGGACGCGCCACAGGACGAGCTCCACGATGGTCTCAAGGAGGCCGTTGCCTGGGGTTGTCAGGTCCCGGAGGGCTTTGACGGTGAGCTTGGTCCAGCTCTCTTGTAGGCGGTACCAGCCCAGGGGAATGCTCAGGGCCCTGCCTTGGAGGGTTGCTCGGAGGAGGTCGGGGTCGCGGATGGTGGTCGTTGTGAGGGGGGGGCTTGGTGGGTTGCTGGGGTCCTGCGCTTCCACGTCAACGTATGGGTGGCCCTGGTCGGGGTTGGCTGGGCTGAGTGGTGCCGGGTGGCCTCATGGGTGAGAGGCGGGCTCCGGGGCTGTCTGGTGGTGTCTTGGAGGCCTGTGGATGGAGATGGGGGGGGTGTGTGTGGGGCGCGAAGTGGGTCAGTGGACTTCTGGGTCATGCACGGCATGGTAATGGATGAGACGCTGCATGTGTTCCCTGGCGGCAGGGTCGGTGAGTTGTTCCGTGTGTGTCAACAGGAGGTATTTGCGGTGCACCATTTGGGCCGCTGCTCTGCGGACTGCCTCTAGCTGGAGCTGTGCTGCTGCCTCCATCAGGCTTTCCGTGTGTTTGGCGAGGTGTCGGTGTAAGGCCTGTGTTACCGCCTCTCTCGTGGTGGCTTCCTGGATCAGGGGTTCTCCAGAAAGGTGTTCGGTGGCCTGGTGTCCGTGGCTGTGGGTTGGCCAGCCTTCGTGTTGCCGTAGGGTTTCTGCCGGGGACCAGCCCACTAGTGTGTCCCTGCCCGTATGGAGGGGGCATTTCCTGAAGTGTTCCCACTCCTCTGGGGTGCTGTGGTCGCACGGGCAGCGGGTGTGTTCCTCCGGGACGTGGATGTGCTTGCGGGCGAGCCACGTTGCGACCCTGATGAGGAATGGCAGTTGCTCCCTGAGGAGCTGGATGCGTCGTTTCTGGAGGTGGGCTGGGACGTTTGCTGGGCGCAGTGCCAAGTCGTAGAAGGGGACTTGCAGTTTCTCCTGGAATTCTTGGATGTGTCCTCGGCTGTCTGTGTCGCGGAGCACGCGGGCAAGATGTTGGATTGGGTTGGGGTAATGGTATGCTCTATCGTGGGAGGTGTAGGGGGCGTCCTCTGGTACCTAGTCCGGGGTCCGATGGGGCTCCGGTTTGGGGGGTCTGTGTTGGAGGTGTGTGTGGTTTCGGCCGAGGTCGGGGACCTGGAGGGTTCAGAGGTGCATTGTGCGCTGGTGTACTGCCTGGTTGTCGACCTTACCATTTCGGTATTGGTGCCTGTGGGATTCTTGTTTCATGATGTGTAGTTGTACGTAGGGGGGAAGGCTGCAAATGGGCTTTCCAGAGTAGCAGTGCTTGGGTGCCGAGGCTCGTCGCCGTGGCTTTGTGGAGTGGTTCGCTTGCTATGCGGAGGAGTAGGTGCGTGTCGACAGTGGCGTCCACCACGAACCAGACCCGGACGATGTGCGGGAGGTGGGCGGGTAGGTGGGCGGCGATTTCGGCGATTGCGTCAGCCATGGCTCCAAGTTCCCCGTGGGAGGAGGCTCCGTAGGTGGTGTGGCCCGTGTGGTGGTCCATGCGGTAGTGTCCCTCAGTGTGGGTTAGCTGCAGGGGGGCCCCCCGGTGATGGGCGTGAGGGCGGATTGGCCTGAGGCGTCGGTGACGAAGAGTAGGTCCGCCGGTGAGGGCTGTCGGAGGCGGCATGGGTGCATGGGCAGGTAGACGTATATGGCAAGGCCCGTGGTGAGGTGGGCCACGGGGGGCTTGGGGTGCAGGATGGGGCTGGCGAACACCCCTACTCCTCTCGAGACGATGTGATTCGCTTGGGGGGACAGGGCTATGAGTCCCTGTTCTGGCTGTCCTTGTGTGAGGTAGGAGTAGATGTAGTGGAGGATGTAGGCTGTGTCCGGGTTAAGGTTGCGGCATGTGAGGGTTTGTGTCCGGTGCGCCGGTGTGTGGCAGGAGTGGTGGAGCGGATAGTAGGGGCGCTTGTGCTTGCCCGTTCTGCCTGGTTCGTACATGCTGTAACGGATGGCAGCCCCTGCCCGGTCGGGGCGGGGCCAGGTGGGCATTGTGGTGAACAGCCATTGGGGTGTGTGGTCGGGGTTTTACGCCACCGTGGGGTTCGTGTCGGTGCGGTGAAAATAATGGGGCTACCCATGCGTAGGCTTGTGGTGGCCGGTGGGTTGTGGGGTGGGTGTGGTGGCGTGCTATGAGGTGCAACATGGGCCACGGCGTGGTGGGTGCCTTGGGGTCACAGGCCCAACATGTGCGTGGCACGCTCTGAGAGTCGTGGGGGACCCTCAGTAGGTCTCGGGTGGTCATGAGGTGCTTCGGTATGCGCCATTTTGCCCCGTGGTGGATGACGGTGGTCTGCATGGGTTTGGCTTCATTTGCGGCTAGTGGCAGGGTTAGCAGTGGGACCGTGCCCGTGACTGGGGGTAACGGATTTGTGTCTCCAGCCGGTGGCCGTGTAGGGCAGTGTCGCTGCGATGGGTCTGGGGTGCTGCTTTTTGAAGTCCGGGGAGGCTGCTTTCATGTCTTTGCTTTCTGGCAGAGTGTGTCCCGCTGTTCGTGCCGTCTGCATGAGGTACTGGTGGAAGAGGCGGTATTGATGCCATTCGGGAAGTTGTAGGAAGGTGGTGTGGTGTGCCCCGCTGTGCTGTAGGACCCGTATTTGGGGGAGGGTGACATATACTACGTTGAACGAGGCCTCGCTGAGGTCTCTGGTGTTGATGATGCCTTTGGGGTGATTGTGGAGGTCCCCGCAGAGGACCGCCAGGGGCCCTTCTCTCGGGCACGTGTGGTTGGTGAGTATGGCGTGGTGCGGGGAAGGGAGGAGGAGCTGCATGTGGTTCCACAGGCGCGTGTTCATGTTGGTGGGCATGCCCGTCTGGTGGAGTATCCAGCGGGGGCATGTGTTGCGGGCCCGTTTTGCGGCTTGGAGGCGGATTGTGGCGACTTCGCGGACCTCCCGCGAGTTGTTGTGGGTTAAGCAGTGAAGGAGGAGGGCGGTGTGTCTGGTGTAGGCCGCCTTCAGCTCGTCCCTTATTGCGTCTCCATAGTGGGGCCACGCCGCCTGGATGGCGCGAGTGGGTATTGAGGTGGGCCAGCCCCCGTGTGCTGCCCATGCCTTGGTGACGGCGCATGTGGCCAGCTGGAGGGCCGTGGTGGGGTGTGTCAGGTGGAGTGCCTGGAAGCTTATGGAGGCGTTCAAGACCCTGGTGAGGTAGTACGCCAGGCTCTGGTACGATAGAGAGAGGTCCTGGTGGTTGGGGATGCATATCTGGGGAGATGGGTTAGGTGTGACTGCAACTTGGGAGGGGGGATGGTGTCCTCAGGGTTGGCGGCCTGGATCACCCCCAGGGTGGGTGGTGGTTGTCACGACTTGCATGGGGGGTCCTTGTGGCCCTAGTGTGGGGGGTGCGGCAGACCCCTTGATCATGGCCACCAACTTTGTGGGTTGGACGATGAGCTTGTTGCGGGGGAGGTAGGAGATGGTCACATCCAGTAAGTCGTTGGCTTGCTGGGTGACCGTTGGTCTGGGGTCTGGGGTGTGGGGTTCGTGTAGGGCGTGTGCGATCGTGAGGTTGGTGTCGTCCGCGAAGCCCACCAGAAGGGAGATGAGGGGGTAGCGTGCGTAGGGCGGGTAATCCTGTTCGATTGTGAGGGCCAGGGGGAGTGTCACGAGGAGGTACAGGAAGGGGCCTTCCGCTCCTCCTTGGGGGACCCCGCTGCCTCGTTCCAGGAAGGGGGCCGAGGCCTGCTCCAGTGCGGACTATGTACTTGCGGGTGCGGATGTAGCCGGAGGAGAAGTTGTAGAAGGGAAGGCCCATGCGTTTCCACACCGCCTCCAGAAGGAGCCAGGGGCTGTTCAGGAAGGCTCCTTTGACTTCGAGGGAGGCAATGATGAGGTCTACGGGGTCCATGTCGGCGATGGTGTCTTGGAGGAAGATGGCCTCGTGTGGGGACCGGCTGGGGATGGCCCCCCAGAGGCTGGCGGGTATGTGGGGTCCAGGTGGGGGCGGATGCGGTGTAGGAGGATGGTCCAGACAATTTTGACCTCCGTGACTGCACAGACTATGGGGCGCCAGTTGTCCGGGTCGGCCCAGTCCCCCTCTTTGTAGAGGGGGCGGACGACGTTTGCCCAGCCTGGTGGCAGGAAGGTTTGCCCCATGACGATGTCCCAGAGGCGGTGGGCGAGGAAGCGGAGGAGGTGGGCGGGGAGGTGGTAGTATGCCTCCGCAGGGAGGCCGTCGTAGCCTGGGGTTTTGTGTTGCCGGAGACTTTGGATGGCCCTCAGGACCTTGTGGATGGTGAAGGGGCCCTTTTCCAGTTGCCTCCTCTGAGTGTGGTTGAAGACCTGAGGGAGGCGGTCGACTTTGGCCTGGGTGTCCGTGTCCAATGTGTCTTGGGTGGGCGTGTGTTGTTGGAGGAAGCTGTCTTGGGTGGCTTGGAGCACGGTGGCTGGGTCGCTGGTGAGGGAGCCGTCCTCCCGCCTGACAGTGGTGATGGTGCGGTGGTCGTTGTCGGTCATGGCATCGTTGAGGTGGCGGATCGCCTTGTAGGGGAGTTCGTGTTGCGCATACGGTTCGTGCTATTGGGCGATGCGCTGTTGCCTGTGGACGTGCCACTGCTGCAAGGACTCTCCTGATGTGGGCTATCTGCGTCCTGCAGTGGTGGACGGCGCGGCGGGTTTGGGGGGTGTCGGTGTGCAGGAGGGTCGCCAGCTGTTTCTTCGCACGCCAGAGGTCATGGAGCATGTCTCCCGGGGCGGTGGGCGGTCGGTTGTCGTCAGTGTGGGGGTGCTGCTGGAAACCGCAGGCGACAGCGGCTGTGCGCATGGCTGTGAGCAGTTCGGTGGGGTCCAATTGGATGCATCGGGCACGGTCTATGGCCCTGTGATATTGGGACCAGGCCTGTTTGTCGTGCAGTGGGGGCATCCTCAGGGGGGGTGGCAGGCCTTGGTCCGCATCGTCCCGGGGGCAGGGGGGAAGGTTGGGGATGGTGGGGCGGATATGCAGGGGACTATGGCCTGTGGGTCCCAGCGGGAGGGGCCCGTACCGGGCCTCCGCCCTGATGATGGTGCTGGGGTCGCCATAGCATACGTCGATGCGGGAGGGGGCGGCCTCTGTTTGGTGGGGGAAGTGGGACGGTTCGCTTTCGAGGTTGGCTGTCAGGTCCACGAGCCCCAGCATTTCGATGGTGTTGCGGACTGCTTGGTCCTGGGGTGTGGCCTGTCCCCCTCGGTTCGCCGGGGTGGGGGCGGCGTTCATGTCGCCAATGATGACTGTGGGGGCGAGCATGGCCATCCGGCGGTATGCTTCGGCCAGGGCTTGGAGGAAGGGTTCTGTGGCATTGCCGAAGGGGACATGGGCGTTGATGACGTTGAGTTGCCATCCGTCCCCGACGACCTCGTAGACGCCTAGTCTCCCTGGGATGCTGAGGTGCTGGACGAGGTGGACGTGGATGCCGGCTCGGGCGTATAGGGGGGCCCCCTTGTTCCAGTAGCATTTGTACGCTTTCTGGTCCGGGGTCTATATGGGGCTGGTGTCTGGAGGTTCGTCGCGTTGTAGGCCCTGCTCCTGGAAGGTGTGGAGGTGGGGAACCCACTCCGCCCCCTGTGCCATTGAGAGCTCCTGGAGGGCGGCTGTGGCGTCCTTGGAGTATGTGATGGCCGGGTGGTTGAGGTCGAGGAGGTGGACGGAGACCTTGGTGGGGGCGGGCCGGGGCTGTGGAGGCTTGCGTTCTCGGCCCTTGCCCCGTCAGGGAGGGGGATTGGGGCCCGGGGACGTTTTGCCTGGTGGTGGGCACTTGGGTAGGCGCGGTGGGGGGAAGCCCTGGCTCCACTCAGGCGGGAGTTCCCCAGTGTATTTGGTGCCCCTGTGGGCCTTGTTTTCTTCGCTGCGGAGCCGGATGGTGTTGGCGCTGTTGAGCTCCGAGGTGTGGCCTTCTGGTTTGTCCGGGGCGCTGTTGCCTTGGTCTAGCTTCTTTTCGCGGTACCAGATCACCCCAATTTGCACCCCATCGTTGGGGCCTAGGTCGCGGAGGCGGTACTGGATTGTGCCCTCACACCAGATCCAGTCGCCCGTGTGGTCGTTGCGCAAGGACTGCTGCACCTTTGCGCCCTTTTTGAATTCTGGGTACGCTTCGGGTTGGGGCGGTGCTGGTGGCGGGAGGGAGGATGATAAGGATGCTTGGTCCGGGTGGGGTGGTGGTAGTGGTTGGAGGGAGGATGACGAGGATGCTTGGTGTGGGTTGGGGGGGATGGTCGGGGGGGGTTGCGGGGGGTTGGGAGGTTGTTGCCCTGCCGTCTTTTCTGGCTTCGTTGGGGGCGGCTGCGCCCCTTTTCTGTCTCGCTCGCTTGGCCGGGACTGGAGGTGGTGGGGCTGGGGGGGCGTGTGGTTGGAAGAAGGGATGCGTAGCCTGTTCGCCCAGATGCCTTAGCGGGGGTTGTGCCGGCGTTTGCATGGTCGCTTTGGCGTGGCTGCCGGTGAGTTTGGCGAGCTTGCGTACGGTCTCCGGGGGGTCGGTTGGCCATGGGAGTGCGGCCGGGCTGCTGTCGAACGGGTGGGGGAGGTGTTAGTTCCTCATGGCCTTGGCCTGCATGACCCAGGCCTCCGTGGGTTCCCGTGTGTGTGGACCGTTGGGGGATTCTTGAGCCGAGTAGAGTGCTGTGTGGAGAGGCTTTCCACGGGGCGCCTTCGCGGCCTGTGAGGGTGGTGCCCTGAAGGAGTCGCTGCGGGCCTCCTGGGGGGTTTTCCGGGTCTATTTCTGGGATGTAGGCCTCGACCGCCATGAGAGATCCGTGTGCCCAGTGGAGGACCCACCGTTGGGCGTTCGCTTTGAGGATGTGGACGGCGGGTTGCTGGGAGGGCGTGTCCAGGGTGTCCCACGACGCGATGGCTAGTTCTATCCTGCTGGGGTGGAGGTGTGGGGTGGCCCTGCAGCTTAGGAGTTGATCGATGTGGAAGGGGGTGACGGGATTATTGGGGCCTTGCGGTGGTGGGGGCATTGCTGGGATGGCTGTGGGGTCCCAGTGGTGTTCGTGGACGGCGAGGGTGTATAGGGCGGCGGTGATGATGTGGTGGGCTTGCCCCTCCAGGACGATGTGGTGCTCCGAGCTGAAGTCTATTGGTGAGTGGACCGTGGGACTGACAGCTGATGTGGGCTAGAGCGCGTTGGTGGGCCTTTTTCCCCCTGTCTGGTGCCTGCGCTCGCTTGTCCCCCGGGATGTGTTGGTGTTGGTGTTTTGGTGGGGCCGGCCCAAGGGCGAGGGACTCTACTCCGTGCAGGGGGATGGCGTGTTCCCTGGACCTGTTTGGCAGGATGTATACGCCCGGGTCCCCTGGTACAGTGCCCAGGTACATGTCACCGGTAATGGTGGGGGCCGGGAGCGGTTGGCGTAGGGGCGAGGTGCACGGGGTGGAGCAGGGCGGGTCATGGTGCTCACACCAGGGTTGGTTGATGCCGTATGGGGTGATGTGTACGGCGAAGGGTCCGACGGCGCGCTGAAGTTTGTGGGGTTGGATGCTGTTGAGGCGCGCCACCGCCCGTGTTTGGGAGCGCCCTTCGCTGATCCACACGGCGTCTGCCCGTGACGCCGCTAGGTTCAGGCCTTCAGTGATGATGCCCGTGATTGTGCGGTTGTGGGTGGCATGGGACACTCTGGCGGGGGGGGTGCTGACGCGGGGGATGGTGTGCTCGTCGTGGAGGGTGCGGGCCTGGCGCCTTGCATCATGTCCGTGCTGGGCCTCCTGGGCGGGGGTGTGCACGCCTGCGTGTTTGGGCTTCTTGTTGGGGCGGTCTGCCGTGTGGAAGGGGGTGAGCCAGGAGGGGGCGTGATGGAGGGCGGGGTGTGGGAGGTCCCCCCGTGTTGTCCATGTGTACAGGGACGTCGCGCCGGTCCCCTCCGCCTGTATGGTGTGTCGCTCGTCGTGTCGGCGATGGGTGACGAGGACGTTGGAGGCCGTCAGCTCATACACCTGTGTGGTGTGGTGGAGTTGGCGGCTGACGGTGATCTTTGTGGCGTTGTTTTTGCGGGTGGTGGTGTGGGGGATGATGTAGTGGGTTGCCCATTCGTTGTGGAGGGTGTGCCCCACCGTGTCTAGCTTGAGTGGGCGCTGGAGCAGTTTCGGCGATGGGGGCTTTTCTTGGACTTTTGTGTGGGGCGCCACTTTGGTTTGGACCAGGTATTGCGGGCTCCAGGTATCCGGGGCCCCTACCTGGGTGGCTGCCGCTGCTGCGGCCTGGAGGAGGGCAGTGGTGTTGGTGTCTAGGCAAGGGGCTCCTGGTTGGGGGGTGAGGGTGTCGTGGTCTTGATATGCCCACCAAATGGTATAGCCTCGTTGGGTGTTGCGGTGCGGGGTTTGGGTCTGGGCTTGCTGGATGGACAGCGCGGTCCTAATGTCCTCCGCTGCTTGTGGGTTTATGAGTGTGGCGTACGTCCATAACCCCGGAGTGTGTATGCCGTGCGGTGCCTGGCCTACTCCTCGTACCGGGTGGAGGCTGTGGTGGGTGCGTGTGAGCCCTAGGTGCTCCTGGAGGAGGTCCCCACGGATGTGCTCCCACTGTTGCTGCCAGGTGTGTGTGTGGTCGTTGAAGGTGGGGTAGGTGATGATGATGGCTTGCCATGGGGTGGGGCCCAGGTGTACCGTCGTGGGTGCCGACGATGCTTGTGGGGGTATGTGGACGGCTTCGGTGGGGGCTGCTGCTATGGGGTCTCCATCTTTTGGCGTGATGGTGGCATCCCCTTGGACGGAGAGGAGGAGGTGCCGGCGGTCCGTTGGTAGTGTCCAGGTGGTGGTGGGTTCGGTGATTGAGTGGAGGCGGATGGCCTGGAGCCCCGGTGTGATTTCGTCCCACCTGAGCGTGCAGTTGTGGACCGCCCATTGTCGCGGTAGGTCCCCAAACCCGTTGCGGTCCGGAGTGGTGCGGTGTTGTGTGGGGAGCTCCATTGTGGTGATGGGGTGGGTGAGGGGCTCTTTGTGGGGAGTTTCCTGTGCGGTCGGTGGCGACGGTGCCTGGGGCATCTCGTCGTCCGGTTGTTGTGGGGCTTTCAGTTCTTGCAGTTCTGCGCTGATGGTGGCGGAGACGTCTTGGAGGGTGGATGAGGCGGGGGGTTGGGCTGCCGGATCGTTCCAGGTGATGTCGTACTCCTCTGGGTTTCCTGGGTCTTGCTGTATGGTGATGCCGGCGGTGGCGTCGTCTTCTGGCGTCCATCGGTGCAGATTGTGGTCGAGGGGGTGGAGGGTGATGGTGTGGCGGTGTTTCCAGCTGTGAAATGCAAGGAGGGCGTGGAGGCCGTGTTGGGTGTTCCCAGGCGGGCCGCGGTAGGTCGTGGCTGCCGGTTCCAGGAAGGTGTCGATGGTGCCTTTCCAGGTATCTTCCCAGAGAAGGTCGTCCTCCGCACCCCACTCGTTATCATTCCCTTTCTCTTGCCTCCATCCCTGGAGGGTCGCGTGGTCCGCTGGAAGCTCTCGTTTGCATATTGGTAGTACTGTGAGGCGTCCATGTGGTGAGCCAGGGTGCTGGCTAGTGTGGCGTAGATGTCCTCTGGGGGGGGGGGGTGGCGGGGGCGTGGCGGCGCGGTCGGGTTCTTGTTGCTGGTGTTCCGCGTTCTGGTCCGCGGTGGCTACGGGGGATATGGAGGGGGGTCGCATGGGGTGGTCCAATTCCTGCGGTTCCGTGGCTTGCTGGTGCGTTTGCTGGCGCAGGGCCGTGGCTGCCAGTAGGTGTTGGATGGCTGAGAGGACGTCGTAGTCGTCGTCCCACGGGCAGTGGGCTGCAGCGCACACCCTGTCGGGGGAAGCGGGGGGACAGTGTGGCTGCGGTGTTGTGGGGTGGTGCACGACATGGTGGGCGACGCGTGCGGGTGGTGGCCTGCTCGCTCCGCTGTTTTGTTCTCCGTGAGTTCTGACCCTTGGGATGGTGTGGTGCGTTGCGTCTGTTGGCTCCTGTTCCGTGGAGGGCGGCGCCTCGGCCGCGGGGCGGTCCGGTGAGGTTCAGTGGGTGTTCGGGGGTTTCCTGTGTGTGGTTTGCTGGTAGGTCGCGTGGTCGCCGCAGGTGACGTGGTGGGGGGTGGTAATGACACTGGTGGTGAGGGTGGTGTGGGTGTTGGAGTGGGTGTTTGTGCCGCCGGCGCTGCCCTTGGTGAGGGCGGTATAGGCGATAGTGCAGGTGAGGGTGGTGCAAGCATCGTGTCAGTTGATGGTGAGGTCGGCAGGTCGGCTTGCTGTCGCTGTCACTATCGCCAGCGTTGTTGGCACCCTTGGTGGTGTCGGTGACGCTGATGGTGAGGGTGGTGGTTCAGTTGGTGATGGCGAGGGTGCTGCTGGTGATGTAACGGGCGGTGGTATTGCCCGTGGCATCGATGGTGAGGGCGTGGGTAACGTACTAGGGCCGGATGTGGCGGTGGTGGTGAGGGTGCTGTAGATGACACGTCGGGTAGTGAGGACGATATCGTCGGTGCTGGGGGTGCGGTAGGTGCTGTGGTGGTGAGGGTGGCGTAGGGGACGCCCCGAGTGACGTTGAGGCCAACGGCGAGGGTGTTGTGGGTGTTGTACTGGTTGATGGTGGTGGAGCAAAGCTGTTCTTGGACTTTGGGTAGACCACGTCCGGTGATGGTGGTGCTGGTGGTGTCAACGTTGAGGGTGTTGGTGATGCCAGGCTGCCGGCGGGGTCGCTGGTGAGCGCAGGTGGTGCCATGGGTGGCGGTGCTGGTGGCGTCGGCGCTGTCCATGATGTCACGGGCGAGTGTGCTGCTGGTGATGCTGATGGCGTGGGTGCCGTGATGGTAGTGATGTGGACAATAGTTCATCGAGGTTGGTGGCGGTGATGACGCTGTTGGCGTCTTACCAGGTGTCGGTGAAACCAATGGTGGGTGCGTTGTGGGTGCCAGACGTATCGGGGGTTGGCGTCATCGGCAATGTCGATGGTGGGTGCTGCTTCTGGGCGTGGGTCCGCGTGCGGGGGGTCTTTGGCCTGTTGTTGGCGCTGGTGATGATCTTCGTCATCTGGCGCCGTCGGTGTTGGGTGGCCATTCCTGGCGGAGTGTGATATCGCTGGTGGGGTTACTGCGGGTGTTGCTGCAGGGTTTGGGTGTAGGTGAGATTTAGGGTGTGGTGTTGGCGCCGTTGGTGGCTGTTGCCAATGGTGGGTGGTGCGACTGGTGGTGGTGGGGCGGGTGACAGCGGTACAGGGGGTGTTGGTTGTTGGTGAGGTTGCCGTCGTTAGTGCTTCGGTCGGTGCCTGCGACGGTGCCGCTGGCTGCGTAGATGGCCGGAGGTGTAGGCGATGCCGCTATTGTTCGTGGGAAGGGGGATGGAATGGGGGAACGGTATTCAGGTGGTGGTGTTGCCGGTAGCACGGTTAGTGAGGGTGATGTGGGCGTTGGTTGATGGTGTTGTTTGCGGTGGTGTTGCTGAGGGCGGTGTAGGTGACACGCTGGGTGTTGGTGTTGGTGACGCCGGCAGTATTGTCGGTGATGCCCCGGTTGTTAGTGCCTGTTCTGTCCGCGAGGGTGCTGTAGGGAGTGGTATATATGGTTGGTGTGGCGCTAATGATGACAACAGTGTGGGTGTTGTGGATGGTGGTTCCGGGCGTGAGTTGGCGCCTTGGTGGTCGTGGGCTCGGGCCCTGGCTACTCCTGGCGGAGGAATAGGTAGGCATTTGTGCTTGGTTGGTGTGCCGGTCTCTGTGGTGTTGGCCGCCTCTGGTGTCTGGGCATGCTCTCGCCACTCTTGTTGGGGGGCGTCGGTATTGTCGATGCCGCTGATGTTTGCGGTTGCAGGTGGTTAACCGGGCCATGCTGCCGGCGAGGTTCGTACAGGTGGTGTCGGTGTGGGCAGCGTCATCGTTGATGCCGCCTGTGAGGGTGGTGCTGGTGAGGGTTCGGCTGCTGCCGTTGGTGTGGCCTGTATGGTTGTCGTGTTTGGCGTTGGTGGTGTCGGTGTCGGTGGTGCCCCGGGTGTCCTCGTCGTTGGCGGCGCTGCTGGTGGTGTTTTGGCGTCTGGTGCCCGTGGTGGTGCTCCGATGGTGAGGGTGCCGGGGGTGCTGGATGCGGGTCTGCGACGTCAGGGTATCTCCTCGCCTCTCCTGGCGGAGGGCCGCCGCTGCTGGTGCTGCTGGTGGGGGTGGTGGATGTGATGGTGTTGTTGATGCTGTTGGTGCTGCCTGGGGTGGTCGCTGGTGCTGGTCTGGGTGATGTTAATGCTGCGAGTGGTGATGCGGATGGTGACGGTGTGAGGGTGAGGGTGGCAGTTCCGGGTGTGGGTGGTCCCTGGGCCTTGTTTAGTGATGTGTTGTTTTTACCCTTGGCTGGGGGTGCTGCTGGTGCCGGTTGGTGGTGCTGCTGGCGTTTGTTTGTCAGTCCCGCTGGCTTTCGTGGTGACGCCGGCGGTGAGGGCGCCATAGGTGATATACTGTGCTCGGGTCGTGGTGGTGTTTGGTGGGGATGTTGTAGGTGACGTATCCTGGTTGCCGTCGTTCCGTGTGACGTCGTTGGCGGGGATGGTGTGCATGGTACTGTGGGTGTTGGCATCGCCAGTGGTGTTGACGATGAGGGGATCGCAGGTGATACTTGGTGGTTGCCGTTTCTTGTGGTGGTCTGATGGTGAGGGTGTTGTTGGTGTTGCTGCTGGGTGGGCCCTGCGGTTGGGTGGTCGGCGGTTCTAGGCGTAGGGTCCTGCCGCTCAAGGCGGGGGGGGGCCTGGCGTGAGTGTTCAGCTGCTTGTCGGCTGGCTTGCGGTCCTGTCGGCGCCGGTCTTCTCGAGTGTTGGGGTAATTCTTTCGCCTTTCTCGGGGGGGGGGGTGGTAGGTGTTGTACCGGTTGGTGCCGAGGGTGTCGATGCTGTGCATGGGTGGCGGTGTTGCTCTGACGCTGCTGTCGGTGGCGCTGGTGACGTTGTTGGTGAGGGTGCCGGCTGAGCTCCGGGTGTTGGCGCCGCCGCTGGTGATGCCGACGGCAAGGGCGTTGTAGGTGATGCCCTGGTGGTTGGTGGTGCGCTGATGGTGCCGTGGGGGTGGGACCCCGCCACTCCTGGCGGAGGGGCTCGTGGGTATCGCCGGCCGGTGCGTTGGCCCTGGCGGTGTTGGTGGCGTCTGGTGTCGGGGCGCTTTGTGGTGTCGTTGATGCCGATGGCGTTGCAGGTCTGGTACCCAGTGATGCCTAGGGCGAGGGCGCTGTGGGTGGTGTCGCTGTGGTTGCCGTTGTTGGTGCTCCGGGTTGCTGTTGCTGAGGTCGTGTTGTTGGCGGTGCTGTTGTTGATGCCGGTGGTGAGGCGTTGCGGGGGATGTTACGGTTTACGGTGTCTCTGGCGTTGCTGATGTTGAGGGTGTTAGCGGTTGTTCTGGTGTGGGTCCGTGTGTGGGCGGTCAGTGGCTTGTTTTCAGGTGTGGGCCGCTTCTGTTCCCGGGCGGGCGCTGGCCAATCGCGTGGGCTCTGCCAGGGCGGGTGCGCCGTAGGTGGTGTGGGCCGCTGGTGATGCCCATGGTGAGGTTGTTGCAGGTGATGCTCCGGGTGATTTCGTCGGTGAGGGTGGTGTAGATGGGGCCGGTGGTGGCGATGGTGTGGGTGCCGCTGGTGATGGTTTGGTGGATGGTGTCTCGTGCGATGCTTTGGTGGCAAGGATGTTGTGGATGGTGGTCCCGAGCGTGTGCCCCTGCCTCCTCTGGTGGAGGCTTGGTGGTTTGTTTGTTCGTTCACCGGTTTTGGTGGCGTTGGCTGCTTCTGGTGTCGGATATTGCCGCTGGCGACGTTGTTGGTGGGAGTGGCGCCGGCAATGGTGTTATTGGTGCCGTTGGCCTGGGTGGTGTAGGTGTTGCACCTGGCGTTGAAGTGCGTAGGTGTCGTAGGCTTTGTTGCGGAGGGCGGCGCCGCCGGTGATGGCGATGGTGAGGGTGTTGCGCTGGGATGTTTGTTGGTGGTGTTGGTGATTCCCGTGGTGTGGGCGTTGGCGGTCGCGGCTCTGGTTGCGGCCCGGTGCGTCTTGTTTTTATTTGATGTGGGTGAGGGTGTCTTATGTGTTGTGTTGGGGGTTGGGGTTGCTCGTGTTGCCGACGGTGGGGGCGCTGCGCTGGATGTTGGCGTTGGCGAAGGTGTCGCTGGTGTTGTACTGGGTGCCGTTGCCACCAGTGTTGCCGTTGGCTCCGGGTGTTTCCGCTGGCGTGGGTGTTGCGGGTGGCGTTGGGTTTGGGTGTTGTTGGTGGCACTGCTGGTGTGGGTGTCGCAGTCTTTGGTTGTGGGTGTGGGCTTGGGTGTGGTTGGTCGTTGGTTGTTGCTGGGCGTGGGACCTCGCCACCCCTCGCTGAGGGCTTGGTGGGCGGCGCTGCTTGCTGGTCTACCCTTCCGTCCTAGTGGTGGTTCTGGCGGCCCTGCACCCCTCCTGGCGGAGGGCGTTGGGTTCTTTGGGTTTTCCTGTGTTGTGTGTGTTTGTGGTCGGGGCGGCGCTCGCGCTTTTGTGTGTTGTGTGTGTTTGTGGGGCTAATGTTGATGGAGGCCGTGGTGGTGTGTGTTGTGTGCGCGCAGTTCTGTGTGCGGTGTATTGGTGGTGCGTTTGGGTGCCTGTCCTCGCCTCTCTGGGCTTGGGTTGGCGGCTATGTGTGGGTGTGGGGGTTGTGTGTTGTGGCCCCTCTCCCGCCCTGGTTGGTTGTAGTGTGTTCCCCTGCTGTCCCCTTTGCGTGCCCTCCCCCCTCTTTCTCTGTGCCGCATCGCCTGGCGCACTGTTCCCCTGGTGCCTTGTCCGGGTCTTTCTGGGCTGTTCCGGGTGTGCTGCCGGGCTGGGTGGGGGGAGGGAGGGGTCCTTGACTTAGGCGGCTCAAGTTGCATGGTCAAAAGGGAAGGAAAAGGTAGGAAAATGACAGGTTTCAAAAGGCATTAAAAAATAGTTGTTTTGATGGATATTTTAAAACCGTCGCAAACAAGTATGGCGGAATAAATATTTCTATAAGAATGACTTGTCCCATGGGCGAGACAGGTAAAAGTATTGTTTGGTGACCATTCTTTGCGCGAGGCCTCGCGAAAAGACGTTCATTTGTGTCAGATTAATGTGCTACAGCATGACGCATTAGTAAGGTTGTCGAAAAATGGAACTCTGTCGTATTTATACACGTAACTTAGTACCATTATCAGGATTGCGTGATAGAGATGGATCTAATAACGAATAAACTGCAACAATGGTGTACCCAAGAATCTTGAAAAGTATAAATGTTCCGGAACAAACTGCAGTTTCAAGCGCGAGGCCTCGCGCATGGAACGGCGCATGAGAAACATTCAAGTCTCGGTGATCATTGCGCGAGGCCTCGCGCAATGGATCTCATAAGCGCTCATAGAAACCAAAAATGGAACAGATCCACCAACTACACAGCATGTGCATTCCCTTGATGCGGTGCTGCTGCATCGGCGCCCATACAGGTCCCGCCGGCATCTCCAGTTTTCGTACTGTGGTCACCGCTGGCTTCACTGCCGAACAGCGATGGTAGCGCACCACAACTGGCTACCGCAATCAGGATTCACTAGTCAAATGTGGGATCACCAGACAGTTACAGTTAACTGAAGATGGTGCATGCGACAAGCAAATGACAGAATAATTGGTAGCGCGAAAACTGTGTGACAGGTTGATGTTTCACATCAAGAAAGTTTTTCAAACAGCGATCTTTACGTAGATACAGGTATGCAATTATTCTACACAGCAACAATGCCCCTGCGAAAAGAGGTGGACCTTGAGAAGACAGTGGCCGCAGCATCTGGATTTTTTGGCGTTGTCTGCTCAGAGGAACCGCCGTACCACACGGCAGAAGAACTGTGGGAAGGTCTAGAACAGGGGGACGAGGGCGCGTGATTGTTGTTTGTGTTTTTTCTGCGTCTGCGCAAAAATGAACGGACGCGTTGCAGCGTTGAAAAGGCGATTGCGGCAGAAGGCAAGAGATGGGTTGGTGTTTTGATAGAGAAGGCCTGGTGCCTTTATTTGCTGATGCGCCACCGCGCAGTTCCATACCAGGAAAAACCAAAGTCAGTTGTTGCGGTAGAGGAAAGTAGGGCGCAGCGTCGCATTTTAGCAAGGTCAGGTCTGGTGCGATACAGTGCAACTTCGCTGAAGGGGAAGGCCGCAGTCAGGTTACAGACTACATGGAACAAAATACACCAACAGTGGGTTGTGTTGTGGATGGACAACTGGTACAACAAACAGTTTACCACAAATCCTGACGAGAACGACAAAAGCCTGAACGCAACAGCGTTGGCTGTGTTGCTACTGAAGGATGCACCGCGCTACTGGCATGGTCATCCTAGCCTGGAAGAGCTTGAACGGCATGTTCCTGTTGTTGGACGCATGCTGAGGAACACCGAGGGAACATTTGCACGTATCCTGCGTGATCTAGGATTTGCAAGCACGCGACCTGTTGTTCGAAACATTAGGGCGCCGCTTGACATTATTCGCCCTGTACCTGCCAAGAGACCACATTGGCGACCCCTTTGTCTAAGTAAAGAAAAGGTGAGTGGCAACGTCTCGCTGCTTAAACTATTGCAATTCACTAGGGACTTGGCGCAGCACACTCGACCAGTCGTGCCTGTTTTATGTGATGAGAACATCCATTACGGCATTTGTAAGATGATGTACGGTGGAAAAACCACGGGTTGGAATGTCCCGCTTTTCTTGCGGTCACACCCTATATTGTATGGTTTCTGGCACGCGTACAAGTTTTGCGTTACACAAACTTTTCGCTCATCTTGGCCGATCGTGACTTTCTTCCGTAAAGGTTTGTTGCGCAGCGGTGACACGGTACCCTGTTGTCCCAAGCTGATCACAATGGAGATAACTGTTGGCGCACTGCTGTTGGGTATGGGCCCCCACATACGGCGCCTTAACAGAAAATGTCATTCCCTTTGGGTTGGCACGTCCTGTAAATTGGCGAGGACGGCTCCGTTACGCTGTGTGTAAGGCCATACAGGTTCTGTTAACACAATACTGTCCTATGTTACTATACCTACGTCACCTTGTTGGACAGTGCAATTGGGCCGGGGAGGCGGCCAACACGGGTGTTTTTCCTTCGGAGGGATTGCAGATTGTTATGTGTCTGTTAGACCGTTCGAACATGGGGGACACAGTTTTAAAATACGAACGCACTGTTGCAACTGCGCTATTGTGCCACACTGCATGGCACACAGCCATGCCTGGACAGGCTTTTGCCGAGGACTTTTGTGAAAGTCTGCTTTCCAGCCTTGAGACAAAGAAGGGCCAAAACAGAGGTGCAGTAACCATCGAAGATGTTTACGATCTGTATCATCTCATCACTATCCGCAAAGAAGGTCACAGGGCGGACATCTGCGAAATCCCCGATTCCTTTGTCAATTCCGTGCGTCAGCGGTTAACTGCTTACTTGAATGCAGAGCGTGTATATGTGCCTTGGGTTAGGTGGTGTGCTGAGCCTGCTTGTACAATTCAGGCGCATTGGCCGCGCAGGGGTGTACCTAACTTTCCACCGTCTCTTCTCATTCCAAAGGGTTCTGACCACTACAAACAAGGCCTTGTGTCTGTGTTGTTGGTGCTAACGCAGAAGGGGCCGCTTAAGGCTGGTTTTAAGCGAAAACTGTCGGAGCTGATCCCCCAACGCAGTGTGTTAGAGGAACAGAGAGAGGCCGACACGCTGCGAAACGTTCGAAGAAGATTGGAGAACATGCAGTGCTGCGCGAGGCCTCGCACAAACAGCATGAAACAACAGGTTAGTAAACCCCTTCTCTTGCGCGAGGCCTCGCGCAAGGTTGACAGTCAAAGACAGTGCCGAGCTCCTTCAGTTTTGCATTCTCAACCATACTGTACTCGCATTCGCTAAAAGCGCCTCACATATGCATTATCGACGACGATTTTAACCCCTTTCAATGTTATGTTTCTTTCAATACAGGCTTTCTCCTTATCGCAGAATGGCAAGCCCTGCCAAAAAAACAGCCGAGGAACGAGAAGATACCGACTATGACCCTGGGACCTCAGCATCCGAGGCTGGACCACCAAAGAAGGGGCGTAAGAAGAAGGAAAAACCAGATCCTGGCTTAGCCTTGGGTACTGACATCGAGGACCACCTGAAACTGGATGGGAGGCAGGTGGAGGTTGAGCTGGACAACGTGGGAATCGACCCAGTGGAGACAAAGGGGCAGATTAGACGGAAAGATACGCAGTTACTGCAGAAGCGTATAGAGTTACTCGAGGCAGCACCGCCAACAGACCCATTACACGTCGTTATCTGGGAAGATAATAGTATTTTGCCAACCGACTGTTCGCTCTTCTCGTTGCGTGAGCCCTCGCGCATAGACGTGTCTCATACTTGCAGATGGCGATTATTGGTGTGTATCTGGACAGCACAGCGTGGAAGCGATTGCGAAGATTCAGGAGAAGCGACGCACAGCGTGTCTGGATCTGCAGCAGTGGAATACTACATGCATCGCCGATATTCTGAAGCCTACGACACCGTGGGCCTTCCGTGCAAAGCTGGCGGGACAAGCACAAGGAAGCGCACAAGACGTTGAGCCAATACCGCTGTATGAGGCAGCAGATAACCTCATTCGATGTGTTGAAGATCAGCGGCGGCGAGGCCTGGCTGACACGTACAGCAATCCCAAAATCGCCATTGTGGATGCTGTGCAGATGAGTGCCCTGGTTCCAACCGCTGAACTGAAGCAGCCTGGTCAATTCGTATGTTCATTTATCGTTGTTTCCATGCTGTTCGTTGCGCGAGGCCTCGCGCATAACGTTGTCACTTTCAGGACAAAACGTATAAATTGTGGAAAGATTTTATGACGTTTGCCTACTATGCTGGTCCGGAAGCTGTGAAAGGTCTGCAGAAGTTCCACGACAAAGCAGAGAAAGTCACGAAGAACGCGCTGAGGAAACTGGACGGGATCCTGTTGCCGGAGTTCTACAAGAAAGTGGCAGAAGTGATGCAGGAAGAAAAAATGACCCTTAAATCCTTGCCGAATTCGATTGCAACATCATTCTTGACCACTGGGTCTCAATGCATCTGGACCACCCGCACAACGGCCAGTACGTTGGACCTGAGAAAGGTGTGTACCATCGACGCGACGTGGGTTCCGCTTCTGCATTGGTGCGCTGCACTTTTTCCATTTCTGTTCTTTAGCCAAAGACGTGCGGACCCGCAAAGAGGTTGCTGCACTTGGAGGGCCTGCCCTGAAGGTGATTCTTGGTACATGGGGCTATTGGCAGAAACCTGAAGGCAAAGCTTGCGGTCCATGGCCGGCACGGAAATCCATGATTCGCGCACCACTGTGGCAGGTGGCAGAGAAAGGCGAACCCGCCTCCCTGAAAATCCTCAACGTCCAAAAGCTCCTGGGTCAAGAGCCTACCAAGAGCCGTGTGGTCCCCCCAGCTGCTGGCGTTACTGGTAACTTCAAGACAGTGGAACAGCAGGATCCATTACTGTCAAGTCACACTATCACAATTAAGGCGACCCGAATTGCAGCGTTGGCCCACGATCCCCCGAGGCAGTTTATTGAGATTGAGAAGAACCTGAGTGTCATCAACAGCGACATATGTGAACACCTTGCTCCTGAGATGATGTGCCAAGCCTGGCTGTATGAAGAGATGGCGCGTGCCGATACCCTTATCTGCGGCTCTCAAACTGTTGTTGACAACATGATCGACGTGCTGGAGACGGAAACAGATAGGCGTCTCAACGATGATTTCAACGCGCCGCGCATGGCTAACATGTTGCGTGTTCCCATCTTCAGCTGGCCAGTCAAACCGAAGCCTGTAGGGGATCCCACAACGTTTGACGTTCGCTGGTTGCTGATTTCGTCACTGCATAGCTGGTCGAGAAAGGTATAATTCCCTCATTACGTCGGCTCTGTGCGCGAGGCCTGGCGCAATAACTTCTCCCTTATTGCAGATTCCGAATTATCTGACGTTTGGACCTACTCAAGTAGCGGAGATGGACCCTGTTGAATTTGGCGGTCACGTTCCGATAACGACGGTTATGTGGTATTTCCACACTCACCTCTTTTACCTGAAGCAGGATAAGAGCTTCAAGCCTGCGTTTGTGTTCATTGATCATCAGCCGGATCTGGTGTGCAAGATCGCGTTCATCGAGCCGGATTCTCGCATGTACCTTCTTGGTGTTACTTCCGACAATCTCTCCGATTGGGTCAACAGAGTGCAGACTCAGTTGAACCACGTATTGACACAAGGGTCGAAACTGGACGCGTCTGGTGATTGGGACCAGCAGGCCAACTGGTCAAGCCGTGGTATTCCCCTTTGGGTTTGCGATGACAAGGTGGGTTCTGATGCGTTGTCGCCGAAGGAGGAAGAGACTGTTGAGAAGGGTCAAGCTGCAGAAGCACTGGCCCCTGCAAAGCGGAAGTGTACTGGTGGGGAACCAGCCCCCAAGAAGAAGAAGACTGCCTCCAAGCCCCAGGCAGCGAAGTCGGTTACCGGTGCAGAATCCGACGAGAGCGATGGGGATGAAGAGGAGGAGAGCGAGGAAGAAGAGGAGGAGGAAGCGCAGGTCTCCCAGGGAAAGGCAGCGAAGAAGGTGGCAGCGAAGCCGAGGCCCGAGGGAACCGGGGCCCGAGCTCCATTCAAGCAGCCAGCCCGTCAGTCCCAACCAAGAAGCGAGCCCGCAAAGCCACCGCCTAAGGGTAAGACGTCCGTTGCTAAGGCATTGGGTTCCAAGATGCAAACTGTTCCGAAGAAAAAGTAATTTCTGCGCTTGTTCGGTTATATATTGCGCAAGGGCTCGCGCTATGCATTCCTCTTCGACGACCTTTTGGCTGTCACCTTGTGCGGTACATCTTTCTATGTGATGCATTTTATTGCGCTGTTGTGTTGGGGTTTTTCTGCGAGGCCTCGCGCAAAGAAGGGGTGCCAAGAAATGCTTCTTGTCGTGCAGCGTGCAACGTGGTTCTCGGAAACTGGTTTTCCAAAAGATTGAAAGCTCATGGGTGTTTTTATTGCAAAGCACAAGTGGTATATGAAAACAGAAAGTCGTGGTTTTCCGGAAAAAGGACTTCATTTTGGTGGGAATAAATCATTTTCCCGGGCAGTCAATTTTGTTGAAAATAAAGGAAAATGGACCAGTTAATTGCTTTTCACAGGATGTTTGGTTCTTGTGTTTTGGGTTCCCCCCAAAAGGACTATTTTTTCGCAGTGCCGTGGAGAGGCAGTTTTGGGCGCATTTTGACCATGCAACTGGAGCCGCCTAAGCTTGACGCTGGCTCTGGTGCCTTCCTCTGGTGTTTCCCCTTGGGGGGGCCGATGCTTACACTCCCCGTCAGGGTGTAACTCTGTTGTACAGGCCTTCCATTTCTACCCGCTTGGCACAAATGGACCTGCTCCGTAGCCAGGTACTCCAGCCGTTCCCCACAACGAGGTCGGGTACACTGTTGATTGCAGAGGAGTCCTTGCGGGACAGGCGTGTCTCTTGCCTGCCCCGATGGACGGTGTGCCCTACCCGCAGCCCCTCGCTGGGCCCGAACCGCAGTATGTGCCGTGGGGAGTGCTGTTGGTCAAACCCATTGGCCACCCCCCCAGTCCGATGCCACCACGGGCCGCTGGCCAACGCTCCCGGGCGTATCCCACCTTTTTGCGTGTGCTCAGGCGGGGCCGATACGGTCTACCGGGGGGGGGGGCCAAACCTCTGAGGTTGGGCCTCTCGCCTGCATCTTCTGTGGGCCCCTTGCTTCCCGCCCTCCCCTCTTGCTGTGTTGGTTGCGGTGGTGGGTTTTCCGGGCGGCTCCTCGCCACTCCTGGCCGAGGTGCTTGTGTGCGTTTCCCCGCCACTCCTGGCTGGGAGCCGCCGCCGGTGTTGGCGGGTGGTCCCTCGCCACTCCTTGCTGACGGTCCTGGGTGTGGCTCCCCGCCACTCCTGGTTGGGGTTCTCTGGTGTTGCTGGGGGTCGGGCCTTTGCCACTCCTGGCTGAGGTTCGCTGGTTTGTGGGGCGTGGTGGTGGTTGGTGGCCCCTTGCTTTCTGGCTGTGGGTCCTGGGTGGGCGTTCCCTTGCCACTCCTGGCTGAGGGCCCCGGGTGCGGTCTCCTGCCACTCCTGGCTGGGGGGTTCCGCTGGTGTTGGTGGTGGGTGGCCCCTCGCCACTCCTGGCTGGGGGTCATGGGTGCGGTTCGCCGCCACTCCTGGGTGGGGTCCGCCGGCCGCGGCAGTGGCCGTTTCCGTTGGGTTGGGTTGGGGTTGGGTGCGGGGTTTCCTGTGTTGTGTGTGTTTGTGGTGCGGCGCGTGCGCGTGGTGTCTGTGCTGGTGTGTGTGTTGTGTGTTCGTGGTGGTGGTGTGGGTATGGGTGTGTCTCCGGTGCGTGTGGGTGTGTGTGTGTGTGCGTGTGTGGTGTGTGGTGGTTGGTTTCCCCGGCTGGGGCTTGCTGCTGGTGTAGGTGTGGGTGTGGCTGGTGTGTGCTGTGGTTCGTCCCTCGCCACTCCTGGCGGAGGTTCCTGAGTGCGATTTCCCGCCACTCCTGGCTGGGTTTTGCTGCAGGTGGTGGTGGGTGTTCCTCGCCACTCCTGGCTGAGGGCCCGGGGTGCGGTTCCTCGCCACTCCTGGGCGGGGTCCGCTGGCGGCGGTGGTGTGTGGTCGCTTGCCACTCCTGGCTGCGGGTCCTGGTTGCAATCCTCCACCACTCCTGGCTGGGGTCCGCCGGCTGCGGCGGTGGCCTTTTCTGTGGGGCTGGGTGAGGGGTTTCCCGTGATGTGTGTGTGTTTGTGGCGCGGCGCGTGCGCGTGGTGTCTGTGCTGGTGTGTGTGTCGTGTGTTTGTGGTGGTGGTGTCAGTGTGGGTGTGTCTTCCGTGTGTGTTGGTGTATGTGTGTGTGTGTGTGTGCGTGTGTGGTGTGTGGCGGTTGGTTTCCCCGGCTGGGGCTTACTGCTGGTCTGAGTGTTGTGTGGGTGTGGCTGGTGTGTTCTGTGGTTGGTCCCTCGCCACTTCAGGCGGAGGTTCCTGAGCGCGATTCCCCGCCACTCCTGGCTGGGTTTCGCTGCCGGTGGTGGTGGGTGTTCCTCGCCACTCCTGGCTGAGGGCCCCGGTTGCGGTTCCCCGCCACTCCTGGCTGGGGGTCTGCTGGTGGTGGTGGTGGGTGGCCCCCCGCCACTCCTGGCTGAGGGCCCTGATGGGGTGTTCCTTCGCCACTCCCGGCCGTGGGTCTCGGGTGCGGTTCCCCGCCACTCCTGGCTGGGGTCCGCCGGCGGTGGCGGTGGCTGTTTCTGTGGCTGAGGGGTTTCCTGTGTTGTGTGTGCTTGTGGCGCGGCGCATGCGCGTGGTGTCTGTGCTGCTGTGTGTGGTGTGCGTTCTTGGTGTCTGTGTTGTAGGTGGTGCGGGTGTGGGTGTGTGTGTGTGTGTGTGTGTGTGTGTGGTGTGTTGGTGGCGCGTGGTTGCCGGTCCTTGCTTACACAAGCTGTTGCTGGGGTTGGTGGGGCTGTGGCTGGTGTGTGCTGTGATGGTTCCCTCGCCACTCCTGGCGGAGTCTCCTGTTTGCAATTTGCGTAACTCTTGGCTGGGTCTCGCTGCCGGTGGTGGCGGGTGTCCCTTGCGACTCCTGGCTGAGGGCCCCGGGTGCGGTTCCCCGCCACTCTTGGCTGGGGTCCGCCGGTGGTGGTGGTGTGCGGTCCCATGCCACTCCTGGCTGCGGGTCCTGGTTGCGGCTCCCCGCCACTCCTGGCTGGGGTCTGTTGGTTGCGTTGGGGTGTTTCGTGGGTCGGGGTGTCTCGTGTTGTGTGTGTTTGTGGCGTGTGTGGCTGCGCGCGGTGGCGGTGCTGTGTTGTGTGTTGTGTGTTTGTGGTGTCCCTGTTGTTGGTGGTTTGGTGTGGTGGTGCGGCGTGGGTGTGTCTTCGGCGTGCGCTGGTGTGCGTGGTTGTGTGTGCGTGGTGTGCCGGTGGTCTGTGGTTTGTTGTCCCCGCCTCTTTTGGTTTGGGGTTCGCGGTTGTGTTTGTGTGGGTGTGGTTGGCGTGCTGTGTGGGTCCCCTGCCACTCCTTGCTGAGGGACCTGGGTGCAGTGCCTCGCCGCTCCTGGCTGGGGTCTGCCGTTGTGCGGTGGTGGTTGGTCCCTTGCCACTCCTGGCTGAGGGGTTTGGTTGCGGGGCCCTGCCACTCCTGGCGGGGGTTTGCCGCCGGGTGTGGAGGGCGGTCCCTCGCCACTCCTGGCCGAGGGCCGCGGGCGTGGTTCCCCGCCACTCCTGGCCGGGGTCCGCCGGTTGTGGTGCTGGGGGCCTGCTCGCCACTCCTGGTTGTGGGCCCCGGGTGTGCCTTTCTCCTTGGCCCTGGTGAGTGTGTGTGTGCTGTGTGCCACCCCGTGTTGGTGTGGGTGGTGTGCGGGGGTCGTGCGCGGTGTGGTTGCCGTATGTGTGTGTGTGTGTGTGTTTGCGTGCGGTGTGTGGTTTGTGGGGTGTGTCATACCTTGGTTGGTTCGCATCGTCGGTCGGCATGGTCGAGGCCAAAAGGCAGAGGAAAAGCAAAGGGAGAGGTCCTGTAAATGTGTAGCAGAAATGCATGATATGCGAAATGCGAAATACATACCTCTCCATTTGTCCCACCGTGCATTTTTCCCCTTGCCTTACATTGTGCATCTCCTCGTTGTCATGCCTTGCGCATCCCCTATAGAGAGAGCGTGTGCATGTTGTGTGACTGGGGCGCGGGGTGGGGTTTCATACCATGTTTCTCCGTGACTTTGTCTCCGTCTTCTTTTACGTTGCGGGCGTTTGGTGTCTCGTGGTTTCTTGGGCATGGTTCGTGTTCGTACGCTTGTTTATGCACGCGTGGTCCCTTTGGCGCCCTCATTCTCAATTTTCACATACTTGGTTTCCACATCTATGCTTACGCTGTTATGCTTACGCTCTTAACATACTTGTTCGCCATACCATTGTTTCCCCGTGGTCCGTGGCCATCCCCTAGAGCGAGAACGTGTGCATGTTGTGTAGGTGGGGCGGGGTATGGGGTTTCATACCATCCATGTTTCTCCTTGACCTTGTCTCCGTCTTCTTGTACCTTGCGGGCGTTTGGCGTCTCGTGGTTTCTTGGGCGTGGTTCGTGTTTTTATGCTAGTGTATGCATGCGTGGTCCCTTCAGCGCCCTCCTCCGCACTTTTAATATACTTAGTTTCCACCTCTATGCTTACGTGGTGCCGGGTGTATGGGCTCTTAACATACTTGTTCGCCATACCATCCCCCTTGCTTTTTTTTTTCCGTTTTCATGTACCTCGCCGTGCTTCGAGTCTATGGAGGAATGGGGATGTGGGTGTGGTTGGTGTTGGTACGCATGCTTTACTACGTGTGTGGTTTTGTTGTTCGTTTTTGCGTGTGGCGTTGTCTCTTTGGCGCCCTCCTTCACAACATACTTGGTTTCTTCACCTATGGACTAAAGAAGGTCCCTACCAAGACCGGCCCCTGCTGTGCCCCTTCCGCCTGTCACTCCTGCTGACTTGCTCCTGATCAGCGATTGCATTCCTCAAAGTTCAGGGTCCAAAATCCAAAAATATAGAAAATAAAATCCTCCTTCAACCCTGAACAGCAACCAGATCCCACAAATACAGCAACACCCCAATCCACACTGCGGGCTTCCGTTCAGCACACCGGTTGTCTCACAGTGGCGGGCATGTACAAGAATTGCACCAAAGAGGAAAGCCCTGAAATTGGCATATGAACACAAATAAAGCAAAGTTGGGGAAAGAGGTAAAGATACACATACTCAGCCATACACCCCTCATTCCCTGGACTCAAGACCTTCCCCTGACTCACCAATATGATGCCCTGAACCCAGTCCAATAAGATGGCTCAATGCCATGTGTCAAAAGTCACTACACAAACCCAAAAAATGTGTTCACTCCCAAGCCTCTATATCCTAGCCCAATAGGGGAGGTGGCCTGTCATGGCCTAGAGTGGCACTCAGGCCCATGCCCTACCCTGAGATAACCTTTGTTGGACTTGGAGTCCATCGGGCTCGGAGAATTGCCCCATGAATATGACCTCACAACATGGCCAAATCCGGCAAGTCACACCATTATGCCCAAAAATCAATTATATACTCAAGAATGCATACGGCAAATATTCAAATGCTGAATGCATGTGTCAAACCGCAAAGTAGTATACAAGAATGATATAGACCAAAGGTCCATGCCCAAGAATATCCCATCATTGGCTCCCAAACCCCTCCGGTTATGTACATGACATACTTCACAAGTCAACTCATGAATTTGAGACCTAATTTTGTGAGGCCTCGTGTGCCAAGCCAAAGTGACCATGTGATCCGGAATATGGTGAGGCACAACACCCAAGCATATGCCAACATATCAGCAACATACCATAGTTCACAGATCTCTGGGCAGTTTACTGTTAGCTGACCAGTTGAGCACATAAAAAACAAAAATGAGCATAAAATGAGGTCAAAAACATGCAAATAATGCCAAATTCAAGATAGTTACAATAGTATATAACTTCGCTCACCCATGGTATCAACATATGATTCAAAACACAATTGCTTGGGATTATTTGCAAACAATCCCCCCACTTGGATCCCCACATGGACGCCTGAGGACACCTTCGAACCTCCTCCCAACACGCACCATGAAAATGGGAAAATTGATAATGGCGCTTGTGGGTCGCTCTGTAAACCCTCCCACATTCACTATATGAGCGGTAGACTTAGTCTAGGGCTATGGAGTTCACCATTGTGACATGGGCAAGGCCCTTGCCACGTATGACTCCATATATCTTCCTACAAACGGGGATATATAACATGGGCGTGAGCATATCGAAGCGCATACCATGCATATAACACATACCCTCAAAAAGTGGCTCCCACCATGATATGCCATGCCCCTCCGTGGACATAACTTCACGTCAAAAATACGTGGGAACCCAAAGAAAATTTGCTATGCAACCCCAACACTCATGCGGTACACTCGAAAATCGCAATAAAATATATGATTGCATGGCCCAAGAGTTGTAAACCACTTTCTACCCTCTTGGCCATTATCCCTTGCTACACCGGGCATGTCTACACACCAAAGGCGTTTGATGCTTCACAAATTAAGTTGAGACCAAGGCAGTTCTAACCCGATTCTCGAAATTGGTATTCCTCGCCGTGAACCGGAGATATGATTCTTCAAAGTGGTCTCACGAATCACTTTTGTTTCGACTATATCTCCAAGAAAAATGAGGGATACAACAAAAGGAAGTGTGATTCGTGATCGGGGGAAAATGTATGACCACTCGAGATTCATCATATCAAGTGCGGGGATGTCGAAGTGGGAAATCCGATTCTGAAAGTCTGAAAAAATCGGATTAATTTGCGACTGTGTAATATGAAAATTGCGGAAGCAACGAACCTCTTACTGATGAAATCTGACCCTTCATCGGGGTTTCCGCCAAAATATCTGTAAATAACAGTTAACCAATCGGTTAACGCAAAATCGCGAGCCAACTGACAGTCGCCGATACATTGACAATCAGAACGAAAGACTGAAAAATTACGGAAACTTTATGATAAAAAAACCCTGTTGATTCCTGATATTCTGATATATACATCTCACCTGGCGGCGCCTCGGTACTGAATATGGCCGCTCATAGCCGAAATGGCCAAACCTATCACACTATCACATCAGGTTAGGTCAGGTGGACGGGAGAGTATGATATCAGCCAATGGCGGCTTGCCGGCACATAGATACACACCCCAAGTGACCCAAAGATGGCCACGGGGGTCGGAACCGGCTTCACCCCCCTTCTCAGAGCGTTGTTACCGCTCGGAAGTCATTGAAGAGAAGACGGGAGGACCTCAATGGGCTCCAACCCCCCCCCCATGTCCCAACGACACATGGAGGCCCAACATACGTCGTAGGCGTCCCCCACGCCCCAAGGGAGGGATGAGGACACTCATAATCGGTGCCCTACGCCATATCCGGTCTCCTCTTGATCTACAACATGGACCAAGGGGATCAAAGATAGAGAAAAGTCGTCGGTCGACCTAAATAGGTATACCACAGTGAAATATATATGTGGAGTTCGAGTGAAGGGGGTATATGGCCAATCAAAGCCGAAAAATCCCCGGATGAACGCCCTCACCCGACTCCCAAGCACAGGAACAAACAAAAATGCCAAGAGGGATCCATTACGGTGCTACTGCAGCCACCAAATGGACCAACACGTCCTTGACATCCAAAGAAATGTTCTTTTTCTTCAGATAGTCCATCCAGACTGTGGTGTACCTTGGCACGAAACTGCTCGGAGGCTCCCCTGAAATCCCTGGATGCGGCGAATCCCTTTCAACGGACTTTAAAAAGCCTACCCCCAGGCGTCCCCGGGTCTGGCTTGTCCGCCAGGATCCTCTCGGCGGTGAAGTTGTCGTTCTCACCCTCGTCGTCCGAGTCCACATCGCCGGCCGTGAACTCAAAGGTGACGGGACGTCCGCTGGGGTCTGGTGCTCGGGGACGAAGCTGGGTGTGGTCGCGGTCCAGGATCTTGTTATCCCCCACACGAACCGCATACACATCCTGCCCGACCTTCCGCACGAGTACCCCCGGCACATACCAGGACGCCTGCTGATGCCTGGACAGGACATCTTTGTGGTGCCGCTCCACCCACACAGTGTCTTGGAGAGCATACTTCTGGACTTTTCCCTGCTTGAAGTACTTGGCCCTCTTCTCATGCTCGTCCTGAAGTGCCTTGCACACCTTGGCCGCTGTGTCGTCTGCCTCAGCCATCATAGCGTTCGCATCCTGGGCCACTTTGCCATGGTTCAACCACGGGAGAGTGTGTGACACTCAATCCCGTAGGAACAGGATGCAATGGGGCGACAGTCCAGTGGGTCCCGGAAGGTCATGGTACGCCTGGATTACTCTCCACAGCGAATTGTACCAATTCCAGCCCGGTTCGTCGATGTGCAGCTGGCAGAACCTTTCGAACATCTGCCGCCCGGCCACCTCAGCCCGGCCATTTGACCGGCTGTGGTACACCACGGTCTTGGCGTGCCGGATCCCCAGGTGCTTGCACATCGTTTTGAACCACGTACCCACAAATTGACTGCCCCGATCGCTGCAGACGACAGCTGGGACATCAAAAATCGTCAGCCAATGCCTGATCATGGCATTAGCGACGGTCTTGGCCTGCAGCCCCACTCCATGCTTGTCCTTCTTGTCCTTCTTCTTGGACTTCTTGCCCGGGACCGCCACGATACACCCGCTGTGCCTGTCCACCGCCAGGATGACACAGTCGTAGGTCTCCCCGTCCACGGTGACCTCAGGCATGGCAAACACATCCATGGCCACGGACCGCATAGGGGCTTCCGGTATAGCCGTGTACACCGGGTTGCCAGCCGTGGAGTGGTTGGGGCTCTTCGTGGCCCGACACACGGCGCAGTCGCTGCAGTACTTGTCCAGGAGGGCGTAGTACCCCGGTGAGAACTTGAAGCGCCACTCCAGGTCCTGCTGCATCTTGTCCCGACCAGGATGCATGAGCTGGGCGTTATGCCAGTTGTCAATGAGCTCCTCCATTCGGTTCTCAGGGGCCAATAGCTTGTCCTTGAGGAATAGCTTATCCCCATCCTCGGTCAAGCCCTCGGGCCAGTCGTCGTCCGTCGGGGCACTCACGGCATTCCAGTACTTGCTCCAGTGATCGGATGCTGCATAGTCATCCGACCAGTCCTCTGTGAGCAACGACCTGACTAGCTCTACAGGGGCCACCATCCATTGCTCGAGGGTTTGCTCTCGAATAGCTTGGACTCGGGCGCCCCGGAACTTAGCCAGGTCCGTACGGTTTGCCATCACCACAAAGCACTTGACCCCCTCTTGTTCCATGGCCTTCTCCATCTTGATGATGCGCTTGGCCTCCTCGGTCTCCTCGGCGTCCCCATGGCTGGATATGTCCATCCAAGCCTTGCCCGCGAGGTAGGCCCATCGACTGAGGCAATCCGCCACAGTGTTGTCCTTCCCCGGGACGTACACGACGCTGAGGTCGAACTTGGCGAACGTCTCATGCCATCGGGCCCTCCTTGCCGCCGGTCCCGAGGGGGTGTCAACGTGCTCCTTGTGCCAGCTCTGCAAGGACTGATGGTCCGTGCAAACCACCACCGGTTGCAATCCGATGTGGCCAGACCACTTCCTGAGCGCACAAACAATGGCGTACGTCTCCTTCTCCCTCGCGGTTGAGGTTCGACGTTGGCCCTCGGCCAGGATCCGACTCCGGAACGCCACGGGTTTCTGTGACCCGTAGTCCCGGACCTGCTCGAGGACTGCACCTACAGCATAGTCCGAGGCGTCCGTTCGTAGCACGAATCCCTTGTCCGGATCCACCAGGAATAGCCCCAGCTGCCCCAGGAGTCGCTCCTTCAGGCGGCTGAACGCATCTTCGGCCTCAGGGGTCCAGGCAAGTTAGTTCTTGCTCCCCTTCTGGCCATCGAACTTGCCCACCTGCAGCATCTTGTGCAGCGGCCCGGACAGTTCTGCATACATACGGACATAGCCCGAATAGTAGTTGCAGAACCCCATGAAGGATCGGAGTTCGCTGATGGTCTGGGGCTTCTCCCAGTGGTGCAGGGACGCCAGCTTCCCAGGCATGTAACGGCGTTGCCCGTGACCAACCACGTGACCCGCGAACTCCACTTCCTTCACGAAGAGTGAGGCTTTGGTGGGCTTGCACACCATGTTGTGCTTGTCCAGCTCGCTGAGCACTCGGCGCAGATCCTTCTCATGCGCTTCGATGAGCTCGTCCTCAGTCATGTTCTCCGTGCCGGACCCGATGATGATGACATCCACAAAGGGATCGGCACAGTCCCGAACAGGACCGAGTAGGTCCTCCATCATGCGCTGGAAAGCGGCGTTGCCATTCTTGGCGCCCATAGGCACCACTTTCCACTGCATGGGCCCCAGCGGCGTCGACATTGCCGTGCAGGGCCTGGAGTCCGTGTGTAGCGGCATCTGGTGATAGCCGTGTTTCAGGTCTAACACCGTAAAGATCCGCTTTTTCTGTTGCTTTTGGAGGATGGTGTCGATCAGGGGAAGCGAGTACGAGTCGTGCTTGGTTTGTTCGTTCAAACCGCTGTAATCCACCACCAACGTCCACTCACCCTTCTCTTTCTTGGGCACGATAAAGGCTGAGCTGGCCCACTCACTGTTGGAGGCTTCGATCCATCCCCGCTCAATGAACTCGGCCAACAACTTCTTCATGGCTTCGGCCCGATCGCCCTGAAGTTGGTACTCCCGATGACGATAGATCTTGGGGTTCGGCTTCAGCTGGATCCCTGCTGTGCCAAACCTCTTACGATCTGGAGGGTTCTTCTTGGCGACGCCACTGAATAGCCGCGGATAGGCATTGATCAGCCTCTCCTTCAGCTCAGCGACCTTCCGGTTCTCCTGGGCCTCTTCGGCCGCTTGCTTCGGTATCGATACAACCGACCGCACTGCGGTATAGGCCTCTTCTGGGTCTGAATCCGACTTCTCCTCGTCCGATATGCGGTCTTCATCGTCGTGGCGTGCACTTCCCACCGATAATCTTCGGAAATTTGCGGCGTCGGGCTGGTTCTTGTCGTTTTCGGCCCCCATTTTTGGAAAATCCCACGTCGGCGGGTCCGACCCGACCGGACCATCGTATTGATCCGCGATGTGATCCATGACCCTCGCCAGAAACTCATCCTTCTCGTACTTGCCGGTGACCAACATCTTGTCATCCCACCAATGCGGAGATGTGACCATGGCCCGCCTCTTCTTGGCTGCCACACGGTCGTGCATCCCCATCCGCATGTAGTTGACGACATCGTCGATCTCGGTGTGGGACAGGACGTCAATGCCATCCATAGGCTGATCCGTCCCCTCTTTGGGCTCAAACATGACCTTCATGGGCACCGCCTCCACCCTACGGATGAATGCTTCATCACCCGTGGGCTGGGCTTGCGCCCCATCCACCAGAAAAGCCCTGGTACCCCACCGTTGACCCGGGAAGGGCATTGATACACCCTTGGCGTCGATGAACAAGTCCTCCTCTGGCCCGAATGACATCTCGTTCAGGGTGACGGAGTCCAGCATCGACTTGAGACCCTCCAGCGGACATGGGGTGGATTCTATGCCGGTTATGACCAGGATCCCCTTCGCCCTATCCGCGACGATCTTCCCCACCGTACGTCTGGTATTGTCCAGGGAGCCATGCCAATACATGGGCCCCCACTCCTTCAAACCCCAATGCCTGTGCCAGGCTGAGTCTCCTCGATGCCAATGCCTCCTACACTTCCGCAAAACTGGGGCATCCCGGGAAGCGAAGACGTCCGTCCCGGGCGCTTCGGCTCCCAGCGTCTGGATCATCCTGGCATACACCTGCGGCGCCATTCCATACTCCGTGAGCTGAACTCCGCGGTCTCCTCTGGACTTGGCACCCACATCTTGCACCGCTTGGACGATCCGATCCTCTTCCTCAGCATTCCATTGGGATGATCCGCATGCATAGTCCGTGGACAGCAATGTGAGGCATTCATTGTCCTCCCGGACCAGCGTTGCACGATGGGGAAGGGCTCCAATGGCGTTTGCCACCATGAAGTCATACCCCATGATCATATCCCAATCTGTAATGTCAGCCACATAGAAGTTCCCGGATAGAGTGCTTCTCTTCGCCAGATCAGGGCGGTTCAAGCGCTCATGTTCCCAGAATTCCATACTGATAGTGGCCTCATGGGTGCCACCACCCATGATCTCTCCATTGGCCACCTTCAGGCGTACCGGTCTCCGGCTGGGCTGCAGGGATTCCTCCTTGAACAACCCTCTCCGGACCAGGCTCACCTGGGCACCTGTATCCACCAAAACATCCACCACCAACTCCCCACCAGTGGTCCCCAGAGCAAACGGCGAAGTGGGACATCGTCCTCCAACTCACCCCCGAGGGCTTCTACACCCTCACGCACAGCGGATTACCCGACGACGCACCCAATGCACAGGCGCTGCCGCTGGCCCAGCCCCAGGAGGACGACGCAGACGCACCCCCACCAGAGGAATGTAATTGGGACCCCCCCACGGCCACCACCGAACGCATGCCACACCGGCTCACCAAACGTCACCTCCCCCACGACTACCATGCCACCAACGACTCGCGGGGACGCCGCACACTGCCCCTGCAGTGGGCATCACCCGAAGGCACCTTCACGTGGGGGGAAATCCTCCCCGGCGCCGTGGCGCTCACGTACCTGTGGCTCCGGGACGCGGAGACGCACGCGCAGCCCCCCGGCACACACCTCTTCCTCACCCTGGAGGGAGAGGCCGCCGTCGAAAACGTCCACACAGCGGAAGGAGAGGACTACGTGACGGCGAACGCGGACACCGCAGTATGGCTACACGCTCACGAGCACACCACACCCCCCACCGTAGTACCGGGGTCACACCCCTGGCACGTGGTCATCGTGCGACTACCCACAGGAGCAGACACAGGAAGCGCCCAACAGGGATGAGCGGACAGGTGGGCACACGTGTGCGCCTCTCTGCACGAAGGGCTGCACAGACCCTCCCTCACCAGTCACACCCTCGAACCGGCCCCCACCACGGCCGAATCCCACACCGGGGCGCCCCCCCCCCACCGGAGTCTGGGCCTACACGCGCACCCTCCACCGCGAGGCAGCGGAAGCCCTCAAGACCGCCATCTCCAACCACCAAGGCCCCGTGCACACCCCCCACGATAACACACAAAAGGGCTACACCCTATGGTGGCACCACCCCGCACCAGAAGGAGGCCTGCAGCCACCGGCAGACCAGCCTGGCATCGGCCCAGACCTCACGGCGATCGCCCGCGCCGTCGCCGCCATGGCCCAGCAAGTTGGGGCGCCACCCCAATGGGCACCATCCATCATCAAGGAAACGGCGGCACGCCACAACCCAGCTTTCGCACACTTCCGGGGACGCCCCATTCATCCCACCCTACCGGACCTCGACCTCCCCGCCCACGATGCGTGGGCAGTCCACATCCTCGTGCCCCACGACACCGCCCCCAAAACAGGGGACGCGACGGCACGCATCACCAAACAACTCCCCAATACCGCACTCCACTACGACATACCAACGCCCAACGTCATCGTCACCCACAACACGGGTCGCGACCACTACTACCTCCAGGCCACGCATGAGCGCTCCCCCATCACCGTATACACCTTCACCACCTACCCTGGCCTCCAGCCACCGCAACACCACCCACGCCCGGCATGGAAGCACCCCCTACACGTCGCCCCGACCCCACGCAAAAGGCCCACCCACCACGCGCCCCCTCCCGCCGACAGCACCGCCCTCCACACCGCCCGCAGACGGGCCGCAGCACAACACCAAAGCCACCTGCTCCCACGCATTAACGCTGGGCCCGGCACCATCACCGAGGCCACCCACAAAAGCACCTTGAACCTACTGGCTCGCAAACTACGCCCCAAAATGGCACTGGAGGACACGCTCTGGATATACTATGGCGAAGGCCGCACGGCACGGGTGGCGGACCTCGGCAGCATCATCCCCCGCCACATCCAGCGAGCGGTAGGGCCCTTCACCGTGTACGCGGTACCGCACCCCATAACAGCCCCATGCACCCACTGCAACCCTCGGTGCACGCTACCATGCGCAGGCGCTCTGCAGCAACCCCTGCCCACCCCTACCTACAGGGGGGGCATATTCCTCGGCACGGTGCCCGGAGACCCACACCCCTACCTCCTGCCCGCAGCGGACCGCCACCACGCCATACCACTACACCTTGTCGAGCACCTGGCGGTGGGACCATCCCCCTTCCAGAAGCGCCCCCCCCACACTCCATCCGACGGATGCCCGCCAGATGAGCCGACACACGCCACACCTGGACCCAAACACGCCATCGCACTCCTCACCCTAAAGGCGGAAGCCGCCATCCCCCGACCCCTGGAGGGGGAAAACCACCTCATGGTGGAAGGGCTGACGGAACACGTCCTGATCGCAGCCATGTACGCCACGGCGTCCGCATCCCGCCTCTGGGAGGACCGCCCCTCCCCACCTCTAGCCCAAGCAGCGCAGGACGCCCCCGACACGGGCCCCACCGCCGAGGACATCCACCAAATCCTCAACATGCGAGCACCCCCGAAGACCCACCCTGCTGTCCGCCCCATCCAGCTCGTCAGCTGGGACGCCATGGACGCCCCCCCGGCCACCACGGAGGTCCACATCCTCAAACACCGGGACACCTGGTGGACGGTGGAATGGGACGACCACGGCAAGGTCAGACGGGCAACGGCACACGCCCCCGACGGCGAAGTCCCGCCCCCACCACGCGGAGGAGACCGCTTGCGACTCGCCGCACGCATCCCCCACGCCCCAGAGGCAGCCTGGGAAGCGCTGCACTACGCCCTCTACTGGGCGCAGGGGGCGCCAGAAGGCCCCCTCCCCCCGGAACGCACCCCAGCGTGGACACGCCACGCCACCCGCTACACGGCCCACATGCGCTGCCACGGGGCAGGCACCGGGCACCGGCTCCTCACCTGGCCCACGGACCCGCCCGACGCCCTGCAGGAGGCCGAGGAAGTGCTTGGCCTCATGACAAAGCAAGTGTTCCAGCTGGCGGACCCCGTCCCCACGTCCAAGCCCGACGTCCCAGCCGCCCGCGAACACCCCGTGTTTGCACCGGGCCACGCACCCGTACAGCGGCCCCAGGGCGCACCTCCCCAACGGGGACAACCCGCTGCCCGGCGCCGCCAAGGTGCGCAGAAGCGCAAGGCCTCCACACAGGCCAAACCCGCGCCAAAGCCAAGGGCCAAGCCGAAGAGCTGGACCAAAGAGGAAGCCGCTGCCCTGTATCCCGAATACGCCATCAACACCCGGGTGCAGCTGCCCTTCGAGTACCCCACGGCCGCGGGCCCCTCCAAGTGGATATGGGCCGCAGGGGAGGTCAAGCACCGGTACCGCGTCACCGGGGACCACCAGGGGTTCAAGATCCACGTCAAGTGGGACCCGGCCACCCCCAACGACAAGAAGCTGGGGCGCACCATCGAACTCTGGCGAGACCAAGCCGGTCGTGAGATGGTCCCCATGCAGCTGTGCACCCCCGACACGGAGCACCTCACCGGCACCGAGTACACGGGCGAAGTCCACAATGCATGGGCCCTACCCCAACCCCAGAAGCGGAACCGCAGGGCACCCGCAGCTCAGGGCGTCATCGACCTCCTCAACGCCTGACGGGGCCAGGGCCGGACACGGCCCGCCCCCCCAACTACCGGTCCCCAGAAACCGGCGCCTGCGGAAGCCCACGCCCGCATCAACATCCTCAACGAGCCCGCGGTCACCTACGACCCCACCAAGGCCGCCACACTGCAAGCCATGCCCGGGCCGCACCCCCAAGGCGCAGACCTCCTGGGGTTCCTGGAGCAAGCCCTCCGCAAAGCGGACCAACCCGAACCAGCACCAATCCTGGACCCAGAGGGGAACAAATATCACGCCCACTGGGAACGGGGCGTACCCCTCTACCACAAGACATCGGTCACGGTACATGCCCACCCCGACCTCGGAGTGGATGGTCGCCTCGGGGCGTACGAGTGCGTGGGGCCCGGATGGCAGCTAAACGTGCTGCTCACGCACGTCCCGTTCGGGGAGGAGACCAAGGACTTCCTGGACACCCTGAGCCTGGCGTACCGCCGACTCTCCCTCCTGGCACCCACCATCATCATAGGCGACCTAAACGCCGCTCCCACCGACGACGACCGCACTGGCCCACCCACAGCCACCGACATAGCTGTCCGGGACGCCATGCACCAACTGGGCCTCACCGACCTCACGGCAGGGCTCACCAGCACACCCTCCCATTACCCCCACCAAGCCGGCACCCACCCATCCCGCATCGACACGTGCTACGGGGACCCAACCACGGTGCGCGTCCACGAAACAGCCTACGGGGACCTCCCGCCCACAGGCACGGGCCACCGGCCCCTCTACATCGACCTCATCATCCCCGACCTACCCCCACCCGCGGCCACCATGCCAGACGACACCCTCCCACCCACACTGCAGTTCCCGGCCGAGGACGACCACGGCGCCTGGCACAGGTATAACAGGGCCCTACACGCCATCCTACGCCGCCCGGGTGCACCGACACTCACCACCGCCATGCGCTGGGCGGCACAAGCATGCGGCATGGAGCGTGACACCAACCACACGGGAGCACCACCAGACCTCACCCTCCAGCAACTTGTCCATGACATCTGGACCACGAAAGGGGAACTCGCCACCCTGCTACGCCCCAGCACACCGGAGGCACGAGACCGGGACGCCCACCTCCGTGCGCTCCTCACCACCCGCCGCCACCAACTCCAGGAATGGCACGCCCACCGCATAGCGGCAGCAGCCCAGGAACGCGAAAGATACGGCAGAAACGACACGCCGTACAAGTCCCTACGGTACGTCAGCCGCATCCTGGAGGACACCGGGCGCCGTACCATCCACGCGGTCCGCACCCCCGAAGGAGGCCTCACCAATGACCCCGACGCCGTCCTCCAGGCAGTCCTGGACAGCTTCCAGGCACAACACGGCGACGCCCTCCCCGAGCTCGACCCCCACACCAGAAACACCATCCGCGAGCATGTGCCCAGGGTCTTCAACCGGGAACAGCGACGCGCCATCGAACACGACCCCTTCAGCATCTCAGAACTGCAGCGCGCCCTGGACCGCCTGAAGAAGGGGGTCGTGCCCGGCGTCGACGGTTTGCCGGCCGAAGCGTACCAACGTCTCACCCTGCCCATCAAACGCCGCCTGGCAGCCCGCCTGTGGGACATCGTCACGGGCGCCACGCCCATCCCCCCTGAGTGGGCCAACCTGGTCCACCCCCTCTACAAAAAGGGGGACTGGGCGCAGCCGGGGAACTGGCGGCCCATAGTATGCGCCACCACCGAGGTCAAGCTGGTGTGGACGCTCATCCTAGGCCGCATCGCGCCAGCGGTCTTCGCCCACGTGCCCGCCAGCATGTGGGGGGCCATGGCCGGCAGGTCCCCCCACGAGGCCATCTTCCTCCAGGACACCGCACTGGACATGAACCCCTACGAGATGATCATCGCCTCCCTCGATGTCCAAGGCGCGTTCCCCCACGCCCCACACCGGCTCCTCACGGAGGTATGGGATGCCATGGGCCTCCCATTCCTATTCTTCATCACCGGGTACATCCAAACCCGGCTCTACGCCGTCATCACGGCCGCGGGCCTCACCCCCTGGACCGGCACAGACAGCGGGGTCCCCCAGGGAGGCGCCGAAGGCCCCTTCCTCTACCTCCTCGTCACCCTGCCACTGGCATTCGAGCTAGCACGGGTATACCCGGGGTACGCCCCATACCCGCTACGGTCCCCCCTCATCAACTTCGCAGATGACAACCTCCTCACTACGGCCACCCGCCACCGCGACCCTGAGAACGCAGGGCCACCAACGACCACCGAACAAGCGTCCGCCATTCTCCAACTCACCACAACCTACCTGGACGCCCACCAGCTCCTAGTGCACCCCCGCAAATCGGTCGGGCTGGCCGACGCCAAGACCCCCACCCCCCACATCCGGAAAGGCGAACCCCTACACCTGGAAGACACCACAGTCCACCTGGGAGTAACACAGGCCACGCAGCACCACCACATCACACTCCCAAGCAAGCTAGAAGAGCGCCTCGCCCGGCTAACCCAAATTGCCAGGGGGGACCTCCTGTCTACGCAGGGCCTGGCGTACTTCATGGAAGCAGTGCTCAACGCGGCCATCGGGTACCAAGCCCTGCACCTCCCGCGCCCCCAAGACGCACTACGCCACGCTCGACAACAAGTGACGAAGGCATGGGCGCAACACGGAGGCTGGCCCACGTCTTTCCCCAAGGAGGCCATGATGGCCCACTGGCGCTACTACGGAGACCATACGGGCGCCCTGGTCGACATGGCCTATGCCAAACACGCAGCACACCTCCTACACAGGGTAACACACAACCACCAACCAGAAGTTCGCGAGGCGGCGGCCATACGCATAAAAGAAGCGCAAATGGCCCGCAACACCTGCCCCCGGTGGATACTGGCACAACACGGCGTCTCCACCCCCGTGGGCACTGGCATCTGGGCCCAGCTACAACTTCTCCTACCGCACCACACACACGCCATCCTGACAAACCACCACTGCGATCAACAGGGGCCACTCGTGGCCACACACACCGACATCCACCGACGCCCGGCAGGCGAGGTGGACACCCTGCGCCTCGTAGGGGCCACCATCACCATAGTGTATATCACCCCAACACAGATGCAGATCATGGCCCAATGCGACGCCCACCACGCCCCGTTCCTTTCCGACCCACAATGGCCGGCACGCCACGTCTTCCAAGCGTACCTCCGCGCATGTGCTACGAAGGCAGGGCGCGACATGCCGGGGCCCAAGGACATCGACACGGCGTACACAGCCTTCCAGCGCCAGCACCCCCGGCCCCGCCTGAGCGAACACGAGACCCCCAACGACGGCGGCACGACGCAGGGGGAGCCCACCTCGTCAGCCGAAGGCTGGACACCACCCACCATCCTGCTACTAGCACCAAACGGCCACAAACATGTTACCCGCACCGTCCAGCGACACCATGCCCCCTGGTCCATCCCCAAACACAATGCACCGGAGACCGATGTACCACCAGTCAGACACAGTGACCAGGGCATACCACGCACGTGCTGGCACTGCGGCCCGGCAGCCCTCGACACTCCGTGGCCCCTGCTGCACCTCATCTCCACCCACTACCACACCCCCACCGCCGCCGCCACCGCCGACCAGCAGGCATGGCTCTCCCCCTGGTTTCACACGGTACCCCCAGACCACCCGGCGCACGTAGCCTGGACCCGAATACCCACCGCGACATGGACGTTCACCAACGAGCGGGCAGACCCAGACAGCGTAGCCATGGAGTACGACCGCTGCGACCCACACCGCGCAGGACCTCAGGAGGCACCCATGCGCCCCCTACAGCACAAATGCTCCACCCTCCGCGGCGACAAAGACGACACGGAGCGGCGACAGACCATCACGTGCCAGAAGTTCCACCCCAATACGGGATACCTCTTCCACCTGATGTACGCATATATCACCCAGGGACGCCCAGACAGGGGCCTCCTCCGCCTCACCCCACGAGCCCAGGCCATCATCACCCAGGGAATAGGCGTCTATGCAGCGCCACTACTGCAACCCACGCAAATCACCGCCAGAACCACCCAGGGGAACCCCATCTACGTCTATCACCCCACAGCAATCGCCCGCCTACCCATACCCAGCGACACCGACATCATCTACTTCACTGACGCATCCGGCACCCAGCAACGCACCCCCACGGTCGGTTGCGCCTCCGTGCGCATCACCCGGCACGCGGACGGCCTCCACGTGGAACACCACACCGGGACCACCATCTTTGGGGCGTCCTCCCACGGCGAACTGCGCACCATGGCAGACGCCGTCACCGCCACACCGCCACCCACGACGGTCCGGCCCCGCAACATCTGGGTAGTCGTGGACGCCACGGTCGACATCCACCTCACCAGGCGCCTTGCGGGGCTGCCCCTCCACAAAGCACTCGATTCCGGCCTCACCACACAAGCGTTGGGACTATGGATGGCCTTCAAGGGCATGCACCCCCAGGACGCCCTACACATCGTCAAGCAGGAGTCGCACCGCTACGCATACGGCAATGGACGCGCAGACACGCAGGCCAAACACCAGAACACCAACCACACCCCAGGGCTCGAACGCGTGCGACTGGACACCCCACACCACAGCCACCTGCAGCACCTGCCCCCGATACCCCTGGCCGCACAGCCCCCCCAATGGATGCCCGAGGACACGCCGTACACGGATCGAGACAAGCAGTACCACTACCCCACACCCATCCAGCAACTCGCCGCCACACTGGGCCACCCAGCAAACACCGAACTCCTCCGACGCCTCGAAAACTCCGTCCACACCCCCCTCTACTACTCCGCCCTGCGCCCGGATAGCCTCCCAGCACACCTACAAAAGCCCCGACTCCAACTCGCCCTCGAACAACTTCCCCTCCTCACCCGATACCACCGATGGTATACGCGCCGCTCGATCCACGTCCCCGCAGGACACACCAAATGCATCTGCAGCCACGCGGAAGAAGAAACATGGGACCACTTCAAGGCGTGCCCCCTGTACAGGGGACTGGACACCCTCACAGACTGGAACCCAACCCACACCATCGCACAGCACGCCGGATGGCTGGCGCAGTCCCCGGCGACCCAGCAACTCACCACCGTCCTCAAGCAGACGGAGGTGCTCGAGGCAGTCCGCAGGGGACTCGTCCCCACTGCCGTCTACACCTTACTACGCACCCACGCGGAGGACCCCCAGGCCACGGCGGCACACATGCAGCGGACGGCCGTTGCCAAGACGGCGGAGCAGCTCACATACCGCACCCACAAATACCTGCAGCATGCGGCAACCCTGCCCCCAACAGACCAAGCCCACCTCCTCAAACTCCTGTTCTACCAACCATGAGAACCTACCCTGTGACATACCAACACCGAACCCCCACCACGTCTACACACCGTCCACCGAGCACAGCACTGGCACAGCACACACGGGCGCCACAGGCACCGCACACGCTCCCACCAGCATGCGCGCGCCACCAGCCCCCATCCCCCCACGCCGCCGTCCGTCCACAGGTACCACCAACCACCAGCCACCGCATGTCCCCTCTGCGTTCGCCAGCGGCTACCACAGACAGCCCTGCCCTGCAACCCAGACCACTGGGTCTGCCTGGGAGCCGCGCACCGCCTCACCCACTGCCCCCACTGCGGGGACCTCAACCCCCGCCACCGCGAACGGCCCGCGGCCCCAGCCGCACCCCCCCCCCGCCAGCCACCCCAGCTTCTTCGGGTACCTCACCGACACTCTCCGGGACCAACTGGGAGGGTACTACGTGGCGGACGCGGCGGACCACGCATGGGCCATAGCCGTGGCCGCGGGCAACACACCCCTGCCCCCCCACAGCCCACCCCTACGCCACAGCGGAGGCGGCTTGAACGTGGCGGCCCGCCACATCCTCCTCGCCCTATACCTCCACCACCGAGACCTACACCTCCCAGACCCACAACTCCCGGCCCCCCAAGCAGCAGCCCTGACGCCGGAAGCGTGGGCCGACACGGCACCAGAGGAGATAGCAGCCTACCTCCGAGCCACGTGCCGCCGGTTCGCAAACGCCCTCGGCCGACGGAAGGGAACACCCTACCCCCTCAGCGCACTCCTCTACCCGGCACACCACCCCCACCCCGCACAACAGACGCCCCCGGAGGGCTGGGCGTCTTTCCGGGACGCCCACCTGGCCGCCCTCGACGAGGCCACCGCCACGCGGATGAGCCTCACGGACCAGGAGGCCTACGTCAGAGGCCTCAAGACGAGCCTCCAAGAGGCACACCGCTGGCGCGCCCGCTCCCCGTCGCCCCCACGGGGACAGGGGGGTTCACCCGCCCCCGACACCCACCAGGCCAAGAAGACCAAGGGGCACCGGCACCAGGGGGCCCGCCAACGCGCCCGCCAGCAGGGCGCGACGCCCCGACCAAGGCCCGGGTCCAGCCACACCGCACCGGCCCACGCCCAGACCCCCGGGGCACACCAACAACACCACCACCACCAACGCCCACCACCACCACCGTACCGCAGCACCCAAACCCTGCAGCCCAGTCAGTGACCACCGCCCACAAACGTCCACACCATGCCAGGACCACCGTACGCGCAGAGCCAGGGGACATGGCACCACCAACACCACCACCGCGCCCCCGTCCCTCCCAACCCCTACCCCCTAATGCCCCCAAGCTACAGCGGCCCCCACCAGCTACATCCCCACCACGCCCCAGCACAACCAGGCCCCGCGAACCACCCACCCCACATAGCGCACATCACCGCACCACACCATCACGTGTACCACCACCACCAGCCCCTGCCACCACACCCGCCAACGCCGGGGTACCACACACAACCGACACATGCTCCACACCACCACCACGCGGTCCAGCACCACCCGCCGCCCCCGCTACACGGGCCCACGACATACGAGCCACGGTACACCCCCATGGACCCGCGAGGAGCCGCGCACGCACACCGGCAACACCAGGACCGAGTAGGGGCGCCCCACCACCACCAACAGCCCCCCCACCCACACCCCATACCAGCGAGCACCATCCACCAGCAGCCACCCATCACATACGGACCACAGCCCCACCCGGGGGCTCATGCGGTCGCCTCCCACCCGCACCCCGGCACCGCGACCAGTCAAGAACCGCAAGGGCCACACGGCGCACACACGCAACACCCACACGACCCAGAGGGACGCCCGGACCCCCAGCTGGCACAACACCCACCCCCGCCCCCCCCCCCCCACCACCACCAGCAGCCCCCCCACCCACACCCCATACCAGCGAGCACCATCCACCGGCAGCCACCCATTACATACGGACCACAGCCCCGCCCGGACGCTCATGCGGCCGCCTCCCACCAACAGCCGGGAACCCCAACCAGTCAGGAACCGCAAGAGCCACACGGCGCACACACGCAACACCCACACGACCCACAGAGACGCCCAGACCCCCAGCCAGCACAACACCCGGCCCCGCCCCCCCCACCACCAACAGCGCCACCCCCACACCACCCCCCCCCGCCCCCCCCCCGAGACCAGGCCACGGACACAACACGCGGCAGCCAGCACCAGCCAATCGATGTCGATGCCCCCGCCGACACATGCCACCGCGAATCCCCCCTCCCACGCCCGCCACAAGAGACCCCATCACCGGACCCCACACGCGACAACGATGACCACCCCCCCCAACCCACACCACCCCCCCCATCACACCCCGCACCACCAGTCGCCGCACCGACCGAACCCTACGCCCTGCACAACCCCGCAGCGGTACGGCAGCACCTCCGGGGGGTCGGGGAACAGGACGTCGTGCTGTACCTCCGCACCTCCGGCACCAGCACCCCCATCCGGGCGGCCACCCTGGTCCAGGCGGCCACCCTGGGGGAAGGCGTCAGAGACTTCCTCTTCGACGCCTTCCTCCACGTCGCCTGACACGAGCGCCCCCCACGCGCCACCCCAGACGGCGAGAGCCCGCCCCCCACGGGGAGCCGGATCTGGGTACCCCCCATCGACTGGGGGCGACACCTGGTCGGACACCCCGTGCCAGAGCGGGACAGCACCCAGGGCCGCACCCGCTACCGCGAGCCCAACATGGCCCACCCCCCACCCGAAGCCACCCCCAACAGCACCAAAGAGTGGGAGCGGGAAACATGGGTGGCCCGGATGGCCTCCCTAAGCAACTTCCGGCACCACGTCCCGGGGGACATCCCCACCCCCGACGAGCAGCAGCCAGCCCCCTCCACGTACATGACCCTCATGTACAATCTGCACTACACCCTCTCCACCACCACCTACCACGCACCCACTGACCACTGGGTGGTACACGGCACCGACTCCCTCCTCCCCGCCGACTACACCCCCCCCACACACATCCCAGGCCCCGACACGTACGCCAGGGGGGAAGACCTGGACGACCCCCACATCTGGGGCACGTGGGAACCCGAATCCCTGGACCCGCTGCTCTCCATCCGCAGCGGCTACCAGGGCCTTGGTAGGGCGATGTATTGCCTCGCCAAGTGGACCCCACGGACCTGGGGGATCCCCGCGGACCGATGGGTGTGGGTGGTCACGCTGCGCCCCCAGCAGATGGAAGCCCCCCCAAACCGCGGGGGACCCACCCCCCCACGCCCCACCACCCCACAACTATGCCCGTACATGGTGGCAGCCCGCCTCATGGCGCTGCTATGGCCGGGCCCCCACACCCCCACCCAAAACTACCCCCACCTCACAGAGGAGGACATGCCCGGCATCCAGCGATGCTTCTTCGAGACCCTCGACTACCTCCAGCAGACACACCCCCGCGTCCTGGAGCAGATATGGCCACCCCCCGGGTAACCCACGTGCCCGCACAGCCGAGACAACACCGCCACGCCAGCACCAGCACGCACGGATCACCAGGGAAAACGCGCGCACACGCCCGATGCCCGAACCTGCACCCGCGTTCTCGCTACTTACAGGACCCAGCATCATACGCCCGCCCCCGAGGCCAGGGACCCTCCGCCGTCTCCCGCGGCCCTCTCCTCCGCCTCCGACTCCACAACCTCCACCACCACGACCACCTCATCCACCACCACCACCACCACGTCCTCATCCAGCACTCCACCCCCCAGGCCGCGGGGGACACCTCCCAAACGGGCCTCCAAACCCGCCCCCACCGCGAGCAGCCCCACCGCCGCCAAAGCCCACGCCCCGGCGAAGCCCATGCCCACGACCCAGCCGAAGCCCAAGGCCGCCGCCAAAGGGCGGCCCGCAGCCAAGCCCAAGCCCAGGCCCAAACCCGGCGCCAAGACGGCAGCTCGGGCACGGCCCCCCCAGGATGTCCTCTACGACATCCGGCCCCAGCCGTCCCAGGCCCGAAGGCAGCAGCGCCCAGCGCGGCGCCCCCCCAACGTCACCGACGCCACCGCCACCACCTTCATCGCGGAGCGCGCCGCGGCCGAAGCGCGACGCGCCTCGTCCCACCACCTCCCAAAGCCCGCACCCCAGGCCCATGGACCGCTCCAGGGTCCACCAGCAGCGCCCCCGCCCCCCTACCGGCCCCCGATGACAGCCCACATGCAGCGCATGCCCCACTACCGCCGCCGCCGCGAATCCCCGCCCAACCCCGAGGCGGAGACCGTACGCGCACACCCGCGGGTCCACATCCGCGTGCACCCCCACTCCCCACGCACCCCCACGGAACAGGACTACGAGGAATCCCCCAGGCCCGCCACCGCCGCCGGCCCCCACGACCCCATCACACCCACCCACGCCCACTCCTCCGCCCAAGACCGCAGGCCCGCCCAGGAACAGTGGTGGCAGCGCTGGACCCACACACAGCTCTGGGAGCTGCGGAAGTGGGCCCGGGGAGAGCCCTCCCTCGAGGGCCTGGTCCATCGGCCCCGCAAGGGGTCGGTGGAGAACTGCCGCCTCCGGCCGGCGGGGGGGTGGATGCCGCAGGCCGCATGGGAAGCCATGCTGGCCGATGCGCTCCACCCCCTGGGAGTCCACCCCCGCAACCTCCCCGCGCCCCAGGACCACCCGTACGTCCTCAGGCGCCTGCGGGAGACCCTCCAGGAAGCGCGGCGAGACGGCATCCGCCTGTGGGACATCACCCAAAGCCCAGCCCCGCACGCACACACCCCCTCACCACCCCACAAGCGTCGGCGCACCGACACCGGCGACACCCACAACACCCCAGGAGCCCTGCGCGCCACACAACACGACGCGCCTGACCCCCCGGCCAGCGGCGCCGCCATCTAACCCCGTTATCCAGCACAGCACCACCACGGGGCGCCACGCCAGGCCCCGCCCAGAAGTCACCAAACAAACCGGACGCCGAAGGAAGCCAACGCACACGACAACGAGCACCACTACGCCCAAAGGCGCCGAACCCGGGCCCGATACCGTGGGCTCCTCTCCACCCTCAGCACGACACACACGTCACTGACGTCACTCCTCCGCCGTGCCCCCTCCCACGCCACCGCCCCGCCCCCCCCCCCTCCCGCCGCACGTCCCCACGCCGCCCAGCACCCAGCCCCACACACTGCGCCACAGCATCGCCCTAGTCCGGCTCCTCCACCATCGCGGCACTTGGCACCTCACAGTAGACCGCCGTCCTGTGGTCCCGCTCCCCCCAGCACCACTCCCGGGGCCGCACCCGACCCACGCCGTGTTCGCCCCCACGTCGCGGGCCGCGGACATCCTCCCGCTCCCCGCCACCACCCCTCCCGGGCATCGCATACTACTTACCGCAAACCCCTCGGTCCTCAGTGAGGTCCCCATCGGGCACGCCGACGCCCTGCACGTGCGCCCGCTGCTGCCCAACCTGCACGCTGCGTACGCCCCCGGCACGCCCGTCGACCCCTCCGTGTGGGACTCCCAGTGAGGCCACCGGCCAACGGCCGGCCCGCACGCACCACCCCGCACCCGCCTCGGGCGCACGACTCCGTGGACGCCGCTACCCACACGCCCGGCCCCGCGCAACCGCCTAACCGAGCCTGAACACAAGCACAAATCAAACCCGAGCCACACCCCGAAACCGCTAACCCTTGACTCCTAACCAAACACGCCGAGGGAACAACGCAACCACAGCCCACACCCACAGCCCACACAGCCGCCTAACCAGCCAGCACCAGAAGCAAAGAAACACCTCACCAAACCCACCCTGACCCAAGCCTAACCGGGCCGAAGCCCCAACACAAATCAAACCCGAGCCACATCCCGAAACCGTCAACCCTTGACTCCAAACCGGGCCCGCTGAGGGAAATGCGTAGACACAGCCCACAGCCACAGCCCACACAACCGCCTAACCAGCCAACACCAGAAGCAAAGAGACACCTAACCAAACCCACCCTGACCCATACCCATGTACATCAGGACACGCGAGCCGCACCCCTGGGGCGCGACCGCCGCCACAGCACCGGCGACACACGCCAGAGGACACAACGCTATAGCACCGCCGCACCAGCTGCCCATGCCTGTGCCTGCAGTGTACGCGCGCCTCTGTTTTCCTCTTTTTTGTTTTTTCTTTCTCTTTTTTCAAAAAAAAAAAAAAAAAAAAACGAACATTAGGGGGGGAGGAAGAGGGACACATCCACCCATGGCACACGCGCACCGCACACAGCACGCGCACCGGTAAACAGGAGCCCAGGGGCCCAGGACACCGCACATGCAACACAACACACCGAGCGGGCACACCGGTGAACAGGAGCCAGCTGGCCCAGGACACCGCAGACGCACCACAGCAAACCGCGCGGGCACACCGGTGAACAGGAGCCCAACGGCCCAGGACGCTGCACACACGTAGGGCAGCCGAGGGACAGGAAAGAACCAATACCCCATGGGTCGGACGCACTGGGGCGACCCAGCCGACCCACCGGGCCAGTGGCAGGAGCGGTACTCCAAAGCCACTGGTCCGAGCCCGGCCAGGCTGCATCGAGGACCATGGCAAACGTCACCCGGAGCCATGGAAGCAACCGGTGACAGGCGAGCCGGTACACAGTCCAGGAGGGGGTCACCTGCCAAGCAGAGTGGCCCCGCAACTCAAGCCACAAGGGTGAGGCGGTCGTACCGTAGACAAGCGGGAGCAATACCCCTCGTGGTGAGAGATACTCCACACGGCTGGGCAGCCCCCCAGAGCTGCCGCCCAAAGGAGGGGGCATGTGGCCCTACCCATGGACACATGTGGGGACACCCTCCCACCTAGGACACATGGACCGGGTGGCCGCGACAATGCCTTCCCAAGCACATGCGGGAGCAGCTCAAGAGGCACCTGACATAGGGCAGTGGGAGGGACAGGACGTCCCCTTGGTAAGACCTTCTTCCTGCAATGTCAAAGGAGGCATCCCGAGCTCCCGAAGATACCTACCTACCTACCTACCTACCTGTATGACCACTCGAGATTCATCATATCAAGTGCGGCGATGTCGAAGTCGAAAATCCGATTCTGAAAGTCTGAAAAAATCGGATTAATTTGCGACTGTGTAATATGAAAATTGCGGAAGCAACGAACCCTTTACTGATGAAATCTGACCCTTCATCGGGGTTTCCGCCAAAATATCTGTAAAAAACAGTTAACCAATCGGTTACCGCAAAATCGCGAGCCAACTGACAGTCGCCGATACATTGACAATCAGAACGAAAGACTGAAAAATTACGGAAACTTTATGATAAAAAAACCCTGTTGAGTCCTGATACTCTGATATAGAAATCTCAGCTGGCGGCGCCTCGGTACTGAATATGGCCGCTCATAGCCGGAATGGCCAAACCTATCACACTATCACATCGGGTTAGGTCAGGTGGATGGGAGAGTATGATATCAGCCAATGGCGGCTTAGCGGCAAAAAGATACACACCCCAAGTGACCCAAAGATGGCCAAGGGGGTCCGAACTGGCTTCAGGACTTGTAGCGGGGCAAATGTGGGATGCATGGGCTCGTAACATTCTTGTTTGCCATGCATTTCCCCGTGGTCCACGGCCGTTGGCGTGTGGTCTCTTGTGGTTCGCGTGTGGTGGTGTTTCTTGCTTTCTTGGTTTTTGCTTTTGTGCCTCTTCTTTTGTCTTGTTTTCCTTTTCTTTTTCTTTTTTTTTTGACGCGCACACAAGTCGCCTGGCTCCTATGGCACGCACTTTGCTAGGTGTTTTGGGGCACACGTCCCGTCTCGCTTGCTCTTGGTTTTCTGTGTGTGTCCTAAGTTTTGCGACCTCGGCAAACAGCGGCGTAAAACCCTTTGGGGGGTTTCTGAGGTAAGAGAAAACTATTTCTCAGTTTTTTTTTTGTTGGCTGTGCAATTTTTTCTTGGTTTTTGATTTTCCTGCTGCGATCGCGCGACGACCTGGAACTACATGGGGTTTGCTGTCCGTTTGGCAAGCATGCTGCACGCTCCGAAGAGGGCCAGAACGTGTGGGGCCATGCAGCGTAGCCACTGGGCGGTTCGTCTGCGGGGCCAGTCGGCATGCAGCTGCTCCAGCGTCGGCGGTCGGTACAGCCGGAAGGAGAAGGCAAAGTTGACAAATGCAGCCGCGTCAGGATCGTCTTGAACGGCTGCCTCAAGAATGGACCAGCCGCTCTGGTGGGATGCGGTCGCACAGCAGGCTGCCAGACGCCGTCCCAGTAAGGGCTCCTTGAATGGTCAGGCTTTGCTATTGGTCGCCAGGTGTGCTTCCAGAGTCATGGGTGGCACAATCTGCAGTATGCACGTACAGCATGCAAGTATCGGGTGCGAAAGCTGTATTGTGCCGCTGTCCAGGATGGCGCCGTACTTCATGGCCAGTAGTGCAGACGTTTGGACCACGAACGAGATCAAGGTAAAGCCACCAAGTAGCACACAATGCGGGCACCAATGCGATTGCCTATCTACCTTTGCCTCTGAGGCGCCTGTGGGGTTTGGTTCTTCCCTGAGGCCAATGACCTGGATGTGGGTGGCAGCGTGCACCGTTCAACCACACCGTTTTTCTAGGGTGTCTGACGGCAAGGGTGTAGCACGGATGGTTGAACACCTGCAAATGCGAGAATGGTAAGCCCATGGCGAAGAACGTCTGGAAAGTACATACAGAGGCAGTGTAAGCAGTGCCAGCGGCGGGTGCATGACGTGTTGTATCGGAGCACATGACGTATGAGGGAGAACCGCACCGGAAGCAAAACCGACACCCCCAAAGCCTTCGTGACGCAGGTAGGCTCTTGTACGTGCAGCGGTGTCATCCACTTGTAGAGGTCAACCTAATGATCATCCAACCATCGTTCGAGCCATGATTGTGTGGTGCACGAGCACGGTACCATGGTATAAAAGTGTACTTCCTCTACATCTGTTCTGTGTGCCTGCTGGCTGGTAGCCACCTGTCGGCAGCAAATGCCTGACGGGCTGCCAGTTCAGCCTGGCCCTTTCTGTGCTTGCTTTGCAAGCCTGCTCCCCTGTCCTCGTGTCCTGTCCCTCCGTTGAGAGAGGCGGGGGGAATTTGGGGGGAATGCTGCCATTGTATGCCATCAGCCTGGCAGGCAAAGTGTTGTGTGCTAGAGAGGGTGGTGAAGCGGGCTCTAGATGGTTACAAACACATGACAGATTTCTGAAAAGACACGTGTGTGCATCGTGGTCCAACAGTCGTCGGTACAGCTCCAAGTGTCTAGGAGCTAGTTCCTGATGACGTGAAATCACTTTCACCGAGTTCGGTGAAATGTCAGAACTTTGGTCTCGATATATATACCATCAGGTACCGTGACACTCCTGTGAGGCGCCACAGTACATCCTGCATGCGACGATATGCCACAAGTATTCTGTGTACAAGATGACAGTGGATAGTGGGAGGGTGGCCATAGGAGCAAGAATTGTGTCAAATGGCGGATAAAAGAAAGCAGCAGATGAGAGGAAAAAAGTCAGAGATAACACCAAAGGCGGGATGGGCGCAGACCAGCCCGCCTTTGGCGTTCTGGTCTTTTCCCATAGCGCCGTGTCATCCGTGTACCAGTTACTCCTTTGGAAACGTAGAAACACAGAACATTTTTGAACTCTTCGAAGCGGAAGCTGTGCAACAAGTAGATCAGGGGTCATTGTAGGCCTATGCTGCATATTTCCAGATGTCACTGAACCTGTTTCAGCGATTTCGGTGAAAGGTTTTGCCGAATTCGGCCAAAGGCTTGAGTACCTTCCGTCAACACGGAAATGGGTCTTTCTAACTTCCAGGAGCTGTATGGAATGTTCCGAACGGTGACCAAATCCTAACCTTGCATGCATGGAAGCCCCATTGATGCAGAGTGAAGAAACAAGATGTGTACCCGGCCCCACTTTGCCCTATGTTTAGTTTGGCCCCTTGCACGTATGTATCACCACTATATGTGGTAGCCTTGGATCTTTTCATCGAATTCGGTGGAACTTTCTCATGTTCTACTCTGGGCTATTGGACATGTAAGCATGCCTGTTGACGTGCTTCCTGACTTACAGTGCTTCAGGGTGCAGCACTGTATGTTTAGATATATACATATATCTATATATACACTATATATATATATATATGTCCGAAAACCTGGGGGGGGGGGGTCATTGGCCCTTTTCGGTGGTTTTGATGGTTTCCTGTCCGGGGCGGTTGGATTTGTCGTGATTTCTCGGGTGTTGAGGGTGCCCTCCCCCTATTGTGAAGGTGCCTGATTCATTTGTGATTTTTCTGGCTCACGGTTCAACGATATATTTGAGAAAATCTGGATTTTGTTGCAATGTTGGCCATTTGCGGCTGCTAGTGCCACGCTGGTGACAGGGGCCAAAATTGCAATATCCACGTCACCGGCACCGCTTTCTGTAGGTTTTTAGCAGGTTAGGCACCCCCTCCCCCTATTTTGGGGGTGAATAATCCATTTAAGAAGGTGTTGAGGTGTGGTCGAATGGTATGTTGCGGCTTTTTCCGCCTTTTTGTTCTTTGTTGCATGTTCTACGTGCCTAGAGATTGACAAATCCAAATACGACACAACCCGTGACCATCCCGGTCCAATTTGTAAAACATATCGTCCCCTACCCCACCCCAACCCATACATCTCTGAAAGGCCCCTTCCAACATTGTTCCGAAAACGTGCAATACACCCCCCTTCCGGAACATCATGCTCCGTAAAACCAAGCGACACTGTACGCCACGCCAAAACAGGGCAGCAGAACCCTGCGTAGACCTGCTGAAAACCCCCGAACATCGGACAGTCCCGGCCAAATTTCTCAAAGATATGGTCACCAACCCCCCCCCAACCCAACATCTCCGAAACGCCCTTCTTGAGGCCACTTCAAAGAGGTATAATAAACCCCCCCCTACTAGACACCGAGCCACAGGAAAAAGGCCAACACTGGCAAAAACCCATCAAAACCATCAATGACCCCCCCCCGCCAGGTTTTCGGACATATATATATATATATATATATATATATATATATATATATATATATATATATATATATATATATATATATATATATATATATATATATATATATATATATATATATATATATATATATATATATATATATATATAACTACACCCCTCTCCCCTTAAATTTAGCTAACAACAAGCAACAAGCAACAACAAGCAACAACACATCTCCGTGCCTTTTTGGGTTTGAGTTTTCAGGTTTGATTTTGCGGGTACTAGACGCCTTTCGGCCCCGGGGGGCCACCTGGTCAGGTCAAGTGATATCCTCCCCACTGGGTCCTAGTGGGGGGCCCTCCAAGACGCACCTCCTGCCTGGTGGCGGAGTCCCCCGGGTTCACAGGGCTCGGAGCCCCGTCCCTCCCTGGCTTCCTCGTTTTGCCACTCCCCGGTCAGTGCATCAATTCGCAGCCGTGGCTGCGGGCGCTTACTTACCGCGTCGCCCCCCTAATGCGTGGTCGCCCGGGGCGCCGGCGCCGCCGGGCCCGTGCTACTGGCTTGTCGCCAGTGGGACCCCCTTGGGCTGGCGCGGAGGCTGCCTTGCCCAGGAGTTGGGACGTGGCGCAGTGCGCCACTACTGCCTTGGCCGGTGCAGTGCCCCGTCCGTGTGTGCGCGGCGCTCGCGGCCGGTTTGGGGGGCTCGGGATGGTGCCTGGTGTTGTGTCTCTCCCGTTTCCCCCTTCCCGCCCCGCGTGTCCCGCGCTGCGTGTGGCGGGCCGTCCCGTCTGGGTGTCCCTTACCCTCGCTCGCTGGTACGCCATTCCACGCGGTCTGTGCGTTCCGTGAGCTCGGTCCGGTTGCCCTTCTGGTAGTCCCCGCGTGCCCTCTGCGTTTGTGTGCGCTCGCGCTCCCGCGGCGTCCGCCCCCCCCCCCTGGGTGGTGTGGCGTGCGCACCTCGCACAGTCGGGGCACTGGGCGCTGGTAGGGCCGTTCCACGTGGTCCGTGCCCCTCTGCCTGTCCTGCCCTGGTCCCTTGCTCCATCTGGCGTGCTCGGGGGGGGGCAGTCCGGTCCTGATTCATCCCTACCTCGCTTGGCCTGCACGCCCTGTGGGGGCTGCGTGCCTCGAGGCTGGTGGGGGGCCGTCCCCGGGGGGGGCGGGTGGCCTGCCACTGTTGTGAGGGGCGTCTGGTGTCAGGCGCTGTCCCTCCCCCGACCGCCCGTCCTCTGGGGCGGGCAGCCGGGGTACCGCGACCCGTGTGTTCCGGGTGCGGTCGGTGCGGGTGTGGGGACCCAGCACCGGTTCCACAGCGTGCGCCCTTGCAGGCCGGTGTTGCTCGCTGTGGGGGTGGCGGAAGGGCGTCCCCGGGGGAGCTGCCTTCCACCGTTGTGAGGGGCGTCTGAGGTCAGGCGCTCCCCCTCCCCCGACTGCCCGCCCACTGGGCGGGCTGTTGGGGTCCGTCATCCACATGCTGTGGGCGCGGGCGTGTGGATGTGGGGGCCCATCACTGCCCCTTTGGACCGCATGCCCTGTGGGGGCTGCGTGCCGCGGGGGTGGCGGGGGGCCGTCCCCGGGGGGGTGGCCTGCCACCGTTGCGAGGGGCGTCTGGTGTCAGGCGCTGTCCCTCCCCCTGCCGCCCCTCCTCTGGGGCAGGCGGCCGGGGTCCCGCGACCCGTGTGTCCCGGTTGCGGTCGGCGCGGGCGTGGGGACCCAGCACCGGCCCCAGAACTTGCGCCCTTGCGGGCCAGCGTTGCTCGCTGTGGGGGTGGCGGAAGGGCGTCCCCGGGGGGGGTGCCTTCCACCGTTGCGAGGGGCGTCTGAGGTCAGGCGCTCCCCCTACCCTAACTGCCTCTCTACGGAGCGGGCTGTTGCAGTCCGCTACCCACGTGCTGTGGGCGCGGGCGTGTGGGTGTGGGGGCCCAACACTGTCCCCTTGGCCTGCACGCCCTGTGGGGGCTGCGTGCCGCGGGGGTGGTGAGGGGCTGTCCCCGGGGGGGGAAGGCCTGCCACCGTTGCGAGGGGCATCTGGTGTCAGGCGCTGTCCCTCCCCCGACCGCCCGTCCTCTGGGGCGGGCAGCCGGGGTACCGCGACCCGTGTGTCCCGGGTGCGGTCGGTGCGGGCGTGGTGACCCAGCACCGGTTCCACAGCGTGCGCCCTTGCAGGCCGGCGTTGCTCGCTGTGGGGGTGGCAGAATGGCGTCCCCGGGGGGGGTGCCTTCCACCATTGTGAGGGGCGTCTGAGGTCAGGCGCTCCCCCTCCCCGGACTGCCCGCCCACTAGGCGGGCTGTTGGGGTCTGCGTCCCACGTGCTGTGGGCGCAGGTGTGTGGGTGTGGGGGCCGGACACTGCCCACTTGGCCTGCATGCCCTGTGGGGGCTGCGTGCCGCGGGGGTGGTGGGGGGCCGCCCCCGGGGAGGCTGGCCTGCCACTGTTGGGAGGGGCGTCTGGTGTCAGGCGCTGTCCCTCCCCAAGCCGTCCGTCCTCTGGGGCGGGGAGCCGGGGTTCCGCGACCCGTGTGTCCCGGGTGCGGTCGGTGCGGGCGTGGGGAACCAGCACCGGCCCCACAGCGTGCGCCCTTGCGGGCCGGCGTTTCTCGCTGTGGGGGTGGCGGAAGGGCGTCCCTGCAGGGGGTGCCTTCCACCATTGTGAGGGGCGTCTGAGGTCAGGCGCTCCCCCTCCCTGAACTGCCCGCCCACTGGGCGGGCTGTTGGGGTCCGCCACCCACGTGCTCCGGGCGCGGGTGTGCGGATGCGGGGGCCCAACACTGTCCCCTTGGCCTGCATGCCATGTGGGGGCTGCGTGCCGCGGAGGTGGTGGGGGGGCGTCCCCGGGGGAGGTGGCCTGCCACCGTTGTGGGGGGCGTCTGGTGTCAGGCGCTGTCCCTCTCCCAGCCTCCCGCCCTCTGGGGCGGGCGGCCGGCGTTCTGCGACCCGTCTGTCCCGGGTGCGGTCGGTGCGGGTGTGGGGACCCAGCACCGGCCCCACAGGGTGCGCCCTTGCAGACCGGCGTTGCTCGGTGTGGGGGTGGCAGAAGGGCGTCCCCGGGGGGGGTGCCTTCCACCATTGTGAGGGGCCTCTGGTGTCAGGCGCTGTCTTTCCCCCGGCCGCCCGTCCTCTGGAGCGGGCAGCCGGGATTCCGCGACCCGTGTGTCCTGGGTGCGGTCGGTGCGGGCGTGGGGAACCAGCACCAGCCCCACAGGGTGTGCCTTTGCGGGCCGGGGTTGCTCGCTGTGGGGCTGGCGGAAGGGCGTCCCCGGAGGGGGGTGCCTTCCACCATTGTGACGGGCGTCTGAGGTCAGGCGCTGTCCCTCCCACGACTGCCCACCCACTGCACGGGCTGTTGGGGTCCGCCACCCACGTGCTGTGGGCGCGGCTGTGTGGGTGTGGGGGCCCAACACTGTCCCCTTGGCTTGCATGCCCTGTGAGGGCTGCGTGCCGCGGGTGTGGTGGAGGGGGCCGTCCTCGGGGGGGCTGGCCTGCCATCGTTGTGAGGGGCGTCTGGTGTCAGGCGCTGTCCCTCCCCCGGCCGCCCGTCCTCTGGAGCGGGCAGCCAGGGTTCCGCGACCCGTGTGTTCTGGGTGCGGTCGGTGCGGGCGTCGGGACCCAGCACCGGCCCCACAGTGTGCCCCCTTGCGGGCCGGCGTTGCTCGCTGTGGGGGTGGCGCAAGGGCGTCCCCGGGGGGGGGTGCCTTCCACCATTGTGAGGGGCGTCTGAGGTCAGGCGCTGTCCCAGCCCTGACTACCCAGCCACTGGGCGGGCTGTTGGGGTCCGCCACCCACGTGCTGTGGGTGCGGGTGTGGCGGTGTTGGGGCCCAACACTGTCCCCTTGGCCTGCATTCCCTGTGGGGGCTGCGTGCTGCGGGGCTGGTGGGGGGCCGTCCCCGGGGGGGGTGGCCTGCCACCGTTGTGAGGGGCGTCTGGTGTCAGGCGCTGTCCCTCTCCCAGCTTCCCGCCCTCTGGGGCGGGCGGCCGGCGTTCTGCGACCCGTGTGTCCCGGGTGCGGTCGGTGCGGGCGTGGGGACCCAGCACCGGCCCCACAGGGTGCGCCCCTGCTGACCGGCGTTGCTCGGTGTGGGGGTGGCAGAAGGGCGTCCCCGGGGGGGGTGCCTTCCACCATTGTGAGGGGCCTCTGGTGTCAGGCGCTGTCCCTCCCCCGGCCGCCCGTCCTCTCGAGCGGGCAGCCGGGATTCAGCGACCCGTGTGTCCTGGGTGCGGTCAGTGCGGGCGTGGGGAACCAGCACCAGCCCCACAGCGTGTGCCTTTGCGGGCCGGGGTTGCTCGCTGTGGGGCTGGCGGAAGGGCGTCCCCGGAGGGGGGTGCCTTCCACCATTGTGACGGGCGTCTGAGGTCAGGCGCTGTCCCTCCCACGACTGCCCACCCACTGCACGGGCTGTTGGGGTCCGCCACCCACGTGCTGTGGGCGCGGCTGTGTGGGTGTGGGGGCCCAACACTGTCCCCTTGGCTTGCATGCCCTGTGAGGGCTGCGTGCCGCGGGTGTGGTGGAGGGGGCCGTCCTCGGGGGGGCTGGCCTGCCATCGTTGTGAGGGGCGTCTGGTGTCAGGCGCTGTCCCTCCCCCGGCCGCCCGTCCTCTGGAGCGGGCAGCCAGGGTTCCGCGACCCGTGTGTTCTGGGTGCGGTCGGTGCGGGCGTCGGGACCCAGCACCGGCCCCACAGTGTGCCCCCTTGCGGGCCGGCGTTGCTCGCTGTGGGGGTGGCGCAAGGGCGTCCCCGGGGGGGGGTGCCTTCCACCATTGTGAGGGGCGTCTGAGGTCAGGCGCTGTCCCAGCCCTGACTACCCAGCCACTGGGCGGGCTGTTGGGGTCCGCCACCCACGTGCTGTGGGTGCGGGTGTGGCGGTGTTGGGGCCCAACACTGTCCCCTTGGCCTGCATTCCCTGTGGGGGCTGCGTGCTGCGGGGCTGGTGGGGGGCCGTCCCCGGGGGGGGTGGCCTGCCACCGTTGTGAGGGGCGTCTGGTGTCAGGCGCTGTCCCTCTCCCAGCTTCCCGCCCTCTGGGGCGGGCGGCCGGCGTTCTGCGACCCGTGTGTCCCGGGTGCGGTCGGTGCGGGCGTGGGGACCCAGCACCGGCCCCACAGGGTGCGCCCCTGCTGACCGGCGTTGCTCGGTGTGGGGGTGGCAGAAGGGCGTCCCCGGGGGGGGTGCCTTCCACCATTGTGAGGGGCCTCTGGTGTCAGGCGCTGTCCCTCCCCCGGCCGCCCGTCCTCTCGAGCGGGCAGCCGGGATTCAGCGACCCGTGTGTCCTGGGTGCGGTCAGTGCGGGCGTGGGGAACCAGCACCAGCCCCACAGCGTGTGCCTTTGCGGGCCGGGGTTGCTCGCTGTGGGGCTGGCGGAAGGGCGTCCCCGGAGGGGGGTGCCTTCCACCATTGTGACGGGCGTCTGAGGTCAGGCGCTGTCCCTCTCACGACTGCCCGCCAACTGCACGGGCTGTTGGGGTCCGCCACCCACGTGCTGTGGGCGCAGCTGTGTGGGTGTGGGGGCCCAACACTGTCCCCTTGGCTTGCATGCCCTGTGAGGGCTGCGTGCTGCCGGTGTGGTGGAGGGGGCCGTCCTCGGGGGGGCTGGCCTGCCATCGTTGTGAGGGGCGTCTGGTGTCAGGCGCTGTCCCTCCCCCGGCCGCCCGTCCTCTGGAGCGGGCAGCCGGGGTTCCGCGACCCGTGTGTTCTGGGTGCGGTCGGTGCGGGCGTCGGGACCCAGCACCGGCCCCACAGTGTGCCCCCTTGCGGGCCGGCGTTGCTCGCTGTGGGGGTGGCGGAAGGGCGTCCCCGGGGGGGGGTGCCTTCCACCATTGTGGGGGGCAACTGAGGTCAGGCGCTGTCCCAGCCCCGACTACCCAGCCACTGGGCGGGCTGTTGGGGTCCGCCACCCACGTGCTGTGGGCGCGGGTGTGGCGGTGTGGGGGCCCAACACTGTCCCCTTGGCCTGCATTCCCTGTGGGGGCTGCGTGCCGCGGGGCTGGGGGGGGGGCGTCCCCGGGGGGGGTGGCCTGCCACCGTTGTGGGGGGCAGCTGGTGTCAGGCGCTGTCCCTCCCCCGGCCGCCCGTCCTCTGGAGCGGGCAGCCAGGGTTCTGCGACCCGTGTGTCCCGGGTGCGGTCGGTGCGGGCGTGGGGACCCAGCACCGGCCCCACAGCGTGCGCCCTTGCGGGCCGGCGTTGCTCGCTGTGGGGGTGGCGGAAGGGCGTCCCCGGGGGGGGTGCCTTCCACCATTGTGAGGGGCGTCTGACGTCAGGCGCTGTCCCAGACCCGACTGCCCAGCCACTGGGCGGGCTGTTGGGGTCCGCCACCCACGTGCTGTGGGCGCGGGTGTGGCGGTGTGGGGGCCCAACACTGTTCTCTTGGCCTGCATGCCCCCTGGGGGCTGCGTGCCGCGGGGCTGGTGGGGGGCCGTCCCCAGGGGGGGTGGCCTGCCACCGTTGTGAGGGGCGTCTGGTGTCAGGCGCTGTCCCTCCCCCGGCCGCCCGTCCTCTGGAGCGGGCAGCCAGGGTTCTGCGACCCGTGAGTCCCGGGTGCGGTCGGTGCGGGCGTGGGGACCAAGCACCGGCCCCACAGCGTGCGCCCTTGCGGGCCGGCGTTGCTCGCTGTGCGGGTGGCGGAAGGGCGTCCCCGGGGGGGGTGCCTTCCACCATTGTGAGGGGCCTCTGGTGTGAGTTCAGGCGCTGTCCCTCCCCCAGGTAGGTAGGTAGGTAGGTGCACTTGGTCGAGGAGAGGCGCCTCATGGTTCCCCCTGGCGTCGCCCCTGTGACGAACAGGAAGAGGCTCTGCGCGTGAAGAGGGGAGGCGGCTTACTTCCCGCTAGACCTGACTGTTGGTCCCCAACAAAGCGGCCCCGGGCAACGCCGGGAGAGCTGATTGCCGCCAGCGTGACATGCTTGTCTCGCCGGGAGGGTGTGCCCCCGTGCTTGCGCACGTCCTCTCCTTTGGGCGGAACCCTAGGGGTTCACCGGACTTCCTGGCGTATCCCGTTCCCAAGGTATGCATGCACGTTCTTGGTACTAGGGTTCCGAGGTGCTTGGGTGTCGCATGCTCCGCCTCGAGTCCCAAAGCAGCGCAGGCCTTGAGATGCAGCCTGACCCCCGGTCTCCGGATCTCGTTTGGCCGGGTCACCTGCATGGCACGGGCTGCCTCAGTGCCCGGGCTGTGGGCACTGGGTTTCCTACTGTTGTGCGGCGTTTGTGTTTGGGTCTTGTTGGCGGTTGGGTGTGGGTTTTGTTAACCTCGCCAGTCCTGGCTGGGGTCTTGGGTGGGTGTGCTTGGGCACGGTTTGTGGCGTTGTCCCTCTAGTGTCGGCTGTTTGTGGTGTTCGTGGTTGGGCTTCGGTTTCGGCCTGCTTTTGGGACGTGTGTGGTTTCGTGGGCGCCCCGCTTGTCCCCCGCCGTTTCCGGTTCCGGCGTGCGGTGTGGGCGTGTGTGTTGGGCCCGGGTCTCGGCTGTGCCCAGCCCTTCTTGGCTGGGTTGTCGGGGTGTGTTTTTTGCGCTGTTGTTTTTTCTTTTTTTTTTTTTTTTTTTTTTTCCGGGCTTTGTGGTCCCTGTCCCTCCATCCCCTTTCTTTCGGGCTGGGCTGTTGGTTCTCCTTTTTTTTTTTTTCGTTTGGGTGTCCCTTTGCCCCGTGGGCCCCTGTTACTGGCTTGGTGTTGCCGGTTTTGGGTGGGTGGTCCCCCTGTGCCTCTGTGGGGGTCCTGTCTTCGGTGCCTTCTGGGGGAGGGTTCGGCCGCCTGTGGTGGTGTTGGCGGGCAGTTTGGCGGCTGTGGGCTGTTTTCGTGCCTTTTCCCCCTCCCCCCTCCTTTTTTTTTTGGGGGGGGGGGGGAGGCTTGCCTGTTCCTCCCTCTGCCTTCCCTGGGCTGGCGCACGCACTGGCCTGCATTCAGTGTTGTCTTCCGGGCTGTTGTCTTCAGTTGCGTTCTGTGTGGCCGCGTTCCGGCCCCATGGGTCGGGTGGGCTATGTACACGGTGGGCTCGGCGCCCCCCCTTGCCGGGTTTGGTCCTGGATCTGCCGGCTGGGCGGCTGCGCCAGGCGGGTGCTTGTGGTTTTGGGTTAGGGGGCTGGGGTTGTTCGTGTCCTCACCCCTCTGCGGTGCCGGCTGTATTCTTCTGGGTGGTCCGCCACCGTTGTCGCCTGGGGCGCTGTGGCCCCGTGTGTGGCCTGCGGTGCTGGTGTGTGGCGTGCTGGCGCGGCGCTTTCCAGGGTGTGCGGTGGCTGGCTTCGGTTAGTCCCTCAGGTTAGGGTCAGTTGTGTCGTGCTGTGCCGCTCTGTGCCGCGTCGCGTCGCGTCGTGCTGTGGTGCGTTGCACTGTGGCGCGCTGTGGTGCGGTGTGCCGTGGTCTCGCGTGGTGCCGCGGTGGGTCAGTGGGGGTCAGCCTGGCCTGTGTCGTGGTGCGGAGTGCGGGCCGGAGTGTGGCCGGCTGGTGGTCGGGGGATGCGGTTAGGTGTGGGTGGCTCGCTGGGTCCGCGCTGTGGGGGCTTGGGCGTGCCGCTCGGGCTGGTGGGTCGGGTAGGTCTTCGGGAAATTCTGCTGAATGATCACGGTGTCCTTGGCGCGTGCACACTGACTCTCACCCATGGACTCAATCTTCACCGGGCCTCGCAGACAGGCAGGCGTACTCGGGGTGTAGAAAAGGCGTTCCTTCTCCAAGGCAGACAAACAGAAATCAGGAGTCGGACGGTGGAGGTGGCTTCCGAACGCCGTTTGAGTGGCGAAAGGCTTGCACTGCAGCTCGGCTGCGCTGGCAGGGACATGAGGGTCCAGGTCGGTGCCGCCGGCAGGCATGAGCTCATACTTCAGGGTCAGGGGGATGTCCATATCTCCGGTGCTGAACTGCAGGGGTCCAGGGCACCGGTAGTAATCTTGGCACTTCCAGTCTTTACGGCGCTCGGAGAAGGCCTTGAAGGGGGCACCGTCCAGCAGCAGCAAGGCCTTCGCGATCACAGCCTTTCACTTCCCCTTGCGGCGCTCGAAATTCATCATGGACGGGATCGGCGTGCCGCCGCAGTGCCATTCCTCCACTGGACGCAACAGGTTGGTGACGGACGCCCTCACGGACGTGAGACCAGCTGAGATCAAGCCCCTGGCCGTCAATCCAAGTGCATAGCAATACTCTGCGTCGAACCGCGACGGTAACGCAGCCCGGCCCTCATAGCCAAAAGTGTGGTCGCGTGACGGTCCGTGGGGTTGCCCTCCCTGGGGGCCTGTGCCTTGGTCCCGTGTCCTCTGGGGGTTTCGGTCCCTAGTCGTGGGTGCCGCGGCCGTGCCTTCGTCCTCTTCCGGTGCCTGTGACGTGGCCTTTGTGGTGGCCGGGGTCGTCGCCTGGCGGTGAGGGCGTGGTGGTGCGCCGTGCGGCGGCGTTCCCTGCGGCTTCCTCTGTGGGTGTGGCCCGTTCTCCCCGTGTAGGTGTGCCCTCCGTTGTCCCTGTGGTTTCCGGTGGCCGGTGGGCGTGCGCTGGTGTGATCCGCATGGCGTCCGATGTTTGCTTCGGTGGTGTGTGTTGGGGTGTTTGGTGGGGCTGGGGCGGCGCTGGTCCCCCCGTCGTGGTGTGCCCTTCCTGGGTGTGGGTCGTGGTGCCTGCCGTGGTGCCCTTTTCCTCCGTGTCTTGGTCCCCGTTCCCGCCCCTTCCTGGTTCTTGGGTGGTTTCCTGCCCCCACGTGGTGTCGCTTCCGGCGTCCTGTCCCTGCGTGTGCCTGCCCTCACTTGGGGCCCTTCCGTGCCCTCTTGCCTGAGTGCTCCTTGGTGCTCCTTGCCCTTCCCTTGCCCTTGTCCTGCCCCTTCCTGGTGTGGTGGTGGCGGGAGGAGCGGGGTGGGGAGGGGGCGCCGGCGGCCCAGGGCTGGGGGTGGGTGGCCTGGAGCCACTGGCGGAGGGGTTGGGGGGTGTAGGGGGGGCGGAGGCCCTGGACCGCATCGCGGAGGAGGGCCTCCCATGCCGCTTGCGGCATGATGGCCTCCGGGGCGGCCTCGTTCGGGTTTGCGGGGGTGCGGGTGCGCACCTCCTCGAATGTATGCACCATGTACACCCCTTCGTGCCTTCCCGCTCCCCCGGCTCACTTAACCCAGCGGCGGAGCTCCTGCAGAGCGGGGGGAGACCACCAGGCGAGGTGGGCGGGGGCCCGGGGGGGAAGGGGTCTGTGCCAGTGGTCGTGATGCGGCGGGGGGAGGACGTGGACCTGCGGTGGTGACGGGGGTGGCGCTGCCTGGGGGAGCGGGAGCGGCGGCGGCGGGGGCTGGGGGTGGGGGACGGGTACGGGCGGAGGGGGGAGCGGGAGCGGCAGGTGGACATGGGGCGGCGGTGGCGCGCTCGGTGGCGTCCGGGGGAGCGGGAGTGGTGGTGGCGGGGGATGGGGGTGGTGGATGGGTACGGGTGGCGGGGGGAACGGGGAGCCCGGCGGGGCGTGTTGGGGGAGGGGGAGGTGGACGTGGGGCGGCAGTGGCGTGCCTGGCTGCGTCGGGGGGAGCGGGAGTGGTGGTGGCGGGGGCTGGGGGTGGGGGTCTTGTCTGGCCGGTGGGGGGAGGGGGAGGGGGACATGGGGCGGCGGTGGCGCTCGTGGTGGTGCCCGGGGGAGCGGGAGCGACAGGAGCGGGGTCACCGGGGGTCGTGGTGGCACCTGGGGGAGCGGGAGCGGCGCAAGTGGGTGGTTGAGGCGCGGTGGGAGTGTGGGCGCCGTGGGCGAGGGTGCCGTGCAGGGGGGGAGCGGGAGCGCCGCCGTTTGCGGGACCGGGCCTCATCGCTCGAGTCGGGCCAGTTTGGATGCGTCGGCGGCCCATGGGGGGCCGCGCGCGGTGCCGCCTGGTACTGGGGGGGGGGGGGAAGGTCCCCCGTCGTCCATGGATCCGCCACGTAGGGGTGTGGTGGCGGCAGTGGCTGGTGGTATGGGTCGAGTGGCTGTCCTTGGCGGGGCTGGGCCCGGGGGGCCTCTTCGGCCATCGGATGGTGGCCGGGGGGGTACGGATACGGTTCCTGGTACGGGGGTGGTGGCTGGTACGGGGGGGGTGGCTCCTGGTGGTAGGTGGGGTATGCGGGTGGAGCGCTCGGTGGCTGCCATCCCGTCTGCTGGTGCTGTTCGTGCACGGAGGGTTGTAGCCCGGTCGGGTAGGGCGGTTGGCAGTAGTAGTGGTGGGGGTGGTGTTGGTAGTGGTGGTGGTGGGGCCGCTGGTGGTGGGGGTGTGGGTAGTGGTGGGGTTGGTGTTGCGGGTATGGCCCATGGACCCCTTGTGGGTTTTCCGGTCCCCCTTGTGGGGGTGGGGGGTTGGGCACCGTGGTCAGTCCCCGGGGCTGCACTATGTGGTGGGCATGGGGGAAGGGTTGGGGGCCGGGCTTGACGGTGACGGTGGTCGAGGGGTCCCACGTCCCTGGGTCGGTTTGGCCGGCGGTGGTGGTGGTTTGTGGGGGACGGATGACGGGACGCTTGGTGACGGGGATGTGGACGAGGGCTTGGACGGGGTCGTCCTGGGTGGCCGTCTCTGCGGTGGTGGTGGGTGCCGGGGGGAGGGGGGCGCGGGTTGCGGTGGGTGGGGGGTCCTGGCTTGGGCGAGGGCCCGGGCGGGGGTGGTGTCGGGTGGGTTTGTGTCGTTGCGTCTGCGGCGTTGTGTGTGCTCGCGTGGGCGCCGGCTTGGGTTTGGGGTCGGGTTGGGGGTTGGGGTCCGGTTTGGGTTTGGGGTCGGGTTCGGGGTCGGGGTCCGGTTTCAGGTTGAGGAGTACCTCTGTCCGGAGGTGTGAGGGCGCCGATGTCGGGTCGGGGGTCGTCCCGGGGGGTTGCCGGGGTGCCTGAGTCGCCTGTGTGGGGGTTGGGGGGTGGGTGCGTGCGGCCGCGGCTTTGGCTTTCGCCGTGGCCTTGAAGATGAGTTTGGCGGGGAGGGGGGGGTCGGAGGATGAGGTGGAGGAGGTGGACGAGGCTGAGGATGAGGAGGAGGTGGTGGACGCGGGTTGGGCTGTGATGCGGGCGGGCTTGTGGGCGGCGGCTTCTGCTGCGGCCACGGCGGGGAGGATGGAGGGCATGTCCTCGGGCTGGAGGTTGGGGGCCGGCGGCTGGGGGGGGCCGGTCGTGACCTGGCGGCCTGGCGGGCCGATCTGGTCGGCAGCGGCGGGGGAGGGAGGCGCGGGGCTGCGGCCTTCTCCTTCTTGGCTCGGCCGGGCCCGGGTCCTGCAATGTGCGAGGTGGTGTGGGTTGGTGTCCGCGGGGGGGAACAGTTCGCGTGGGCTGCATTCAGGGGCGGGGGGGGTGGGTCTGGGTCTTCTGGGGTGTGTGTGGGGGGCGTGGGCGGGCCACTGGGTGGGATGGGCGTGCCGCGGGGCGCGGGGCTCCCCTCGGCGGGTGTGTGTGGGTTGTCGAGTGTGGGGGGCGGTGAAGGGTGTCCGGCGGGTGGGTGTGTGGCGGGCATGTGCTGGTGTTCGGGCGGGTGGGGAAGGCCCGTGTCGCGGGGCCCGGGGGTGCGCGCGATGGTGGGCGTGTGTGGGTCTCCGGTTGAGCAGCGAGAGGGGGGGGGCATGGGCGGGGATTGTGCGGCGGGCTGTGCTGTGTCGGTGTATGTGTCTGCTTGCCGCGCGCTTGCGTGGGCAGTTGTAGGCCGGGCGGTTTGGAGGAGAAGCTTGCCGTCTTCTGCTGCCGCGGCAAGGACTAAGATGGTCTCGTGGAGGCCGCTGCCTGGGGTGGTCAGGTCCCGGAGGGCTTTGACGGTGAGCTTGGTCCAGTCCTCTTGTAGGCGGTACCAGCCCAGGGGGGTGGTCGGGGCCCTGTCTTGGAGGGTTGCTCGGAGGAGGTCGGGGTCGCGGATGGTGGCCGGTGTGAGGGGGGGGTGCTCCGGGTCCGGGGGGGGTGGGCTGGATGGGCTGCCGGGGTCTTGCGCGTCTACGTCGATGGATTGTTGGCCCTGGTTGGGCCCGGCCGGACTGGGCGGTGCCGGGTGGCTCCTTGGGTGTGAGACGGGTCTCGGGGCGCTGTGGTGGTGCCTTGGAGACCTGTGGATGGGAATGGGGGGCGCGTGTGGGGCGCGGGGCGGGTTAGTGGACGTCTGGGTCATGCACGGCATGGTAATGGATGAGACGCTGCATGTGTTCCCTGGCGGTGGGGTCGGTGAGTTGCTCCGCGTGTGTTAGCAGGAGGTGTTTGCGGTGTACCATTTGGGCCGCTGCTCTGCGGACTGCTTCTAGCTGGAGGTGTGCTGCTGCCTCCATGGGGTTTTCCATGTGTTTGGTGAGGTGTCGGTGCAGGGCCTGTGTCACTGCCCCTCTCATGGTGGCTTCTTTGATCAGGGGGTCCCGGAAGAGGTGTTCGGTGGCCTGGTGTGCGTGGCTGTGGGTTGGCAATCCTTCGTGTTGTCGCAGGGTTTCCGCCGGGAACCAGCCCACTAGGGTGTCCCTGTCTGTATGGAGGGGGCATTTCTTGAAGTGTTCCCAGTCCTCCGGGGTGTTGTGGTCGCATGGGCAACTGGTGTGTTCGTCGGGGACGTGGATGTGCTTGCAGGCGAGCCATCTGGCGACCCTGGTGAGGAATGGCAGTTGCTCCCTGAGGAGCTTGATGCGTCGTTTTTGGAGGTGGGCTGGGACGTTTGCTGGGCGGAGCGCTGAGTGGTAGAGGGGGACTTGCAGTCTGTCCTGGAGCTCCTGGATGTGCGCCCGGCTGTCTGCGTCGCCGAGCACGCGGGCGAGATGTTGGATGGGGTTGGGGTAGGGGTATGCTCTGTCGTGGGAGGAATAGGGGGCGTCCTCTGGTACCCAGTCCGGGGTCTGATGGGGCTCGGGTACAGGGGGCACGTGTTGGAGGTGTGTGTGGTTGCGGCCGAGGTCAGGGATCTGGACGCCTGGTAGGTGTGTTGTGCGCTGGTGTACTGCCTGGTTGTCGACCTTACCATTTCCGTATTGGTGTCTGTGGGACTCTTGTTTCACGATGTGGAGTTGGACGTAGGGGGGAAGGCTGCGTAGGGCTTTCCAGAGTAGCAGTGCCTGGGTGCCGAGGCTCGTCGCGGTTGCTTTGTGAAGTGGTTGCCTTGCTATGCGGAGGAGCAGGTGTGTGTCGACAGTGGCGTCTACCACGAACCAGACCCGGACGATGTGCGGGGAGTGGGCGGGTAGGTGGGCCGCGACCTCCGTGATGGCGTCGGCCATGGCCCCTAGCTCCCCGTGGGAAGAGGCCCCATAGGTGGTGTGGCCCGTGTGGTGGTCCATGTGGTAGTGTCCCCCGGTGTGGGTTAGCTGCAGGGTGGCCCCCCCGGTGATGGGCGTGAGGGCGGATTCGCCTGAGGCGTCGGTGAAGAAGAGCCGGTCCGCCGGTGACGGTTGTGGGAACCGGCATGGGTTCATGGGCAGGTAGGCGTATATGGCAAGGCCCGTGGCGAGGTGGGCTACTGGGGTTGTGGGCTGCAGGATGGGGGTGGCGTACACCCCTATTCCTGTGGAGATGATGTGCTTCGCTTGGGGGGACAGGGCTATGAGTCCCTGCTCCGGCTGTCCTTGTGTGAGGTAGGAGTAGATGTAGTGGAGGATGTAGGCTGTGTCGGGGTTTAGGTCGTGGCATGTGAGGGTTTGTGTTCGGTGCTCCGGTGTGTGGCAGGAGTGGTGGAGCGGATAGTAGGGGTGCTCGTGCTTGCCCGTTCTGCCTGGCTCGTACATGCTGTAACGGATGGCGACCCCTGCCGGGTCGGGGCGGGGGCATGTGGGTGTAGTGGTGAAGAGCCATTTGGGCGCGTGGTCGGGGTTTCATGCTACCGTGGGGTTAGTGTTGGTGCGGTGGAACCATGGGGCTATCCATGCGTAGGCCTGTGGTGGTAGGTGGGTTGTGGGGTGGGTGTGGTGGCGTGCTATGAGGTGTAGTACGGGCCATGGTGTGGTTGGTGCCTCGGGGTCACAGGCCCAACATGTGCGTGGCATGCTCTGGTAATCTTGGGGGACCTTTGGTAGGTCTCGGGCGGTCATGTGGTGTTTCGGTATGCGCCATTTTGCCCCGTGGTGGATGACGGTGGTCTGCGTGGGTTTGGCTTCATTCAGGGCCAGTAGTAGGGTTAGTGGTGGGACTGGGCCCGTTACTGGGGGGACGGGTTCGTGTTTCGATCCGGTGGGTGCGTAGGGCGGTGTCGCTGGGATGGGTCGCGGGTGTTGCTTTGTGAATTCTCGGTAGGCTGGGCACATGTCTTTGCTGCCCGGTAGAGTGTGTCCCGCTGCTCGTGCCGTCTGCGTGAGGTACTGGTGGAAGAGGCGGTATTGTGGCCATTCGGGAAGCTGTAGAAAGGGGATGTGGTGTGCCCCGCTGTGGTGCAGGACCCGCATTTGGGGGAGGGTGACGTATACTACGGTGATGGAGGCCCCGACAAGGTCTATGGTGTGGATGGTGCCCTTGGGGTGATGGTGGAGGTCCCCGCAGAGGACCGCTAGTGGCCCTTCCTCTGGGCACGTGTGGTTGGTGAGTATGGCGTGGTGTGGGGATGGGAGGAGAAGCTGCAGGTGGTTCCGCAGGCGCGTGTTCATGTTGGTGGGCATGCCCGTCTGGTGGAGTACCCAGCGCGGGCATGTGTTGCGGGCCCGTTGTGCGACTTGGAGGCGGATGGCGGTGACCTCGCGGACCTCCGGTGAGTGGTTGTGGGTCATGCGGTGAAGGAGGAGGGCGGTGTGTCTGGTGTAGGCCGCTTTCACCTAGTCCCCTATGGCGTCTCCATAGTGGGGCCATGCCGCTCGGATGGCGCGGGTGGGTATGGAGGTGGGCCAGCCCCCGTGTGCTGCCCATGCCTTGGTCACGGCGCGTGTGGCCGACTGGAGGACGGTGGTGGGGTGTGTCAGGTGGAGTGCTTTGAAGCCTATGGAGGCGTTCATGACCCCGGTGGGGTAGTACGCAAGGCTCTGGTGGGACAGGGAGAGGGCCTTGGTGGTCGGGGACGCATATCTGGGGAGATGGGCGAGGTGTGATTGCAACTTGGGAGGGAGGGTGGCGTCCTCAGGGTTTGCGGCCTGGATTACCCCCAGGTGGGTGGTGGTTGTCACGACGTGCATGGGGGGCCCTTGTGGCCCTAGGGTGGGAGGTGTGGCAGATGCCTTGATCATGGCCACTGACTTTGTGGGGTGGACGATGAGGCTGTTGTGGGAGAGGTAGGAGACGGTCACGTCCAGTAAGTTGTTGGCCTGTTGGGTGACCGTTGGCCCGGGGTCCGGGGCATGGGGGTCGTGTGGGGTGTGCGCGACGGTGAGGTTGGTGTCGTCCGCGAAGCCGACCAGGGGGGAGAGGAGGGGGTAGGGTGCGTAGGCCGGGTAATCCTGCTCGATTGCGAGGGCCAGGGGGAGCGTCACTAGAAGGTACAGGAAGGGGCCCTCTGCTCCCCCTTGGGGGACCCCGCTGCCTGGCTCCAGGAAGGGGGTGAGGCCTGCTCCTGTGCGGACCGTGTATTTGCGGGTGCGGATGTAGTCGGAGGTGAAGTTGTAGAAGGGGAGGCCTAGGCGTTTCCACACCGCTTCTAGAAGGAGCCAGGGGGTGTTCGGGAAGGCTCTCCTGACATCGAGGGAGGCGATGATGAGGTCCAGCGGGTCCATGTCCGCGATGGTGTCCTGGAGGAAGATGGCCTCGTGTGGGGACCGGCCTGGGATGGCCCCCCAGAGGCTCGCTGGTATGTGGGGGTCCAGGTTGGGGCGGATGCGGCGCAGGAGGATGGTCCAGACGGTTTTGACCTCCGTGACCGCACAGACTATGGGGCGCCAGTTGTCCGGGTTTGCCCAGTCCCCTTTTTTGTAGAGGGGGCGGACAACGTTTGCCCAGTCTGGTGGCAGGGGGGTCCGCCCCGTGACGATGTCCCAGAGGCGGTGGGCGAGGACGCGGAGGAGGTGGGCGGGGAGGTGGTAGTATGCCTCTGCAGGGGGGCCGTCGTAGCCTGGGGTTTTGTGTTGCCGGAGATTGTGGATGGCCTTCCGGACTTCGTGGATGGTGAAGGGGCGTTTTTCCAGGTGCCTCCTCTGGGCGTGGTTGAAAACCCGAGGGAGGCGGTCGATTTTGGCCTGGGTGTCTGGGTCCAGTGTGTCTTGGGTGGGGGTGTGTTGCCGGAGGAAGCTGTCTTGGGGGGCTTGGAGCACTGTGGCTGGGTCGTTGGTGAGGGAGCCGTCCTCCTGCCGGACCGTGGTGATGGTGCGGTGGCCGGTGTCGGTCATGGCGTCGTTGAGGTGGCGGATGGCCTTGTAGGGGAGTTCATGTTGCGCATACCGTTCGTGTTCCTGGGCGATGCGCTGTTGCCTGTGGATGTGCCACCGCTGCAGGTCCGCCCTGATGTGGGCTATCCGTGTCCTGCAGTGGTGTATCTGGCGGCGGGTTTGGGGGGTGTTGGTGTGGAGGAGGGTCGCCAGTTGTTGCTTCGCATGCCAGAGGTCATGGAGCATGTCCCCCAGGGCCGTGGGTGGTTGGTCGTCGTCTGTGTGGGGGTGTTGTTGGAAGCCGCAGGCAACGGCGGCCGTGCGCATGGCTGTGAGTAGGTCGGTGGGGTCTGGTTGGATGTGCCGGGCGCGGTCTATGGCCCTGTGATATTGGGACCAGGCATGCTTGTCATGCAGCGGGGGCATCGTCAGGGGGAATGGTAGGCCTTGGTCCGCATCCTCTGGGGGGCCGGGGGGAAGGTTGCAGATGGTGAGGCGGATGTGCAGGGGGCTATGGCCTGTGGGTCCCAGCGGGAGGGGTCCATATCGGGCCTCCGCTCGGATGATGGTGGTGGGGTCGCCATAGCATACGTCGATGCGGGATGGGGCGGCATCCGTTTGGTGGGGGAAGTGGGATGGTTGGCCTTCGAGGTTGGCTGTCAGGTCCACGAGCCCCAGCATTTCGATGGTGTCGCGGACTGCTTGGTCCTGGGGTGTGGCCTGTCCCCCTCGGTCCGCTGGGGTGGGGGCGGCGTTCATGTCGCCGATGATGACTGTGGGGGCGAGCATGGCCATCTGGCGGTATGCCTCGGCCAGGGCTTGGAGGAAGGGTTCCGTGGCTTCGCCGAAGGAGACGTGGGTGTTGATGACGTTGAGTTGCCATCGGTCCCCGACGACCTCATAGACACCTAGCCTCCCTGGGACGCTGAGGTGGTGGACGAGGTGGACGTGGATGCCGGTTTGGGCGTATAGGGGGGTCCCCTTGTGCCAGTAGCATTTGTACGCTTTCTGGTCCGGGGTATATATGGGGGTGGTTTCTGTGAATGTGGGGGCCCAACACTGTCCCCTTGGCCTGCATGCCCCGTGGGGGCTGCGTGCCGCGGGGGTGGTGGAAGGCCGTCCCCGGGGGGGGGGTGGCCTGCCACCGTTGTGAGGGGGTTCTGGTGTCAGGCGCTGTCCCTCCCCCGGCCGCCCGTCCTCTGGAGCGGGCAGCCAGGGTTCCGCGACCCGTGTGTCCCGGGTGCGGTCGGTGCGGGCGTGGGGACCCAGCACCGGCCCCAAAGCGTGCGCACTTCCGGGCCAGCGTTGCTCGCTGTGAAGGTGGCGGAAGGGCGTCCCGGGGGGGGTGCCTTCCACCATTGTGAGGGGCGTCTGAGGTCAGGCGCTGTCCCTCCCCCGACTGCCTGCCCACTGGGCGGGCTGTTGGGGTCGGCCACCGATGTCCTGTGGGCGCGGGTGTGTGGGTGTGGGAGCCGGACACTGTCCCCTTGGCCTGCATGCCCTGTGGGGGCTGCGTGCCGCGGGGATGGTGGGTGGGCCGCCCCCGGGGGGGCTGGCCTGCCACCGTTGTGAGGGGCATCTGGTGTCAGGCGCTGTCCCTCTCCCAGCCGTCCGTCCTCTGGGGCGGGGAGCCGGGGTTCCGCGACCCGTGTGTCCCGACTGCGGTCGGTGCGGGCGTGGGGAACCAGCACCGGCCCCACAGCGTGCGCCCTTGCGGGCCGGCGTTTCTCGCTGTGGGGGTGGCGGAAGGGCGTCCCCGGGGGGGGTGCCTTCCACCATTGTGAGGGGCGTCTGAGGTCGGGCGCCCCCCCTTCCTGAACTGCCCGCCCACTGGGCGGGCTGTTGGGGTCCGCCACCCACGTGCTCCGGGCGCGGGTGTGTGGATGCGGGGGCCCAACACTGTCCCCTTGGTCTGCATGCCCTGTGGGGGCTGCGTGCCGCGGGGATGGTGGGGGGCCGTGCCCGGGGGGGGGTGGCCTGCCACCGTTGTGAGGGGCGTCTGGTGTCAGGCCCTGTCCCTCTCCAAGCCGCCCGCCCTCTGGGGCGGGCGGCCGGCGTTCTGCGACACGTGTGTCCCAGATGCGGTCGGTGCGGGCGTGGGGACCCAGCACCGGCCCCACAGCGTGCGCCTTTGCGGACCGGCGTTGCTCGCTGTGGGGGTGGCGGAAGGGCGTCCCCGGGGGGGGTGCCTTCCACCATTGTGAGGGGCGTCTGGTGTCAGGCGCTGTCCCTCCCCCGGCCGCCCGTCCTCTGGAGCGGGCAGCCGGGGTTCCGCGATCCGTGTGTCCTGGGTGCGGTCGGTGCGGGCGTGGGGACCCCGCACCGGCCCCACAGCGTAGGCCCCTGCGGGCCGGGGTTGCTCGCTGTGGGGGTGGCGGAAGGGCGTCCCCGCAGGGGGTGCCTTCCACCATTGTGAGGGGCGTCTGAGGTCAGGCGCTCCCCCTCCCTGAACTGCCTGCCCACTGGGCGGGCTGTTGGGGTCCGCCACCCACGTGCTGTGGGCGCGGGTGTGTGGATGCGGGGGCCCAACACTGTCCCCTTGGCCTGCATGCCCTGTGGGGGCTGCGTGCTGCGGGGATGGTGGGGGGCCGTCCCCGTGGGGGTGGCCTGCCACCGTTGTGAGGGGCGTCTGTTGTCAGGCGCTGTCCCTCTCCCAGCCTCCTGCCCTCTGGGGCGGGCGGCCGGCGTTCTGCGACCCGTGTGTCCCGGGTGCGGTCGGTGCGGGCGTGGGGACCCAGCACCGGCCCCACAGCGTGCGCCCTTGCGGACCGGCGTTGCTCGGTGTGGGGGTGGCAGAAGGGCGTCCCCGGGGGGGAAGCCTTCCACCATTGTGAGGGGCCTCTGGTGTCAGGCGCTGTCCCTCCCCCGGCCGCCCGTCCTCTGGAGCGGGCAGCCAGGGTTCCGCGACCCGTGTGTCCTGGGTGCGGTCGGTGCGGGTGTGAGGAACCAGCACCAGCCCCACAGCGTGTGCCTTTGCGGGCCGGGGTTGCTCGCTGTGGGGCTGGCGGAAGGGCGTCCCCGGGGGGGGTGCCTTCCACCATTGTGACGGGCGTCTGAGCTCAGGCGCTGTCCCTTTCACGACTGCCCGCCCACTGCACGGGCTGTTGGGGTCCGCCACCCACGTGCTGTGGGCGCAGGTGTGTGGGTGTGGGGGCCCAATACTGTCCCCTTGGCTTGCATGCCCTGTGGGGGCTGCGTGCCGCGGGGGTGGTGCGGGGGGGCTGTCCTCGGGGGGGGTGGCCTGCCATCGTTGTGAGGGGCGTCTGGTGTCAGGCGCTGTCCCTCCCCCGGCCGCCCGTCCTCTGGAGCGGGCAGCCAGGGTTCCGCGACCCGTGTGTTCTGGGTGCGGTGGGTGCGGGCGTCGGGACCCAGCACCGGCCCCACAGTGTGCGCCCTTGCGGGCCGGCGTTGCTCACTGTGGGGGTGGCGGATAAGCGTCCCCGGGGGGGGTGCCGTCCACCATTGTGAGGGGCGTCTGAGGTCAGGCGCTGTCCCAGCCCCGACTGCCCGCCCACTCGGCGGGCTGTTGGGGTCCGCCACCCACGTGCTGTGGGCGCGGGTGTGTGAATGTGGGGGCCCAACACTGTCCCCTTGGCCTGCATGCCCTGTGGGGGCTGCGTGCCGCGGGGGTGGTGGAAGGCCGTCCCCGGGGGGGGTGGCCTGCCACCGTTGTGGGGGGCGTCCGGTGTCAGGCGCTGTCCCTCCCCCGGCCGCCCGTCCTCTGGAGCGGGCAGCCAGGGTTCCGCGACCCGTGTGTCCGGGGTGTGGTCGATGCGGGCCTGGGGACCCAGCACCGGCCCCAAAGCGTGCGCCCTTGCGGGCCAGCGTTGCTCGCTGTGGGGGTGGCGGAAGGGCGTCCCCGGGGGGGTGCCTTCCACCATTGTGAGGGGCGTCCGAGGTCAGGCGCTGTCCCAGCCCCGACTGCCCGCCCACTGGGCGGGCTGTTGCAGTCCGCCACCGATGTGCTGTGGGCGCAGGTGTGTGGCCGTGGGGGCCGGACACTGTCCCCTTGGCCTGCATGCCCTGTGGGGGCTGCGTGCCGCGGGGGTGGTGGGGGGCCGCCCCCGGGGGGGCTGGCCTGCCACTGTTGTGAGGGGCGTCTGGTGTCAGGCGCTGTCCCTCCCCCAGCCGTCCGTCCTCTGGGTCGGGGAGCCGGGGTTCCGCGACCCGTGTGTCCCGGGTGCGGTCGGTGCGGGCGTGGGGAACCAGCACCGGCCCCACAGCGTGCGCCCTTGCGGGCCAGCGTTGCTCGCTGTGGGGGTGGCGGAAGGGCGTCCCCGGGGGGGTGCCTTCCACCATTGTGAGGGGCGTCTGAGGTCAGGCGCTGTCCCAGCCCCGACTGCCCGCCCACTGGGCGGGCTGTTGCAGTCCGCCACCGATGTGCTGTGGGCGCAGGTGTGTGGGTGTGGGGGCCGGACACTTTCCCCTTGGCCTGCATGCCCTGTGGGGGCTGCGTGCCGCGGGGGTGGTGGGGGGCCGCCCCCGGGGGGGCTGGCCTGCCACCGTTGTGAGGGGCGTCTGGTGTTAGGCGCTGTCCCCCCCCCAGCCGTCCGTCCTCTGGGGCGGGCAGCCGGGGTTCCGCGACCCGTGTGTCCCGGGTGCAGTCGGTGCGGGCGTGGGGAACCAGCACCGGCCCCACAGCGTGCGCCCTTGCGGGCCGGCGTTTCTCGCTGTGGGGGTGGCGGAAGGGCGTCCCCGCAGGGGGTGCCTTCCACCATTGTGAGGGGCGTCTGAGGTCAGGCGCTCCCCCTCTGAACTGCCCGCCCACTGGGCGGGCTGTTGGGGTCCGCCACCCACGTGCTCCGGGCGCGGGTGTGTGGATGCGGGGGCCCAACACTGTCCCCTTGGTCTGCATGCCCTGTGGGGGCTGCGTGCCGCGGGGATGGTGGGGGGCCGTGCCCGGGGGGGGGGTGGCCTGCCACCGTTGTGAGGGGCGTCTGGTGTCAGGCCCTGTCCCTCCCCCACTGCCCGCCCTCTGGGGCGGGCGGCCGGGGTTCTGCGACACGTGTGTCCCGGATGCGGTCGCTGCGGGCGTGGGGACCCAGCACCGGCCCCACAGCGTGCGCCCTTGCGGACCGGCGTTGCTCGCTGTGGGGTTGGTGGAAGGGCGTCCCCGTGGGGGGGTGCCTTCCACCATTGTGAGGGGCGTCTGGTGTCAGGCGCTGTCCCTCCCCCGGCCGCCCGTCCTCTGGAGCGGGCAGCCGGGGTTCCGCGACCCGTGTGTCCTGGGTGCGGTTGGTGCGGGCGTGGGGACCCAGCACCGGCCCCACAGCGTGCGCCCCTGCGGGCCGCGGTTGCTCGCTGTGGGGGTGGCGGAAGGGCGTCCCCGCAGGGGGTGCCTTCCACCATTGTGAGGGGCGTCTGAGGTCAGGCGCTGTCCCTCCCCCGACTGCCCGCCCACTGGGCGGGCTATTGGGGTCCGCCACCCACGTGCTGTGGGCCCGGGTGTGTGGATGCGGGGGCCCAACACTGTCCCCTTGGCCTGCATGCCCTGTGGGGGCTGCGTGCCGCGGGGATGGTGGGGGGCCGTCCCTGGGGGGGGTGGCCTGCCACCGTTGTGAGGGGCGTCTGGTGTCAGGCGCTGTCCCTCTCCCAGCCTCCCGCCCTCTGGGGCGGGCGGCCGGCGTTCTGCGACCCGTGTGTCCCGGGTGCGGTCGGTGCGGGCGTGGGGACCCACCACATGCCCCAAAGCGTGCGCCCTTGCGGACCGGCCTTGCTCGGTGTGGGGGTGGCAGAAGGGCGTCACCGGGGGGGGTGCCTTCCACCATTGTGAGGGGCCTCTGGTGTCAGGCGCTGTCCCTCCCCCGGCCGCCCGTCCTCTGGAGCGGGCAGCCGGGATTCCGCAACCCGTGTGTCCTGGGTGCGGTCGGTGCGGGCGTGGGGAACCAGCACCAGCCCCACAGCGTGTGCCTTTGCGGGCCGGGGTTGCTCGCTGTGGGGCTGGCGGAAGGGCGTCACCGGGGGGGGTGCCTTCCACCATTGTGACTGGCGTCTGAGGTCAGGCGCTGTCCCTCCCACGACTGCCCGCCCACTGCACGGGCTGTTGGGGTCCGCCATCCACGTGCTGTGGGCGCGGGTGTGTGGGTGTTGGGGCCCAATACTGTCCCCCTGGCTTGCATGCCCTGTGGGTACTGCGTGCCGCGGGGGTGGTGGGGGGGCCGTCCTCGGGGGGGGTGGCCTGCCATCGTTGTGAGGGGCGTCTGGTGTCAGGCGCTGTCCCTCCCCCGGCCGCCCGTCCTCTGGAGCGGGCAGCCAGGGTTCCGCAACCCGTGTGTTCTGGGTGCGGTCAGGGCGGGCGTCGGGACCCAGCACCGGCCCCACAGTGTGCGCCCTTGCAGGCCGGCGTTGCTCGCTGTGGGGGTGGCGGAAAGGCGTCCCCGGGGGGGGTGCCTTCCACCATTGTGAGGGGCGTCTGAGGTCAGGCGCTGTCCCAGCCCCGACTGCCCAGCCACTGGGCGGGCTGTTGGGGTCCGCCACCTACGTGCTGTGGGCGCGGGTGTGGCGGTGTGGGGGCCCAACACTGTCCCCTTGGCCTGCATTCCCTGTGGGGGCTGCGTGCCGCGGGGCTGGTGGGGGGCCGTCCCCGTGGGGGGGTGGCCTGCCACCGTTGTCAGGGGCGTCTGGTGTCAGGCGCTGTCCCTCCCCCGGCCGCCCGTCCTCTGGAGCAGGCAGCCAGGGTTCTGCGACCCGTGTGTCCCCGGTGCGGTGTCCCGGGTGCGGTCGGTGCGGGCGTGGGGACCCAGCACCGGCCCCACAGCGTGCGCCCTTGCGGGCCGGCGTTGCTCGCTGTGGGGGTGGCGGAAGGGCGTCCCCGGGGGGGGATATATATATATATATATATATATATATATATATATATATATATATATATATATATATATATATATATATATATATATATATATATATATATATATATATATATATATATATATATATATATATATATATATATATATATATATATATATATATATATATATATATATATATATATATATATATGTATGTATATATATATACATATATGTATATATATATATATATATATATACATACATATATATATATATATATATATATATATATATATATAATATATATACATATATATAATATATATATATACATATGTATATATATATATATATATATTACTACACCCCTCTCCCTCTTAATTTAGGTAACAACAAGGAACAACAACAACAACAACAAGCAACAACATGTCTCCTTGCTGTTTTGGCCATTGCTCCGTCCCAACGCTTCGTAACATTTGCCCATGCAGCCATCTCCGAACTGAGGTGGTCGCTTTGCCAAATCCACGTTTTGAGTCAAAAAATCACCGCTGGCGGCCCGGGGCGGTGGCACCAAGTCGGGGGGTGCCCTCCCAAATCTGCGCTATTTATGGCCAAAAATTGCCATTTTCGCCCAAAAATGCCTCCAAACCCGGGCAAAATGCCCAAACGAAGGGGGACGGTGGCCACAGGCCACGTGCGGCTTGACTTTATCGTGTCAAAGAGCCCTCCAGTGCCCTTCAACCTCATGATATGTGCAAGAACGGCCCAAAAAGGTGCCAAAAAGCCCCAAAAACGGCGCAATATGCACTAACCCCCCGAGACCAAGCACGGACCGTATCTTAGGCTACGTGGCTCCGATTCCGATTCCGAGGGCACCCAGTCCACCCGCAACCCCCCACTTTTCATGGTTTCCAACCCTCAGAATGGCCCCAAGAGGCGCTTAGACCCCCGTACTAGTGGTCACTTGGTGCAGTCGGAGGGCAGCCCGGCCCGCCCACGGCCGGGGCGAACGGTGGGTCCACCAGGGTCCCCGGGGCGAAAAAAAATTTTTTTTTTCCAAAGTTGTTCCCGGACCACTTGGGATGCTCAAACACGTGTTTTTGGCCCATTTTGAGTCCGTGGTGGCGTGCTTTGGGCCACGGAAAATCCCAAAATGCCTTGACAATCGGCCGTTTCAAGACCAAAAATGGGTCAAAAATGGGTCAAAAACGCGTTTTTCCAAATGTGATCCTAGACCATTTTGGATGCTCAAACAAGTGGTTTTAGCCGTTTTTTGGGCCCTTGGTGATGCATTTGGGCCCATGGAAAATGGCAACCATCAAAAAGTCTGGAGTGAGTGCCAGATTCTGCAAGACGGGTGAGCGCCAGATTCCGCAAGACGAGGCGCTATACAAAAGTTGTTTGTTGCGTGCTGAATTTGTGCACTAGGTTCTTTCATCGAAACGTTCAGGGTGATCGAATCCTCCATGCTGTGAGCGCCAGATTCCGCAAGACGAGGCGCTATACAAAAGTCGTTTGTTGCGTGCTGAACTTGTGCACTGGGTTCTTTCATCGAAAAGTTCAGAGTGATCAAATCCTCCATGCTATGAGCGCCAGATTCTGCAAGACGAGGCGCTATACAAAAGTCGTTTGTTGCGTGCTGAATTTGTGCACTAGGTTCTTTCATTGAAAAGTCCGGGGTGATTAAACCGTCCATGCTGTGAGCGCGAGATTCCGCAAGTCGAGGCGCTATACAAAAGTCGTTTGTTGCGTGCTGAACTTGTGCACTAGGTTCTTTCATCGAAAGGTTCAGGGTGATCAAATCCTCCATGCTATGAGCGCCAGATTCCGCAAGACGAGGCGCTATACAAAAGTCGTTTGTTGCGTGCTGAACTTGTGCACTAGGTTCTTTCATCGAAAAGTTCAGGGTGATCAAATCCTCCATGCTATGAGCGCCAGATTCTGCAAGACAAGGCGCTATACAAAAGTCGTTTGTTGCGCGCTGAATTTGTGCACTAGGTTCTTTCATCGAAAGGTTCAGGGTGATCAAATTTTCCATGCTGTGAGCGCCAGATTCCGCAAGACGAGGCGCTATACAAAAGTCGTTTGTTGCGTGCTGAACTTGTGCACTAGATTCTTTCATCAAAAAGTCCGGGGTGATTCAACCATCCATGCCGTGAGCGCCAGATTCCGCAAGACGGGGCGCTATACAAAAGTCGTTTGTTGCGTGCTGAACTTGTGCACTGGGTTCTTTCATCGAAAAGTTCAGGGTGATCAACTCCTGGAAATCTATGAGCGCCAGATTCCGCAAGACGAGGCGCTATACAAAAGTCGTTTGTTGCGTGCGGAACTTGTGCACTAGGTTCTCTCATGGAGAGGTTCAGGGTGATCAAATCCTCCATGCTATGAGCGCCAGATTCCGCAAGACGAGGCGCTATACAAAAGTCGTTTGTTGCGTGCTGAACTTGTGCACTAGGTTCTTTCATCGAAAAGTCCAGAGTGATCAAATCCTCCATGCTATGAGCGCCAGATTCCGCAAGACGAGGCGCTATACAAAAATTGTTTGTTGCGTTCTGAATTTGTGCACTAGGTTCTTTAATTGAAAAGTCCGGGGTGATTAAACCTTCCATGCTGTGAGCGCCAGATTCCGCAAGACGAGGCGCTATACAAAAATGGTTTGTTGCGTGCTGAATTTGTGCACTAGGTTCTTTTATCGAAAGGTTCAGGGTGATCAGATCCTCGATGCTATGAGCGCCAGATTCCGCAAGACGAGGCGCTATACAAAAGTCGTTTGTTGCGTGCTGAACTTGTGCACTAGGTTCTTTCATCGAAAGGTTCAGGGTGATCAAATCCTCCATGCTATGAGCGCCAGATTCCGCAAGACCAGGCGCTATACAAAAATGGTTTGTTGCGTGCTGAACTTGTGCACTAGGTTCTTTCATCGAAACGTTCAGGGTGATCAAATCCTCCATGCTGTGAGCGCCGGATTCCACAAGACGAGGCGCTATACAGTAGTCTGTTGTTGCGTGCTGAACTTGTGCACTGGGTTCTTTCATCGAAAAGTGCAGGGTGATCAAATCCTCCATGCTATGAGCGCCAGATTCTGCAAGACGAGGCGATATACAAGTTTCGTTTGTTGCGTGCCGAACTTGTGCACTAGGTTCTCTCATCGAAAAGTCCAGGGTGATCAAATCCTCCATGCTATGAGCGTCATATTCCGCAAGACGAGGCGCTATACAAAAGTCGTTTGTTGCGTGCTGAACTTGTGCACTAGGTTCTTTCATCAAAAAGTCCAGGGTGATCAAATCCTTCATTCTATGAGCACCAGATTCCGCAAAACAGGCCCCATACAAAAGTCGTTTGTTGCTTGCTGAACTTGTGCACTAGGTTCTTTCATCGAAAGGTTCAGGGTGATCAAATCCTCCATGCTATGAGCGCCAGATTCTGCAAGACGAGGCGATATACAAGTTTCGTTTGTTGCGTGCCGAACTTGTGCACTGGGTTCTTTCATCGAAAAGTTCAGAGTGATCAAATCCTCCATGCTATGAGCGCCAGATTCCGCAAGACGAGGCGCTATACAAAAGTCGTTTGTTGCGTGCTGAATTTGTGCACTAGGTTCTTTCATCGAAACGTCCGGGCTGATTAAACCATCCATGCCGTGAGCGCCAGATTCCGCAACACGAGGCGCTATACAAAAGTCGTTTGTTGCGTGCTGAACTTGTGCACTGGGTTCTTTCATCGAAAAGTTCAGGGTGATCAAATCCTCCATGCTATGAGCGCCAGATTCTGCAAGACGAGGCGCTATACAAAAGTCGTTTGTTGCGTGCTGAATTTGTGCACTAGGTTCTTTCATTGAAAAGTCCGGGGTGATTAAACCGTCCATGCTGTGAGCGCGAGATTCCGCAAGTCGAGGCGCTATACAAAAGTCGTTTGTTGCGTGCTGAACTTGTGCACTAGGTTCTTTCATCGAAAGGTTCAGGGTGATCAAATCCTCCATGCTATGAGCGCCAGATTCCGCAAGACGAGGCGCTATACAAAAGTCGTTTGTTGCGTGCTGAACTTGTGCACTAGGTTCTTTCATCGAAAAGTTCAGGGTGATCAAATCCTCCATGCTATGAGCGCCAGATTCTGCAAGACGAGGCGCTATACAAAAGTCGTTTGTTGCGCGCTGAATGTGTGCACTGGGTTCTTTCATCGAAAGGTTCAGGGTGATCAAATCCTCCATGCTGTGAGCGCCAGATTCCGCAAGACGAGGCGCTATACAAAAGTCGTTTGTTGCGTGCTGAACTTGTGCACTAGATTCTTTCATCAAAAAGTCTGGGGTGATTCAACCATCCATGCTGTGAGCGCCAGATTCCGCAAGACGGGGCGCTATACAAAAGTCGTTTGTTGCGTGCTGAACTTGTGCACTGGGTTCTTTCATCGAAAAGTTCAGGGTGATCAAATCCTGGATTCTATGAGCGCCAGATTCCGCAAGACGAGGCGCTATACAAAAGTCGTTTGTTGCGTGCTGAACTTGTGCACTAGGTTCTCTCATGGAGAGGTTCAGGGTGATCAAATCCTCCATGCTATGAGCGCCAGATTCCGCAAGACGAGGCGCTATACAAAAGTCGTTTGTTGCGTGCTGAACTTGTGCACTAGGTTCTTTCATCGAAACGTTCAGGGTGATCAAATACTCCATGCTGTGAGCGCCAGATTTTGCAAGACGAGGCGCTATACAAAAGTCCTTTGTTGCGTGCTGAACTTGTGCACTAGGTTCTTTCATCGAAAAGTCCAGAGTGATCAAATCCTCCATGCTATGAGCGCCAGATTCCGCAAGACGAGGCGCTATACAAAAATTGTTTGTTGCGTTCCGAATTTGTGCACTAGGTTCTTTAATTGAAAAGTCCGGGGTGATTAAACCTTCCATGCTGTGAGCGCCAGATTCCGCAAGACGAGGCGCTATACAAAAATGGTTTGTTGCGTGCTGAATTTGTGCCCTAGGTTCTTTCATCGAAAGGTTCAGGGTGATCAGATCCTCGATGCTATGAGCGCCAGATTCCGCAAGACGAGGCGCTATACAAAAGTCGTTTGTTGCGTGCTGAACTTGTGCACTAGGTTGTTTCATCGAAAGGTTCAGGGTGATCAAATCCTCCATGCTATGAGCGCCAGATTCCGCAAGACCAGGCGCTATACAAAAATGGTTTGTTGTGTGCTGAACTTGTGCACTAGGTTCTTTCATCGAAACGTTCAGGGTGATCAAATCCTTAATGCTGTGAGCGCCGGATTCCACAAGACGAGGCGCTATACAGTAGTCTGTTGTTGCGTGCTGAACTTGTGCACTGGGTTCTTTCATCGAAAAGTGCAGGGTGATCAAATCCTCCATGCTATGAGCGCCAGATTCTGCAAGACGAGGCGATATACAAGTTTCGTTTGTTGCGTGCCGAACTTGTGCACTAGGTTCTTTCATCGAAAAGTCCAGGGTGATCAAATCCTCCATGCTATGAGCGTCATATTCCGCAAGACGAGGCGCTATACAAAAGTCGTTTGTTGCGTGCTGAACTTGTGCACTAGGTTCTTTCATCAAAAAGTCCAGGGTGATCAAATCCTTCATTCTATGAGCACCAGATTCCGCAAAACAGGCCCCATACAAAAGTCGTTTGTTGCTTGCTGAACTTGTGCACTAGGTTCTTTCATCGAAAGGTTCAGGGTGATCAAACCCTCCATGCTATGAGCGCCAGATTCTGCAAGACGAGGCGATATACAAGTTTCGTTTGTTGCGTGCCGAACTTGTGCACTGGGTTCTTTCATCGAAAAGTCCAGGGTGATCAAATCCTCCATGCTATGAGCGCCAGATTCCGCAAGACGAGGCGCTATACAAAAGTCGTTTGTTGCGTGCTGAATTTGTGCACTAGGTTCTTTCATCGAAACGTCCGGGCTGATGAAACCATCCATGCCGTGAGCGCCAGATTCCGCAAGACGAGGCGCTATACAAAAGTCGTTTGTTGCGTGCTGAACTTTTGCACTAGGTTCTTTCATCGAAAGGTTCAGGGGGATCAAATCCTCCATGCTATGAGCGCCAGATTCCGCAAGAGGAGGCGCTATACAAAAATGGTTTGTTGCGTGCTGAACTTGTGCACTAGGTTCTTTCATCGAAACGTTCAAGGTGATCAAATCCTCCATGCTGTGAGCGCCAGATTCCACAAGACGAGGCGCTATACAAAAGTCTGTTGTTGCGTGCTGAACTTGTGCACTGGGTTCTTTCATCGAAAAGTGCAGGTTGATCAAATCCTCCATGCTATGAGCGCCAGATTCCGCAAGACGAGGCGATATACAAGTTTTGTTTGTTGCGTGCTGAACTTGTGCACTACGTTCTTTCATCGAAAGGTTCAGGGTGATCAAATCCTCCATGCTATGAGCGCCAGATTCCGCAAGACGAGGCGCTATACAAAAGTCGTTTGTTGCGTGCTGAACTTGTGCACTAGGTTCTTTCATCAAAAAGTCCAGGGTGATCAAATCCTTCATTCTATGAGCGCCAGATTCCGCAAAACAGGCCCTATACAAGAGTCATTTGCTGCGTGCTGAACTTGTGCACTAGGTTCTTTCATCGAAAGGTTCAGGGTGATCAAATCCTCCATGTTATGAGCGCCAGATTCCGCAAGACGAGGCGCTATACAAAAGTCGTTTGTTGCGTGCTGAATTTGTGCACTAGGTTCTTTCATCGAAACGTCCGGGGTGAATCAACCATCCATGCCGTGAGCGCCAGATTCCGCAAGACGAGGTGCTATACAAAACTCGTTTGTTGCGTGCTGAACTTGTGCACTAGGTTGTTTCATCCCAAAGCTCAGGGTGATCAAACCATCCATGCTGTGAGCGCCAGATTCCGCAAGACGAAGCGCTATGCAAAACTCGTTTGTTGCGTGCTGATGGTATGGTATGGTGGCTATCCTAGAGCCTAGTTACTTTTTCCCTCTACCTCTTCTGCTGCGGGACCCTTCTCTTTCATTGTGTGCTCTGTTCTGCGCGGTTGGATTTGGAGTGTACATGTACTCTTAATCAAGTTACGTTCATACCCTCCATGACCAATCCAATTGCTGGTAACAAGGGTTGCAATAATGTTGAGAAGCCAGGACAGGGGACCATAGTAACTAATGATTGTGGCATCATGTAGGTAATGATTGGTGGATCATGGGATTTTGGGACAAGGAACATGGGACCATGGCGAGCACAATAGGTATTTAATGTGACACCATGTAGGTCATGATTGTGGCATCATGGCATGGGATAGTGGGAAATGGGACATGGACCATGGGTACTGTGGTGTTGCGTTGTGAGATGTGCATTGTACCAATACATTTGCATTTCCCTCTACTTCTTCTGCTACAGGACCGTTTTCTTTCATTGTGTGCTCTGTTCTTCGTGGTTGGATTTGGAATATACGTGTACTCTTAACTGAGTTACGGTCATACTCTCCATGTCCAATCGCTGGGAACAAGAGTTGCAACAATGTTTGGAAGCCAACGTAGACTTCGATGTTGGGGACCTCATTGTGCAGCACCGCCAAATTGCGCCACCAACCATTCGCTGTCGCCATGCTAGTATGCGGCACACTCTCATGAAGCGGTTGAACAAGCGAGCGAAGCGTGGACTGCAGTCATCATCCATGGCAAGTCTTAACACGGCACAAGCGCAAGCCGCCAAGGGTGCAAGGAACACCCCACAAGCTCAAGCTGCCAAGGGTGCAAGGAACACCTCTGCAGCACAAGCTGCCAAGGGTTCTACTGGAGTTACAAGGAACACCTCTGCGGCACAAGCTGCCAAGGGTGCAAGGAACACCTTTGTGGCACAAGCTGCCAAGGGTGCAAGGAACACCTCTGCGGCACAAGCTGCCAAGGGAGCACGGAACACCTCTGCGGCACAAGCTGCCAAGGGTGCAAGGAACACCTCTGCGGCACAAGCTGCCAAGGGTGCAAGGAACACCTCTGCGGCACAAGCTGCCAAGGGTTCTACTGGAGTTACAAGGAACACGCCGCAAGCGCAAGCCGCCAAGGGTACAAGGAACACGCCAGAGTCGCAACGCGACAAGGGCATTGTCGGTGGACACGCCAATACACCGGAGAAGCAACATGCCAAGGCTTCACATCCTTGATCGCGGGGGGTCCTAGGTGCCGCTAAGAAAGAGCTTTTCAGCCGGAAATACAAGCCGCCATCTCACATATCTTTGAAATCTGTCCGACAGTATTGGCTTGATGGTTTGGACGTTTTGTACTCGCCACTGTTCGATGCCCTTTGCCATCGATGTGGTGCGCTCAAGTTTTTTGTTTCCCGAGATGATAGTGCAAACTGTACCACCAACCTCTTTGGGGTGCCACCCACAGATGTGATTACTAGTGCGATCTTCGAGTTCAAAAATGACTTGTTTGCCAACTATGTACAATACACACATCCACCTTTTCGCGTTCCGCCTCGGGTGCATCCCACGAGTATTGGCGCCTTGAAAGTGTATGATACGCCAGTGTGGCATTTGCCACATCGTATGTATGCATGCCTCGTTTGCAGCAAGTATCGAGCCAAGTACGATCCTATAACCTATAGGTATGAATTGGATGGCACGACACATTACAAGGTGCCAAAGAAAGTTGCGAATCTCACCGAATATCAAAAACGGCAAATTGCGTTGGGTGCTTTGTATTCAAATACCCTTAAGCACGTGGATCTGCGTCATTGACAGTGGCACTATGATATTGGGACCGTTGGTGTGGGCCTCCAGCCTAGCCAGCATTATAATGCACTATATGGGTTTATGACCATGAAAGAAGATGTGCTGCGCGATTATCAAAAGCCAAAAGATAGTGCCCAAAACACGCGGCAAATGAACCAAGCATTGCTGTTGCTGAAGAAAATTCACCCCTTTTATTCCCGGTTTTTGGCGCATTATGAAACATTGTACGGCTACCTACAAAATGCAGCTTCTACAATGGGGACGTTGACACAACGTTTTTTTGAGGATAAGTACGGTAAATGCCTGGAGTACCATCTACAAGACGAGTATGTGGCTTGGGCAGTGGAGTGTGATGCACCGCGGAACATCATTCCTGATTTTGCCCCTCACCAAGACAGAGTGGAATTCATGCATCAAGCAACATTTCAACGTGCAGGGGGGACCGTTACCGCTGCAGCACAATCATTGGCGAACGACACGTATTTACATTTCAACGATCCTAAAGTGGAACCGTGCGTTTGGCCCGATTTGTGTCCTGGTGGAGTTGGTGGATACAAGGTTGGGTGTGGCATTCGATGTGCGGCGTATTACCGTAGCCGGTATCTTGCATTTGATGAGCGCTGGCGCCGTGACCAATCGTGGTCCTTTTTCCAAGTGAGTAAAGAGATGAAGAATCAACTTATTTGGAACCAGCAAAATTTGAAAGCGCAACGTGGTGATCGCGCAGAGGATATCACTGCGGAACATCTGCTTGCTGCTAAAAGCTCTGCAGGACCCAAGCCCCCTCCAAAGCGACACTCATCACATCACGCACAGTCTTTCTCGCAATCCACTCAATCACCCAGTCAGCCGAGCCAATCAACTCCCTGTCTAGGTGCCGAATCATCCACACAGTCCCCAAGCCTACCAAGCCAATCATCAGCACACCCGGCACACGAACATAAGAAGGCCCGTGCTTCATACCACGATGGTGTTGATTCCATGAATCGGAATTTGGAAAGCGAAGCAGTTGATCAAGGTACCGCAGAACTCAACCCATACTATCGATATGGAACTTATGTCCCATCCAAGCTAGTTGGGACACGATCCTATTGGGCCTCACGGCATCTTGACCTCACTGCAATGAGCCTCGAGCTTGGAAAAGCAGACCTATTCATTACTTGGACAATGAATGACAATTGGGCTGATTTGCAAGCTGCAGTTCAAAAGGGATGTCGCGCAGGTGCGGTGTCGCCTGGACAATATCCGGAGGGCACAAGGCCCACCAAGCCAATTCAAGACGGGTACGATATGGAGGCATGCGTTGCATTTCATAAGCGGGTCGAGATCTTCAAGCGTGAGTTCTTAGCGATTGGCAAGGGAGGTCCATTTGGAACGGTTCGTGATTATTGGTTCCGCTTTGAATATCAAGAGCGCGGCCGAGTGCACCTACATGGTGTTGTTTGGTGCCAACCAGATTCAATCCCGGATGATGTCATCTGCGCTACAATGCCCCGCGAAAGTGATGGCTATGAATCGGAATTCACTTCATATCTATGGAGTTTCTACAAGGAGTGCGATATGGTGCACCAGTGTTACCCAGACAAATGTTTCAACGTTGGCCAAGGGCGCGTATCTACCGAGTGCAAGTCAGGGTATCTGTTTACGGTTCCCCAAAATATGGACGAGTTGGACACTAAGGGTGTACGCCAATTGTACCGCCGACAGGAATAAGAAGATGCTTGTGTGGTACCTCACAATCGTCGTCTTCTAGTATTTCTAGGTCATCTCACCCTACAGCAACGCATCGCTCCAAACAATAATGTTTCGCTTCAAGACCTTGAAGATGCCCCCATGCTAGTGGGACGCAGAAATGCTATGCATCGGTGGAACGAACACTTCATGGCACAATTGGGATCTACTATTGTGACCTTCAATGCCACCTATGTGGACATGGGTGGTGCTCCTACCAATCAAGCCATGTGCGACTACATCCATTCTCGCAATCGCCGCGTGCTCCCACAACAGGTTTTCGTGGCCGCCAGTATGCGAGCCCGGCTAATTTGCAACGTTAGTATTCAGAATCGTTTGGTGAACTCAACAATGGTTGTCATCAAGCAATGGTGCAATGATGTTATCGTTGTGTGCCCCATTGGTCGCACTAGGAAGTACCCTATTCGTCGGTTCCAACAAATAATCCCCGTGTACGGACCATCCGTGCAAGTCAAAATACTACAATTTCTGATGCTCGCAGGCTATGCATGTACTGTTCACGGATCGCAAGGCTGCTCGTACCAGATTGTGTCGATTGATATGGCAACCTTCTTTGCCGCAGCACACGCGTATGTTGCATTGTCTTGGGCACGGTCCCTGCAAGGTCTATATGTCCTAACCTATCGCCGTGAGGCACTCCCTGTGGACCCCTAGTACGTGCAGCTGTGGAATTGGTTTGTGGCAACAAATGTTTTTGCACCCAAACCCGTTCAGCACATGCCGCCTTACCCACGTAGAACACTCACATCCACTCTCATTGCCGGGATCATGTGTGTATGCCGCTCATGGCACACCAAATCTCATTTCCCCCAAACTTTCGATGCCCGCATTTTAAAAGTGAACATGTTGCTCATCTTGCAGTATGTGTCATTTCCATGGTGGTCATACATTGATAGACAATTACAAGGAGACAAGTTGTCGTTGGACATTGACGACCTCAATGAGGACGGAACAGAGCAGCCACGTATGCGCGGACGGCCTCATGGCACATCTCAGCAACCAAACGTTGGAGTGCAGTTGTTAGATGGCAACAACAAGCCACGTGTCTTTAGTGCCGATGTCTTGAGCCAAATGTCCGTTGTTCAGTTGTGGACCTTGTGTGCGGCTCATGGACTATCAACTTGTGGTACAAAGGCTGTTTTTCGGAGGCGCATTCTTGGAGAGCAAGACCACATTGAGGGTCCACCCAAACGGTACCAGACTACATCGCATGTGGCTCCGCCTCCGTCCTCCATTAGTGACTACCCCCATTTGGATGCACGTAATTGCCACTTCAGCATTGACTTTTAGCCGGATGAGAGAAATGATTCCATCGAGCACAATGTCCATCTTGCAGAATGTGCGTGGTTGTCCATTGCGGCAGTCCAGTGCCTCCTTGATATTATCTTGCCCCCAGGAACCACCTCAGTGAAACCTGTTATCATCGACATGCAGTTGGCCCAACTCATGCAACATTCTCCTACACTAAGCCTCGTTTGTACAGAAAAATGCGCGTTACCATTATTGCTAACGTCCCAAAATTCCACAATAGGGGTCCACTATGTGTTGGTCACAGAATTTTGTAGTGGATTGCAAGAGGCTAGTCATTCACGATTCAAAAGACGCCTCGTCGGAATGTGGGGCTCTATTTCGAGTCATGTTGAAAACACTTGGCTGGTCTTTCGTCTGGCACCATTACGGAACCCAACCTGATTCTGATACTTGTGGGTTCCGCGTGGTGATGCTCGCCATGCAATGGTGCGCTGCCAAAACGTTGACGGGGCAGCTCCCACGATGGTTCTTGGCATATTGTGCAAGCATCCTTCAGATGTTTGCAGTGAATTCCACGACGTTGCGATCCGCAGTGAATACGTTCCAAGACGCCACATACGAGGATGCTTTGACCATGTATGATGAACCCATCATTTGGGCAATGACAGAGTGTGGGGCCCTATCTGACGTCACCGATGCCGAATTGGATGCTCACACAAGCGAACACCAGTGGACCTGCCCTCCACAAGGCACCAAACATGGGCCATCACACCCAACGGTAGGCAGCAACCAGGCTAGTCCAGATCCATCACAAACCCATCAACCTCAACGCTCCGAAACATTAAGGTCAAAAGGAGGTGCCAACAGGAAGTCTACCCCAAACACAAGGCAAAAATCTGGGCGCCCAAGTCCACCAACACCAACAGCAAAACCTTAGAGAAAAGTTCCCAAGTCCAGAAGAAATACTATGCCAGCACGACATCATCCTCCAAGCCAAGCACCATATCGTGCGCAACCACATCCACCCCAAGGAGGGCGTGGAAATTCAACCAACTCCGAGGACAACCACTCCTCAAGAAGATGAACATCCCAACAAAGCAACGGGCCACATTCCAAGAGACAACGTGCAACGGGCAGCGAGCAACGGGGTAGTCGCAAACGCCCTCGACCACACCAAGATTCAACGGCACCATCAAGCAAACCCCCCCGGTCACGTCCTCGAGGGGCCGCTACCCCGGCGGATCATTTGGCTTTGACAAAGAGAGAAATCACCGAGTGGTCCACAAGGATCAGGGATGAGAACACCAGTCTTCGCCGGCGAAAGGCACATGCCTTGCACTTCTTGGGTGCCCAAGATGCAACCGCAGTAAAGGGGCAATACCGCTCTTTATCTCTACTTCTTCATCCCGACAAGAACAGGACCAACCCAATGGCGACCGAGAAATTCAAAGTGTTGGGTGCGGCAAAAGATTTGTTTGACTAGCCCATTGATCGGATGGCAACACTTAATGCGTGACAATGTGGTCTACAAATGGACTTGGAAAACAGGTGTACTCTTAATCGAGTTACCTTCGTTTCTTCTCCAAGTCCAGTTCCTGGTTGGCAACGTGTCTTTTTGTGTAAGGATTTTTGCCAATAAATTGCCAATAATTACATCCGTTTAGCACCACCACCGCAGACTGCCGCAATTAGATAAAAGCGCAACCATAATGTCCCATGGTGGTCCCTCACCCCATTATCGCCAGTCGCAAGACCCTCCTAAGGGTCCCAATATCACTATCAACGAATACCCAAGCCGATCACACCCTATCCTATTCCGGGGTAGGGGCGGTGCAAAACGTCCGACTACACCTGGGCCACATACTCAACAGTTCGGAGGTGCCCGACACCCACATGTGGGTCATTTCTAAACTTGTCCCCGTGTATTGCATTGGGGACCACCAAGACGGCATGCGCTACGGTGCCACAATGCCCACATGTGGGCCAATTCTGATTTTGTCCCTGTGCTGAGCATTGGGGGCCCACAAGACGGCAGGGGTTAGGTAGCCAGTGTGCCCACATGTGGGCCATTTCTAATTTTGTCTCCGTGCTGAGCATTGGGGACCCCCTAGAAGGCAGGGGTTATGTAGCCACTCCGCCCACAAATGGGCACTTCTGATTTTCCTCCCCGCTCTGAAGAGTTGGGGACCCCCGAGACGGCAGGGGTTATGTAGCCACTCGGCCCACAAAAGGGCACCTCTAGTTTCCCTCCCCGATGTGAAGACTTGAGAGCCCCCTAGACGGCAGGGGTTAGGCAGACACTCCGTCCACCAATTGGCACTTCTGATGTCCCCCCCTAATGTGAAGAGTTGAGGACCGATGCGAAACTTTGGATTACACCTGGGCCGCATACAAAACAGTTTGGAGGTGCCCGGCACCCACATGTGGGTCATTTCCGCTGTTGTCCTCGTGCTTTGCATTGGGGACCACCAAGACGGCATGCGCTACGGTGCCACAATGCCGACATGTGGGCCAATTCTGATTTTGTCCCCGTGCTGAGCACTGGGGGCCCCCGAGACGGCAGGAGTTAGGTAGCCCGTGTGCCCACATGTGTGCCATTTCAAATTTAATCCCTGTGCTGAGCATTGGGGACCCCCTAGAAGACAGGGGTTCTGTAGCCACTCCGCCCACAAATGGGCACTCCTGGTTTCCTTCCCCGGTGTGAAGAGTTGAGGGCCCCCTAGACGGCAGGGGTTAGGCAGACACTCCGTCGGAATTGGCACTTCTGATGTCCCTCCTTAATCTGATGAGTTGAGGACCCCGAGATGGTAGGGGTTATGTAGGCACTCCGTCCACCAATGAGCACTCCTTGTTTCCCTCCCCACCTTGAAGAGTTGGGGAGCCCTCAGATGGTAGGGGGTATGTAGGCACTCCGCCCACCAATGGGCCCTTCTATTTTCCCTCCCCGCTCTGAAGCGTTGGGGAACCCCTAGACGGCAGGGGTTATGTAGCCACTCCGCCCACCAATGGGCAACCGCACATTTTCATCCCTGCTCTAAAGAGTTCGGGATCCCCGAGACGGCAGGGGTTATGTAGCTACTCCGCCCACCCGTGGGCCACCACACATTGTCCCCCCCGCTCTGCAGAGGTGGGGACCCCCTAGACGGCAGGGGCTATGTAGCCAGTCCGCCAGCCAATGGGCCACCACAGATTTTACTCCCCGCTCTGCAGAGTTGGGGTCCCCCAAGACGGCAGGGGTTATGTAGCCATTCCGCCCACCAACGGGCACGTGTGATTGCCCTCCGCACTTTGAGGAGTCCGCGACCCCCTGGACGGCAAGGGTTATGTAGCCACCCAGCCCACGTCATATTTTCCACCCCGCTGTGAAGAGCTGGGGATCCCCAAGACGGCAGGGGTTATGTAGCCACTCCACCCAACAATGGGCAGTTCCGATTTCCATCCACGCTTTTAAGAGTTGGGGACCCCCAGGACAGCAAGGGTTATGTAGCCACTCCACTCACCAATGGGGCACCTCAAATAGTCCTCCCCGCCCTGAAGAGCTGGAGACCCCCAAGACGGCAGGAGTTAAGTAGCCACTGGGCCCCCAAGTGGGCAACGTCGAATTTTCCTTTCCGCTGTGATGAGTTGGGGACCCCCATACGGTAGGAGTAGTCTCGCCACTTCGCCCACCATTGGACCACTATTGATATTCCTCCCCACTCTAAACAACGCGGAACCCCCAAAACTGCAGGGGTTATGTAACCACTCGGCCCACCAGTAGGTCACTTCGGATTTTGCTCCCCGCGCTAAACAGTTGGGTACCCCCCAGACAGCAAAGGTAATGTGCCTACTCTGCCGACCAATGGGCGTTTGTGATTTCCCTGCCCCCTCCAAAGAGTTGGGGACCCCCCGGGTGGCAAAACATACCTAGCCAGTTAACCCACCAATGGGGCACTGCAGAGTTTTCTCCCCGTTCTAAAGAGTTGAGTACCCCGAAGACACCCCCTCTGCCCACCCGTAGGCACTTCTGATTTTCTTCCGCGATTTGAAGAGGTGCTGATCCCCGGGAAAGGCAGGGGTGATATAGCCACTTTGCCCACGTGGGCCAGTTCTGATTTTGTTCCCGTGCTAAGCATTGGGGACAAGACAACAAGGGTTATGTAGCCACTCAGCCCACCAGTGGGTCATTTCTGTTCCTTATCTCCACTCTAAAAATGTCCCAATCCCCACGACAGCCGAGGTCAAGTAGCCAGTCCGCCCTTCGGGCCCCTCGGGACACTTCTTATTGCCCACCCCGCTTTAAAGGGTGTATGGTGCCCCCAATAATGTCCACATTGAATGCACAGAGATCTTTCGGTCCTTGTCCGACCAGTTTGTTGTGGTGCATTGCATACACCTTGCCGTCTCGTGGTGCATCGTACATGGTGGACCGCTGTACATGTAAAGGAACGCTGCCCCACCAATGCGCCAAATTTTCCGTGCCACCAAAGACGTGGACCCCATCCAAAGGAACGGGTCAAGCAGCAACCACATCACAGCTAACCAACCCTCAATCATTCCCACAAAAGGCCTATGAGGAAATCACCTCCCAGGCCATCAAGAATACATCCCACAAGGTCCTGGTGTGATGCGGCCAGCACATATTAAAGGGTAAGCATGCAAGAGGTGACACGGTGGGTGAGGGTTCTTATTCCGTGCCTTGCCGTGCCCGTTTCTTTGTTATGCTGCATTGTGAACTCCTTGCCATTGCTTTGAGCATTACGCATGGTAAAGAAAGAAGTCGGAAAGAGGGCAGTCCACAATCACAACATTGGTCCAAAGCTATAAAACGTGAGCCAAACAGTGGGTTCCACAAGTAACCCGTACCAAAACCGGCTTCAACAAAATGACGCTTCCATTGCTGCAACACATATGCACCTCCCCCGTAAGGGTCACACCACGTCATTGCATGTCACAACGTCACACGCCGTTGGAACCTCTAGGAGGACATGATAGTGAATATGGATCCAATGCAAAAGGACTTTTAGGTAGCATGAGCACCTTCATTTCCACTATCTACAGCTTTTTTGCCTAGCCTCGTTGAGTATTGCATATACAGGTGTACTCTTCACCGAGTTACCTTCGTTTCATTCAATACTCATCAAGGCTCAAACGATCTCCATCGCAACGCTTAATACAAGCACTGCTACGATGTCCGACCCTTCAACATGCCCCGTTTGCCACACACCACTACAAGAGAAAGTGAGCGGAACATGCAACCAGAACTACGAACGAAACTTCCTATGCTGTCCCTAGAGCAAGCCCAGAATACCACTTTTTTGGGGGATCCGTTGCAATTGCCGCCACACACACATTTGCGCTCAGATATGGCACTACCCCTCCGCATAAGCAAGGACAACATCGCCGAACTGGTTGACCTTGCGCAGGTTAGTGGCCTTGATGTTTGCAGAGCCGGCATCATTCCCCAAACGATCATCACAGAGCAGCATCGGATGACCGAAGTACTCACAAACTTTGTCAGTACTGTGTTCTGTGGGCATATGATTGGACATGCACCCAAGACCGCCACTGCTCCTATGCCAGGAGACACAGGCATTCACTTGGTGGACACGTCCATTGACCAAGAACACACGCCAGTTAATGAAATGATCAACCTCACTTGTGCAACATTCACCCCTCGCGTCCCCACATCATCTTTCTGCACAAAATCAACTCGATATGTGCAAGACATTCTTGCTTGGGGACAAGACCTGTGGAAGGGCAAATCCATCACAATACTTGCCAACCACTTTGAACAAAACCGCTTGAATAAGGCGGTGTTTGGTTCGCACCCGGGGATGGCACACACTGACACAGTTGGACAATTTCAGGGCAAACAAGCGGATATTGTCATCCCAACCCTTGCATCTGAAAATCCCAGGTTTTTTGCTACCAATGCACGACAGTATGTAGCATGTTCCCGAGCAAGGCACGGTCTGTTCATCGTGGGTGAGATTGGAAAGTGGAAGGACCGCCAGCAAGTCAAGCACTTGATGGATGCACTTGCTGCAGTAGCAACAGGGCAACCTATCCCCCTGACCCGCGTACATACCGCACAAGAACTGCCCTAGTTCACGGCGGATGCACCACCCCATTCAACAACTGACTGGGTCATATGTACGTGGATGCCAATGGATAAGGTTTTCCTTCAAACAACACTCCTACAATCACACATCTTGGCACCCATCCAATCCGATCTGGCAAATCGGCTCCGTTGCCCCGTGCCTGCAACATTGGGCCGCTTTCTGCATCCCGATTGCACATGGATTTTCACCAACATCTTGGCCTTTCCAGTACCAGCACACCTGCAAGGGTTCCCTTTTCAGGAGGCACTTGACCCCGTAATCTATGGCAATGTACAATGTCGACCCCTACATGCATGGGAACTAGAACTGTTTGCCGATGTCCCGCGCAAAATGCGAAGTGCACTCACCAGAGGCAACGAACGCTACACTTTGACACTAGGCATCTTCCAAGCCTTGTACCCGGCAATGTTGACACATTGCCAACACATGGCTATGGGCGCTTCACTCATGACGTTTTTGTACGGCCTCGTCCCCCACACCGCAACATGCAACACCTTCACGCACCAACATGGAACACAAATCACCCCCACATTGTGCACGTGGTGCCATGCACATTCATCTATCACTACATCCATCGAAGAAAATCTCGTAAACTACAACTCCCACTCACACTCGCAATACATCCCACTCCTCAACTCATTCATAATGGACATCACATCGGACACTTTTTTTAATGAACGGGTCAAAGTTGGAACCGGAAATGGCTTGGCATGGCACGACCTAGCAACCCGCTACACACCGCTAACTAAGTGGCAAATGAACGCATCGCAAAACATTTTCAAGGGAGGGGGGGACACACTGCCGCTCCACGCAGGCATAGCCGATATGTTCACTGCCCTCCATCTCCATGATGGCAATGCAATTTGGCGGAATGATTTCAACAACTACAATGCAGCAGCAGCACGCCACACAGATGACTGCCGTTTCAAACCGAGTGCTACATACATTTTTCATTTTGGGCCACCATGCGTAATGCAATGGGGCGGGAAGGAGTATGAACTACTCCACAACACACTGTATGGATTTGATGGAAGCATGCCACATGAGCTTCCATGTTGTGGCCGATACAGCTTATCCTTGAGGGCATGGGTGTAGCAGCTGAGACCCACAAGTTTCCTGAATGGCGAATACATTCTATTTCCACATCGTTCCCGACCCCATAACACAACCAAGCAAAAAAACCCTCATCCTTGAACCGGACACTACTTGCGGTGTCTAACAGTAACGTGCTAACCCCCCCTACCTCAGCCCATCCCGTCTCTCTCGCTCTGATGGTAATCCTTTTCTTTGCAAGGGGAGAAGGGCTGTGAAAGCATGGAGGGAGGGGGAATAGTGATCTACCTTTGTGTCCGTGTGGTCCAAAGCCACCATACATCCGCACTTGCGTTGAAACGCCCCACCTCGTTATGTGTGTCTATACTAACCCCATGCCCGCCCCATCAGCTTACCCCTCTAAGGATCCGCCCACCCTCTAAAACCGCGTGCCATACACTACTTTTGTTTCCTAAGAGTACTATGCTGAGCCCCCCCATTTGCGTGCAACCATTGTTTTGGCAACTGCTTAGGTAGTGTCCCAAGGAACCAAGTCATCTTTTGTTTGGGGGGGACAAAGGGTTGTGCAAACGGGGTGTGAGCAGGGAGGGGTGATGTACCTTCATGGCGGTGTGGTCCAAAGCCACTGCCCCGAGTCGCTATGGCCACACGTCCGCACTAGCCCATTTGCCTACAACCATTTTTATTGGCAACTGCTTACAAAGTGTCCCAAGAAACCAAATCATCTTTTGTTTGAGGGAGAAGAAGGGTTGTGCAAATGCTGTGTAAGCAGGGAGGGGTGATGTACGTTTATGGTGGTGTGGTCAAAGACCACTGCCTCGAGTTGCTATGGCCACACGTCCGCACTGGCCCATTTGCCTGCAACCATTTTTATTGGCGACTGCTTAGAAAGTGTCCCAAGGGACCAAATCATCTTTTGTTTGAGGGGGAAGAAGGGTTGTGCAAATGGGGTGTAAGGGGGAGGTGTGATGTACCTTGATGGCGGTGTGGTTCAAAGCCACCAACCCGAGTTTCAATGGCTACACGTCCGCACTAACCTTTCAACCCCCCCCCTATATATGTGTGTCTGTTGTAAATCTAACCCCTTTTTGCACTGAACGGCGCCTTTTGTGGCTGGCCAGACCGGGGAGAAAGGCTCTTGCGCGCCGAGCTCTTTCGGGGAGGGGCGGGAGCCCGAAACCAAGTTCAATCGCGGGCTGAGTACCGCTGCACGTTGCTGTCCTCCTCTGCCTTATCTCAATGAGACCTGGCAGCCCCGTTATAGACAACAGCAGAGCCGGGGTCTCTGCCTGATTCCCGAAAGCTGTACGGTTGCGGTTTGGGGGTTAGAGCATGACGGCTTGAGCACAGGGGGTGGCTTATATATATATATATATATATATATATATATATATATATATATATATATATATATATATATATATATATATATATATATATATATATATATATATATACATGTATATATATATATATATATATATATATACATGTATATATATATATATATATCCTCTAATCTACACCCCTCTCCCATGCCGACGTTGCTATTTGTATTAGATGCCTCACAAGGAAAGTAGGGGTGTTACTCATGTGTGTGTTGTGGATAAGCAGAGAGGCGGACCCAAATGTGCCACCTTTGTCAGGCACCTCCCAACGGTTCGCTATGCGGCCCAGGTGTGATCCGACGGTTCGCACCGCCCCTCACCCCAATGCCGGGCAGGGTAGCATCGGCTTTGGTATTTGCAGCCGCACTGCGATCATCAGGGGGGTGGGCTCCTGGGGTGGGTTAGATTTACAACAGACACCCATATATAGGGGGGGGGGGGTTGAAAGGCTAGTGCAGACGTGTGGCCATAGAAACTCGGGTCGGTGGCTTTGGACCACACCGCCATGAAAGTACATCACACCTCCCCGCTTACGGCCCATTTGCACAACCCTTCTTCCCCCTCAAACAAAAGATGATTGGGTCTCTTGGGACACTTTCTAAGCAGTCGCCAATAAAAATGGTTGCAGGCAAATGGGCCAGTGCGGACGTGTGGCCATAGCAACTCGAGGCGGTGGTCTTTGACCACACCACCATAAACGTACATCACCCCTCCCTGCTTACACAGCATTTGCACAACCCTTCTTCTCCCTCAAACAAAAGATGATTTGGTTCCTTGGGACACTTTGTAAGCAGTTGCCAATAAAAATGGTTGGAGGCAAACGGGCTAGTGCGGACGGTGGCCATAGCAATTCGGGGCGGTGGCTTTGGCCCACACCGCCATGAAGGTACATCACCCCTCCCCGCTCACACCCCATTTGCACAACCCTTCTCCCCCCCCCCAAAAACAGATGACTTGGTTCCTTGGGACACTACCTAAGCATGTGCCAAAAAGAAGGTTGCGGGCAAATGGTCAGCATGCTACTCTTAGGAAACAAAAGTAATGTATGGCACGCGGTTTTGGAAGGTGGCTGGAGCCTCAGAGGGGTAAGCTGATGAGGCGGGCAAGGGATTAGTATAGACACACATAACGAGGTGGGGCGTTTCAAGGCAAGTGCGGTTGTATGGTGGCTTTGGACCACACGGACATGAAGGTAGATCACTACTCCCCCTCCCCCCATGCTTTCACGGCCCCTTGCAAAGAAAATGGCTACCATCGGAGCAGAAGAGACGGGATGGGCTGTGGTAGGGGGGGTTAGCACGTTCGAGGGTGAGGGTTTTTTTTGTTTGGTTGTGTTATGGGGTCGGGAACGATGTGGGAATAGAATGTATTTGCCATTCGGGAAACTTGTGGGTCTCAGCCCCTACACCCATGCCCTCAGGAACAAGCTGTATCGACCACAACATGGAAGCTCATGTGGCATTGTTCCATCAAATCCATACAGTGTGTTGTGGAGTAGTTCATACTCCTTCCCGTCCCATTGCATTACGCATGGCCGACCAAAATGAAAGATGTACGTAGCACTCCGTGTGAAACGGCAGTCATCTACGTGGCGTCCTGCTGCTGCATTGTAGTTGTTGAAAACATTCCGCCAAATTGCATTGCCATCATGGAGGGCAGTGAACATATTGGCTATGCCTGCGTGCAGCGGCAGTGTGCGCCCCCCTCCCTCGAAAGTTTTCTGCGATGCGTTCATCTGCCACTTTGTTAGCGGTGTGTAGCGGGTTGCTAGGTCGTGCCCTGCCAAGCCATTTCGGTTGGGACTTCGACCGGTTCATTGAAAACAGTGTCTCGTGTGATGTCCATGGTGAATAAGTTGAGGAGTGGGATGTATTGCGAGTGTGAGTGGGAGTTGTAGTTTACAAGATTTTGTTCGATGGATGTAGTGATAGATGAATGTGCATGGCACCACGTGCACAATGTGGGGGTGATTTGTGTTCCATGTTGGTGCGTGAAGGTGTTGCATCTTGCGGTGTGGGGGACGAGGCCGTACAAAAATGTCATGAGTGAAGCGCCCATAGCCATGTGTTGGCAATGTTTCAACATTGACGGGTACAAGGCTTGGAAGAGGCCTAGTGTCAAAGTGTAGCGTTTGTTGCCTCTGGTGAGTGCACTTCGCATTTTGCGCGGGACATCGGTGAACAGTTCTAGTTCCCATGCATGTAGGGGTCGACATTGTACATTGCCAGGGATTACGGGGTCAGGTGCCTCTTGAAAAGAGAACCCTTGCAGGTGTGCTGGTACTGGAAAGGCCAAGATGTTGGTGAAAATCCATGTGCAATCGGGATGTAGAAAGCGGCCAAATGTCGCAGGCACGGGGCAACCGAGCTGATTTGCCAGATCGGATTGGATGGGTGCCAAGATGTGTGGTTGTAGGAGTGTTGTTTGAAGGAAAACCTTATCCATTGGCATCCACGTACATATGACCCAGTCAGTTGTTGAATGGGGTGGTGCATGCGCGGTGAACTGGGGCAGTTCTTGTGCGGTATGTACGCGGGTCAGGGGGATAGGTTGCCCTGTTGCTACTGCAGCAAGTGCCTCCATCAAGTCCTCAACTTGCTGGCGGTCCTTCCACTTTCCAATCTCACCCACGATGAACAGACCGTGCCTTGCTCGGGAACATGCTACTTACTGTCGTGCATTGGTAGCAAAAAACCCCGGATTTTCAGATGCAAGGGTTAGGATGACAATGTCTGCTTGTTTGCCCTTCAATCGTCCAACCGTGTCAATGTTTGCCACCGCCGGGTGCGAACCAAACACCGCCTTATTCAAGCGGTTTCGTTCGAAGTGGTTGGCAAGTATTGCGATGGATTTGCCCTTCCACAGGTCTTGTCTCCAAGCAAGAATCTCTTGCACATATCGAGTTGATTTTGTGCAGAAAGACGATGTGGGGACGCAAGGGGTTAATGTTGCACAAGTGAGGTTGAACATTTCATTAACTGGCGTGTGTTCTTGGTCAATGGACGTGTCCACCAAGTAAATGCTTGTGTCTCCCGGCATAGGAGCAGTGGCGGTTTCGGGTGCATGTCCAATCATATGCCCACAGAACAAAGTACTGACAAAGTTTGTGAGTACTTCGGTCATCCGATGCTGCTCTGTGATGATCGTGTGGGGAATGATGCCGGCTCTGCAAACATCAAGGCCACTAACCTGCGCAAGGTCAACCAGTTCGGCGATGTCGTCCTTGCTTATGCGGAGGGGTAGTGCCATATCTGAGCGCAAATGTGTGTGTGGCGGCAATTGCAACGGATCCCCCAAAAAAGTGGTTTTCTGGGCACATGTTGTTAGTGCTACGGATTGTGGGAGGTTGGTGCGGCTTGCCTCGTCCACGATGTGGTGGTGGAAGAACAGGGAATGTAACTTTGGACTTAAGGAAAGGGCATTTGTGGTGAAAACGAACATGGCGTCGGACAGGACATCTTGCACTGTGCATCGCAATTTCTTTGCGAGTGCATGTGCGCATAGTTTGTGATTGATGTTTCCCGTGGCCCGTTGCACTTTGTAGTAGAGGCGCACCACTGCCGGGGCAGTGAGACTGCTCTTTTCAGCCCAACTGGTACACAAGGCATCCACAAGCGCATTTGTGGGACCCGTGACTAGGGGGCAGTGGCCTGCTAGAAAGCGAGCCTCCATGATGGCCATTGCCACATGTGATTTACCGCAGCCTGCTGCCCCGGTTATTGAGCTAAACCTTACGGACATGCTTGTGTTGAAGGCCGCTGCCTGGGATGGCTCCAGATGGAGCCTTGATGCCACAAGCGGCAAGATGTCCGGTGGTACAGGGCTCTGTGCGATGTTTCCAAAGCCGGTCGCCATTATGTCCAAAAAGTGCAACGGGGCGCGCTTTTTGTTGAGGGCTTCTAGTATCCACTCATCCGGTAGCATATTGGGGACGTACGTGATGTCGTATTCACCGTTGGGGATGTTGTCATCGTCAAATTGCAGTCTCACAACATCCTCGTTAACGGTGATTGCTGCCCCCTCCCACACATTGCTGCCACTTGTGATGCGGAACCCGTCATCTTCAGGAAATTCCGGTCTTCCCCATTTCTCGATCCATGTCGTGCATCCCTCCATCGAGGAGGAAAATTTCAACACTTGTTGGGATTTGGTTGTGGCAGCAAGGTGGCTTGTGGCATCCATTGATGCGTGCTGTAAGCGAATAATGGATGGTAGGCTGAACTTTGGAGTGGTGGCCATTGTGTTTAACCCAAAGAGTGTGCAAAAGAACGAAGGTAACTCGGTTAAGAGTACACCTGTAGGTGCAGCACTCAGTTGGGTTCCACAATAATCACCTATGAATGAGAGCATGAACAAATGGGCCGCAACATCACGACCATTTGGTGTTTGTCGGACCGGCACAACTAAAAGTTGACCGTATTGGTAGCCTTTTTGAAATCCAGAATCACATATGAGCCATGTTCCGTTTTGGTGGGCGTGGGATCAATAGCTTTGGGAACGCGCACGATCCTCACATAGTGCTTGCCTTCGGTTTCGTTTGGGTTCCTCATCGGTGGAGGTGTTGGCTCGATTGTGATTGAGCATCATTTCATTGGTATGGGGGATTGAGCCTATTGGAAGGAGGGGGGGGCTTTCATATTTGCGTGTGACCGAATTTGCATCTGCGGAACCCGTCACCCCGTTGTGCACAATGATGACTAGTGATGCGGTGGTTTCATACATTGTGATTGGGATAGCTTGTTTGATTTCCATAGCCATTGAGCTTGGCAGCGATGGTTGTTTGTTGGCGGAGGTCATAAAGAGGCTGGTACGACGGATTTTGGGTTCCGGAGATTGTGGTATCTCTTGCCGTGGCGATTGTGATGGCGATGCCGCTGATGTAGTTTGGCTCATGAATGTATTTTCCGTCGCCTCAGAATGTTGTCGCTCAAGCTTGAATCCACACATCTTGCAGTCTCGGTGTTGTGTTTCTGGTTTTTGCGTTGCGCCGCAAATAAAATTGCACCCCCCACCATACTCGTTCCAACACTTGAAGGTGTACCGGCCATCCCAGTCTTTGAGTTGACAGGGTACCCCACAAGAGCAATTGGGCCATTCGTGTGGTACGTGCTTCGGGGGTTCTGTCCATTGGAAACTGCCTTGGTGACGATCTCCGGGCTTGCTCTCGGGACAGCATAGGAATTTTCGTTCGTAGTTCTGGTTGGATGTTCCGCTGACTTTCTCTTGTAGTGGTGTGTGGCAAACGGGGCATGTTGGAGGGTCCGACATTGTAGCAGTGCTTGTAGGACGCGTTGCGATGGAGATCGTTTGAGCCTTGATGAGTATTGAATGAAACGAAGGTAACTCCGTTAAGAGTACACCTGTATATGCAATACTCAATGAGGCTAGGCAAAAAAGCTGTAGATAGTGGAAATGAAGGTGGTCACGCTACCTAAAAGTCCTTTTGCATTGGATCCATATTCACTATCTTGTCCTTCTATGGGTTCCAGGGGCGTGTGACGTTGTGACATGCAATGACGTGGTGTGACCCTTACGGGGGAGGTGCATATGTGTTGCAGCAATGGAAGCGTCGTTTCGTTGAAGCCGGTTTTGGCACGGATTACTTGTGGAACACACTGTTTGGCTCACGTTTGATGGCGTTGGACCAATGTTGTGATTGTGGACTGCCTTTTTCCGACTTCTTTCTTTACCATGCGTAATGCACAAAGCAATGGCAACGAGTTTACAATGCAGCCTAACAAAGAAACGGGCACGGCAAGGCACGTAATAAGAACCCCCACCAACCGTGTCACCTCTTGCATGCTTACCCTTTAATATGTGCTGGCCGCATCACACCAGGACCTTGTGGGATGTATTTTTGATGGCATGGGAGGTGATTTTCTTATAGGCCCATTGTGGGAATGATTGAGGGTTGGTTAGTTGTTGTGTGGTTGCTGCTTGACATGTTCCTTTGGATGGGGTCCACGTCTTTGGTGGCACGGAAAATTCGGCGCATTGGTGGGGCAGCATTCCTTTACATGTACAGCGGTCCACCATGTATGATGCACCACGAGACGGCAAGGTGTATGCAATGCACCACAACAAATTGGTCGGACATGGACAGAAAGATCTTTGTGTATTCAATGTGGACATTATTGGGGGCACCATACACTTTTTAGAGCGGGGTGGGCAATAAGAAGTGTCCCGAGGGGCCAGAAGGGCGGACTGGCTACTTAACCGCGGCTGTCGTGGGGATTGGGACATTTTTAGAGTGGGGAAGAGGAACAGATATGGCCCACTGGTGGGCTGAGTGGCTACATAACCCTTGTTGTCTTGTCCCCAATGCTCAGCACGGGGACAAATTCAGAAATGGCCCACGTGGGCAAAGTGGCTATATCACCCCTGCCTTTCCCGGGGATCACCACCTCTTTAATTCGCGGAAGAAAATCAGAAGTGCCCACGGGTGGGCAGCGGGGGTGTCTTGGGGGTACCCTACTCTTTAGAACGGGGAGAAAGTTCTGCAGTGCCCCAGTGGTGGGGTAACTGGCTACGCATGTTTTGCCAACCGGGGGGTCCCCAACTCTTCGGATGGGGCAGGGAAATCACAAACGCCCATTGGTCGGCAGAGTAGGCACATTACCTTTGCTGTCCAGGGGGGTACCCAACTCTTTAGCGCGGGGAGGAAAATCCGAAGTGACCTACTGGTGGGCCGGGTGGTTACATAACCCCTGCAGTCTTGGGGGTTCCGCATTGTTTAGAGCGGGGAGGAATATCAATAGTGGCCCAATGGTTGGCGAAGTGGCGAGACTACTCCTACCGTATGGGGGTTCCCAACTCATCACAGCGGAAAGGAAAATTTGATGTTGCCCACTTGGGGGCCCAATGCCTACGTAACTCCTGCCGTCTTGGGGGTCCCCACCTCTTCAGGGCGGGGAGGATTAGTTGAGGTGCCCCATTGGTGAGTGGAGTGGCTACATAACCCCTGCTGTCCTGGGGGTCCCCAACTCTTAAAAGCGTGGATGGAAATCCGAACTGCCCATTGTTGGGTGGAGTGGCTACATAACCCTTGCCGTCTTGGGGATCCCCAGCTCTTCACAGCGGGGTGGAAAATATGACGTGGGCTGAGTGGCTACACAACCCTTGCCGTCCAGGGGGTCCCGGACTCCTCAAAGTGGGGAGGGCAATCACACGTGCCCGTTGGTGGGCGGAATGGCTACATAACCCCTGCCGTCTTGGGGGTCCCCAACTCTACAGAGCGGGGAGTAAAATCTGTGGTGGCCCATTGGTGGGCGGACTGGCTACATAACCCCTGCCGTCTAGGGGGTCCCCACCTCTTCAGAGCGGGGTTGACAATGTGTGGTGGCCCACGGGTGGGCGGAGTGGCTACATAACCCCTGCCGTCTCGGGGATCCCCATCTCTTTAGAGCAGGGATGAAAATGTGCGGTTGCCCATTGGTGGGCGGAGTGGCTACATGACCCCTGCCGTCTTGGAGATCCCCAGCTCTTCACAGCGGGGTGGAAAATATGACGTTGGCTGGGTGGCTACATAACCCTTGTCGTCCAGGTGGTCCTGGACTCCTCAAAGTGGGGAGGGCAATCACACGTGCCCGTTGGTGGGCGGAATGGCTACATAACCCCAGCCGTCTTGGGGGTCCCCAACTCTGCAGAGCGGGGAGTAAAATCTGTGGTGGCCCATTGGTGGGCGGACTGGCTACATAACCCCTGCCTTCTAGGGAGTCCCCACCTCTTCAGAGCGGGGAGGACAATGTGTGGTGGCCCACGGGTGGGCGGACTGGCTACATAACCCCTGCCGTCTCGGGGATCCCCAACTCTTTAGAGCAGGGATGAAAATGTGCGGTTGCCCATTGGTGGGCGGAGTGGCTACATAACCCCTGCCGTCTAGGGGGTCCCCAACGCCTCAGAGGGGGGGGGGGGAATTAGAAGGGCCCATTGGTGGGCGGAGTGCCTACATACCCCCTACCATTTGAGGGCTCCACAACTCTTCAAAGTGGGGAGGGAAATAAGGAGTGCTTATTGGTGGACGGAGTGCCTACATAACCCCTACCATCTCGGGGTCCTCAACTCGTCAGATTACGGAGGGACATCAGAAGTGCCAATTGGTGGACGGAGTGTCTGCCTAACCCCTGCAGTCTAGGGGGCCCTCAACTCTTCACATCGGGGAAGGAAACCAGGAGTGCCCATTTGTGGGCGGATTGACTACATAACCCCTGCCGTCTCGGGGGTCCCCAACTGTTCAGAGCGGGGAGCGAAATCAGGAGTGCCCATTTGTGGGCGGAGTGGCTACATAACCCCTGCCTTCTAGGGGGTCCCCAATGCTCAGCACGGGGATCAAATTAGAAATGGCCCACATGTGGGCACACGGGCTACCTAACCCCTGCCGTCTCGGGGGCCCCCGGTGCTCAGCACGGGGAAAAATCAGAATTGGCCCACATGTGGGCATAGTGGCACCGTAGCGCATGCCGTCTTGGTGGTCCCCAATGCAAAGCACGGGGACAAGTTCAGGAATGACCCAGATGTGGGTGCCGGGCACCTCTGAACTGTTTTGTATGCGGCCCAGGTGTAGTCCGAAGTTTCGCACCGTTCCTCAACTCTTCAGATTAGGGAGGGACATCAGAACTGCCAATTGGTGGACGGAGTGTCTGCCTAACCCCTGCCGTCTAGGGGGCCCTCAACTCTTCACATCGGGGGAAGGAAACCAGGAGTGCCCATTTGTGGGCGGAGTGGCTACATAACCCCTGCCGTCTCGGGGGTCCCCAACTCTTCAGAGCGGGGAGGGAAATCAGAAGTGCCCATTTGTGGGCGGAATGGCTACATAACCCCCGTCTTCTAGGGGGTCCCCAATGCTCAGCACGGGGACAAAATTCGAAATGGCCCACATGTGGGCACACGGGCTACCTAACCCCTGCCGTCTCGGGGGCCCCCAATGCTCAGCACGGGGACAAAATCAGAATTGGCCCACATGTGGGCATTGTAACATGGTAGCGCATGCTGTCTTGGTGGTCCCCAATAAAATACACGGGGACAAGTTCAGAAATGACCCACATGTGGGTGTCGGGCACCTCCGAACTGTTGGGTATGCGGCCCAGGTGTAGTCCGACGTTTCACACCGCCCCTACCCTGGAATAGGATAGGGTGTCATCGGCTTGGGTATTCGTTTATAGTGATATTGGGACCCTTAGGAGGGTCTTGCGACCGGCGATAATGGGGTGAGGCACCACCATGGGACAGAATGGTTGCGCTTTTATTTAATTGCGGCAATTCGCGGTGGTGGTGCTAAACGGATGTAATTATTGGCGATTTACCGGCAAAAATCCTTACACGAACAGACACCTTGCCAACAAGGAACTGGACTTGGAGAAGAAGCGAAGGTAACTCGATTAAGAGTACACCTGTTTTCCAAGTCCATTTGTAGAGCACATTGTGATGCATTAAGTGTTGCCATCCTATCAATGGGCTAGTCAAACAAATCCTTTGCCGCACCCAACACTTTGAATTTCTCGGTCGCCATTTGGTCGGTCCTGTTCTTGTCCGGATGAAGAAGTAGAGATAAAGAGCGGTATTGCCCCTTTGCTGCGGCTGCATCTTGGGCACCCAAGAAGTGCAAGGCATGTGCCCTTCGCCGGCGAAGACTGGTGTTCTCATCTGTGATCCTTGTGGACCACTCGGTGATTTCTCTCTTCGTCAAAGCCAAATGATCCACCGGGGTACCGGCCGCTCGAGGACGTGACCGGGGGAATTCGCCTGATGGTGCCGTTGAATCTTGGTGTGGTCGAGGGCGTTTGCGACTACCCCGTTGCTCGCTGCCCGTTGCACGTTGTCTCTTGGAATGTGGCCCGTTGCTTTGTTGGGATGTCTCTTTTCTTGAGGAGTGGTTGTCCTCGGAGTTGGTTGACTTTCCACGCCCTCCTTGGGGTGGATGTGGTTGCGAACGACATTGTGCTTGGCTTGGAGGTTGATGTCGTGCTGGCATAGTAGTTCTTCTGGACTTGGGAACTTTTCTCGAAGGTTTTGTTGTTGGTGTTAGTGGACTTGGGCGCCCAGACTTTTGCCTTGTGTTTGGGGTAGGCTTTGTGTTGGCACCTCCTTTGGACCTTGATGTTTCGGAGCGTTGAGGTTGACGGATTGGTGATGGATCTGGACTAGCTTGGTTGCTGCCTACCGTTGGGTGTGATGGCCCATGGTTGGTGCCTTGTGGAGGGCAGGTCCAATGGTGTTCGCTTGTGTGAGCATCCAATTCGGCATCGGTGACGTCAGGTAGGGCCCCACACTCCGTCATTGCCCAAATGACGGGTTAATCATACATGGTCAAAGCATCCTCGTATGTGGCGTCTTGGAACGTATTCACTGCGGATCGCAACGTCGCGGAATACACGGCAAACATCTGAAGGATGCTTGCACAATATGCCAAGAAATTGTGGGAGCTGCCCCGTCAACGTTTTGGCAGCGCACCGGTGCATGGCGAGCATCACCACGCGGAACCCACAAGTATCGGAATCAGGTTGGGTTCCGTAATGGTGCCAGACGAAAGACCAGCCAAGCTTTTTCAACATGACTCGAAATAGAGCCCCACATTCCGCCCAGGCGTCTTTGAAATCGTGAATGACTAGCCTCTTGCAACCCACTTGGAGATTTGTGACCAACACAAAGTGGACCCCTATTGTGGAATTTCGGGACGTTAGCAATAATGGTAACGCGCATTTTTCTGTACAAATGAGGCTTAGTGTAGGAGAATGTCGCATGAGTTGGGCCAACTGCATGTCGATGATAACGGGTTTCACCGAGGTGGTTCCTGGGGGCAAGAGAACTTCAAGGAGGCACTGGACTGCCGCACCGGACAACCACGCACATTCTGCCAGATGGACATTGTGCTCGATGGAATCATTTCTCCCATCGGGCCAAAACTCAATGTTGAAGTGGCAATTACGTGCATCCAAATGGGGGTAGTCACCAATGGAGGACGGAGGCGGAACCACATGCGATGTAGTCGGGTACCGTTTGGGTGGACCCTCAATGTGGTCTTGCTTTCCAAGAATGCGCTCCCGGAAAGCAGCCTTTGTACCACAAGTTGATAGTCCATGAGCCGCACACAAGGTCCGCAACTGAACAACGGACATTTGGCTCAAGACATCGGCACCAAAGACACGTGGCTTGTTGTTGCCATCTAACAACTGCACTCCAACGTTTGGTTGCTGAGATGTGCCATGAGGCCGTCCGCGCATACGTGGCTGCTCTGTTCCGTCCTCATTGAGGTCGTCAATGTCCAATGACAACTTGCCTCCTTGTAATTGTCTATCAATGTATGACCACCATGGAAATGACACATACTGCAAGATGAGCAACATGTTCACTTTTAAAATGCGGGCATCCAAAGTTTCCGGGGAAATGAGATTTGGTGTGCCATGAGCGGCATACACACATGATCCCGGCAAAGAGAGTGGATGTGAAGGTTCTACGTGGGTAAGGTGGAATGTGCTGAACGGGTTTGGGTGCCAAAAGATTTGTTGCCACAAACCAATTCCACAGCTGCACGTAGTAGGGGTCCACAAGGAATGCCTCACGGCGATAGTTCAGGATATATAGACCTTGCAGAGACCGTGCCCGTGACAATGCAACATACGCGTGTGCTGCGGCAAAGAAGGTTGCCATATCAATCCACACAATGTGGTACGAGCAGCCTTGGGATCCGTGAACAGTACATGCATAGCCTGCGAGCATCGGAAAGTGTAGTATTTTGACTTGCACGGATGGTCCGTACACGGGGATTATTTGTTGGAACCGACAAATAGGGTACTCCCTAGTGCAACCAATGGGGCACACAACGATAACATCATTGGACCATCGCTTGATAACAACCATTGTTGAGTTCACCAAACGATTCTGAATACTAACGTTGCGAATTAGCCGGGCTCGCATACCGGCGGCCACGAGAACCTGTTGTGGGAGCACGCGGCGATTGCGAGAATTGATGTAGTCGCACATGGCTTGATTGGTAGGAGCACCACCCATGTCCACATAGGTGGCATTGAAGGTCACAATACTAGATCCCAATTGTGCCATGAAGTGTTCGTTCCACCGATGCATAGCATTCCTGCGTCCCACTAGCATGGGGGCATCTTCGAGGTCTTGAAGCGAAACATCATTGTTTGGAGCGATGCGTTGCTGTAGGGTGAGATGATCATCATCTGTCTCCTCCCGGATGCGTACACGATTGAGCAGGTCAATGAATTGTCCATCGTCTTGGCGCATGACCTCCGTCAACACAAACGGCACAAAATGGTTCCGGAAGAGGGCACTATCGAAGATGTCGAGATCAACAGCGGGAAGCTGCAATGGGTCGCCAACAAGAAGCATTGTAATTCCTCTGAAAGGATTCCGCTTGTCCCGGCGCACCTTGTGTAGTATGTCATTCAACGTGTGGAGGAGCTTGTTCGACAAAAGCGAGAAATCATCCACAATAATCATGTCAGCATTACGAATCATCCACCAAAGAATTGTTCCCTCTTTGATTTGCCAATCAAGGTCCAATGACAATGAAAACAAGCTGTGGATGGTGCGGCAGCCAACGTTGAGCGCTGCCACGCCACTAGCACCGCACACAGGTATTGAAAATCCACATGCGCGTAGCTTGGCAATCAATAAACGGACGACATGAGACTTCCCGGTTCCTGCAGCTCCTGTGAGAATGGCACACAACTGAGGTCGGCTACCCGCAGTGCTAGCCCGACAATGTGTCGATATATCCAGTACATCCTTCGGTTGTTGTTGTTGAAAGTGTGCCACAAGGATTTCAAAAACCATGCTCTGCCAATGATTTAGGGCATTCACCAAAGTATCGGCAGCTCCAGGGTCATCGGCATTCATAAACGCCTTCAACTCCTCAGCCAATTGGGGATCCATTTCCGCCTCATCAGCAACCACTGGTTCATCCTCACCGGCCCGATGCTTGTCAAGCTCATCCAAATCGGACATATAATTGTTGAAGAAGGCTGCGTCGATTGTGTCCTCATCTCGAAGGACTTCTGCAAGAGGACGCAACCGCTCAACGGAGTACCCTCGAGCCTGGGCGTTGTTCAGTGTTTCCTGTGCCTCTTCCTCATATCCTCAGAATAGCCCATGAAGGATACACTCCTCCATGTAGGTTTTCGACACATTGTCCTTCGAAAAGAATCGCTGTTCGTTGTCTATTTTCGTGAAGGGCTGGGAGAGGAGAATCTTTTGTAAGAAATACTTTTCGGCGTCCTCACCATATGGAAGGTAGAAATTCCACCTTGGAATGGCAGTGCGCCCGGCGCAATCTCCACTTATTGCCCATGTTGTCTTTAATTTCTCGCTCCATGCGCTCTGGAGGGGACGGCCACCAGTATGGGCGCTCTTTGCCATTGTCAGGAGGATCGGCTTTATACCAATCACCGTCTACTGCGTCGTCAGAATCACTAGACAGAGATTCGTTTGCCATATCCTCTGCCGGATTGCTTGCCAAGGCGCTGGCGTCTGCGGGATTGCGCTGTGTACGACGGTAATATCGGTAGAAGTCAGGGTACTTCAGTTGCAAACCGTCCGGAAGCTCCAAATAGAAATGGTACCTATCTAGGTACCAGACATCTGTAGAGGCGTCATCCTCCGGTAGGTGTTTGCGGCGTTTCAAGCGCCCCAACTTAGGCCGTGGATCCGTTGGAATCCATACAACCTCTCTACTACCCCTACACTGATGAATGCCGAGCAGCATCATTCCATTCTCCATGCGTCCCAAAGAACGTAGCTTCAGCAAGCGCTCAACGTCAGTGGCATTTGGTGACAGGTGCATTGGGACAGTCAATGATTTTGCAGCTTTGGTGAGATATTTCGCAAGGTACAACTCTCACCCCAAAGATGTGATCTGCTGCACATTGTTGTGGCATTGCAAACGTACTAGAAGACGACGATTGTGAGGTACCACACAAGCATCTTCTTGTTCCTGTCGGCGGTACAATAGGCGTACACCCTTAGTGTCCAACTCCTCCATATGTTGGGGAACCGTAAACGGATACCCTGACTTGCACTCGGTAGATACGCGCCCTTGGCCAATGTTGAAACATTTGTCTGGGTAACACTGGTGCACCATATTGCACTCCTTGTATAAACTCCGTAGAAATGAAGTGAATTCCAGATCATAGCCATCACTTTCGCGGGGCATTGTAGCGCAGATGACATCATCCGGGATTGAATCTGGTTGGCACCAAACAACACCATGCAGGTGCACTCGGCCGCGCTCTTGATATTCAAAGCGGAACCAATAACCGCGAACCGTTCCAAATGGACCTCTCTTGCCAATCGCTAAGAACCCACGCTTGAAGATCTCGACCCGCTTATGAAATGCAACGCATGCCTCCATATCGTACCCGTCTTGAATTGGCTTGGTGGGCCTTGTGCCCTCCGGATATTGTCCAGGCCACACCGCACCTGCGCAACATCCCTTTTGAACTGCAGCTTGCAAATCAGCCCAATTGTCATTCATTGTCCAAGTAATGAATAGGTCTGCTTCTTCAAGCTCGCGGCTCATTGCAGTGAGGGCAAGATGCCGTGAGGCCAAATAGGATCGTGTCCCAACTAGCTTGGATGGGACATAAGTTCCATATCGATAGTATGGGTTGAGTTCCGCGGTACCTTGATCAACCCCTTCGCTTGCCAAATTCCGATTCATGGAATCAACACCATCGTGGTATGAAGCACGGGCCTTCTTATGTTCGTGTGCGGGGCGTGCTGATGATTGGCTTGGTAGGCTTGGGGACTGTGTGGATGATTCGGCACCTGGACAGGGAGTTTATTGGCTCGGCTGACTGGGTGATTGAGTGGATTGCGAAAAAGACTGTGCGTGATGTGATGAGTGTCGCTTTGGAGGGGGCTTGGGTCCTGCAGAGCTTTTAGCAGCAAGCAGATGTTCCGCAGTGATATCCTCTGCGCGATCACCACGTTGCGCTTTGAAATTTTGCTGGTTCCAAATAAGTTGATTCTTCATCTCTTTACTCACTTGGAAGAAGGACCACCATCGGTCACGGCGCCAGCGCTCATCGAATGCAAGATACCGGCAACGGTAATACGCCGCACATCCAATGCCACACCCCACCTTGTATCCACCAACTCCACCAGGATACGCATCCGGCCACACACACGGTTCCAATTTTGGATCGTTGAAATGCAGATATGTGTCGTTCGCCAATGATTGTGCTGCAGCGGCAACGGTCCCCCCAGCACGTTGGAATGGTGCTCAGTGCATGAATCCCACTCTGTCTTGGTGAGGGGCAAAATGAGGAATAATGTTCCGCGGTGCATCACACTCCAGTGCCCAAGCCACATACTCGTCTTGTAGATGGTACTCCAGGCGTTTCCTGTACTTATCCTCAAAAAAACGCTGTGTCAACGTCCCCATTGTAGAAGCTGCATTCTGTAGGTAGCGGTACAATGTCTCATAATGCGCCAAAAACCGGGAATAAAAGGGGTGAATTTTCTTCAGCAACAGCGATGCTTGGTTCATTTGCCGCGTGTTTTGGGCACTATCCTTCGGCTTTTGATAATCGCGAAGCACATCTTCTTTCATGGTCATAAACCCATATAGTGCATTACAATGCTGGCTAAGCTTGCGGCCCACACCAACGGTCCCAATAGCATGGTGCCACTGTCGATGACGCAAATGCACGTGCTTAAGGGTATTTGAATACAAAGCACCCAACGCAATTTGCCGTTTTTGATATTCGGTGAGATTCGCCAGTTTGGTTGGGACATTGTAATGTGTCGTGCCATCCAATTCGTACCCATAATTTATAGGATCGTACTTGGCACGATACTTGCTGCAAACAAGGCATGCATACATACGATGTGTCGAATGCCACACCGGCGTATCAAACACTTTGAAGGCGCCAATACTCGTGGGATGCAACCGGGGCGGAACGCGAAAAGGTGGTCCTTTGTATTGTACATAGTTGGCAAACATGTCATTTCGGAACTTGAAGATCGCACTAGTAATCACATCTGTGGGTGGCACCCCAAAGAAGTTGGTGGTACGGACTGCACTATCATCTCGGAAAACAAGAAACTTGTGCGCACCAACCGGGCCCCAAAGTAGTTGACCACATCGATGGCAAAGGGCATCGAACAGTGGCGAGTACAAAACATCCAAACCATCAAGCCAATACTCTCGGACAGATTTCAAATAAATGTGAGATGGCGGCTTGTGTTTCCGGCTGAAAAGCTCTTTCTTAGCGGCACCAACGACCCCCCGCGATCGAGGATGTGAAGCTGTGGCATGTTGCTTCTCCGGTGTATTGGCGTGTTCACCGACAATGCCCTTGTCGCGTTGCGACTCTGGCGTGTTCCTTGTACCTCCAGTAGAACCCTTGGCAGCTTGTGCCGCAGAGGTGTTCCTTGCACCCTTGGCAGCTTGTGCCGCAGAGGTGTTCCCTGTACCTCCAGTACAACCCTTGGCAGCTTGTGCCGCAGAGGTGTTCCTTGCACCCTTGGCAGCTTGTGCCGCAGAGGTGTTCCTTGTACCTCCAGTAGAACCCTTGGCAGCTTGTGCCGCAGAGGTGTTTCTTGAACTCTTGGCAGCTTGTGCCGCAGAAGTGTTCCTTGCACCCTTGGCAGCTTGTGCCGCAGAGGTGTTCCTTGCACCCTTGGCAGCTTGTGCCGCAGAGGTGTTCCTTGTACCTCCAGTAGAACCCTTGGCAGCTTGTGCCGCAGGGGTGTGCTTTGCACCCTTGGCAGCTTGTGCCGCAGAGGTGTTCCTTGCACCCTTGGCAGCTTGTGCTTGTGCCGTGTTGAGACTTGCCATGGATGATGACTGCAGTCCACGCTTCGCTCGCATGTTCATTCGCTTCATTAGAGTGTGCCGCATACTAGCATGGCGACATCGAATGGTTGGTGGCGCAATTTGGGGGTGCTGCACAATGAAGTCCCCAACATCGAAGTCCACGTCGGCTTCCAAACATTGTTGCAACTCTTGTTCCCAGCGATTGGACATGGAGAGTATGAACGTAACTCGGTTAAGAGTACACGTATATTCCAAATCCAACCGCGAAGAACAGAGCACACAATGAAAGAAAAGGGTCCTGTAGCAGAAGAAGTAGAGGGAAATGCAAATGTATTGGTACAATGCACATCTCACAACGCAGCACCACAGAACCCATGTTCCATGTCCCATTTCCACTATCCCATGCCATGATGCCACAATCATGACCTACATGGTGTCACATTCATTACCTATTATGCTCGCCATGGTCCCATGTCCCTTGTCCCGAAATCCCATGATCCACCAATCATTACCTACATGATGCCCATTACCTATTATGCTCGCCATGGTCCCATGTCCCTTGTCCCAAAATCCCATGATCCATCAATCATTACCTACATGATGCCACAATCATTAGTTACTATGGTCCCCTGTCCCGGCTTCTAAGCATCATTGCAACCCTTGTTACCAGCAATTGGATTGGTCATGGAGGGTATGCACGTAACTCGATTAAGAGTACACGTATACTCCAAATCCAACCGCGTAGAACAGAGCACACAATGAAAGAGAAGGGTCCCGCAGGAGAAGAGGTAGAGGGAAAATGTAACTAGGCTCTAGGATAGCCAGCATACCATACCATCAGCACGCAACAAACGACTTTTGTATAGCGCCTCGTCTTGCGGAATCTGGCGCTCACAGCATGGATGGTTTGATGACCCCGGATTTTTTGATGAAAGAACCTAGTGCAGAGTTCAGCACGCAACAAACGACTTTTGTATAGCGCCTCGTCTTGCGGAATCTGGCGCTCATAGCATGGAGGATTTGATCACCCCGAACCCTTCGATGAAAGAACCTAGTGCACAAGTTCAGCACGCAACAAACGACTTTTGTATAGCACCTCGTCTTGCGGAATCTGGCGCTCATAGCATGGAGGATTTGATCACCCTGAACTTTTCGATGAAAGAACCTAGTGCACAAGTTCAGCACGCAACAAACGACTTTTGTATAGCGCCTCTTCTTGCGGAATCTTGCGCTCACAGCATGGAGGATTTCATCACCCCAGACTCTTCGATGAAAGAACCCAGTGCACAAATTCGGCACGCAACAAACGACTTTTGTATAGCGCCTCGTCTTGCGGTTCGATGAAAGAACCTAGTGCACAAGTTCAGCACGCAACAAACGACTTTTGTATAGCCCCTCGTCTTGCGGAATCTGGCGCTCATAGCATGGATGGTTTGATCACCCCGGACTCTTCGATGAAAGAACCCAGTGCACAATTTCAGCACGCAACAAACGACTTTTGTATAGCGCCTCGTCTTGCGGAATCTGGCGCTCACAGCATGGAGGATTGGATCATCCTGGACTCTTCGATGAAAGAACCGAGTGCACAAATTTGGCACGCAACAAACGACTTTTGTATAGCGCCTCGTCTTGCGGAATCTGGCGCTCATAGCATGGAGGATTTGATCACCCCGAACCCTTCAATGAAAGAACCTAGTGCACAAGTTCAGCACGCAACAAACGACTTTTGTACAGCACCTCGTCGTGCGGAATCTGGCGCTCATAGCATGGAGGATTTGATCACCCTGAACTTTTCGATGAAAGAACCTAGTGCACAAGTTCAGCACGCAACAAACGACTTTTGTATAGCGCCTCTTCTTGCGGAATCTTGCGCTCACAGCATGGAGGATTTCATCACCCCAGACTCTTCGATGAAAGAACCCAGTGCACAAATTCGGCACGCAACAAACGACTTTTGTATAGCGCCTCGTCTTGCGGTTCGATGAAAGAACCTAGTGCACAAGTTCAGCACGCAACAAACAACTTTTGTATAGCGCCTCGTCTTGCGGAATCTGGCGCTCACAGCATGGAGGATTGGATCACCCTGGACTCTTCGATGAAAGAACAAAGTGCACAAATTCGGCACGCAACAAACGACTTTTGTATAGCGCCTCGTCTTGCGGAATCCGGCGCTCATAGCATGGAGGATTTGATCACCCTGAACCCTTCGATGAAAGAACCTAGTGCACAAGTTCAGCACGCAACAAACGACTTTTGTATAGCGCCTCGTCTTGCGGAATCTGGCGCTCATAGCATGGAGGATTTGATCACCCTGAACTCTTCGATGAAGGAACCCAGTGCACAAATTCGGCACGCAACAAGCGACTTTTGTATAGCGCCTCGTCTTGCGGAATCTGGCGCTCATAGCATGGAGGATTTTATCACCCTGAACCTTTCGATGAAAGAACCTAGTGCACAAGTTGAGCACGCAACAAACGACTTTTGTATAGCGCCTCGTCTTGCGGAATCTGGCGCTCATAGCATGGAGGATTTGATCACCCTGAACCTTTCGATGAAAGAACCTAGTGCACAAGTTCAGCACGCAACAAACGACTTTTGTATAGCGCCTCGTCTTGCGGAATCTGGCGCTCATAGCATGGAGGATTTGATCACCCTGAACTTTTCGATGAAAGAACCTAGTGCACAAGTTCGGCACGCAACAAACGACTTTTGTATAGCGCCTCTTCTTGCGGAAGCTGGCGCTCACAGCATGGATGTTTCATCACCCCGGACTTTTGTATGAAAGAACCCAGTGCACAAATTCAGCACGCAACAAACGACTTTTGTATAGCGCCTCGTCTGGCGGAATCTGGCGCTCATAGCATGGAGGATTTGATCACCCTGAAATTTTCGATGAAAGAACCTAATGCACAAGTTCAGCACGCAGCAAACGAATTTTCTATAGCGCCTCGTCTTGCGGAATCTGGCGCTCATAGCATGGAGGATTTCATCACCTTGGACTTTTCGATGAAAGAACCTAGTGCACAAGTTCAGCACGAAACAAACGACTTTTGTATAGCGCCTCGTCTTGCGGAATCTGGCGCTCACAGCATGGACGGTTTGATCACCCCTGACTTTTTGATGGTTGCCATTTTCCATGGGCCAAAATGCATCACCACAGGCTCAAATAGGGCTAAAAACACTTGTTTGAGCATCCAAAATAGTCTAGGATCACTTTTGGAAAAACACGTTTTTGACCCACTTTTGACCCATTTTTGGTCTTGAAACGGCCCATTTTCAAGGCATTTTGGGATTTTCCGTGGCCCAAAACACGCCACCACGGGCTCAAAACGGGCCAAAAACACGTGTTTGAGCATCCCAAGTGGTCCGGGAACAACTTTGGAAAAAATGATTTTTTTCGCCCCGGGGACACTGGTGGACCCACCGTTGGCCCCCGCTGTGCTCGGGCCGGGCTGCCCTCCGACTGCACCAAGTGACCACTAGTACAGGGGTCTACGCGTCTCGTTGGGCCATTCCGAGGGGTGAAAACCACAAAAAGTGGGGGGTTGCGGGTGGACTAGGTGCCCTCGGAATCGGAATTGGAGCCACGTAGCCCAAGATACGGTCCGTGCTTGGTTTCGGGGGGTTGGTGCATATTGCGCCGTTTTTGGGGCTTTTTGGCACCTTTTAGGGCCCTTTCTCGGACATATCGTGGAGTTGAAGGGCACTAGAGGGCTCTTTGACACGGTGAAGTCAAGCCGTACGTGGAGTATGGCCACCAATTTCCTTTGTTTGGGCGTTTCGCCCGGGTTCGGGGGCTATTTTGGGCGAAAATGGCTGTTTTTGGCCCAAAACAGCGCAGATTTGGGAGGGCACCTCCCGACTTGGCGCCACCGCCCCGGGCCGCCACTAGTGATTTTTGGGCTCAAAACTTGGATTTCGCAAGACCACAATGTAGGCTCCAGGATGGCTACATGGAGAAAATTATCCGAAGCATTGGAACGGAGCAATGGCCAAAACAGCAAGGACACGTGTTGTTGCTTGTTGTTGTTGCTTGTTGCTTGTTGCTTGTTAGCTAAATTTAAGGGGAGAGGGGTGTAGTAATATATATATATATATATATATATATATATATATATATATATATATATATAATACATATATATATATATATATATATATATATATATATATGTATATATATATATATATATATATATATATATATATATATATATATATATATATATTACTACACCCCTCTCCCCTTAAATTTAGCTAACAAGCAAGCAACAACAAGCAAGCACGTCACCATTCTGTTTTGGCCATTGCACCTTCCCAACGCCTCGGGCCCGACCCCATCTTCGCCATCCTGGAGCCCAGGTGGTGGCCTTGCCAAATCCAAATTCTGAGCCAAAAACTCACCGGTGGCGGCCCGGGGCGGTGGCGCCAAGTCGGGAGGTGCCCTGCCAAATCTGCGTAGTTTTGGGCCAAAAACAGCCATTTTTCGCCCAAAACAGCCCTAGTAAGGCTTCAAAACAACCAAACGAAGGCAAACGGCTGCTACACTCCACGTGCGGTTTGACTTTCTCGTGACCAAGGGTCCTTTGGTACCCTCTAACTCCTCGATATATCCCAGAAACGGCCCAAAAAGGCGCCAAAAGGCCCCAAAAACTGCGCAACGTGCACCAGCACCCCGAAACCAAGAACGGGCCGTATCTTGGGCTACGTGGCTCAAAAACGAATTCCGAGGGCACCTAGTCCACCCGCAACCCCCCACTATTGGTGGTTTCCAAGCCTCAGATTCGCCCAACGATCCATGTAGACCCCCGTACCAGTGGTCACTTGGTGCAGCCGGAGGGCCGGCCAGCCCACGCACAGTGGGGGCCAAAGGTGGGTCCACCAGGGTCCCCAGGGCGAAAAAAATCATTTTTTCCAAAGTTGTTCCTAGACCACTTGGGATGCTCAAACAAGTGTTTTTAGGCCGTTTTGAGCCCGTGGTGGCGCGTTTTGGGCCATGGAAAACCCCAAAATGCCTTGAAAATGGGCCGTTTTGGGACCAACAATGCGTCAAAAATGGGTGAAAAACGCGTTTTTCCAAAAGTGATCCTGGACCATTTATGATGCTCAAACAAGTGGTTTTAGCCCATTTTGAGCCCGTGGCGACAGGTTTGGGCTCATGAAAAATCCCGAAATGCCTTGAAAATGCGCCATTTTCGGACCAAAAGTGGGTCAAAATTGGGTCAAAAACGCGTTTTTCCAAAAGTGATCCCAGACCATTTGGGATGCTCAAACAAGTGTTTTTAGCCCGTTTTGAGCCCGTTTTGACCGAGTTTAGCCCCTTCCACCACATGTTTGCACCACTTTGTGCCCTTCGCCCGTACCTTAGAGCCGTGTGGTGGAGCCACCTAGACTTGGGAGAGGGGTGTAGATTAGAGGATATATATATATATATATATATATATATATATATATATATATATATATATATATATATATATATATATATATATATATATATATATATATATATATATATATATATATATATATATATATATATGTATATATATATTATGACTAAGACTATGACTATATATATATATATATATATATATATATATATATATATATATATATATATATATATATATATATATATATATATATATACATATATATATATATATATATGTATATATATATTATGACTAAGACTATGACTATATATATATATATATATATATATATATATATATATATATATATATATATATATATATATATATATATATATATATATATATATATATATATATATATATATATATATATATATATATATATATATATATATATATATATATATATATATATATATATATATATATATATATATATATATATATATATATATATATATATATATATATATATATATATATATATATATATATATATATATATATATATATATATATATATATATATATATATATATATATATATATATATGTATATATATATATAGATATGTATATATATCTATATATATATATATATATATATATATAGTCATAGTCTTAGTCATAACCACTTATCATGCCGTCTACCGGAGTTACCGGGCATCTCGCGCCGACAGGTGGTTCCTGCCTCGCTCGATCCCATGGGTCTCAGGGCTGCCTCAGGGGGCCCACAGCATGACGGAGGACCCAGAGGTAGGTAGGTAGGTGCACTCGGTCGTGGAGAGGCGCCCCATGGTTCCCCCTGGCGTCGTGCCTGTGACGAACAGGAAGAGGCTTCGCGCGTGCAGAGGGGAGGCGGCTTACTTCCGGCTAGACCTGACTGTTGGCCCCCAACAAAGCGGCCCCGGGCTACGCCGGGAGGGCTGATCGCCGCCAGCGTGACATGCTTGTCTCGCCGGGAGGGTGTGCCCCCGTGCTTGCGCACGTCCCCTCCTTTGGGCGGAACCCTAGGGGTTCACCGGACTTCCTGGCGTATCCCGTTCCCAAGGCGTGCATGCACGTTCCTGGTACTAGGGTTCCGAGGCGCTTGGGTGTCGCACGCTCCGCCTCGAGTCCCAAGGCAGCGCAGGCCTTAGGATGCAGCCTTACCCCCGGGCTCCGGATCTCGTTTGGCCGGGTCACCTGCATGGCACGGGCTGCCTCAGTGTCCGGGCTGTGGGCACTGGGTTTCCTACTGTTGTGTGGCGTTTGTGTTTGGGTCCGGTTGGCGGTTGGGTGCGGGTTCTGTTAACCCCGCCAGTCCTGGCTGGGGTCTTGGGTGGGTGTTTTTTGGCACGGTTTGTGGTGTTGTCCCTCTAGTGTCGGCTGTTTGTGGTGTTCGTGGTTGGGCTCCGGTTTCGGCCTGCTTTTGGGACGTGTGTGGTTTCGTGGGCGCCCCGCTTGCCCCGCGCTGTTTCTGTTTCCGGCGCGCGGTGTGGGCGTGTGTGCTGGGCCCAGGTCTCGCCTGTGCCCAGCCCTTTATGGCTCGGTTGTCGGGGTGTTGTTTTTTTTTCTTTTTTTTGCGCTTTGGTTTTTTCTTTTCTTTTTTTTTTTTTTTTTCGGCTTTGTAGTCCCTGTCCCTCCATCCCCTTTCTTTCGGGCTGGGCTGGTGGCTCTCTTTTTTTTTTTTTTTTTTTTAACCGTGTCCCTTTTCCCCGTGGTGCGCTGTTACTCGCTTGCTGTTGCCAGTTTTGGGTGGGTGGTCCCCCTGTGCCTCTGTGGGGGTCCTGTCTTCGGTGCCTTCTGGGGAAGGGTTTGGCCGCCTGTGGTGGTGTTGGCGGGCGGTTTGGCGGCTGTGGGCTGTTTTCTTGCCTTTTCCCCTTCCCCCCTCCTTTTTTTTGGGGGGGGGGGGGGCTTGCCTGTTCCTCCCTCTGCCTTCCCTGGGCTGGCGCACGCACTGGCCTGCATTCAGTGTTGTCTTCCGGGCTGCTGTCTTCAGTTGCGTTCTGTGTGGCCATGTTCCGGCCCCATGGGTCGGGTGGGCTTTGTACACGGTGGGCTCCGCGCCCCTTCTTGCTGGGTTAGGTCCTGGCTCTGCCGGCTGGGCGGCTGCGCCAGGCGGCTGCTTGTGGGTTTGGGTTAGGGGGCTGGGGTTGTTCGTGTCCTTACCCCTCTGCGGTGCCGGCTGTACTCTTCTGGGTGGTCCGTCACCGTTGTCGCCTGGCGCGCTGTGGCCCCGTGTGTGGCCTGCGGTGCTGGTGTGTGGCGTGGTGGTGTGGCGCCTTCCCGGGTGTGCGGTGGCTGGCTTCGGTTAGTCCCTCAGGTTTGGGTCAGTTGTGTCGTGCTGTGCAGCTCTGTGCCACGTCGCGTCGCGTCGTGCTGTGGTGCGTTGCTCTGTGGCGCGCTGTGGTGCGGTGTGCCGTGGTCTCGCGTGGTGCCGCGGTGGGTCAGTGGAGGTCAGCCTGGCCTGTGTGGGTCGGTTAGGTCTCCGGGAAATTCTGCTGAATGATCACGGTGTCCTTGGGGCGTGCACGCTGACTCTCACCCATGGACTCAATCTTCGCCGGGCCTCGCAGACAGGCAGGCGTACTCGGGGTGTAGGAAAGGCGTTCCTTCTCCAAGGCAGACAAACAGAATCCAGGAGTCGGACGGTGGAGGTGGCCTCCGAAAGCTGTTTGAGTGGCGAAAGGCTTTCACTGCAGCTCGGCTGCGCTGGCAGGGGCATGAGGGTCCGGGTCGGTGCCGCCGGCAGGGATGAGCTCATACTTCAGGGTCAGGGGGATGTCCATATCTCCGGTGCTGAACTGCAGGGGTCCGGGGCACCGGTAGTAATCTTGGCACTTCCAGTCTTCACGGCGCTCGGAGATGGCCTTGAAGGGGGCACTGTCCAGCAGCACCAAGGCCTTCGCGATCGATCACAGCCTTTCACTTCCCCTTGCGGCGCTCGATATTCATCATGGACGGGATCGGTGTGCCGCCGCAGTGCCATTCCTCCACTGGACGCAACAGGTTGGTGACGGACGCCCTCACGGACGTGAGACCAGCCGAGATCAAGCCCCCGGCCGTCAATCCAAGTGCATGACAATACTCTGCGTCAAACCGCGACGGTAACGCAGCCCGGCCCTTATAGCCCATGGTGTGGTCGCGTGACGGTCCGTGGGGTTGCCCTCCCTGGGGGCCTGTGCCTTGGTCCCGTGTCCTCTGGGGGTTTCGGTCCGTAGTCGTGGGTGCCGCGGCCGTGCTTTCGTCCTCTTCCGGTGCCTGTGAGGTGGCCTTTGTGGTGGTCGGGGTCGTCGCCTGGCGGTGAGGGCGTGGTGGTGCGCCGTGCGGCGGCGTTCCCTGCGGCTTCCTCTGTGGGTGTGGCCTGTTCTCCCCGTGTAGGTGTGCCCTCTGTTCTCCGTGTGGTTTCCGGTGGCCGGTGGGCGTGCGCTGGTGTGATCCGTACGGCGTCCGATGTTTGCTTCGGTGGTGTGTGTTGGGGTGTTTGGTGGGGCTGGGGCGGCGCTGGTCTCCCCGTCGTGGTGTGCCCTTCCTGGGTGTGGGTCGTGGTACCTGCCGTTGTGCCCTTTTCCTCCGTGTCTTGGTCCCCGTTCCCGCTCCTTCCTGGTTCTTGGGTGGTGTCCTGCCCCCATGTGGTGTCGCTTCCGGCGCCCTGGCCCTGCGTGTGCGTGCCCTCACTTGGGGCCCTTCCGTGCCCTCTTGCCTGTGTGGTCCTTGGTGTCCCTTGCCCTTCCCTTGCCCTTGTCCTGCCCCTTCCTGGTGTGGTGGTGGCGGGAGGGGCGGGGTGGGGAGGGGGCGCCGGTGGCCCAGGCTTGGGGGTGGGTGGCCTGGAGCCACTGGCGGAGGGCTTGGGGGGTGTAGGGGGGGAGGAGGCCCTGGACCGCATCGCGGAGGAGGGCCTCCCATGCCGCTTGCGGCATGATGGCCTCCGGGGCGGCCTCGTTGGGGTTTGCGGGGGTGCGGGTGCGCACCTCCTCGAAGGTATGCACCATGTGCACCCCTTCGTGCCTTCCCGCTCCTCCGGCCCATTTCACCCAGCGGCGGAGCTCCTGCAGAGCGGGGGGAGACCACCAGGCGAGGTAGGCGGGGGCCCGGGGGGGGGAGGGGTCCGTGCCCGGGGTCCTGGAGCGGCGGGGGGAAGACGTGGACCTGCGGTGGTGGCGGGGGTGGCGGTGCCTGGGGGAGCGGGAGCGGCGGCGGCGGGGGCCGGGGGTGGAGGACGGGTACGGGCGGAGGGGGGAGCGGGAGGGGGAGGTGGACATGGGGCGGCGGTGGCGCGCTCGGTGGTGTCCGGGGGAGCGGGAGTGGTGGTGGCGGGGGCTGGGGGTGGTGGATGGGTACGGGTGGCGGGGGGAACGGGGAGCCCGGCGGGGCGTGTGGGGGGAGGGGGAGGTGGACGTGGGGCGAAAGTGGCGTGCCTGGCTGCGTCGGGGGGAGCGGGAGTGGTGGTGGCGGGGGCTGGGTGGCCGGTGGGGGGAGGGGGAGGGGGACATGGGGCGGCGGTGGCGCTCGTGGTGGTGCCCGGGGGAGCGGGAGCGACGGGAGCGGGGTCCCTGGGGGTCGTGGTGGTACCTGGGGGAGCGGGAGCGGCGCGAGTGGGTGGTTGAGGCGCGGTGGGAGTGTGGGCACCGTGGGCGAGTGTGCCGTGCGGAAGGGGAGCGGGAGCGCCGCCGTTTGCGGGACCGGCCCCGGTCGCTCGAGTCGGGCCAGTCCAGAAGCATCGGCGGCCCCTGGGGGGCCTCGCGCGGTGCCGCTTGGGGGGGGAGGTCCCCAGTCGTCCATGGGGCCCCTTCGGCCATCGGATGGTGGCCGGTGGGGTACGGGGCCTCACGCGGTGCCGCCATGGGGGGGAGGTCCCCCGTCGTCCATGGGGCCCCTTCGGCCATCGGATGGTGGCCGCGGGGGTACGGCTCGTACGGGGGTGGTGGCTGGTACGGGGGGGGTGGCTCCTGGCGGTAGGTGTGGTATGCGGATGGGGCGCTCGGTGGCTGCCATCCCGTCCGCTGGTGCTGTTCGTGTACGGGGGGTTGTGGCCCGGTGGGGTAGGGCGGTGGGCAGTGGTAGTGGTGGGGGTGGTGTTGGTAGTGGTGGTGGTGGGGCCGCTGGTGGTGGTGGTGTGGGTAGTGGTGGGGTTGGTGTTGCGGGCATGGCCCATGGAGTCCTTGTGGGTTTTCCGGTCCCCCTTGTGGGGGTGGGGGGTTGGGCATCGCGGGCGGTCCACGGGGCTGCACTATGTGGTGGGCATGGGGGAAGGGTTGGGGGCCGGGCTTGACGGTGACGATGCATGGTTGAGGGGTCCCACGTCCCTGGGTCGGTTTGGCGGGCGGTGGTGGTGGTTTGTGGGGGATGGATGACGGGGCGCTTGGTGACGGGGATGTGGACGAGGGCCTGGACGGGGTCGTGCTGGGTGGCCGTCTCTGCGGTGGTGGTGGGTGCCGGCGGGAGGGGGGCGCGGGTTGCGGTGGGTGGGGGGTCCTGGCTTGGGCGAGGGCCCGGGCGGGGGTGGTATCGGGTGGTTTTGTGTCGTTGCGTATGCGGTGTTGTGTGTGCTCGCGTGGACGCCGGCTTGGGTTTGGGGTCGGGTTTGGGGTTGGGGTCCGGTTTGGGTTTCGGGTCGGGTTTGGGGTTGGGGTCCGGTTCCAGGTTGAGGAGTACCTCTGTCCGGAGGTGTGAGGGCGCCGATGTCGGGTCGGGGGTCGTCCCGGTGGGTTGCCGGGGTGCCTGAGTCGCCTGTGTGGGGGTTGGGGGGTCGGTGCGTGCGGCCGCGGCTTTGGCTTTCGCCGTGGCTTTGAGGATGAGTTTGGCGGGGAGGGGGGGGTCGGAGGATGAGGTGGAGGAGGTGGACGAGGCTGAGGACGAGGAGGAGGTGCTGGACGCGGGTTGGGCTGTGATGCGGGCGGGCTTGCGGGCAGCGGCTTCTGCTGCGGCCACGGCGGGGAGGATGGAGGGCATGTCCCCGGGTTGTAGGTTGGGGGCGGGCAGCTGGGGGGGCCCGGTCGTGACCTGGCGGCCCGGCGGGCCGATCTGGTCGGCAGCGGCGGGGGAGGGAGGCGCGGGGCTGCGGCCTTCTCTTTCTGGGCTCGGCTGGGCCCGGGTCCTGCAATGTGCGAGGTCGTGTGGGTTGGTGTCCGCGGGGGGGAACAGTTCGCGTGGGCTGCATTCAGGGGCCGGGGGGGGGTGGGCCTGGGTCCTCTGGGGTGTGTGTGGGGGGCGTGGGCGGGCCACTCGGTGGGGTGGGCGTGCCGCGGGGCGCGGGGCTCCCCTTGGCGGGTGTGTGTGGGTTGTCGAGTGTGTGGGGCGGTGAAGGGTGGCCGGCGGGTGGGTGGGTGGCGGGCGTGTGCTGGTGTTCGGGCGGGTGGGGGAGGCCCGTGTCGCGGGGCCCGGGGGTGCGCGCGATGGTGGGCGTGTGTGGGTCTCCGGTTGAGCAGCGAGAGGGGGGGGGCATGGGCGGGGATTGTGCGGGGGGGTGTGCTGTGCCGGTGTATGTGTCCGCTTGCCGCGCGCTTGCGTGGGCAGTTGTAGGCCGGGCGGTTTGGAGGAGAAGCTTGCCGTCTTCTGCTGCCGCGGCAAGGATTTCCCAGACGAGCTTTCGTATCTGGTGGACCTCTTGGTCAGTGGTGGGAAGGGGGCATGCTAGCTTTGGGCTAAGACCCGCGCGGTTGAGGACCCTGTGGATGGCGTGGTACCCGCAGGTGAGGGACTGCTGCGGTCTGGGGGGGGGGGTTTGGTCGTGTGTCCGGGCCTGCCTCGACTTGTGTGTGGGCGGTGGGGATGGCCCAAACCCAGGGCACAGTCCCCGTGGGTGGCGAGTGGCGCTGGATACAGTGGGTTAGGCAGAGCATGGCCAATCCCAGGTGGTAGCCCGCCTTCCCTGAGGTGATTTGGGCCAGGGCGCGGGCTGGGGGCGTGTCTCCTGGCTGGAGGACACCCCTGAGGATCCTGTGCTGGGTGGTGGGGTCCCCCACTGCCCCTGGTGGGGCGGTCTCCGGGGCGAACATGGTGTCTGTCCCCTGGATGATCCATTGCGGGCCGGGGGACGTAGCCGTAGCGGCTATCACGTAGTAGTGGCCGCGCTCGAGGACTGTAACCCAGACCTCCGACGGGGGGTGGTCACTGTCTGTAGGGGGGGGGGGGTCGTCGTCCGGGGTGCGGAGGCCGGCGGCGCGGAGGGCGGTGTCGCGATTGGGCGCGGTGGCCTGTTCCCACTGCTCCGGGTGGTTCGGGTCCGCTGGGTGGTCCGTCTCCGCTTGGGCCCGCCGTAGGCGTACGGTCCCTCGACGCGTGACGTTGCTGCCGGTGTCGTGCGTCAGGGCCTGGCCCCACTCGATGGGGGGGATCCAGAAGGGCTGGCCCCGGGTGTGTTTGCGGGCTCGCCAGAGCACGAGGTCTACTATGGTCTCGTGGAGGCCGCTGCCTGGGGTGGTCAGGTCCCGGAGGGCTTTGACGGTGAGCTTGGTCCAGTCCTCTTGTAGGCGGTACCAGCCCAGGGGGGTGGTCGGGGCCCTGTCTTGCAGGGTCGCTCGGAGGAGGTCGGGGTCGCGGATGGTGGCTGGTGTGAGGGGGGGGTGCCCCGGGTCCGGGGGGGGTGGGCTGGATGGGCTGCCGGGGTCTTGCGTGTCTACGTCGATGGATGGTTGGCCCTGGCTGGGCTCGGCCGGACTGGGCGGTGCCGGGTGGCTTCTTGGGTGCGAGATGGGTCTCGGGGCGCTGTGGTGGTGCCTTGGAGACCTGTGGATGGAGACGGGGGGCGCGTGCGGGGCGTGGAGCGGGTTAGTGGACGTCTGGGTCATGCACGGCATGGTAATGGATGAGACGCTGCATGTGTTCCCTGTCGGTGGGGTCAGTGAGTTGTTCCGCGTGTGTTAGCAGGAGGTGTTTGCGGTGTACCATTTGGGCCGCTGCTCTGCGGACCGCTTCTAGCTGGAGGTGTGCTGCTGCCTCCATGGGGCTTTCCGTGTGTTTGGTGAGGTGTCGGTGCAGGGCCTGTGTCACTGCCCCTCTCATGGTGGCTTCTTTGTTCAGGGGGTCCCGGAAGAGGTGTTCGGTGGCCTGGTGTGCGTGGCTGTGGGTTGGCCATCCTTCGTGTTGTTGCAGGGTTTCCGCCGGGGACCAGCCCACTAGGGTGTCCCTGTCTGTATGGAGGGGGCATTTCTTGAAGTGTTCCCAGTCCTCCGGGGTGGTGTGGTCGCATGGGCAACAGGTGTGTTCGCCGGGGACGTGGATGTGCTTGCGGGCGAGCCATCTGGCGACCCTGGTGAGGAATGGCAGTTGCTCCCTGAGGAGCTGGATGCGTCGTTTCTGGAGGTGGGCTGGGACGTTTGCTGGGCGGAGCGCTGAGTGGTAGAGGGGGACTTGCAGTCTGTCCTGGAGCTCCTGGATGTGCGCCCGGCTGTCTGCGTCGCCGAGCACGCGGGCGAGATGTTGGACGGGGTTGGGGTAGTGGTACGCTCTGTCGTGGGAGGAATAGGGGGCGTCCTCTGGTACCCAGTCCGGGGTCTGATGGGGCTCGGGTACAGGGGGCACGTGTTGCAGGTGTGTGTGGTTGCGGGCGAGGTCAGGGATCTGGAGGGCTGGTAGGTGTGTTGTGCGCTGGTGTACTGCCTGGTTGTCGACCTTACCATTTCCGTATTGGTGCCTGTGGAACTCTTGTTTCACGATGTGGAGTTGGACGTAGGGGGGAAGGCTGTGTAGGGCCTTCCAGAGTAGCAGTGCCTGGGTGCCGAGGCTCGTCGCGGTTGCTTTGTGAAGTGGTTGCCTTGCTATGCGGAGGAGCAGGTGCGTGTCGACAGTGGCGTCTACCACGAACCAGACCCGGACGATGTGCGGGGAGTGGGCGGGTAGGTGGGCCGCGACCTCGGTGATGGCGTCGGCCATGGCCCCTAGCTCCCCGTGGGAAGAGGCCCCAAAGGTGGTGTGGCCCGTGTGGTGGTCCATGTGGTAGTGTCCCCCGGTGTGGGTTAGCTGCAGGGTGGCCCCCCCGGTGATGGGCGTGAGGGCGGATTCGCCTGAGGCGTCGGTGAAGAAGAGCCGGTCCGCCGGTGATGGTTGTGGGAGGCGGCATGGGTTCATGGGCAGGTAGGCGTATATGGCAAGGCCCGTGGCGAGGTGGGCTACTGGGGTTGTGGGCTGCAGGATGGGGGTGGCGTACACCCCTATTCCTTTGGAGATGATGTGCTTCGCTTGGGGGGACAGGGCTATGAGTCCCTGCTCCGGCTGTCCTTGTGTGAGGTAGGAGTAGATGTAGTGGAGGATGTAGGCTGTGTCGGGGTTTAGGTCGTGGCATGTGAGGGTTTGTGTTCGGTGCTCCGGTGTGTGGCAGGAGTGATGGAGTGGATAGTAGGGGTGCTCGTGCTTGCCCGTTCTGCCTGGCTCGTACATGCTGTAACGGATGGTGACCCCTGCCGGGTCGGGGCGGGGGCATGTGGGTGTAGTGGTGAAGAGCCATTTGGGCGCGTGGTCGGGGTTCCATGCTACCATGGGGTTAGTGTCGGTGCGGTGGAACCATGGGGCTATCCATGCGTAGGCCTGTGGTGGTAGGTGGATTGTGGGGTGGGTGTGGTGGCGTGCTATGAGGTGTAGTACGGGCCATGGTGTGGTTGGTGCCTCGGGGTCACAGGCCCAACATGTGCGAAGCTGTAGAAAGGGGGTGTGGTGTGCCCCGATGTGGTGCAGGACTCGCATTTGGGGGAGGGTGACGTATACTACGGTGATAGAGGCCCCGACAAGGTCTATGGTGTGGATGGTGCCCTTGGGGTGGTGGTGGAGGTCCCCGCAGAGGACCGCTAGTGGCCCTTTCTCTGGGCACGTGTGGTTGGTGAGTATGGCGTGGTGTGGGGATGGGAGGAGAAGTTGCAGGTGGTTCCACAGGCGCGTGTTCATGTTGGTGGGCATGCCCGTCTGGTGGAGTATCCAGCGCGGGCATGTGATGCGGGCCCATTGTGCGGCTTGGAGGCGGATGGCGGTGACCTCGCGGACCTCCGGTGAGTGGTTGTGGGTCATGCGGTGAAGGGGGAGGGCGGTGTGTCTGGTATAGGCTGCTTTCACCTCGTCCCCTATGGCGTCTCCATAGTGGGGCCATGCCGCTCGGATGGCGCGGGTGGGTATGGAGGTGGGCCAGCCCCCGTGTGCTGCCCATGCCTTGGTCACGGCGCGTGTGGCCGGCTGGAGGGCGGTGGTGGGGTGTGTTAGGTGGAGTGCTTGGAAGCCTATGGAGGCGTTCAAGACCCCGGTGAGGTAGTACGCCAGGCTCTGGTGGGACAGGGAGAGGGCCTTGGTGGTCGGGGACGCATATCTGGGGAGATGGGCGAGGTGTGACTGCAACTTGGGAGGGAGGGTGGTGTCCTCAGGGTTGGCGGCCTGGACTACCCCCAGGTGGGTGGTGGTCGTCACGACTTGCATGGGGGGCCCTTGTGGCCCTAGGGTGGGAGGTGTGGCAGACCCCTTGATCATGGCCACTGACTTTGTGGGGTGGACGATGAGGTTGTTGTGGGAGAGGTAGGAGACGGTCACGTCCAGTAAGTCGTTGGCCTGTTGGGTGACCGTTCGTGTGGGGTGTGCGCGACGGTGAGGTTGGTGTCGTCCGCGAAGCCGACCAGGGGGGAGAGGAGGGGGTAGGGTGCGTAGGCCGGGTAATCCTGCTCGATTGCGAGGGCCAGGGGGAGCGTCACTAGAAGGTACAGGAAGGGGCCCTCTGCTCCCCCTTGGGGGACCCCGCTGCCTGGCTCCAGGAAGGGGGTGAGGCCTGCTCCTGTGCGGACCGTGTATTTGCGGGTGCGGATGTAGTCGGAGGTGAAGTTGTAGAAGGGGAGGCCTAGGCGTTTCCACACCGCTTCTAGAAGGAGCCAGGGGGTGCTCGGGAAGGCTCCCTTGACGTCGAGGGAGGCGATGATGAGGTCCACCGGGTCCATGTCCGCGATGGTGTCCTGGAGGAAGATGGCCTCGTGTGGGGAGCGGCCTGGGATGGCCCCCCAGAGGCTCGCTGGTATGTGGGGGTCCAGGTGGGGGCGGATGCGGCGCAGGAGGATGGTCCAGACGATTTTGACCTCCGTGACCGCACAGACTATGGGGCGCCAGTTGTCCGGGTTTGCCCAGTCCCCTTTTTTGTAGAGGGGGCGGACAACGTTTGCCCAGTCTGGTGGCAGGGGGGTCCGCCCCGTGACGATGTCCCAGAGGCGGTGGGCGAGGACGCGGAGGAGGTGGGCGGGGAGGTGGTAGTATGCCTCTGCAGGGAGGCCGTCGTAGCCTGGGGTTTTGTGTTGCCGGAGACTGTGGATGGCCTTCCGGACTTCGGGGATGGTGAAGGGGCGTTTTTCCAGGTGCCTCCTCTGGGCGTGGTTGAAGACCCGAGGGAGGCGGTCGATTTTGGCCTGGGTGTCCGGGTCCAGTGTGTCTTGGGTGGGGGTGTGTTGCCAGAGGAAGCTGTCTTGGGTGGCTTTGAGCACTGTGGCTGGGTCGTTGGTGAGGGAGCCGTCCTCTTGCCGGACCGTGGTGATGGTGCGGTGGCCGGTATCGGTCATGGCGTCGTTGAGGTGGCGGATGGCCTTGTAGGGGAGTTCATGTTGCGCATACCGTTCGTGTTCCTGGGCGATGCGCTGTTGCCTGTGGATGTGCCACCGCTGCAGGTCCGCCCTGATTTGGGCTATCTGTGTCCTGCAGTGGTGTATCTGGCGGCGGGTTTGGGGGGTGTCGGTGTGGAGGAGGGTCGCCAGTTGTTGCTTCGCATGCCAGAGGTCATGGAGCATGTCCCCCAGGGCCGTGGGTGGTTGGTCGTCGTCTGTGTGGGGGTGTTGCTGGAAGCCGCAGGCGACGGCGGCCGTGCGCATGGCTGTGAGCAGGTCGGTGGGGTCTGGTTGGATGCGCTGGGCGCGGTCTATGGCCCTGTGATATTGGGACGAGGCATGCTTGTCATGCAGCGGGGGCATCTTCAGGGGGGGTGGTAGGCCTTGGTCCGCATCTTCTGGGGGGCTGCGGGGAAGGTTGGGGATGGTGAGGCGGATGTGGAGGGGGCTATGGCCTGTGGGTCCCAGCGGGAGGGGTCCATATCGGGCCTCCGCTCGGATGATGGTGGTGGGGTCGCCATAGCATACGTCGATGCGGGATGGGGCGGCATCCGTTTGGTGGGGGAAGTGGGATGGTTGGCCTTCGAGGCTGGCTGTTAGGTCCACGAGCCCCAGCATTTCGATGGTGTCGCGGACTGCTTGGTCCTGGGGTGTGGCCTGTCCCCCTCGGTCCGCTGGGGTCGGGGCGGCGTTCATGTCGCCGATGATGACTGTGGGGGCGAGCATGGCCATTTGGCGGTACGCCTCGGCCAGGGCTTGGAGGAAGGGTTCCGTTGCTTCGCCGAAGGGGACGTGGGTGTGGATGACGTTGAGTTGCCATCCGTCCCTGACAACCTCATAGACACCTAGCCTCCCTGGGACGCTGAGGTGGTGGACGAGGTGGACGTGGATGCCGGTTTGGGCGTATAGGGGGGTCCCCTTGTGCCAGTAGCATTTGTATGCTTTCTGGTCCGGGGTATATATGGGGGTGGTTTCTGGGGGGTCGTCACGCTGTAGGCCTTGTTCCTGGAAGGTGAGGAGGTGGGGGACCAACCCCGGCCCCTGTGCCATCGGGAGCTCTTGGAGGGCGGTTGTGGCGTCCTTGGAGTATGTGACGGCCGGGTGGTTGAGGTCAAGGAGGTTGACGGTGGCCTCGGTGGGGGCGGGCCGGGGCTGTGGAGGCTTGTGCCCTCGGCCCTTGCCCCGTCAGGGAGGGGGACTGGGGCTTGGGGACTTTTTGCCGGTTTGTGGGCGTTTGGGTAGGCGCGGCGGGGGGAGGCCTTGGCTCCACTCCGGGGGGAGCTCCCCAGTGTATTTGGTGCCTGTGTGGGCCTTGTTCTCTTCGGTGCGGAGCCGGATGGGGTGGGCGCTGGTGAGTTCCAGGGTGTCGGCGACTGGTTTGTCCCGGGCGCTGCTGCCTTGGTCTAGCTCCTTTTGGCGGTGCCAGATCACCCGGACTTGTGGCCCCCCGTTGTCCCCCGGTCCCTTGAGGCGGTACTGGATCGTGCCCTCACACCAGATCCAGTCGCCTGTGTGGTCGTTGCGGAAGGGCTGTTGGACCTTCGCACCTTTTTCGAACCCTGGGTACGCTTCGGGCGGGGGCTGTGCTGGTGGCGGGAGGGAGGATGATGAGGATGCCTGGTCCGGGTGGGGCGGGGGTACTGGTGGGAGGGAGGATGACGAGGATGCTTGGTCCGGGTGGGGCGGTGGTATTGGTGGGAGGGAGGATGACGAGGATGCTTGGTCTGGGTTCGCCGGGTGGGTCGGGTGGGATGCGGGGGATCGGGAGGTCGCTGCTTTTCCGGCTTGGCTGGGGGCGGGTGCGCCCCTTTGTCGTCTCGTTCGCTTGGGTGGGACTGGAGGTAGCGGGGCATGGGGTTTGAAGAAGGGGTGCGTCGCTTGCTGGTCTGGATCCCTCAGTGGGGGTTCTGCCAGTGTTTGCATTTTCGCTTTCGCGTGGCTGCGTATGATGTCGGCGAGCTTGCGCACGGTCTCCGGGGGATCTGTTGGCCATGGCAGTGCGGCGGGGCTGTCGTCGAAGGGGTAGTGTAGGTGGTAGTTCCTCATGGCCTTGGCCTGCCTGACCCAGGCCTCTGTGTGTTCCGGTGTGTCCGGGCCGTTGGGGGAGCCTGGAGCCCAGTAGAGTGCTGTGTGGAGGGCTTCCCAGGGGGCGCCTTCGCGGCCTGTGAGGGTGGTGGCTTGGAGGAGTCGCTGCTGGCCCCGTGGGGGGTCTTCCGGGTCCATTTCCGGGGTATAGGCCTGGGCTGCCATGAGGACTCCGTGTGCCCAGTGGAGGACCCACCATTGGGTGTCCGCTTTGAGGATGTGGATGGCGGGTTGTTGGGGGGGGGTGTCCAGGGTGTCCCACGATGCGATGGCTAGTGGTATCCTGGAGGGGTGGAGCTGTGGGGGGGCCTTGCGGCTTAGAAGTTGATCGATGTGGAAGGGGGTGACGGGATCGTTGGGGCCTTGGGGCGGTGGTGGCATTGCTGGGATGGTTGTGGGGTCCCAGTGGCGTTCGTGGGCGGCGAGGGTGTACAGGGCGGCGGTGATGATGTGGTGGGCTTGGCCCTCCAGGACGATGTGGCGCTCCGTGCCGAAGTCCTTTGGTAGGTGGGCTGCGGGGTGGAGGGCAATGTGGGCCAGGGCGCGTTGGTGGGCCTTTTTTCCCCCGTCTGGGGCCTGTGTCCGTTTGTCCCCCGGGATGTGTTGGTGTTGGTGTTTTGGTGGGGGTGGTCCCAGGGCGAGGGTAGGTAGGGTAGGTGCACTCGGTCGTGGAGAGGCGCCCCATGGTTCCCCCTGGCGTCGCCCCTGTGACGAACAGGAAGAGGCTTCGTGCGTGAAGAGGGGAGGCGGCTTACTTCCCGCTAGACCTGACTGTTGCCCCCCAACAAAGCGGCCCCGGGCTACGCCGGGAGGGCTGATCGCCGCCAGCGTGACATGCTTGTCTCGCCGGGAGGGTGTGCCCCCGTGCTTGCGCACGTCCCCTCCTTTGGGCGGAACCCTAGGGGTTCACCGGACTTCCTGGCGTATCCCGTTCCCAAGGCGTGCATGCACGTTCCTGGTACTAGGGTTCCGAGGCGCTTGGGTGTCGCACGCTCCGCCTCGAGTCCCAAAGCAGCGCAGGCCTTAGGATGCAGCCTTATCCCCGGGCTCTGGATCTCGTTTGGCCGGGTCACCTGCATGGCACGGGCTGCCTCAGTGCCCGGGCTGTGTGCACTGGGTTTCCTACTGTTGTGTGGTGTTTGCGTTTGGGTCCGGTTGGCGGTTGGGTGCGGGTTTTGTTAACCCCGTCAGTCCTGGCTGGGGTTTAGGGTGGGTGTTTTTGGGCTCGATTTGTGGTGTTGTCCCTCTAGTGTCGGCTATTTGTGGTGTTCGTGGTTGGGCTTCGGTTTCGGCCTGCTTTTGGGACGTGTGTGGTTTCGTGGGCGCCCCGCTTGCCCCCCGCCGTTTCCGGTTCCGGCGCGCGGTGTGGGCGTGTGTGCTGGGCCTGGGTCTCGCCTGTGCCCAGTCTGTCTTGGCTGGGTTGTCGGGGTGTGTTTTTTTTCTTTTTTTTGCGCTTTGGTTTTTTCTTTTCTTTTTTTTTTTTTTTTCTGGGCTTTGTGGTCCCTGTCCCTCCATCCCCTATCTTGCGGGCTGGGCTGGTGGCTCTCTTTTTTTTTTTTTTTTTTTTTTTTCCGTGTCCCTTTTCCCCGTGGTCCGCTGTTACTGGCTTGGTGTTGCCGGTTTTGGGTGGGTGGTTCCCCTGTGCCTCTGCGGGGGTCCCCCTTTTTTTTTTTTTTTTTTTTTTCTGGGGGGGGGGCCTGGACGCCTTTGGTGGTGTTGGCGGCTGGTTGGGCGGCTGTGGGCTGTTTTCGTGCCTTTTCCCCTTCCCCCCTCCTTTCTTTTTGGGGGGGGGGGGGCTTGCCTGTTCCTCCCTCTGCCTTCCCTGGGCTGGCGCACGCACTGGCCTGTATTCAGTGTTGTCTTCCGGGTTGCTGTCTTCAGTTGCGTTCTGTGTGGCCATGTTCCGGCCCCATGGGTCGGGTGGGCTCTGTACACGGTGGGCTCGGCGCCCCCTCTTGCTGGGTTAGGTCCTGGCTCTGCCGGCTGGGCGGCTGCGCCAGGCGGCTGCTTGTGGTTTTGGGTTAGGGGGCTGGGGTTGCTCGTGTCCTTACCCCTCTGCGGTGCCGGCTGTAATCTTCTGGGTGGTCCGTCACCGTTGTCGCCTGGCGCACTGTGGTCCCGTGTGTGGCCTGTGGTGCTGGTGTGTGGCGTGTGTAAGTGCGGCTAGCCCCATCTGCTCAGATTTTCAGACATTCTGCCCAGATTGGCTACATTTCGGTCATTTTCTTTGCTTCGGCGGAATTGCCGCCTCGCAGCTCAGTCACAGGATATTTCCTATATATTTCTGATATGCCGGATTTGATTCCGCGGTCCATTTTCCGTAAATCCGCCGCATTCCGCTATTTTAGCTGGAATCGCCATTTGCCGTTGACGCGCGCTCGCGGGCCACATCGGCCAGACAATTTTACATAAATGGATTATTTAAATTCTTTCAGACAGTTTTGGACACTCAGATGTATTTAGAATAATTCCCCTGAAATTTCTTCATAGACTGGGATTTTCTGCCGGACCACAATCAGCATGGACCTTGCTTCTGTTGTCGCTGCTCTCGCCTCCGTTGGTGTCCGAGTGTCCGGTTCTACACCCAATAACAACATCCAGGGAGACTCCTCGCGTGCCTGCCCCACTGGTCTTGCCGGCCCCGAGCCCTCCGGCACCCACAACGACCCAGGGCAGCACTTTCATGGTAGCAGAGGCTACCTGGATGTTGTTCCTTTGGTGTCCCAACCACAGCTAGCCCCTCAGTATGTCCCCGTAGACTCCGCCACCTCCGGAGACGTAACGATCACGCTCCCGTGGTGCTGTGCGAACGAGGCCTTGAGAGGAATGCCTTGCGCAAGCCCAAATTGCCCAAGAAGGACACAAATCAGCAGCTGTGGAGGCCCAGATTACAATCAAGATCCCAGTCGAAATTGGCCATCAAGCAGCTGGAATCTCCCAGCCTACGCTAATGGCAACGCTCCGGTGGAGCTTACGGACCTGGCAGGTACTAATACTCCCTACCAATGTCCACATTTCGAGACCATCGATGCCGACATTGACGACATTGAGATGGGTGGTCCAGGTGAGGTACCTACCTATAATCGACCAGCCTCATGGGCACAATGGGACAACCATTTGTCTTCGGAAGTGGCCCGTAACCTTGAGGCGCTTGAGGCCCTGTGTCTATTAGCCACGTCTAAGCTGATAGGACAAGAAAGAATCGCCTCTGATTTTTTATTTGAATATTTTTTCCTCCTTCAAGAAGAAATTAATACCAGGATGTGGTGGTGTTCTCAAGAAGATGAATCTTTTGCCATTTTCTTGCAGATCTGGGAGGCAAGCCCCTTCCCGAAGGAGAAGACCAAGGCACCGGTTGCCGGGCTCTCCGCCCCTCATCCCTCTGTTTCCATCCGCGACGATCTAGCCGCCGCGGTTGAGGAAGGAATTTTAGAGGCAGCTAGGCAGGCAAGCCTGGAAATTAGGACTGAAGGAGCTCCCCAAGTGGACTCTTGGCTGCGAACCACTGAGATTAGCGGTCCGACAGCCTGCTCAGGCCCTTCAGGACACGGTATGTACTGTCCTGCCGACTGCTCTTGCAGATCTCAGCGAGACTCTGAGCAGCAATTGCTCAAAGATCAAATGCAACTCATCATTCAGACGCTCGGAATTAAAGATCTTTTCAAGACCCACATGAGGTCTGAGGGCGCATCATCGGTGGATCAGACAACAGAACCGTCGGAGGAGGCGACAGAAATTTTTTCGATTGCTCCTTCGGTGGACTCTAAGACCACCGATGCACGGATCAGCAGGACTAAGCTAAAGGAAAGGGTTACAATCTCTCGATCACAGAGTAGATCGGCGAAGGCTAGGACTGAGGTTCAGAATGCCAAAAGAACTGCCTCCCGTACTACCCTTCCTGCTGTTGATTCCAATGCAATTGCCCAGATGTTGCTCGCCCAGACCCTCGCCGGAGCTGGTGTGGCTAATGATGCCGCCAAGGTGTCTACCATTACGGCCGGTGTTGGGCTGGATTCCCTTCTAAATCCCACTTCATTGCGACTTCGTCAGGTTGCCAAGCAACCAAAGTATAATGGAAACCCCAGACGTTGGCCTCAGTTCCAACGGGAATTTAAACTGTGGGTTAAGACTCAAAAACTCCAGGATGATCAGTTCCTGATGGCGCTCTTGGACTGCCTTGAGGGAGCGCCGGCCAATACTTGGCTCAGAACCTGGAGTGATCGTGAAGATTCAAGTTCCCCCCTTACCTTTGATGAGGTGTGGGAACAGTTGGAGGTACGTGGATCTCGACTGCCAGAGGACCATTACCACCAGATGTTGAAGAATTTTCCTTCGTTCTCTCGATTAATCTTGCATGAGGTGCAGGACAAGAGACAGCGCTTCTGGAATCTCGTAGAAGAATCTGAACATTCAGGCGAACAATTTTCTAGTGCCGAGCTGAAAAATCTGATTTTTGACAAGATCCCCTCAGAAACCGCCGCCACCCTTCGGAATCGACAGTCCGAAGAAAAGGTCAAGACCTGGTGGGCGGAGATCGATGGCTTCGACGCCTCGGCCAACCGGTTTACCGTCAGGGAGGCACTTCAAAAGTGCTCCCCCACGTCGTTTACCAAGGTGAAATTCACTGAAAACACGTGGAAAATCAAGTTTAATGAACACGAGGATCGGGACTTGTTTGTCCAAGTCCTCAACAGGGGAGTACGTTTCCACGGCCATCGCCTGAAGGCCAGGAACTGGGTGTTTTCGTTTACTCCGCAGGAACTGTGGGAAGAGGTTGAGAGGCTCGCTGACGCCGCCAATCAAAATTTCCATGAGGGTCTTGGGGGAAACAGGAATACCCAGCAAAACACCCAAAATGGGGCCCAAAAGGGCAACAAAAAGGTGAATGACACCCGGAATGTTCAGGATCATTGTAGCATCTGTCTTCTTCTAGGTTCTACGAACCGAGCTAAGACGCATTCCACTCCTAATCACCGATGGTCTGCTTACGATCACAAGGTGATTGGTGAAAATGTCAGTAATTCGCAGAATTCAGACAGGAATGACAGACAGGTGCATGGTGCCAAGGGGGGAAAGGGTAATTCGACTCCCTCCGGTGGGAACAAAAATACTGGAGGCCCTGGCGGGTCCCAAGGCAAAGGAAATCAGACCCCATCCGGTTTCGGTGGACAGCCAAACGGCCAGCCAAGTCCCAATGTCAACGCCGGAGGCGGAAATCGAAATCCAGGCCAAACCCCTCAATCCGGTACAAATAAAGGAAATGCTCCAGGATCACAGGGTAAAGGTAAGGGAAATCCTTCGGGAACCCCCTTCTCTGGTAAGGGCAGAGGGCGTGGCGACGGTGGTGGTCCATCATCCGGCGGCCGTGGCCGTGGACGTGGAAAAGGAAACCATCGTGTGGATCAGGTCTCAGGTGCAGATCAGGTGTCCGATGCGGATCGAGATTACGTCGAAAATGCTCTGAATCCAGCGGATGATCCGTTCCAAGATGAATGGATCGACGAAACAGGCTGTGTTCACAATGTTAACGCAGCCGCTGGAGGTCAGAACGCCTAGGGGAGCCACGAAAATCGCCCCTCCCCAGGCGATTTCAGGCATGATCCCCAAATTCCTGATCGACCATTACTTGATGTAGGGTCGCTTGTCTCCTCTCCCCTGGATCCGGCAGCGGATCCTTCTGTTGTAGTGGACGAGGTTGGTGTACAGTCCAAGCACAGGGCTCGTCAGTTCGTCACCAAGCTGTGGGTCTCTGATTGCAAGGGAAATTTCCACCTCGCCACTTGTTTGTGTGACAATGGATCAGAGGTAAATCTCCAATCCAACTCTTTCTTACCCGACGACTGTGTGTTTGAATCGCCTCATCCTGTTACCCTCGAGGGAGTTTCTGGACATTCTCTCGCAGGTGGGCAACGCGGTTGTTATATATCCACCCATTTGGTCGCTCAAGACCTTTGGGAAGAGCAAAAGGTGGAAGAAGTTGTCCTTAAGGATGACTACTTCTACCGTGCTGACATAAAGTATGACCTTTATTTGGGCCATCCTTGGCTTCGTAAGAACAGGGTAGCGCCCGTAGGTCATCGTCGTTGTTTTTTGCTGGAGTCAGGTCCTTTGGAGCGTCCTGAATTTCGTTTTTTGCACGCAGGGTTTAAAAGTGCAGAAGAATTTTTGAAGCAAAAAGTGACACCAAAATTTGGTGAGGATGTCACCATTGCAGAGGTGAATGGGAGTGCCGATTACTCCCAAGAGTTAGAATGTCTTCGTAGGGACTCCCAGCCACGACGCCCTTCGCGCTGGCACTCTTCATCCTACAGAGTTGTCGACAAATGGCGCGATGCAATTTGTGAATACTTTCATGAACATCACTCCTTTTGGCCACAGTATGATGCATTTGCTAACCGTATGAACAAGCGCTTTGACAAGCACTTCAGCGACGCTTGGACCCACAAATGGGACAAGAAGTTGTGGATTAATCCTCCGTTTCACTTAATCCAGCAGGTCATCCACAAAATCAAGCAAGATAAAACCCAGGCAATTTTGGTTGTGCCCTTGTGGGACGACAAGCCTTGGTTTCAGGAATTACAGGACATTTGTGTAGATTACATCGAACTTCCCAGGAAGATTAAGCTGTATGCCAGGGACGACACAGGTCCCCTGCCACAGCGGTCCTGGAGTTCGCTTGCATTCCTGGTGGATGGAAAGCTTTCTGACTCTAATTCTGCCGATTCTAGTACAGATTCCTGTGTTGGGTCTGAATCTGAGGTTGAGCGTGGTACTGATGATGAATCTATTTTTTCTGATTTTTGTCCGTCAGATACCCAAGGTGATTCAACGTCCAATGGATCCGCCTTGTCTCCCTCTTCCCCAATACCGTCGACATCGAAAAGAATCTTCAGTGCACGGGCGAGGAAAAATCTCCAATCGCGCCGCAAATTCAGAGTTTTTTATGAAAAACCCCCTGTGGAAGCTTTCATGGATCCTTTCGAGGAGCTGGATCGCGAAGAAAATCTCTGGGATTTCGACACACGACCCACCTATCTTCAAGAGGCAGTTGATACGGACCTGTTTAGGGACATCCGTAAGAAGATTCTTCCTGCCAAAGCCGAAGAAGTCGCCAAAGTTTTTTCGACAGTAATTCCTGGCGATCAGGTGGACACTGAATTGTGTTCCAAGTCCAGAGAAAAGATTTTTGAGGAACGGAAGGACACAACCCTTTCAGGAAAGTTGATCAAGGACCCCCCTGTCCGTGGACAGTTCGGTGAAGCCTTCATCGAGCTTCGTGAAGGGTACAAGGCAAAAAAACAGCGCCCTTATGAAAATCATGGACACAAACATGAGATTCTCAGAAAAATCATTGAGAGAAATCTCAGGGAATTTGGTTGGCTTGAGGGTTGTATGACCAGCGAATGGTGCTGTTCACCCTTCACAGTCCCGAAGCCACCGCCTGCAGACCAGAACACCATAGATGGTTGGCGAATGGTTGTTGATTTTCGCAATCTCAACGCCGAATCCAAGGCGGATTCACACCCCCTGCCCCTCATTGAGGAGGAAATCGCCAAGAGGGCAAGAGGTCGTTTGTTCTCGGTGCTGGATCTCCGTCACGGCTTTCACCAAATGCCGTTGAGGAAGGACAGCAGACCTCTCACCTGTATGTGCACGCCATGTGGCCCAGTCCAATGGACCGTCATGCCCATGGGGCTGAAGAACGCCCCCTCATTTTTTCAAAGAATGATGGAGGATGTGCTGTTCACAACCCATCCTGAGCTTCGTGCCTTTGTGAGTGTGTACATAGATGACATAATCATCGCGACGGAGGGGGAGGGACTGACCGAAGCCGAGCTGGTGGCCCTACATGAGAAGCAGCTGAACCAAGTTTTGGATATTCTTGACGCCAATCAGCTGATTTGTGGGCCAAAGAAGGGAAAATTATTTTTAAAATCAGTCGAATTTTGTGGTTCTCTCCTAGAGAATGGCACTCGACGACCCAGTCCAGGGAGGCTCGTCGCTATTCAGAAGTGGAAGCGCCCTGAGACGATCACGGAGTTGAGAGGATTCCTGGGTTGTTGCAATTTTTACCACACTTTTGTGCCGAATTATGCCAAATTTGCTGCCCCCCTTACTGAATTATTGAAGGTAGGGAGAGATGCGGGCAAGGCAGGTTCAAAGGTTCGTGTCAAGTGGACTGACGAGTGCGAGGAGGCCTTCCATCACTTGAAGGCAGCCCTCTGCGAAGTCGCCACGTTGCATGTGCCCCAATTTGACCGACCCTTCTACATTAGAACTGACGCATCTAGGTACGCGATCGGAGCTGTCCTTGAACAGGTTGATGAAGCCACCGGCGATCATTACCACCTTGCATTTTGGTCTCGGAAGCTAGCCCCACGCCAAATGCAATGGTCGCCGCGTGAGCAAGAAACCTACGCCATCATCTGTGCTTTAAAAAAGTACCAATCGTGGGTTGGCACCAATCGAGTCGAGGTCCTGACGGATCATCGATCTCTGGAGTATTGGGCCACCGAACACATTGATACTGTCGCGAGCCCAGCTGGTCGACGGGCCAGATGGCACGAATTTCTCTCTCTGTTTGACCTCCATGTGTCGTATTTGCCTGGAAAACACAACACGGTAGCGGATGCTCTGAGCCGATGGGCTTACCCCGCCTCAGAGGGGCTGCAAAGTACCAACATCCATGGTACGGAGCAGGACCGCCATGTCATCATCGAATGGGATCAGGAAGAAAAGAAACTCATTCGACGTGCATGCATGCAGTGCGCTGTTAAACAGCACGCATTGCCGTGTCACGACATCACGGCCATCACAGATCCGGCGCATGCTCACGAGATCTGCACCAAAACGCTGAAAGTCGTGGAAAAAGTCACCGATCCCTCCTCAGGGAGTGTGAAACGGTTTGACTATACCCGACAAGTAAGTCGATTTCGGTTGATCGAGGGCATTAAGCGTCGAGGTCCGGCCAAAACTCCACCCCTGCCTAAGGATTCCCTGATCATCCGTGACTGGACGTCCGATTACCTGCAGGATCCCATGTTTAAAGAGGTCTTTGGAAATCTCAAATCCAAAGATGCTCACAGGGATGGGATTTTTGCAGAGTACTCGTTGGATGGGGGGAAGCTGTGGATGGAGGGTAAATTGTGTGTGCCAGACGCCCTAGCCCCCCGAGTGTTAAACTGGTGGCACAAATGGGAGTCCCCCCACGCACATGGCCGTCGACTGTGGTCGATGATTAAGCATAGGCTGTTTGGATCGAGGCTCTACACTCATTGCATGAAAGTAGCTGCCGGATGTGCCCAATGTGCTGTCTCGACGCCTCCCAGCGCGAAGAAGCACGGCCATCTGAGGCCTCATCCTATTCCGGAGCGCCTCTTTAACAGAGTCACCAGTGATTTCTTCTATCTCGGTGAACTCGATGACGAAGAGTGCCATTGGACTAACAAAAAAGTCAATGGTGTGCTCCTTATTCAGTGCCGTCATTCCGGCTACATTCAAGTGTTGCCTTGCAACATTGAGTCGATGACTGGCAAGGCTGCCGCCAAGTGGTGCGCGCAGACCTGGATGGGAGGCTGGGACGTCCCATCCGAGGTGGTCACGGATTCAGGCAAAGAGTACACCTCCGAATGGTGGAGAGAATTATGTGCTCGCCTTGGAATCCACCACCTCCGATGTGAAATCCACTCGCATCGAGCGCTGCCTGGCGAAAGAGCCGGCCGCTCAATTATTAATATGCTTCGTAAGGAGCTCGCGAGTGAAAAGGATTTCCATTGGATGGAAGTTCTCTTCGCATTGCTTCGCCGTTACCACAACACGCCTTTGTATCATGGCCTTTCTCCAAATGAAATTGTCTTTGGACGAAAGAAGTGTTGGTGGAACATGCCGTTGAATAATCCTCGCCCCTGTAAGGATGCTTCGCTGTTTTTGGACGAAGTCCAACGAGCAGATAAATCTGTGTCGAAATTAATCGGGAAGCATCAAGCTGACTGGCTTTGGGTTCAAAATCAAGGTCGAAAAAACCCCCACAATTTTGAAGTCGATGATCGAGTTTGGCTTCGAAAATCCGAAACCACCCTGGACGGAGATGACAAGCTTCTTCCCTTGTGGGAGGGGCCATTTGCTGTTACAGCGCGTCTTGGTGAGAACAGGTGGAGGATTCGTGTGAATGTCAGCAGGGAAATTGACGTTTCGGGCGATCGCCTTAAGAGAGAGATCCCCTCCCCCAAGGACCGGGTTAAACCCCTTTTTTGGACTGCAAAACACTTGTCCGATCGGGTCATCGAAGGGGGAAAGTACGAACTCAAGAGGATTGTTGAAGCAAGACGTGACGCCAAGGGCGAATGGGAATTTCTGTGTGAGTGGAGGGGCTTTGATTCCAGTCACAACAACTGGGAACCAGCCAAATCTTTTGTCCATGGGTACACCAAGGGGTTCATTGACTTCCTCAAGAAGCACCCCGAAATTGGAGTACTCCTGACAGATTGTTTGTCGAAACCAGACAGACAAGTGGAGAGCGACGGAAAACGACCTGTGGTGAATCGAGATCCAGCCTTTTACGGCCCTCAGCAGCCACATTCCAGGGCTGATCCGTCGATCCCCCCTCCTGCGGTCAGGCCAGCCCAGGAGCCAAATGAGGACCAAGCTTCAAGTTCGGCCGCTGATCTGCAGCGCCCAAGCCGTACCAGGGCCCGCCCAGACAGGTTGGTGGTCACCTGCATTCGTGCTTGGCCGAATTGAGGAAGCCATCCTACCACATTCTGCCCAATCCACTGTTCATTCTTTCTGTTTATGTCATGATGTGGAGAACTGCGAATGTTTGATAATTTGACGTCAATCAACTTTTCTTTGGTCTCCGTTAGGCAGACAAGGCGTAGATACGCTGACGGAGTGTGCTGCCGTGTTCAGAAAAAACCAAACTCAGGCTTAATTCAGGCAGATTCAGGGTAATCTTGTCTCTGTTGGTCTGTGCATCTTTGGAATTTGGCTACTCGTGCAGATGGAAGCAAATGTACATAATCAAAACGCTGGCCAGCGACATTCACCCCTACAGGCAACCCCTGTAGTACTGGCTGCCCTAGAGGCGACGCCAGGAACTCAGATCACACCTTCATTTGCTGTGATGCTGACGCCAAAGTCCAGATTCAGATCCAGGATCCTCAAATTTACCTTGAATTTCTCAGGTTTGTCCATCATTCTGCCACTGTTGTACGAAACCCAGACGTCAATTGTTCAGACAATCTTCATCTAGGAGCTCTAGGGACTTCGAACAGCAACCTCTGAAGTCCGTAAGCTTCGTTGTATTTTTGGCACACGCCAATGTGAGCTCAATTCGACCAGAAACTGTCGAGAATGGTGAACCCAAGTGTCTTGTGGGACTCCATCGAAAGATTGGCCTTGTCCAAGTCGATTGACACCACCGCCACTGTAAATTCGGTGTCTCTCAGTTATATACTGTCAGTAAAGCGCCTTCAGCGAACCTTCGGCGCGTTACATGCCAAGGATCCAGGGCCAGCATGTCCCATCATGATGCATCATCACATGATCCACATTTTGATAGAATCTGTTTGATGCTCGCGAACCAACGTGCCGGAAAGCACAATTGAGCTGAATAAACGACAATATATATTAACTTTAGTCTAAACGAAAGTGTTAGCAGTTTCAGTTCCAGACATTCCGCTTCATTTCACCTTCATCTCAGGGAATGTACTCATGTTAGGACAATTTAGATTGATTTCCTTGTCATCTCCCATCATTCCTCGAAGATCTGTTTAGATCTAAGTGAACAGAAGAACATCTCTACCTTCGGTGGTTCACTTAGGGTCTGTAGACTACATGTGTACTTGTTTAACCTCTCTGTGATTGCTTAATCTCCTCAATCTCTGCTCAAATTCATTCTCATTTTTGCTGAATCTTGTGATCATCCACCAGATGCGCCAAATCGGAGCCACATGCTGTACTTTTCAGAACGAGAAAAGCGGGATAACACGATGTAGAGTTCGGCGAGGACACCGTAGCGTGCCCGCGACAGCGAAACTGTGCCAGAGCGCTGAGATGTCACTCCAATTCTTGATCCCCCCACTCAATCCACCAATGATCTACCTCATTCTCAACCAATGCATGGTTTGGTATTGATTCTTGATACGTTTACATGCTTTTTAGCCCTTGACCTAATGTTTTACTGCACGGAGGACTGTTCGTCACTTCTCATTCCGTCTCATTTCAGGTTCATCCAGCCTGATTCAGTGCCAATTCAGCCCAAATCAGGTCAGATCAAGCAGATTTCGCCCCATCGAGGCTACATTTCTATGTTTTTCTGGGACTTACCCGCACTACGTTCTTCGTTGACGTAGCGACACACCCCAGTGTGTTTTTGGAGGGGGAGTGTAAGTGCGGCTAGCCCCATCTGCTCAGATTTTCAGACATTCTGCCCAGATTGGCTACATTTCGGTCATTTTCTTTGCTTCGGCGGAATTGCCGCCTCGCAGCTCAGTCACAGGATATTTCCTATATATTTCTGATATGCCGGATTTGATTCCGCGGTCCATTTCCCGTAAATCCGCCGCATTCCGCTATTTTAGCTGGAATCGCCATTTGCCGTTGACGCGCGCTCGCGGGCCAGATCGGCCAGACAATTTTACATAAATGGATTATTTAAATTCTTTCAGACAGTTTTGGACACTCAGATGTATTTAGAATAATTCCCCTCAAATTTCTTCATAGACTGGGATTTTCTGCCGGACCACAATCAGCATGGACCTTGCCTCTGTTGTCGCTGCTCTCGCCTCCGTTGGTGTCCGAGTGTCCGGTTCTACACCCAATAACAACATCCAGGGAGACTCCTCGCGTGCCTGCCCCACTGGTCTTGCCGGCCCCGAGCCCTCCGGCACCCACAACGACCCAGGGCAGCACTTTCATGGTAGCAGAGGTGGCGCGGCGCCTTCCCGGGTGTGCGGTGGCTGGCTTCGGTTAGTCCCTCAGGTTAGGGTCAGTTGTGTCGTGTTGTGCCGCTCTGTGCCGTGTCGCGTCGCGTCGTGCTGTGGTGCGTTGCTCTGTGGCGCGCTGTGGTGCGGTGTGCCGTGGTCTCGCGTGGTGCCGCGGTGGGTCAGTGGAGGTCAGCCTGGCCTGTGTGGGTCGGTTAGGTCTTCGGGAAATTCTGCTGAATGATCACGGTGTCCTTGGGGCGTGCACACTGACTCTCACCCATGGACTCAATCTTCATCGGGCCTCGCAGACAGGCAGGTGTACTCGGGGTGTAGGAAAGGCGTTCCTTCTCCAAGGCAGACAAACAGACATCAGGAGTCGGACGGTGGAGGTGGCTTCCGAACGCTGTTTGAGTGGCGAATGGCTTTCACTGCAGCTCGGCTGCGCTGGCAGGGTCCGGGTCGGTGCCGCTGGCAGGGATGAGCTCACACTGTAGGGTCAGGGGGATGTCCATATCTCCGGTCCTGGACTGCTGGGGTCCGGGGCATCGGTAGTATTCTTGGCACTTCCAGTCTTCACGGCGCTCGGAGATGGCCTTGAAGGGGGGCACCGTCCAGCAGCACCAAAGCCTTCGCGATCGATCACAGCGTTTCGCTTCCCCTTGCGGTGCTCGATATTCATCATGGACGGGATCGGTGTGCCGCCGCAGTGCCATTCCTCCACTGGACGCAACAGGTTGGTGACGGACGCCCTCACGGACGTGAGACCAGCCGAGATCAAGCCCCCGTAGCAATACTCTGCGTCAAACCGCGACGGTAGCGCAGCCCGGCCCTTATAGCCCATGGTGTGGTCGCGTGACGGTCCGTGGGTTTGCCCTCCCTGGGGGCCTGTGCCTGGGTCCCGTGTCCTCTGGGGGTGTCGGTCCGTAGTCGTGGGTGCCGCGGCCGTGCTTTCGTCCTCTTCCGGTGCCTGTGAGTTGGCCTTCGTGGTGGTCGGGGTTGTCGGCTGGCGGTGAGGGCATGGTGGTGTGCCGTGCGGCGGTGTTCCCTGCGGCCTCCTCTGTGGGTGTGGCCCGTTCTCCCCGTGTAGGTGTGCCCTCCGTTCTCCGTGTGGTTTCCGGTGGCCGGTGGGCGTGCGCTGGTGTGATCCGCATGGCGTCCGATGTTTGCTTCGGTGGTGTGTGTTGGGGTGTTTGGTGGGGGTGGGGCGGCGCTGGTCTCCCCGTCGGTGTGGGTCGTGGCACCTGTCGTGGTGCCCTTTTCCTCCGTGTCTTGGTCCCCGTTCCCGCTCCTTCCTGGTTCTTGGGTGGTGTCCTGACCCCATGTGGTGTCGCTTCCGGCGCCCTGTCCCTGCGTGTGCCTGCCCTCACTTGGGGCCCTTCCGTGCCCTCTTGCCTGTGTGGTCCTTGGTGCCCCTTGCCCTTCCCTTGCCCTTGTCCTGCCCCTTCCTGGTGTGGTGGTGGTGGGAGGGGCGGGGTGGGGAGGGGGCGCCGGTGGCCCAGGCTTGGGGGTGGGTGGCCTGGAGCCACCGGCGGAGGGCTTGGGGGGTGTAGGGGGGGCGGAGGCCCTGGACCGCATCGCGGAGGAGGGCCTCCCATGCCGCTTGCGGCATGATGGCCTCCGGGGCGGTCTCGTTGGGGTTTGCGGGGGTGCGGGTGCGCACCTCCTCGAAGGTATGCACCATGTGCACCCCTTCGTGCCTTCCCGCTCCTCCGGCCCATTTCACCCAGCGGCGGAGCTCCTGCAGAGCGGAGGGAGACCACCAGGCGAGGTAGGCGGGGGCCCGGGGGGGGGAGGGGTCCGTGCCTGGGGTCCTGGAGCGGCGGGGGGAAGACGTGGACCTGCGGTAGTGGCCGGGGTGGCGGTGCCTGGGGGAGCGGGAGCGGCGGCGGCGGGGGCTGGGGGTGGAGGACGGGTACGGGCGGAGGGGGGAGCGGGAGGGGGAGGTGGACATGGGGCGGCGGTGGCGCGCTCGGTGGCGTCCGGGGGAGCGGGAGTGGTGGTGGCGGGGGCTGGGGGTGGTGGATGGGTACGGGTGGCGGGGGGAGCGGGGAGCCCGGCGGGGCGTGTGGGGGGAGGGGGAGGTGGACGTGGGGCGGCAGTGGCGTGCCTGGCTGCGTCGGGGGGAGCGGGAGCGGTGGTGGCGGGGGCTGGGTGGCCGGTGGGGGGAGGGGGAGGGGGACATGGGGCGGCGGTGGCGCTCGTGGTGGTGCCTGGGGGAGCGGGAGCGACGGGAGCGGGGTCCCTGGGGGTCGTGGTGGTACCTGGGGGAGCGGGAGCGGCGCGAGTGGGTGGTTGAGGCGCGGTGGGAGTGTGGGCGCCGTGGGCGAGTGTGCCGTGCGGGGGGGGAGCGGGAGCGCCGCCGCTTGCGGGACCGGCCCTCGTCGCTCGAGTGGGGCCAGTCCGGAAGCGTCGGCGGCCTCTGGGGGGGCTCGCGCGGCGCCGCTTGGGGGGGGAGGTCCCCCGTCGTCCTTGGGGCCCCTTCGGCCATCGGATGGTGGCCGGGGGGGTACGGGGCGTCACGCGGTGCTGGTTGGGGGGGGAGGTCCCCCGTCGTCCATGGGGCCCCTTCGGCCATCGGATGGTGGCCGCGGGGGTACGGCTGGTACGGGGGTGGTGGCTGGTACGGGGGGGGTGGGTATGCGGGCGGGGCGTTCGGCGGCTGCCATCCCGTCCGCTGGTGCTGTTGGTGTACGGGGGGTTGTGGCCCGGTGGGGTAGGGCGGTGGGCAGTGGTAGTGGTGGGGGTGGTGTTGGTAGTGGTGGTGGTGGGGCCGCTGGTGGTGGTGGTGTGTGTAGTGGTGGGGTTGGTGTTGCGGGTATGGCCCATGGAGTCCTTGTGGGTTTTCCGGTCCCCATTGTGGGGGTGGGGGGTTGGGCATCGTGGGCAGTCCCCGGGGCTGCACTATGTGGTGGGCATGGAGGAAGGGTTGGGGGCCGGGCTTGACGGTGACGATGGTTGAGGGGTCCCACGTCCCTGGGTCGGTTTGGCCGGCGGTGGTGGTGGTTTGTGGGGGATGGATGACGGGGCGCTTGGTGACGGGGATTTTGACGAGGGTTTGGAGGGGGTCGTGCTGGGTTGCCGTCTCCGCGGTGGTGGTGGGTGCCGGCGGGAGGGGGGCGCGGGTCGTGGTGGGTGGGGGGTCCTGGCTTGGGCGAGGGCCCGGGCAGGGGTGGTATCGGGTGGTTTTGTGTCGTTGCGTATGCGGTGTTGTGTGTGGTCGCGTGGGCGCCGGCTTGGGTTTGGGGTTGGGTTTGGGGTTGGGGTCCGGTTTGGGTTTGGGGTCCGGTTTGGGGTTGGGGTCCGGTTCCAGGTTCAGGAGTACCTCTGTCCGGAGGTGTGAGGGCGTCGATGCCGGGTCGGGGGTCGTCCCGGTGGGTTGCCGGGGTGCCTGAGTCGCCTGTGTGGGGGTTGGGGGGTTGGTGCGTGCGGCCGCGGCTTTGGCTTTCGCCGTGGCCTTGAGGATGAGTTTGGCGGGGAGGGGGGGGTCGGAGGATGAGGTGGAGGAGGTGGACGAGGCTGAGGACGAGGAGGAGGTGGTGGACGCGGGTTGGGCTGTGATGCGGGCGGGCTTGCGGGCGGCGGCTTCTGCTGCGGCTACGGCGGGGAGGATGGAGGGCATGTCCCCGGGTTGTAGGTTGGGGGCGGGCGGCTGGGGGGGCCCGGTCGTGACCTGGCGGCCCGGCGGGCCGATCTGGTCGGCTGCGGCGGGGGAGGGAGGCGCGGGGCTGCGGCCTTCTCTTTCTGGGCTCGGCTGGGCCCGGGTCCTGCAATGTGCGAGGTCTTGTGGGTTGGTGTCAGCGGGGGGGAACAGTTCGCGTGGGCTGCATTCAGGGGCCGGGGGGGGTGGGCCTGGGCCCTCTGGGGTGTGTGTGGGGGGCGTGGGCGGGCCACTGGGTGGGGTGGGCGTGCCGCGGGGCGTGGGGCTCCCCTTGGCGGGTGTGTGTGGGTTGTCGAGTGTGGGGGGCGGTGAAGGGTGGCCGGTGGGTGGGTGTGTGGCGGGCGTGTGCTGGTGTTCGGGCGGGTGGGGGAGGCCCGTGTCGCGGGGCCCGGGGGTGCGCGCGATAGTGGGCGTGTGTGGGTCTCCGGTTGAGCAGCGAGAGGGGGGGGGCATGGGCGGGGATTGTGCGGGGAATTGTGCTGTGCCGGTGTATGTGTCCGCTTGCTGCGCGCTTGCGTGGGCAGTTGTAGGCCGGGCGGTTTGGAGGAGAAGCTTGCCGTCTTCTGCTGCCGCGGCAAGGATTTCGCAGACGAGCTTTCGTATCTGGTGGACCTCTTGGTCAGTGGTGGGAAGGGGGCATGCTAGCTTTGGGCTAAGACCCGCGCGGTTGAGGACCCTGTGGATGGCGTGGTACCCGCAGGTGAGGGACTGTTGCGGCCTGGGGGGGGGGTTTGGTCGTGTGTCCGGGCCTGCTTCGACTTGTGTGTGGGCGGTGGGGATGGCCCAAACCCAGGGCACGGTCCCCGTGGGTGGCCAGTGGCGCTGGATCCAGTGGGTTAGGCAGAGCATGGACAATCCCAGGTGGTAGCCCGCCTTCCCTGAGGTGATTTGGGCCAGGGCGCGGGCTGGGGGCGTGTCCCCTGGCTGGAGGAGACCCCTGAGGATCCTGTGCTGGGTGGTGGGGTCCCCCACTGCCCCTGGTGGGGCGGTCTTCGGGGCGAACATGGTGTCTGTCCCCTGGATGATCCATTGCGGGCCGTGGGACGTAGCCATAGCGGCTATCACGTAGTAGTGGCCGCGCTCGAGGACTGTAACCCAGACCTCCGGCGGGGGGTGGTCACTGTCTGTAGGTGGGGGGGGGAGGTCGTCGTCCGGGGTGCGGAGGCCGGCGGCGCGGAGGGCGGTGTCGCGGTTGGGCGCGGTGGCCTGTTCCCACTGCTCCGGGTGGTTCGGGTCCGCTGGGTGGTCCGTCTCCGCTTGGGCCCGCCGTAGGCGTACGGTCCCTCGACGCGTGACGTTGCTGCCGGTGTCGTGCGTCAGGGCCTGGCCCCACTGGATGGGGGGGATCCAGATGGGCTGGCCCCGGGTGTGTTTGCGGGCTCGCCAGAGCACGAGGTCTACTATGGTCTCGTGGAGGCCGCTGCCTGGGGTGGTCAGGTCCCGGAGGGCTTTGACGGTGAGCTTGGTCCAGTCCTCTTGTAGGCGGTACCAGCCCAGGGGGGTGGTCGGGGCCCTGTCTTCGAGGGTCGCTCGGAGGAGGTCGGGGTCGCGGATGGTGGCCGGTGTGAGGGGGGGGTGCCCCCGGTCCGGGGGGGGTGGGCTGGATGGGCTGCCGGGGTCTTGCGCGTCTACGTCGATGGATGGTTGGCCCTGGCTGGGTTCGGCCGGACTGGGCGGTGCTGGATGGCTTCTTGGGTGCGAGACGGGTCTCGGGGCGCTGTGGTGGTGCCTTGGAGACCTGTGGATGGAGACGGGGGGCGCGTGCGGGGCGCGGAGCGGGTTAGTGGACGTCTGGGTCATGCACGGCATGGTAATGGATGAGACGCTGCATGTGTTCCCTGGCGGTGGGGTCGGTGAGTTGTTCCGCGTGTGTTAGCAGGAGGTGTTTGCGGTGTACCATTTGGGCCGCTGCTCTGCGGACCGCTTCTAGCTGGAGGTGTGCTGCTGCCTCCATGGGGCTTTCCGTGTGTTTGGTGAGGTGTCGGTGCAGGGCCTGTGTCACTGCCCCTCTCATGGTGGCTTCTTTGATCAGGGGGTCCCGGAAGAGGTTTTCGGTGGCCTGGTGTGCGTGGCTGTGGGCTGGCCATCCTTCGTGTTGTCGCAGGGTTTCCGCCGAGGACCAGCCCACTAGGGTGTCCCTGTCTGTATGGAGGGGGCATTTCTTGAAGTGTTCCCAGTCCTCCGGGGTGGTGTGGTCGCATGGGCAACAGGTGTGTTCGTCGGGGACGTGGATGTGCTTGCGGGCGAGCCATCTGGCGACCCTGGTGAGGAAAGGCAGTTGCTCCCTGAGGAGCTGGATGCGTCGTTTCTGGAGGTGGGCTGGGACGTTTGCTGGGCGGAGCGCTGAGTGGTAGAGGGGGACTTGCAGTCTGTCCTGGAGCTCTTGGATGTGCGCCCGGCTCTCTGCGTCGCCGAGCACGCGGGCGAGATGTTGGACGGGGTTGGGGTAGTGGTACGCTCTGTCGTGGGAGGAATAGGGGGCTTCCTCTGGTACCCAGTCCGGGGTCTGATGGGGCTCGGGTACAGGGGGCACGTGTTGGAGGTGTGTGTGGTTGCGGCCGAGGTCAGGGATCTGGAGGGCTGGTAGGTGTGTTGTGCGCTGGTGTACTGCCTGGTTGTCGACCTTACCATTTCCGTATTGGTGCCTGTGGGACTCTTGTTTCACGATGTGGAGTTGGACGTAGGGGGGAAGGCTGCGTAGGGCTTTCCAGAGTAGCAGTGCCTGGGTGCCGAGGCTCGTCGCGGTTGCTTTGTGAAGTGGTTGCCTTGCTATGTGGAGGAGCAGGTGCGTGTCAACAGTGGCGTCTACCACGAACCAGACCCGGACGATGTGCGGGGAGTGGGCGGGTAGGTGGGCCGCGACCTCGGTGATGGCGTCGGCCATGGCCCCTAGCTCCCCGTGGGAAGAGGCCCCATAGGTGGTGTGGCCCGTGTGGTGGTCCATGTGGTAGTGTCCCCCGGTGTGGGTTAGCTGCAGGGTGGCCCCCCCGGTGATGGGCGTGAGGGCGGATTCGCCTGAGGTGTCGGTGAAGAAGAGCCGGTCCGCCGGTGATGGTTGTGGGAGGCGGCATGGGTTCATGGGCAGGTAGGCGTATATGGCAAGGCCCGTGGCGAGGTGGGCTACTGGGGTTGTGGGCTGTAGGATGGGGGTGGCGTACACCCCTATTCCTTTGGAGATGATGTGCTTCGCTTGGGGGGACAGGGCTATGAGTCCCTGCTCCGGCTGTCCTTGTGTGAGGTAGGAGTAGATGTAGTGGAGGATGTAGGCTGTGTCGGGGTTTAGGTCGTGGCATGTGAGGGTTTGTGTTCGGTGCTCCGGTGTGTGGCAGGAGTGGTGGAGTGGATAGTAGGGGTGCTCGTGCTTGCCCGTTCTGCCTGGCTCGTACATGCTGTAACGGATGGCGACCCCTGCCGGGTCGGGGCGGGGGCATGTTGGTGTAGTGGTGAAGAGCCATTTGGGGGCGTGGTCGGGGTTCCATGCTACCGTGGGGTTAGTGTCGGTGCGGTGGAACCATGGGGCTATCCATGCGTAGGCCTGTGGTGGTAGGTGGGTCGTGGGGTGGGTGTGGTGGCGTGCTACGAGGTGTAGCACGGGCCATGGTGCGGTCGGTGCCTCAGGGTCACAGGCCCAACATGTGCGTGGCATGCTCTGGGAATCTTGGGGGTCCTTTGGTAGGTCTGGGGCGGTCATGTGGTGTTTCGGTATGCGCCATTTTGCCCCGTGGTGGATGACGGTGGTCTGCGTGGGTTTGGCTTCATTCGGGGCCAGTAGCAGGGTTAGTGGTGGGACTGGGCCCGTTACTGGGGGGACGGGTTCGTGTTTCGATCCGGTGGGTGCGTAGGGCGGTGTCTCTGGGATGGGTCGCGGGTGTTGGTTTGTGAATTCTCGGTAGGCTGTGCGCATGTCTTTGCTGCCCGGTAGAGTGTGTCCCGCTGTTCGTGCCGTCTGTGTGAGGTACTGGTGGAAGAGGCGGTATTGTGGCCATTCGGGAGGCTGTAGAAAGGGGGTGTGGTGTGCCCCGCTGTGGTGCAGGACCCGCATTTGGGCGAGGGTGACGTATACTACGGTGATGGAGGCCCCGACAAGGTCTAGCGTGTGGATGGTGCCCTTGGGGTGGTGGTGGAGGTCCCCGCAGAGGACCGCTAGTGGCCCTTTCTCTGGGCACGTGTGGTTGGTGAGTATGGCGTGGTGTGGGGATGGGAGCAGAAGCTGCAGGTGGTTCCACAGGCGGGTGTTCATGTTGGTGGGCATGCCCGTCTGGTGGAGTACCCAGCGCGGGCATGTGTTGCGGGCCCGTTGTGCGGCTTGGAGGCGGATGGCGGTGACCTCGCGGACCTCCGGTGAGTGGTTGTGGGTCATGCGGTGAAGGAGGAGGGCGGTGTGTCTGGTATAGGCCGCTTTCACCTCGTCCCCTATGGCGTCTCCATAGTGGGGCCATGCCGCTCGGATGGCGCGGGTGGGTATGGAGGTGGGCCAGCCCCCGTGTGCTGCCCATGCCTTGGTCACGGCGCGTGTGGCTGGCTGGAGGGCGGTGGTGGGGTGTGTTAGGTGGAGTGCTTGGAAGCCTATGGAGGCGTTCAAGACCCCGGTGAGGTAGTACGCCAGGCTCTGGTGGGACAGGGAGAGGGCCTTGGTGGTCGGGGACGTATATCTGGGGAGATGGGCGAGGTGTGACTGCAACTTGGGAGGGAGGGTGGCGTCCTCAGGGTTGGCGGCCTGGACTACCCCCAGGTGGGTGGTGGTCGTCACGACTTGCATGGGGGGCCCTTGTGGCCCCAGGGTGGGAGGTGTGGCAGACCCCTTGATCATGGCCACTGACTTTGTGGGGTGGACGATGAGGTTGTTGTGGGAGAGGTAGGAGACGGTCACGTCCAGTAAGTCGTTGGCCTGTTGGGTGACCGTTGGTCCGGGGTCCGGGGCATGGGGGTCGTGTGGGGTGTGCGCGACGGTGAGGTTGGTGTCGTCCGCGAAGCCGACCAGGGGGGAGAGGAGGGGGTAGGGTGCGTAGGCCGGGTAATCCTGCTCGATTGCGAGGGCCAGGGGGAGCGTCACTAGAAGGTACAGGAAGGGGCCCTCTGCTCCCCCTTGGGGGACCTCGCTGCCTGGCTCCAGGAAGGGGGTGAGGCCTGCTCCTGTGCGGACCGTGTATTTGCGGGTGCGGATGTAGTCGGAGGTGAAGTTGTAGAAGGGGAGGCCTAGGCGTTTCCACACCGCTTCTAGAAGGAGCCAGGGGGTGTTCGGGAAGGCTCCCTTGACGTCGAGGGAGGCGATGATGAGGTCCACCGGGTCCATGTCCGCGATGGTGTCCTGGAGGAAGATGGCCTCGTGTGGGGAGCGGCCTGGGATGGCCCCCCAGAGGCTCGCTGGTATGTGGGGGTCCAGGTGGGGGCGGATGCGGCGCAGGAGGATGGTCCAGACGATTTTGACCTCCGTGACCGCACAGACTATGGGGCGCCAGTTGTCCGGGTTCGCCCAGTCCCCTTTTTTGTAGAGGGGGCGGACAACGTTTGCCCAGTCTGGTGGCAGGGGGGTCCGCCCCGTGACGATGTCCCAGAGGCGGTGGGCGAGGACGCGGAGGAGGTGGGCGGGGAGGTGGTAGTATGCCTCTGCAGGGAGGCCGTCGTAGCCTGGGGTTTTGTGTTGCCGGAGACTGTGGATGGCCTTCCGGACTTCGTGGATGGTGAAGGGGCGTTTTTCCAGGTGCCTCCTCTGGGCGTGGTTGAAGACCCGAGGGAGGCGGTCGATTTTGGTCTGGGTGTCCGGGTCCAGTGTGTCTTGGGTGGGGGTGTGTTGCCGGAGGAAGCTGTCTTGGGTGGCTTGGAGCACTGTGGCTGGGTCGTTGGTGAGGGAGCCGTCCTCCTGCCGGACCGTGGTGATGGTGCGGTGGCCGGTATCGGTCATGGCGTCGTTGAGGTGGCGGATGGCCTTGTAGGGGAGTTCGTGTTGCGCATACCGTTCGTGTTCCTGGGCGATGCGCTGTTGCCTGTGGATGTGCCACCGCTGCAGGTCCGCCCTGATTTGGGCTATCTGTGTCCTGCAGTGGTGTATCTGGCGGCGGGTTTGGGGGGTGTCGGTGTGGAGGAGGGTCGCCAGTTGTTGCTTCGCATGCCAGAGGTCATGGAGCATGTCCCCCAGGGCCGTGGGTGGTTGGTCGTCGTCTGTGTGGGGGTGTTGCTGGAAGCCGCAGGCGACGGCGGCCGTGCGCATGGCTGTGAGTAGGTCGGTGGGGTCTGGTTGGACGCGCCGGGCGCGGTCTATGGCCCTGTGATATTGGGACCAGGCATGCTTGTCATGCAGCGGGGGCATCTTCAGGGGGGGTGGTAGGCCTTGGTCCGCATCTTCTGGGGGGCTGGGGGGAAGGTTGGGGATGGTGAGGCGGATGTGCAGGGGGCTATGGCCTGTGGGTCCCAGCGGGAGGGGTCCATATCGGGCCTCCGCTCGGATGATGGTGGTGGGGTCGCCATAGCATACGTCGATGCGGGATGGGGCGGCATCCGTTTGGTGGGGAAAGTGGGATGGTTGGCCTTCGAGGCTGGCTGTTAGGTCCACGAGCCCCAGCAGTTCGATGGTGTCGCGGACTGCTTGGTCCTGGGGTGTGGCCTGTCCTCCTCGGTCCGCTGGGCCGGGGGCGGCGTTCATGTCGCCGATGATGACTGTGGGGGCAAGCATGGCCATTTGGCGGTACGCCTCGGCCAGGGCCTGGAGGAAGGGTTCCGTGGCTTCGCCGAAGGGGACGTGGGTGTTGATGACGTTGAGTTGCCATCCGTCCCCGACGACCTCATAGACACCTAGCCTCCCTGGGACGCTGAGGTGGTGGACGAGTTGGACGTGGATGCCGGTTTGGGCGTATAGGGGGGTCCCCTTGTGCCAGTAGCATTTGTACGCTTTCTGGTCCGGGGTATATATGGGGGTGGTTTCCGGGGGGTCGTCGCGCTGTAGGCCTTGTTCCTGGAAGGTGAGGAGGTGGGGGACCCACCCCGGCCCCTGTGCCATCGGGAGCTCTTGGAGGGCGGTTGTGGCGTCCTTGGAGTATGTGACGGCCGGGTGGTTGAGGTCGAGGAGGTTGACGGTGGCCTCGGTGGGGGCGGGCCGGGGCTGTGGAGGCTTGTGCCCTCGGCCCTTGCCCCGTCAGGGAGGGGGACTGGGGGTTGGGGACTTTTTGCCGGTTTGTGGGCGTTTGGGTAGGCGTGGCGGGGGGAGGCCTTGGCTCCACTCCGGGGGGAGCTTCCCAGTGTATTTGGTGCCTGTGTGGGCCTTGTTCTCTTCGGTGCGGAGCCGGATGGGGTGGGCGCTGGTGAGTTCCAGGGTGTCGCCGAGTGGTTTGTCCGGGGCGCTGTTGCCTTGGTCTAGCTCCTTTTGGCGGTGCCAGATCACCCGGATCTGTGGCCCCCCGTTGTCCCCCGGTCCCTTGAGGCGGTACTGGATCGTGCCCTCACACCAGATCCAGTCGCCTGTGTGGTCGTTGCGGAAGGGCTGTTGGACCTTCGCACCTTTTTCGAACCCTGGGTACGCTTTGGGCGGGGCCTGTGCTGGTGGCGGGAGGGAGGATGATGAGGATGCCTGGTCCGGGTGGGGCGGTGGTAGTGGTGGGAGGGAGGATGACGAGGATGCTTGGTCTGGGTTCGTCAGGTGGGTCGGGTGGGATGCGGGGGGTCGGGAGGGTGCTGCTCTTCCGGCTTGGCTGGGGGCGGGTGCGCCCTTTTGTCGTCTCGTTCGCTTGGGTGGGACTGGAGGTGGCGGGGCTGGGGGGGCATGGGGTTGGAAGAAGGGGTGCGTTGCTTGCTGGTCTGGATCCCTCAGTGGGGGTTCTGCCGGTGTTTGCATTTTTGCTTTCGCGTGGGTGCGTATGATGTCGGCGAGCTTGCGTACGGTCTCCGGGGGATCTGTTGGCCATGGCAGTGCGGCGGGGCTGTCGTCGAAGGGGTGGTGTAGGTGGTAGTTCCTCATGGCCTTGGCCTGCCTGACCCAGGCCTCTGTGGGTTCCGGTGTGTCCGGGCCGTTGGGGGAGCCTTGAGCCCAGTAGAGTGCTGTGTGGAGGGCTTCCAAGGGGGCGCCTTCGCGGCCTGTGAGGGTGGTGGCTTGGAGGAGGCGCTGCTGGCCCCGTGGGGGATCTTCCGGGTCCATTTCCGGGGTATAGGCCTGGGCCGCCATGAGGACTCCGTGTGCCCAGTGGAGGACCCACCATTGGGTGTCCGCTTCCAGGATGTGGATGGCGGGTTGTTGGGGGGGGGTGTCCAGGGTGTCCCACGATGCAATGGCTAGTGGTATCCTGGAGGGGTGGAGGTGTGGGGGGGCTTTGCGGCTTAGGAGTTGATCGATGTGGAAGGGGGTGACGGGATCGTTGGGGCCTTGGGGCGGTGGGGGCATTGGTGGGATGGTTGTGGGGTCCCAGTGGCGTTCGTGGGCGGCGAGGGTGTACAGGGCGGCGGTGATGATGTGGTGGGCTTGGCCCTCCAGGACGATGTGGCGCTCCGTGCCGAAGTCCTTTGGTAGGTGGGCTGCGGGGTGAAGGGTGATGTGGGCCAGGGCGCGTTGGTGGGCCTTTTTTCCCCCGTCTGGGGCCTGTGTCTGTTTGTCCCCCGGGATGTGTTGGTGTTGGTGTTTTGGTGGGGGTGGTCCCAGGGCGAGGGATTCCACACAGTGGAGGGGGATGGCGTGTTCCCTGGACCTGTTGGGCAGGATGTATATGCCCGGGTCTCCCGGTACGGTGCCCAGGTACATGTTGCCCGTGATGGTGGAGGCCGGCAGCGGTTGGCGTATGGGGTGGAGCAGGGCGGGTCATGGTGCTCACACCGGGGGTGGTCGATGCCGTACGGGGTGACGTGTACGGCGAAGGGTCCAACGGCGCGCTGGAGTTTGTGGGGTTGGATGTTGTGGAGGCGCGCCACCGCCCGTGTGTGTGAGCGCCTTTCGCTGATCCATACGGCGTCTGCCCGCGACGCCGCTGGGTTCAGGCAGTCCGTGGTGATGCCTGTGATCGTGCGGTTGTGGGTGGTATCTGATACCCTGGCGGGGGGGGCGCCGATGCGGGGGATGGTGTGGTCGTCGTGGAGGGTGCGGGCCTTGCGCCTCGCTTCGTGTCGGTGTTGGGCCTCCTGGGCGTGGGTGTGCACACCCATGTGTTTGGGCTTCTTGTTGGGGCGGTCCGCTGTGTGGAAGGGGGTGGGCCAGGAGGGGGCGTGGTGGAGGGTGGGGTGTGGGAGGACCCCCCGTATTGCCCATGTGTACAGGGTGGTCGCGGCGGCCCCTTCCGCCTGTATGGTGTATCGCTCGTCGTGTCGGCGACGGGTGACGAGGACGTTGGGGGCCGTCAGCTCATACACCTGTGTGGTGTGGGGGAGGTGGCGCGTGACGGTGATCTTGGCGGCGTCGTTCTTGCGGGTGGTGGTGTGGGGGATGATGTAGTGGGTCGCCCATTCATCCTGGGGGGTGTGTCCCGTCGGGTCTAGCTTGAGCGGGGGGTGGAGCGGCTTCGGTGTTGGGGGCTTGTCTTGGCCCTTCGCGTGGGGCGCCACTTTGGTTTCGACCAGGTATTGTGGGCCCCAGGTTTCCGGGGCCCCTACCTGTGTGGCTGCCGCTGTTGCGGCTTGGAGGAGGGCGGTGGGGTTGGTGTCTAGAGGGGGGGCCCCCGGTTGGGGGGTGAGGGTGTCATGGTCTTGGTACGCCCACCAAATTGTGTAGCCTCGTTGGGTGTTGCGGTGCGGGGTTTGGGTCTGGGCTTGCTGGATGGATAGGGCGGTCTTGATGTCCTCCGCTGCTTGTGGGTTTATGGGTGTGGCGTAGGCCCATACTCCCGGGGCGTGTATGCCGTGTGACGCTTGGCTTACTCCTCGTATCGGTTGTAGGGTGTGGTGGGTGCGTGTGAGCCCTAGGTGTTCTTGGAGGAGGTCCCCTCGGATGTCCTCCCATCGTTGCTGCCAGGTGTGTGTGTGGTCATTGGGGGCGGGGTAGGTGATGACGATGGCCTGCCAAGGGGTGGGGCCTGGATGCACCGTCATAGGTGCCGACGATGCTTGCGGGGGTATGTGGACGGCGTGGGCGGGGGCTGCTGTTACGGGGTCTCCTTCCGTGGGTGTGATCGTGGCATCGCCTTGGACGGTGAGGAGGAGGTGGTGGCGGTCCGTCGGTAGTGCCCAGGTGGTGGTGGGCTCTGCGATTGAGTGGAGGCGGATGGCCTGGAGGCCCGGTGTGATTTCGTCCCATCGGAGTGTGCCGTTGTGGACCGCCCATTCCCGCGGCAGGTCTCGAAACCCGTTTCGGTCTGGGGTGGTGCGGTGTTGTGGGGGGAGCTCCATTGTGGTGATGGGTTGGGTGAGGGGCTCTGTGCGGGGTTGGTCTTGTGTGGTTGATGGTGATGGTGCCTGGGGCATGTCTTCGTCCAGTTGCTGGGGGGCTTTGGCCTCCTGGAGCTCTGCACTGATGGCGGCGAAGACATCTGGGAGGGTGGGGGAGGCGGGGGGGTGGGGTGCCGGATCGTCCCAGGTGATGTGGTATTCCTCCGGGTTCTCGGGGCTTTGCTGTACGGTGATGGTGGCTGTGGCGTCGTCTTCAGGTGTCCATCGGTGCGGATTGTGGTCGAGGGGGTGGAGGGTGACGGTGTGGCGGTGTTTCCAGCTGTGGAACTCTAGGAGGGCGTGGAGGCCGTGTCTGGTGTCCCCGGGCGGGCAGGGGTAGGTTTCGGCTGCTGCCTCCAGGAAGGCGTCCGCGGTGCCTTTCCAGGTGTCGTCCCAGAGAAGGTTTTCCTCTGTGCCCCACTCGTTGTCGTACCTTTTCTCCTGCTTCCACCCCTGGAGGGTCGCGTGGTCCTCAGGGAGGTCTCGTTGGACAGACTGGTAGTACTGCTCGGCGTCCATGGGGGCTAGGGTGCTGGCCAGCGTGGCGTAGATGTCCTTTGGGGGGGGGGGCGGTGGGGGCGTGGCGGCGCGGCCGGGGTCGGGCTCCTTCCGCTGGTGTTCCGCGTTCCGGTCTGCGATGGTCGCGGGGGATATGGGGCGTGGTGGCATGGGGTGGTCGGGCTCTTGCGGTTCTGTGGGTTGCTGGTGGGCTTGTGGGCGCGGGGCCGTGGCTGCCAGTAGGTGTCGGATGGCCGGGAGGATGTCGAAGTCGTCTTCCCAGCAGTGGGCTGGAGCGCACGCCCTGTTAGGGGAAGCGGGGGGGGGCGTGTTGCGGAGCGGTGTACGATAGGGTGGGCGACGCGTGCGGGTGGTGGCGTGCTCGCTCTGCCGTTCTGTTTCCCGCGGGCCCTGACCTTGGGGGTGGTGGTGTTGGTGATGTTGGTGGTGAGGGTGGTGTGGGCGCCGGAGTGGATGATTGTGTCGGTGGCGGCGCTGTTGGTGAGGGTGGTATGGGCGTTAGAGTAGATGAAGCTGGTGCTGGGCTATGGTTGATGGTGGTTAGCTGGTGGGTCAGCTGTTGTCGCTGTCGTCGTCACCGGTGGTGTTGGTGTCTCTGATGACGAGGTGATGGTCGGTGAGCATGGCGTGGGTGACGTATGGGCGTATGTGGTGTTGTCGGCGGTAACGTTTGTGGGCCGGATGTGGCGGTGGTGGTGAGGGTGCTGTAGTTGACGTGTGGTGTGGCCCACGTCGCCTCCTGTGGTGGAGGTGTGATGGGTGCCGTGGTGGTGTCGGCGATGGTGGGGTGCCGCGGGTGGTGTATTGGTTGTTGGTGGTGGAGATGTTCCTGGTTTGTGGGTAGTCCCTGTCCGGCGGTGGTGGTGTTGGTGGTGTCGGTGCTCGTTGAGGCCGTTGGCGACGCCGGGGGTTCCTGGTCCCGCGTGGGGTGGTGGTGGCGGTGGTGAGCGTAGGCGGTGCCATGGCGGTGGTGCCATTGACGGTTCGGCCGGGCATGCTGATGCCGGTTTCGGGTGTAAGTGTGGTTCGGGGTGCGGCGTTGGTGGGTGGCTTTGACGGCGGGTGGCGTGACTGGTGGGTGGCAGCGGTAGGGGGGTGTCGGTTGTTGGTGAGGCTGTCGTTGTCGGTGTCCCGGTTGGTGCCGGTGACGGTGTCGCTGGCCGTGCAGATGGTGGGGGGGACTCGTACCCTGGGGTTGCCGTGGCGTTCGGTCGACGGTGGTGCTTCCGGTGGTGTTCGTGTGAGTTGGCCGGGAGTGGTGTCGGCGTTGCTCTGGCTGGTGCCGTGTGTGCGGGCTGTGTGATTTTTGCGTCCGGGGTCGGTGGCGTTGGTGACGGTGGTGTGTTGGGGGTCGGCGCCGGTGGTGACGGTCCGATGGTGAGGGTGCCTGGGACGTTGGGTGGGTCCGCGCTGTTGGGCCTTCTCCTCGCCATTCCTGGCGGAGGGTGCTGGCGGTGGTGTCGCTGGTGGCGAGGGTGTGGTGGTGTTGCTGTGGTGTTTTGTGCTGCTTGGGTGGGTGGTGGGGACCCCTGGTTGATGTTGACGATGCCCCGGGTGATTTCGATGCGGTGGGTGCGATGGCGTGTGGCGTTGCTGTTTCTACCCTTGGTTGGGGGCCACGTGGGCGGCGCTGGTGGCGTCTGTTCGCCAGCCGTGGTGGCGTCCTTGGTGGTGTCGTCGATGGGGGCGCCCTAGGTGTTACTCTGTGCCGGGGTCGTGGTGGTGGTGTTAGGGGTGTTGTGGGTGACGGTACCTTGGTTCGTCGTTGGTGGGGTTGGCGGTGGTGTGTCTCGCGGTGGTCCGGTGGCCTGTGTGCCGGTGTTCGGTGGTTCCGGGCGTGCCATTCGTGGCTGGTGTTTGGCCGGTCTGTGGTCCTGGTGGTGTCGGCTGTCCGTGGGTCCGTAGTGACAGGTGTTGCTGCGGTTGCGGTTTAGGGTGACCTTGCTGCGGTTGGGTGGTGGTGTCGCCGTGTTGCCGCTGTCGGTGGTGCCGGTGTTGGCGTTGGTGGGGGTGCTGCCGGGGGAGCTGTGTGTGTTGGCGTTGTAGGGTGAGGGGACCTCGCCACTCCTGGCGGAGGTTTCCACGTGCGTCGTTGGCTGGTGGGTTGGCCTTGGCCCCCTCGGTGTCCTTGCTGCCGATGGTGTCTCACCGGGATGCGGGATGGGGGATGCTCTGGGTTGCTGTCGGTGAGGTCGCACTGCCGGTGGCGCCGTCGGTGGTGCCAGTGGTGAGGTCGTTGCGGGCGCTGCTATGGTTCACGGTCCCTCTGATGTTGTTGATGCTGCTGGTGGTTGGTGTGGGTCTGTGTGTGGTTTGTCAGTGGCTGCTGCTGGTGCTGGTGGTGGTTCTGGGTGCGGGCCGGTGGGTGGCGCGGTTGGAACGCCTTGGGTGTAACTTGGCCGCTGGGTGGTTTCTTGTGTTGGTCCGTTGTTGGTTCCGGTCGTCCCCGTTGGTGAGGGTGTTGTGGTGTTCGGTTTGGGTGTTGGCGGCGGTGCAGGTGTGGGTGTCGCAGTTCCTGGCCCTGGGTCTGGGCGTGGCCATTCGGGTGTTGCTGGGTGTGGGCGTTCGCCTCTCCTGGCTGAGGGCTCGGTGGCGTTCGTTTGCCAGCCGTGCTGGCGTCCTTGGTGACGCCGTTGGTGGGGTTGCCCTAGGTGGCGGGGCCGTGGTGGTGGTGTTGGGGGCGTTGTAGGTGACGGCACCTCGGTCCGTCGTTGGTGGGGTTGGTGGTGGTGTGGATAGTGCCGTGGGTGTTGGTGGCGTTGGTGTTGCCGAAGGCGAGGGTGCCTTATGTGTTACTTGGTGGTTGGCGTGTGTTGTGGTGGTCTGTTGGCGTGGGCGTTGTTGGTGTTGGTGCTGGGCGCGGCCTGTGTTTGGGTGGTCGGCGGTTCTGGGCGTGCCACTCGTGGCCGGCTGTCGCGGTGTTGGTGACGGTGCTCGCGAGGGCGCCGCCGGTGGAGCTGTGGCCGATGTGGGCGCTGCGGACGTTGCCCTGGTGGATGGTGGTGTTCTGACGGCGGGGGTGGGACCTCGCCACTCCTGGTGGAGGTACCCATGGGTGTCGCTGGCCTGTGTGTTGGCTCCCTTGGTGTTGTTGATGCCGATGGTGTCGTACCGGGCGGTGTTGCCGTGGCGATTGCTGTTGACGCTCTGGTTTGTCGGTGCTGAGGCCGTACTGCCGGTGTCGGTGTCGGTGATGCCGGTGGTGAGGTCGTTGTGGGCGTCGCTATGGTTCTCGGCGTCTCGGACGCTGCTGATGCTGGTGGTGGTTGGCGTGGGTCTGTGTGTGGGTGGTCAGCGGCTTGCGTTCAGGGCGGTGGTCGGTTTCTGTGGCTCTGTCTGGGGGGGTGTGCAGTAGGTGGTGTGGTCTGCTGGTGCTGCTGTTGGTGTAGGTGGCGTAGGTGTTGCTCCGGGTGGTGTCGTGGGTGAGGGTGGTGTTGGTGGCGCCGGTGGTGTGGGTGTCGCCGGGGACTGCATGGTGGTTCCGGGCGCGTGCCCTCGCTTCCCCTGGCCGGGGCTTGGTGGTTTGTTGGCTCACCGGCTGTGGTGGTTTCGGTGTCCTCCGGTGGCAGAGGTTGTTGGTGGCGACGCTGATGGTGGGGTGTTGCCGGCGATGGTGTGCTTGATGTCGTTGGCGTGGGTGATGTAGGTGCTGGAACCGGCGGTGGCATGCGTAGGTGTCGTAGGCGTTGGTGCCGGCGGTGACGGTGTTGGTGAGGGTGTTGTGCTGGCTTGATTTTTGGCGGTGTTGGTGTTTCCGATGGCGTGGATGCCGGTGGCGGTGGTTCTGGGTGCGAGCCGGTGGGGGACCGGATCGGCTGGGTGCGGTCGTTGGTCAGTGTTGGGTGGCTTTTTGTGTTGGTTTGTTGTTGGTGAGGGTGTCCCTTGTCCGAGTGATTTGGTGGGTGCTGGGGTCGCTGGTGTTGCCGATGGTGCTTCCGCTGGTTTCGGGTGTGTCCGCTGGTGAGGGTGTCGTGGCGTCCGGTTTGGGCGTTGGTGGCGGTGCTGGTGTGGGTGTCGTAGTGCCCGGTCCTGGTGTTGGGCGTGGCCGTCCGGGTGTTTCTGGGTGTGGCCGTTCGCCACTCCTGGCTGCGGGCTTGGTGGGTCCTCCTTTGCGTCCTAGCGGCTTCTGGCGGCCTTGCTGCCCCCCTGGCGGGGGGGGGTTGCTGGGTTCCTGTTGTTTGGGTTTGTGTGTGTTGTGTGTGTGGTGCGGGCGGCGCCTGCGCTTTGGTGTGTGGTGTGCGCTTGTGGGGCTCGTGTCGGTGGCGGTTGTGGGGGTGTGTGTTGTGTGCACGCTCGGCGTGTGTGCGGTGTGTTGGTGGTGCGTTTGGGCGCCTGCCCTCGCCTTTGCGGGCGTGGTTTGGCGGCGCTGTTTGGTGTGGGGGCTGTGTGTCGTGCCCCCCCCCCCCTGTCTCGGCTGTGTGGTTCCCCGCCCCCCTTGGCTGGGGTCTGTTGGTGGTGCGTCCCCTTGCTGTCCCCTTTGCGTGCCCTCCTCCTTCTGTCTCTTTTCCGTGTCGCTTGGGGCGGTGTCGTGCCCGGGCCTTCCAGGCTGTGGTGTGTGGGGGGGGGTCCTTGTCGCCGGCTCGGGTCCCTTCCCCTGGTGTTTCCCCGTGGGGGGGCCGGTGCTTGCACTCCCCGTCAGGGTGTAACTCTGTTGTACGGATGCCGTCCATGGACCTGTTCCGTAGCCAGGTACGCCAGCCGTTCCCCACACCGGGGTCGGGTACACTGTGGGTCGCTGGGGAGTCCTTGCGGGACAGGCGCGTCTCTTGCCTGCCCCGATGGACGGTGTGCCCTACCCGCAGCCCCTCGCTGGGCCCGAACCGCAGTACGTGCCGTGGGGAGTGCTCTTGGTCAGGCCCATTGGTCACCCCCCCAGGCCGGTGCCACCGCGGGCCGCTGACCAACGGTCCCGGGCGTATCCCACCTTATTGCGTGTGCTCAGGTGGGGCCGATACGGTCACCGGGGGGGGCCCCAAACCCCTGAGGTTGGGTCCCTCGCCTGCTCCCCCCGTGGGCCCTTTTCGTCCCGCCCCCCTTTTCGCTGTGCGGTTTGCGGTGGTTGGTGTCCCGTCTCTCCGGGGTGGGGTGGTGGTGGTGGGGGGGGGGGGTGTTCGCTGTTCGTGGCTGTGTTGCTTGCGGGCGTGTCGCCCCCTCCTCTGGTCGTGGTTCGCCGCCGGTGTGTGTGTTTGTGGCGCGGTGCGTGCGCGCGTGGTGTCTGTGTTGGTGTGTGGTGCGTGGTTTGTGGTGTGTGGTGTGCGGTGGTGGTGTGTTGGTGGGGTTGTGGCGGGTGTGTGGTGTGGCTGGTCCCTCGCCACTCCTGGCGGAGGTTCCTGTGTGCTACTCCCCGCCACTCCTGGCTGGGTTTCGCTGCCTTTGGTGTTGTGCGGCTCCCCGCCACTCCTGGCTGGGGTTCCGCCGCCGGCAGTGGCGTGTGGTGTGTGGTGTGTGGTGTGTGGTGTGTGGTGAGCGGTGGCGGTGTGTTGGTGGGGTTGTGGCTGGTGTGTGGTGCGGTTGGTCCCTCCCCACTCCTGGCAGAGGTTCCCGTGTGCTACTCCCCGCCACTCCTGGTTGGGTTTCGCTGCCGGTGGTGGTGGGCTGTCCTCGCCACTCCTGGCTGAGGTCTCCGGGCGGCGGTGGTGTGTGGTGGGGTTGTGGCTGGTGTGTGGTGTGTTTGGTCCCTCGCCACTCCTGGCGGAGGTTCCTGTGTGCTACTCCCCGCCACTCCTGGCTGGGTTTCGCTGCCTGTGGTGGTGTGCGGTTCCCCGCCACTCCTGGCTGGGGCCTGCTGGCGGCGGTGGTGCGTGGCGCGTGGTGTGTGGTGTGTGGTGTGTGGTGGGCGGCGGTGGTGTGTTGGTGGGGTTGTGGCTGTGGTTGGTCCCTCGCCACTCCTGGCGGAGGTTCCTGTGTTCTACTCCCCGCCACTCCTGGCTGGGTTTCGCTGCCTGTGGTGGTGGGCGGTCCTCGCCACTCCTGGCTGAGGGCCCTGGGCGCGGTTTCCCGCCACTCCTGGCTGGGGTTCGCTGGCGGCGGCGGTGTGTGGTGGGGTTGTGGTTGGTGTGTGGTGTGGTTGGTCCCTCGCCACCCCTGGCGGAGTTTCCTGTGTGCTACTCCCCGCCATTCCTTGCTGGGTTTCGCTGCCGGTGGTGGTGTGCGGTTTCCCACCACTCCTGGCTGGGGCCTGCTGGCGGTGGTGGTGCGTGGTGTGTGGTGTGTGGTGTGCGGCGGTGATGTGTTGGCGGGGTTGTGGGTGGTGTGTGGTGTGGTTGGTCCCTCGCCACTCCTGGCGGAGGTTCCTGTGTGCTACTCCCCGCCACTCCTGGCTGGGTTTCGCTGCCGGTGGTGGTGAGCGGTCCCCGCCACTCCTGGCTGGGGTCCGCTGGCGGCGGTGGTGTGTGGTGTGTGGCGGTGGTGTGTTGGTTGTTGGTCCCTCGCCACTCCTGGCGGAGGTTCCTGTGTGCTACTCCCCGCCACTCCTGGCTGGGTTTCGCTGCTGGTGGTGGTGGGCGGTCCTCGCCACTCCTGGCTGGGGTCCGTTGGCGGCGGTGTGTGGCGTGGTCGGTCCCTCGCCACTCCTGGCGGAGGTTCCTGCGTGCTACTCCCCGCCACTCCTGGCTGGGTTTCGGTGCCGGTGGTGGTGTGTGGTCCCCCGCCTCTCCCGGCTGGGGTCCGCTGGCGGCAGTGGTGTGTGGTGTGTGGTGTGTGGTGTGTGGTGTGCGGTGGTGGTGTGCTGGTGGGGTTGCGGCTGGTGTGTGGTGTGGTTGGTTCCTCGCCACTCCCGGCGGAGGTTCCTGTGTGCTACTCCCCGCCACTCCTGGCTGGGTTTCGCTGCCGGCGGTGGTGGGCGTTCCTCGCCACTCCTGGCGGAGGGTCCCGGGCGCGGTTCCCCGCCACTCCTGGCTGGGTTTCGCTGTCGGCGGTGGTGCGTGGTGTGCGGTGTGTGGTGTGCGGCGTGTGGCGTGCGGCGGTGGCGTGTGTGGTGGGTTTGTGGCTGGTGTGGTTGGTCCCTCGCCACTCCTGGCGGAGGTTCCTGTGTGCTACTCCCCGCCACTCCTGGCTGGGTTTCGCTGCCGGTGGTGGTGTGGTGTGGTGGTGCGGTGGGTGTGTCTTCCGGGTGCCCTTCCCCTTGGCCCTGGTGTGTGTGTGTGCGCTGTGTGGCCCTTCGTGTTGGTGTGGGTGGCGTGGGGGGGGGGGGGGGTCGCGCTCGGTGTGGCTGTCGTGCGTGCGCGTGTGTGTGCTCGCGGTGTGTGGTTGGTGGGGTGGGGTGTGTCATACCTTGGCTGGTTCTCGTCGTCGGTCGTCGGCATGTTTCAAAAGGCAGAAGAAGAGGTCCTGTAGATGCGTAGCAGAGATGCGTGGCATGTGTGATGCGTAGCACGTACCTGTCCTTTCGTCCCATCATGTTTTCTTCCCCTGTTGAGAAAGAGCGTGCGCAGGTCCTTTTTGTTTTTTTTTTTCATTGTTTTTTTTTTGCGTGTTGTGGTTTGTGTCTCCTCCCTCGTGTTTTTTTTTTTTCTCGCTGCGTCTTCGATAACATACCTCTCTGCATTGCGTTTCCCCTATAGAGAGGGCGTGGAAGGCGGTTTCGCGTTTTTTTTTTCAACATACTTGTTGTACCTTGTGCCGCTTCTTGTTGCCGTCCCCTATAGAGAAAGCGTGTGTTTGTTTGTGGGTGGGGCGGGGGTGGGGTTGCATACCATGACTTTACTTTGTCTCGTCTTCGCCTTCGTGCATCTTGCGGCTTTGTGTGCGTTTGTGTTTTCGTCCCCTTGGCGCCTCCCCTCGCATTTTTAACATACTTGTTCGTCATACCTCCATACCATTGTTTCCCCGTGGTACGTGGTCATTCCCTATAGCGAGAGCGTGTGTGTGTTTGCGGGCGGGGCGGTGTGGGGTTCATACCTTGTTTTTCCTTGCTCTTGTCTCCGTCTTCTCGCTCCTTGCGGTCTTGTTTATGTGTGTGCGTGTGTGCGTGGTCCGTCCCTTTGGCGCCCTCCCTCGTATTGTTAACATACTTGCTCGCCATACCGTTGTTTCCTCGTGGTTGGTGAACGTTTTCTTGTTCGCCTTTTCATTGTTTCCCCTTTGTCCGTGGCCGCCCCATACCTTTTGCGCTTTTCTGGATTTTTTTTTTCTTTCTCGCGGCGGTCGGGGCCTATGGAGGAATAAATATGGGGGATATATGGTTGTGGTTTGTGTTTGCGGGCGTGCCTTTTGACGTGCGTGGCGGTTCGTCGTTCTTTTTTTTTTTTTGCGTGCGGTGTTGTCCCTTGGGCGCCCTCCTTCGCAACATACTTGGTTTTCTCATCCACGTATGCGTAGCGGTGGATACGATATGTATGACGCATGGGGCCGTAACATACTTGGTTGTCATACCTCGTTTTCCCGTGGTCCGTGGTCGCGTCTTTTTTGTTTGTGGTTTGGTGTTTCTCTTTTTGTTGCGTTTCCTTCTCTCTTTTTTTTTTTTTTTGACGCGCACATGTCGCCTAGCTCCTATGGCACGCACTTTGCTAGGTGGCTCGGCGCTCGCTTTGTTCTTTTCTTCGTCGTCGTAGCATGCAACGCTCAGGTTCTTCGCCGTCGCGACTCTATTGTTCGTCTTTGTTTTGTGAGTGTCCTAAATTTTGCGACCTCGCCAAACAGCGTTTTTGGGGGGTTTCTCAGGTCGGAAAAAACGATTTTTCGCTTTATTTTTGCTGGCGGTGCGTCGACGAGAACCAGCCAAGGTATGACACACCCCACCCCACCAACCACACACCGCGAGCACACACACGCGCACGCACGACAGCCACACCGAGCGCGACCCCCCCCCCCCCCCACGCCACCCACACCAACACGAAGGGCCACACAGCGCACACACACACACCAGGGCCAAGGGGAAGGGCACCCGGAAGACACACCCACCGCACCACCACACCACACCACCACCAGCAGCGAAACCCAGCCAGGAGTGGCGGGGAGTAGCACACAGGAACCTCTGCCAGGAGTGGCGAGGGACCAACCACACCAGCCACAAACCCACCACACACGCCACTGCCGCACGCCACACGCCGCACACCACACACCGCACACCACGCACCACCGCCGACAGCGAAACCCAGCCAGGAGTGGCGGGGAACCGCGCCCGGGACCCTCCGCCAGGAGTGGCGAGGAAGGCCCACCACCGCCGGCAGCGAAACCCAGCCAGGAGTGGCGGGGAGTAGCACACAGGAACCTCCGCCGGGAGTGGCGAGGAACCAACCACACCACACACCAGCCGCAACCCCACCAGCACACCACCACCGCACACCACACACCACACACCACACACCACACACCACCGCCGCCAGCGGACCCCAGCCGGGAGAGGCGGGGGACCACACACCACCACCGGCACCGAAACCCAGCCAGGAGTGGCGGGGAGTAGCACGCAGGAACCTCCACCAGGAGTGGCGAGGGACCGACCACGCCACACACCGCCGCCAACGGACCCCAGCCAGGAGTGGCGAGGACCGCCCACCACCACCAGCAGCGAAACCAAGCCAGCAGTGGCGGGGAGTAGCACACAGGAACCTCCGCCAGGAGTGGCCAGAGACCAACAACCAACACACCACCGCCACACACCACACACCACCGCCGCCAGCGGACCCCAGCCAGGAGTGGCGGGGACCGCCCACCACCACCGGCAGCGAAACCCAGCCAGGAGTGGCGGGGAGTAGCACACAGGAACCTCCGCCAGGAGTGGCGAGGGACCAACCACACCACACACCACGCACAACCCCGCCAACACACCACCGCCGCACACCACACACCACACACCACGCACCACCACCGCCAGCAGGCCCCAGCCAGGAGTGGCGGGAAACCGCACACCACCACCGGCAGCGAAACCCAGCCAGGTGTGGCGGGGAGTAGCACAGGGGAAACTCCGCCAGGGGTGGCGAGGGACCAACCACACCACACACCAACCACAACCCCACCACACACCGCCGCGGCCAGCGAACCCCAGCCAGGAGTGGCGGGAAACCGCGCCCAGGGCCCTCAGCCAGGAGTGGCGAGGACCGCCCACCGCCACCGGCATCGAAACCCAGCCAGGAGTGGCGGGGAGTAGAACACAGGAACCTCCGCCAGGAGTGGCGAGGGACCAACCACAGCCACAACCCCACCAACACACCACTGCCGCCCACCACACACCACACACCACACACCACGCGCCACGCACCACCGCCGCCAGCAGGCCCCAGCCAGGAGTGGCGGGGAACCGCACACCACCACAGGCAGCGAAACCCAGCCAGGAGTGGCGGGGAGTAGCACACAGGAACCTCCGCCAGGAGTGGCGAGGGACCAAACAAACCACACACCAGCCACAACCCCACCACACACCACCGCCGCCCGGAGACCTCAGCCAGGAGTGGCGAGGACCGCCCACCACCACCGGCAGCGAAGCCCAACCAGGAGTGGCGGGGAGTAGCACACGGGAACCTCTGCCAGGAGTGGCGAGGGACCAACCGCACCACACACCAGCCACAACCCCACCAACACACCGCCACCGCTCACCACACACCACACACCACACACCACACACCACACGCCACTGCCGGCGGCGGAACCCCAGCCAGGAGTGGCGGGGAGCCGCACAACACCACAGGCAGCGAAACCCAGCCAGGAGTGGCGGGGAGTAGCACACAGGAACCTCCGCCAGGAGTGGCGAGGGACCAGCCACACCACACACCCGCCACAACCCCACCAACACACCACCACCGCACACCACACACCACAAACCACGCACCACACACCAACACAGACACCACGCGCGCACGCACCGCGCCACAAACACACACACCGGCGGCGAACCACGACCAGAGGAGGGGGCGACACGCCCGCAAGCAACACAGCCAGGAACAGCGAACACCCCCCCCCCCCCACCACCACCACCCCACCCCGGAGAGACGGGACACCAACCACCGCAAACCGCACAGCGAAAAGGGGGGCGGGACGAAAAGGGCCCACGGGGGGAGCAGGCGAGGGACCCAACCTCAGGGGTTTGGGGGCCCCCCCGGTGACCGTATCGGCCCCACCTGAGCACACGCAATAAGGTGGGATACGCCCGGGACCGTTGGTCAGCGGCCCGCGGTGGCACCGGCCTGGGGGGGTGACCAATGGGCCTGACCAAGAGCACTCCCCACGGCACGTACTGCGGTTCGGGCCCAGCGAGGGGCTGCGGGTAGGGCACACCGTCCATCGGGGCAGGCAAGAGACGCGCCTGTCCCGCAAGGACTCCCCAGCGACCCACAGTGTACCCGACCCCGGTGTGGGGAACGGCTGGCGTACCTGGCTACGGAACAGGTCGGTGGACGGCATCGGTACAACAGAGTTACACCCTGACGGGGAGTGCAAGCACCGGCCCCCCCACGGGGGAAACACCAGGGGAAGGGACCCGAGCCGGCGACAAGGACCCCCCCCCACACACCACAGCCGGGAAGGCCCGGGCACGACACCGCCCCAAGCGACACGGAAAAGAGACAGAAGGAGGAGGGCACGCAAAGGGGACAGCAAGGGGACGCACCACCAACAGACCCCAGCCAAGGGGGGCGGGGAACCACACAGCCGAGACAGGGGGGGGGGCACGACACACAGCCCCCACACCAAACAGCGCCGCCAAACCACGCCCGCAAAGGCGAGGGCAGGCGCCGAAACGCACCACCAACACACCGCACACACGCCGAGCGTGCACACAACACACACCCCCACAACCGCCACCGACACGAGCCCCACAAGCGCACACCACACACCAAAGCGCAGGCGCCGCCCGCACCACACACACAACACACACAAACCACAACAACAGGAACCCAGCAACCCCCCCCCGCCAGGGGGGCAGCAAGGCCGCCAGAAGCCGCTAGGACGCAAAGGAGGACCCACCAAGCCCGCAGCCAGGAGTGGCGAACGGCCACACCCAGAAACACCCGGACGGCCACGCCCAACACCAGGACCGGGCACTACGACACCCACACCAGCACCGCCACCAACGCCCAAACCGGACGCCACGACACCCTCACCAGCGGACACACCCGAAACCAGCGGAAGCACCATCGGCAACACCAGCGACCCCAGCACCCACCAAATCACTAGGACAAGGGACACCCTCACCAACAACAAACCAACACAAAAAACCACCCAACACTGACCAACGACCGCACCCAGCCGATCCGGTCCCCCACCGGCTCGCACCCAGAACCACCGCCACCGGCATCCACGCCATCGGAAACACCAACACCACCAAAAATCAAGCCAGCACAACACCCTCACCAACACCGTCACCGCCGGCACCAACGCCTACGACACCTACGCATGCCACCGCCGGTTCCAGCACCTACATCACCCACGCCAACGACATCAAGCACACCACCGCCGGCAACACCCCACCATCAGCGTCGCCACCAACAACCTCTGCCACCGGAGGACACCGAAACCACCACAGCCGGTGAGCCAACAAACCACCAACAGCAGCACCAGCAGACCACACCACCTACTGCACACCCCCCCAGACAGAGCCACAGAAACCGACCACCGCCCTGAACGCAAGCCGCTGACCACCCACACACAGACCCACGCCAACCACCACCAGCATCAGCAGCGTCCGAGACGCCGAGAACCATAGCGACGCCCACAACGACCTCACCACCGGCATCACCGACACCGACACCGGCAGTACGGCCTCAGCACCGACAAACCAGAGCGTCAACAGCAATCGCCACGGCAACACCGCCCGGTACGACACCATCGGCATCAACAACACCAAGGGAGCCAACACACAGGCCAGCGACACCCATGGGTACCTCCACCAGGAGTGGCGAGGTCCCACCCCCGCCGTCAGAACACCACCATCCACCAGGGCAACGTCCGCAGCGCCCACATCGGCCACAGCTCCACCGGCGGCGCCCTCGCCAGCACCGTCACCAACACCGCGACGGCCGGCCACGAGTGGCACGCCCGGAACCGCCGACCACCCAAACACAGGCCGCGTCCAGCACCAACACCAACAACGCCCACGCCAACAGACCACCACAACACACGCCAACCACCAAGTAACACATAAGGCACCCTCGCCTTCGGCAACACCAACGCCACCAACACCCACGGCACTATCCACACCACCACCAACCCCACCAACGACGGACCGAGGTGCCGTCACCTACAACGCCCCCAACACCACCACCACGGCCCCGCCACCTAGTGCAACCCCACCAACGGCGTCACCAAGGACGCCAGCACGGCTGGCAAACGAACGCCACCGAGCCCTCAGCCAGGAGAGGCGAACGCCCACACCCAGCAACACCCGAACGGCCACGCCCAGACCCAGGGTCAGGAACTGCGACACCCACACCTGCACCGCCGCCAACACCCAAACCGAACACCACAACACCCTCACCAACGGGGACGACCGGAACCAACAACGGACCAACACAAGAAACCACCCAGCGGCCAAGTTACACCCAAGGCGTTCCAACCGCGCCACCCACCGGCCCGCACCCAGAACCACCACCAGCACCAGCAGCAGCCACTGACAAACCACACACAGACCCACACCAACCACCAGCAGCATCAACAACATCAGAGACACCGTGAACCATAGCAGCGCCCGCAACGACCTCACCACCGGCACCACCGACGGCGCCACCGGCAGTGCGACCTCACCGACAGCAACCCGGAGCATCCCCCATCCCGCATCCCGGTGAGACACCATCGGCAGCAAGGACACCGAGGGGGCCAAGGCCAACCCACCAGCCAACGACGCACGTGGGAACCTCCGCCAGGAGTGGCGAGGTCCCCCCTCAGCCGTCAGAACACCGCCAGGGCAGCACTTACAACACCCTACAACGCCAACACACACAGCTCCCTCGGCAGCACCCCCACCAACGCCAACACCGGCACCACCGACAGCGGCAACACGGCGACACCACCACCCAACCGCAGCAAGGTCACCCTAAACCGCAACCGCAGCATCACCTGTCACTACGGACCCAAGGACAGCCGACACCACCAGGACCACAGACCGGCCAAACACCAGCCACAAATGGTACGCCCGGAACCACCGAACACCGGCACACAGGCCACCGGACCACCGCGAGACACACCACCGCCAACCCCACCAACGACGAACCAAGGTACCGTCACCCACAACACCCCTAACACCACCACCACGACCCCGGCACAGAGTAACACCTAGGGCGCCCCCATCGACGACACCACCAGGGACGCCACCACGGCTGGCGAACAGACGCCACCAGCGCCGCCCACCAGGCCCCCAACCAAGGGTAGAAACAGCAACGCCACACGCCATCGCACCCACCGCATCGAAATCACCCGGAGCATCGTCAACATCAACCAGGGGTCCCCACCACCCACCCAAGCAGCACAAAACACCACAGCAACACCACCACACCCTCGCCACCAGCGACACCACCGCCAGCACCCTCCGCCAGGAATGGCGAGGAGAAGGCCCAACAGCGCGGACCCACCCAACGTCCCAGGCACCCTCACCATCGGACCGTCACCACCGGCGCCGACCCCCAACACACCACCGTCACCAACGCCAACGACCCCGGACGCAAAAATCACGAAGCCCGCACACACGGCACCAGCCAGAGCAACGCCGACACCACTCCCGGCCAACTCACACGAACACCACCGGAAGCACCACCGTCGACCGAACGCCACGGCAACCCCAGGGTACGAGTCCCCCCCACCATCTGCACGGCCAGCGACACCGTCACCGGCACCAACCGGGACACCGACAACGACAGCCTCACCAACAACCGACACCCCCCTACCGCTGCCACCCACCAGTCACGCCACCCGCCGTCAAAGCCACCCACCAACGCCGCACCCCGAACCACACTTACACCCGAAACCGGCACCAGCACGCCCGGCCGAACCGTCAATGGCACCACCGCCATGGCACCGCCTACGCTCACCACCGCCACCACCACCCCACGCGGGACCAGGAACCCCCGGCGTCGCCAACGGCCTCAACGAGCACCGACACCACCAACACCACCACCGCCGGACAGGGACTACCCACAAACCAGGAACATATCCACCACCAACAACCAATACACCACCCGCGGCACCCCACCATCGCCGACACCACCACGGCACCCATCACACCTCCACCACTGGAGGCGACGTGGGCCACACCACCCGTCAACTACAGCACCCTCACCACCACCGCCACATCCGGCCCACAAACGTTACCGCCGACAACACCACATACGCCCATACGTCACCCACGCCATGCTCACCGACCATCACCTCGACATCAGAGACACCAACACCACCGGCGACGACGACAGCGACAACAGCTGACCCACCAGCTAACCACCATCAACCATAGCCCAGCACGTGCTTCATCTACTCTAACGCCCATACCACCCTCACCAACAGCGCCGCCACCGACACAATCATCCACTCCGGCGCCCACACCACCCTCACCACCAACATCACCAACACCACCACCCCCAAGGTCAGGGCCCGCGGGAAACAGAACGGCAGAGCGAGCACGCCACCACCCGCACGCGTCGCCCACCCTATCGTACACCGCTCCGCAACACGCCCCCCCCCGCTTCCCCTAACAGGGCGTGCGCTCCAGCCCACTGCTGGGAAGACGACTTCGACATCCTCCCGGCCATCCGACACCTACTGGCAGCCACGGCCCCGCGCCCACAAGCCCACCAGCAACCCACGGAACCGCAAGAGCCCGACCACCCCATGCCACCACGCCCCATATCCCCCGCGTCCACCGCAGACCGGAACGCGGAACACCAGCGAGAGGAGCCCGACCCCGGCCGCGCCGCCACGCCCCCACCGCCCCCCCCCCCCAAAGGACATCTACGCCACGCTAGCAAGCACCCGGGCCCCCATGGACGCCGAGCAGTACTACCAGTCCTTCCAACGAGACCTCCCTGAGGACCACGCGACCCTCCAGGGGTGGAAGCAGGAGGAAAAGTACGACAACGAGTGGGGCACAGAGGAAGACCTTCTCTGGGACGACACCTGGAAAGGCACCGCGGACGCCTTCCTGGAGGCAGCAGCCGAAACCTACCCCCGCCCGCCCGGGGACACCAGACACGGCCTCCACGCCCTCCTAGCGTTCCACAGCTGGAAACACCGCCACACCGTCACCCTCCACCCCCTCGACCACAATCCGCACCGATGGACACCTGAAGACGATGCCACAGCCAACATCACCGTATAGCAAAGCCCCGAGAACCCGGAGGAATACCACATCACCTGGGACGATCCAGCACCCCATCCCCCCGCCTCCCCCACCCTCCCAGATGTCTTCGCCGCCATCAGTGCAGAGCTCCAGGAGGCCAAAGCCCCCCAGCAACTGGACGAAGACATGCCCCAGGCACCATCACCATCAACCACACAAGACCAACCCCGCACAGAGCCCCTCACCCACCCCATCACCACAATGGAGCTCCCCCCACAACACCGCACCACCCCAGACCGAAACGGGTTTCGAGACCTGCCGCGGGAATGGGCGGTCCACAACAGCACACTCCGATGGGACGAAATCACACCGGGCCTCCAGGCCATCCGCCTCCACTCAATCGCAGAGCCCACCACCACCTGGGCACTACCGAAGGACCGCCACCACCTCCTCCTCACCGTCCAAGGCGATGCCACGATCACACCCACGGAAGGAGACCCCGTAACAGCGTGTGGGTTTACCAGGGGAGATTGACGTGTGGATCAGTAGAGCAACACCCTCTTTAGAGGACGGCGAGCTCAGTAACATGTGGTAGCCCCAATAGAGGGCAACCCTCACGTGATCTCTGGTGGTAGAGAGGGAGCTAGGCCTGTATTCCTGCAGGGAGAGAACATGGGGGAGAGTACCGTAACCACCCAGCAAGTGGCATAGTCTGTTTGGTGTTATCTCCACGCCGCCAACATTCAAGGAACTGTATGTAAGTGTGTCGTGTGTAGGCACGCGTGCTCCAGCTGTGGGGTCGGGGGGCAGGGGGCGACCTGTGGCTGGACCAGGCACATCGTAGGCGGCCGTACGGCGCGTCCTTAGCGAAGCGAAGACCATCAGAAACCAAGCCAAGAAGAAAAGAATGTTGCAGGCCGTGAGCACGAGGTAATGTATAGTGTGGATGGCACTGAGACGCAAGATATTGAGCATGGTGTGTGTAGTATCCATGGGTTGCGGTGCGTTAAGCAGTAATGTGTGCGCGGGTGGGGGCACTGATCGCAGCGAGAAAAGCCGGCATGCGGAGTGCAGGGCCACAGCACAGTGTACAGATGATACCACATAGAGGCGTTTATAAAGGGCCAGGAAAGACAGCAAACAGGCGAATTCAAATGCATTTGAACCGTAGGTCAGGCTGTCGAGGCAGGGCGCTTGTGCAGACATATGGGGGCAGGATGGCATGGTACACCACAGTACACCTCCCTGGACGGCTGATATCGACCCAGGTTGCGCTGCACACGGATCCATTGATGCCTCCCGTCACAGTGTGTTCCTTCTACGGGCCACATACAGCCCGCGAGCGGTTACAGTGCGAGAAAGTCCTTGCCCCCTTGCTGCAGAAGTGTTCCATCATACTAGGGGACTACAATGGAGTGACACGGTCGTCCGACGCCACCACTCTCCACCCCAACCTGTGGCCCTGGTTGATTGCTAGGGAGAGGTCCGGGGCCATGATTGACCTAGTCCGCCCCCACTGTGATGCCCAGCCGTACACGAGGGTGAGGAGGTATGGAGGGACGAAGAGTTATATCGATAGGGCCTACGGATCTAGGATGTTTGTAGCCCTGTACCAGTCTGAAGCCGCCGGTGTACTTGACTTTTCGCGGGTGTACGGTGTCCAGGATCACGACCCTATCATCGTACATACAATCCCTTGGGCCACGCCCCACGTACCTGAACCGCGGTGTGCCATGTGGAACCGCAGGGACGTGACCCGATTCCAAAAAAAAATAAGCGAGTCAGCGGCGTCACTCTGTGCCCCCCAGGACGCCCGACAGGCTGGAACCGTCTATGATACCCTTGTGACATCAATGTTGTCAGCCATGCGCGAAGTGAACGAAGAAAAAAAGGAAGTGCCAAAAAACAAGATTGATGTCACTGACTGGTCCGATGTAGTGCGTCAGCTTGCCAAGCAGGCAAAGCGCAGATCCAAGGTGTTCTACCGGCGGGTAAAACACACGCTACTGACACCTCCCACGCCGTCTACACTGCCAACACCCACCCGCAAAATACAGCGCATCCTACAGAGGAACAACCCATGGTCTGCCCGGGCACTAGACTGGGTCAATGCCCAGCCCCGTTTGGATGACCTGCCCCCTCCTACAGTCACAGAGCTACGGTCTCTGGCCAAGGCATCCCGCCGTAAATCCCCAGGACCAGATGGTGTCCCACCATACCTCATCGCCTCCCTGCCTGACCCCGTGTTCTCTATCGTGCACCAGTGTATCTGCCGGTGCTATGACGAAGGGTCAGTGCCTGAACACTGGCTTATCTCGGAGACCTTCTGCCTATTCAAAGGCAAAGGTCAGTGGCAGGATCCTGATCGATGGAGACCGATAGCCATGAGTAACTCCATCTACCGGTTGCTCATGCGCTGGGTCCACAAGGCGGTCTACCCTCTACTCTCCCCTCAGCTACACTGCCGGCAGTTCGGTGGTCGTCAGGGCACATCCACTGCGCACGCCACACACACGTTCCTGGACGACATGGACAGACTTGACTCGGTTGAGGCCATATTGGCATTTGATGTTTATCACGCATTTGACAGCCCCCCGAAATACCTAATCCACCAGGTCCTCGACCGAATGGGCACCCCACTCAAGCTACTGCGTATTCTTTCCCTGGTGCTTGAGAGGGGTGCCACATTTATCAGGGGTGCTGAAGGTGAAGTGTTTCGTACCTCCCATGGGGTTAAACAGGGCTGTCCCATGTCATGTTTTCTGTTTGTATTGGTCTTCGACATCCCCCTTCGTTACCTCTCCCACCATGGCGTTGTCTTCTCCGCTTACGTTGACGACATCTCCTCCCCGGCCCCCCGCACCGCCAGTCAAACGCATGCCTCTCTTGTCCAGCTAGCGCTGAGTTTGATAGGATGCCAACTTAACGTTACCAAAAGCGAGTCACTGTCAATGTCTAGTTCCCCGCCGCCCCTGGCTGTGCTGCCCAAATACCTACACCCTCCTGACGCCCTCCAGGTGCACCCCGATACTATTTGGCTGCCTATCTCTGCCGATGTGCCGCCGTGGGCTGACGAGGTCCCCCGACCCTTCACCCGCACAGCATGCCTGATGCATTTGGGACACCCACTGCCAGCCCGTCTACATATCCCTCACGCCGTTACTGTCATCACCAGCGAGCTCAAAGCTCAACTGAACGAATTGCACTCCCATCCCATACAGGTGCTAGATCGGGTCTTACTGGTCAACAGCATGGTCCTTCCCCGCCTGCTGTACAGGACGGAGTGCCTCCCCCTGACGGCTGAGCAGACCACGCAATTTGGTGTCGTGCTTGAGCGTTTCGTCTTCGGTGTCGTCGGGTTACCCATGGTTGTGGCGAAGAAGACACTATACACCCACCGCTCCCGAGGTTTAGGCATGGGATACTTCCCGGTCCTCCATCCGACGCGTGTCCTTGATCTCCTGCACCGGAACCAGTTTCTGCATGCCTTCTCTCTGCGCCCCCGCTGCTCCATGACCCCCTACTCCATGTTCTGCTCCGCACTTACCGTAATGGGGCCCCCGTCCACCTCTACGGTCCCCCCTGTGTTTATCAGCTGGGAGGCCAGCAAACTGCAGCGCGAGGCTACAGCGGTCATGTCAGTGGCTGGGCTTGTCGTATTCGTAGTGCCCTCCAAGTTGCGCCCCGAGTGCACATATACTGACGGCAGCAAGCTAGGAGTTCCCCCCGCATCTGGGGCAGCTGCCATTATGCCGGGTGGTCGCATTGCTGTCTGCAGGGTCCCAGGGGTACCCAACTCGTACAAAGCTGAGTTGGTGGGGATGCTACTTGGGTCTCACTTTTCTGGGGAGGGAGAGAAAATTCGCCTGGATTGCCAGGGTGCTATCGCTTCAGCGCTCGGCCAAAAGCGCCCGATCAGGCAAGCGGGTTGGGTACAGAAGGTCCGCCACTCCCTCTCCGCAAAAGGGCAACAGCCAGAGTGGGTTGAAGGACACGTGGGCCATGAGTTCAACGAGGCCTCTGATCGGTATGCACGTCTTGGCACTGCCCTCCCCCCCCCCCCCCCTGCACGGCCCTCTTCTCCCTGGGACGTTGTTCGGCATGGCGAGTCCATGGTTCCCCCCCACAAAGTCTGGACACACGACTTGGCCCCAAGCCATACCCACCAAGACTTCCACCCACTGTCATGGAGGCCACTAAAATTCCGCCGCTTAGCGTGGCACAAATGGCTTTTTGGTCTGCAGAGTCGCTCAGGGTACGCACACTATGCGACCTACTGGTCCGATAAGCCCCCGCCACACACGTGCTCGCACTGTCGCTGCTCTCACAACTTGAGCGTGCACGGACACCTGGCACACTGTGCGGAGAGCCACCCCGTGGTCCAGGCGTGGTTGTCGGCGTGGAGCCCCCGCGCGGGCGCCGCCTCTTGGCGCCGTTTAGCCCATCGCAGCGATCTGCGCATCGCTGGTCGTTTGGCTATCCCGCGCAGCTTGTATCGCCACTTGGTTCGGACGCTGGGGGGCTTCCGCGCGGCCCGCAAAGAGATAGGTTCATACCAGGACAGGGTGCTGGACTCTGTCACTGCTGCTCTGGCCTCAGCGATCCCACCCAAGTCTAAGCGCCCCAATGTGTTTGTATCGGCCGATTGGGATTCGCCCACCCCCTTGTTATAACTGCCCCCATGTTTGTCATATGCGTGCCATCATGGCTGGCATATAATTTCTGACTGTCACGCTGCGACCTGTGGCGGGCTTTGCCCTGGGCTGTTCTAATAGCCGACGCGAATGCCACTAACTCAGCTACGCCCCCTGTCTCTCCTCAGGACATCCTGACATACTGGCGATCCCTCTAAGGGCTTTTCACTGGCGCTGCCACCAATTGGTCCGTTATGTAAGCCCTCACTGATTACCATGCTCACCTGCCTTGACCGCATAGATGGGCAATCACTGTCTGTAGAGCTACACGCTGATGGATGGCAGAACTGCAGTTGCTAGTGCCTCAGAGCGGTGCCGCATACCCCTTCAGCGCCCTCCCTCGACAGCCGTGGTTACTCTGATCTACCAACGTGTGCCACCGAGTCGCTCCCCCGTCCAACGATTATGTCGCGCTCAGTTTGCATATACCAGGCTGTCTGCTCATGGTTCGTGTCCTGCATTCGCTAGCTGGCACAAGCACGTTGTGGCTTCCTGGCCTCCCCGTCGCCATCTGGCGTGGTTCAATCGTGTTGCTGATTTTCTTACCGTTGCGATCTGCCATCAAGGGCGCATTGGGTGAATTGTCGGATGGGTGCTGCTGGTTTTGCTGCCCCGACACAGTGACCTGGGTACAACAGGATTGTCTTGGATGAGGTTGCTAAGTCGATGAGCCACGGAATTCTGTTGGGACGGTCAAGAGTTAGGGTGAGATAGTATGCTGTTTCGCCAGTTTGGCCTCATCGGCCTTTCCGGGGGTGCCCACGCCCCGCCGTCTCTTCAACCTTGTCCCTCCTTCGCGTCCTGCACAACACGACGGCCAGTTGTGTTTATTACTGCCCCCCCTCCCGTGAACATGCCTGTGTACACCCCCAATCCCCCTCTGTGTCTCTATTTTTTCGCCAACCGTTGGCAGGTTGGCCCTCCCATGGTACACCGACCCCCACCCCTACACCATGCGAGTGGAATGCCATTTTCTTCTTTCCCCTGTGGGCGACCCACCGCGCCCTGGTCGCCCACTGCCAACCCCCCCCCCCCCACTGGACCCCCTTGTCTCCCGCCCTATGTACCAGTGTTCTCCACGTATGATGGGATAACCGCTCAGGACAGGAACCCGCCCAGACAGTACCCCCAGATTATCTGCCACTGCCCCCGGGCGTGGAGTATGGGGCGACCACTTCTGTGATGTCCACTTTGTAGCATAATTTACTACCTTGCATCGTCCCGCCGCCGCCGTGACCCCAGCCTGCCGACCTGCTGACCCTTGACTTGGGGATGTGGGTGACTCAATGTATATTGGGCTGGCCTCCTGAGAACACTGCAGCTGTGGCTTTGGACTTGTATTACAAAAAAAAAAAAAAGGAGACCCCGTAACAGCAGCCCCCGCCCACGCCGTCCACATACCCCCGCAAGCATCGTCGGCACCTATGACGGTGCATCCAGGCCCCACCCCTTGGCAGGCCATCGTCATCACCTACCCCGCCCCCAATGACCACACACACACCTGGCAGCAACGATGGGAGGACATCCGAGGGGACCTCCTCCAAGAACACCTAGGGCTCACACGCACCCACCACACCCTACAACCGATACGAGGAGTAGGCCAAGCGTCACACGGCATACACGCCCCGGGAGTATGGGCTTACGCCACACCCATAAACCCACAAGCAGCGGAGGACATCAAGACCGCCCTATCCATCCAGCAAGCCCAGACCAAAACCCCGCACCGCAACACCCAACGAGGCTACACAATTTGGTGGGCGTACCAAGACCATGACACCCTCACCCCCCAACCGGGGGCCCCCCCTCTAGGCACCAACACCACCGCCCTCCTCCAAGCCGCAACAGCGGCAGCCACACAGGTAGGGGCCCCGGAAACCTGGGGCCCACAATACCTGGTCGAAACCAAAGTGGCGCCCGACGCGAAGGGCCAAGACAAGCCCCCAACACCGAAGCCGCTCCACCCCCCGCTCAAGCTAGACCCGACGGGGCACACCCCCCAGGATGAATGGGCGACCCACTACATCATCCCCCACACCACCACCCGCAAGAACGACGCCGCCAAGATCACCGTCACCCGCCACCTCCCCCACACCACACAGGTGTATGAGCTGACGGCCCCCAACGTCCTCGTCACCCGTCGCCGACACGACGAGCGATACACCATACAGGCGGAAGGGGCCGCCGCGACCACCCTGTACACATGGGCAACACGGGGGGACCTCCCACACCCCACCCTCCACCACGCCCCCTCCTGGCCCACCCCCTTCCACACAGCGGACCGCCCCAACAAGAAGCCCAAACACACGGGTGTGCACACCCACGCCGAGGAGGCCCAACACCGACACGAAGCGAGGCGCAAGGCCCGCACCCTCCACGACGACCACACCATCCCCCGCATCGGCGCCCCCCCCGCCAGGGTATCAGATACCACCCACAACCGCACGATCACAGGCATCACCACGGACTGCCTGAACCCAGCGGCGTCGCGGGCAGACGCCGTATGGATCAGCGAAAGGCGCTCCCACACACGGGCGGTGGCGCGCCTCCACAACATCCAACCCCACAAACTCCAGCGCGCCGTTGGACCCTTCGCCGTACACGTCACCCCGTACGGCATCGACCACCCCCGGTGTGAGCACCATGACCCGCCCTGCTCCACCCCATGCACCTCGCCCCTACGCCAACCGCTGCCGGCCCACACCATCACGGGCAACATGTACCTGGGCACCGTACCGGGAGACCCGGGCATATACATCCTGCCCAACAGGTCCAGGGAACACGCCATCCCCCTCCACTGTGTGGAATCCCTCGCCCTGGGACCACCCCCACCAAAACACCAACACCAACACATCCCGGGGGACAAACAGACACAGGCCCCAGACGGGGGAAAAAAGGCCCACCAACGCGCCCTGGCCCACATCACCCTCCACCCCGCAGCCCGCCTACCAAAGGACTTCGGCACGGAGCGCCACATCGTCCTGGAGGGCCAAGCCCACCACATCATCACCGCCGCCCTGTACACCCTCGCCGCCCACGAACGCCACTGGGACCCCACAACCATCCCAGCAATGCCCCCACCGCCCCAAGGCCCCAACGATCCCGTCACCCCCTTCCACATCGATCACCTCCTAAGCCGCAAGGCTTCCCCTCACCTCCACCCCTCCAGGATACCACTAGCCATTGCATCGTGGGACACCCTGGACACCCCCCCCCAACAACCCGCCATCCACATCCTCAAAGCGGACACCCAATGGTGGGTCCTCCACTGGGCACACGGAGTCCTCATGGCGGCCCAGGCCTATACCCCGGAAATGGACCCGGAAGACCCCCCACGGGGCCAGCAGCGCCTCCTCCAAGCCACCACCCTCACAGGCCGCGAAGGCGCCCCCTGGGAAGCCCTCCACACAGCACTCTACTGGGCTCAAGGCTCCCCCAACGGCCCGGACACACCGGAACCCACAGAGGCCTGGGTCAGGCAGGCCAAGGCCATGAGGAACTACCACCTACACCACCCTTTCGACGACAGCCCCGCCGCACTGCCATGGCCAACGGATCCCCCGGAGACCGTACGCAAGCTCGCCGACATCATACGCACCCACGCGAAAGCGAAAATGCAAACACCGGCAGAACCCCCACTGAGGGATCCAGACCAGCAAGCAACGCACCCCTTCTTCCAACCCCATGCCCCCCCAGCCCCGCCACCTCCAGTCCCACCCAAGCGAACGAGACGACAAAAGGGCGCACCCGCCCCCAGCCAAGCCGGAAATGCAGCAACCTCCCGACCCCCCGCATCCCACCCGACCCACCCGACGAACCCAGACCAAGCATCCTCGTCATCCTCCCTCCCACCACTACCACCGCCCCACCCGGACCAGGCATCCTCATCATCCTCCCTCCCGCCACCAGCACAGGCCCCGCCCAAAGCGTACCCAGGGTTCGAAAAAGGTGCGAAGGTCCAACAGCCCTTCCGCAACGACCACACAGGCGACTGGATCTGGTGTGAGGGCACGATCCAGTACCGCCTCAAGGGACCGGGGGACAACGGGGGGCCACAGATCCTGGTGATCTGGCACCGCCAAAAGGAGCTAGACCAAGGCAACAGCGCCCCGGACAAACCACTCGGCGACACCCTGGAACGCACCAGCGCCCACCCCATCCGGCTCCGCACCGAAGAGAACAAGGCCCACACAGGCACCAAATACACTGGGGAGCTCCCCCCGGAGTGGAGCCAAGGCCTCCCCCCGCCACGCCTACCCAAACGCCCACAAACCGGCAAAAAGTCCCCAACCCCCAGTCCCCCTCCCTGACGGGGCAAGGGCCGAGGGCACAAGCCTCCACAGCCCCGGCCCGCCCCCACCGAGGCCACCGTCAACCTCCTCGACCTCAACCACCCGGCCGTCACATACTCCAAGGACGCCACAACCGCCCTCCAAGAGCTCCCGATGGCACAGGGGCCGGGGTGGGCCCCCCACCTCCTCACCTTCCAGGAACAAGGCCTACAGCGCGACGACCCCCCGGAAACCACCCCCATATATACCCCGGACCAGAAAGCGTACAAATGCTACTGGCACAAGGGGACCCCCCTATACGCCCAAACCGGCATCCACGTCCACCTCGTCCACCACCTCAGCGTCCCAGGGAGGCTAGGTGTCTATGAGGTCGTCGGGGACGGATGGCAACTCAACGTCATCCACACCCACGTCCCCTTCGGCGAAGCCACGGAACCCTTCCTCCAGGCCCTGGCCGAGGCGTACCGCCAAATGGCCATGCTCGCCCCCACAGTCATCATCGGCGACATGAACGCCGCCCCCACCCCAGCGGACCGAGGAGGACAGGCCACACCCCAGGACCAAGCAGTCCGCGACACCATCGAAATGCTGGGGCTCGTGGACCTAACAGCCAGCCTCGAAGGCCAACCATCCCACTTCCCCCACCAAACGGATGCCGCCCCATCCCGCATCGACGTATGCTATGGCGACCCCACCACCATCATCCGAGCGGAGGCCCGATATGGACCCCTCCCGCTGGGACCCACAGGCCATAGCCCCCTGCACATCCGCCTCACCATCCCCAACCTTCCCCCCAGCCCCCCAGAAGATGCGGACCAAGGCCTACCACCCCCCCTGAAGATGCCCCCGCTGCATGACAAGCATGCCTGGTCCCAATATCACAGGGCCATAGACCGCGCCCGGCGCGTCCAACCAGACCCCACCGACCTACTCACAGCCATGCGCACGGCCGTCGTCGCCTGCGGCTTCCAGCAACACCCCCACACAGACGACGACCAACCACCCACGGCCCTGGGGGACATGCTCCATGACCTCTGGCATGCGAAGCAACAACTGGCGACCCTCCTCCACACCGACACCCCCCAAACCCGCCGCCAGATACACCACTGCAGGACACAGATAGCCCAAATCAGGGCGGACGTGCAGCGGTGGCACATCCACAGGCAACAGCGCATCGCCCAGGAACACGAACTCCCCTACAAGGCCATCTGCCACCTCAACGACGCCATGACAGATACCGGCCACCGCACCATCACCGGGGTCCGGCAGGAGGACGGCTCCCTCACCAACGACCCAGCCACAGTGCTCCAAGCCACCCAAGACAGCTTCCTCCGGCAACACACCCCCACCCGAGACACACTGGACCCGGACACCCAGACCAAAATCGACCGCCTCCCTCGGGTCTTCAACCACGCCCAGAGGAGGCACCTGGAAAAACGCCCCTTCACCATCCACGAAGTCCGGAAGGCCATCCACAGTCTCCGGCAACACAAAACCCCAGGCTACGACGGCCTCCCTGCAGAGGCATACTACCACCTCCCCGCCCACCTCCTCCGCGTCCTCGCCCACCGCCTCTGGGACATCGTCACGGGGCGGACCCCCCTGCCACCAGACTGGGCAAACGTTGTCCGCCCCCTCTACAAAAAAGGAGACTGGGCGAACCAGGACAACTGGCGCCCCATAGTCTGTGCGGTCACGGAGGTCAAAATCGTCTGGACCATCCTCCTGCGCCGCATCCGCCCCCACCTGGACCCCCACATACCAGCGAGCCTCTGGGGGGCCATCCCAGGCCGCCTCCCACACGAGGCCATCTTCCCCCAGGACACCATCGCGGACATGGACCCGGTGGACCTCATCATCGCCTCCCTCGACGTCAAGGGAGCCTTCCCGAACACCCCCTGGCTCCTTCTAGAAGCGGTGTGGAAACGCCTAGGCCTCCCCTTCTACAACTTCACCTCCGACTACATCCGCACCCGCAAATACACGGTCCGCACAGGAGCAGGCCTCACCCCCTTCCTGGAGCCAGGCAGCGGGGTCCCCCAAGGGGGAGCAGAGGGCCCCTTCCTGTACCTTCTAGTGACGCTCCCCCTGGCCCTCGCAATCGAGCAGGATTACCCGGCCTACGCACCCTACCCCCTCCTCTCCCCCCTGGTCGGCTTCGCGGACGACACCAACCTCACCGTCGCGCACACCCCACACGACCCCCATGCCCCGGACCCCGGACCAACGGTCACCCAACAGGCCAACGACTTACTGGACGTGACCGTCTCCTACCTCTCCCACAACAACCTCATCGTCCACCCCACAAAGTCAGTGGCCATGATCAAGGGGTCTGCCACACCTCCCACCCTGGGGCCACAAGGGCCCCCCATGCAAGTCGTGACGACCACCACCCACCTGGGGGTAGTCCAGGCCGCCAACCCTGAGGTCGCCACCCTCCCTCCCAAGTTGCAGTCACACCTCGCCCATCTCCCCAGATATGCGTCCCCGACCACCAAGGCCCTCTCCCTGTCCCACCAGAGCCTGGCGTACTACCTCACCGGGGTCTTGAACGCCTCCATAGGCTTCCAAGCACTCCACCTAACACACCCCACCACCGCCCTCCAGCCGGCCACACGCGCCGTGACCAAGGCATGGGCAGCACACGGGGGCTGGCCCACCTCCATACCCACCCGCGCCATCCGAGCGGCATGGCCCCACTATGGAGACGCCATAGGGGACGAGGTGAAAGCGGCCTATACCAGACACACCGCCCTCCTCCTTCACCGCATGACCCACAACCACTCACCGGAGGTCCGCGAGGTCACCGCCATCCGCCTCCAAGCCGCACAACGGGCCCGCAACACATGCCCGCGCTGGGTACTCCACCAGACGGGCATGCCCACCAACATGAACACCCGCCTGTGGAACCACCTGCAGCTTCTGCTCCCATCCCCACACCACGCCATACTCACCAACCACACGTGCCCAGAGAAAGGGCCACTAGCGGTCCTCTGCGGGGACCTCCACCACCACCCCAAGGGCACCATCCACACGCTAGACCTTGTCGGGGCCTCCATCACCGTAGTATACGTCACCCTCGCCCAAATGCGGGTCCTGCACCACAGCGGGGCACACCACACCCCCTTTCTACAGCCTCCCGAATGGCCACAATACCGCCTCTTCCACCAGTACCTCACACAGACGGCACGAACAGCGGGACACACTCTACCGGGCAGCAAAGACATGCGCACAGCCTACCGAGAATTCACAAACCAACACCCGCGACCCATCCCAGAGACACCGCCCTACGCACCCACCGGATCGAAACACGAACCCGTCCCCCCAGTAACGGGCCCAGTCCCACCACTAACCCTGCTACTGGCCCCGAATGAAGCCAAACCCACGCAGACCACCGTCATCCACCACGGGGCAAAATGGCGCATACCGAAACACCACATGACCGCCCCAGACCTACCAAAGGACCCCCAAGATTCCCAGAGCATGCCACGCACATGTTGGGCCTGTGACCCTGAGGCACCGACCGCACCATGGCCCGTGCTACACCTCGTAGCACGCCACCACACCCACCCCACGACCCACCTACCACCACAGGCCTACGCATGGATAGCCCCATGGTTCCACCGCACCGACACTAACCCCACGGTAGCATGGAACCCCGACCACGCGCCCAAATGGCTCTTCACCACTACACCCACATGCCTCCGCCCCGACCCGGCAGGGGTCGCCATCCGTTACAGCATGTACGATCCAGGCAGAACGGGCAAGCACGAGCACCCCTACGATCCACTCCACCACTCCTGCCACACACCGGAGCACCGAACACAAACCCTCACATGCCACGACCTAAACCCCGACACAGCCTACATCCTCCACTACATCTACTCCTACCTCACACAAGGACAGCCGGAGCAGGGACTCATAGCCCTGTCCCCCCAAGCGAAGCACATCATCTCCAAAGGAATAGGGGTGTACGCCACCCCCATCCTACAGCCCACAACCCCAGTAGCCCACCTCGCCACGGGCCTTGCCATATACGCCTACCTGCCCATGAACCCATGCCGCCTCCCACAACCATCACCGGCGGACCGGCTCTTCTTCACCGACGCCTCAGGCGAATCCGCCCTCACGCCCATCACCGGGGGGGCCACCCTGCAGCTAACCCACACCGGGGGACACTACCACATGGACCACCACACGGGCCACACCACCTATGGGGCCTCTTCCCACGGGGAGCTAGGGGCCATGGCCGACGCCATCACCGAGGTCGCGGCCCACCTACCCGCCCACTCCCCGCACATCGTCCGGGTCTGGTTCGTGGTAGACGCCACTGTCGACACGCACCTGCTCCTCCGCATAGCAAGGCAACCACTTCACAAAGCAACCGCGACGAGCCTCGGCACCCAGGCACTGCTACTCTGGAAAGCCCTACGCAGCCTTCCCCCCTACGTCCAACTCCACATCGTGAAACAAGAGTCCCACAGGCACCAATACGGAAATGGTAAGGTCGACAACCAGGCAGTACACCAGCGCACAACACACCTACCAGCCCTCCAGATCCCTGACCTCGGCCGCAACCACACACACCTCCAACACGTGCCCCCTGTACCCGAGCCCCATCAGACCCCGGACTGGGTACCAGAGGACGCCCCCTATTCCTCCCACGACAGAGCGTACCACTACCCCAACCCCGTCCAACATCTCGCCCGCGTGCTCGGCGACGCAGACAGCCGGGCGCACATCCAAGAGCTCGAGGACAGACTGCAAGTCCCCCTCTACCACTCAGCGCTCCGCCCAGCAAACGTTCCAGCCCACCTCCAGAAACGACGCATCCAGCTCCTCAGGGAGCAACTGCCTTTCCTCACCAGGGTCGCCAGATGGCTCGCCCGCAAGCACATCCACGTCCCCGACGAACACACCCGTTGCCCATGCGACCACACCACCCCGGAGGACTGGGAACACTTCAAGAAATGCCCCCTCCATACAGACAGGGACAGCCTAGTGGGCTGGTCCCCGGCGGAAACCCTGCGACAACACGAAGGATTGCCAGCCCACAGCGACGCACACCAGGCCACCGAAAACCTCTTCCGGGACCCCCTGATCAAAGAAGCCACCATGAGAGGGGCAGTGACACAGGCCCTGCACCGACACCTCACCAAACACACGGAAAGCCCCATGGAGGCAGCAGCACACCTCCAGCTAGAAGCGGTCCGCAGAGCAGCGGCCCAAATGGTACACCGCAAACACCTCCTGCTAACACACGCGGAACAACTCAACGACCCCACCGCCAGGGACCACATGCAGCGTCTCATCCATTACCATGCCGTGCATGACCCAGACGTCCACTAACCCGCTCTGCGCCCCGCACGCGCCCCCCGTCTCCATCCACAGGTCTCCAAGGCACCACCACAGCGCCCCGAGACCCGTCTCGCACCCAAGAAGCCACCCGGCACCGCCCAGTCCGGCGGAACCCAGCCAGGGCCAACCATCCATCGACGTAGACGCGCAAGACCCCGGCAGCCCATCCAGCCCACCCCCCCCGGACCCGGGGCACCCCCCCCTCACACCGGCCACCATCCGCGACCCCGACCTCCTCCGAGCGACCCTCCAAGACAGGGCCCCGACCACCCCCCTGGGCTGGTACCGCCTACAAGAGGACTGGACCAAGCTCACCGTCAAAGCCCTCCGGGACCTGACCACCCCAGGCAGCGGCCTCCACGAGACCATAGTAGACCTCGTGCTCTGGCGAGCCCGCAAACACACCCGGGGCCAGCCCATCTGGATCCCCCCCATCGAGTGGGGCCAGGCCCTGACGCACGACACCGGCAGCAACGTCACGCGTCGAGGGACCGTACGCCTACGGCGGGCCCAAGCGGAGACGGACCACCCAGCGGACCCGAACCACCCGGAGCAGTGGGAACAGGCCACGGCGCCCAACCGCGACACCGCCCTCCGCGCCGCCGGCCTCCGCACCCCAGACGACGACCTCCCCCCCCCACCTACAGACAGTGACCACCCCCCGCCGGAGGTCTGGGTTACAGTCCTCGAGCGCGGCCACTACTACGTGATAGCCGCTATGGCTACGTCCCACGGCCCGCAATGGATCATCCAGGGGACAGACACCATGTTCGCCCCGAAGACCGCCCCACCAGGGGCAGTGGGGGACCCCACCACCCAGCACAGGATCCTCAGGGGTCTCCTCCAGCCAGGGGACACGCCCCCAGCCCGCGCCCTGGCCCAAATCACCTCAGGGTACCACGCCATCCACAGGGTCCTCAACCGCGCGGGTCTTAGCCAAAAGCTAGCATGCCCCCTTCCCACCACTGACCAAGAGGTCCACCAGATACGAACGCTCGTCTGCGAAATCCTTGCCGCGGCAGCAGAAGACGGCAAGCTTCTCCTCCAAACCGCCCGGCCTACAACTGCCCACGCAAGCGCGCAGCAAGCGGACACATACACCGGCACAGCACAACCCCCCGCACAATCCCCGCCCATGCCCCCCCCCCCTCGCTGCTCAACCGGAGACCCACACACGCCCACTATCGCGCGCACCCCCGGGCCCCGCGACACGGGCCTCCCCCACCCGCCCGAACACCAGCACACGCCCGCCACACACCCACCCACCGGCCACCCTTCACCGCCCCCCACACTCGACAACCCACACACACCCGCCAAGGGGAGCCCCACGCCCCGCGGCACGCCCACCCCACCCAGTGGCCCGCCCACGCCCCCCACACACACCCCAGAGGACCCAGGCCCACCCCCCCCCGGCCCCTGAATGCAGCCCACGCGAACTGTTCCCCCCCGCTGACACCAACCCACACGACCTCGCACATTGCAGGACCCGGGCCCAGCCGAGCCCAGAAAGAGAAGGCCGCAGCCCCGCGCCTCCCTCCCCCGCCGCAGCCGACCAGATCGGCCCGCCGGGCCGCCAGGTCACGACCGGGCCCCCCCAGCCGCCCGCCCCCAACCTACAACCCGGGGACATGCCCTGCATCCTCCCCGCCGTAGCTGCAGCAGAAGCCGCCGCCCGCAAGCCCGCCCGCATCACAGCCCAACCCGCGTCCACCACCTCCTCCTCGTCCTCAGCCTCGTCCACCTCCTCCACCTCATCCTCCGACCCCCCCCTCCCCGCCAAACTCATCCTCAAGGCCATGGCGAAAGCCAAAGCCGCGGCCGCACGCACCAACCCCCCAACCCCCACACAGGCGACTCAGGCACCCCGGCAACCCACCGGGACGACCCCCGACCCGGCATCGACGCCCTCACACCTCCGGACAGAGGTACTCCTCAACCTGGAACCGGACCCCAACCGCAAACCCGACCCCAAACCCAAACCGGACCCCAACCCCAAACCCAACCCCAAACCCAAGCCGGCGCCCACGCGACCACACACAACACCGCATACGCAACGACACAAAACCACCCGATACCACCCCCGCCCGGGCCCTCGCCCAAGCCAGGACACCCCACCCACCACGACCCGCGCCCCCCTCCCGCCGGCACCCACCACCACCGCGGAGACGGCCACCCAGCACGACCCCCTCCAAACCCTCGTCAAAATCCCCGTCACCAAGCGCCCCGTCATCCATCCCCCACAAACCACCACCACCGCCGGCCAAACCGACCCAGGGACGTGGGACCCCTCAACCATCGTCACCGTCAAGCCCGGCCCCCAACCCTTCCTCCATGCCCACCACATAGTGCAGCCCCGGGGACTGCCCACGATGCCCAACCCCCCACCCCCACAAGGGGGACCAGAAAACCCACAAGGACTCCATGGGCCATACCCGCAACACCAACCCCACCACTACACACACCACCACCACCAGCGGCCCCACCACCACCACTACCAACACCACCCCCACCACTACCACTGCCCACCGCCCTACCCGACCAGGCCACAACCCCCCGTACACCAACAGCACCAGCGGACGGGATGGCAGCCGCCGAACGCCCCGCCCGCATACCCACCCCCCCCGTACCAGCCACCACCCCCGTAACAGCCGTACCCCCGCGGCCACCATCCGATGGCCGAAAGGGCCCCATGGACGACGGGGGACCTCCCCCCCCAACCAGCACCGCGTGACGCCCCGGAACCCCCCGGCCACCATCCGATGGCCGAAGGGGCCCCAAGGACGACGGGGGACCTCCCCCCCCAAGCAGCGCCGCGCGAGCCCCCCCAGAGGCCGCCGACGCTTCCAGACTGGCCCGACTCGAGCGACGAGGGCCGGTCCCGCAAGCGGCGGCGCTCCCGCTCCCCCCCCGCACGGCACACTCGCCCACGGCGCCCACACTCCCACCGCGCCTCAACCACCCACTCGCGCCGCTCCCGCTCCCCCAGGTACCACCACGACCCCCAGGGACCCCGCTCCCGTCGCTCCCGCTCCCCCGGGCACCACCACGAGCGCCACCGCCGCCCCATGTCCCCCTCCCCCTCCCCCCACCGGCCACCCAGCCCCCGCCACCACCGCTCCCGCTCCCCCCGACGCAGCCAGGCACGCCACTGCCGCCCCACGTCCACCTCCCCCTCCCCCCACACGCCCCGCCGGGCTCCCCGCTCCCCCCGCCACCCGTACCCATCCACCACCCCCAGCCCCCGCCACCACCACTCCCGCTCCCCCGGACGCCACCGAGCGCGCCACCGCCGCCCCATGTCCACCTCCCCCTCCTGCTCCCCCCTCCGCCCGTACCCGTCCTCCACCCCCAGCCCCCGCCGCCGCCGCTCCCGCTCCCCCAGGCACCGCCACCCCCGCCACCACCGCAGGTCCACGTCTTCCCCCCGCCGCTCCAGGACCCCAGGCACGGACCCCTCCCCCCCCCGGGCCCCCGCCTACCTCGCCTGGTGGTCTCCCTCCGCTCTGCAGGAGCTCCGCCGCTGGGTGAAATGGGCCGGAGGAGCGGGAAGGCACGAAGGGGTGCACATGGTGCATACCTTCGAGGAGGTGCGCACCCGCACCCCCGCAAACCCCAACGAGACCGCCCCGGAGGCCATCATGCCGCAAGCGGCATGGGAGGCCCTCCTCCGCGATGCGGTCCAGGGCCTCCGCCCCCCCTACACCCCCCAAGCCCTCCGCCAGTGGCTCCAGGCCACCCACCCCCAAGCCTGGGCCACCGGCGCCCCCTCCCCACCCCGCCCCTCCCACCACCACCACACCAGGAAGGGGCAGGACAAGGGCAAGGGAAGGGCAAGGGGCACCAAGGACCACACAGGCAAGAGGGCACGGAAGGGCCCCAAGTGAGGGCAGGCACACGCAGGGACAGGGCGCCGGAAGCGACACCACATGGGGTCAGGACACCACCCAAGAACCAGGAAGGAGCGGGAACGGGGACCAAGACACGGAGGAAAAGGGCACCACGACAGGTGCCACGACCCACACCGACGGGGAGACCAGCGCCGCCCCACCCCCACCAAACACCCCAACACACACCACCGAAGCAAACATCGGACGCCATGCGGATCACACCAGCGCACGCCCACCGGCCACCGGAAACCACACGGAGAACGGAGGGCACACCTACACGGGGAGAACGGGCCACACCCACAGAGGAGGCCGCAGGGAACACCGCCGCACGGCACACCACCATGCCCTCACCGCCAGCCGACGACCCCGACCACCACGAAGGCCAACTCACAGGCACCGGAAGAGGACGAAAGCACGGCCGCGGCACCCACGACTACGGACCGACACCCCCAGAGGACACGGGACCAAGGCACAGGCCCCCAGGGAGGGCAACCCCACGGACCGTCACGCGACCACACCATGGGCTATAAGGGCCGGGCTGCGCTACCGTCGCGGTTTGACGCAGAGTATTGCTACGGGGGCTTGATCCCGGCTGGTCTCACGTCAGTGAGGGCGTCCGTCACCAACCTGTTGCGTCGAGTGGAGGAATGGCACTGCGGCGGCACACCGATCCCGTCCATGATGAATATCGAGCACCGCAAGGGGAAGCGAAACGCTGTGATCGATCGCGAAGGCTTTGGTGCTGCTGGACGGTGCCCCCCTTCAAGGCCATCTCCGAGCGCCGTGAAGACTGGAAGTGCCAAGAATACTACCGATGCCCCGGACCCCAGCAGTCCAGCACCGGAGATATGGACATCCCCCTGACCCTACAGTGTGAGCTCATCCCTGCCGGCGGCACCGACCCGGACCCTGCCAGCGCACCCGAGCTGCAGTGAAAGCCATTCGCCACTCAAACAGCGTTCGGAAGCCACCTCCACCGTCCGACTCCTGATGTCTGTTTGTCTGCCTTGGAGAAGGAACGCCTTTCCTACACCCCGAGTACACCTGCCTGTCTGCGAGGCCCGGTGAAGATTGAGTCCATGGGTGAGAGTCAGTGTGCACGCCCCAAGGACACCGTGATCATTCAGCAGAATTTCCCGAAGACCTAACCGACCCACACAGGCCAGGCTGACCTCCACTGACCCACCGCGGCACCACGCGAGACCACGGCACACCGCACCATAGCGCGCCACAGAGCAACGCACCACAGCACGACGCGACGCGACGCGGCACAGAGCGGCACAACACGACACAACTGACCCTAACCTGAGGGACTAACCGAAGCCAGCCACCGCACACCCGGGAAGGCGCCGCGCCACCACGCCACACACCAGCACCACAGGCCACACACGGGACCACAGCGCGCCAGGCGACAACGGTGACGGACCACTCAGAAGATTACAGCCGGCACCGCAGAGGGGTAAGGACACGAGCAACCCCAGCCCCCTAACCCAAAACCACAAGCAGCCGCCTGGCGCAGCCGCCCAGCCGGCAGAGCCAGGACCTAACCCAGCAAGAAGGGGCGCCGAGCCCACCGTGTACAGAGCCCACCCGACCCATGGGGCCGGAACATGGCCACACAGAACGCAACTGAAGACAGCAACCCGGAAGACAACACTGAATACAGGCCAGTGCGTGCGCCAGCCCAGGGAAGGCAGAGGGAGGAACAGGCAAGCCCCTCCAAAAAAAAAAAAAAAGGAGGGGGGAAGGGGAAAAGGCACGAAAACAGCCCACAGCCGCCCAACCACCCGCCAACACCACCACAGGCGGCCAGGCCCCCCCCCCCAGAAAAAAAAAAAAAAAAAAAAAAAAAAAAAAAAAAAAAGGGGGGGGGACCCCCGCAGAGGCACAGGGGAACCACCCACCCAAAACCGGCAACACCAAGCCAGTAACAGCGGACCACGGGGAAAAGGGACACGGAAAAAAAAAAAAAAAAAAAAGAGAGCCACCAGCCCAGCCCGCAAGAAAGGGGATGGGGGGACAGGGACCACAAAGCCCAGAAAAAAAAAAAAAAAAAGAAAAGAAGAAACCAAAGCGCAAAAAAAAAAAAAAAAACACACCCCGACAACCCAGCCAAGACGGACTGGGCACAGGCGAGACCCGGGCCCAGCACACACGCCCACACCACGCGCCGGAACCGGAAACGGCGGGGGGCAAGCGGGGCGCCCACGAAACCACACACGTCCCAAAAGCAGGCCGAAAAGGAAACCCCAACCACGAACACCACAAATAGCCGACACTAGAGGGACAACACCACAAATCGAGCCCAAAAACACCCACCCTAAACCCAAGCCAGGACTGACGGGGTTAACAAAACCCGCACCCAACCGCCAACCGGACCCAAACGCAAACACCACACAACAGTAGGAAACCCAGTGCCCACAGCCCGGGCACTGAGGCAGCCCGTGCCATGCAGGTGACCCGGCCAAACGAGATCCAGAGCCCGGTGGTAAGGCTGCATCCTAAGGCCTGCGCTGCTTTGGGACTCGAGGCGGAGCGTGCGACACCCAAGCGCCTCGGAACCCTAGTACCAGGAACGTGCATGCACGCCTTGGGAACGGGATACGCCAGGAAGTCCGGTGAACCCCTAGGGTTCCGCCCAAAGGAGGGGACGTGCGCAAGCACGGGGGCACACCCTCCCGGCGAGACAAGCATGTCACGCTGGCGGCGATCAGCCCTCCCGGCGTAGCCCGGGGCCGCTTTGTTGGGGGCCAACAGTCAGGTCTAGCGGGAAGTAAGCCGCCTCCCCTCTTCACGCGCGAAGCCTCTTCCTGTTCGTCACAGGGGCGACGCCAGGGGGAACCATGGGGCGCCTCTCCACGACCGAGTGCACCTACCCTACCTACCTTCTCCATGTGGCTGAAGGGCGGCTGTGCCGTTCTTGGTACGAAAGGGCTCCTTGGTATCACAGCAGGGATCGGCATAGGTCGGCTCCTCAAGCCTCCTAGTGTGTTCGTCAGTCCCGCTTGTAGACAATAAGGTGCAGCTCTCACGGTGGTAGATGACCCTGGGGGAGGAATCAGGGGCTTCAACCTGGCCCTAATTTCTTGAGTTAGGTCTGCCACAATGTCTGCAGTGGCTCCTCAAAGACCTTCTCGTATCTCCGACCGCGTCAGGCACTTGTTTGAAGATCTTCCTGATCCTCTGCTCCTTCCCCCACACAGCTCAGGACCATGTAGGCCACTCAGAGAGGCGAAACCAGGTGCTGGCGTGGTATAGCCAGTCTCGGCTGCTGCATAGCCAGCTATACCAGTCATTTACACACCCGTCGCAGGTCGGTGATAGTCATCATCGTAGCGACGCGGCATAGACTAAGGAATACCGCTGTAGGTGGAGCTAGATGCCACTGGTTGGCAGACTGTAGTTGCCATAGGTGGCGCAGTGGCAGCTGGAGTCACACCATGAGTGGTGTAAGGGATACCAGTAAAGCCTAGATCCTCAGCCATAGGTGGAGTTGTTGTGGCTGAGGATGTCACTGGATGTGTGGCTGGGAGTGTAGTGGTTGTTGGAGAGGGTACTGCAGGGTGATGAGAGGCGCTCGGCGCGCTCTTAACACGTTTGTCATCGAAGGGCACCTCATCGGATGGTTCGTGTCCATCTCCAGGATCTTCCGCTTTGACTCCCATATCCACTGCTTGCTTCTCCTTCTCCTTCTCTTTGCCTTCAGGTCCTCAGACAGAAAGTCAACTGAAGGTCGCTCGCAAGCCCCCCAGGGAATGGTCCCCGAGCCCACTTAAGGGCGCTGAAGGTACAGGCTCCGCAGGTTCACGTTCACCAGCAGGTTTGGGCACTGGCGCCCGCTTGGCTGGTGCCACTGAAGGCGCTGTCGTCTCGGCAGTGTCCTTGGTGTCCGTGTTGTATTTCTTCTGCCCTTCAGAAGTGTTGCCAGTCTCAACGTACTGGTTGTACTGCACGGGTTGCGGGTACGCAAAGATTGGAAACCTCTGCTACCAGAAAGTTGAAACAGGCTTTCACTGCTGATTGCTTTGATGATATTGTTTTGTTATGTGGCTCTGCTTGCTCCTGCTGCTTCTTGGTGTAGCTCAGGTTTTCCAGAAAGAAACGGTCTCATGAAATTAACCAGGACTCCAAGTACCCACAGTGCAAGCAGGGAACCACAGGATCAAATCCACAACTTTGAAGGGCTGCAGTCAAAAGAGATACTGTATCAACAAAGGAACTCACAATAACTACAGATTTATGAAGCGATAGTTGGAAAATATCCTACAATCATGTGAAAACTCCCCACATGGGCACTCTCTCTTTTAGAGTGCCATTCAGAGATGTGCAATCTTTGGTTTGGGTCCCATAGGTGCTGAGGTGGCATGGCATGTGGCGCTGAGGTCACTGCCATGTCACATCGGATATTTCTACCTCCTAGGCTGACTGAGAATTGAACCCAGGACCTCTCAAAAAGAGGTGTTCCAGCCCCCTAGGGTGCAGAGCAGTAAGATAGCTAAGCATTCATGAGTAAATATAGGAAAATATATAGACTCTGGATTTCACCGCATGACCCACAACCACTCACCGGAGGTCCGCGAGGTCACCGCAATCCGCCTCCAAGCCGCACAACGGGCCCGCAACACATGCCCGCCCTGGGTACTCCACCAGACGGGCATGCCCACAAACATGAAAACGCGCCTGTGGAACCACCTGCAGCTTCTCCTCCCATCCCCACACCACGCCATACTCACCAACCACACGTGCCCAGAGGAAGGGCCACTAGCGGTCCTCTGCGTGGACCTCCACCATCACCCCAAGGGCACCATCCACACCATAGACCTTGTCGGGGCCTCCATCACCGTAGTATACGTCACCCTCCCCCAAATGCGGGTCCTGCACCACAGCGGGGCGCACCACACCCCCTTTCTACAGCTTCCCAAATGGCCCGAATACCGCCTCCTCCACCAGTACCTCACGCAGACGGCGCGAGCAGCAGGACACACTCTACTGGGAAGCAAAGACATGCACACAGCCTACCGAGAATTCACAAAGCAACACCCCCGACCGATCCTAGCGACACCGCCCTACGCACCCAGCGGATCGAAACACGAACCCGTCCCCCCGGCCACGGGCTGAGTCCCACCACTAACCCTACTACTGGCCCTGAATGAAGCCAAACCCACGCAGACCACCGTCATCCACCACAGGGCAAAATGGCGCATACCGAAACACCACATGACCGCCCGAGACCTACCACGGGTCCCCGGTAGTTTCCCGGAGCATGCCACGCACATGTTGGGCCTGTGACCCCGAGGCACCAACCACACCATGGCCCGTACTACACCTCATAGCACGCCACCACAACCACCCCACAACCCACCTACCACCACAGGCCTACGCATGGGGAGCCCCATGGTTCCACCGCACCGACAGTAAACCCACGGTAGCATGGAACCCCGACGACGCGCCCCCATGGCTCTTCACCACTACACCCAGATGGCCCCGCCCCGATCCGGCAGGAGTCGCCATCCGTTACAGCATGTACGAGCCAGGCAGAACGGGCAAGCACGAGCACCCCTACTATCCGCTCCACCACTCCTGCCACACACCGGAGCACCGAACACAAACCCTCACATGCCACGACCTAAACCCGGACACAGCCTACATCCTCCACTACATCTACTCCTACCTCACACAAGGACAGCCGGAGCAGGGACTCATAGCCCTGTCCCCCCAAGCGAAACACATCATCTCCAAAGGAATAGGGGTGTACGCCACCCCCATCCTGCAGCCCACAACCCCAGTAGCCCACCTCGCCACGGGCCTTGCCATATACGCCTACCTGCCCATGAACCCATGCCGCCTCCCACAACCATCACCGGCGGACCGGCTCTTCTTCACCGACGCCTCAGGCGAATCCGCCCTCACGCCCATCACCGGGGGGGCCACCCTGCAGCTAACCCACACCGGGGGACACTACCACATGGACCACCACACGGGCCACACCACCTATGGGGCCTCCTCCCACGGGGAGCTAGGGGCCATGGCTGACGCCATCACCGAGATCGCGGCCCACCTACCCGCCCACTCCCCGCACATCGTCTGGGTCTGGTTCGTGGTAGACGCCACTGTCGACACACATCTGCTCCTCCGCATAGCAAGGCAACCACTTCACAAAGCCACCGCGACGAGCCTCGGCACCCAGGCACTGCTGCTCTGAAAAGCCCTTCGCAGCCTTCCCCCCTACGTCAAACTCCACATCGTGAAACAAGAGTCCGCCAGACACCAATACGGAAATGGTAAGGTCGACAACCAGGCAGTACACCAGCGCACAACACACCTACCAGCCCTCCAGATCCCTGACCTCGGCCGCAACCACACACACACATCGAACACGTGCCCCCTGTACCCGAGCCCCATCAGACCCCGGACTGGGTACCAGAGGACGCCCCCTATTCCTCCCACGACAGAGCATACCACTACCCCAACCCGATCCAACATCTCGCCCGCGTGCTCGGCGACGCAGACAGCCGGGCGCACATCCAGGAGCTCCAGGACAGACTGCAAATCCCCCTCTACCACTCAGCGCTGCGCCCAGCAAACGTCCCAGCCCACCTCCAAAAACGACGCATCCAGCTCCTCAGGGAGCAACTACCATTCCTCACCAGGGTCGCCAGATGGCTCGCCCGCAAACACATCCACGTCCCCGAAGAACACACCCGTTGCCCGTGCGACCACACCACCCCGGAGGACTGGGAACACTTCAAGAAATTCCCCCTCAATACAGGCAGGGACACGCTAGTGGGCTGGTCCCCGGCGGAAACCCTGCAACAACACGAGGGATGGCCAACCCACAGCCACGCACACCAGGCCACCGAACACCTCTTCTGGCATCCCCTGGTCAAAGAAGCCACCATGAGAGGGGCGGTGACACAGGCCCTGCACCGACACCTCACCAAACACACGGAAAGCCCCATGGAGGCAGCAGCACACCCCCAGCTAGAGGCAGTCCGCAGAGCAGCGGCCCAAATGGTACACCGCAAACACCTCCTGTTAACACACGCGGAGCAACTCACCGACCCCACCGCCAGGGAACACATGCAGCGTCCCATCCATTACAATGCCGTGCATGACCCAGACGTCCACTAACCCACTCCGCGCCCCGCACGCGCCCCCCATCTCCATCCACAGGCCTCCAAGACACCACCACAGCGCCCCGAGGCCCATCTCTCACCCAAGAAGCCACCCGGCACCGCCCGGGTCGGCCGATCCCAACCAGGGCCAACCATACATCGACGTAGACGCGCAGGACCCCGGCAGCCCATCCAGCCCACCCCCCCCGGACCGGGGGCACCCCCCCCTCACACCGGCCACCATCCGCGACCCCGACCTCCTCTGAGCAACCCTCCAAGACAGGGCCCCAACCACCCCCCTGGGCTGGTACCGCCTACAAGAGGACTGGACCAAGCTCACCATCAAAGCCCTCCGGGACCTGACCACCCCAGGCAGCGGCCTCCACGAGGCCATCGTAGACCTCGTACTCTGGTGAGCCCGCAAACACACCCAGGGCCAGCACGTCTGCATCCCCCCCATCGAGTGGGGCCAGGCCCTGACGCATGACACCGGCATCAACTTCACGCGTCAAGGGACCGTACGCCTACGACGGGCCCCAGCGGAGACGGACCACCCAGCGGACCCGAACCGCCCGGAGCAGTAGGAACAGGCCACCGCACCAACCCGCGACACCGCCCTCCGCGCCGCCGGCCTCCGCACCTCAGACGACGAACTCCCCCCCCCACCTACAGACAGTGACCACCCCCCGCCGGAGGTCTGGGTTACAGTCCTCGAGCGCGGCCACTACTACGTGATAGCCGCTACGGCTACGTCCCCCGGCCCGCAATGGCTCATCCAAGGGACAGACACCATGTTCGCCCCAGAGAACGCCCCACCAGGGGCAGTAGGGGACCCCGCCACCCAGCACAGGGTCCTCAGGGGCGTCCTGCAGCCAGGGGACAAGCCCCAGCCCGCGCCCTGGCCCAAATCACCTCAGAGAAGGCTGGCTACCACCTCAGATTGGCCATGCTCTGCCTAACCCACTGGATCCAGCGCCGCTGGCCACCCACGAGGACCGTGCCCTGGGTTTGGGCCATCCCCACCGCCCACACACAAGTCGAGGCGGGCCCGGACGCATGATCAAACCCCCCCCCCAGACCGCAGCAATCCCTCACCTGCGGGTACCACGCCAGCCACAGGGTCCTCAACCGCGCGGGTCTTAGCCCAAAGCTAGCATACCCCCTTCCCACCACTGACCAAGAGGTCCACCAGATACGCAAGCTCGTCTGCGAAATCCTTGCCGCGGCAGCAGAAGACGGCAAGCTTCTCCTCCAAACCGCCCGGCCTACAACTGGCCACGCAAGCGCGCCGCGGCGAGCGGACACATACACCGACACAGCACACCCCACTGCACGATCCCGGCCCATGCCCCTCCCCTCTCGCTGCTCAACCGGAGACCCACACACGCCCACCATCGCGCGCACCCCCGGGCCCCGCGACACGGGCCTCCCCCACCCGCCCGAACACCAGCACACGCCTGCCACACACCCACCCGCCGGACACCCCTCACCACCCTCCACACTCGAAAACCCACACACACCCGCTGAGAGGAGCCCCGCGCCCCGCGGCACGCCCACGCCACCCAGTGGCCCGCCCACGTCCCCCGCACACACCCCAGAAGACCCAGACCCCTTCCCCCCGGCCCCTGAATGCAGCCCACGCGAACTGTTCCCCCCCGCGGACGCCAACCCACACAACCTCGCACATTGCAGGACCCGGGCCCAGCCAAGCCCAGAAGGAGAAGGCCACAGCCCCGCGCCTCCCTCCCCCGCCGCTGCCGACAAGATCGGCCCACCGGGCCGCCAGGTCACGACCGGGCCCCCCCAGCCGCCCGCCCCCAACCTACATCCCGAGGACATGTCCTCCATCCTCCCTGCCGTGGCCGCAGCAGAAGCCGCCGCCCGCAAGCCCGTCCGCATCACAGCCCAACCCGTGTCCACCACCTCCTCCTCATCCTCAGCCTCGTCCACCTCCTCCACCTCATCCTCCGACCCCCCACTCCCCGCCGCCCTCATCCTCAAGGCCACGGCAAAAGCAAAAGCCGCGGCCGCACGCACCGACCCCCCAACCCCCACACAGGCGACTCAGGCACCCCGGCAACGCACCAGGACGACCCCCGACCCGACATCGGCGCCCTCACACCTCTGAACAGAGGTACTCCTCAACCTGGAACCGGACCCCAACCCCAAACCCGACCCCAAACCCAAGCCGGCGCCCACGCGAGCACACACAACACCACAAACGCAACGACACAAACCCAACCGACACCACCCCCACCCGGACCCTCACCCAAGCCAGGACCCCCCACCCACCGCAACCCACGCCCCCCTCCCACCGGCACCCACCACCACCGCAGAGGCGGCCACCCAGCACGACCCCATCCAAGCCCTCGTCCGCATCCCCGTCACCAAGCGCCCCGTCATCCATCCCCCACAAACCACCACCACCGCCGGCCAAACCGACCCAGGGACGTGGGACCCCTCGACCACCGTCACGGTCAAGCCCGGCCCCCAACCCGCCCCCCCTGCCCACCACATAGTGCAGCCCCGGGGACTGCCCACGATGCCCAACCCCCCACCCTGACAAGGGGGGCCGGAAAACCCACAAGGGCCATACCCGCAACACCAACCCCACCGGTACCCACACCACCACCACCAGCGGCCCTCCACCACCACTACCAACACCACCCCCACCACTACCACTGCCCACCGCCCTACCCCACCGGGCCACAACCCCCCGTGCACGAACAGCACCAGCGAATGGGATGGCAGCCACCAAGCACTCCACCCGCATACCCCTTCTACCGCCAGGAGCCACTCCCCCCGTACCAGCCACCCCCCCCGTACCAGGAACCGTATCCGTATCCCCCCGGCCACCACGTCCAGGCCGAAGGGGCCCCCCGGGCCCAACCCCGCCAAGGACAGTCACTCGACCCATACCACCAGCCGCTGCCGCCACCACACCCCTACGTGGCGGATCCATGGACGACGGGGGACCTCCCCCCCCCCCCCTCCAGTACCAGGCGGCACCACGCGAAGCCCCCCAGGGGCCGCCGACGCCTCCTGACTGGCCCGACCCGAGCGATGAGGCCCGGTCCCGCAAACGTCGGCGCTCCCGCTCCCCCCCCGCACAGCACACTCGCCCACGGCGCCCGCACTCCCACCGCGCCTCAACCACCCACTCGCGCCTCTTCCGCTCCCCCAGGTGCTACCACGACCCCCCGAGACCCTGCCGCCGTCGCTCCCGCTCCCCCGGGCACCACCACGAGCGCCACCGCCGCCCCATGTCCACCTCCCCCTCCCCCCGGCGGCCATACAAGACCCCCACCCCCAGCCCCCGCCACTACCGCTCCCGCTCCCCCTGACGCCGCCAGGCACGCCACCGCTGCCCTACGTCCACCTCCTCCCCCCCCCACACGCCCCGCCGGGCTCCCCGTTCCCCCCGCTGCCCATACCCATCCACCACCCCCAGCCCCCGCCACCACCACTCCCGCTCCCCGAGACGCCACCAAGCGCGCCACCGCCGCCCCATGTCCACCTCCCCCTCCCGTTCCCCCCTCCGCCCGTACCCGTCCTCCACCCCCAGCCCCCGCAACCGCCGCTCCCGCTCCCCCAGGCACCGCCACCCCCGCCACCACCGCAGGTCCACGTCCTCCCCCCGCCGCTCGAGGACCCCGGGCACAGACCCCTCCCCCCCCCAGGTCCCCGCCCACCTCGCCTGGTGGTCTGCCCCCGCTCTGCAGGAGCTCCGCCGCTGGGTGAAGTTGGCCGGAGGAGCTGGAAGGCACGGAGGGGTGCACATGGTGCATACCTTCGAGGAGGTGCGCACCCGCACCCCCGCAAACCGCAACCAGGCCGCCCCGGAGGCCATCATGCCGCAAGCGGCATGGGAGGCTCTCCTCCGCGATGCAGTCCAGGGCCTCCGCCGCCCCTACACCCCCCAAGCCCTCCGCCAGTGGCTCCAGGCCACCCACCCCCAGGCCTGGGCCGCCGGCGCCCCCTCCCCACCCCGCCCCTCCCGCCACCACCACACCAGGAAGGGGGAGGACAAGGGCAAGGGAAGGGCAAGGGACACCAAAAAACACTCAGGCAAGAGGGCACGGAGGGGCCCCAAGTGAGGGCAGGCACTCACAGGGACGGGACGCCGGAAGAGACACCACATGGGGGCAGGAAACCACCCAAGAACCAGGAAGGGGCGGGAGCGGGGACCAAGGCACAGAGGAAAAGGGCACCACGGCAGGCGCCACGACCCACACCCAGGAAGGGCATACCACGACGGGGGGACCAGCGCCGCCCCACCCCCACCAAACACCCAACGACACCCGGGGGCGCACCCCCCAACACACACCGCCGAAGCAAGCATCGGACGCCGTGCGGATCACACCAGCGCACACCCACCAGCCACCAGAAACAACACGGAGAATGGAGGGCACACCTACACGGGGAGAACGGGCCACACCCACAGAGGAAGCCGCAGGGAACACCGCCGCACGGCGCACCACCACGCCCTCACCGCCAGGCGACGACCCCGGCCGCCACAAGGGCCACCTCACAGGCACCGGAAGAGGACGAAGGCACGGCCACCGCGACCAGGACTAGGGACCGAAAGCCCCAGAGGACATTGGACCAAGGCACAGGCCCCCAGGGAGGGCAACCCCACGGACCGTCACGTGATCGACCTACCCGACCCACCAGCCCGAGCGGCACGCCGAAGCCCCGACAGTACGGACCCAGCGAGACACCCACACCTAACCACACCCCCCATCCACCAGCCAGCCACACTCCGGCCCGCACTCCGCACCATGACACAGGCCAGGCTGACCTCCACTGACCCACCACGGCACAACGCGAGACCACGGCACACGGCACCACAGCGCGCCACAGTGCAACGCGCCACAGCACGACGCGACGCGACGCGGCACAGAGCGGCACAACACGACACAACTGACCCTAACCTGAAGGGCTAACCGAAGCCAGCCACCGCACACCCTGGAAAGCGCGGCACCAGCACGCCACACACCAGCACCACAGGCCACACACGGGGCCACAGCGCGCCTGGCAACAACGGTGGTGGACCACCCAGAAGGTTAAAACCGGCACCGCAGAGGAGAAAGGACACGAACAACCCCAGCCCCCGAACCCAGAACCACAAGCAGCCGCCTGGCGCAGCCGCCCAGCCGGCAGAGCCAGGACCTAACCCGGCAAGAAGGGGCGTGGAGCCCACCGTGTACATAGCCCACCCGACCCATGGGGCCGGAACGCGGCCAAACAGAACGCAACTGAAAACAGCAGCCCGGAAGACAACACTGAATACAGGCCAGTGCGTGCACCAGCCCAGGGAAGGCAGAGGGAGGAACAGGCAAGCCACCCCCCCAAAAAAAACGGGGGGGGGGAAGGCGCGAAAACAGCCCACAGCCGCCAAATCGCCCGCAAAAAACCACCAGAGGCGGCCAAACCCCCTCACCAGAAGGCACCGAAGACAGGACCCCCAAAGAGGCACAGGGGGACCACCCACCCAAAACCGGCACCGACAAGCCAGGAACAGCGGCCCACCAGGAAAAGGGACACCGAAACAAGCAGAAAAAAAAGAGAGAGAGCCAGGAGCCCAGCCCGAAAGAAAGGGGATGGGGGGACAGGGACCACAAGGCCCGGGACAGGAACACCCAAAAAAAAGAAAAAAAAGCGCAAAAAAAACACCCCGACAACCCAGCCAAGAAGGGCTGGGCACAGCCGAGACCCGGGCCCAGCACACACGCCCACACCGCACGCCGGAACCGGAAACAGCGGGGGGCAAGCGGGGCGCCCACGCAACCACACACTTTCCATAAGCAGGCCGAAACCGAACCCCAACCACGAACACCACAAACAGCCGACACTAGAGGGACGACACCACAAACCGTGCCCAAACACACCCACCCAAGTCCCCAGCCAGGACTGGCGGGGTTAACAGAACCCACACCGAACCGCCAACGGGACCCAAACACAAACGCCGCACAACAGTAGGAAACCCAGTGCCCACAGCCCGGGCACTGAGGCAGCCCGTGCCATGCAGGTGACCCGGCCAAAGGAGATCCAGAGACCGGGGGTAAGGCTGCATCCTAAGGCCTGCGCTGCTTTGGGACTGGAGGCGGAGCGTGCGACACCCAAGCGCCTCAGAACCCTAGTACCAAGAACGTGCAAGCATGCCTTTGGAACGGGATACGCCAGGAAGTCTGGTGAACCTCTAGGGTTCCGCCCAAAGGAGGGGACGTGCGCAAGCACGGGGGCACACCCTCTCGGCGAGACAAGCACGTCACGCTGGCGGCGAACAGCCCTCCCGGTGTTGCCCAGGGCCGCTTTGTTGGGGGCCAACAGACAGGTCTAGCGGGATGTAAGCCGCCTCCCCTCTTCACGCGCGAAGCCTCTTCCTGTTCGTCACAGGGGCGACGCCAGGGAGAACCATGGGGCGCCTCTCCACGACCGAGTGCACCTACCTACCTACCTAGACTCTGGATCAATGTCAGCGCCTCAGTCAGTCCAGAAAATGGTGCGTTTGTGCAATCAGTTGGGGGGTCAGGGGTCCGCAAAACATGGGGAGTTCAATGCTTGGTTTTATAGGTCAAAATGCTTTGTCACCCCTTTTTGGATGGGCTAATACTAAGATAAAAATGCAGTATGCCTTTAGGCCTCTCTAGGACAACTGAGGCTTACCTTTTGGCATGGAACTACACTTTTTCTTACTCCCCATTTCTGCTGTGGTGGCGAGCACTGTTGCATTTTAAAGGAAAAAGGATATTTTTCTTGACCTCCCGATGCGATTCAGCATCTTTTTAAAATTGCCTATCAAAACCCTACTCGTCTCCCATATCCACTGTGTCCTTCTCACTCTCCTTCCCTTTGCTTTCAGATCCTCGAACAGAAAGTCCACTGAAGGTCGCTCGCAAGCCCTCCAGGGAATGGTCCCCGAGCCCACTTAGGGGCGCTGAAGGTACAGGCTCCTCAGGTTCAGGTTCACCAGCAGGTTTGGGCGCTGGCGCTAGCTTGGCTGGTGCCACTGAGGGCGCTGTCTTCTCGGCAGTGTCCTTGGTGTCCATGTTGTATTTCTTCTGCCCTTCGGAAGTGTTGCCAGTCTCGACGTACTGGTTGTACTGCACGGGGTTGCAGGTACGCAAAGACTGAGAACCTCTGCTAACAGAAGGTTAAAACAGGCTTTCACTGTTTATTGCTTTGATGATATTGTTTCCTTTTTGCCTCTGCTTGCTCCTGCTGCTTGTTGGTGTAGCTCAGGTTTTCCAAAACGAAATGTTTTGATGAAATCAACCAGAACTCCAAGTACGCACAGTGCAAGCAAGGAACCAAAAGATCAAATCCACAACATGAAGGGCTGCAGTCAAAGAAGATAGTGTATCAACAAAGGAACTCATAATAACTACAGATTTGTGAAACGATAGTTAGAAATCATCCTACAATCATGTGAAAACTGCCCACATGGGCACTCTCTCTTTTTGTAGTGCCATCTAGAGATGTGCACTCTTTGTTTTGGGTCCCATAGGTGCTGAGGTGGCATGGCTTGTGGCGCTCAGGTCACTGCCATGTCACATCGGATCTTCCTACTTACCTAGGCTTACTGGGAATTGAACCCGGGACCTCTCAAAAACTGGTGCCCCAGCTCCCTAGAGTGCAGACCAGTAGGATAGCTAAGCGTTCATGAGTAAATATAGAACAATGTATAGGCTCTGGATCAATATCAGCGCCTCAGTCAGTCCAGAACATGGTGCTTATGTGCAATCAGTTGGGGGTTCAGGGGACCACACACAGCTAGGATTTCATGAGGTCCAAAAATCCCAGAACTACTTGAGGTGCGAGTTGGGACACAATTTGCCTCTCACCGTGCATTGCAACTCATTCTTAATTTGTTATGAAGCCAGAACGTTAAAGAGAAATGTATCTTCACGCATGTCACTACTACTTTAGCCTCCTGCTGCATTGTTATGATGCAGAGTTGCATGTAACTTGCTCTGCAGAGTGCTTGGTTGCTGTTTATTGATTTTTGTACCTTTGCATTTTGGAACACATTTTGAAACCCAGTTTGCCTCTCAACCTGCATTTGAACTCCTTGAAGTTTGTTACGAAGCCAGAAGGTCAAAGAGCACTACATCGTCACACATGTCACTACCACGTTGTACTGTTCCCGCATTGCCATGATGCAAATATACATCTAACGTGCTGTTCATTGATTTTCTTGTCCTTATATTTTGAAGTGCATTTTGGAACAGAGTTTGCGTTTCAACACACTGTACAAGACCACCAGACCAAACACAACAATCAAAGCATAGATGTGCATCATTGTGCATCACTGGTCATGGTTGTGTAGCTTTATGAGTTTTTCCAACTTTTTCTCAATCCTTGTCAGCGCCCTCGCAACGCTGCTCGAAGTTTCCCTGTCTTGATGTGATTCTTCGGAGGTGCAGGTAATTGTCAAGTTGTTATCCACTTCCATGAGCACAAGGTATATCAGGCCCCTGGCATTCTTGGGAATCACCACCCTGTCCTACACATTCAATGCATGAAAGACACATCCTTCATGCGGATGCTTCTCAACCTTTTCTCCCTCAGGCCTCCATATCAGGACCGGCTTGTGAACTCCGACGATCATTAAGGCAATTGCAAAACTTGTATCTACTTCAATGTCAAATTTGATGGACCTTCTGCTGCCTTCCAGTACACGAAACACATGAGCTGCCGCAGGTTGATGGGGTCCAGCACTGAGACAATCGCGCAGAGGCTTCAAACAAGTGTCAACTGCCCGTTCATGTTTCGGCAGTCTGTCCAGGCCTTCACCATAGATATTCCACTTATATGATTTTTGTTTTGATAAAATCTTCTGCAGAGCCGTCAAGTATTCTTGTGCTTTTGCCCGCGGAACGCTGTAGCGAAGAAGGCACTTGGTATCATCAGAGTAGCTGCCTGCAAAAACCTCAGAATCCTCAGCATCGGTGCACGCAAACACAGGAGAACCTGCGGAGATAGAACCGGACTTGAGACGCGCATCGAACCGCAAATCGCATCTCAACCAATCTGCAATCCCATGGATGTATGCCCTTTCAGGTGCAACATTTACAGTTCGTACCATGCAACATTGGATGCCAAACATTCAAGTATTTAAGGTAGGCCCGTTTTTTGCGTCGTTGCACGTTGCAAAACGTTGTTGCAGGTTGAAGCGCAACTTGAGATGCGTGTCGTTACTTCAACACAATAAATGGAATTGCGTACCTTTTGTTTCATCTACAACATTGCTAACACTGCTGTCACTCTCATCTGGGTGTATTTCCTCCGCATCCGAACAGGCATCTCTTTTATGATCTCTTTCCTGACGGCTGGCGCTGACTTCCGCCACGGCATCGGTTGGTTCCACTCGCCGCTTCTTTGATTTGGCCCACCAGATGAAAAAAGAGGCAGAAATGTGGGGCACCGGCAGGATAGATAGATTTGCTTCCACTGTACATACCAATTTCTCACCACTGTGCGCGTCACTGTCGTCTTCTGAGTTGGAGGAATCTGAGTTGCACCGTGAAGGCCAAATTGCGCCTCAGCGGAATGGTTGCTTTGTGCAGAGATGAAACGCCGCAACGGGCCAAAAAATTTCATTGCCATAGATGTGACACCTGTCTTTGTGACATTAGAGCATACCGACCCCAAAGGCGTGAAGCCTTTCAAACAGTACTTCAGATGCGGCTGAAGCGTGATCGCGGCAGATGCCAGCGGTTATCGTAGAAAGTCAATTTTGAACGACATAAATCAAATTTTCGGGGTATTGAAGCGTGGAAACTGCACATTGGTGTCTGGAATGGTTGCTTCAAAGCTGCCACAGAATTGTTGCGCTTCAATGAATGAAAATGATTCATGTTCATACTGAACTGCATCATGAGGTGCAATTTGAAGTTCAACTCGCACCTCAACTGGTTCTGGGATTTTTGGACCTCATAAAGTCCTAGGTGAACATCCAACGTTCAATGCTTGGTTTTAAAGGTCAAAATGCTTTGTCACCCCCTTTTGGATAGACCAATACTAAGATAAAAATACAGTATGCCTTTAGGCATCTCTAAGACAACTAAAGCTTACCTTTTGGCATGGAACTACACGTTTTCTTACTCAGCCTTTGTGCTGTGGTGGCCAGCACTGTTGCATTTTAAAGGAAAAAGGTTATTTTTCTTGACCTCCCGATGGGTTTCAGCATCTTCTTAAAATTACCTATAACTTCCCTCCTCGACTTCCATATCCACCCTTCCCTCTCCTTCCCCTTCTCTTTGCCTTCAGGTCCTCGAACAGAAAGTGCACTGAAGGCCGCTCCCAAGCCCTCCAGGGACTCGTCCCCAAGCCCACTTAAGGGCGGAAAAAGGTACAGGCTCCTCAGGTTCAGGTTCACCAGCAGGTTTGGGCGCTGGCGCTAGCTTGGCTGGTGCCACCGAGGACGCTGTCATGTCGGCAGTGTCCTTGGTGTCCATGTCGTATTTCTTCCACCCTTCGGAAGTGTTGCCAGTCTCGACGTACTGGTCCCTAGACTATCGTTTTAAGGTTATCATCGTTAATTTTATTTAAACTCAGATGAATCTGTCAATTTAACCCAGTTGAACGCAATTGAACAGGGACAGAAATGCACGCGCTCAGAGCGCTGCCGCACTCACGCGCGCGCACGCAGTCGTTTGAAAAAGGCAAAGAAAAAAGGCGTTACAGAGCAGAAAAAGAACGTGCGTGGCTGCAAAATATTGGGGAAAATAATGTAGTAGAACTGGCACAACTTTACCCACTTCATTTGAAGTGTCGGGGAGTGGTGTGTAAGTCTGTCGGTGAATTTAGAAGAGTGGTAGTAGACACAATATTTTTCATTCATTACTATAGATCATGGTGACTCGTCAACGGTTGGTTGACCCATGTGGGGTACAGGAGTTCCTATTGGATAGCACTAACACAACCAATCTCCTTGGTGAAGAGGTCATAAACGTATTGGCTAACTTCTTTTGTCAAACACCACGGCTCGGGAACTTGTTGAACGAGGTTCACAACAAAATAGTCAATGGAGACCACCGCCAAACTTGTGCGCAACAACTCGTAAATGGTCTTCCAAGTGTGGTATGCACACCAACAAATGCAGTGCAACTATTGGTGGACCTACGTGTGCCACGCAATCGGTATGCAATACCCGAAAACTTTATGACCCAAGTTGGTACCACCTTCTCCGCAAAAGCTAGAATTGATTGGCAACCAAGACTTCCAAGTAGACAACATATGGAACAAGCTTGGACCCAACTAGTTGGGGCAATGCAATTAGATTATCCCAAAATTGATAAAGAAGCCCGAGCCGATTCATTGAGCAACACCCCATCATTCATCAACATTGGAACTCGAGCATGCCAGTGATGCTCATTATCCGCGGTGATGCCTTCGGAATTTCCGGGACCCAATGGTCTCAAATCTCCCTAACCTTCGGAAATTGGTGGGCATTGGCGTGGAATCTTTCACATACGTTTATAATTGGGGTGGCCTATACCAATGACAAAGACACAAGTGTGCTAGCACGCCTTTGGGACAAAAATATTAAAATATGTTTTTCAATTTAACGTTAATTTGTCAATTTTGCATGTTGAACGTTAGATTGAACCATGAGACATTGACGTAGGAGCTAGTACTTGTTGCGTAGGAAGCATATGAGGCCGATTCTTGATTTTCTAGATACTCCAAGACATTGTGGATACTGGCACCATTACATGGTTTGGGTCTCGCACGAGTGCCAAAGTGTGGTGTGGCGGAGATGAACCCTGGCTACGCCGACGGCTAGGAATTAGTGAATTTTGAGAGCTTGGTTCAATTTATACATATGCAACATGGAGCCGTGAACTACATAAATTCAGGGATGTCTTACGTTGGAGAACACCAAGTCAAGATGCTACCTACCGCACATCGAGCCTTCGTTATGTCCAAAAAAAGAGGTGTATGGCGGAGCCTTTTTTTGCTTTGAAAGATCGTTGTAGACGGGTGCAAAGCATTTTACATTGTTTAATGGCAATAGGCCGTTTAATTTGTACTTTCATAGAAGCGTTGGCAACCGTATGCGAGTGCATGAAGGGTCTCATCCATGTGAGCAACCAACCTTCTAGTGGGCCCATCCAAAGCACCGAAGCTGAGAGCCCCGTCAAAGGCGTTGGAGAAGCGGCCCAAGTATGATGTTTCACCTACTCCGAATGTGACGCACGTGCCTCACCTACTCCTACCGGTGGGTCCATTTACCGGTTCAATTTAAATTGAACAGAAATGAACGTTAAATTTAACAGCGGTGTTCAATTTGACGCATTGGCGCATATTCCACGTAGGTGGTTGCGCGTGCCCTCCAAGCAATTGCCGTGCAACAAGGCCAAGAGCCAACCACATCGCCGCCAAAGTCGGAGGCCTCCCCAAATGCTGTGAAAGAGAGGCATGTTCCCAGGTTTTGCCGATTGAACACTCGTGACCACTCGCCACCGCTAAAGAAGGTCCCTACCAGGACTGGCCCCCGCTATGCCCCTTCCGCCTGTTACCCCTGCCGACTTGCTCCTGATCAACGATTGCATTTATCAAAATCCAGGGTCCAAAATCCAAAAATATAGAAAATAGAAAATACAATCCGCCTTCGACCCTGAACAGCAATCAGATCCCACAAATGCAGCAATAGCCCAATCCACAATCCAATCCACACTGCGGGCTTCCGTTCAGCACACCGGTCGTCCCACGGTGGCGGGCATGTACAAGAATTGCACCAAAGAGGAAAGCCCTGAAATTGGCATATGAACACAAATAAAGCAAAGTTGTGGAAAGATGGAAACGCACACATTCACAGCCATAGACCCCTCATTCCCTGGACTCAAGACCTTCCCTTGACTCACCAACATGATGCCCTGAACCCAATGAAATAAGATGGCTAAATGCCATGTGTCACAAGTCACTACACAAACCCGGAAAATGTGTTCACTCCCAAGCCTATCTATCCTAGCCAAATAGGGGAGGTGGCGTGTCATGGCCTAGAGTGGCACTCAAGACCATGCTCTACCCTGACATAACCTTGGTTGGACTTGGAGTCGAATGGGCTTGGAGAACTGCCCCATGATGATGACCTCACATCATGGCAAAATCAGGCAAATCACACCATTATGCCCAAAAATCAATTATATACTCACAAATGCATATGGCAAATGTACATATGCTCCATGCATGTGTCAAACCGGAAAGTAATATACAAGGGTGATATAGACCAAAGATCCATGCCCAAGAAAATCCCATCATTGGCTCCGAAACCCCTCCAGTTATGTACATGCCATGCTTCACAAGTCAGCTCATGAGTTTGAGACCTAATTTAGTGAGGCCTCGTGTGCCAAGCCAAAGTGACCACTTGATCCGGCATATGGTGAGGTGCAACACCAAAGCATATGCCAACATATAAGCAACATACCATAGTTCACAGATCTCTAGGCACTTTACTGTTAGCCAACCAGTTGAGCACATAAAACATAAAAATGAGCATAAAATGAGGTCAAAAAAATGCAAATATGTCCAAATACAAAGTTGTCATGATAGTATATCTCTATGCTCACCCATGATATCCGCGCATGGTTCAATATACAAATGATTAGAACCATTTGCGAACAATTCCCCCACTTTGCTCCCCAATCGGACGCATGGGGATACCTTCGCCACTCATATCTACATGCCCCATGAAAATAAGAATGCACTCATGGATCTCCTTGCCAAACATACCATGAGCAATACATATGCGGTAGACTTAGTCTAGCGCTTTGAATTCGACAATTGGGACATGGGCAAGGCCCTTGTCACGTGTGGCTCCCCATCTCTTCGGCCACACGAAGATATATAACATGGGCGTGAGCATATCGAATCACATACCATGCATATAACACAACCCTCAAAAAATGGCTCCCACCATGGTATGCCATGCCCCTCCATGGACATAACTTCACGTTAAAAACACGTGGGAACCCAATGAAAGTATCTATGCAACCCCAACACTCATGCGGTACACTCGACAGTCGCAATAAAATATTCGGTTGCACGGTCCAAGAGTTATATATCCCTTTCTACCCTCTTGACCCTTATCCCTTGCTACACCGGGCATGTATACACAACAAAGGCGTTCAATGCTCCCCGAATTAACTTGAGACCAAGGCGCTTGCAACCCAACCTTCCTTATTCTCTTTCCTCACACTCGCGCGTAGATATGGTCCTTCAAAGTGGTCCGACGATTCACTTTTGTTTCCCTTATATCTCCAAGTCAAATGGGTGGCAAGTATAAGGGAAACCTGATTCGGGCATAGGGAAGAGAGTATGACCACTCGAAGAAGACCAAATCAAGTGCGGCGATGTCGAAGTCGAAAATCCGATTTCGACATCACGAAAAATTCAGATTAAAATTTCGAGTGCATATTTAGAAAATTGCGGAAGCAACGAACCCTTTACTGATGAAATCTGACCCTTCATCGGGGTTTTCAGCCAAAATATCTCGAAATAACAGTTAACCAATCAGTTAACGCAAAATCGCGAGCCAACTGACGGTCGCCGATACATTGACCATCAGAACGAAAGGCTGAAAAATTACGGAAACATTATGATAATAAAACCCTGTTGATTCCTGATATTCTGATATATAAATCTCAGCTGGCGGCGCCTCGGTACTGAATATGGCCGCTCATAGCCGGAATGGCCAAACCTATCACACTATCGCATCAGGTTAGTTCAGGTGGATGGGAGAGTATGATATCAGCCAATGGCAGCTTGCCGGCACATAGATACACACCCCAAGTGACCCCAAGATGGCCACGGGGGTCCTGACCGGCTTCACCCTCCTTCTCAGAGCGTTGTTACCGCTCGGAAGTCATTGAAGAGAGGACGGGAGGACCCCAATGGGCTCCAACCCCCCCCCCCCCATGTCTCAAGGACACATGGAGGCCCCACACACGTCGTAGGCGTCCCCCATGCCCCAAGGGAGGGGTGAGGACACTGATAATCGGTGCCCTACGCCATATCCTGTCTCCTCTTGATCCACAACATGGACCAAGGGGATCAAATATAGAAAAACGTCGTTGGTCGACCTAAATAAGTATACCACAATGAAATATATATGTGGAGATCGAGTGAAGGGGGTATATGGCCATTAAAGGCCGAAAAATTCCCGGATGAACGCCCTCACCCGTCTCTCCAAGCACAGAAACAAACAAAATGCCAAGGGGGGATCCATTACGGTGCTACAGCAGTAACCAAATGGACCAACACGTCCTTGACATCCAAAGAAATATTCTTTTTCTTCAGGTAGTCCATCCAGACCGTGGTGTACCTTGGCACAAAACTGCTAGGAGGCTCCCACGAGTCCCAGGATGCGGCAAATCCCTTCCAACGAACTTTATAAAGCCTACCACCAGGCGTATCGGGTCCGGCTTGTCCGCCAGGATCTTCTCAGCGGTGATGTCGTCGTCCTCACACTCGTCGTCCGAGTCCACATCGCCGGCCGTAAACTCGAAGGTGACGGGACGTCCGCTGGGGTCTGGTGCTCGGGGACGAAGCTGGGTATGGTCGCGGTCCAGGATCTTGTTATCCCCCACACGAACCGCATACACATCCTGCCCGACGTTCCGCACGATTACCCCCGGCACATACCAAGACGCCTGCCGATGCCTGGACAGGACATCCTTGTGGTGCCGCTCCACCCACACGGTGTCTTGGAGAGCATACTTCTGGACTTTTCCCTGCTTGAAGTACTTGGCCCTCTTGTCATGCTCGTCCTGTAGTGCCTTGCACACCTTGGCCGCCGTGTCGTCCGCCTCAGCCATCATAGCGTTCGCATCCTCGGCCACTTTGCCATGGTTCAACCACGGGAGAGTGCGTGACACTCGATCCTGCAGGAACAGGATGCGATGGGGCGACAGTCCAGTGGGCCCCGGAAGGTCGTGATACGCTTGGAGTACGCTCCACAGCGAATTGTACCGATTCCGGCCCGGTTCGTCGATGTGCAGCTGGCGGAACTTCTCGAACATCTGCCGCCCGGCCACCTCAGCTCGGCCACTCGACCGGCTGTGGTATGCCACGGTCTTGGCATGCCGAATCCCCATGTGCTTGCACATCGTCTTGAACCACGTCCCCACGAATTGACTGCCTCGATCGCTGCAGATGACAGCTGGGACATCGAAAGTCGTCTGTTAATGCGTGATCATGGCATTAGCGACGGTCTTGGCCTGCAGCCCCACTCCATGCTTGTCCTTCTTGTCCTTCTTCTACGACTTCTTGCCCGGGACTGCCACGATATACCCGCCGTGCCTGTTCACCGCTAGGATGACACAGTCGTAGGTCTCTCCTTCCACGGTGACCTCAGGCATGGCGAATACATCCATGGCCACGGACCGCATAGGGGCCTCCGGTATAGCCGTATACACCGGGTTGCCCGCTGTGGAGTGGTTTGGGCTCTTTGTGGCCCCACACACGGCACAGTCGCTGCAGTACCTATCCAGCACGGCGTAGTACCCCGGAGGGAACTTGAAATGCCACTCCAGGTCCTGCTGCATCTTGTCTCGGCCAGGGTGCATGAGCTGGGCGTTGTGCCAATGGTCGATGAGCTCCTCCACTCGGTTCTCGGGCACCAGCAGCTTGTCCTTGAGGAACAACTTGTCCCCATCCTCGGTCAAGCCCTCGGGCCATTCGTCGTCCGACGGGGCGCTCACGGCATTCCAGTACTTGCTCCAGTGCTCGGATGCCGCATAGTCATCCGACCAGTCCTCTGTGAGCACCGACCTGACTAGCTCTACAGGGGCCACCATCCACTGCTCGAGGGTTTCCTCTCGAATAGCTTGGACTCGGGCGCCCCTGAACTTGGCCAGGTCCGTACGGTTTGCCATCACCACAAAGCACTTGACCCCCTCTTGCTCCATGGCCTTTTCCATCTCGATGATGCGCTTGGCCTCCTCGGTCTCCTCGGCGTCTCCATGGCTGGATATGTCCATCCACGCCTTGCCCGCGGGGTAGGCCCAGCGACTGAGGCAATCTGCCACAGTGTTGTCCTTCCCCGGGACGTATACGACGCTGAGGTTGAACTTGGCGAACGTCTCGTGCCATCGGGCCCGCCTAGCTGCTGGTCCTGAGGGGGTGTCGACATGCTCCTTGTGCCAGCTCTGTAGGGACTGATGGTCTGTACAAACCACCACCGGTTGCAATCCGATGTGGCCAGACCACTTCCTGAGCGCACAGACAATGGCATACGTCTCCTTCTCCCTCACGGCCCATGTTTGACATTGGCCCTCGGCCAGGATCCGACTCCAGAACGCCACGGGTACGTGCGACCCCTCGTCCCGGATCTGCTCGAGGACTGCCCCTACAGCATAGTCTGAGGCGTCCGTCCGTAGCACGAATCCCTTGTCCAGGTCCACCAGGAATAGCCCCAACTGCCCCAGGAGTCGCTCCTTCAGGCGGTCGAACGCATCTTCGGCCTCAGGGGTCCAGGCAAGCTTCTTCTTGCTCCCCTTCCGGCCATCGAACTTGCCCACTTGCAGCATCTTGTGCAGCGGCCCTGAGAGTTCTGCATACATCCGGACATAGCCCAAATAGTAATTGCAGAACCCCATGAAGGACTGGAGTTCGCTGATGGTCTGGGGCTTCCCCCAGTGGTGCAGGGACGCCAGCTTCCCAGGCATGGGACGGCGTTGCCCGTGACCAACCAAGTGACCCGCGAACTCCACTTCCTTCACGAAGAGTGAGGCTTTGGTGGGCTTGCACACCATGTTTTGCTTGTCCAACTCGCTGAGCACTCGGCGCAGATCCTTCTCATGCGTGTCGATGAGCTCGTCCTCAGTCATGTTCTCCGTGCCGGACCCGATGATGATGTCATCCACGAAGGGATCGGCACAGTCCCGGACAGGATCGAGTAGGTCCTCCATCATGCGCTGGAAAGCAGCGTTGCCATTCTTGGCGCCCATAGGCACCACTTTCCACTGCATGGGCCCCAGCAACGTCGACATCGTTGTGCAGGGGCTGGAGTCCGGGTGTAGCGGCATCTGGTGATAACCGTGTTTCAGGTCCAACACCGTGAAGATCCGCTTTTCCTGTTGTTTTTGGAGGATGGAGTCGATCAGGGGAAGCGAGTACGAGTCGTGCTCGGTTTGCTCGTTCAAACCCCTGTAATCCACCACCAACCTCCACTCGCCCTTCTCCTTCTTGGGCACAATGAAGGCTGGACTGGCCCACTCACTGTCGGAGGGTTCCATCCATCCCCGCTCAATGAACTCGGCCAACAACTTCTTCATGGCCTCGGCCCGATCGCCCTGAAGTTGGTACTCCCGATGACGATAGATCTTTGGGTTCGGCTTCAGCTTGATCTTCGCTGTACCAAACCTCCGACGATCTGGAGGGTTCTTGTTGGCGACGCCACTGAATAGCCGCGGATAGGCCTTGATCAGCCTCTCCTTCAGCTCGGCGACCTTCGGGTTCTCCTGGGCCTCTTCAGCAGCTCCCTTCGGTATAGATACAACCGACCGCACTGCGGTATAGGCCTCTTCTGGGTCCCATTTTGACTTCTCCTCGTCCGATATGCCGTCTTCATCGTCGTGGGGAGCTCTTCCAACCGATAATCTTCGAAAAATTGCAGCCTCGGGCTGGTGACTGTCGCCATCGGCACCCATTCTTGGAAAATCCCATGTTGGTGGGTCCGACCCAACCGGACCATCGTATTGGTCCGCGATGTGATCCATGACCCTCGCCACAAATTCGTCCTTCTCGTACTTGCCGGTGACCAACATCTTGTCATCCCACCAATGCGGAGATGTGACCATGGCCCGCCTCTTCTTGGCTGCCACACGGTCGTGCATCCCCATCCGCATGTAGTTGACGACGTCGTCGATCTCGGCGTGCAACAGGACGTCAATGCCATCAATTGGCTGATCCGTCCCCTCCTTGGGCTCAAACATGACCTTCATGGGCACCGCCTCCACCCTACGGATGAATGCTTCATCACCCGTGGGCTGGGCTTGCGCCCCATCCACCAGGAAAGCCTTGGTACCCCACGCGTGACCCGGGGAGGGCATTGATACACCCTTGGCGTCGATGAACAACTCCTCCTCTGGCCCGAATGACATCTCGTTCAGGGTGATGGAGTCCAGCGTCGACTTGAGACCCTCCAGCGGACATGGGGTGGATCCTATGCCGGTTATGACCAGGATCCCCTTCGCCCCATCCGCGATGATCTTCTCCACCGTACCTCTGGTATTGTCCAGGGAGCCATGCCAATACATGGGTCCCCACTCCTTCAAACCAGGATGCCTATGCCAGGCTGAGTCTCCTCGATGCCAATGCCTCCTACACTTCCGCAAAAGTGGGGCATCCCGGGAAGCGAAGACGTCCGTCTCAGGCGCTTCGGCGCCGAGCGTCTGGATCATCCTGTCATACACCTGTGGCGCCATTCCATACTCCGTGAGCTGAACTCCACGGTCTCCTCTGGACTTGGCACCCACAGCTTGCACCGCTCGGAAGATCCGATCCTCTTCCTCAGCATTCCATTGTGATGATCCGCATGCATAGTCCGTGGACAGCCATGTAAGGCATTCATCATCCTCCCGGACCAGCATTGCACGATGGGGAAGGGCTCTAATGGCGTTTGCCACAATGAAGTCATACCCCATGATCATATCCCCATCAGTAATGTCGGCCACATAGAAGTTCCCGGATAGAGTGCTTCTCTTCGCCTGATCAGGGCGGTTCAAGCGCTCATGTTCCCAGAACTCCATACTGATATTGGCCTCATGGGTGCCCCCACCCATGATCTCTCCGTGTTCCTCCTTGAACAACCCTCTCCGGACCAGGCTCACCTGGGCACCCGTATCCACCAACACATCCACCACCTTCTCCTCTCGTCCGCACCGTACTCGCACTTTCAAGTGCAACTGCCACTCGTCACCATGAGGTGTATGGACGACTCTCACGGCATGCAACTCTAGCACGTCCGGGTGCATCAGGACCTCAAGGGTATGATCACGGATGGTGTAGATCTTGGGTTGGTCTTGCCCGTCCACGGGGCTCTCCGTGGTTGCTCCTTCCTTCTTGCCACGTCCCTTACCCACATAAACTTCCCTTGGCAGGGCGCTCCAGGGGTTTGAAGTGGCGAAACTCAGTGGTTTTGGCTCTTCTGGAGCCTTCATCGGCACCCGATGTGCCTTCACTTTCTCTGGGATTCCACTGATTTTCAGAGGAGAGACCTCCGAGGTCCCACTCCCGTGGGGGCTCCTCTAGACTTGACTACTCGCAGCCCCTTCCGGCTGCGATCCGCCAGGACTTTGTCCACCACGTTGCTGGGCTTTGAGTTCCTCCAACGTCCTCAACATGTCCTCAGCAACTTCCTCAATCGGCCTCACTCGTCGGTCTTGGCCAGGTCAACCACCATAGCCTCTTCCTCTGCCTTTTCCTTGGCCCTTGCCTTGGCCTTTTCCCCCGTCTCCGCCCTTCGCCTTCCAATCGGACATCCGCTGCTCCTTGGGCTTCTTCTCGGGGTGAGCGGCGAAGTAGGCCTTCTTGTCCGCCTCATACACCTTGCACTGACGGTGGTCATGTGCATGGTTGTTTCCCTTGCCATAACAGAGCCAGCACCCGTCGTGCTGAGACCTGTACTCCCGGAACGAGAGCGGTGGGCTCCCGATCCTCCTTGGCGCATTGCCCTTCTTGGGTCCCACCGGGCTCCATCTGGACCGATCCTGCCCATGATTCCTCACGTTGTGCGCCAAAAACGCGAAGAAAGCGGCCTCCTCGTGATCCTCCCTGGACCAGTGGTCTTGGCCACTTCCACTACCATCCTCCGCAGAGTTGGCTGTGTCCTCCTGGATCTCCCGATGATGGCGGTCTTCTCGGTGGCCTCGTTGTCCATGACCATGTCGATCCTGCAAGTGGGCCTCGTTCTTCGCATTGAGCTTCAACTCCACCGTGATGTACTTCACGATCTCGTCCAGGCTCATGCGGGCGAAGATGACCTGCATCCTCAGCGGCTCACCGCGCCTCCACTCCAGGTTGTTGAGGCGCAGCAACCTTTGCCCCATGGAGTCTCCAAATACCTCCACGTACACGGCGTTCTTCAGTCCCAACATCTGGTTGGGCTCGCCGAGGACCCTCCTGAAGAACTCCATGATACCCGCATAGGACCTCCGCCGCCATGATCCTCACCGCCACCCGCTTCTTGGCCCGCTTCTTCTCCTCGTCCTCCACTCTCCTCTTCCAGTTGCCGGGGAGGACGTCCTTCAGCAAGTGGCGGATCTCACTGGCCTCGTTCCAGTCCCCCACCAGCTTGAGGCATCTGCGGTACTTCCGCAGATACTGTAATGGAACTCAGCACGTGCGCGCAGACCGCGATCATTTAGTGAACGCGCGTGCGTGCATATGTAAAGCACAGTGCAATGCAATTCAATTATCAAACTATTGAATCAAATTCATTTTGTGTACTGTGCAGAACACTGGGATGAAACTATGTAGTGATTTATGAGATCAATCACGTGCTGCGCCGTTGCCGGATTCGCATTTGGATTTCGAAATCACTAAGGAGATCACGGGGAAAATAGCACTCAAAAGAGAAGATCTCCAAGATCATTACAATCCCAGTGTTCGATTTCCGTGAAACTCTCTTTGGTGATGTCGGAGTCATTCTAGAGTGATTGAAGTTCGCTGAGTTCGCAGTATTTGACGATCGCCAGCGGCTGCAGGTTGGTTATTGACTGTCGTTTTGGGAGCTGAGGCCAAGAGTTCACGAAGTTTGAGAGCGAGTTTGTGAGACTCAGCAAGATTTCTATGGCAGGTCTGCCAAGCAAGTACGCTGTTCGTGACTATGGAGGAGAGTCTGTTCCCGATGCGTTGCCAGGAGATAAGCCTTTTATTTGGGCTGAGATAGAGCAAGCTGCTCGACCATCAAAGGTGCCTTGGGAGGAATTCAAACTTCAGCAGCTTGCTTACGCTGATTGGTGGTTTGGCAGTGCGCGTAACGCGGCGGAGTGTCGCCAAAGTTATGAGACCGAGGTCAAGCAGCACCCGCAGATGCTGTGGAATGTGGAGGAGCTGTTGAGCTATCGCGATAAAGGAGTGCCTTGGTCTGACTGCACGTTGAGTTATGGTTACGAACACGTCTGGGCTTTGGAGTGCCTTGAACGTGAGCCATCATTTGTGCGAACAGTTCGTCTCGCGCTGCTGAGTTCTTCTGATGAAGAGAATACGAAGGCTGTTGGCTCCTGCGCGACGGTTGAGGATGATGATCCATGCGGTGGCGAAAAGAAGAGACACGCCACGTTCAAGCGCCGACGCTGTGATCGCCCACGCAAGTGCGGGCAGGGACGACAGTGGTATTGCTGGGCCTGCATGAGGCTCGCTACGTGTGTTTAGGTTTTAAGGACTAATTTTTTTTGCTCTGTTTCGTCTTCTATGGCGCTGGGCCTGAGCGCTGGGCTATTGGGCTCGCCTCTGAAAGGCTCGCCACTGCTTTTGTACGCTGGGACATGTTGGTATCGCACCCTTCTGCAACACATGTTATTCTTCCTGCTTGTTTCCTTGCCTGCCATGCGTGGATGGCAGTGCATCTGATTTGAATGTGAAAATTGAGTACGTCAGTCCTGGTCTCTTTGCCTTCGAAGTGCAGTTTTCTGTAAAGTAGCCGTGGCTCTGATATGTGCCTTTACTTTGTTTTCTTGCACTTGTGTCGGTGGCTTCGCGCACTAACATGCCTTTTTACGAGCACTGTGGATGCGAACCCGGTGTGGGCAGCACAACAACATTCTGCACGTTGTTTTGCTGTTGCTATTTTTCTGTTTGTCTTGCTGTATTTTTGTGAAACTGCAGGGTCTTGGAAACGCAGTGAAGGTTTTCCCCTAGGGTGGAAACTTTTGCAGTGTCTTTTCAAAACTTTTGTGGTGAAACGAAGCCAGCAAGCGGTGTAAAGTAGTTCAGTTTTCTTCTTTTTCTGAGCAAGCACGCACTGCTTTGGCACTGTGTGCAGTATAGGGTGGTTTTTATACATTTCAGTCAGTGTGCAGCTTGGTATAGCTGAGAAGATTTAGACACTTATTAATGATCTAACTCAGATCCGATGCAGTCCATCATGCTCTGTATCAGCCCTGCGCTAGGTGCAGTGCTAGGTGTGTCTGAGTGTCTATTTTGTGCAGTGCTGAGGTCCATCACATCTCTTGTCAGCCCTGTGCCTGGTGCCTCGGCACCCTGCACATGGCTTGTGAGGGGAGTGTAATGGAACTCAGCACCTGCGCGCAGACCGCGATCATTTAGTGAACGCGCGTGCGTGCATATGTAAAGCACAGTGCAATGCAATTCAATTATTAAACTATTGAATCAAATTCATTTTGTGTACTGTGCAGAACACTGGGATGAAACTCTGTAGTGATTTATGAGATCGTTCACGTGCTGCGCCGTTGCCGGATTCGCATTTGGATTTCAGAATCACTAAGGAGATGAAGGGGAAAATAGCACTCAAAAGAGAAGATCTCCAAGATCATTACATTCCGGTTCCACTCCCGGACCCGCAACTCACCGCGGTCCAGCGGCAGCGGGATGGACCACAAGTCCTCCAGCTTCTGGTTCGGAGCGTCCACCCGCTCCTCATCCTCCAACCACTGGAGGCAGGCCTGCTCCATCCTGATCAGTCCTTCCCGGATCTGATCCCGCAGCTCCTCCTTCAGGTCCTGCGCCAGCCGGTGTGGGAATGTCCGGCATACCCACTTATCCCGCGGCGCTCCCCGCATCTCGCCGACGACCTCCTCGGCGAAGACCTCCCAGTCCAGGATGAAGTCATCCAGGTTGGACGGGTTCCCGTCGTAATAGGGGATTTTGATTCCCCTGAGGTCGTCAATCCTGATGGCGTCTCCGACGTCCCCAGCCACTACTCCACCGAGACGGATACCACCTGTGGCCGGGGGGTGTGAGTACACTCCCCGTACATCCCTCTCCTCCATGGATTGCGGTCCAGTTGGGCCTGAACCCACGGGGTTTGGAATGCGGGAAGGACTTGCTCCATCGGCTGTCCATATCCCCGTAGTGGGGTCCTTCGCCCACAGGTCTCCGCCTGGGTGGCCTCGACCATGTCCGTCGGCGCTTCCCATTGTTCGCCCCTGCATGGTCTGGCTCTGGATCTCATCTTCCGCATAAACTAACATATTCGTCGTGATCGGTAGATCCTGGGCGGCATGGGACATCTGTACCATCAGGCTCCTCGGGTCCGTGGTTACGTGCCCTTCCCGCAGGGACCCAGCCGGTGCCGTGTGTTCCCCGAGCATTGCGGATTCGCTGAACATGGGAACAAACGGCAGCGCACCCGGGTCAACACGCGGAGGCGCGTATGGTGCCTCTGCAGGGCCGCCAATGGGTTTATCCATGGCGCTCCTGAGGGTCTAAATCCGCTCCACCAGCTCTGCCGCGGCCGGCTTTGCCGGGAGCTCCGGACCCGAGGCGAGGGGCTGTAGCTCCTCTAGCCTTTTCAGGCGTCCCGACATGTCCTCCACCAGGTGGAGGAGGCTGTCCACCACTCGCTGCTGCTTCTCCAGGGCCAGCTCGGGATTCTCCCGGTACCGGTCCCGTTCCCATGTCTTTCTCCGCGGCCGACTGGTCGTCCAGGATCCCCGCGACGTCCTCCTCTAGACCGTCCTTGGCGTTGTCCAGGCGGTCAAGGCGATGCGGGATGACGTCCATCCCCATCTTCGGGTACTTGCCCATGAGGAAGGACACGTGCTCGCAGTGGCAAGCGGCGTGCTTTCCGCCGGATCCAGCGCATCCCGCGGTTCCCAGCACCTCAGACTCATCGCCCATGGGTGTATCGCCTATGGCGTCCGTCTCTGGTCCCGTGTGCCGGGGCACAGGTGCCGTCCGGGCCCTGGCTGGCCTCTCCAAGCCCTCGGCGTCGTGCTTCAGGGCGGGCTCCGTGGCCGTATTCGCCCTTGTGGGCGGTCTGGTCGTCTCCTCCGACTCCGAAGGTGGCTCATAGGCTGTCTGATAGCCCTCGGAGTGCTCGGAGTCCCACAGCCTGACCAGGCTGGGGTTCGTATCCATAGCCCCGGCGTCCTCTGCCGCGGGCTTGGGTGACCCGCGCTTCCGGTAGCGTCGGGCCCGTCCTCCACTGCTGCCTGAATGGCAGGCCTCATCAGAGTCCTCCGTGGCGGAGCGGAGATTGCATGCCTTTCGGCAGCGACGCTCACACATGGAGACCAGGTCCTCCATGTCACGTCCTCCTCTTCCCGAATGTCGTACTTCTCTTCGGGCTTCAACTTCCGGAGTTCGCCATGCTCTTGAACGTTTCGGTTCTTCTATGGCTCCAATCTTCGGCGTGGTCTCCACCGAGTCCACAATACGCATTCGGGGCGTACTTGGGCAGGGCTCATAGGGGCCCAAGTCCCCGGGTCGGCGGTAGGTAGGGGCAGCAGGTATGCCTCTGCTACCATAAAGAAGGTCCCTACCAGGACCGGCCCCCGCTATGCCCCTTCCGCCTGTTACCCCTGCCGACTTGCTCCTGATCAACGATTGCATTTATCAAAATCCAGGGTCCAAAATCCAAAAATATAGAAAATAGAAAATACAATCCTCCTTCAACCCTCAACAGCAATCAGATCCCACAAATGCAGCAATAGCCCAATCCACAATCCAATCCACACTGCGGGCTTCCGTTCAGCACACCGGTCGTCCCACGGTGGCGGGCATGTACAAGAATTGCACCAAAGAGGAAAGCCCTGAAATTGGCATATGAACACAAATAAAGCAAAGTTGGGGAAAGATGGAAACGTACACATTCACAGCCATAGACCCCTCATTCCCTGGACTCAAGACCTTCCCTTGACTCACCAACATGATGCCCTGAACCCAATGAAATAAGATGGCTAAATGCCATGTGTCACAAGTCACTACACAAACCCGGAAAATGTGTTCACTCCCAAGCCTATATATCCTAGCCAAATGAGGGAGGTGGTGTGTCATGGCTTAGTGTGGCACTCAAGACCATGCCCTACCGTGACATAACCTTGGTTGGACTTGGAGTCGAAAGGGCCTGGAGAACTGCCCCATGATGATGACCTCACAACATGGCAAAATCGGGCAAATCACACCATTATGCCCAAAAATCAATTATATACTCACAAATGCATATGGCAAATGTTCATATGCTCCATGCATGTGTCAAACCGGAAAGTAATATACAAAGGTGATATAGACCAAAGGTCCATGCCCAAGAATATCCCATCATTGGCTCCGAAACTCCTCCAGTTATGTACATGCCATGCTTCACAAGTCAGCTCATGAGTTTGAGACCTAATTTTGTGAGGCCTCGTGTGCCAAGCCAAAGTGACCACTTGATCCGGCATATGGTGAGGTGCAACACTGAAGCATATGCCAACATATAAGCAACAAACCATAGTTCACAGATCGGTAGGCACTTTACTGTTAGCCGACCAGTTGAGCACATAAAACACAAAAATGAGCATAAAATGAGGTCAAAAACATGCAAATATGTCCAAATACAAAGTTGTCATGATAGTATATCTCTATGCTCACCCATGATATCCGCGCATGGTTCAATATACAAATGATTCGAACCATTTGCGAACAATCCCCCCACTTGGCTCCCCAATCGGGCGCATGGAGATACCTTCGCCACTCGTATCTACATGCCCCATGAAAATGGGAATGCACTCATGGATCTTCTTGCCAAACATACCATGAGCAATACATATGCGGTAGACTTAGTCTAGCGCTTTGAATTCCACCATTGGGACATGGGCAAAGCCCTTGTCACGTGTGGCTCCCCATCTCTTCGGCCACACGAAGATATATAACATGGGCGTGAGCATATCGAAGCACATACCATGCATATAACACAACCCTCAAAAAGTGGCTCCCACCATGGTATGCCATGCCCCTCCATGGACATAACTTCACGTTAAAAACACGTGGGAACCCAAGAAAAGTATCTATGCAACCCCAACACTCATGCGGTACACTCGAAAGTCGCAATAAAATATTCGGTTGCACGGTCCAAGAGTTATACATCCCTTTATACCCTCCTGACCTGTATCCCTTGCTACACCGGGCATGTGAACACAACAAAGACGTTCGATGCTTCCTAAACTAACTTGAGACCAAGGCGCTTGCAACCCAAACTTCCTTATTCTATTTCCTCACACTCGCGCGTAGATATGGTCCTTCAAAGTGGTCCCACGATTCACTTTTGTTTCCCTTATATCTCCAAGTCAAATGGGTGGTAAGTATAAGGGAAACCTGATTCGGGCATAGGGCAGAGAGTATGACCACTCGAAGAAGACCAAATCAAGTGCGGTGATGTCGAAGTCGAAAATCCGATTTCGACATCGCGAAAAATTCAGATTAAAATTTCGAGTGCATATTTAGAAAATTGCGGAAGCAACGAACCCTTTACTGATGAAATCTGACCCTTCATCGGGGTTTCCGCCAAAATATCTGGAAATAACAGTTAACCAATCGGTTAACGCAAAATCGCGAGCCAACTGACGGTCGCCGATACATTGACCATCAGAACGAAAGGCTGAAAAATTACGGAAACATTATGATAATAAAACCCTGTTGATTCCTGATATTCTGATATATAAATCTCAGCTGGCGGCGCCTCGGTACTGAATATGGCCGCTCATAGCCGGAATGGCCAAACCTATCACATTATCAGATCCGGTTAGGTCAGGTGGATGGGAGAGTATGATATCAGCCAATGGCGGCTTGCCGGCACATAGATACACACCCCAAGTGACCCCAAGATGGCCACGGGGGTCCGGACCGGCTTCACCGCCACCGCTTTCCGCATGAACACTCGTGAGTGCTCGTGGCATGACACGCGTGTGTTGGAGTTTTTTTTTTTTTTACTCCTCCAGTTTTTCATTGCGTAGATCAGGGAAGAGACGTTTTGGCAATTAAAGTTCGACGATTAAGTAGTGGTACCAGAACTCCCTTATCCGGACATGGCGTTTGATGAAGATGATTCAATTCTCCACCTCATCCCTCTTGAGGGCGGGAGCGAAAGCGATGCGTGGTTCCGGGAGCTAAAGGCAGAAGAAGCTGGACGACCACCACGACCACCACCAGCACCGCAACCACCAGTAGTTCCCTCTTCACCATACCCCTCCACGACTGTGGTTGCCATCGCATTCCCCTTGACGCAGGCAATGCTACAAGGCTGTTGGCCCCACTCACAACCTAGTATAGTGACGGTAGCGCACGGTGCGCATTTGACTTTGTTAAGCATTTTCCAACGGACGTTCCAAAGAGCAGTGAACACATTCGGTGCCTTTGGACCGCATTGGGGGCCGCTTGAGGCCAGAGATGCGCAACAGCGACACATATTTAGTCTCCAAGGTCATTGGCCACCAAATGTTGCAGTGTGGGCAAGGATCGTCATGGCGTGGGACCACTAGGGGCTGGGACGGTTCATGCATCAAGGTGCCCTTGGTCCTCGAAGCCCAGCGAGTATGAGCTTCTGCGATCCCTCAAGGGATTGGTACTGTCCAGAGAATGCGTGGCAGTACCAGGGTAAGATTCCAGGTGTGGTCTTCACCCGCGAAGGCTACCGCAAGCGCCCATTCCAACAGATTTTGCATGATGAATCAAGAAGTGCGCGGGACCCAAAAGCCAATTTCAGCTCTGCCGCCGCTGCACTGCACGACCGCATTGACCCTGCATGGGTCGCTACCAATTTCTTTGTCAGTCCGAGAGGCATACAAATCTCCATGGAGCACCCAACCAAAGGAGAGAAGGTTGTGGACATGGGCAATTTGGGCCAACTGCTTACGACACAACAGGATTGGGCACTCAAGGTGATCCATAGTATGGGGCAACACACCAGCCAACTCCGCCACAAGGTTGCAGCCTTTGAGCTAGATGAGAAGCGACCACTGGGAAAGTGTCGTTGCTGGATACCATTGGAACAAGTTGCACCCCTCCCAACAAGGACACGAGCGTTTAGTAAGGTGGAGAATGGCTTGAAGTTGCGAGAGGAGAGTAGTGCGGAAAGCGGTGGGCCCAACGGGGAATACAATGACCAAGGCCCCAAGAGGAAGAAGCATTTGAAGCCCCAGAATGCGAACAAGGCACGCACCGAAGAGTCACCACCCAATAAAACAGAGAAAAACGCAACTACACCAGGTGTGGCACGTTCCATTGAACCCAATTCGCGTCAATTGAACGGAATTTACCTAAATTGAACAGAAATGAACAAGCAAATTTGGCGTGTGTGTACATTGCCCTCCCCTTCCATGCGTACCATGCGTAGTAGCGCGGATGAGCAAAAAGGCGCTTGCGCAATTGGACAAGCTCAAGCCGAACAAGAAGTCGAAGGCCGAACGATCCTCCAAAGTTGAGCAGCCTGCACCAACGAAGAAATCGAAGGCCGAGCGGAAGGCCGAAGCCGCACCGAAGGCGCAACCTTTGCAACCTTCTCAAAAGGCAAAGGAAGCTCCAAAGAGTAGCCCCAAGGTGAACACCTTGGCCCACCTCCGTAGCGCATTGTTTAGTCTTTTGCTCTCCCTCGCATGGCGACATGTAGAGCGCTTCGTCGCAAATGGTCGAAAGCGCATCTTTGGTATTACGCCAGTTTTTCCTCATTATAGGTCTGTCGCCTTGAGTAGTCCAACGATGCAACATTCCGATCTTGTTTTGTCCCTTAATACTTTGGCGTGGGTGGCATTTGAGGAATGCCACTTTGAGTACACGGCTATCGCCGTGGTGTTCGGCTACCGGAATACACCAATGCGGTTGCACAGAGATATGAAGGATCATTCTCCCATCTCCTGCATTATTGCCGTTGGCGATTATGTTGGGGGAGCGTTGTTGGTGGAGGAGGGGGGAGTGCTTTGAGAGGGGGGGGGGGGTGCCGGCCATTGGCACCAATGATGGGACGCAAGTTCGGGGCTTGTTGCATGATGTATCAAGAGGAGTGAAGTTTGATTCCCATGCACTTCTTGGCCCTTGGCCCTGCGATGGCACCCACATTGCCTTGGTGTACTATAGCCGTGCGGCGGCACAAGAGGTGACTAGTGAGGAGCAACAACACATGCGGCAAATGGGTGTCCCCATTGGGGCCTAAGGGGATGATGGGTAGCCTCTCCTCAACATCCGTTTGCAACACTTTGGTATTTATCGATGTGCGTTTGATATTGACACGCCAAAAGTGTGGTGCTTGTTTTTTGTTTTGCAATGTGTGTGATAATAGGCATCCTCATATGATGATGGACATCCTCATCTAGATGCCTATGTGGCATCATCACATCTCATCACATTGCCATTGCACAAAGTGTGTCACATTGTCGTGCTTGTGTGGTCATTTTGTGGTTCCCTCTTTTTCTTCAGAAATTGTTCAAGGTGAAATCAATACCAGAGGATGAGGAAGCCCTAGTGGATGAGAGTGCTGAATGCGCAAAGATGGATGCGATCGTGAACGATCCCCAAGGGGAGATTTAAATGATTGAAGAGGGAAGTAACGGGCCTCAAACAAAGGAGTCTTTGGTAGGGGAAGGGGATGACGATGGTGAACAAGAGATGACGATGGTGAACAAGGGGATGACGATGGTGAACGGCCACTACGGCTAGGCGACCTAGAAAGGGTTTGGGTCCCAATGAGAATGGATGGGACAAATGAATTTGTAGCATGTTGTGGTTACGAAGCAAGTAGGCTCAAAGCACTAGCCTTGACGACGCCACTCCCGGACTATGGCGTAAAGCACAAAAGCCCGGATGGAGAATGTTACTAATGCCTCCACAATTGCGGGGTGAAGATGACCTCTCCCTAGTACCGGTGCGGCGGGCCGATTGTGAAAAAGATGAATCGGAGGCATTGGCAAGGTATAGGGACTATGAGGCTAAGGAGGCAAGCTGGAAGAAAGAGATATAGTGCTCTACAAATGTATACGAGTTTTTTGAATCTTTGTGGTGTATGACGGTGCTCATGTGGTCATGTGTTCTTCAATACATGAGATAAATCGAGCCAATCGTGCCACACCTCATCGTGCCCCATTCAGCATCGTGGTTCAATTTGACGTTCATTTTCCTCAATCCGTTCCATTGGTGTGGCTATGTGCATTTGTCTTTGTGGAAAGTATGGACGTCGTTTGCCATTGGTGGGAAACTCATTTTTGCATGAGGTAGTATACGTTTGGTTTTTCCTTTGGCCTCCAAAATGTGATTTTCTGAGCAAAACACACTTGTGGGATTGAGGCATTCAATTTAACACAACCGACTACAATTGAAACGATTGCATTGAGATGAAATGAACAACGATAACCTTAGAATGGTATTCTAGGGTTGTACTGCACGGGGTTGCAGGTACGCAAAGACTGAAACCCTCTGCTACCAGAAAGTTAAAACAGGCTTCCACTGTTGATTGCTTTGATGATATTGTTTTCTTTGTGCATCAGCTTGCTCCTGCTGCTTCTTGGTGTACCTCAGATTTTACAAATAGAAATGTTTTGATGAAATCAGCCATAACTCCAAGTACGCACAGTGCAAGCAAAGGTTTCACTGAATCAAATCCACAACATGAAGGGCTGCAGTCAAAAGAGGGAATGTATCAACGAAGGAAAGCACAATAACTACACGTTTATGAAGCGATAGTTAGAAAATATCCTACAATCATGTGAAAACTGCCAACATGGGCACTCTCTTCTTTGTAGTGCCACCCAGAGATGCGCACTCTTTGTTTTGGGTCCCATAGGTGCTGATGTGGCATGCCTTGTGGCGCTGAGGTCACTGCCATGTCACATGGGATCTTCCTACTTAGCTAGGCTGACTGGGAGCTGAACCCAGGACCTCTCGAAAACAGGTGCCCCAGCCCCTTAGGGTGCAGACCACTAGGATAGCTAAGCATTCATGAGACAATATAGAAAAATGTATAGGCTCTGGATCAATGACAGCGCCTCAGTCATTCCAGAAAATAGTGCTTAAGTCCAATCAGTTGGGGGGTCAGGGGTCCGGACAACATCCAAGGGTCAATCCTTGGTTTTATAGGTCAAAATGCCCGTCACCCCTTTTCTGACAGGCCAATACTAAGATAAAAATGTAGTATGCCTTTAGGTATCTCTAAAACAACCAAAGCTTACCTTTTGGCAGGAGAATACACGTTTTCTTACTTCGCCAAGACCAAGCACTTCCGCTTGGGCGCTTGATAAGAACGGAAGCCATTCCCATCATGGACAATGTCATGGCAGAGAGCTCCAAGAAACCGGGCGTCACCTGGGCACCCTTCGAGCTAGCCATTGAAACCAAACGTCCCCGATGTTTTGCATCTTCTCTTGTCCTTGCCCCTAGGCTTGTCAAAGGACCTTTTGGAGTTAATTTTAACCCGAACATGTTGGGTTGTTGTTTGTCAATTGGTTTATGCGGTCTTGTTGGCTTGGTCGGTCTTGTTCGCGCCGCCAACAACGAATCCGAGGCATGGGAGATGTATTTCATGCCGGCCATGGTTTGGAACACCATAGCAAGCTCAGGCCCAGTCATGTCCTTGATTGCCACATCCAGGCAGTGCACGCTACCCGCCGTGTCACGACCACCAACTTCGAAATTGGCACGGAGCCACCTTTGGTGATAATGTGGAGCCGTTCGAGTACATAGATGAGAGAGACTTTTCTATGATCGGCTGAGTTGGGACTACCACATCATGAGACATGCTATGCCTTGGAATGGGTAAGCAAATTTACTTCCCTTTGCCGAGAAATCCCGTTGTCTACAAGATTTCTAGGAAGCCAAGAATTCTCCAAACTCCTGCCGGATCTATATCCCAAATGGTGATGATGGTTCTGACACCCTTCACGCCCCATTTCTTTTCCAACCCTTCCTGAGGCAGAGGCCGCCATTGAATAAGGCCACTAAAACTCCCTTGGTCACGAATGGTGTGAGTACATCAAACTTTTCATGTCGTCGACCCAATGAAAAGGTACCAACTCCCTACCGAATGCTGGTTGATGGGGATGGCGTTCCAGTCCCAGTGCCTGCTGCTGAGCAGACTGTTGTGCAGGGGCCCAGCGTGTGGTGTTTTTGCCTAGCCTGAAGGCGTGGCCCTTGTGCCAGGACACACTATGGGCATCCGGATATTTGGCATTGGTCTGGAGGAGGGACAGAGGAAATTTTTGCTGCACAATTGCACATGCGCCGCCGGTTGCTCCGCCCCAGGCCGCAGTTAGCAGTGCCAGCCTGGTTCCGAAACTACGGCGTCCCTCGCTCCTGCGATCGATTACAAACGCATAACAGAGACCGTTGACCAGGCTTCGTTCACGCCTGAGAGCCTGCTCCTGCAGAAGGGCGAGACAACACTCTGTTATAAGTCCGCTCGTACATGGGTAAGCTGCTGCTACCGTGCGTTCAACACCATCACCTTCGACAGTTGGTGGCTTCACATCAACCAATCACACTCCCCTGTAGATTTGCCTTGCTGTTGCCATATCACTGGTGGTGTGCCTAGTGCTGACGGGATGTGTGAGCGTGAAACGCCGCAAAATCTGCGGGCTGAGACCAGGACGTTGTCGGTTGGTGGCGTGAAAGTCCTGTCAGACAACTGCATGGACACGCAACAGCGAACAAGCCCGCTGTCCCCAGTTGTGCTGAATTCCCCTGCTTGGTCCAGCCACCATGGCTCAACACCGCTGCCCACCCTGTATGCTCTGCAGCTTGGGCCAAATGACTTGCTTACTGCCCTGTGGAGGCTTCATGCACAAAACGAGCGTCTCCTCCCACAACACGAGAATTTGCAGCATGCCCTTAATGACCAAGCCTGTTCTCCATGCCGAGCTACTACGTGCAAGGTTTGCTGACTGATCAGGAAACTGAGGGGAACTTGGCATCCCAATTTTGTCGACCCATCCAGCGTCAACGCTGTCATGTACCATGGGTATCTTGCCATGCTCGCTGCATCGCCAACCCATTCGCGTTTAACGGAATGATCAGCGCCTACGAGACCTGATTCGACCTTTCCCCTGTGGTGAGGTATGCCATCAATGGCCCCAGTACTCTGTGAAGGGGTTGAGCCCTCACTCTGATGGTTCGGTCCCTGACTACCTCATTGGCAAGTACACTGACTTCTACGGTTGAGATGCCACCGGCTTGGCCGCGGACTCCAAGGTTTTCGAGAAGTACCGCGGGGCTGAGGTCGTCCACAGTCGCTGGGCTGTGTCCGACACTTTGGAAAGCTTGACCCTTGAGTTGTTGGCCCAGTACGCTAGTGTGCGAATCGCCTGTGGGTCAAGGCGGGTGCACAGATCTCCTCTTAGGGCGTTCTGTATTACTTGAGATAATCTGGTCTGATCCACGCTGTCTACAGACAACGTTCTGTGCTACTTGAGATACTCTGATCCACGCCCAATACAGAGGGCGGTCTGGACTAGTTGGGATACTCAGGTCTGAAGCACGCCCCGTACACCCTTCCTACCACTGGCAATATCTGAAGCCTGAGGTCATCCATGCTGGTACCATCCCGGAGCAGTGCAGGCTGACCGGCAGGGCGAGGCCCTGAGCGCAACAGGGTGTTGGTAGGAAAGCGGAGACTGGTGACATGGCCTTCGGGTATGAGCTTTTGCAGGCAAACAAAGCCACGATGATTACTGTGGCCCGATGTACCCCGCATTGCTGGACCAGTATGAGACTGTCGCTATTCGGGGACTCCGTTTCAATTGGGGTGACGAGAACTCGAACTAAGCTCCAGTCTTTCTATGGACCCTGACATTTCGACCTACCACACCGATGACTTCAGGGAACCGGCGTTCGCACCCGGGCACCCCTGAGGGTAAGCCCTGGCTCCCTAACCCTACAAGGGCCAAATTTTGAGGTCCTTGTGCTGTTCTGAAATTCTCAGGAGCTTAGTCTGCACTGAAAAACGCAGTGCAGAGTCAGGCTGTCAGAAGAACGGGTTTTCCCCAGTAGATGAGCACGCACATGGGGGCCGGAGTAACAGACTCAGTGCACCAGGAGCGCAGCCTACACACGGGAGTGTGTGACGCACACGTGCATGCGCTCCTGATCTCAGCCTTGCATTTTTCATTGTCAGGCGCTACCTGGGGCGCCATCTAGAAAAACCAGTGTGTACCTATCCAACCCCCTGGTCCCACTCAGGCGCTAGCTCCGGCGCTATCAAAAAATATCCAGCGTGTGACTTGTCCTGCTTTCTTCAAATTTGGTGATCGGTGCAGACTTCCTGATGACACAACGAGTACGCAAATCACAGTGCGTGGGAGGCCCCGTTCTGAGCCACACCTGAGCAGTGACATTCGGGCATCTGTGCCATTTTCTGCATTTTGAGGACCCGCGAGAGCGCGCGGTAACCTAACGGCTGTTTGCGTAACGTGCTGTCTATGCCCTGATGGGTAAGAGAAAAAGCAGCATGGTTTGATGTCTCAGGGAAGTTTGAGAATGCCAGATGGACGTGCATTACTGTCCCAGGTACGGTGACTGCTGAAGTCCAAGCTATCCTTCCCAGTGGTACAAGGGGAAAACCGGTGCAATTGGGATGGAACTGTCGCCTGCGCTGTTGCGCATTAAAATGTAGATTCAAAACAACGAAGAAATTGACGATGCAGCAGAATTCTGAAAAGCGTAATTTTATTGCTCTATGCCGGCAGAAAGTTCAGCGACAGTGGCAGCCGATGCAGACGCCGTTCAGACCTTCCCTGAAGAAACACATTTATCAGTACTCTTATACGTGAACAAACTTCTCGCCAAACTACTAGCACAGAATTGTGCGTGCCCGCATTTACAGAAATCTCGTTTCGGCCCCAATCTCTGCTGGTTCAAACATCCCGAAAACTCAGAAATTCAATTTATGTATGATCCTTACGCTCCGCTACAAAGCTTTACACAAAGACGTCAGAGACATGAAACAAACAAAACACCTCTCTCCAATCCACGCTCCTTTCCACACAGAAACCTCCTTTCAAGCGAAACGACTACCAGTGCGGTAGCAAACCTCGGAGACGGGATCGCTGATATTCCAGGTACCTCTTCTACTCGCCAGGCAAGCGCTGACAGTTTATATAAATCTTTCAACCAAACCTCCATGGATTTCAGCAACTACAACGACAAGAGTGATTCAACTTCAACGCCAAAGCCGCTCTCTGGAGGATTCCAAACAAGCAAAAATTGTCAGAAGGAACTTGAAAACGCCGCTAAAAGCAAGCAACAACCGCCGAATACAGAACACTACGATCAACAAAGGTATGATTCTCATCTGTCCAGATATGGAGACCCTCAAGCAAACATCAGCGAGGTGTCCCGAAGCCAGCGCATTGATAACGATGCCTCTACTCAGAGTGAGTCTGGAAGCTGGAAGATCGCTGCTGGTTCAGACATCCCGAAAACTCAGAAATTCAATTTACGTATGATCCTTACGCTCCGCTACAAAGCTTTACTCAAAGACGTCAGAGACATGAAACAAACAAAACACCTCTCTCCAATCTACGCTCCTTTCCACACAGAAACCTCCTTTCAAGCGAAACGACTACGAGTGCGGTAGCAAACCTCGGAGACGAGATCGCTGATATTCCACGTACCTCTTCTACTCGCCAGGCAAGCGCTGACAGTTTATATAAATCTTTCAACCAAACCTTCATGGATTTCAGCAACTACAACGACAAGAGTGATTCAACTTCAACGCCAAAGCCGCTCTCTGGAGGATTCCAAACAAGCAAAAATTGTCAGAAGGAACTTGAAAACGCCGCTAAAAGCAAGCAACAACCGCCGAATACAAAACACTACGATCAACAAAGGTATGATTCTCATCTGTCTGGATATGGAGACCCTCAAGCAAACATCAGCGAGGTGTCCCGAAGCCAGCGCATTGATAACGATGCCTCTACTCAGAGTGAGTCTGGAAGCTGGAAGATCGCCCAGAACAAGAAATGGAGACCTCGTGTCAAAATGCCTTAAGTCCTAGAACCACGTCCTATATGCAAGATTTGTTCAAAGGAATTCGTTATTACCGAGTCAGCAAAGAAATGGTTCCTCGACTGAAGTCTTCAAATCCCTCGCAGGTGCGAAGCATGCAGACAACAAAAGAAAGTCTTGACACCAAAGAAACATCCAGCTCCACGGCTCCCGTTTGTACCCGACCTCACGCCTCCGGTTTTACGCCACTCAGACACGATAAGAGACCGCGTGCTGTCTTTCACCCACGTGAATTTTCGGACGCTGCAGTCACACGTATCACACATAGAAAGCAAGCTTCCTTCGAACAAGGGAGATACAACCCTACGTGTTCATGAACTCCATGAGGAAGAATCGCAATCAAGCGATGCTGCTACCCACTCAAGCGTCTCAAATACGCACCAAGACAAGCCCAAAGGACATCCAGGAAAAGAAAAGCAAGAATACGAACGATCGGCCTCGTAGGAGTTCGGAAAGACCTCAAGCTCATGCACAACTCCTGACGATGAACCGAAGGGAGCCTTCTGGGACTCCACATCAGTCTCATCTCAAGACTCTGCAAACGAACCTCCGGATGTCAATGCTCATCCTTACCATCACTTAAATAAAAAAAACGAGTTCGATTACGACAATCCTTCGGAACAAGAAACGTTTTGGTGCATGGGTACTCATAACTCCAACACAAGCGAAGGAGAGATGCCAGACTTGGAGTCATCATCTGACAGCGATGGCCAGGCAACCAAAAAGGCACGGGAAGCGTTCATTCTCGACCCAGCAGCTTTCACGTTCAAGGATGTCTCACTCAGAAGCACACTGACTTCAACACTAAAAGAAGCACACCAGAACCACAAAGCCTTCCAGAAAGCATGGTCATGGTCCTGCAAGCAGAACTGTCCTTGGTTCTCAGCCGATATGGCGAAACCTTTGATTTCATCCTTTAATGAACACAAACGCAACTCTTGATCGCTCTCAGCGCTTACCTGGGTGTAGGGGGGGTCAGCAAATGTGTGCTCTGCTTTATCGTTTTCTAAACCCTTCAAGCTGAAATTTTTTCACTGAGTTTCTGATTGTGTTTGCAGCCAAAGCCAGTTCTGACTCTGGCATCAGGTCCAGCTCGATTTTCTGTGTTTTTTCCTTTTGTGCATATGATAATCATGCCATATTGAAGATGCCTAGCCTTTGGTACCCTAAGGTAGTGGAAACACCTAGGCCTCAGCTGTGAGCATGTAAATATGTATAAGTAGGGCAGAACTTCGGACCGTTGGCCCCGATTGTGAATGATTTGGGCGGGTAACCGCCATGTTTCAAATAAGGGGGGAAACCGGTGCAGGAACCAGCGGTTCCAGAGTACCACTGAGCTAAAAGGTTGGAGGTCATAGGCAACTGATGTATCAGATGTCAATCATACCCCTGAAGGGTTCGCTGCCCTCTTCAGGTTCGTTGCCCTCTTCTCCACAGATTGGTCGCCCCGTCTTTCTGATTTGGACTTAGCCTAGGAGTGTATTTTTCGGGTACTACGGTAATTGAACCAAAGGAACCCAAATATCCTACTCCTGGATTACTCTGGTAGCTCCTGTCCTTACGGGAGGATAGAGCCCTGAGCCCTGCTCTATTTTCCTTTCTACTGTGCTTTTGCCCTTCCTCTTTCTTGACCCTTGTTCGGGCTGTGAATGATCGCCGCCGTCTGCACCTCCTCGTAGGAAGAGGGAATTAAACCTTGGCATGAGCGTGAAAGACATAGAGTCCCACAGTGCGCTGGATGCACGAAGCATTATGACTCTGCGCTTTGGTTACGCTAACTACAGAGACGTAGTTGCACATGCCTGGCAGGTATTTCAGTCCAGTTTCAAGTTTCGACAGACAGTGGATGATAACCTGTGTTTAGCTGTACGCACATGTGTACCTCTTTACTGACCCCTTGCTACGTCAACGAGTCAGGTGTGCAACCCTGCCCTGATGGTGTTATCTTAGGCCCCCAATTATATATTACTACACCCCTCTCCCCTTAAATTTAGCTAACAAGCAACAAGCAAGCAACAACAACACGTCTCCGTGCGGTTTTGGCCATTGCTCCGTCCCAACGCTTCGGATCTTGTCCCCCTGTAGCCATCTTGGAGCCTAGGTGGTGGGTGCCCTTGCCAAATCCAAGATTGGAGCCAAAAACTCACCGCTGGCGGCCCGGGGCGGTGTCGCCAAGTCGGGAGGTGCCCTCCCAAACCTGCGCAGCTTTGGGCCAAAAACAGCCATTTTCCCCCGAAAACAGCCCTAGTAAGGGTTCAAAACAGCCAAACGAAGGCAAACGGCTGCTAACTGCACGTGCGACTTGACGTTCTCGTGACCCAGGGACCTCTGGTGCCCTCTAACTCCACGATATGTCCGAGAAACAGCCCAAAAAGGCGCCAAAAAGCCTCAAAAAACTGCGCGATGTGCACCAGCACCCCGAAACCAAGAACGGGCCGTATCTTGGGCTACGTGGCTCAAAAACGAATTCCGAGGGCACCTAGTCCACCCGCAACCCCCCACTTTTTGTGGTTTCCAAGCCTCAGAATCGCCCAACGAGACACGTAGACCCCCGTACCAGTGGTCACTTGATGCAGCCAGAGGGCCGGCGTGCCCACGCACAGTGGGGGCCAACGGTGGGTCCACGAGGGTCCCCAGGGCGAAAAAAACATTTTTATCCAAAATTGTTCCTGGACCACTTGAATTGCTCAAACAACTGTTTTTTGGCCCTTTTGAGCCCGTGGAAGCGCGTTTTGGGCCATGGGAAATCCCAAAATGCCTTGAAAAGGGGCCGTTTTGGGACGAACAATTGGTCAAAAATGGGTCAAAAACGTGTTTTTCCAAAAATGATCCTGGACCATTTATGATGCTCAAACAAGTGGTTTTAGCCCATTTTGAGCCCGTGGCGACGGGTTTTGGCCTATGGAAAATCCCAAAATGCCTTGAGAATGGGCCATTTTGAGACCAAAAGTGGGTCAAAAACGGGTCAAAAACGCGTTTTTCCAAAACTGATCCCGGACCATTTGGGATGCTCAAACAAGTGTTTTTAGCCCATTTTGAGCCTGTTCTGACCCAGTTTAGCCCCTTCCACCACATGTATGCACCACTTTGTGCCCTTCGCACGTACCTTAGAGCCGTGTGGTGGAGCCACCTAGAGCTAGGAGAGGGGTGTAGATTGGAGGATATATATATATATATATATATATATATATATATATATATATATATATATATATATATATATATATATATATATATATATATATATATATATATATATATATATATATATATATATATATATATATATTATATATATATATATATATATATATATATATATATATATATATATATATATATATATATATATATATATATATATATATATATATATATATATATATATATATATATATATATATATATATATATATATATATGTGTGTGTGTGTGTGTGTATGGATGGGACAGCTACAGTTGGAATGAGTTTTCCCCCGTTGTGCTGCACGTTGGACATCATACAGGTGCAGATGGTACAATGTACTACCATGCTCTATGCAGGCATAATCAATAGACAGACTTCTCCGGTTGTACTCTGTTGAGAGCGTTTTTCGTTTCCACAGGTAATTACACGCGGTAAGACGGGAGGCCCCTGGTCTTGTTTGGTTCGCAGCTGTAATGCGCGGTGCGTCAAGGATAGAAGACCAGAGGTAGGTAGGGTAGGTAGGTATCTTCCAGAGCTCGGGATGCCTCCTTTGACAATGCAGGAAGAAGGTATTACCAAGGGGACATCCTGTCCCTCCCACTGCCCTAGTTCAGGTGCATCTTAAGCCGCTCCCGCAGGTGCTTGGGAAGGCAGTGTCGCGGCCACCCGGTCCAGGTGTCCCGGGTGGGAGGGTGTCCCAACATGTGTCCATGGGTAGGGCCACATGCCCCCTCCTTTGGGCGGCAGCTCTGGGGGCTGCCCAGCTGTGTGGAGTATCTCTCACCAAAAGGGGTATTGCTCCCGCTAGTCTACGGTACGACCGCCTCATTCTTGTGGCTTGAGTTGCGGGGCCTCTCTGCTTGGCAGGCGATGCCCTCCTGGACTGTGTACCGGCTCACCTGTCAACGGTTGCTTCCATGGCTCCGGGTGACGTTTGCCATGGTCCCCGATGCAGCCTGGCCGGGCTCGGACCAGCGGCCTTCGGGTACCGCCCCTGCTGCTGGCCCGGTTGGTCGGCTGGGTCGCCCCAGTGCGCCCGACCCATGGGGTGTTGGTTTTTTTCCTGTCCTGACCAGAGCCTGACCCCTTTTTCTTTGCACAGGTCACCCCGTGCCTTCTGTCTTACAGTAGTGCTTTTGAGTGAGAGTCTGCTCTGGACAGTACCCCGCAATAGTAACATTGCACTTCCATGTATTAGGACAAGGGGTATGCACAGTCATTTTGAAGCTTTCCAATATTGGCGTACTTGCCTGGACGCACCCTTCAGGTAATGACACCGTGTTTGCGTACATGCAGCGATGCTGCAAATGTGGGGGGGATTTAGTAAGATGGGCATACACTTACTTAGCCCGTGTTTAGGTGACATAGTCCTTTTTCTCTGAGGTCATTATCCTCAGGGGGCTTTACCCTTCTCCTGTGTTATCAGGTTCTTTGCCAGATGTCTCATTCATCTTTGGGACACGGCCTTCCAGCGATGTTTGGCTTGTGCGTCAGACTTCGTTTCCACACTTTTTTATCTGTCAGTGACCTGGGGGTAATGTTGCCGTAAACTGACACGGCATCTCAGTAACCTGGGGTAATGCCACTTTGAGCTGGGACTGAAAAACACGCAGTGCAAAAAAATTGTTACTGAGCACCCCGGTTTGAGGCGGCATTTCGCCCAGTTTTAATCTGTCCTATACACCTGCAACCTTCGTCACAAGCGGAGGGTGTTACTGAAGTGTAGTTATGGAAATTCTGAGTACTCGAGTGCCTCGCATAGTAGTGAGAGTGTACTAGCCTGCTGTGATTTGGCAGGTTTGAGACACATGGAAGACTACTGAGAGCACAGCAGCAGGACCACCCGCTTCGGGTGTACCTCTGGGCAGTATTGCCAACAGGGAAGTGCGTCACGGTGCATGCGTGCACCTTTCACTGGGGAAGGGGTGCGGATTGTGCTGTGTACCTCTGTTGCTTCACAGGATATAGAATTCCTCAGCAGAATGTTTTGTGCATTACATCACTTCATGCTCATGAGAAGGTGCAATGCGTCCCAAGTTGCCGAGATGTAGCTGATGAACGGTTGGCCCACCTAACAATGAAGGGTCAGACCATATCACACAGAGACCTAGTGCGTAGTGGATATAGGACTGGTATTCGGGTGTGCTAGACAGCATTGCACGTGTTTTTCAGACAGTTGACGCTGGCTGAACAGCCTGAGGATTGCTGGAGTCTGAAGGACAGTACACATACAGACACAGGCTGGCTGTTGAGTACGTCCTATACAGGAGGGACCCATTGAGATGGCTAGTCAAAACCAGCTATGTATCAGAGCTGTCTTGTGTACTGAGACCAACTCGCTGGTGAATGCTCCTGGTTGGGCTACACTAGGTTACACTTGGAGTGCTGCAGTCCAGGGAGCTAAGGCAACAAGATATCTGCTGTGACAGTGTGCTGCAGACACCTGTCTGCACGAGGAATGCAATCCTCCTGAGTTAGAGACATCCGCAGACAGTTCGTCAATTGTTCTTTTTTTTTGCAGGATCATACTGACTGGATTTACCCCTGATGTATCGGTAGTAATAGGTGTGTGTCAAGCGTTGACAGATGACAGAGAAATGCCTCAGGTGCATTCTTGTTATGTCCCTACATAGGCATCTACCAGGAGGATCTATTTACATGTCTCTGGACTTGCACCCTTGGGCCTAAGAGCCCTTGCTTCTGTCTTGAGGCGTGGGCCCGCTTGCTGAGCAGGTTTGTCAAAGAACGTCAGACAGTTATCCCTGTACAGTACATTTGAAGTTCAGTCAGAGGCGCACACAGAAAGTATGAGTGAGATTTACTCTGTTTTCCATTTCGCTTCTCTGTTCAGGTCAAACAGTGTGTTTGACACAGTCAGTCGTCAGACCCAGAACCGTACACCTCAACCTCCAGCAATGCTGAGGTTTACTTACTACTTCCCAAGTTAAGCGTCCACCTCTGGGATGATACAAACAAGACGTGGTTTGTCTTGCGTGGTACCAAGCAAGGTATACCTCTCCCAAAACGTACTAAGAGGGTCAGCCATTGACAGCCGCAACCAATGCAAGTCTCCCTGCAGCTGTTGGTTTGTCAAGGAGTAGTACTGGACTCCCCTGGAAGGCCTGAAGTCACTGGTATTGACAGCTACAGCCTTTATGCCAGCCATTGGCAGGCGAGTGGAACCAGCAGCCAGCCACGAGCTTCACTGCAAGTATCCATATTACCATTTCATACAGCCTCCTGAATCAATATACTGCGATAAGAGGACGTATGAAAATTCACAACGACAACATGGTGAAAACCCAGTTGATCTACCTCTGGGTCCCAGTTCCTTGGATTGAGATGGGAGTGTGATGCCAGCATTGTGCTGATGACCAGGCGCCCTGACAACTGCTCAAGTTACATTGATACCACTGAGCAGCCTCAAAATCTGTACGTTGAATGTTCCTCAGGGTCACAGAATCAACATACGGATATGTGTCCTCTGGATGTTGGCACAGCCACGAGACTGCTGAGCGTCCGTTAAACATATGGAATAGTGGCCTGTCGCTTGTCAGTAAAATCCTTGAGCTTTGACTACGGCTTGGTTCAGGTAGACAAGATGATGTAAGGTAAAGGGACCAGTTAGACACCAACTGTCGCGGCGCAGGATCGCCAGGCAAATAATGTTATCAGGAAATGACGATTTATAATCAAAGAAACATCCTTTTGAACATGATGAAAATAATCGAGATCCATCTGGCGATCCCGTAAATCGCCAGATAATACCGCGCGAAATCGCGTAAATTAGCGCCGCAAAGTTACGTAAGCCCGAATGTCACCTCGTAAAAGCAAAATGAATACTGCGCGAAATATACGATTCCGAGATTGATTTCCCTTTGTTTTTTTTCATTTTAGATAATGCAGTTGGGATCCCGTATCGGTAGAGCTGCAGCTCGCCGGAAAATCAGGAACGCCTGTGAAACGCTGCCAAAGGGGCGTTCTAAGGCTGGTATGAGAGGTAAACGGAAGTCAAACAGCGTCAACAGAACGGAACACGAGCCATACGCATCCTATCCTCTGCCGCAGCACACCACACACCTCGAAGAGGCCGTCGCTTGGGTTGCCGCTGGGCGGGGGTCATTGAGGCAAGCCATGAGGCTGTTCACCGTGGACAAGAAGACCATCAAGAAGAACCGGCCCCGCTTCATGAACAGTGAGCGTGTGGTGATGGGACGGCCTGAGCCGCCGCCCAGAGTGCAAGACCTTCATATGAGGAAGTGGTCGGAGCAGCTGCTGCTGAGTTCCTTGACCCCATACAAGCATGACATTGTGGAGGAGGCACGGAGACATGCAGAGGAGCACGGGTTCAAGTTGGGGTCTGGCAACAAGTGGTGGCGCCTATTCAAAGCACGCAACAGGGACGTGGTCAGCCGTACCCCAAGCCTGGTGGAGAGTCAGCGTGCTGACAGTCGCTTGGACGATGATCAGTGGCGAGACTTCTTTGCTGAAGCCTCCAAGGCCCTTGCAGAGGTGGACTACGACGGCCGGTATATCGTGAACATGGATGAGACCTCCTTCCATCAGAACTTCATCACCAGGGCAGCGGCACGCAAGGTGTACAGCATCAGGGGTCGGAGATCAGTGCCGCGGCGGCAGGGGTATCAGCGGAAGGCTGTGACTGTCATTGCAGCAGTGATTGCCAGTGGAGAGGCTCTACCGCCCACTCTATTGTTTGACACCAAGACTGTGAAGGGAACCCATCTAAGGTACTGCGACCGCGAGGTTATCCTGAAAGGCACGGGAACTGGGTGGTCCAGTAGTGAGATCTTTGTTGAGTGGGTGGAGCAAGTCCTGGTTCCCAGATTGAGTCCGCTCAGTAATCCCTACAACAAGATCGTGCTGTTCTTGGACGGTTCAAGGACACATCTTGGAGTGAGAGGTCTGACTGTGTGCAAGAAGGCCGGTGTGTCCGTTGTCCTCTTTCCCAGTCACGCTACAGACATAATCGAGCCTCTTGACCGTGCACTGTTTCGTGGAGTCAAGTGCGGGTACCAGCAGCTGCAGGACCAATTCATCAAAAGCAACCTTGGGAGGAGCCTCGGTGTTGCCAGATTCGTTTCCTTCGTTGAGCAAGCGTGGTATCAAACGTGCACCGGTGAGAAGGTCCGTACAGCGTTCTGCGTTACAGGCCTTGTACCGCACAGCGTGGAGACCTTCTTACGCCACGCCCCTGAGGAACGTCTGCGCCTCTAGCAAGAGGAGGCAGATGGCAAGTGCTTGGAGCTGCTTGCGCAGTTGGCATCCCGTATTGTACCGGCAAGTGACATCTGTCCCGCATCTCAAGAGTGCTCCGCATCCCAAGACTCCCCTTCTACCACCAGAGAAATGGGATCCCAAACAACCGCACGGACCATCACCATGGAAACAAAGGATGATGAATCGACGCTGCGCCTTGGTGGATGGGTCACGAAGACCAGCTTCCTTGCAGCCGCGCAGGCTGCGCAGCAAGAATTTGATCAGCTAGAGTAAGCCAAAGCGCGATGCAAAACTTTCAAGCAAGCAAGAAACAGAGGCATGCACACTCAGGCACGGCAAGCAGAGCCTGTTGCTAAACGGGCACGCACATCTGCCGAAGCATCCGCTGCACCGCACACCTATAGCAGGCTGAGACGCCCCCACACGAACGCCTTCGCTGGAGGGTCACGACATGAAAAGCGTGCCCGTCAGTGTGATGAACGGTCTAAGCGTGCTGCCAAGCGTCAAATGACGGATAGCAACACGTCCAGCGAAGACAAAGCTAATGCCTCCGCATTCGCGTACTACGTGACGCATGACAGTGGTTCGTCCATGGACGTCGACACAGAATAAAACTGTGCTTCTAATGACATCACCTTCCCTCATGCCACTGTGTCATGCATGGCATGGTATTGTAGAGTACATGACTTATAGAGTATATATATCATGGGACACACTGGCAGACTTAGAATGATTGTGCTTTTAGGCACGGTCATCAAAAGTGCAAAGCCATACACTTTCGGCCATGTACACGCTTATGTCCATAAGCTGTCTCAGTGCTTCAGGTACCTTTACAACAGGTGTATGGGAGCATTCAGAAACTGTCACCGTGTTGCTCTGTGCAAGTGTGCTAGGGACAGTGCACAGGTATACAAAGCAGGAGATTACCACGTTTTCCCAAACAAAAAACCATTCCATAATTTTCAAAAGCATGGTTTTACAAACGAAAATACCTTTTGCAACAAAGAAAAATTGCACAGTTTTAAAAAAACAAACACCTTGCATGGTTCTACATAATGGGAGACATCCACCTTTAGCAAGAAAAAAAAACGTCCAAAGTTTTGGAAAAAAAATAAACCTTGCATGGTTTACCAAAACAGAAGAGTGCAACCTTTTGTCCGGAAAAACAAACATTGAATGGTTTCAGAGCATGGTTTACCAAAACAGAAGAGTGCTACCTTTTGCCCGAAAAAACAAACATTGAATGGTTTTACAAAGAAATAAACGTTGCATGGTTTTACAAAAAATTAAAAGTTGTATAGTCCTATGAAATAGGAGGGTGCGACCTGGTACTTACTAATAGATTACAAAGTTTTCAAAAATAAACATGGTCTACATGGTTGTACAAAACAGGGCACATCAACGTTTTGCAACAGAAATAGTACACGGTTGTAAGAAAACAAATAACGTTGCATGTTTTTACAAACCAGTAGTCAACACTTTTGGTACGGAGGAAACACATCACGGGGTTTTGAGCGACGTAACTCTCTGCATGGTTTCACAAAAAGAAAAAAGAACAACCTTTTACGAGAAAGAAACACATTACAGGGTTTGTAAAGGAAAACATGTGACACAAGCTTTTTATGGTTTGTAGTATTTTAGGGTTTGTCCTCATTATCCCCGGGGGTGCCCTTTTATCCTAGGGGGTGTCTTATTCATCCCGACCCTGCCCTGATAATCCCCAGGGTGGGGCTGAACTGGTCACCGGGGATGAACCGGTCCCTTTACCTTACTGACCTCGAAATGTCCACAAGTTTAAGGGATAAAGCTATAACCATGTTACGGGTGCCAGTAGTGTACGCGCCAGCCCAGCAACAAGACAGCCACCCCGAGAGAACCCAACGCTGCACTTCATTGGCCCCAGCCTACCTTCAGCAATCTGGCTTTGACCAAAGGGACATTCTGGCATGGGCGTGCTGCAGTAAGGATACACAGAGATATATAAGTCATGGTTGGGATGTCACCTAGATTGCTGAAAAGCCCCTGCTCCCTGTGGACCTGGCAGTCATCTTTACTCCGGCAGAATGCCTGTCGTTCACAGGTGTCTCCTAGAGTGATGTGGACGAGCAGGGATAATAACGTCGGAAGTTTAGCCTTATATCGCTGAGTACCACCTACTCCCTGTCCCATGTAGACACGTCAAGTTATGGAATTTTTGGCAGCATGACCTTTCCTGTATAATATGTGTGGTCACTGGACGTGGACTGACAATTGAGTAAAGGGTGAACTGTGTCCTGACTGCTAGGTAGCTGTTGATAGCTTGCAAGATGCCGCCGAATCGTTGGTTTTAACCGTCATTCAGAGAGTGTGCAACACGACAATATTGACTGACACCCAGGGGACTGTACACTGGCTACTCCCCACATTTCTTGGTGCCACTGGGGGAGCCCTTGGGCCTGCTGGTTACAGGTTTCTGCTGGAGGTGTAACACCGACAGGACGTGACTGGACGTGGCTGTTTTGTAATAGACTCGGCCAGGTCGGCTAAATAGCTGTCATAATTGCGAAAAAATTCCGAATCCGAATCCTCAGAGCGATCATGGCAATCCCGATCGCAATCGCCCCAGACTGCCCCATGGACCGGAGAACGACATACGCTTTTCCCAATACATGAATCAGATCTTCTTTTTCTTTGTTATACATTATATGTGGGAGATGTAATCATAGGAAGTTTTTGGTTCATGAGTTGACTTTAAGAAATCATACCTCGAATTCTCTGTTAGCAGATTCCCTTTTTGAGGTATGGGTTGAAATCTCATCGGTCTCAGTGAATTTTCAAGCTCCACGGATGTTAACGCATACACTTGATTTCATGAGATTATTGACGTTAGAGTAGACAAGCATTCTATTTTTGTCATGGGTGCATGCCACAATATATGAGTGTTGTATCGTCTCATGAGTGTTGGCTTTCCATCGCAACTTTCCTTTAGGGCAATAGTCGTTGTACATAGTGCATGGAGCATTGCCACGTTATGGCTTATCTTCAAAAAAGGTTTGTATGACATATGGTTTTGCATACATTTCTTTGTTTGGATGTCTTGTGTGATCTATTTTGTAGTTTCATGGTGCAAGAGTATAGGTTGATATAGGTGTAATATCATTTGCATTTTGCCCATTTGTTGTGTATGTTTCCCCTTCTCAGGACGTTTCTCCAGTCTCAAATTTAATTGTAATTAATTGTATGATACAAGAGGCCACTCAAGCAAGAGCCGTCTAAGGAGCCGCTTAACATAAGCCGCCGACACAAGCAAGCGAAACAAGACCGGACTCGAGTACCACAAGTGGCACCTCACTCCATAGTAGTCTTTTGTTGTTTTGTGTCTTGTTTGGAATTGGTTCTATCGTCTTGATTTTATTGTCGTCATAAATTTTGGCATCTCATCAATTTCTTGGTATTTTTATCTTTTACAAGCACAACCTTGTAAAGCATTGCCCAAGGTTTTTTCAATACTCAGATCTTTTACTCTGCAAGTTTTATTTTTTGAAGAATACAAATCAAATACAAGGTTCAAAAATGAGTGCAAGGGCAAGCTCATTTCATGGTAGCAGTTCGATGGATCCTAATTCTATGGATACCGCCCAAGTGAAAACACCCCTTAAGTCTTTTCTTCAAGTTCCTCGCGATGAGGATTTTGATCAATTTTTGGAGGCCATGACCCCGACCCCAATGAAGTTGTCGTCCGTTCGGTCCTTTGGTTCACCGTCGGGTGTTGAGTAACCAGGGAGAAAAGATGGTTTTGGTCCGCCGGTAGCGGTTGAAGCCGAATACGCAAAGGCCAAGGCCAAATTACCGTTGAAGAGACGGAGACGTGACGAGATGGACGACGAGCAAATCTTCGAACACCGGGGGCACGGAAGTATGGACGACGAACAAATATTCGTCGACCAGGCCATTGTCTACAAGATGGTTCGTAGGGCCAAGGGCGCAGCCAAGGCCGTAAGGCCTCCCTGTGTGCGCGCTACAGGGTATTGCCGCGCCATGGCTCAGTGCGCACTACAAAACTCTAGCGCGCAGCATAGCGCGCGCCATGGCTCGAGGTCTTGGGTTTGTAACCCCATGTCCTAATAAGCAGGGCAAAAACGCCTATTTTTCTAAGGTTTCACATTCTTCCGGCACCACATCTGACGCTGTTAATGTCAGGGAAGATTGCAAACATTTTGGGCCCCCACTATGGGTGGTCCCTGTGGAAGAACGAGGACCTTTTGGCGGACCTAGTTGAGTCTTTTTGCTCAGGGTCTGCCGTCCAACAGTCTTTGTGGGCCAGGTTGGAAAAAAGGGTCCCCGTGTCTGAAGCAGAGAAGAAGCGTCGCAGGACCGAGGCTGCCAACGCCGTCACACCCCTGTCCGTGGTGGACTTGGTCCTGCTCCTGAAGATTCCAAGTAGAAGGTATTATTGCGCGCGCTTTGCATGTGACATTGCGCGCACTTCCGCTCATAGCACGCGCTTCGTTGACTTCTGCGCGCGCTACGTCCCCACGTTGCGCGTGCTATTTTCCTCAGGTACAAAGATTTGATTACTTGGACGAGAAGTAAGGTTGCCAAACACCTTTTTTCTCTCCCCTCCTATGCTAGTTTCGCCACAGAATGGAACCAGCTTGCAAGTAGGCAGCATTTAGAGGTTGCCGTGCACACAGATGGAGTCACAGTCTTTTCGCAGTGGCCCCTGCAGCACTTTTTTGACTATATATTTTCCTTTGATTCCATTTTTTCTAACCACCAATACCCGAGGGAGTGCCAAGGAGAGCAGTGGATCATTGTGAGGGGGGATGGGTTGCCTTGTGGGGGGGAATCGTGGTGCCGGATGTCCATTTCATTTGCCAACCATGGTCACTTGGCAAGGACGTTGTCCTACCACTGGACTGTTAACGTCGCCCTTTGTGGTGAGAAGTCCACCTCTGTGTTGTCCCAGGTCTGGGCTAACAATCTTGCTTTTCTGCAGAGTACCCTTGACACTGGTGTGCTTCCCATCCGGGGTGCATCCAGACGCTGTAGGATTTTCTGCGGTGGGGATAGCCCTTGGCTGCGTCGGTTGTCGGGTGTCACTACGCATTGGATGGCAGGTAGTCTGTTCACTTACATGACGTGGTGCAAGTCCAGTGCAACGTGGTTGCAACAGGATGTGGATAGAACCACCGAGCGAGATGAGCAGTTGCTAGGGCTTATTGCACCTGGGGCCAAGTGCAGGCCCATGGATATATTTGGTGTTGTCCAGAGCAGGTTGTTGAAGGTGCCTCTGAGGCGGCGTCACCTTATACCATGTGTTCTGCACCTTCTGATTTTTGTAGGGAGGCAGGTCACTGCCTTGGTACGCAGATTGGCCAAGTCTGTGCGTCCCAGTACTAGGGTCTCTGTTCAGGCTATTCTTCACAGGTCTGGCTGTCACATAGCACTACAGGGGACGGCAGAGCCAGATGGGGAAGAGACTTGGTGCCTTCTAAAGGTTTGGGAGGACCTGGCCCCCCTCCTTAGGGGTGACATGGGAATGCACACAGCAGTGGTTGCCATGTACATGCTACTGGGGGACATGTATGGCACAATGTTTGAAGAGGGTGCATTGCAGGCTCCAGAGGTTGCCCAGGCTTTCTAGAGGTGGGTTTGTCCAGCAATAAGATCACCTTATATAAACTGGATGTTGCACGATGCAACAGTCACTATTCAGGCCATAAGGCCCTATGGCCTAGGAATGTTTTCGGGTGATCTTTTGGAAGGGAGCAACAGGGTGCTGAAGGACATTTGGTCCTCCTTTTGTGATAGAGGTGGGGGGGCAGGAACCCTGGTGTCGCGCCGCATTAAGATGCTCAGGCAGGGTAATGAGCGTCTGTTCCTGTACTTTGAAGTACCAAGGTGGAATGGCAACTCCAGAAGCAACCTGTGCAATGCACAAAAATTGGCTGACGAGGTTCGGGCATATTTTGCGGATGAGGAACTGTGGTAGCGCGCGCTATTTGTTTTTTAGCGCGCGCTACATGTTATCTAGTGCGCGCAATGATCACTATTGCGCGCGCTATGATGTTTTCAAGCGCCGGAACCCTTGAAAATCGCGATATATAGTCGGAAGTAGCGTGCTATGACTACGCACTTAAAGCGTTTGGAATGCATTGATTGGAATTTTGAATGCATTGATTTTTTCCTTTTGGTCAGTTTGTTTTGGTGCTTTCGATTTTTTTGTTACTGCACTTTCCTTTTTGTATTACTGCTGGAACAGGGGGAATTTAATGTAACCCTCTTGCCCATGCAGCCCGTGGGCTGGGGGTATCCGCCTCCTGCAGCACCGCCAACAACTGCTGCAGGGGCCACAGGAGCAGGTGCGACACCGCAACCGCCGCCACATGCAGCTGTACAACCGGGACTGCAGCAGCCGTCGACGACGCCGTGGAGCATGCAGCCACAGGTACTTGCCGTGCGCACTACTGTTTCCGTTGCGCGCACTACTGTTTCCGTTGCGCGTGCTACACTCTTATTGTGCGTGCTAGCTGTCTCAGTGTGCGCACTACGCACGTCCTGGTTGCGCGTGCTTTGTCCTGTTTTCCGCAAACGCTATCCCAGCAGCTGACCCAGTTCTCCCCAACTCAGCCTCTGTGGCCCGTGCCGCAGTCCCCGTTACGAGGTGCCTCACAGCAGCTGTCTCCCATGCTGTTCCCCGGTGGGTCGCCCACCTTGGGCTCCCCAGTGCGCGGCAGTCTTCCAGTGGGCCAAGTGCAACAAGTGCTCTTCGGCCCACTGCCAGTGCAGCAGCAGCAGCAAATGCAGCAGCAGCAAGTGCAGGCTGCTGCCCAGCAAGTCGGCAGCCCAGAACAGCAGCAGCAGCAGCAGCAGCAGCAGGTCCGACCAAGACGGCAGCAACCCCAAGTGCAAGCACAGTTTCAGTCTCCCCCACCCGGGCCACGTCAGGGCTTCGCCTTCAGCAGCGACTTCAAGAACCGAATCTGGCCCAACCAAAACAGCACCATCGGCGCCCAAGGGCCCAACTGGGCATGGCTGAAGGACGTGACACCGGCCTACCTCTTCGAGGTGGCCTTCTACAAGTTCTGGCGCTAAAAGGGCCACGGCCATTGCCAAGATCCCAGATGGAGCCGTGAAGCCCTGCTGGTATGACAAGAGCATTACTGGCACCTGGTGCAGTCTCCACAACCTGTTGAACCCCTCCGTGCCAACCCAAGAGGGACAAGCTGCCTGTAGACACTGCAGGGTGGAGGAGTACGAGCTGCTGTTCCCGTGCTGGGCAGGTTATGGGTGGGGTCACGTTCGGACCCACACGCCTCCTGGTGCCACCGCAAAGACTGTCCACCACTTCTACTTCAACAAGGACCCACCGAGCTTCATCAACGCGACCGACGCGGGGGCAATGGCTTTCAAGAACGAGTGCGCCTCGGTGAGAAGTGCGGGTGCCAGTTTGATGCGGGGGTCAGCCAAAAGAGGAGCCAGTGCCGCAAGGGCAATTGCAACCGGCGCCAAAGTCAAAACCACGGCGGTCAAGGACGAGGGACAGCCGCAGCAGCAGCAAGTGCAGCAGCAGCAGCATCAACAGCAGGCAGCCGTGCAGCAAGCAACACTGCTGCTGCTCCAGCAGCAGCAGCGGGTGCAGATGGCCCAGCAACAGCAGCAACAACAACAACAACTGGCACAGCCACAGGTACGCGCTATGTTTGCCATTGCTCGCGCTTTTGACATTGTTGCGCGCAGTTCTTTTGTTGTAGCACGCGCGATTTGATTGTTTGCGCGCGCTACGGCCCTACCTTCTGTCCCATTGTCACGTAGGTGGGCAGCTTCGAGCAGCTTCTGTGTCTGGGATCCCGCAGAGGGCTGTTGATGATCAGCGTGCCCGCGGACAATTGCCGGGCAGTCCAAGCATGCGGCCGACTGGCTTGACGGACGGAAGGAGCAAGGCCCCTCCCCGGAGCTGGCCCGGGGTAAGCGGCAGCTGGAGGAGCTGGAGGTGGACTGGGCCGGCGCCTTTGCCGTGCCGGAGACGGAATCCCTGACAGTCCCAAGGCCCAAGAAGAAGCGTACCGAGGAGCCAGCAGCCACCACCACCTACCACCAGCCATCTCCGCCTCCCACACCACTAAGCCCCCCCACCCGCCTGGAAAGGTCCTTGCCCAGAAGACTGCCGACCAGCAGCTGATGGCACAGGCGGCACACAGAGTCCAACGTCAGGCGGAACAGGCCAAGAAGAAAGAGGATGAAGCAAAGAAGAAGAAGAAGGAAGAGGACGAAAAGAGGAAGAGGAAGGAGAAGGATGAGGAGGAAAAGAGGAAGAAGAAGGAGAGGGAGAAGAAGGAGAAGGAAGAGGAGGAGAAGAGACGGAAGAAAGCAGAGGAGGAGAAGACAGAAAAGGTAATGCAGCGCGCGCTATCGTCGTCATTGCACGTGCTATGCACCTCGTCGCGCGTGCTATGTTCCGTATTGCGCGTGCTATGCCTGTGCTATGCCTCCGCGCTACTCTTTCCAGGCAAGCAAGACAGCACCGCAGCAGGCACCCCAGCCGCAGCTCGCATCAAAGCCAGCACCGAAGCAGCCTGTCCCAGTCCCAGACCAGCCACAAGAACAAGGAGGTCCGTGCGGTTCCACCCCACCCAGTACGGCTCCCAAGGCCAAGCAGCAGGGCAGAGCGGACGCGGACAAGGAGGCAAGAGATGAGCTCATGCAGCGCCGAGATTGGTCCCACAAAGACGGCTACAAGCCTCGGCGGATCATCTACTGCACCACTGCGATCGCGCCGATGATTGTGGAGGGAGCCGAAATCAAGCCAGCATGCGCCAGGAGGGCCCCTCAGGACCACGTGGCCGTCATCATCCCCAACGATCAGTGGAGCCCCAGCCAACAAGGGGGGGAGGAGGAGGAAGAGGACGACTGGTTGGAGTTCATGCCCAGCTGCCAGGTGTTCTCCGCCAAAAGCTAAGCGTATGAGGAGTTTGGCAAGTGGCAGTCGTGGTGGGAGACGTACGAGGCCGATGAGATTGAGGACCTCTGCCCCGACCCAAAGACCATGAGGATGTCCCCGTCCAAGCCACCAACCTCAAAGAATAAGAAGCCCCAAGGAGACCCACCAGCCCAGCCACCAGCCCCCCTAAAGGGAGACAAGGGACCTGCCGAAGCTGCAGCACCAGCAGAAGCACCAGCAGCAGCTGCACAAGAAGAAGAGGCACCAGCCCCAGCAGCAGCAGCAGCACAAGAAGACGACGCACCAGCCCCACCACAAGAAGAAGAGGCACCAGCGGCCACGCCACAAGAAGGAGAAGGAGCAGCCCCGAAAGAAGAAGAGGCACCAGAAGGAGCAACCCCAGAAGGCGACCCAAGCCCACAAGAAGAAGGGGATGCAGCCCCAGCTGCCACTGGGGCAGAAGACCACAAAGAAGGGGATGCAGCCCCAGCTGCCACTGGGGCAGAAGACCACAGACCCGAATGGGAGAAGGAGTGGGAGGCCGAAGTGGTGGTCCAAACAATTAAAGATATCACTGAATGACAGCGCGCGCTATACCTGGTATAGCGCGCGCCATAAGGCTCCTAGCGTGCGCTGTAAATATGTTGCGCGCGCTACACTGTTTTCATCCGTGAGGACCTGTACTGTTGCACACTTTTCAGACCTTTCAGACAGTGTTTTTGCATGTGTCTTGGGTTGAATGAGCAACAGGGAATGTTTTTGAGGAGCAAGGGGTTTTTGAGAAACGCAGGACACTGGAAAAAGCATGGTTTTGAAACATTTCCCGGTTTTGAAAAATTTGAAAAACGGGACAATATAGCGCGGTAGAGCGCGCGCAATAGGCGCGCTATAAAGGTCGTATTTTTGAAAATTTGCGCGCACTATGGAAAAAATGCAACATTGCGCGCACGCAGGGCTATGCAAGGCTCCGAAAGCACCGGAAAGATGACTTCCATTATGATCATTATAATCACGAACGCTATAGAGGAGCTTCAAATAGGCCATGAAGAACTCAAGAAATCCAACGAGGGCGAATCGCGTTTGCAAGCCGCCTTGGAGACGGTCGCCACGATGCAGGAGCGCGTTGAATCGCTCCAAGGACAACACAAGTCACTACAAGTAGAGAACGGGGAACTTAAAAGGTCCAGCGGGAGCGAAGCACGCTTGCAAGCCGCCCTGGAGACAATCGCCACGACACAGGTGCGCATTGAGGCGCTTCAGGGACAACACAATGCGCTGCAAGACCAACAAAGAGGACTTCACGAGCGACAACAGAGCCTCCAACAGCGTGTGGATGCGAATACATCGCGCGTTGATGCACTCCAAAGGCAACAACGCGAGTTGCAAAGGAGTGCTTCTGCGAGGGCGGCGCTACAGGAGAGCGTTGATGGGCTCCCACAACAACATCATGACCTCCGTCAACGCGTGGAGACGAACATGGCCTCGAAGGAACGAGTGGAGACTCTTCATCAGCAGCAGTGGGAGCTCCGGCAACAAATGGAGTTGAGTGCTGCTTGACGAGAGTCGCTCTGCCAGACCGTGAAGACCATTGAGCAGGAAGTGGACCACGCCAAGCGGGCTGCACAAAGTGCACGGTTCCAAGCAAAGATGGCGGAGCTGGACGACCAGGTGCGCATGTTGCAACAAAGGGCTGGGTCCATGGATCGTGAGGCCAAGCGTGAGTATGAAAGGATGAAGCGAGACGCCATCGATCCCAGCAACGTCAGGATGAGTGGCTCAAGGGTCTGGAGGCCATGGAGGGCATCAAGTGTCAGTTTGAGAAATTGGACGGTGCCATGGTTCGTATTTAGCGCCGGATCGACCTGGGAGCACAGGAAGGCGCTGCTGACGGAGTACCACGACTCGCTGATCCGGTCCAGGACACGCGCCGTGAAGATCGCCTCAGACAGTATGCCGAGCAAGCTAAGGACAGCGAGGCACGGGTGCAGAAGGGCCTGAGGGACGCCACGGCACAAGTCCAGGAGGTCAGGATCCTGAGGGACAGCGCCACAACAATGGTGGTCGACGCCAAGGACCACATGCAGCAGCAGGCCGCCGGTGTTGAGTCCTCCAGGATGTCGGTTGAGACCGCCCGCCAGGAGGTTGTGGCCCTCAAGGCGGCGTTAGAGCTCGATTCACGCCTAGTGCAGCGCCCTGAGCAGCGCCCCATCTGTGCGTTTCGAATGGAAGAACAAAGCCAGCTCCGGAGCCATTACACAGCCGTGGCTGACATGGGCGTAACGCTTCGGTCGCTCAAGGAGCGCTGGCCCGGAACGCAAGACCGGATGGAGCAGCAGATCAGTGCTGTGAGTACGCGGCTCGAGACGCTGCTGAAGGGCAACGCAGATTCACACCGAGAAATCCAGATCCTGCAGGGATGGTCTCAGGAGGACAAGGCTGACCGCCGACGACGTGAGGCACGGATCACGGACATCGGGAACGAATTGCATGTGGTTAACGCCGCAGCAAAAAACCATGTGACCAACGAGTCCGTGGATCGGGTTGTCGCAGTTGTCAGGAAGGACTTGGAGGTGTTGAAGGATGCGCTGGATGAGGTCCGAGAGCGCTGTGTCCAGCGCCACCACGAGACGATCGCCAGAATACCGCAGCTGAGTTCTGCCATGCAGTCGGACTTGGCGGATGGGAGAGTGAAGAACGCCAAGCGATGGGCCACCCTGAGGAACGGATGGACAGCATTGAACAAGGACACGGAGGAGAACATCGGAGCCCTGTTGCCGTGTCCTCAGAGGGGCAGTGTGACACTCATTGTCGCTCCATCCGGGACCGCCTGGAGGCGTACGACCGCAAAGTCGAGAGTATAGACGACAACGAGCTGCGTCGAGTGGAGCTGGACAGGAAGAGCATTGAGGACATCCAGCAGCTCCAGGAGTCTGTGGAAGAAATGACCAGCCGGACTAAGCGAATCGAGCACACCTTGGAACATGCGCACCACACGGCTTCTATACAAAAATCGTGCCAATGCCACGGATATCTGCGGATATCCCGGGTCAATGCCAGGGACATCGACCAGAGGGAGGTATCCGTGGCATTGACCCGGGATATCCGCAGATATTCGTGGCAGTTGGCACGATTCTTATATCCGTGGCATAGGGGCCCGAGGATATCGGCAGATATCCGTGGCATTGACCCAGGATCCTTGCGCGCAACCCTTCCCTGCCCCTGATGCCTCACCAATTGGAGTAGAACAAATCTGAAACGTGTTTCCTCTCACGGGTCCGAGGTGTGATTTGTCTCACGGAGCTTCCAGTAAGCTCTCTACAAACATGGAACATATAGCCACATATAGATGGTCTATTGGGAGCCAATCATGTCGTCGCCACAAGATTCAAAGGCCCAAGACTCAAACTTCGGAGGAAACCTAAGCTTGGCACAAGACATATGGTTCACAGCATGGCAAATGTCACACGTGACCGGTCTTTGGGTGCCAACTGCATTCTTCTTAATTGCTTCGTCACAATGGTAGCATTGGATTTCCTTTTTCACCTGGACTTCCCTTTTCACCTTTTTTTTTGGGTTTCTCTTCAAATGCAGCCCGAGCAAAAGGAGATGGAATGCCCAACAAATCCTTATTGGGGCCTTGGCAGGTGTTGCTGGGGCGGCCCATGCACGAGAATGGTACATCTCACGTTCATATACAATGCTCTCCTTCTCATGGAGCTCACGTACAGGCTCTTTCTCACTCAATTGTGTCAACGGGAAGGTTTCATACTCCTCTTCCGCCGTTAGATCAATGATCATCTTTGCAGAGGATGGAGAAGGTGTCCGGTCTTTCCGTTTCTTCTCTTCTTTAACTGGATTGAGGCTAACGCATACAATGTCATGTTTTGATGACAAAGTGTCACTATTACAGGCCTTCTCTTCCTTAGGAGAAGCAAGCATAGCAATAGCAGCATTAGGAGGTTCCGCTTTTACCTCACCTTCCTCCGGTTTTATTGATTGGTCACAACCCCAGGTGATTGGATTGTTGGCGGCGATTAAATTACTTTTTTCATGACTTTTCATTGCTGCTTGCGACGGGATATTCGCAAATATCCGTGGCATTGACCCGGGATATCACCGCTGCTGTATCCCGGGTCAATGCCACGGATATCTGCCGATATCCTCGGGCCCATGCCACGGATATAACTGCAGCGTCGACTTCGCCACCGCCACCGCCTCCACCGCATGCGGCGCCATATCAGGTGCAGCCCGAACACCCTCAGGGACAACCTCCAGGACACTTTCAGGGACAGCCTGAGGGACAGCAGTTCCAGCCGGAACAGGGACGAGACCAGGTCCAGGGACCATTCCTAGTACCCGGAGGTGGGCTGCAAGGGAACGGTGAACACCAACAAGATCATCAGCTATATAGGGCACAGCCGTATGGTGAGCAGCAGTACGTGGATCCTCGACAGCCGCAAGTACAGAAGTTCCTGCCGCCGGCACCACAGTGGCTCGTCCCTACTCAGCCGAGATGGGCGCCGGATTATTCGCACGAGTACGGCGAAGTAGATCTGAGATGGGCTCAGATTCAGCCGTATTGCATGGATGGTTACTTCATCCCCAACCTCGCCTGCACGAGCTCGGACGAGCCGAAGAAATAGCGCCGCATGCCACGAGTGATTCCCATGGTAATCCTGAAAGGAATGGCATTCAAGGAGGTCCGACCGCGGGTCAAGCCTGACATCAGGGGTGCGGTGCGCCATGAGGTCCAGACAACTGGTATGGGTGGCGTGTATGGCAACCGGAGCCAATGGGGCAACCCCACTTCGGAGGGGGTGATCCAAGAGATGGCAACGGTGCCTCGGTGGGATGGAGACCCGTCAACCTTGGGCGACTGGGAGGAACGGTACGACCGCTGGCTTGAAGGGGACGGCCGCCGCTTTGATGAGCGAGAGCAAATGGACATGCTCCTGTGCGCCATCAAGAATGAACAGACTCGGGAGCGACATGCCAAGAACTGTCACCGTCAGCGGTTCACGTTCGGGGAGCTGTACCAGGACATCACAGGCAGGAAGATCCGGAACGTACATGAACCGGCTGCGCGTTTCAAGAGCCGCCACATCCCAGCACAGCCGTTGGTCGCTGTGACCTGGGCGGACTTCATGTCCGACTGGTCTGAGGAAGGCGCCGAAGTCACGGACGGGATGACCAACCGGCAGGCTACCGACGCGCTGGTGGTCTTGCTGCAGCAGCACTGCGCCGAATGTTCGGAGGACATATGCGCCCGTCGGGCGTATCAAAGCTTTGGGACCAGCAGTCAGAGAATGCCAACGAGTACCATTACCTGGAGGTGTATCTCCTTGTAATGCGGATGTTGCTGCAAGAGGAGTATGCGAAGACGAGCGAACGGTTCCTCCTGGAGACCCATGACATCGGCAAGCACGTGCGAGCCATGCAGTTGCGCCCGGACTTCCGTCCCGGCTCGAATTCGCGGCGCTCGAGCTGCAGTTCTCGACGCCCTGGTTCCAATAGCCGCTCTGGTTCACAGGCGAGACAATCTTCATCGCCCAATGCACGACACGGACATCAGCATCGTTCACATTCTGGGGGACGCCGCGATCACAACCAACAGCGTTCTGGTTCTGGTGGACGCCGCGATCGTGACCAGTACCATCCGCGGTCAACTACGCCGGGAGGCACGCGGATGGAGGGACGAAGGAGGTCTGATTAGCAGTCCTCGTACCGCCAGCGTGCGGATTAAAGGAGACGCCTTGTGTCTCTGTCCGGCATGTGCCATACCTGTGGCAAACCAGGGCACCTGGCCCAGGACTGCCGTATGAATACCTGTGCCATCTGTGGACGGCAAGGACACACCGCCCTGTACTGTGAGCGACGGTCAAGCGGGCGACCAAGAGAGGATTCCGAGCGCCAGCGAACACCGCCAGGATTCAGGAGGTCTGCAAGTGGCAACAGATTCAGGCCAAGGACCTCGGAAGGGTTCTGACGATCCGAATCCGGTTTGTTCAGGCAGAATACGCCGCAGAAGGGGACGTCAGGTGGGTCGAAACCGTTATCCTTGCCGCACCACGGTCGCTCTGGATCTTAAGGCCGGAAGTCGCCTGGCGCCTGCCACAAGTGCGGCAAGGAGGGCCACTGGCAGGCCGAGTGTCCTAATACGGCACAGGTCTAGGGACATGGCGAGCCCCCCAAGAACAGACGGCTGTTGTTTTGCGGGAACCGCCGCGCTGTCCGAGCCGCCCATAGGCTGAGCCATCCCCAGGCCAGTCGTCGCAATTGGGCGGTGAAGGCCCTGCATGTTGACGCAACCAAGATCCTCCGCCATCAGCAGGTATTCGCTCTTGACGTGTGCACGGTGCAGCTGAAGGACATTACGGAGGAACTCCTGAAGTCGCCGAGACGATTGAAAACAGCGACAGCCAGTCAAGCCAGAGAGGTGACAGCCCAGACAAGGCTTCAGTTTGCTGATAGTCTGCAGTTGCCAGACTTGACCATTACCGCCCTTGCGGACACTGGTTGCGAAGTGGCGGGTGTCATTGGGATTGAGGTACTGCGAGCGCACATGAAGGCGCTCCACAGCGCAAAGATTCCAGTCATTCCCCTCACAGCGGGCAAAACAACACTAGCGGGAGGAACTCAGGGAGCTACAGTTACCTTCTCGTTGCCTGTCATAACCCCTGAGGGTTATAGATTTTTCAAATGTCTAAATGTCTTTTTGCATGTTGCAGCAGTTGGTCCCCGGCTTATTTTGGGCTATCCTTTTTTGCTTGCGTTTGAGTTGGCTGTGGTTCGAGGGCAGGAGGCTCTGGTGCAGGTTCGAGGGTGTTTCAAGGGTTTTCGCATGCCTCGCTACCAACATGGCAACCCGCACGCTGTTCGACACTCTGCGCCCTCTCCGCAGAGTTCTGAAGTTCGGCAGCTCAGCGCGGTATCGACGATTGAGCATGAAAGCTGGGCAGACGTACCAGAAGCAACGAACGCAGATACGCAAAATATAGGTGTGCACCTAGCACACCGTGTGCAGTTTGCGCCTGACGTCTCGTGCCAATGGTGTGTCTTGTGTGAGAATTCCTGCAGTTGGGTCCATTTCTTATATGATGTGCAACAGCCAGCCACCTGTGAACAGTGCGGCCCAGTGTATACGCCAGTGGGGGTCTTTAACAAGCGTAGGGAGGGAGTGCGCAAGAACGTGCTGTCTATCGTCCTGCCATGCGACCTGGACGATGAGGCGGCCATTCTTCCCCCCCCTGATCCACCCAGCCCTCGAGACACACCTGGCACCAGGTCACAGGACACCAAGAGGGCGGACAGACAACATGTATAGCCAGCCCCTTTGCTGTAAGAAGATTAACCCCTCCTCTCAAGTACTGTAGTGCAGCCAGCAGCTCAGGAAGTGACGCTGGCGTCTTTGATTGAAAAGCACGCGGCCCCGCACCCTCTGAAAGTTAACCTGTTGAGTGAGCACGCGGTGTTGCCAACAAGAGGGAGTTCAGGTGCAGCAGGTTTTGACTTGTATGCGCCGCCTGCCGTTTCTATCGCCCCAAATGAACAGGAAAAGATCCTGTTTGATTAAGCTGTGGAGTTACCCCCGCTCGCATGCGGGTCGATTCGGGATCGCTCAGGGAATGCGATCAAGCATTGTCTCAGGGTTAGTGGGGGTCTGTTTGATCAGGATTTTAGAGGGAATATTGGGGTAGTGTTAAAGAATGAAGGGTCAAAGCCTCATGTGGTTCATCCCGGGGATGAAAAAGTTCAGATGACCATAGACCTGTGTTTGCAACCTGCAGTCATGGAGGTCCAAGAGAGGAGCAACACAGACAGGGGCTCAAAGGGATGGGGATCGACTGATGTCACTCGCACTGTCCCCCCCCCCCCTGCCAGTTAGTTCTGTTAGTTCTGTTAATCCAGTATTTCCATGTACTGACAACGTCCCCCTGATCCAACCCCATTGCCCGCCTGCAATGTAATGGCATAATCCATTTATGCCTCCATTGTTTTTATACTTCCCGTATATACTCAGTGGAAGAAAAAAACAGAAGCAAGCGACGTCTGCGATGAACAGCCGAGAAGGCCCCGTGACACGGGCGAGCTTGCAACAAAAACGAGAAAGAGTATTTTGTTAGGTGTTGGTAGTGCAGATAGTATATTGCTGAGTGAGAATAGTTCTCGAGAGTCTAAGATGTCATCAGCGACGCGACTCTGGCCAGCCACGGTTGATGTGGTTGTGGCATTGCTGGCATTTTTCATGCCGGTAATTGTGTCTGTGCACGTCTCAGGTGACAGGACCGCCAGGAGTCCGTCCCTGACTTTGGACGGAGATCACGCCCCGATACCGAATCAAAAGTCCCCCTCGTTGATCCCTCGTGGTCACAGGAGGTCTGTTGCTCCGGGACTACCCATTGAGAAAGCAGCCCTGTTGGAAGAGTTGCTACAGCGCACCTTCCCAGGAAGCCCCAGCAATGAGTGCTGTGACAGTCTTGAGATAAAGACCATAGAGTATCCAGAGTCAGTAGAGGATAGTGACCAGTATGGGTTACATCAGAGGCTGAGTCAGACTGTACACCTGCTCAGGCTATAGGGCGCCGTGTGTGGGGTGAGCCCCGCATGTCGCCTGGCAACTCTAAGTGCCACGCGATACCGATTGAACGGGAGTGCCTGACCAGAGTGCTGCGATCTGCAGCAATTGGACCTATGGGCGGACTCCTTAGAGGACGCAACGGGGAACGCCGCTAATCTGAGTCTCAATCAGATTTTTGTGAGGAAGGCTCCTGAGGAGCTCAGTTCAGGATCCTGCAGGGATCGTTTTTTTAAGCACAGGCACGGAGAAAGAAGTTTCGGAGTAGAAGGTATGAGGGTGAAATAGCGGTCAGACAGAGTGTGGTGAATGGAATAAGAGGGTGGATTCAATCTAGTACAATGTGGGGTAAGTGTCCCCCCTTGATACATGCGTTCGCGAGTAAACATTTAAAGCGTTTTCCTAATTTTTGGACTCAGCAACAGAATGCATTGTTCCAGCCATGGAATGATGCGTATCTGTGGGTGCACCCCCCCAATGACCTGTGGGAACAATGCGTTTCCAAGTTACGGTTTGATGGAGCGCGGGGGGTGGGGATCCAACCGGTCTGGAAAGACGCTGATTGGTGCTGGGAGTTCGGGGAAGTTGTCCTTGATTGCATTAATATCCCAGAAGGATCCCCTCTTTTTGACGATGCTCAGGGCACGGTACATATCACGAAGACGCCGTACTGTATTGCCTTCTTTGATACATTTTGCAGCGATGCTGAGGGTGAAGGTTGGGGTGATCCTGATTCTGAGGACGCCGACCCTACCCATACAGTGCCTGCGTATCGTACTAACAAGAATGCTGATGATTGGGACCCCCCTCCACAGAGGTGGTCCAGTCACGATTCAGGCTTGGTACCTCGGGAAGGATCCCACACTTCCCCAATGAGCAGTTCCCCCACACCACGCGACTTGTTATGTGCATCTGATTTTGAATCTTACTCTGATCTGCTGATTGATACTGAACCTGATTCGCTTCTTTTCAAGGATTGCCAAGAGATGAAGCGCCGCAAGCGTCGGGACGAGGCCAAGCGTGAGAGGTGCCAAGCCCAGTCTCGTTCTGCTGGTATGCCTTCATCTGATTTACAGGGTTCTATACCTCCTCCCCTTCAAGTACATGGAATCAAAACAAAGCGAAAATCCCTTAAAGAGATGTTGGTTAAGCCGCATGAGCATCATGGTGCGTCTTTTGGTCATCGCATGAAGCCCAGGGGGCATACCCAGTTGAACCCAGGCTGGGAATCTGAGGCTGTGAGGCTCATACGTTCAGTCATTTCCGCAGACGAAGACTGGACGGGATGCGAGGACCTTAAAGAAGTGATCATGCAGAAGTATCAGAAAAAAAAATTTGAAACGATCCATACCCCTGATGTCATTGAGGAGGTTCAGGCTGCCCGAGGACCGCATGCACGGGTCAAGTTGACTCTAAAGGAAAAACATGCTGGACCAAGGGCTGATAAGCCTATCACAGCGGTTGGGCCTAAGGAACCTGCCCTTTATGATAAGGTTATGGGTTTTAAAAACAAGGGTATGCTTCGCAAGGCTGAGGGAGACCCACAGTGGGTCGCAAGAGCATTTTTAGTGCCGAAGCCTGGTGGTAAGTGGCGGTTAGTCATTGACTACCGTCACTTGAATTCCTGCTTGGAGGGGAAATATTTTCCCCTCCCTGTAATTGAGGACCAGCTGGCCAATGAGCAGGGAAACGTTTTGTTTTTGCTCATTGATTTGGAGGACAGATTCCACCAAATGCACCTGGAGGAGGAAAGTAAGCATTTAACTGCTTTTTGCACTCCCTTCGGAGTATTTGAGTGGAATGTCCTGCCCAGGGGGGTAGAAGTGGCCCCAGCTGCGTACAAGGAGATGGTGCAACACGTGATCCGTAATTGCCCATCCTCCAAGCCATATATTGATGACATTATGTCGTCTAATGGCAAAGAAATTTTGGACCCAGGAAAAACCACTTTGGCTGAGAAACAGGAACCTGCAATGCTCCGCAGGTAATTTGAGGCACATACAGAAAACCATTGCACATTGTTTGATGCGTTAGTCGCAGCACAGCTTACCGTAAAGCCCGAGAAGTGTCACCTTTTCAAGAAAAAAGTACAATATGTCGGGCATATTTTACAGAATGGCCAAAGATTTCCCTCCCCGGCTAAGACGGAGGCAGTGCGGAAGTGGGATCATAAAACGATCACCACAGCGAAGCAGCTCAAGGGTCTTTTGGGACTTGTGGGTTGGTACCAAGTGTAGGTCCCCAAGTTTGCTGAGCTGGCCACCCCTCTCATGGAGGCACTGAAGGGGAAGTATCAGTACGCCCCCCCTGACCCCACAGATGAGAAGACTGATACCAATGTGCCCAAAAAGCGCAAACGCATCACAATTACAGCAAAGGAAGCATGCATTGACTTGTCTGATGTGATGGTGAAAGATCTTGCTGCAGTTAAACAGGCTTTGGTGGATGCTACAGGTCTGTATCTACCAAAACCAGGACAACCGTGGCGTATCCGCTGTGATGCGTCGCATTCTGCAGTGGGCGGGGCCCTCGAGCAGCAGCAGAAGGATGGCGAGTACCATCCAGTTGCCTTTTTCAGCCGTAAGCTCCAGGGGCAACGTGCTGGCACGGGGGCTGGCAAAAGGGATACAGGGCAGTATGCCTTGACCCCCCGGTTTTGGCCTGTTTGCTGACGTTACAAGCCTGGATAGGATCCCAGGAGGTTCTGCTGCAAACAGACCACAGGTCCATATTGAAATGGTGCAAAGAAGACCTTTGTAGCATTTCAGGGCCGCTCGGTCACCGTGGGAGGTGGCACGAGTTTTTGAGCCGCTTCAATCTTACAATTGAATATCGGGGGGGGGGGACAGCGACGTGGCAGACGCCCTCAGTCGCTCGGCATATCCCGCAGGGGAAGCCCAGGATACAAATATTCATGGCAGTGACGCCGATCTTGAGGGATGGTGTCACGATGAGAGGGATGAGTGGCGAAGAATACGCTGTGAGCCAAAGTGTCAGAAGCCATTTCAGTTCAAGGAGGAACAGGCCATGGTGTCCCTTCCTCAGTCAGCCAGAGTTCAGGCCGTTAAATGTGGTCATTCACCTTTCTGTGTCCTACGTGATGGATCTGTTTGTGATTCGTCAGACGATTTGTGCCGCAGGATATTTTCCATGCATTTTGTCGACGATCCTGACTTGGGTCAGGGTCTGTCTGATCTGTCTTGGCACATGCCAGGGGTTGAACGGCTGTGTCAGGACATTCAGTCCATTAAGGTGCCACCGGCCATCAGTATACTGAGTGAGGACTGGGAATCACATTATGCTGATGATCCGTTTATGGCTGACCACTGGGACGTATTGAACAGGGATAAGACCATTCCGGTAAAGGGCAAGGATTATGCCTTATACGAAGGTAAAGTCAGGGTTGATGGCCGTATTTATGTGCCTGTAGCTCTGACTGACCAGGTTCTTTGAGCTCAGCATGGTTGGGCTCATCCTGGTGTCCAGAAGACGCTTGAGATGTTCCAACGGCGGTACGTCTCGGGGCATACTGATGCAGATCTTCGTGCGAAGATTTCTGCCATGATAGGGTCCTGTGTTGTCTGTAAGACGTGCAAAGCACGTCGTGGGCTGCAGCCTGAGAGCTGCTATTCATTCCCCATACCAGAATATCCCTTCCCCAGTGTTTCGATGGATTTCTGTGATATGGGTCAAGAAAATGCCACTGAAATCCGGCAAGTCACATACGACTATCTTTTTGTTGTCGTATGTCGGCTCACTGGATATACTATGGCTATACCTTGTTCAAGGACCATCACCGCCCCCCAATTGGCTGAGCTGTACTTGGAACGTGTAGTTTGGCTCATGGGATTGCCCAAAGAAATTTTTTCACATCATGACCACCTGATCACAGCGGATTTTTTCATGACCCACTGTGATCTCAGTGGAGTACAGCAGAAACAGTCGCCAATATACCGCCCCCGATCAAATGGGAGGGCTGAGAGGGCTGTGCAGGTGGTTCTGGACATTTCACGGACGTTTTTGGCCCAAACAGGGAAGCGAGATTGGGTACGGTTACTGCCACTTGCCCTCTTGGACCATCAATGATGTGCCGGGGCCAGTGTCAGGGTATTCCCCCCAACTGTTGGCTTTTGGACGCCAGCCCATCGGTTTCGGTGATTGCCCTCCGGTGATCCCCGAGCATGGGTCTGAGGACGCCGTTTCGTTTTTAAAGCGTCTGGTAGAGGATCACAAGTATGTTCAGAAAAAGCTTCAGGACATACGTGACAAAGCCTCCAAAAACATTTTTACAGCAGCACCCCCCTCATGTGTACCAGAATGGTGAGTGTGTGTGGTATCAGAACCACAAGAAGAATAGCAACAAGAACAAGTTGCATCGCCTGTGGAAGGGACCGGCTGAGGTAGTAGGAAGGGTGGGCACCAATCAGTACTTGGTGGCTACCAATAAGGGGGAAATGATCCTTGACGCGATGCGCATACAGCCATACATACCTTCTTCCCTTAATGAACAAACACCACTACATTACTATACAGATCAGGAATTCCTGATCGAAACAGATACATACATAGTAGAACACATACGGGACCATCGTCGATTCGGAAAAGGGAAGAATAGGCGTATTGAATGGGAATTCAAATACCGTGGCCTTCCCGACTATGAGTGGCAGCCAACCTCTTCCTTCATGAACAATGTGACGGACGTGTGGCTGCAGTATAATGACCAACATAACATAGATTTTTGCACTGAACGGCGCCTTTTGTGGCTGACCAGGCCAAACCAACATAACATAGATGTAAGTGTCAAGGATCTCAGGATCCTCGCGTCGCAGGAGTTCTGTCCATGTATGGCACTGCCGTGCTATGACTCCTTGTGTGTCGAGGAGAGGAGGGAATGGAAGGAGCTGAAGTGTTTAGAGAGAGGGTCCAGGCCGTAACAGCCCCCCCCCCCCCCCCTGTCGGTATTGCAAGTGCTGATGTGATTCCCCCTTCCCTTGTTGATGTACATGGCAGTCGTTGATGGTCTGCACACTGTTTGCGGGCTGCAACAGCCCCCCCCCCCCCCCCCCTTCATATCAGGATGGACAGTTGAAGATGACTGGTTTTCTGATCAATTCAGTAACCATCCAGATTTCACCACAGTCCACGTCCCTCAGGAGCCTGTCGTTGGAAACTCCCAACGCCACCGATCATATCCCCGCTTTCACGATGATGCCTTTTGCCTCTCCTCTGAACACCACGTGTTCACTTTAAAAGCGCCTGAGGGCTGGAAAACTGAATTTTGGACTGGGCTGTGTACTTTCTTTTGGCTATTGGTACCCTGCCTGTACGTCGCTGTTGGGCCTAGCCCATGTCCACGCCACAGCAAGTTCCTTTTATCAGCCTCTTCAGGTGAGGTTGAGCTGATCGGTCTGATGTGGATGCTCGTCGTGTTGTGAGTGTCCCCCACATCACGGCAACCACACCTCCGCCCCCTGCCGGCTGTGGGCTGTGTACCCTCAGACCCCTCTGTTCCCCTGCTGTCATCTATTGTTATCTTCTCATCCCCCTTCTCAATTGCTTACTCTTTTAGGTGGAGTTGTCAACGAAAGAGTCAATGAAGAAAGCAGCTGAATCCAGGGCCTCAGAGACTCCTTGTAACCACTCCGCTCAGGTTTGCAGTCGGCTGTGTATATACCCATTGCTTTGCTTTGTAAGGTAATGCATGGCAGTTGTGTATTTGGTCTGATCATCTGCACATCTGTTTCCAGACGATTTCTGGACGACGTGCGATGACAGCCCCCCCCCCCCCTGGTGGTAGACATCTGTATCACTGCTATTGCATTGTTATCAGTATGGTAGGCACTGTTTTTGGGCTAATGCAGTGTAGCCTTGTAGACCTCGTCTATGTGTGGGCCATGTGTGGTCAGTCCCATGCCCACTATCAGCCATTCGCCTTTGGCTCATAGCTTAGGGAGGGAGTGTAATAGACTCGGCCAGGTCGGCTAAATAACTGTCATAATTGCGAATAATTCACTTTCTGAGTGTCTATTTTTTTTCGATTGACCTTCAGAAACTTATTGATGGATCCACCAGCAGTCCAGGCTGTTCGGTGATTAACGAAAATCCTGGGCTGTTCAAGTTCTGGGCTGATCCCGTGAAGCCGTCGATTACCAACAAAGGTCCCAAAGCCGCAATTTGGAGCCGAAGCAAGCGCAACAACCTTGCCGTCAATTTATTTGCCTAGCGCAAAGCCGCAATCGTGAGCGCCGTCCTTTGCCTAGCTTCGCAACGCCGTTTTCTTGGCAATGTCGCAAGTTGGGCTCAAGGAACGTTCCGCAAAGGACAAGACCGAAAGCAAACAACTAAAGTCCGTGAAAAGTTTCATTGCTCGAACTCAGGCTAAAGTGGACGCCAAACTGACTCAAAGTCGGCTTCTCCCTACGCTTTCGCCCGCCAAACGCGAGAACGACCCATTTCACCCTTCACTCGACCTTTCCCCGTCACATGAAGAAGGCACGTCATCCAATGTCATTTCAGACGATGAACAACCCGAAGATGTCGCAAAAGAACTCTTCCCACTCGCCGAGACAACGGCTCGTACCGTCAAAGGAAAAGGAGCCCAAGAACCACAACATCAAATCCAAGCGCCCGCTCCGCCAACCAACTCCGAGAAGGTGCAAGACTCCGTGCCCAAAGGCACGCACGAGAACACCGAAGCGCCCGCTCCGCCAACCAACTCCGAGAAGGTGCAAGACTCCGTGCCCAAAGGCACGCACGAGAACACCGAAGGAAGCCATCCACGTGACGCCGAAGAGTCGAAACAACAAGAAGATAGTCGCGAAGACCTGTGTGGAGATTCGGCAATGAACAACAACGCCGCTCTCAACGACAACGCAAAGAGAATCAATGAGGTTGAGCCCGACAACTCCCTCTTAACGCCACGTGAGGAGCAATCTACGCCAAGCGCTATTCCGTCTCCCGAAGGAACACACGAAAAGGCCGAAGACGGGGAAGACCCTACTCCCAATGAAACGGATGGTAATTCCGGAACACCCTTCTTCAACCCTTCCCTTGCCCCGGATGGTGTCTTTGCAAAATTCTTGGTTAAACATAAAGGTGAGATCAACAAACACAATCAACAAGCACTATGGGGAGAAACACATGTCCATGAAACCTTAGGAGTTGATACAAATCAACTCGTGTTAGAGAAACACCACAAGCAAGTGATCTATGATCAAGTGCACCCAACAATAGACCTTTGCGCGAGCGACGGGTGCACCTTTTTCCATGACATTGATTGCTCCGGCAACAATGCCTACTCCACTATTGGACATGACAATTTTAGGTACCTCAAAGACGTCCTTCATCACCACCCAAAGTTCTACATTTTTCCACACCCACAAGATTACTACAACTCCAAATACAAATACGGCAACAAATGGACCGAGTGGGCCCATGCCATCAACGAAGCCTTGCAAGATGCCTTTGATTCCGGTGTTGTGTACGAAGGCTCCTTCATTCTCCCGGGAATGGAAGACAACCTTTCGGCGGAGACCCTCTACATGAACCCCTTGAACCCCGGCATGATCTCCCTTGCCCCCTGGGTGTGTGGAGTAGACCGGCTTTTGGATGCCAACACGTACAACCCATCACCTAATCCCGATCGCTCCGTGCGGCTCAACTTGCTTGACTCTCCACAATACCCATATTTTCACCTTCACCTCTCCACCCGTCACAAGCACCACGCACACATCCGCTACGGCGACATCATGCACCCTCACACCTCCCTGCAATGGGCCATAAATAAGGTAGACGGCACCGTCCAAGTGGCCGCGGTGCGCAAAACGCTACGATTCGAAGTTGCACGGCATTTGCTCCCGAAGTTCACCGTCTCTTCTCCAAAAGAGCTTTCCAAAGAATCCAAGCGGGAACGAGAAGAGTATAGGCGGCGCCGTGGCAACGCCCGGGACTTTTTTGTCCTCGTCAACCGCCTTTTCCATTTCGAAAACGACCACATCTCGGTCAACTCCAAAAATGCTTTCTTTCCGGAGGAACGCATACAGCCTCTACAATCATCCTCCGAACATATGTTCCGCTTCGATTACACCATACCAACCCCCCTCGCCGAGAAGCTTCTCTCCACCATCTTACAACACCCTTTGTGGACACTCGGCAAAGTCTTTTGCATCCGTGGTTCCGATCTAGGGAAGAACAAAACTTTCAAAGTTGTACCTTCAAAAGCATACAAGCAGGCCACGCCGGACTTCAAACAAATTGACGTGTGGAAATCCCTCCTTACTAGCGAAGCCGCACGACGGTGCGGTATCCTAGGAGCCATTCCCAGAACACAACACGAATTTTACGTGTGCATGAACTATCACAACACCCCCCTGCTCCCCCAGCGAGACTCCCTCACTTCCATGAGCTACATGCTCTTCCAAGAGAATAACCTGGTCACGTATCGGGGCACTACAGGAGCCATGATCTCTTGGGGAGGATACTCCTCTTGGCGCTCCAAACACCCGGGACACAAAGTGGACCTCTCCGCCTCTCCCCGAAAAATGCACAAAGATGCCCCTCCCCCACCCTCCCCGGTGAAGGCTTGCTTCAACCCCCTCCCTGAACCACCTGATCCAGAACTGGTAGAAGTACACGCCCCGTCATCCACGCCAGACGTAGATGTAATGTTCGGGGTCTCCCTGCTTGGAAAGATTCGGCACATTTCCTTGTTCAGCGCCCCCATGGCTAAGGTGCGAGTCTACCGAGTGAAATACGCGCATTACGAATCCGCGCTCCTTGCGGAAGGCTTCACTGTGTCCCAGCTCGTCTTTCACCCCGAGTGCCCCGACACGGCCGCGCGTGACAACATTTTGGCTCCCGCCAACCCCCTAGTTTCGGAAGCCCAGGATTTCCTATCACGAGTCATCGAGGCGGCGACTGCCTACGGCAGCGCGGAACAACTAAGTCTCGCGAGGGACCATTACTTGTCCACAAGCAAGCCTCTCCCCCTCACAGAAAAGATCGCACAACTCCACCTCCAAACGGGGAAAGTTTTCGACCCCATCCCGGAAATAACAGGAGCCTTCATATCCAATGAGTTTTTCTCAGAAGAAGAGGAAGCCCTGGTGATGTCCTACAGTGCAGATGAAAATCACCAGTGGCTGTCCGAGGGGCACCGCACAATGCTTCATTTCGGATTCAGGTACAATCCAGAATCAAAAGAAGTTGAACCTTTTGAACCGACCCCTCCTGAGTTTATCCAAGCGATTGGGCTACGGGCATTCTCTGCCTGCGCCCAGGTGCTGCCCTCCTCTGTCTTGTGCCCCAATATGTGGTCAGTGGCTCGATACAAACCTGGCAGTGGCCTGAGGAGCCACGTAGACGTCCCTCAGCTAGGCCCTTATGTCCTGGATGGCTCCTTTGGGTCAGGTGCGAAAATGGTTTTCGAACCGCGTCCCCTCCCCGGATCCACCCTCTTTAAGAAAAAGCAGAAAGTCTTCCTACAGCGCCGCAGACTCCTCCTAATTTTTGGGGAAGCCCGCGACAAATGGAAACACCAAATCGCAGCTCGCGACTATGACACAGTGGAGAAGCGGCGCATTCCCCGGGACTCCAGGGTATCCCTTGTCTTCCGTCACACTGGTGTAGGAACGGGCCTCCATACGACATCCTCAGAGCCCCCGGACCCAGAGCAACATGAGACGAATTAAGGAACCTACACTTGGCGTCACCCTTCTGTGCACACGAGACGTGGTCTTCGCTTTAAGACCCCTGATACCCTCCATCACCATTATTGCATGTTCTCAGGCATGGCAAGGCCATCGCTCTGCCACTCCCCTTGTACGTAACATGAATTCC